>JAPJYX010000011.1:7522500-10022500 GCA_030503985.1 Himalopsyche tibetana | reverse complement strand
TTTAATAATTTGCAGTACAAATAATTGAGTAATTTATGTCAACTGAAATATAAACCCAAAGTCACCGAAATGCAAGCCTTTTTATATTTTTTCTCGGTAGTAATAAGCCACGATCACGTCATGATTATTTAACATTTAATAAAGCTAACGCAATGAATCCGTTAAAAGCATTCATATATTTTAAATTGTCTTCATGAATGATTTATCACATTAATTGTAGTATTTTAAGGGTGTTCTTCATTTAAGGTATAAAAGGGTGTGTGAGTTGGTGGATGGAAGCTTAACATGGGCCTCATTGGGTGGGGCTAGGAGGGAGTAGCAGAAAGGGGAATTAAAAGATTTATTCCTGTGTAATGGACGGGGAAAATAAGGCATCGTCCCAGCGTTACGTTATTGTGAGCCGTACGAAAATAGAAGTTATACGGAACTTTAAATTATTAATTAATTTTGTATGAAATATGTCATCTTTATTTGGGAAAAAAATATTCCTTCGTTTATAATATATATTTAAAAAAATGTTTATAAAATTTAATGAAATTAAAATTCTTCTTAAAATATACTTGAACAAACTTCTTCGTACTTAATTAAGATATTTGAGGGGGTCAGTAACAAGCTCGTTTTTATTCAACAGAAAAGCAAAACTCATTCTTAATATTTCCTCCCATACAAAAAGTCACGTGACAAAATAGCCGCTCAGCACATTTGGTGACTTCGGTGTCACCAAATGTATGTTATAATGCACATATATAAAAAATATTTTTAATGCTTTTATCTTTTTATCACTTTTTTGCTATTAATTACCTTTTTTTCAAAACCACATCCTTTATCAAAAACTGTCTTTGCTTTTATACTCTTTATTTTTTTTTTTAATAAAAAAAACTAGGAAAATTCTGTGTTACATAATAGTTCTATGTAAAGTATACTTTCAACGATAAAGAAAGTTTTTATTAACTGATTCTACATTTAATATTAAAGATTAAGGCCGATTTCGTTTAACGCGAGCGTTATTAAATACTTACGGTGAACTAGAATGTAATATAGAATTAGTAGAAAAAGTGTTTTATATTTCAATACAATGCCCTTCCACCAAAAATTGTCAGTAAATGTTTTTCAGATCAAAATAATATGTATATTTTCTTTTACGTATTGATACAAAAAAAAATGTTGTCAATCCCTTACCATTTTAAGTTATTTACAACCATAGCTCGAGCTCTTGTGAAGCAAGCGACACATATTTTACAAGACTTACTAACCTATAAATAATTGTTATAGCATACACACTTAATTAAATATATAAAGTAGCGACTGTACCTCACACGCGAGCCCCAACGCCCCCTTCTTGTAGCCCCCCATCCAGTTCAAATTAATCACATTGTAGGGGGGCATCTCTAATTATTCACACCGTACTTTAATTTGTTTTAATTACCTGGAGATAATCACCATCTCGGGATGTGTTCCACAGTTTGCATTACAAATGCCAGGTTACAGAATACTCTTGTTAACAAGGAGTCACCCATAGGGATTGCAAATGCCAAAATATTGGTACTGCAAATCACAATACCGGTTTCAAAAAACTAGATAAAAATTAACGAAAAAGACATGTACAATTACGACCAAAACGATTCTTATACTGGATGAATAAAATATTATTTATACATTTTATAATAAACATCGATATTAAAATAACGCGAGAGCAAATTAACCAGCCATTAGTTTAATCCAAATCCTATTTTTCTTTCTTCGTTCTCTTTGAAAAAGAGAGGTTGTGTGAATCATTAATAGTTATGATAATAACAAGGAAAAAGAACTTAACCCACGTATGACAAATTTTACAGATATAAAAAACTGATTCTTGTTGTATTATTGTTGGTTTATTTAAGAAAAATCAGTAATTTGATATTAATAAAACGTTTGTGTTTTCTTTGCAGGTTATGGAAGCATCGCTCCAAGAACAGCACTCGGCAAAGCAGTGACAATGGGCTACGCCGTCCTGGGTATCCCTCTGACCCTTCTTTATCTGAGCGTAGTTGGAACTTTACTCTCGCGCCTGGCAAGAAGTGTTTTCTCCCGTGCGCTATGCTGCTGCCTTTGCACCGGATGCGGGTACTGCTGCTACGACGAACAACGAATGGAGAGACGAGAACGCGACAGAAAGCTTCACCGCCAAGGAACAGCAGATCAGCTGATGCAAGAGCCATATTACGTCAGATCACCTTCAGGGACAATAATATCTGCGTCACAGGCACACAGAAACAACCATGCTTCACCTTTAAAAGAAAAACCAGGGTTTTTAAAAGACTGTGACTCCCTTAGTTGCGGCGATACTGATTCAAAAGCATCTTTCCGAGGTCTATCAATATTGGCACCAGTTTTGCTTTGCCTAGGAATGATTGCTTCTTACATTATTCTTGGAGGTTTTGTTCTATATAAGCTCGAGAATTGGAAATTACTTGACGGTATTTATTTTTGCTTTATGAGTCTGAGTACAATTGGTTTCGGAGATTTGGTTCCTGGTTCTGGACCACATTACAGGAAGCGAGAGTCGAACGGTACAATATGGTTTTGTTCTATATATATAATATCAGGTCTGGCTTTGACCGCAATGTGTTTCAATGTTCTGCACGACGAGATTGTTCACCGTTTGAAGCATCAGGAGAGAGTGTTGCGAGCTGGTGTCCAGCGTGCTCTCAAGCACCAGGAAATGATTGGGCGTCAGACCGTGTCCTGACAGTTCGGCGTCGATGAAATGCTTTCAAAAGACAGAATGTATCGGCGAAATTTGACCGAGGAAACATTGCTTAGTTCAACTAACTCGAACTCTGTATTGTTCAATACGCCAGATGGTGATATGGATGGAGGGTTAGATGGAAGCAACACTATTACAAGGGAGCCGAAGTCAACTCCTTTGCCTGAAATGTTAAACCACGTGACAGCTGGACAAAGATCAGCTGTTTATACTGTCAAAGAGGAACCAGAAGTAGAAGACGTTACAGAAATGTAAATTTTCTTGTATAGCTTAAGGCTTTCTTGTGTAACAGTGACATCTATTTACAAAATAATAATTCTATGAAAAAAACACGTAATTTATAAAAAATCTAGCCAGTGAAAGTTTTTTTTAACCCGTTACAGATTTTGTGTTAATGTTTAAATTTATAATTGTATTATGCCAACCTTCTACAACAGGCATGCATAACATTTTATTTTATAGGGCCGCATTAAAAAAATATCATATGTTGGGGTCGCAAGGAAAAATGACAAAAAATTTTATTATTATGAAATATGTGTTTATAATTCAAGCGTTAATAAGATTTTTGTCTTTGTAAATTAGAAACTAATAATTAAGAATAACCTTACATTTGAGAATTTCTACACGATTATTTACTTTAAACGTATGTACTATTTATTTTATTTAAAAATAAAACTTTTGAGAGCCGCAAACAACTTTAAGCGTGTGTATCCATGTTATACTGTATACGGCAGGTAAGACCCCGGAGTCATTTTTATTTAATGGTCGATTTTTGTGATGAGGTATATATGGCTATAAAGATATCGAACATAAAAATAAATAATATATTGAAAGAAAATACATGTGCGCAGATTGAGGACACAATTGGCGTCAAATTTACCGTACACAAAAAACGTTTCGTGAAATAGTGTTGTTTAAAATACCCTTATTAACAACGACTTTTAAAAATCTTGTTCTACACCCAATCCGTTATCAGTGACTCAAATTCCATTTGTTATCATTAATAGAACAGTGGCTGTACCATATATTTTTTTGCCTCACTCTTAACCGCTAATAACATACACAAAATGTTTACTCATAGACTGTTAGACTGAAAACAATAGATGGTTAAGGTAATATTACTTTCTGATATCAAATATTTGACCGTAATTTTTATGATTTTCATAATTGAATAGATGAGTAGAAAATAAGTCATAATTTCTTTATCTTTCTTCTTAATTTTTACAACTGCTCTATAGTTTTTTAATCATCATTTATATTCAAACCAAAATTTTTCAAATCTTAGTAAATCCCATACCCATTGGCTATTTTTGTTTATTATGTGAAATTATTTGCACTCCGTTGTATTATAATTTAAAAGTTGAGTTTTTTTGACAAGCAGAGAAGAGAGCAAAGAATGTCACAAAACCAAAACAAAAATAATAGCCAAGGGAATATCAAAAATAAAACACAAAAAGTATACTATTGTTATGTAATGTAAAGTTGGCCCGAAGTCCCAAAATACCTTAACTCACAACATTTATGAATGACCAATAATAAATTACAGTTTCAATCGATTTTCAAAAATTATGCATCAACTGTAAAAGCAGTGTGCGAAAATTATACTATTTCCGGTGAATGAATTTTTTTGAAGTGTATCAAAAGCTTTATTGAAGTTTATTTTTATTAACAGATATCAACAGAATAATGATGATGGATGACCTGAGAGAAAAACTAGTCTAGAATATTTAAAACATGAATAAAACTGCTACGTTAAAGAAAACCTTTCGTATTAAGGGTGTAAAACTGTATAAGATGGTGCTGTGTACAACGCCGAGAACCCTATACAATGTTAAAAAATTCTGATCAAATATTTTGTCTAGCGACGTCAATACTTGGGTCTCACGAAAAGAATTTGATAGTTTTTGAAGACTATGGAATATGAGATTTGCGCATTTAATATTGAAAATCCTTTTCGCCGTAAATAACAATTTTTATCGCTTTTTAATATTGACAGTGCCACTTCCTTATCATATATTACAAATTTTGGCTCGACTCTTCCACCGGGTGAAGTTTTAGACACTTGTTCCGCGGTTTAATCAGAATTTAGATTTGCAAAGAAGACTAAAATACATTAATCTTGCAAAAGTGACAGTTTTACGATGTACTTATACACGTATGTGGAATCTCGAGAACCTACGAAGAAAACGCAAACATTCTTATATGAACTACAAATATTTTAGAGGATTGTTCTTGTATAAGATTTAATGATACACAGTGTATTCTGCGTATCTTAAAGTCTGTATTTTAAGTTGTTCATTCATTCGAAAGAATAACACGTTTTAACTATGGAACATCTGCATGTTATTTAAATAGTGTAAAATTGTACTTGTTTTAGAGTTTCTCATGAACATGTTATCATCATCGTTCTGAATGTTTTCAGAAATCGATTTTGAATATTTACGTGCTCAATTAAAAACAGTTTAATTGTTTCAATATTTATTTCAAATTTTTTGTGCCATTTTTTAACATCAAAAAATATACATATCGACTGTAGAAAGGAAAAAAGACGTAACCCACACATAGAAAATTTTACAAGAGGCACAAAACGTGTTTTGATGATTTTGCGCCATATGAAAATTATGAAATATACACAACCTGAAAGTCCACGGAGACTTCTAAACTGGTGTTTAATTGACATAATATAATATTAATTAAAAATCTGTCTAGAAAAAACCTTCTTAACAATCTTTTTTTATGGTTTAAATTTTCACAAACACATCTTTTTTCAAACTTAAAAGCTAAATTTAGATACTAATTCGTCATTTGCAGCTTACATCCTTTTGATAGAAAGTGTATCATGTTGGATACATTATGATTATCGAAAAAAAGCTGTTTTGAAGAAACTGTGGGTTACGTCCTTTTTCCTTTCCAAAGTCGATATTTCATGTACAAAAAAAAAAGATTGAATGAACACTAATTACACAAAGTAACAATGTTTTAAAAAAGTTTTATCTATTATATTTTTTTTACTATTTATTAAAATATGACAAAATCTTTGGATAAGTAATACGTAAAATCGTATTTTAGTTAGTTCAAATCGCAGCACTTTTTATAACCGTTCCAGGTTTCATATTCAAATTTCCCATAAACTGTAATACGAAACATTGATTTTATGATACCGAATGCTGCTCTTAATAAATAATCGAATTTAATTCAATCAATTAAAACCGAATGCAATTGGTCCAACGCTTGCATTCTTCCAGTGCAGCTTTATTTTAGCAAATCATGATAAAAGACAAAGACTCACAAAAGAAAAACCGTGTACTAAGGTTCGAAAGTAGATGCTTGCGTCGGATATTGGAGATAAAACGTCGGAACTTCCTGGATCACATGCTACAGTTGTCTTTGAAGAGCCTTAATCCTGATTTTCTCTTCTTCCGACCAGTGAGATTCCGGTGAACGTTGGGTACTATTCATATAATTTACTTAGTGGAAATGAGAGAAGCTGGTATGTTATGAAAGGAAGCAAATAAATTGGCGGGGTATAAGGAATCATGGAGCTGCTCGTGGTGGCCATACTGTTCATTCATCGAGCAAACATGGTCAAAGAAAATAAACCAATTTCAAAATAACATTACTGTTTACATAAATTCAATGCAACACATCTGGAAATATGGCAAATACAAAACACACTGAGATAATGCAGAATACCTTAAATACAATAAACATACACAAAGGAATGAAGGCGACCGTTTCCCAAGGGACATAGATATCCGCTTGCATCATTGAAATATGCAATAGGATTGAAGCAGCACATTCAGATTTTTAAATAATCGCGTAAAAAATACATTCCTGCTAAGAAAATTTAATCATTTATAATAATATCACTATTTAATTTCAATGTGCTCTTAGAATCAGAACCGATTTCCATCCCCTTACTTCCACCACTCTGCCAATCTCAACTGCTTGGTTGACGACGACAAACCCAGGACAGATGAAAAGGACACTAGCCACAACTAATTATAGGGGTCAATCAGACACTGAAAAAGATAAATAAGAAGAAAAGAAGGCAAAAAAAGAAAACGATCTAAAAACAACATCAAAATACAAGGGAAGGCAGAGAAATAGAGCAAGAGCTCTTCTCTCTGTAAAAGATAAAATACATCTGTCAGTCTACCATTACAATCATTTTTAGCGGAATCTCAGTTTGGTTCAGTTAAAAATGCTACTAATGAGCAAAACCTGTTCTATCCACATAAATGCATGTTGAATTTCTTAAAATGAGTGATTAATTTAGCTCTATCATTATCCATATTAAAATGTTAATTGAGCCTTGAAAATGAAACCTGAAACTGTTTTGAAACGTCGGGTAATTACCGTGAACCATACTATGGTGTACTCATACAAACAACAAACACGGAAGCTAAAATCCATAAAATGTAATATTGTTAGTGTGTAATATTTGTTTAAACTGTCAACTCAAATACGTCGGTCACCGATGGCGTACATTGTGATATTAATCCCCTATTTGTTTTAATATTCATCTTAAATCCGCAACTAGACAGGGTGTCCAAAGTGTTTCGAAACACGCGATCGTTTCGTGACATTCCCACACATAGAGTTTTTTGTCGCCAGTAATTTCTGTTTGTGAGTTGAGCTAGCGTCGTACTGTATCTCGCGCGCGAGACATTTACACGTGACAGTAGTGCTCTTATGTGACACAAAAATGCAGTGGTGCACGTTATTTTACCGGAAAACAAATATACTGAAATTTCGCACGTCAATGTATCGGGTAATAATTTTGCTAATTACGTCAGTGGCAACAATGAATGTTCAGAAGTACAATGCCGTAACTTGAAAACAAAATGTTACGAGTTGTCATTAAAAAGTACAATTGTGTAGAATTATTGATTAAACTTGTCGGGGCTTGAGAATATTTTTTTATAAGAGATAGTATTCGAAAGATATTGGAACTTAAGTTTTTGATAAATTAACTTCAAAGTACCATTCATCAAACGAGGGACATTCATTAAAATTAATATTCGAAACATAATATAGCCGGGACACTTTTCGTTCAACTCGTGGATATTTTTAGTGGCAGAAAATTAGGGTAAATTTTTGGTTTCGTTTTTAAATAAAAAAAACATTGATTCATTCTTCAACGGTTGAACAAATATTCAATAACTCAATCTTTGTTATCGTTATTTAATGTTTAAACACAATTTTATTACTACTATTTTTTGGATTTCTCTTCCACACGTGTCACAAGTTGTAGCACCGTTAGTGGAGTAACCAAGTTATCTAATTAAATTTTAGAATAAAAATGAACTTCTACAAAGTTACCACCGAATCTGTCAAATCACACATATTTCCACACAGATTTCATTGCTCTAACAGTACTATTTTTATCTGTAAGAAAATAACTAAAAACCACCCGTTCGTCACAATGTAGGCTTTTTTCATAGCATGGGTATTATTATCTTGGCGATTGATGCTCTTTACAAAGATAAGGTTTAAAACGTGTAAATTCTTTTCTAGGTGAAGTTTTACTTCTTGCAAAGATATGTTTTTCAATGTTTTCTTTTTATAACTATTGTTTAAAAAAATGTAAGTTAATTTTAAATGCAGATTAAAAATGTTTTATTGCATAGAGGTGATCATTTTATTTACATACTTATATTTACGGTATTTTTCAATATTCAATAGTATAAAAAATATGCCACCTATCATATTTAATTTAAAGAATCAATTATAATTTTCAAATATTTTGTTTCAGTATCACTATAATTAATAAGTTTCGTTCTTACGCTAGTTTCTTAAGTCGAATCAAAGTTCGTGAAGTTCAAAGCTTTTAACTAAAGCTAAAGGGTAAGCATTGAGATTAATGGTGATAAGCTAGTAACACTATTCTTATTTTCAGGCCGTTAAAGGTATGTAATATACAACAAGAAAGTGATAATTACATACTACTATTTGTTGTATTTTTCTTACGACTCATCGGCGATTAAAATAAACGATGTTTACCTTATTTTCTGTAAAAAACAATGCTTATTTTTATTAAAATATTTTGTAGGAATTATAAAAGCTATTTTCCAGTTTTTTGTCGGCATTTAGCTATACCAATGAACTTTTCAACGTTAACATAAAGTTAAACTCACTTCGCTAATGAAATAAACAAAAAAACAACGATGTCGTAAAAAATAATTGTTGAAATTAATAAAGCCATTTAAAATACGTTTCGAGGAAAGGAAAATAAAAACGAGTACTGCAATGCATTAGCCCTTGAGCACTGTAAGCGACATTATAAGGAGAGAGTTTTTCACACAGCAAAAAATTACGTGATATAGTGAATATGAATTGCAAAGAAAATGACAAATAAAATAAGTACCAGTGATCTGCGCGGCAAAGAGGTTTTATGTAAATCCTTTGTAAAACATATTTCTCTGTTAAAAATAATGCCAACGGTTTTCTTTGTAGTGTAAGATTTTTTTTTAATGTAATGCACAGTCCACTACTTTGTTTCAAAGGAAAAAATATTATCTTGCCATCTAATCTATTTCATAAATTAATTTTTAGTTACAGTCTGTTGTTTTTCAATTTATTACCAACCACCCAATATTCAAATCTGGATGTGGAAAAAACTGATTGATTAGTGTAACCTCTATTAAAGAGACAAGTGGAGTGACATTAAAACTAATATAATTACATCGTTAAATATGAGAGAATGAGTATGAGTGTTTAACTATGACAAACTTTGTCTTTGCTCAAAAACTTCAATGATAGTTAACGCCATGTTACACATTTATCATTGTTGAATTCTGAATTAGTTTAATCAGTGACAGCGTCGTGGCTGTTATTTAAAATGCGAATATCAAAGTCTGTAACAAAAAGATAACAAATTTTAAATTAATTTTCGTCGCACATTTTGTGGTTCATTGAACCCCATAACATATACAACTGGAATTTCACTTATTTTATGGTCGCTTATTTTCCGTCAAAATTTAACTATAATACTATTTATTTAAATCTTACCTATGCTTATTTCAACATGATATTGTATGTGTTATTTTATTTTTATTAATTGTTAATAATTAACGAACACCAGAAAGTTGAAGTGAGCCAAGTGATAATTTAGGACAAAATGAGTTAGATACGTTTTAATATTCTAATAATACGTCTGAGGTTGATGGTCTTGGCATAAGACTCGACTCCTCTTTCACCTTTCATTCGCATAATTACTTATATTGCAATGCGTCCGGCAAACTTCTCAGGTTTATCGTTAGACAAAGCAAATCATTTGAAAACCCATCTGTGTTTCGCACGCTTTATGTTTCTTTGGTCTTAAGTTCTTATATGGATCCATCATTTGGAGCCCATATGAACGTTTATACAAGCTGCAATTGGAGAGAGTCCGTAAGAAATTTCTAAGATATTATTATTTCAAAAAAAATGAATTCTTTCCCTTTGATAATTACTTAAAGGAATACTACTCCAAAAAAAATCTTTAAGGAATCCTATCATTTCACGCTATCTTAAAACTCGAAAATGGTCTTCAAGTTAAAAGCATTTTTCTCTTCATCTTTAGGGCCGAGTTAATAATCCTGAAATTTTCATGACTATTGACTTACATGCTCCTAATTTATTCTTACGTGGGCGAAACTATAACCAATTTTGATGTATTAAGTACGGTGTTTTTTATTTTAGTTATATATGTCTTGTACATGGCGAAAAGGCATCAGCTGTACTGTATTTTTTTATTTTTAAACAATAAATAAAATATTGTTAACATGGAATGAGAGCTCAGTACACACACAAATAATGTTGCCTCTCTAAAATTAAAAAATATATGAAATCCACCAAACCAAGACATGATTGTTCTTACAAGTGCAATAGAAATGTATTACCATTTTACTACTTGGCTCACTTCACTTCTTGAGGGTTCAATTTTATCTATACAGATATGGTGAAAGCTTTGACGAGATACTTTGCTGTAAATATAAAATTAATTTCATCATTTTTTAAGATACAAGTTTACAAAAACTTGGATGGTGAAAAAAATTATCAGTGCCAAAGATGATGTGCCAACGTTCAATTGTAGCTGTATATAATTTTATTTTCTTATTTCAAATCATTGTTTAATCAACATTAAAAATATATCACACTTTATTTTATAATATTGACGAACTGTCAAAGGTTGTATTAGAATAGGACGCACCACAAAAACGTTTAGTTATTTTGTCTTATGTAATCAAAGTTCTTTTAAAAATACAATGGTGTTATAAAAAGTCAAACAATAGTGCTTAGTTTTAAAAAATTTACTCATTTGTACAAAATTATGCTATTTTTATTTAATGTGATCGGAATAATTAAGTCAACGCGTGCTTTGATGAATTTTAAAATTATTTTTAAGAGTAATAAACATTTTAATCATCAATCAATTTCTTACTAACTTATTCATATTTTGTAACTTTATCTGTAAATTCCTTTCATTACCAATTGTTTGTTATACCCTAATATTTTTATTTAGTTTTGAATAAATAACACGGTAATATTATATTCTATTATCAGTTGATAATGCTCATCATAAGCTGAAACGGTCCTGATTATATTTAATAAAAGTAGAATCAGTACAAATGGGTATTTTATTTTTTGAATATATATATGTAAAGGCTTTCCATCAAGTATTGACAGTGAACACTCTAGAAATGATTTATTACTTTCTTCAATGTTATTTTGTTCCAAAACAAAACATGAAAATTTGCAATAGATTTCTCACATGCAGTTTCTCAACAGCATTAAACTATATTATTATAACAATAGCTGGACTGTTAAAAAAGTAATTACTGTATTATAGAAACGATCAATTAGGTAGAAAATAAGAAGTAAAATTAATTGTACTGTAAATGTAAATAAAATCATGAATCCATGCAAGATGTGAATATATTGATAATTCGAGATGAATAAACTCATCAATTTAATAGTTGTTCTTAAATTCACTTAGGAAATGCTGCAAAAGTATTTTGTATTTCAATATATTTGATTATTTGAAGGTTGAATAATGAATATAAAGCACCCTTTATACTATTTGCAAATATGTCAATATATTCACAAGATACACGGAATTAGGTTATTTTCTTTTAAAGTCAGTATAATTATAATAGATATGTACTATTGTCAAAATATATGTGATGTAAATACAGGAACAAAACAAAATGCCAAAACTAATAATCCAATAGATTTTTATTGTATTAAATTATAGTTGATAAAAATAAAATGGAAAAATACTAGAGTAGTTAGTTTTATATTCGCTAAGGGTGTGTGTTATATATTTTGCAAGTAAGCAAATAATTATTTTAATTAATTTTAATATTAATAAATATTTTAATTTGTCAGTGTTACCTCAATTAATGCATAGACACCTAGATAAAATCTGTAATTAAAATACCTTAAATATTCTGCAAGTAGTGGTTTTTTTTCATTATAATATTTTTCAGTAGTTATTGGAATATTAAATAATTTTAATAGTGTTTGTGTGTGTGAGAAATTGTGTGTATGTATGTGTTGAATAGAGTGCATAATGGATTTGATGTAATCATTCTGTAATGAATTTAATAAAATAAATTAAAATTTAAAACAGATTTTTTTATTTATTTATGTATTTAAATCAGTGCTTCAAATGAAAAAGTGTAACATCACAAAGTCATATGTATTGCTTATTTAATTGACAACGTGCTTGTACGGTTGAAATTAAGCCCTGGTGTAAGCACGGAATAGATCTATAGATTTTGGAAAAAATATAAAATATATATTCACAATTAGCTCACGAATTCAAATCCCAGTACGAGCAGTTTCATAAATTGATTTTTCAATTGGTGTATGGATTTCTGTTCAAATACATAGATTTATGTGATGCCTACATTTCCCTACTACCCAATCTATCAGAAAGCAGTTCTCTAGTTGAAATGAACTCCATTTCAATATCGAATCTTTTATCTTCACATTGTATTCAGCACTGTTTGGTGGGAAACTTAAAAGTGATTATAAATTAAGGTTGTTGGAATGTGTAAATAATATATTTTCTTCAGTGTCATTTTTAGGTTATAATTTTTTCAACAATCACTTTGTTGAAACAGTAATTATCACTGCGACTCGAAAACAACGATTGCTGCATTTCTTTCTCGTTGAATAAATTTTACTGGCCACTTGAGAGAGGAAACGGTTTCGCGATTTTTCTTAATCTCTTTTAGCCCTATTATAAAAAAATACGCCGTCGACCAGTAAACAAAACATTCTTTTACACCAGGCATATCAAACACTTGAACCGCAAGCCACGTGCGGCAATAGTAAGTTGACATCACACTAAGAATTTAAATCAATACTTATTAGTTATTTAACTAAACGTACTGTTCGCCACATTAAGTCTTTGAATAAGAAACTCTGATTTCAGTATATTATTTGCAATCTTAGCTCGTTCCAAAATGGCTGAAAAATTAAGTTCAAGTAAGTATGTATTTTTTTAGTTTTACATTACTTTGGAATGATATTATTTTATGTAATTAAGCCAGGTTTGAGAAAAATTTCTAAAAATATTGGTAATTAAATGTATTTGTACTATTCGTGGTTCATTTTTCACCAATTTTACCAACAGCCTCATTTGATCATTGTTGAGAAAATTAAACTTAATCTTTATTAGATTAGTTTGTGCTATTAGAAATTATTAAATAATTTTCAGTTAAATTTTGAAGAAGAATGTGTGAAATATTCAAAAGCTATCTCAAGAATACTAAAAACAAAGTTACCTTGTTGTAATATTCAATTAATATTTACATTTGAACAAAATTCGATTAATTTAAAATATGGTAGCACTAGTTGTGTTTATTCAGTTATTCGTTCTAAGTATGACGATCCAATGTTGTCTATATGTGCTTCAGCTTTTTAAATAATTAATATATGTTAGAATAAATATTTATAAAATATGCAGCCTTCTAATTTATCTATTATAGAATAGCTTATATAGCCCGCGGTACAAATCGAGTTTGACTTGCCTTCTCTTCACCCTCCAAGGGGCGCAGTATAAAATCCAAATTAAAGTGAAAACGCGGTGAATAAAATTGACTGGTCGTTTCGTTTAAGGACTTCCTTACGAGCAGGTCAGTGGTGAAGATCAAATGCTATTACCCACATTTTCTTTCTTTATGTCTTTCCATCACGTTACGGTTTTTATGATCGAATAACTGCGGTGCTCGAAATTCGGCTCGAGATTTTAAAGGCTTGCTGATTTTGCTTGACATAAAATAATAATTCTGTTTATTAAATTATATTCAAATTACAAAAGTCATACATATAGCTTTGGATAATTAAACCAAAAACATTGTGAGGTTCGGTATGGTGGTCAGGAGACAAATGAGAAGCTTCGAATCATAACTCACATTCTACAAAAAATGCGGAAAACTACGGTACCACTGTTCTCCGTTATTATAAAAAAAGTCATAAACTTCAATGAATATCTATCATAAGTAAGATTTTGCACTTTCTTAAAATACGAAATACTTTTGCACAATGAAAAATACTGATTTCCAATTGGTTCTTACTAACGATATCTGGTTGTTCATTTAAAAGTGCGAGATTAGAGACCAATATTTGGTTGTGATTTTAACAATTTTATATATATACATACTTTAAACACCACTTTTAAAGTAATTAAGAACGTTTTGATTCTAGGCATCTAATATATCCAAATTTCTGACACTATTAAAATTGCTTATAATATATAATAACGTATAATTTCCGAGTCTTTTTTTGTTTATAGATTTTAAATTTACTAGATATATCACATACTTTAATTTGACTTTGTAAATAATCTATGTTATTTTTGTACTTGAATGCAGCCTAGTGGTTAACGTTAAACTTTTCAGTTGCCAAGTACACAGCTTTGAATCAGAATCGTTCAAACTATGTACATTCTCACAGATTTTGTCACTAACGACCCGGGTTTCGCCTTTCGTCATCTTCAGGCATTCAAGTGCACGGATGAACCTGAACTTACGTTTAGTAAATGAAAGTTTCGTGTTTATATAAAAAATAAATGCATCACTGAGTCCAAAGACATTGCTGGCGAAAAGGATAAGCTCATGGGAATGCCAACAGATTTGAGTAGTAAGTAGTTTCAAGAATTATATTATTTGTTTGTCGGCAAAGGTTTTATGATTATATGATTATATAGGGTATAGAAGTGGAGATGCCGGAAAGTTTAGTATTTCATTTAAAATCGGAAGACTTTGCAGCTGTGCTCTATTTACTTCCAAAATTTCCTGGAAAAAGATCTTATGACTGTCCGTATTTGGGTGTAACATTTTTATCCCTTGATCCTGATTGAACACGTGTCCTTCCGAAATTAAGTGATTAGAAAAATTTTGAACGATTCAAATTTAATATTGAAATTCCACCAAGCACCTTCAGTCGAAATCTTAAACTGAATAAAAATGTTTATAATCAATAAATTGTATGAATTTGAAGACACCTTATAAAAAATACTTACAAGATTCTTTCGAACACAAATTATTCGTAGAGGATAATTCCGTACATGGATTCTTCTGACCAAGATTATTCCGTGCACAGAAACTTTGGACACATAATATTACAAACATATTAGTGTTCATTTTAAAGTCTTCTTTAAAACTCTAAATAAACAATCTTGCACTGAACACGTTTATGCGATACGCCATCGATATGTAATATAATATAAACGTTTGAGAGTCTGAGATAAGAAAAAAAGTAGTTACACTTTGAGTCTAGCGTGTGAAGTTATTTCATTTTTATGTCCTTTCGTGAATTTAATATGAGGATCCTTTGTATTTGAGTGGTCAAACTTACCGCTTGGCTACTCCTGGCCACACAAAATGAGAAAGCATAAATCATAACAGATTCGGATGGAAATATTCCTCTTTGTTTTCAATGACAAAAGAAAAAACGATTGATAAGTGACAAATAATTTTAGGTATGCCTCATTTGTGGCCATATACTCGACATAGGGAGCAAACGCATTTTCATAAATTAGGAATTGTCTATCAAACAGGCGGTTCCAAGGATATTTCAAATAATCAAAATGTCTATTTATATTGCAAGTCGCATTTGGTTCAATAATAAAAATATGCCATACAAAAACAAGTATATTTGGAGTTTTTCTTTTACAAAAAATTAAACGTTAAGTCTATATATAATATATAAAAAAATAATGTTTTTTTGTTTGTTTGTCCCGTATGCGTTTCTATACCGTTCATCCGATTGCGATAAAACTTTGGTGGATTGCTGTGCGTACGCTCGCAAAGGTTTCTGAATGAGTTCAGCTATCGGTGGGCTGCCATTACGTTAACAATGGGGCTCGCTTTATATCTAAGCAATTCTTGGCGTTTCTGGGGAAGCAGTCAGTTTTTTATCACTCCTATGCAATTATATGCAAAAATATGCTGTGTATCCAAAATAACTTCAATAAACACAATTAAAACATGAAAAATATCTTTCTTCGAGTGGCATTGCAACGCATGCCATGTACTCGCTAGTAGTTAATAAAATATATTGTATTTTATTAAAGTACAAACTGAAACAACGCTTAGATATGTTGAAAATGATATCTCGCAGAGAAAAGTATTTTTTTAAAAATACAAGATTAATGATTTTTGTTTTATTTCTGTTAATATGAAACAGTTTACTCAATTTCATAGTAATTCTCATTTTCATACATGTATTTTGATTTTATTGTAAACTTTAGGGTTGTCATATTTTGAGCACACTTTGGTGTCATTTGCAGTATGAAAAATCTATTCATAATGTGTGTAGTATGTAATTGAAGTCGAAACAAGATATTGCATAAAATCCCACAAAATAATTACATAGAAAAAGTAGATAAAAGTAGTCCATAAATTTTAAATTTCAAAACTACAAAAAAATGAGAGTATTATGTACAAAACTTGTAATCCCTAGTACCTAGTTACCCACCACCCAGGGCATGCAATCCCGGGATGCTGTTTAATTTTCTGATCCCGAAATTCCGGGATTGAGATGGCCGCGATCCCGGGATTGAGAAATTTTGAGCAAAAACCGAAAATTTACAACAAATTGGCAAATTCAAGATTTGAAATTCTTCGGTGAGCTAAAAAAAAAATGAGTTTCTGTGAGAATCTTGGAAAAAGTATACCAAATCGGGGTTTCAAATTCCTCGGTGAGCTAAAAAAAAAACGAGGTTCTGTGACAATCGGGGAAAAAGTATAGCGAATTGAGGATTTCAAATTCCTCGATGAGAAAATCTCAAATTCAAATTCAAAATTCAAAATTATTCAATCCCGAAATCCCGGGATTGAAAAAGGCTCCGGTATTGGATACCCTACCCACCGCTATACAATGAAACCTTTTCAAAGATAAATTTCCTAATCAATAAATGAGTACTTTCTCGTATTTTCTTACTTATATTCGTCCTTTTTTTCATTTCGGTACCCAGTGTACACCTGTTTTATTATTATATTTAATCTGAAGTCTCTCGGGCGTAAAGCTTTACTTATATATGTATGGAATATTTAATATAGTAGACGAAAAACTAACTTTATATTTGAAAGACTAAAAATAAATTATGTAAACCTCATTTTAAACCTAAATTAAATTTTATCTTAAGTCGAGTTTGGAAAGATTAAAGTATTAACTGTTATGAAAAATGAAACTTTATTTTGAGATACAAGTTTTAATTTATCAGTGGTATGTTTAGCATAAACGTATTCCCTATCGCTTACACGCCTGTTGGAGAAAATCGTTTTCAAGCAAACGCGTAAACCTCACAAATATTTTTGTGTTAAAATACTATTTTTTCAAATATTATTTGTTAACTTAGTGCTTTTTTTAAAAAATTTGCTTTGAATTAATTTATCAATCTCGATACTTGCTTTTGGATTTTGATAAAACAACTTTAAAGTCATCAAACATTATTTATAATCAGAAAATATAGTCAACCGCATTGGTCAAAGTTGGTAAATAACAAATTGATAGTTTTGTGTAAACAGCAAATGAAAATTTGAGCTTTTATAATAAAGCCCGTAGCATATTGTATTATTCATAAATTATTCAAATATCTAAATACATTTATGTCGATCTGACACCAATAAATTTAGAAACAAAGCAGGGACCTTAAATTTGCATTAAAAATAAATACTGATTGGATACCCTACTCCTAATGGAGATTTCTCAACAGGCGTTTTTCTACGAGAACTGTTTGTTACTCAGACGTTAAATATATATATTTCAGTGAGAGTGGTAAGGATAGAGGGATAAGAATAGGACAGGACTAGTGATTCACTAATCGCTCTCGTTACGCCCTGTTATTGATAGATCGGAAGGGTGAGAAGGATTTTTTGGACATCACAAACACCGATGCCTTGAAACGGATATCGATAAATCGGCACGGAAAACAACAACGCTTACCACTGCACTATAAACGCGACAATACACATTATAAAAGTCTTTTACTTTAAATATGTTTGTGAAAAGGTAATATATAAAAAAGGAAACACTTTATTGTACTAAATATTCAGACCAGTTTTTCTCATCATGAGGTTTTTGATTAATTACGTGGACTTAGTACAGAAGAAGTTTTTTATTTTTTGTGGTTATAATGGAAAAACTTATGTTGACGACGTATCATTCAGCAATAAATAAAATATATATATACGAGCTTTGTAGAGCATTGTTATCTATGTCCACGTTTTCAATTATTTCAACTCTTCTATGAAGGAACGAAAAGAAAATAATTCGATATTCAAGTTAACACAGGCGCTGGAAACGATGTTATGCAGAGTAAATGAATTTTATTTAATCCTTTGAGAGGAATGGGCGACATCTTCCGGGAAATAAAAATGACAAACGACGTTCTGACAATGATAAATGGAAGCAGGTGACGTACAATAATCGCTCTAATACAAAGACTACATTATAAACACGAAATATTCTCCGAAAATATGATTTTGAATTATTTTGGATTACTCAAACATGCGTATTTGAGGAGCAAACATTCAAAAAGTGTTTTGTCACAAATTTTGAAAAATGGCGTTTTATATCAATTCTGATAGCCCATAATAAAACCTATGAATAGAAATCAAAATAAGTGTTCAAAAAGGTTTTTTTTCATATTAAAATGAAATTATAATGTTGACACATTCATACAAACCGTCACTTTTGCAACACTTAAATCATCATTTTCCAAGCTTTGTATTTGTGTGACAAAACACTTTTTGAATGTTTGCTCCTCATTTATTAAGGAAACATATACATATATTGACATTACTCGTAATTTATTTTTGAGCGAGTTTCATTTAATGTGAGAAATTTCTACTTTTGTTCACGATGTTATGCCCCAAAAATAAATCCCCACTAATAAAAGTCATTAAGACCAATAACAGCTTGAATGACTCGACGTAAAACAGGTAGGTAGAATAAAATAAAAACCATCGCTCACATGTTACGAAAACGTTTATTTAGGAATTTACAATCACCGAAGTTTTAATTACATACAATATTTTTAAATGATAAAATTTTGAATTAATACAATACACAATAACTATTTTAATGCCTAGCTTGGTCACACGATTTTATAAAAGTTAAAAAAAAAGAAGCCAACATCCGCGCGGGAACAAAATGAATTTTAATTTTCGTCGAAATGGAAAAATATCAGTTCTTTCATCTCGAACGAAAAACCACAAAAGAAAAAAACTGCAAATGAATTTACAACTAAAGGTCTCTGGAAGCTAGTTCCAGGACCGGGAGGTGTCCTCCACACACGTTGTGTTCGGTTCGTGTCCCAAAGAGCAAGGAAGAAAGAAACAAAAATCACATCACGTATCGAAAAAAAATGTTGCCATTTAAGGCCATTAACAATAAAACAATTGATATTACGGGTTACCTGATAACAAAATTTAAACACAATTAATTTATATAATTTAAGATTTCGACTGAAGGTGCTTGGTGGAATTTCAATATTAAATTTGAATCGTTCAAACTATGTACATTCTCACAAATTTTGTCATTAACGACCCGGGTTTCGCCTTTCGGCATCTTCAGGCATTCAAGTGCACAACTCAACAACAAAGCACAGCTGCAAAATCTTCCGATTTTAAACGAAATATCAAATTTTCCCACATCTCCTCTTCTATACCCTATATAACCATAAAATCATATAATCATAAAACCTTTGCCGACAAACAAATTATATAATTCTTGAAACTGCTCACTAGTCAAATCTGTTGGAATTCCCATGGGCTTATCCTTTTTGCCAGCAGTGGCTTTGGACTCAGTGATGCATTTATATCTTATATAAACACGAAACTTTCATTTACTAAGCGTCAGTTCAAGTTCATCCGTGCACTTGAATGCCTGAAGATGCCGAAAGGCGAAACCCGGGTCGTTAATGACAAAATTTGTGAGAATGTACATAGTTTGAACGATTCACAATTAATTTAGCTACAAATTTTAAAATTCTGCCAGTTTTCATCACAAAAGTTGTAGTGGGAGCGGGTGACTATAAACCATACCTTATCAATATTATTTCAATATTTTGTTGTCGGTTTGTTGTACGTTTAAAATTATATTTAAAATACGATTTCATATCTCAACAATACAATATTGGTATAATATTTGCACAAAAACGCGTGGATGTTGTGAGGACCACATATGTTGGTTATTGCTTATTGACGGAATGAATAATATTTTTTTATTGTCGAGAGTTAATCTCTAAATGACTTTTACGTGCAAATACACAAACGTAAATGATTTTAAGCTTTGTGCTTCATAGTTAATATAAACAATTATTTGAAGAAGTCAGCTAATATCCTTGCTGACTGGTGTCTTTCATCTTTTACAGAGAGAAGAACTCTTCCTTTTTTTTTTCTTTCTTCTCTTGTATGTTTTTCTTTTTTTTTTCCTTTTCTTTACCCTCTTCGATGCCTGTTTGATTCTTATTATTAGTGGTCAGTGTCTTTTTCATCTTTTCGGGATTTGACGTCGTCAACCAGGCAGGTGAGATAGGGAGTGGTGGAAGTAAAGGAGGTTACGGGAGGTTTGAGCAAAAAGATCTTCCGAGGTCACGCGTTGTACGTATGGGGATAGTCTATGTAATCATCAAGTAATGGTTTTTTTGTTGGGTTAGGATGATCTATCATGTCACTCTAAAATTTCTTTGACAGCTTCACGATGTGATCAAAGATGGTCTCTCTGTAGTTTCGTGTTACGCACGTCCATGATTGTGTGTAATTTCTTGTTTTGTATTGTCTGGAGAGTTTAAATGTGATTCGTGCCTACGTGTGCCCATATTCAGCATGCGTATGTCATCATTGGTCTGAGTATCGCGGTGTAAAGTAGTAATTTGCTTTTAACTACAAGTTTACTCTTGTGGCCTATCATCGGGTATAATCTGCCTATGTTTTGCAACATCTGGAGTTTTTAAGCAGTTTTGTGTCTACTAAAGTTTAATAATATCCTTGCATGTGAATATATAAATAGTGTGCAAGAAGTATGCTACTGTTAAAGTGTTTGTTCAAGCCCATTCATGATGATCATCGATAGCATGTATCGCCCGCTGTGGTCTATTTGGTTAGAGCTTGCTTTACCGATCAGGTGGGTCTAGGTTCGAATCCTGGTAAGGTCAAAGTCAAAATTGGATTTTTTTCAATTTTAATTTGAGATCTAAGACATGGGTGTTTGTGAAGTCAATTCTCCTTGAGTTTATCTCATGTGACTTTTAAAAATTCTCATCGAGTATATTTCTTGATCTTGATCTATGATCTTTCAACTTAAAAGTATTTGACGCATTGGCGTAAGCTGTAATGTCAAATATTTTTTTAAATAAAAATTAAAGATTTAAAGCATGTGCTCTACAATTTTTTTATATAAATTAAAATCATCGACATAAAAATAATTTTAATCTAAGACTTATATAAAGCAATAATTCTCACTTATAAGTATAACATATTGTGCGTAAACCATTTCCTTGCCAGATGTTGTTTGTGTGTAATTTTCTTTCCATGCCAGCAATCTGTTTTCATTGAATGAATTCTATCTAGGTTTTTTTTATATTTTTTCGTTGTGTATTTCTTTTATCTGTACATGTTTGGAGTTTCCCAGGTGACTGACACGTCAAAATGTAAATGCTAAAAATAAATATAAGTCCATGCAGAAAAAACATTAGAAAATTAAAATCAGAAAAATATTCCCTTTTTGTTTCTTATTTTAATAAAAAACGACAAGCAATATTTTTGTTACCTGGATATAATTTAATCCACGCTAACTCTTAGTATATAGCATGTCAGTTTATGTCAACTAAAGTATTTTTAAAACTGTCTTTTAATCAGTTGCTCTTTCTTTTTTTCCGAAGAGAATAGGGATATAAAAATAAAGATAACTAAAATTTATAAATTATACATGTTTATAAAATTACTAAAAAATTGCCGGTTTATCGGTACTAACGATAAAAATAACTGATTAATGACAGAAGAAAAGTGACGGTAAATAACAACACAAAGAACACGCATATAATTTTTCAATATACCGTGCTAGCAGAAATCAATACGTAACTTAATTGACAAAAAATAGTTTATTATAAAATTACTTTTTTGAATATCAGTTCTTTGTCTCAGTTAGGGTATCCAATCCCGAAGCCTTTTTCCAATCCCGGGATTTCGGGATTGATTTATTTTGAATCCCGGGATTGAAATTTTCTCACCGAGGAATTTGAAATCCTCAATTTACTATACTTTTTCCCGGAATCTCACGGAAACTCGTTTTTTTTTTTTTTAGCTCACCGAGGAATTTGAAATCTCCCATTTGGTATACTTTTTCCCAGAATCTCACAGAAACTCGTTTTTTTTTTTTTTAGCTCACCGAGGAATTTGAAATCTTCAATTTGCCAATTTCGAGAATTTCCTCAAAATTTCTCAATCCCGAAATCCCGGGATTGCGGCCATCTCAATCCCGGAATTTTGGGATCAGAAAATTGAACGGGATCCCGGGATTGGATGCCCTAGTCTCAGTAAGTATATTTATTGTACCAATCTGAAAAAAATAGCATTTTTCCGGTTATTTTAATGCAGATATAAAGGTAGACAACTGTCTTTGCTTATTGCATCCCAACTTTATTTGTGTCAGATCAGCATATTTTGATATTATAATTATTATTTATTTCACATAAAATAGCGTAGCTAAAAATTTATAGTAAAAACTCAACTTTTTTATTGACATTTTAAGTCTTTTTATTCAAGTCAATGGGCGAATGTCATATTTTTAATCCAGACTGCTGCTGATGATAGAACATGTTCATAAGCGGTTTGTATTATGTACCAGTTATCGGTTTTGACTGTGGGTGCGGTATCGGTTATTTCTGCCACACCGCATTCACATCTCTAACAAATACACAGCTAACCTAATCTACTTAGACCAGAGATGGCAAACATAATAAAGATTGAGAAAATATCTGAAATTTAGTTTAACAACTAACTGCCTGACAACAACTGACTTAACAACAACTGACTGCAAATATTTTTCAACCCTTAAATGAAATGATAACTTTTGTAAAGTTTCTTGATCCTATAAGCCATACTACATATGACATTTGAGTTTAATGATTGAAGAATTACTCTACATTAGTGCTATTCCCGCATGAATAGCACTTATTTTGACCGTCCTGAAACATTCAACACGTGATTGTGCTTAGTGACCGATTGCCATATGAGCAAATGACGCGCGCGGTTGGCACCTCAGAATCGAAGGGGTCTCAAAAATAGCTTATATTATATAATACATATAATTTTGTTTAGATTTAAATATTTAGAGTTATATATTTTTATTATTTCGTAATTTTTCGACTTTTTTATGTTATCCGAAAAACAGGGCCTCTAAATTTTATTGCGCCTGGGGCCTCCCATGTGCTTAATGCACCACTGCTGACGTTCGCTGTCTAAGTCGATGATTATGTATATTGCGCAGAAAGGGTCAAGTAAATTAAAAATAATCTTGCATTTTTCTTTATCTAATTAAGTGTTTATGAAAAATGTTTGTCATCAATGACTACGAAAATGCATTCGCAACTAAATGTGGCGAGCCTGTATGTAAGACAAGGTTGGCAGTACTTAGTGATACCACCTGCTATATTGTAATTGCCTCACAGAATGGAATACATTTCTTAAATAAAACACTAAGAGGTGCTTGTACTATTTAAAATTTCTTGTATTATTCAAATACAAAAAAATAGCCGTACAGTATATTAATCTCAGTCAACCCATAATTTATTTAATCTCTAAAAAGAATATAATTGTAGTAGGTAAACCTGCTTGTATGTTATACATATCTGCATTATCAACAATGCCAAGAACATGAAATTAAAAGACTTTCAGTTGATAATCTTCATTTCTCAAGTATATAAATATTTACATGCGACCGAAAAACAAGACAGTAAGCAAAAAAGCTCAATATTAAAGTTTAATTTTTTTTCGTGTTGTGAAAAATGCCAAATTATTTTTAATCGTCTCGTTTAAGAGTCTTACCAATATTGAGTGCTCCGGGCGTCAAATTCGTTCTTCTTTACATGTTACTGATTTAATTGCCTTGTATTATTACAACAGTTAATGTATGTACACTCTAAACTCCCATCATCAACACCGGCGCCGCGTCCCTCAAGTGTACCAGCAAAAATACAGTTATAGAAATAGTTTGTGACAATGGCAGCGAAATACACTCTGCTTCAATCATCAATTTACAAGTTCAGTTTTAAAAAAAATGATTCAGTATTTTATCAACCATATCCACCTCAAATTTGGTAAATTTGGAATCTTAGCAAAACTTCTTTACGATAAGTGTTTTTTTTAATCTATTTTCTTGTGTCGAGTCCGTGGTCTAGTCGTAGCGGTGCTGAAAGGTTTCATTCCTCAGTCCGAGCAGTTTTATTTTTCGTTGTGTCTAAAGCTCCTTCTCACTCTTCTGGTCTCAAAAATGGGGCATTATGAGAGCGATATGCAAATATCTATCATTTTCATTGCTTTATCCCAGTAAGTGATTGAGCAAATGAGTAACAAGCAGTTCTTGTAGTAATCTCCAATTTAAATAGAAACCTTAAAACAGAATGTATAAATATTTAAACGTAAATACTGGTGGACATTGCAACAACATAAAAGGAACGTTCAAGAGCGATGACCAAACGACAACAATAGACTATATAGTTACCGTTATCACACCTAACTTTCGAAAGTTTTGAAGCAAAACATTCTCTCGTGAAGTTGGTTTCGATTTATTTCGAAAACTTGTGATTATCGCCAAAACCATAGGCAATGACGTAACACCGCTACTGAAATCATTGGCTAATGATTCGGTTTGGGTCAATGTTTTGGCTTAGTTCAGCGGACCCTCTGTTTTCTGGTCAGTCGGGTTTTTGTCTGCCGTATTATCTCGGTTACAATTTACCACCCAATCTTGCGTTACGGACCATTAGTTAAAAGGAAGAATTATCCTCACAGCAACCGTGGCCAACTTTCCCTAAACAGAGAAGATCAATTATTTGACCACCGTGTACATACTATTTAAGAACGGCAAGTGTTTATTTGATAAGTATTTAAAACAACGAGTGCAGTGTTCTGAAACCGTTTTGTTACTACGTTTGTTGCATTAACCGACGTTAACTATTCTTATATATATACATTTTTGTCTGTCAGAATTTTTATAGCTCTTTTTCAGAATCCTCATGGCTGTCGATTTTGTAAAAGTGTAATATACACTACTTGTCAGCAGTTAAATCATCATTAAGTTTTTAATTCTATTAATGTATCATTGTAAATCACTTTGTAGATCTCAAAAATGAGAGAAATTGTAATTATGTTTGAAATTCCCATTAGTCACCGCTTTAGTTTTATAACATTTTGATGATCTTTGTAATTACATGATATTCGACTGTTGAACATATTATAATGGGTTGTTTACGCTCTTTTTCCAAACGATTGCGTATAATTTTTTGATCAAAATCAAAAGGCGGCATCAGAGTAGCCATAAAACCGCAGGTTCCTCTCCACTAATTTAGAGTCACTTATTCATAATTTGTAAATGATTTTCAATGTCAATTTCAATGTTATTTGTTTTCGTATAAATAACACTTTTTTTCCATTTATTATCAGTTGATGATGCTCGCCATGAGCGAAACCGGTCCTGATATTGGTAAATAAGAATGGAAATAATTACAAAGGAATATTGTGTTTTTCTTAATTTTCACCACGTGTCGAGAGTTTCGCGGAAACTCCTGTATTTTTTTTATTCAGTTTTGCTTGAATTATTTTAATAAAATACAAAGAGTGTTGTTGAAAAAAATATATTTAGAAATAAGAAAATATTTTTTTTTAAATTTACAACAAAAAAAACCGACTTTCATCTTCTTTGATATTTTTTATTCAAAAATCTATTTTCGGTTTTATAAAATTTTAAATGACCGGACGCATAAATAAATGCTTTAAGACCGCGATGAAATATATATCGACTGTGGAAAGAAAAAAGGACGTAACACACAGTTTTTTCAAGACAGCTTTTTTCTATCATCATAATGTATACAACTTGATACACGATCTATCAAAAAGATGCAAGGTGAAAATGCTGAATTAGTGTCAGAGTCCAGGCGTTTCAAGGTTGTGTATATTTCATAATAATTTGTCTTTGGCCCAAAATCATCAAAAAAATATTTTTGTGTATCCTAATTTTTTATGTGTGGATTACGTCCCTCTTCCTTTCCACAGTCGATATATATCATATATTTTTGTTTAGCTGTAGTCTTTTCTGTAAATAGTTTTACATAGATTTTTGATTTTCCAAAAAATGAATGCACACATATTTCATTAAAGGCTTAACACAAGTATCTTAAATTATGATCGAGAAATTAAATGTATATGATTTTTTCAATACATTTTTTCGAGTTTTTATTAGTATTAGAAATGATCAACTATGGTTTTTGGTTTCGTTTTTTTGCCTAAAAAATTATTAGTCGTTGTTTATTTTTTAAAAATTATTAATGTATCAAAACTCTGTAGATATAATAAATTAATTAACAGTTTTACAGGATTAATAAATCATATAAAAATCGGTTATATAATACGAGGTATTCTACGACTGTGCAGGGTGAAAATTTTGACTGAATATTCTGTATTTACTGCAGGAGAATCTACCCTTAGAAAGGTCTCACTGTTTGGTGCATGCATTTAACGACGTAATTGATTTAACACATTTAATTTATTTAGGAACCTATGAATATTCATGAACCTATGAAAGTTTATTGATTATATCGATACCCATCAAAATTTACGATAATAACTCTCTGAAACATCTTCATAAATAATCTCCAGTACCAATAATTATAATAGCACTTTAATATAAGTGTTATTTTAGAGTTACCGAGAAACTTTATAATAATAATTAAGTTTTATATTATAGTAAAATATACCTACATTAAGGGATTATCTTCCTAAAGAGAAATATCAATAGATTACTATAAAATACAGTTATTTGAATTTAAATACACATATGTACCGAGACCATTTTCTTTGAATATTAAATTATCATATGTATGACAGATTTGGTGAGCGCTTTGAGGAACTTAAATAATATATCAAATTAAATTTGACAGCTTTGTTATTCAACTGATTGTCTTTATTGCAGCATCTTAAGCAGCAACTTCAGAAACAAAACACGTGTCACAAATTGTATGACAATCAGTGTAATAAAAAAATTATCAAATTAAATTTTATATTAATATCAATGAAATAAATTGAAGCATTAGTTATCATAAATTTAGAATATCACAGGAATGGGGAGCGAGAGTGTTCTTCAAGCAAATATATGATTAAATCCAAATGGTTTATAATAAAATAATATAATAGTACATGTGGTTTTTAAATCGCAGTTGCCACCAGAGTATCCAATCCCAGACCCTGTTTGTAATCCCGGAATTTCGAGATTAACAATTTTTCCAATCTCGGGAATGAGCATTCACCATAAAATTGTGTAGAAATTCGGGATTCTGGATTGAGAAATTTTTGCTTGGTGATTATTTTAGATTTCCAATTTCAAAAACCCAGGAATTGCAGGATTGGAAAAATGAAAAAAACTTTTTTTTAGCTCTCGCACAAGTTTTTAGATTTCCTCAATTCCGAATTTCCGGGATTAGTACTATCACAATACCAGGATGGGTGCCATACTCGCAACGTCCCGATTTATTAACCGGATAGAAAAAATAGAATTGGGGACATCACAGACATTTATGCATTCGAAAAGAAATTTATAAATAATTGTATCAATCTGTCCATTTTAAGATGTATACGTGAAAGAGTTTCAGCTGAAGCCAACAAAATTGACCATTCGGACAATACCCGGCAATATTAATGTATTATTTTTTTAATATATTATCATTATTACCTGGCATAATTCTTTTATCTTTATCGTGTATGAAACGAGTTTGATTCTGCTGAAATCCTCTATAAAGATTTTATTATAATGCAAAGACATACTATAAAATAAAATATTCGCATACAACCACTTGCCAAAGTTTTTGAAACCTATTATGACTGTGTCATAGTTCCTATTATTGAATTAAGTCCTTTGCCCCTGGCTTCCATTCGTCTAGCGTAGAGTGTAGAGTGCAAGACACGATGCGGTTAAGAAAACCTAATTAGGGCGGCTTGCAGAGGGCAGGCGCACCCCTGAACGGGTTAATTAATCGAGTTTGCGTAACTTTTGGGTGACGTTATCATACCGAGTCAGGTGAATTGACTCAAAACTGGATGCTGGTGTAATAATGAAAACTATGAGTATTAGCTATTGAATAAAGGAAAGCGCTGCCAAAATATTTGACGTGAATTCAAAATATTTGTAATGAAATATACCAATAAAAAGATAAGTTGAAGAGTATTTACAGTTTGAATACTTGTTATAAAATTTCAACTATAATGATAGTAAAAAATCTCTCTAAAATAAATAACAACCGACTAATTTTGAACCATAAATAATTTTGTATTTTTCGGAGGAGCGATTCATAGATAAGCTTAAATGTAGCCGGGGGATTCTTCGGGGAAAGTTCAATAATTTATAATGCCGATTTTTTTGCCTTATTTCGTTAATTTTTAATCTGTTTGTATTACACGTTGTCTACATATTATGTGTTTACTAAATGTAGTTGTTAACACTTGTGATTAACAAACTTTGTCCTGATCTTTATAAAATTGTGTAAATTTTACAAAAATGTGTGTTTTTTTTTAATTATAATGCTACTCCACCAATGATTGACAGTGAACATCTTTAAATTATGTTTTGTATTGTTTTTGTAGGTGGGTAATCAACGCTTTTCAGTATTTTTTATTATTCGATTTTAAGGTTACATGCATGGTTACGTTCAAAAATTTGTTGTTAATTCGTTGTACACAATTTTTCAGCAGAATGCAGTGAGAAGTTTAGTCACTTGTGGAACATTCGAGGAGGTAAAGTGGTAAAGGAATAAGCTGTTACGATTACTCAAAAAATCGGTTTCACTGCCGTACGGTCTAGTTTTAATTTGATTAGGTCAGTTTAATACAAGTTTAATTTTTTTAAAGATAACCAATCATAAAAATAAATATAACATAGTAAAAAGATTGCTATAACCGGTGATAAAAAAAAATGCGTCCGTCCACCATAGCGAGCGGCGACCGAAGCTTGCGGAAAATGATTTTACAAACGGAGTAGTGAAACCCAATTGACAAAATTAAAAAAAAATACCATTGTGAAAGGGACCCAAAATCAATTTTAATTCTCTGCAAAACAGGGATCTGTCAATTGGTAAATTGTGGAAAAGAGCCGTTTGCAGTACACTAAAGTAAAGAATATTTCACTTCAAAATAAAAACACATACAAATATTCATGTGTTTTTTCAAACATTTATAAAAAAAAGCATAGCTTGTTGTGTTTTATTCATTCTTATCCACTTTAACCTACTCTAAATAAGAGATAGAGAGAGCATTAATGTTACGACTTGTAGCTTCTACCCTTTATTTAAAATGAGTGGTTGATTGACTTGCCAAGTAGGTACCAGTTCTTATTTTATTGTAACAACCCCTAAATTATTTAACGACACTATATATTTTATTAACCAACTATTTTAATGAATTCCAGGTAATAAAGCTTTTACCCCTAATAATAAAAGCAATACAATACCACCCCGTTCACAGGACTACACTAACGAATAAAAAGGTAATACAATAGCTTAAATTATGCACAATATTTGGATTGCAACAAGATAGCGAGACAATTTTGGTTAGTGTATTTACAACCAATTAAATTTTATTAACTTCTAACATTTAGGCTACAAATTACAACCCTTACAAATGACCCAACCTCCAATTTAGGTTCGGCTATAATGGGGAACCTTATACACATTCGACAGTTTTCCTTTACCCTTTCTATACCTAATAGTAAAGGTATATTTAAATCTTAATATGCGTTTGGAGCTGTACGTTTAAAGGTAAACTTTATGCAACAGTTCTTTTTTAAATTGTCTTATTAAAATTGAGCTTTTTTTATTCCTTTTTTGTTCTGATTACACATAGGGATTTTCATATTTTCTTAAGACACGTAACAATATAAGTCAATACAGTAACGGAAGAAAAAAGAGACTCAATGTGTTACTGATTGAATTGAAGTCAAAATATCATTGTATTTTAATTCTACTTTTTTTATTGAATTGATAGATATTTTGTCTTTACACGTTTGTCAGAACTATTTAAAAAATTAAGTTAGCTTAGCTTTATACAATGGTTAATAAAATAAGCACTTTAATAAGCAGAAATGTAATAAATTAACTGTGTTTTTCTAGGAAATACGGCAAGTATGGTATTTTAAACTAATATTTAAGCCAGCTAGTTTAATTTTCAATGATGATTGGCTTTTTGTAATAGCATAAGACTTAAGTAATGGTGATATGTTAATATTTTTTGGTCACTTCGTACGTTTTCTAGAAAGGAGTAGGAAAATAAAATTTGGTAATATAACAGTTAAATATCAAGAGATGAAGATCGATTCAGCGATTACGTCTATCGGCACCTAGAAAATATATATTAATCACTCTTTTATTATACTTTTGACTATACACGTATTCATGCAATATATTTTAAAAAATAATCAGCAAATAAATAATTCTTAAATCTTTGATATATCTAGAAAGAGAAAAAAATGTTGAATATTCGAAACCTACAATGTTTGTAAATCTTATATGTTGTAATTTAATACGTCTATAAAAAGAAAATTCTCATTAGGTGGAAAAATATGTAGAACACAAAGGTTTGTTTTTCTTTTTCATTCAATAACAAAATTATGATCAAATAACAAAATCAAATATCTTAAAGCAAATCAAATTCAATAGCTTCGTTAATATTATATAAAATAAGCAAAAATAAATAAACTGAAGAAGTAAAAATGTTTTTGCTTTAGGGGATATATACATTTATTTAATTGGCATCTGTTTATTTAGAAAAGGATACATCAAAACAAAAATATCAGAATTCATTTGTTGGTCACATACTTTCGTAGTTTAGTGATCAACGCCATTGTCTTCAGTTGTCGTGTTTACTGATTCAAATGACATTCATGACAGTTTTTTTTTTGATATTGGATTGTCAGTCGAGTTATGGTAGTTTGTCCGAAACCGTATGTGATCTCTAAAAAATCTAAATTCCTTTGAAACATCTGATATTAAGAATGAAACCTAGCAAAAGAAATTAGCGTACCACTTATTCTGTCCAAACCTAATCATAATATCTTTTCTTCTTTGAAGAAAAAAAGATTGAAAGTTTTACCAAAAAACTTTTGTTGAAAGTTTCATTAGGAGCGATAAGGAGCAAACATAGTTAATAATTCTTATATGAAACAATTAAATTACTTTAATATCTTGTAAAAATTAAAAATAAATATATATGTTTTGCTTATGATTAGGGAATCCAATCCCGGGATCCCGTACAGTTTTCGATACATTTAAATCCCGGGATTAGAAGACATAATACCGAAACTTCGGGATTGATTTTAAAGCAGAAACGTGTTGGTTTTCTAGTCGGCAGTTCAAACATATGCAATAAACGATAACCAATTTTATTACTAAGACTTTATCTTTGGGATTTAGATTAAGATTTACGATAAGAGCGTGTGGCAGCCGAAAAGGTAACTTGATGCCAATTATTAAATGTACGCACGTGTACTGTATTTGAATGCATTTGTCGACAATATTTATTGTTTTTTATTATAAAGCTTCATATTTCGATATTGTTTAAATTTATTTTTCGCTTTGTTCTCTACATCAAACATCAATGAATGTTACCAGATATCAATAGTGTTTGTTTTTCGGAATTTATTATTCATAAACATTCATTTTGTACCGTAAACCGAAACCTTTGATTAAATGGCGAAACAATCGATGCTTTGGTACTCTGGGAATATTAAAATATTTAAATGACGTCTATTTACTTCAATAAAATTATTAAGAATGTAGTAATGATTTAGCTTAATTTTTACAAGTAATTAAAAAATCCACTCATTCACCTCTAAATCGCGAATAACTGAGATTAAGAGAGCTTTTTGGTAACATATTGGCAGCTTACAGCTGGTAATATAATAAAGAATATTTTTTTAAATTTATTTTTCACCAAAATTATCATTTTTTATTTTTTTTTAAAAATGTACTGATCCCGGGACCAGTCCCGGGATCCCGAAAAATTCTAATCCCGAAATCCCGAGATCAACATTTTGGCTCGGGATTGGATTCCCTACTTATGATTACCGACCAAGTTCATACATACATGAATACCATTGCAAGTTTTCGATCGTGAAAACTTGAAATTGTTGTCTAAATAGGTATTTTTTAAATTTATTTTAATCTATATTTGCTGTCAATGTAGATAGAGCATGTGGCCTCCAAAATGGAAGTATCTTAACTGTTAGTTACTTAGTCGCTCAACCTCTCTTTTTAGAAGAGAGTAGTAGGTGAGTAGTTGGCTAATCACTCCCGCTACATCCCGTTTTTTTAAGATTGGAATGGTGAAGGAAATTTTTCAGACATCACAGACACCCATGCCTTCGAACAGAAATCAGTAAAACGATCGTATATAATCATTATGCCATGAACCTGACAAAAACCCAATGTTGAGTATATGGCCTCCTAATGGAGGTATCTCAACAGAACTTTTTCTACGAGAACTGTTTGTTGCTCAATCGCTCAACCTCCCTTTTCCAAAAAAGGATAGTACGGATAAAATAGTAGTTAGGATAAGACTAGGACAGGACTAGTGGTAAACAAACCGCTCTCGCTATGCACAGTTATTGAAGAATCGAAAGGGTGGCAGGGAATTTTTTAAACATCACAAATAGCCATGCAATCAAAAATAAATCGATAAAAAATACTGCTCGTATTGTAACCAATATGACCTGACAAAACCTCTTTTTATTAACTATTATATAATTACCAAAAGTGTATTTGGCACTGAAATGGTTAAATGTATGAGGTCTGCGACATAAACATATATTAATTTAGTGTTTTCAACCCTTAGAGCCCTTCTCTAAACATGCGACAAAATAATTAATGGCTCTTTGTAACACCTATCAAATATTTTGATCAGACCTCACACACGCAAGCCAAATAGACTGTAGTTCAAACGGTACAAATTTAATCAACATAAAAATGAATTGTTATTGAGAATTCAGAGGATTTGAGTATACAACCTTTATTTACTCTCGCGGCTCGGAGACTAGAAAAATACTTCTCATCCGATGGGGGTCGTTTGGCCCCAGTGGTTTCCTCATTATTGGCCTTAATTTTATGAATTATAAAAAAAAGTAGTCTAAGGGCTTTAAAATATATCTCTGCATAATTCCTCATACATTTTTTTTATAAAAATCCGCGGTTTTTTAATAAATAATCATATTTTAAGTTGCGCGTAAAAAAGACGTCATCCCAGCACACATATGAAATTGTCACTGACGAGTTTAGCCCAGCTATCTTACGAACGATCGCTTATCGCGTTATCACGTATTTATATAAACTACAAAAGGTCCAAAAAACTATGATATAAGAAAACCTTAATTATAAACATTGTATCACCCATATTAAAATAGATATTTAAGAAAATGTGGGTATTTGGGGTCGTATTTCTTGAGCTAAGAACCGGAAAAGTTAAGTTTTTTAATAAGAATTTTGTTAAATATTCGCTTAGTGAGTTTATTGATATTTATATATATTCTACCATATCCACTTTTAATGTGAAACATAATGTATGACAGGGTTGCAATACCGGATGAATAACGGTATCAAAAAATGTTTAACCAAATCACAAAGTACCACCACCGGGATCGCAGTACCGTAGGGATAAATAAAAATCGGTATTTCGCCATTTTATTGTTAAATAATTAATTTCTAATTAAATACCGTGGCTAAAAAATATGTCATAATCATGAACGGGTTTTGCTGAATTAGTTTTTACTAACGTTTTTCCAAATTTCAGTAAAAACAAAAAACACATATTATTTGTCTGTATTATATCGACTGTGGACAGGAAAAAGGACGTAACCCACAGTTTTTTCAAACCAGGCTTTTTTTGATAATCATAATCTATCAAACATGATACACGTTCTATCAAAAAGATGCAAGCTGCAAATGCCGAATTAGTATCTAAATCTAGCTTTTAAGTTTGAAAAAGATGACCTTATAAATGAAATATTAAAACCACGAAATAAGACTGAAATAAAAGTTTATCCTAGACAATTTCTTTAATTAATATTAGGTTATGTCAATTAAACACCAGTTTAGAAGTCTCCGTGCACTTATAGGTTGTGTATAATTCATAATTTGCATAAGGCCCAAAATCATCAAAACACGTTTTTCTCGCCTCCTGGAAAATTTGATATGTGTGAGTTACGTCCTTTTTCCTTTCCACAGTCGATATGTATATGACATTATTCATATTTCATTATATGTTAATACATTTTGGTAAAAAGTATTAACGTAGCTAATAGTCTATTTTTTATTTACCGGTAGCGGGAGAAATTATTTACCGATAATTGAAATTGAACGGTAAACTATAAGCCCTATCTACAATAAAAGGTGTTTACAGTTGCTGGTTTTAATTATGGCTTAAAACCGGAAAATTAATCTTTCTTTTACTCGTTATAGATAGGTTGTAGAAAAAAGTTATTTAACTGATATATATTTGAAATAATATATAATAAAAGTGGATGGTAATTTTAATCACTTTATATAAAAAATGTTAAAATCTAAATGCTAAAATTGATAAAAATAGATACTAAAAATACAGGCTTTTATTGCGTCAGTTGCCTGAAAAATGATTGTGTTAAATAAATTAATAAATGATATTCAACGTACACCGGAAGTGTGTGTAAGTCAACCTTAATTAGATTGTTTGTGTTGATGCTGTGGCAGAGAGTTGACGCGGGTTCCCCTGTACGTTGTTAAGCTGGACAAACACAGCCCAATTAAGGTCCGATCCCTATCGAAAGGTGCCTATATATACATAATACATACCACCTGAATTGAGGGGCACTTGTGTTGCCTACATGTAAAGATAGTTGTCAGTGACAGGAGCTGTACAACTTTTCAATTTGGTCCGGTTTGTAAATCTTTGATGCCAAAACCAAATTCATTTAATTTTTTTCAGTTGAAGACATGCAGTGTTTAAAATGAAAAAATACACTGAGCACTCTTTTTTTTATAGTGAGTACGTTTACCATGAAAAAAAGTGAAATAAAATAAAACATAATAGTGGATAAGTTTTCTTAGTCAATTTAGGATATCAAAAAAAAAATTTTATTATAATCTATTATATCTCAATTATTTTTTTAAAAAATAAATACATAGTGAGTAGTGACAAAGATTATTCACTACCGCGAAACCATATACGCACATTTGGTACGACATCACTTATCATATCGACTGTGGAAAGGAAAAAGGACGTAGCCCTCAATTTTCCAAAACAGCTTTTTTTCGATAATCACAATGTATACAACTTGACACACGTTATATCAAAAGGATGCAAGCTGCAAATGCCAAATTAGTATCTAAATTTAGCTTTTTAGTTTGAAAAAGATGATCTTGTAAAAAATTAAAACCAAGAAAAAACACTAAAGTAAAGGTTTTTCCGAGACAATTTCTTTAATAAATATTAGGTTATGCCAATTAAACACCAGCTTAGAAGTATTCTTGCACTTCAAGGTTGTGTATAATTCATAATTTGCATATGACACAAATACATCAAAACACGTTTTTAGCGCCTCCTGTAAAATTTGATATGTGTGAGTTTCGTCCTTTTTCCTTTCCACAGTCGATATAAATATGTATTCGCGTAATATTTCTTTCCGAATTTTCCAAATTAGATATAAAAAACGATTAGCTAACTACGAATTTTCTCCTGGTTGGATTTTTTTTATCTTTAATCGAAGTGGAAAGCAAGATTGATTGTCTGAATTAATTCTTCCGAACTCAGTTCGAACTTTTCTTGTGCTCAATTTAATCCAAAAAATCCTACAAAGAATGTATTTTGTGATTTGTTTAAGCAAATATTACTACAGCAAAAAAAATCGAAAATCAAAGCTGTGTTTATTATGTGATTAATGTGACTCAGTTATTTTGAGAAGAATTTGAAAAAGGCAAAATTCATCGCAACGAGGTCCGAATTATTTGAGGGTGCATTGCTAGAATTGCCCCGTTTAATGTAGCACACACGAAGAGCTTTTGTGCTCGCACGGAAGGTGCTTTCACGTCAGGACTTGTATGAAGGCTGTATTGAGCTTTCGAATTGGATGTTGGGATGATTGATTTATACAGCGTGTGGACAGGGGTGGATCGGTTTGTAATATTACCTCTGGGAAATTATATGGAGAAATAATTTTGCATTTCTGATAACTTGGTAACTTTGATCCATTTTATGCAATGCTGTTTGATAAATGGTTGGAAAATGGTGTACGGGAAATGAAATTTTATTTTCCAAACAAAAAAATATATATACGTATATTTATTGTCAGTTTAACCTGCAAAGTACGTGTCGCAACTCGCAAGCGTTAAAAAAACATTTTATGAAGAAAAATAAAAGCAATTTTGATTTTTAGTACAATTGAATATTTCTATGAAATATGCATCAATATCATACTTCAAAATATAGTAAACACCAAAATATCTTGACAAGAATATGAATTTAATAAATAATAGTTTGCGTTAATTTTTGGTTTTGTGGAAACTAGTAAATGTAAAAGTTTTGCCGGATAACAAATAACCACCGTTTCATTCTCAAACAAGCATATTATCGCCAATATTGTAACGTAGCGTAATTCTTTTTTTTCGTAAATTATCTAAGTCATCAAAAGTTCTTCTTCTTCATTGCCCTTATTTATTTCTTATGTAGAGCATATGAACACCACGCGGCGCATTTATTATTAAAAGTCTTCTATAATTGCTTTATTTTCTTCTATGACATACCACTAGTATTCAGTTTCACCGAGTACATCCTATTGATTGTCTTCCAGGACGTCAGAATCCCACCAGTCAAAAGAAGAAGCAAACAAGATAAATGCTCTCTCGAGGCATCTGCAGTACGTTACCTAGCCAGTTCCAATGCCTTTCTATGACCACTAACGAAAAAAAACACCTTAAATTTCCTAATATCTTTCGCAAGAAATCAAACCATGTCACTAATTACAAGAAAATAAAAATAAATCTCCTGATTTAATAAAACCTAAATCGTAAACCTTACGGTATTTAAAAAAATCATTGAAAACAAAACGGTTGGTAACATATAGTATTAAATTCATTTCTAATGAAATTTGCTCCACATACACATAATAAAATTGTTTATTCATTGTTTTGTATCATCCCACTCTTCATTTGTCAAATTAAAAATCAATCATAGAATAATATTAAACTGAATATGCTTTTGAAAGACATTAAATGCATGACACACGTAATAACAATCACGCGTTATAACAAAACTTTCAAGTAAAAAGCTACCAAATTTAATAATACATTTTCAAAGTATGTTTCATCTCTTAAATTGTTGAATACGTAACAATTTGGGGATCGGAGACTATTTTGACAGCCTTATAAAGCATTCTAGTTAAAACAATTATACTTGATATTAATCTTTATTGTATTCGGCAGAAAATAAGAAAGGTAAAATTAACTTTGTTTGGGTATTTTTAATATTATGTGTAGGATAAAAAATTAACAGAACCGCGAAGTCTAGAAAAAAGTGTAATAGCTTACAAAGGAATAGCGGGTTATGGAGAAGCTATTGTTTATCGAAAAGTATGTCATTTTAAGTTGAAAGGTTGACAATATGCCATTATACAAGTTTTTATATCAAAATGAATTTACAATAAAATGAAAAAGTCCCCTATCTTGTTGTGATATAATTTTCTATGGAAATAAGCAACAACTAAACGTTTGCTTTGGTTCAAAGTTAATAAATAATAAAACACAACGACTGGCAACAAACACTTCGAGAGATATCATATTGCCAGCGGAAAGTTGCTAACAAAAGACATTTGCAAAGTTGAGTTAATAATATGGTGAAACGTGAAACTTTAAATACAATTCAGAAATGATTTCAACTCGAACAGTGGTGCTGCGGAAAACGGTAGACATTAGTGAGGAAACTTAAAGTTTAACAATATTCTATATGTTTTTTAATCTACGGCCTCACATTTCATTATGCGTTTAATGACAAAGCTTTACTTGATTATTAACACTAATATTTCGTCATAGCTTATTTTTTTTAGTTTAGCTTTACTATAACTAATACTAAGCTACGGCTATCGAATGGAATATTATTATCAAATAAGTATTTTTTACAACATTTAAAAGAAACGTTTATTGATTCTGAGAGGCATAAATAATCGGCAATCATAACATAGCGGTTTCAAACACTAGAAATTTAAAATTTTATCCAGAAAAGTAACGATATTTTTTTCCAATTTAAAAAATGTACGGTAGAGGTAAAAGTTTGAGCTAATCCTAAAATGTTTTCCAGAATTTTCGGCACCAATATTTTAAATATAAGTGCAGAAAGGTAGAACTAAAAAAATGAGTTAAGCCTTAAAAATGAGAGAAGCTGCAAAAGGTACACATGTATATACAAATATATATATGTAAACATGCCAAGGTTTTTGTGGAGGTGTAGAAAATGGCTACTTTGTCAGAATTTTTCTATGTTAGAATATCTTCTCCCTTTTTTAACCCTGTCGACTCAACCATCTTTTCGTTTAAGTTATGGATATATCAAATAATAGAATTTTCAAAAGAGATTTTCTTAACTTTAATTGTTTAATTTTTAAGCGTTTTGTCGTCCGCTGTGGTCTAGTTAGTTAGAGCTAGTTCTACTGACCACGTTGGTTTGGGTTTTATTCCCAGTAAGGTCAATGTCAAATTTAATTTTTTCAATTTAAAATTTGAGACCTAAGACACGGGTGTTTGTGATGTCAATTTACCTCGAGTTTATCTCGAGTGACTTACAATACAGAAACTCTCACCGAGTTTTTCTCGTGTGATCTTTCAATTTTAAATATATTTGGCGCATTGGCATTAGCTGTAATGCCAAATATTTTTTTTTAATTAAAAGAAGTATGTAAATATAAATAACATATTACAAAAAATTCGGGCAATTTTCGTGAGTGGGCATGAAAGTGTTGAAAATGAAAAGCTTTTGTCAAAAGGACAATTCGCTAATGGTGTGGTAAAATACGAGAGCTTTTTTTCCTTCAGTAGCTTTTTTGAAAGTCTCTAATTCCATTAACGGCACGATAGTCCTCTTTTTAAAGTCGAACACGCAAATAATAATTTACAATGAAAAAAGTTTCGTTTTAAAATGTAGACTTTCTTTTGATTTGTATACACAGATGGCTCTAGACTTAAAAAGTCTTTGTCAGTTTTGTTCTAAAATTTTCGAGTGTATTAAAAGCTCTACATTGTCAGCATTCGTCTATTTGAAAAAAGCGCTTTCAGAAAATAGAAAAAAAGAGTTGAATTAATTGTGAAGGAGCTAAATAATGTAAATTTTATTTTATTCAACTTTTATGACCTGTAGTTATTTCTTAAATAAATATTATTTAAATACGCATAAAGATATAAATTTAATAACATTTTATTCCCAAGTAATATTCATTATAGTAAGTCAATAACCAGCTGTGGAATAAGATAAAATATTGAGTTTAAAATATTTAGCTCTCTGTTTACGGACAACTCTTGTAATCTATCCAACATGAACAAACGACAGATAATACAGGTTATAAAAATAGTATATCAAAAAAGCAGAATCGTGTTCTTTCAATTCTTACAATTATAAAATTGACGATTTTATTGATAAAAAAAGTCACTTATATTATATAAGTAATGAAGGTTTCTCTTAACCTTAAAATAAAATATGAATTGACTTGTAGACTGATCTAATAAAAATAGATACCGTTCTTCTGGGAGGTCCAATTATATCCGGTATTGATCGAGTATAAGTTTAAATTGAAGTTGATAATTAATTCAATTACAAGTTGGTAGTATTCACAAATGAAAACACTCTAAATTGAAAACCCTTCATAGCGATGGATGATGGAGGAAGTTAGCAAACTTTTAATTCTATTCATTAGAGAAAACTGCATTAGAAACTCAAACGCTAATTTTGATACTTTGTCACTTTAAAGAGATAAGTTACTTCATTGACAAAGAGGTTTTATATTTCGTATTGTCACTTTATTTCGAAGTTACCGTTCTGGCAAAAGTTGGCAAGTAGCAATTTAGTAGTTCTGAGTAAACATCAAATTAACAATTTGACTAGCATTAAAATATTTATTATATACTAGGCCAGAGGTGCCCAACCTTTTTCAGGTGTCGACAAATTTTTATAAAAGCCCCCCCAGGGATTTGAAATCCTCGATTTACTTTTTGCCCGGATTATCTCCGAAGCTCCTTTTTTTTTTTAGCTCACTGAGGAACTTGAAATCCTCGATTTGCTATACTTTTTCCCAGGATTGTCTCTGAAACTCCTTTTTTTTTAGCTCACCTAGGAATTTGAAATCCTCGATTTGCTATATTGTTAAAATCTAAAAAAAATTGGCGCCCCCCCAGAAAACCCTTGGCGACCCCCTTGGGGGTCGCGATCCTCAGGTTGGGAACCCGTGTACTAGACTATTATGTAAAAAGTCCTACTTCAATATTTTATGTAACGTAGATAATAAAACTATCACAATAAAGATCTTACACAAATATAATGAAGAATTAATAAGCAGGGCCTTTAAATCAGCATTAATAATATTAACCGATAAAAGTGTGGCTGTTTTTGCAAAACTGCTACAGTCAACTACACAGAATCAAATCGGCAGTCAGCTGAGTGGACAGGAGCCGGCGAAAGCCGCCCAAAGTGACCAAAAACAAGAATGTCGGCCGATAAGGTTTTGGCCTCAGTATTTTAGGATATGCACGGTATTTTATTCATTGGTTACCTTGAGAAAGAAAGAGCCATCAATAGCGAATATATATGGTATTATTGGTGCGTTTGAATTGCAAAAAAAAAGATCCCAAATGAAGAATAAAAAAAAGTGCTCCTTCACCAAATCACAAGTCGATTGCAAAAATGGCGAAATTGCACTTTGAATTGCTTCCCCATACACCGTATTCTCCGGATCTGGCTCTACTACCTGTTTGTAGACCAAAAATAATTCTCCAGGGAAAGAGATTTGGCTCCAATGAAGAAGTGATTGCCGAAACTGAAGCCTATTTTGAGGCCAAAGATAAATTGTAGAAAAAGACATAGAAATGTTAGAAAATAGTTGGAATGAGTGTATTACTCTCTAAGGAAACTGGGTTGATGAATAAAGTCGAATTGTTTCCAAAAGTTGTTGTTTTATTAGACATCCGACGTCTAATATGTGATGCATCCTAAGAACTTATTAAGTGATGGATTACTTAGTTATTCCTTATAATTGATATCAAAGAATCTCATTGAATACTTACCAAATTGCTGTTGGTAGTGTAGTGTGTAGTGTAAATGCAGAAGAATGCCACTACTTAAGGCTCATTTTAAGGATCGGTCGACGTCCATGCTTCCGGACACAAATTCATTAATCGACATACAAATATGTATGTACAGGAATTTAATCCAAATCCATAAGGAGCATACATTGTTATGCTCCACATTGCAAGCAGATATAATTGGGAATGAGAGGGAAAATATAAAATGTGTTTAAGAAATTTGCATTGATTGAAATTGTTTTTTAACTTGAAATTGAAGGTTTAACTCATTTTTGTTTCAACGTTTCAAATTTATTTGTTTTTTTCAATCAATTATGTTGTTACGATAGTATAACTTTAACCAGGGCTTTCCAAAACGTGGGTTGCACAAGTATGGCAATACGTAGTAGTTGTTTAATGCAAATTCGCGGCCTCGGGGTAGCTGCTTGAATACTAAGTCGGGCAACACTTTGCTACTGTGCACAAACAACGCCTAATCTAATCATCCCTCACACTTGTCGAAGGGTCTCACTATAAGGGAGCAACACCAGTGTCACACGGAGGGCAAGTAGTGGGCATCTTTAAACAACACATTTTAGTTCAATGTTGTCGCATCCTGTCACCTCATTTGGTTTAAACGATGAAAAGCTTTTAATGACAAAATCTTTATTATTGAACCATGCCAAAATTATTATGTTGACTTATATATCTCTCTCGCTAGGAGAAGAGCAGTGTGGACTGCCAATACGCTAACAAGGGGGCATACTTAATTTCAAAGCAATTCTCGATGTTCTGGGGAGTTAATTTTTTTACCACTCCTATGCAATTATATGTAATACTTAAATAATAAATCGATTGTTACTTAAAACAATTATAATATGTAACAATATGAAATTTACCGAAAACTTATCAATGTAAATGGCTAAAAATGTACTACTATGTGTACTGAAGCTGTCGCAGATCATACATTGCAGTGGCATATGTACATATATACATTTAATAATTTGTATTGAGAATATTGTTTACTCTTAAATTAACATAGGGCTCGCCGGCCTAAGTGAAATATAACAAAGGGCTCGCGTGAGCCCCTCAAAACCTCATCCAGCCCACCCCCGAGTGGGAGAGAGATATCACAAACACTCACGCTTCCGAACAGAAACCAATAAATCTACTGAAAAAAACTGTTTTACTGAGATTAGAACTAGGGTATCCAATCCCGGTGCCTTTTTCCAATCCCGGATTTCGGGATTGAGATTTTCTCACCGAGGAATTTAAAATCCTCAATTTGCTATACTTTTTCCCAACTTCTCAAAGAAACTCGTTTTTTTTTTTTAGCTCACCGAAGAATTACAAATCTTGAATTTGACAATTTCGTGTAAATTTTCGGGATTTGCTCAAAATTTCTCAATCCTGAAATCCCAGGATTGGATCCCCTAATTAGAACTCCTGAGATTTGACACGGAAGCCAACGACGTTGACCACTGCACCACAAACCTGACTGTATTTTAGAATATAATTCTTTAAACTCTTATGAGGTGCCTGCGTTAGGAGGCTTGATGCTTTCCATATTGGGAACGGAAATGGATAAAACCCGAGTGATTTTACAGTGATTGAAATATCCTTTTGAATATATAATGCATTAAGCAGGGCTGTGGAGTCGGAGTCGTGAAAAATGAGCGGCTCGATTTTTTTTTGAAAAATATATTTAATGATGTGTATTTAAACAAAATATTCAAAAGTGTTAACATTTCATGCTTGGCTGACTAAATATGATCTGATGGTATACATATATATATATATAAGTTAAAATGAAATTATTGAAAAATTTCCTCGGAGTCGGATTCGTCAATTATTTTAAAGCTAGAGTCGGAGTCGGAGTCGTCTTTTTTTCACGCTACTCCACAGCCCTAGCATTAAGTCATGTTTTTTTTTTTTTTTTATTAAACTGCAAATCTAGATGAGCGATTTCTCATTTCTCATCATAACGTAATGAAATTGCTTAGGGTATGTGAAGCGCGCACGCCACTTAGCCAAGGTAAAGGGCTTGGGCTCCTCCATCTTCCTTATTCTATCTTTGTTACCCTCCGTGATCATGGCCGCCTATTGATTTGCCTCGGACACGTTTTGGCTGGCTTAACCCTACAAATGACATGTTTTTTTTTATGAAACTGCCATCATTATTTTTAAATAAAGTATAGATAACATAAGGAAAAAGGACGTTACCCACACATATCAAATTTTACAGGAGGCGCAAAAAACGTGTTTTGATGATTTTGGGCCAAATGCAAATTATGAATTATACACAACCTTGAAGTGCACTGAGACTTCTAAGCTGGTGTTTAATTGACATAATCTAATATTAATTAAAGAAATTGTCTAGGAAAAACCTTTATTTCAGTACTTTTTCTTGGTTTTAATTGTCTACAAGGTCATCTTTTTCAAACATAAAAGCTAAGTTTAGATACTAATTCGGCATTTGCAGCTTGCATCCTTTTGATAGAACGTGTATCAAGTTTGGTACATTGTGATTATCGAAAAAAGCCTGTTTTGAAAAAAATGTGGGTTACGTCCTTTTTCCTTTCCACAGTCGATATAATTACATAAAAACTGATAAATAAATCAATGCTTCCCCAGAACACCGAAAATTGCTTTGAGATTAAGCGAGCACCCTGTTGGCATATTGGCATATTGGCAGCCCAACGCTGATCTGTTTCATTCGGTCGGACACCAGATGGCCAGTTATATTGTTATATAAACACATGTGGCTATTTGGATGACGTATTTAACATAACTGTTTTGATGTGAAAAATAAAGATGTCGTTATTACTCGTGTTCAATAGATCGCAAGCGGAGTATCAGTGTTTTGTTTTCAAATAAATTTCCACAAGGTAACCGCGGAATACATCGTAAATGAAATGGACTTTGTTCGATTTGGATGGACAGCAAAACTTCAATATCTTTATAAGATTTCTTAACAGAATTATTATAATAGTAATCATATGCAATTAGGGTATCCAATCCCGGGATGTCGGGATTGATTAATTTTGAATCCGGGATCCCGGGATCCCGGGATTGAGATTTTCTCACCAAGGAATTTGAAATTCTCAATTCGCTATACCTTTTCTTTGGATTCTTACAGAACCTCGTTTTTTTAGCTCACCGAGGAATTTGAAATCTCCGATTTGGTATACTTTTTCCCGGAATCTCACGGAAACTCGTTTTTTTTTTTAGCTCGCCGAGGAATTTGAAATCTTGAATTTGCCAATTTCGTGTAAATTTTCGAGATTTGCTTAAAATTTCTCAATCCCGGGATCGCGGCCATCTCAATCCCGGGATTTCGGGATCAGAAAATTGAACGGGATCCCAGATCCCGGGATTGGATGCCCTATATGCAATGTCTTCATAGTAAAAAAAGAATTTACAAAACATGCAATCAGAAAAACACGAACTTAACAGAATACCTAAATATTATAGAAATAACCTATCCAGTAATTAAAAAATACTTTGGAATAAATATTATTCTAAATTGAATAAGAAATAGCAAATATGTTTTATTTCTTAATAAGATGGTCCTACCCGGTATTTAATAAATTTCCAATTACATTTCCCCTCCTTGCTCAAGTAATAGTTGGTTGTTGAGTATCCACCACCCGTTATGTTTTACGGCCGCCTTCCATAACGCAATGCGACCAAGAAAAGAAAAGAATTTATTCCTCATATTTTTGGCCAGATACAGAGCTGCGCGAGACCTATCTTTTAACCATGCACTGTTGTGCTTAAAAGATAAAGATAGAAAGAAAAGAGAATGTGACTTGCTCAGTCATTTAGTCAAGTGATATTAATTATTGCATATAATTGCAAAAGAGTGATAAAAAAAATCAAGCCTTCCCCCGAACACCGAGAATTGATTTAAGATTAAGCGGGCCCCTTGGCAGCCCACCGCTAAATATGTATCTAATTTAATTATTATCAATTTTGGCTTATAACCCGTCCACGCAGCTAGGTAAGGAATAAAGTAAAACCCGCTACCAATAAGTTCTCTGCAATAAATAAAGAATCAGAATCCATAGCTGTGCTATAAATAAAAAGATAACGATAAAATTAAATTGACCGGAAGATGTTTCTCACAGAGACGAAACACCTTAACATTTAACTTAAATTTGAATTAATTATTAAGTTTCTGTAGTGGATTTTTTGCTAGTAGGTAATAGCTTTGTAACATTTTACGATATATATTATATACTTAAATTCAAAATAGATGTTATTTTTTGCAAAAATCGTAAACTATGGAAATAAATGCCACAATCAGAAGTTAATACGAAACACTTTATTTTTCGAAAGAGAGTTGCTAACAACTGCTCGAAGATGTCACCCGATCCTAATTATTGTTTCATGAGTTTGGTTGTGCCGCTATTTCTATCAATTTAGCAAATAGTGTATGTGGATGTTGAAAAATTCTTCTGTAAATATTATAAAGTTGTAACAAATATATTCTCAATATTTTTTTAAATTACTACAGGTAAAATGTAATTAATTTGGAATGTTTTGAAATTGATATCTAATAAATTATATGCTAAAATTGATTTTTTTTAACGCTTTAAAAAGTCATAAATTAGAGACAGAAATGCTTTAATTGTTAATAATAAAAAATATCCTAAAAATACAGCTTTTCTAGTAATAGTTGAAAGCCTTCTGTAAGGATATTTGTCCCATAGCTGTCAAACTTAGAGACATCACGAAAGACGAACTTGTTATATTATGAAGGGTTTAATCCAAGCATTTCACTAAACTAAAACATCTGTCACTAAGCTGACGGGTTGTATAGAAACTTTACTTTTCATGCAAATACCTATACATTGTCTTTCTAACCATTAAGTATCTATTGAATACAAACTCCCAAGTTACTAAATATTCAATGCCCTGTTAAATAAAGCTCAGTGGACATCTGAAAGATTTGTTTTCAACCAAACATCTTAATCATCAAGGTCTTGTCATGTTAACTGATTTTTAAGGCTAAAAATTTATACTGGATAGTGATAAATGAAGATTATTTTTAACAAGTAAATTGCCGATGCTTTTTTTAACCTCTCCATAGTAATATCGGTTACTATAATACCTTTTTGACACGTCGTGCTGAGTCGCTGCCAAGAAAGTAAATACAAAACAATCTGAACTTGACGTACAGTACTCGGCTTAGAGAACATACGAGTTGAATGAGTGAGCGAGTGAATAGAAACCGCTTCTATTTCTTAGGCCGATGAAACGCCACTAACATCTGTAACACGCATTCGGCGTAACAAGTGGATAGTTCGTTGAGAACACAGTGATAATGTATCTTATGTTTATTTGTTTTTAGAAATACTCGCTTCTTTGAGGTTTTCAACATATCTTCCAATAGCACTATCATCATAGTGATAATTCGATTGATATATTCCTTCAAAAAAAATCAAGAAACATTTGTTGTACTAATTCTACATCTTTTTAATAAAGACCAACATCGGTTTCGATCATCGCATGCATTTTCTACTAATGAAAAAAAATAAACGCAAGCAGGGCTTTTGAAATTAAAATATTAAGTATAATTTCTGAAAAACCACATCGCCGCCGTCTCAATCCCGGAATTTCGGGATCAGAAAATTGAACGGGATCCCGGATCCCGGAATTGGATGCCCTAATCACAATGTATCAAACAAGATAAACATTTTATCAAAACGATGCAAGCTGTAAATGCTGAATTGGTATCTAAATTTAGCTTTTAATTTTGAAAAAAATGACACTAAAAAGAAGATAAAACCAATAAAAAAGACTGAAATAAAGGTTTTTCCAAGACGATTTATTCAATTAATATAAGATTATGCCAATTAAACACCAGTTTAGAAGTCTCACTGTCTGTGCACTTTAAGGTTGTGTATAATTCATTATATGTCTCAAAATCATCAAAATACGCTTTTTGCGCCTCCTGTAAAATTTTGATATGTGTGGGTTACGTCCTTTTTCCTTTCCACAGTCGAAATGTATGCAAACAAATTATGTAGTGGAGAAATTAATTATCTATATTTCTATAAAATTTAGCTACATAAAGGTATATGAAGTATAAAAAATATTAAGAATTTGAAAATAATTGTTGAACATTCACAAACAAATGTAAAATGATTTTTTTACAAATAAATTGAGAGCCACTTCAATAATTTCAATGATCATTAACGTGGTATCAAATATTTAATTAACAATTACTCTTACGGTCAATTAGATTTTGTGTTTCGGTTCAATTGCCCTGAAAAAATATGATAGTATGAATAATTGGTAATAATACTTTTACGACAATACTTTAATAACGCGTTCGACCATTTTATGAATAATAATATTATTTTATTTAGGTACACACTTACGTGTTTAATATTACTTATGCAATGACATCTATGGAATGAATAAATTATTAATCAACTTTTTTTTTCAAATGCCTGAATTTTCTAATATTATGTAGCATTGTTTTTTTGTTTTACTTTAACTTTTACTTTGTCGAAAGAATAATGTCGTACAAGATCAACTTGTTGATTCATTGCAAAAACGATACTGAACCATTAAAATTTTATTTTGAAGATTATGTATATTTTTTTTATAATATCAACATTCTTACGCGAAAGAAAAGTTTCTTTTGAAAACTATCATTTTTTTTGTACACGTTTTAAATATTATTATTTTTCACAATTGCACACCGGCCCATTAGCTCAGTTGGTTAGAGCGTCGTGCTAATAACGCGAAGGTCGCGGGTTCGATCCCCTCATGGGCCAATTTTTTTGTTTATAATTATCATGATAATATGCATGAATAAGCATAAAAGTAAAAAATTCAATATTCTTTGTAAACATATTTTATCAATAACGTACATCTAACGATATGAGCGAAACATAAATAATTACTAGCCCATTTGAAAATTTGAAAAATTGTCATCAATATTATATTTATCAGTAAATTAACCTCTAAAAAATCGAAAACAACTATAAATATCGTTGGTAAAATATTTTCTATAATTATGAATCTGGCTGCAAACGTTTTTTATTGCTGATAAACAGAATCTTCAATATTTGAAGTCTATTATTTTGGCAATGGCTAAGAAAGCTCCACAACAATATTTTAAATAGTAAATTTTTATTTATGAGATTTGTTTTTGAAAAGCGATAACACCAAACCGTTCCGCGGTCAAAACTCTTACACACTGGGACTATATAGGTCAGGGATGGCGAACCTTTTTGGGTCCGCGTGCCAAAAATTCTCAAATATTATTTCTTCATTGTGCGGCGTGCCGAAGGAGTAAAAAAAATAACAAAATAGAAAAAGTTTTTTTTCTGAATTTTATTAACAAGCTTAAAAACTACAATAAAAACATTTGAAAATTAATAAAACGCAATAATTCAAAGATGAACTTGGAAATCGATTGCGTGCCATCCAAATACTCAAACGTGCCATAGGTTAGCCATCTCTGATATAGGTTGTTTCGAATTTTATCGATAGTTTATTTTTAACACGTACGGAGAAAATAAAAAAAATATTAAAAAAAGCGTCAATATGTACAAGAAATAGTATTTTAGTTGTATATTAACGAGTAATCAGAAATATACCACGGAGGAAAACATAATCCCTTGTTTGATTTGACCAACGTAACCATTTATTTTACAATATGTTGACATGACTCGTAACTTATTTTTGAGTGAGTTTCATTTATTGTGAGAAATTTTTATTTTTTTTCAGGATGTTATACCCCAAGAATAAATCCCTACTAATAAAAGTCATTACGACCAACAGCAGTTTGAATGATGGTCGAGGTACAACAAGTAGGTAGGAATAAAAAAAAGCACCGCTAAATGTCTGCCAGTTTTCATCACAAAAGGGGTAGTAGGTAAGGCATCCGATCCCGGGATCCCGTTCAATTTTCTTGCCTGAAATTCCGGGATTGAGATGGCCGCGATCCCGGGATTTCGGGATTGAGAATTTTTGACCAAATTCTCGAAATTTACACGAAATTGGCAAATTCAAGATTTCAAATTCCTCGGTGAGCTAAAAAAAAAAAAACGAGTTTCTGTGAGATTCCGGGAAAAAGTGTAGCAAATTGAGGATTTCAAATTCCTCGGTGAGAAAGTCTCAATCCCGGGATTCAAAATAAATCAATCCCGGGATTGGAAAAAGGCTTCGGGATTAGATACCATAGTAGTAGGAGCTTATGCCTATAACTCGTCCCATGTCAAAGTATGTTCTGAGAAGTATTTCGTCTATTGTATTGTGATAAAATATTGAATGCGCCCAAGTTTAGTAAAGCAAAAAAATACTATCTTGGGTATATATTATTATTTTTAAAATCTAAGCACACTTATTTTAGTAGTTTCAATGTTTTTAAGTCACTTATTGTCAAACTACTTTCTGATAATAGGAAAGTTTTTATCTTGTTTAAAAAAGTTTGCTTATTATATATTTAAAAGAAGATGTCTTGTAGCTTGTGAACTAACGCGCTTTATTAACATTTCTCTTCTGAACTTATTTTTAACTGAGATAAACTTGTGAGCACAAAAAAGTAACAGTGCGTTTATTCAGGGTGTGTATTAGGGTATCCAATCCCGGAGCCTTTTTCCAATCCCGGGATTTCGGGATTGATCCCCTATTTTTCGGGATCCCGAGATTGTGATTTTCTTACCGAGAAATTTGAAATCCTCAATTTGTTATACCTTTTCCCAGATTCTCACAGAACCTCGTTTTTTTTTTTTTTTTAGCTCACTGAGGAATTCGAAATCTCCGATTTGGTATACTTTATCCCGGAATCTCACCGAAACTCGTTTTTTTTTTAGCTCACCGAGGAATTTGAAATCTCCGATATGGTATACTTTTTCCCAGAATCTCACCGAAACTCGTTTTTTTTTTTTAGCTCACTGAGGAATTTGAAATCTCCGATTTGGTATACTTTTTCCCAGAATCTCACAAAAACTCGTTTTTTTTTTTTTTAGCTCACCGAGGAATTTGAAATCTTCAATTTGCCATTTTGCTAAAGATTTCTCAATCCCGAAATCCCGGGATCGTGACCATGTCAGACTCGGGATTTCGGGATCAGAAAATTGGATGGGATCCCGGGATTGGATACCTTACCCGAGACATTTAATCACCGCTTTATCATTAGTGAGAAAACAAATGAATCGTGGAGAATCTAGTTAAAATCGTATCGTGAATTATTTGTTTTACCTCAACAGTCAGACAAATTGAAACAATGTTACTCATTTCTCCATGATGAGTTTGTACTTACATTAAATGAGTATTTCTCTATCAATAATTCTATTTATGTTATTTATTACTTGCAACTATTTTCTATGCCAATATTAGTATCTATCTCATAAACATCGCTCATTAAAAAAACAATAATAAGTTATCTCTATTTTTAAAGTAGTTTATTCAGCACACAGAGTTAACGTATCGTACGAAAACAGCAACGCTTGTATAACGTTGTTTATTTTGTTTGACACCCAGTGCATACAAGGCGACACCTGTTGTAGTGTTCCAGTAGTGTAAATAAGTTCATACCCGTAATTTGATTTCGTCGTAGAGGCAAGAAAGCTTTCAGTACATAGCTTTGTTTGAATGGGTACCCACTTATTTGTGTCGTAGCACTCGTAGCATGCAAACATGGTTAAGTTTTGACTGTAAGTCATGACTTTAAGGTTAATTTAAAATTTAATTCACAAATATTTAGTATATCCAGTCTGAATTGTCTTACAACATAGTTATACTGGATCTTTACTATGTGAATTTAGACAAAAAAATGAATTTTTGACCATTCATGGCTTGGTGTTTCTACAGACCAAAGGTTTGATTTAAAAATGGATACACATGCATTAAATCAAAATACAACCAAATAATTGTGAAGAAAGAAACCATAACTACAATTTTTCTCACTTTTAGGGTTTTCACTGTCAATACTTGGTGGAAAGGCATTAAATAAATAAAGACACAATATATGATAATTTTCTTGCTTTATTGCTAAGTTATTGACTTTAGAAACACTCAAATATTAATTCTTTTTGTGATTACCATCTTTAAATTTATTTATCTTTGATGATTTTTTAATTATATGTTAGAGGTGCTAATTATTTTAATTTTGTGTAATTATAGAAACACTAACACTGCTATTTGTAAATTATTTTCAATTTCAATTGTTTTTTACACATTTTCATTTCAATTTATTTTTGTATAAATAGCACTGTTAAATTATATTTCTTATTTGTCAACAATGCTTGCAAGGAGCGAAACTGGTCCAGACCTTTTTTAAAAAAATATAGTGGAACAAAGTACAAAGGAATATTGTGTTTTTATTAATATGTTTTTTTAATTGTATATGATCAGTCATTGGTCGATTCAACATTTAATTAAAAGAATTCATTGAAACAAGACTTAAAAAACGCCATATTTTAAGACAATGCAGATGTAGTAAAGCAAAAATGTGTTTTATATCTATTTTAATTTAACATGTGTTTCCACCAATAATTGACACTTATAAATATGTATATATTTTATGAAGTTTCTGAGTATACAAGAGAAATGTTTGAAGTGTTGTCACTTTCAGAATTAAAATGTGGTAAACCTTCCTCAGACATGTCCTGCAAATACCTCAGGAGGCTCCAGACGTCGCTCATTTCATCTTCTGACATATATACAAGATTAAAGTGTCCCTCAATGTCACTAATGACCATCGGCTAAATGGATTAAATTTGATAAAATCACGTTATGTTTATAACTCAGATAAGAGCGAGAAGACTTTTCAACTGAAGTCGTGGTGATGCGACGTGCTTCATTTGTATATACTCTAAAATTTATACTATAGAGCAGTGCTGCTCAACCTTTTTTCTCCAACGGCTCACCAAAATTTTCTCGAGATTACCAAAGAACATTTCAAATTTGAATATTGATATATTATCTTCTCATGACACTTTTTAAATGTAAAATTTTACAGCAAAAATAAAAATATAATGCAGAAAGCATCATGTGTATGCAGTGGCGGCCGGTCAATGTGGCATGCAGTCAATGCACCCAATGAGGGAATGGTATAAATGTTATTTTTTAATATTATTTCATGAAATATAGCCGCTCCTGCATATACAAAGGGTGCATTTATCAAATGTCACATTGACCGGCCGCTACTGTGTGTATGTGAACTAAATTTAGACATAAACTGGAGCTACAGTATCGTATAACACTACGCAAAGCAAAAGTTGATCGATCACGAAGATTGAACTTAAAAAAAATGTTTTTAATAAATAATATTTAAAAAAAATACGAAATTTAAGTTATTTTGTAAGCACATATCTTATGATATTTCGCATTTAAAATAAACATTTGTATCTTAAAAATAAACCAAAAATATGTTTTTTTTAATAAGAATCAAGTTAGGAGTTTGTAGTAGGTTAGGCAACCTTTTATTGGATTGCAAAGCATCAGGGTTACGTGAATGGCTTAGTTTTTATATATTGTTTAAATTTAATCTCAATAGAATGTACCGTTAAAGTAAGCAGTCATAGATGTATATTTACCGTATGACAGAACACACAACAAGCTGACCACAGTGGCATTGTTATACCAAACAATAGCACCTTACGCGAATGTTTTATTTTTTAAAGATAAACACGTTTTTACACTACTTACACATTTATTATAAAGATCAAGATCAATTTCCTTCGAAGCAACAATAACGAGAAAAAATAAGTCTTCACAGTTTTATTTAAATAAAATTTACTACGAATAATTAATGACAAGCTAAACTAAACAACGAGTAAAACAATTATGGCAAGAATAGGCGGATAATAATTCATTATAATATATTTATATAGTTAAATAATGAAACAATAACGAAGAGAATTATTTAAGATTTCGACTGAAGGTGCTTGGTGAAATTTCAATATTAAATTTGAATCGTTCAAATCGAAACCCGGGTCGTTAGTGACAAAATCTGTGGGAATGTACATAGTTTGAACGATTCAAATTTGAAGAGATTTATTGCAAGAATTTACAGATAGTAATTAAACAGGGATAATATTTAATTGGCCTCAGTAAATATATTAAGCACTTCTTTAGTTAATAACTATGTACTAATCTATAATTAAAAAATATACTAGATTAAAATAAATAAAAATTAGTATGTATTCATTAATAGGATTGGCAAAAATGGGGAAAATTTTACGATAAATTCGACAGTTTAAAAAATTTTCTTATTGAAAATCGTTTAAGCAAAGCTTATATACTGTTAGGTAGAAAAAAAGGCTCTCATAATTTGGTGGAGCACATGTTAGGCGCTACCGACCTAGACTCTTCCATACACGAAGATTCCTTTGAACTGTCCCGCAATTATAATGTCTCATTTAGACAAACCGAGTACGCGACCGCGAAAGTGATTCGATGAGTAATTCAAGCGAGCAAGTGAAAATAATGTTTCTCGGCCGAGAGAACTTCCGTCACCAGTAAGCATTTACTCGCTCGAGTGTGAAGTGTAGAATCCACTAGCTCTGTTCTTCTGCGTACTTCTGACGGTTTGCAAACTGTCGAGTTAAAATCTAAAAGCTTTGAATAAGATTCTCATTCGAAAACAGTTTAGAAACCGTCAGAAGTACAAAGACGAACAGAGCTACTGACGAAACTGTGATTATGCAAAATCTGTTGATTTTTTCATAGCGTATTAGTTTTTTTTTATTAATTTGACTGGCATATTGTTTTTAATGTTTTATAATTTTAATACGACTGCTCATATTGGTACAATTTTGAATCGAGCAAAACGCATTATTGAATCAATATTTTTGGTTTCCCAAATGAACGTTCGGCCGCGTACTCGATTGGTCTAAATGAGGCTTAACATCGCATTTTGCAAAAAAAAAACAATTTTAAATTATCAGAAACATTTGAGATATAAATAAATTACCTACCCATTTAAACTTTTTAACCCTTTGGTAATGAAATTTTATTCCGGGTTCAGTTTTGGACTGCGCAATTTCTTGATATAACAAAGTGAAAGAACAAAAAAGGTATTAAGAGAAAAAAAGCCTTCTTAGACAGCCTGTTGAACTTTGACTTTAATTATCAGGGACCTTAAGACGTCGACGTCACTACAAGACAATAATTAACATTCCTGGTAAAAGCTTTGTTTGAGTCACCTCTTCTTCTGGCCTTAGCTACTGGTAGTCAGTGAAGTGGCGAACACTACAAGACTATTTAATTTCAGAAATTCACTTAGTAGAACTCTTACAATTTTCCATCCATGTGAAACATGAAGTTTTCCAACATTATTTGCAATATTTTTCAGTTGTTCCTTAAAAAATGTGCGCGGTCTCCTGTTGATTTTTTGACATAATATGAGAGATTACTTTTACGGTGTTCACTGTCAATACTTGCTGGAAAGGCATTATATTAATAAAAACATAATATTCCTTTGTAATTCATTCCACTTTATTTAATAGGTCAGGATCGGTTTCGCTCATTCCGAGCATTGTCAACTGAATGCTCGCAATGAGCGAAACCGGTCCTGACTAGGGTATCAAATCCCGAAGCCTTTTTCCAATCCCGGGATTTCAGGATTGATAAATTTTCAATCCCGAGATTGGGATTTGCTCACCGAGGAATTTGAAATCCTCAATTCGCTATACTTTTTCCCCGAATTATCTCCAAACATCGTTTTTTTTAGCTCACCGAGGAATTCGAAATCCTCGAATTGGTATACTTTTTCCCAGATTATCACAGAACCTTGTTTTTTTTTTAGCTCACCGAGGAATTTGAAAACCTCGATTTGGTATACTTTTTCCCAGATTGTCACAGAAACTTGTTTTTTTTTTTTAGCTCACCGAGGAATCTGAAATTCTCGATTTGCCAATTTTGTGTCAATTTTCGGGAATTGCTCAAAATTTCTCAATCCTGAAATCCCGGGATCGCAGCCGTATCTATCCCGGGATTTCGGGATCAGAAAATTAAACGGGATCCCGGGATTGGATGCCCTAGTCTAACCTATTAAATAAAGTGGGATGAAGTACAAAGGAATATTGTGTTTTTATTAATAATATGAGAGATGTTGCGCTTCTTTTTTAATCTATGCCTGCTGCCAATGTGGAGCATATGGCTCCCTACTTATGAGTATTTTTTTTTTGACAACTGTTTGTTACTTAGCTGCTTAGCATATTTATTTCAAAGAGAGTAGGGATAGAAGGACAGAGTTAGGACAGAAATAGTAGGTAACCAATTGACTCACTTCGCTCCGTTATTTTCGGATTGGAATGATAGGAGAGAATATTTAGACACCACAATTCACAAACACTCATGTCTTATATATAAATCGTTTGAAAAATGCTGTTTTTACTGGGACTTGCAACCGTGAGATCCGTCACGGAAGCTAACAATGTTGAACACTGCGCCACGGATCTGACTTTCTCTAAAACATTTCATTATTTGAAAGCTGGTCAAACGAAATCAAACGAAAATACAAACATGCTTACCCAAGGGCCAAGATATGTCACGCTCTTAGCAATTTCGTGAAGCGCTGCGAACTTCCTTACAATCTTTGTATGGAAGTTTGCAGCGTCTAACGAATTCGCTTAGATCGGGATGTTTCGAGGCCCTTGGTTTAAAATGCCCGAACCTAACGTGATGCGTAAGGGCGTCAAAAATGAATTTATATACAGTGAATATAATGTTTGCAATTGTCCACGCCTCCAAGGTTGGAAATCGCTGCGTTAAGCTAAATCAAAATATACCATACTTCACACTTTTGTTCTTAACAAGATAACAAACACTCTAATTATACCCACCGAAAAAGAACATTATACAGCAAACATTTTAAAAAATCCTAATTTTGTTGAATACCTAAAAAATGCCACCAGAGCACACCACTGCTTCGGCTGCATTTGTACCGGTATCTTTTAATTAATTAATTATATCTCCATTACAGCAGAAGCCTCCAGCAAAATGGCGATAAACAAAACGCGCCAAAATTCACAGCTGACACTATTACTTTTGGCGGGAATTTTCAAGGGGTTCTAATTACAAAAACGAAATATTTGAATTGCGCGATAATGAATTTATTTTATTCTCCTCGCAACGATTTGATTATTTTGATGTTGGAATGGATTCTAATAGCATTTAAAGAGATAAAAATCTTTTATTTACAATGAAATTGTTTTACTATTAGTGGAAATATTAGTAAATAACATCGAGTAAATAATGGTGAATCACCATTATTGAATTTAGTTCCATTGAGATTTATCCTAATGTAGGTCCTGATCCAATAAATTTTATGTGGAAAAAGTACTATTTTTTTATTATTATTTTTATTATAATGCCATTCCATCAAGGATTGAAAGTGAACACCTTAAAAGTGACTAATGTAAGTAATTAATACATAGTACCATCAAAGTTTGAATATTACCCCCTCTCTGCGTCTAGATTCTAGATGCGTTAGATGAAAAGGACGAACCCAGAATGTGTTTCGTAATTTATTACTCAAGAACAAGAATCAATCAAGAATATTCCTGAAAACTTTCGATGTATTCGGTGGTAATTTTGTGGAAGTTCATTTTAATATAAAATTAAAAATAACTTTCATATCGACTGTGGAAAGGAAAAAGGACGTAACCCTCAATTTTCCAAAACAGCTTTTTTTCGATAATCACAATGTATACAACTTGACACACATTCTGTCAAAAGGATGGCAGCTGAAAGTGCCGAATTAGTATCTAAATTTAGCTTTTAGGTTTGAAAAATATTTAAAAAATAAAACCAAGAAAAAACATTGAAATAAAGGTTTTTCCGAGACAATTTCTTTAATTAATATTAGATTATTCCTCTGAGTCGGAGTCGCCTTTTTTCACGCGACTCAACAGCCCTGGTGGAAATTCATTATGAGTACGTTATAAGCCAGAAATATTTTTTTATATATATCGACTGTGGAAAGGAAAACGACGTAACCCACTGTTATTGCAAAACAGGTTTTTTTCGATAATCAAATGGTATCAAACTTGATACGCGTTCTATAAAAAGGATGCAAGCTGCAAATGCCGAATTAGTATCTAAATTAAGCTTTTATGTTTGAATAAGATGACCTTGTAAAAAAATAAAACCAAGAAAAAAGACTGAAATGATGGTTTTTCCAAGACAATTTCTTTAATTAATATTAGATTATGTCAATTAAACACCAGTTTAGAAGTCCCCGTGCACTGCAAGGTTGTGTATAATTCATAATTTGCCTATGTCACAAAATCATCAAAACACGTTTTTTGCGCCTCCTGTAAAATTTTATATGTGTGGGTTACTTCTTTTTTCCTTTCCACAGTCGATATGATGCTTTTCCATCTAGAATTGGCAGTGCAAATGGTAAATGTAATTTTACTTTATGATTTATTTTCGACTCTTGTCGAACACTCTTGTGTTTCATTTGGGTATGTACTACGAAATTGATAAATTATATTTCATTTCTCAATTAATACAGAATGAAGAGCTTTTAAGACTCTTAAGGGTGAAAAGGAAATATGGCGGAGTATTTTTTTTATTATTTTCACTTATTTTTAATAAACTCGGGGTTGCTCTATTTGCCGGAAGCCATTATAAATGGCCGAGCTTTTAATTAACGATTGCTTTCGGTCCGGCAACTAAAAACTTCTCAAACTTTTTTGCCGAAAGTTTATCATTATAACTTTTCAGCCGAAATTATCTTCTTGTAGCAGAAATTTTATCGGAAAATTAAACTTGAAGTTTTCCAAATATTTATAAAAATATTTGTGTCTGCTATTTTTTATCGCTTTTCAAATATTTGTTGAATAATTACGACGAATTAAAATAATATTAATTCATATTTTGTTTTATGTTCAATAGCTATAAGTGTATTAATATCCTTCTTCTTCGGTGGTAGCGCTATAGCACTAGTCAAGCCACGTCCTTCTTTATAGCTTTATTCCATCTGGCATATTTCTAAGCAGTGCCAGTAAAACGCGCAGGCGGAGTAAGCCACCGCCTGTAGCCGTAAATCTGGAGTAGCGGCCTGATGTAAAGCGCATAAGGAAATTGTATAACGGTGTAAAAATACAACCTTACCTGGAGCGGCCCAATTTCTAGCGCTGACCCTGACTATCAGCACTCTTTCCCGATTGAAGATGCTGATCACGTTCTGTGGGACGGCCCTGAGATGAACGCCGAGCGAGCAGAGCTGTTGCGGTGCGTCCTAATACGGACCAAATAAACCAAGCTGACATGATCTCAACCAAGGCAATCGTTAAATTTTCAAAATCATATGGGTGCGGTCCAGGCATAACACATAATAATTGCACTTTTGTAAAGTGGGCGATGGGTTCGGTAAGATTAAGAAGCTCTGATCAATATCGATACAAATCCCACTGTCGTCAATTTGTTATGAGCTGTGCTCTACCTATCAGGCGACTCTGGGTTCTCGGTAAGACCACTGTCAATTTTTTTTTTTACATGAATAATTTTAGATCTAAGACATGGGTGTTTGTGTTGTCAATTCTTCAGGAGTTTAGTTCGAGTGACTTTTAACCCGTGACATGCCATCCTAGAAAATCACGTTTCCTGCCACGATGGCATCTTAGTTTCACTCTTTACTGACAGTATTTAAACCTATTTTAGGAGCTAAAAAATAATTTAAAAAATGTATTTTGTGCAAAAGACGTAATATTTTTGAATTTATTTATTTATATTTGGATGTTAAACTATTTTTTCTAGAAATACCTAAAATGATAAATAATTATTGACAATATTAAGAGAAATATTGAATGTTTTAATGACTTGACCGGCAATGCCTATACCATGGGCACGGAGGTGTTAAAAGTTATTTCATACGATATTTCAATTTTAAATATATTAACTGGGAATTAACCGTTATGCCACATAAAAAAATCCATGTCCACTCCCAATGTAAAACATATAGGTTAACAATGGAGGTATTTTAACATTTTTTTTTTCTACGAGAACTGTCTGTTACTCAGTTGCTCAACCTTTATTTTTTCAAAGAGAATATGGATAGGACTAGGAAATGTTAGCTAATCGCTTTCGCTACGCCCGTTTTTAAGAAAACGATGGGAGAGAGGGAATTCAAGACATCACATACATCCATGCCTTCGGACAGAAATCCATAAATCGATTGAAAAATCAATTTATAAAAACTGTCTGTACTGGGATTCGAACCCGTTGACCTACGTTTTCTAATTCAATGACGTTGGCGCTCGACCCCGCAGCCGGCAAATACTTAGGCATCAATATCATTTTGTCGAATAAGTGATCAATTCAAGTGATTCGAATATATATTTTTTAATTAACATTTGTGCATATTTTTTTAACTTTTAAAACATTTGATTTAAAAAAAATGGCTCTTCCCTTCCAATATTACATATACGATATAATATGACTAACGAACTATACGCGGTAATTTGTCACTTTTGTTTAGAATTAGTTTATAAATTTACCGGGTGAAACTATGTTTGACAACGAGTGTTTCCCTTATTCCAGCAGACAAGAGAACCGCTCTGCGAAAACTTTTGAGTCTTGCCAGGCAGCAGGGACGTTCTCTAAGGAAAGTTTCTAAATATAACACACAACTTCCTTCTCTTTTTATGTAAAATTAAATAAACAATTAAGCTACGAGCTTTGTGTCGCGAACAGGATATTAGAAAATAAACGTGGACGGCAATGGGTTAATTTGACAGTATAACATTCTAGTAAAACAAATATTTAGGATATCAAAAAACATATTATAAAATAATTAAAAATCAATACTCAATTAAATCTTCTCGGAGCTAACAGAATGAAACCATATTTTTGTTGTTGTAATGTTCTTGCTGTGAATAAAAAAAATAGTCTGTTAAAAAAAGTTCATCCGTGCACTTGAATGTCTGAAGATGCCGAAAGGCGGAACCCGGTTCGTTGGTGACAAAACTTGTGTTCATGTACAAAATTTGAACGGTTCAAATTAAATATTAAAATTCCACCAAGCACATTAAGTCAAAATCTTAAATTATTAAAAAAAATGTTTTATAATATTCATATATTCAAAAAATTTGCCGGGCAGAGATTATTAAGAGAAGATAAATATTTTTATTTTAAGTCGACCACTTTTTCTCACTAACGACCCAGGTTTTGCCTTAAGGCATCTTCAGGCGTTCAAGTGCACAGATGAACTTGAACTGACGCTTAGTAAATAAATGTTTCGAGTTTATATAAGAAATAAATGGATCATTGAGTTTAAGGCCATTGCCACTTGCCACTGCTAGAAAAATTCTTTAATGTTATTGTAAAAAAGTCAAACACAAAGGTATACATAAAAAAAACAATATTTTGATTCATCCACAGCTTATCCAATTATTTTATTATTGATAATATTACAAAAATACTTAATAGTGTGCTGTTAAAATACGAGACAAAATAAATTTGCAGATTTTTAAAATAATACCCATGATAATAACTGTACAGGTGTATTGTTTACTAATTTGAACTATTTATTATTATATAATTCAACAACAAAACAATGTAGCTTAAAGTTGGCTATTATAAGAGTACTAGCTGTAAGCCCGTTGCCCAGCAACGTGAGATTTTTGTTGCATAGTATTTAATTTAATGTTATTTTATTTTATGGTATTTAATTTAATTTAATTTAATTTTATTTAATTTTATTTTATTCTATGTTATTCTATGTTATTTTATTTTATTTTATTTTATTTTATTTTATTTTATTTTATTTTATTTAATTTTATTTAATTTAATTTTATTTTATTTTATTTTATTTTATTTTATTTTATTTTATTTTATTTTATTTTATTTTATTTTATTTTATTTTATTTTATTTTATTTTATTTTATTTTATTTTATTTTATTTTATTTTATTTTATTTCATTCTATGTTATTTTATTTTATTTTATTTTATTTTATTTTATTTTATTTTAATTTATTTTATTTTTATAGTTAGCAGAAATTTCGTAAATTATTTAATATTTGGAATAATGTTTAAGTTTGCTAACAACAATTTTTCGTAGTAGCAGAAACTTCGGAAATTACTTAATTTTTAGAATAATGTTCAAGTTTGCTGACAACTATTTTTCGTAGTAGCATAAATTTCGTAAAATATTTAATTTTTCGAATAATTTTCAAGTTTGCTAACAACCATATTTCGTAGGAGCAGAAATTTCGTGAATTATTGAATTTTTGGAATAATGTTCAAGTTTGCTAACAACCATTTTTCGTAGGAGCAGAAATTTCGTAAATTATGTAATATTTGGAATAATGTTCAAGTTTGCTAACAACCATTTTTCGTAGTAGCATAAATTTCGTAAAATATTCAATTTTTGGAATAAAGTTTAAGTTTGCTAACAACCATTTTTCGTAGTAGCAGAAATTTCGTAAATTATTGAATTTTTGGAATAATGTTCAAGTTTGCTAACAACCATTTTTCGTAGGAGCAGAAATTTCATAAATTATTTAATGTTTGGAATAATGTTCAAGTTTGCTAACAACCATTTTTCGTAGGAGCAGAAATTTCGTAAATTATTGAATTTTTGGAATAATGTTCAAGTTTGCTAACAACCATTTTTCGTAGTAGCATAAATTTCGTAAATTATTTAATATGTGGAATAATGTTTAAGTTTGCTAACAACCATTTTTCGTAGTAGCCGAAATTTCGTAAATTATTGAATTTTTGGAATAAAGTTTAAGTTTGCTAACAACCATTTTTCGTAGGAGCAGAAATTTCATAAAATATTTAATTTTTGGAATAATTTTTAAGTTTGCTAACAACCATTTTTCGTAGTAGCATAAATTTCGTAAAATATTCAATTTTTGGAATAAAGTTTAAGTTTACTAACAACCATTTTTCATAGTAGCCGAAATTTCGTAAATTATTGAATTTTTGGAATAAAGTTTAAGTTTGCTAACAACCATTTTTCGTAGGAGCAGAAATTTCGTAAATTATTGAATTTTTGGAATAATGTTCAAGTTTGCTAACAACCATTTTTCGTAGTAGCATAAATTTCGTAAATTATTTAATATGTGGAATAATGTTTAAGTTTGCTAACAACCATTTTTCGTAGTAGCATAAATTTCGTAAAATATTCAATTTTTGGAATAAAGTTTAAGTTTGCTAACAACCATTTTTCGTAGTAGCAGAAATTTCGTAAATTATTGAATTTTTGGAATAATGTTCAAGTTTGCTAACAACCATTTTTCGTAGGAGCAGAAATTTCGTAAATTATTGAATTTTTGGAATAATGTCCAAGTTTGCTAACAACCATTTTTCGTAGGAGCAGAAATTTCGTAAATTATTGAATTTTTGGAATAATGTCCAAGTTTGCTAACAACCATTTTTCGTAGGAGCAGAAATTTCGTAAATTATTGAATTTTTGGAATAATGTCCAAGTTTGCTAACAACCATTTTTCGTAGTAGCAGAAATTTCGTAAATTATTTAATTTTTGGAATAATGTTGAAGTTTGCTAACAACCATTTTTCGTAGTAGCAGAAATTTCGTAAATTATTGAATTATTGGAATAATGTTCAAGTTTGCTAACAACCATTTTTCGGATTTTAAATTATTTAACAATTATTTCCAATAAAAATCAAAAGATCAAATCCAATTTTTCAATAAAAAATCAGTTGCACATTTTGTCCAAGTGTATGAAAAAAGCAAAATATTATTCTATGATATATCCATATCATAATTTGAATATTCTTAATGTATTAAAGAATTCTAACAGATTTTCAAGGTCAGACGTGAAAAGATTCATCATTATGATTCAATTGATCAAATCCGCTCCAAAAAATATTAGTCTCACATCGACTCACACGATCAAACGATTCATTTCGATAGCCCTATAATCATAGTTTGCAATAGTCGAATTAAAGTCTTTGATTATTCGAATATTATGATGTATGGTGATACAATACTTTAGCTCTACACCAATAAATATCAAATTTTCAAACGTGGCGATATCAGAACATTCACGCCCGGTTTAAAATAAGCCGCTCCCATTGGATAGAACAACATTTCAAAAATGTGCTGTTCAGAATAAATCGAAATCATTGGTCTGTACCTTACTGCGGACGTCCTTACAGACGGACCTTATCGGCTATTAATGTTAAGATTTTTCACTAGAAGCTTTGCATAAGCTGTTGTTTTTTGTTAATTTTGTATTTGACTTATGATAAATAAATATTTATGTAAATTATTGGGTCAATGGTTTTCTGTATTTCAGTTTTGTTTCAAAGAGATTGGTTACAATACGTTTTTTTCGCTAAATACTAATAAAAAATAATATAATTTTGTTGCATACGATATGAAACACATTTAGATTACATCGGCCAATGGAATTTGACTAAAATGTTTTACAAAATTTTCTCACAAGAAAATAGTAATACAGTATAAATTAAACATTTTTATCGCTTCGGATAACCGGGGGCGTAGCTCAGATGGTAGAGCGCTCGCTTAGCATGTGAGAGGTACCGGGATCGATACCCGGCGCCTCCAAGGTTTTTTTTTTATTAAATATCGTTTTTTTTTTATTTCTCAAAAACAAATGTATTTTTAACAAAGTTGAATTAAGTCCATCTACAAATTTCGTTCGAATGGTAAATTCAGAAATTAAAAATCTTATTGTTAATACTTTTCACTCGTGGAACACATTTTTTTTATGTATCGAATAGATTTGAGCTTATAGAAAAATGTTGATGCAGATAAAAAAAATATTTTATGTTTATTTTGAAAGTGAGTTGTTGTTTTTTCGTTTCGAACACACTTTTTCTCTTTCTCGTCACTAGTCACAATTTTTAAATATTTCGCAAATAAAATAATTTAAGAAAAATATTGCAGCCAATAAGTACCATTATTAGTCCATACGCATTGGATATAATCATTTTTTCCTCAACTTCTGCTGTCTACTGGTAAGATTTTAAAATGATATCAAGCAACATTGGTTTGTAAATAATAAAAAAATTTCGACTAGGTCGTTAGCTGTTATGTAAGATATTTGTAATAAAATTGGAAATATATATAAAATAAAACGTGAAATTATGATAATTGATTAATCCCGGGATCGTAAGAACACCTCGGGATTGGACGCCCTAGTTCACACACTCTTTATATCTGCACATCGTTTGCATCAAGCGCACACTTAATTAGTGATGAATTTTTTTACGGTTATTATTTACGAACGTTTATCTTCCTGAATTTTATAGCTAAATGCAGATACTAGGAATATATAATTGGAAAAAGAAAAATAATATTATGACTATTGTATTTTTTATTATAAAGTAATTGTTATTTTAATAAATAACACTCAATCAGTTTTATTGCTTTTGCAATAAAACAAACGCGGCAGTTATTGTGTTGTTTACGTTGTCACGTTTTGCTGACGCGGGTGTCATTAAAAATATACCTGACCTTTTTTCCATAAAACTTATTCTTAGGTGTTGAACTTATGTATTAGAATGCGGTTTTAAATAAAATCTAAATGTTAGTTAAAACTAAATGAATATACATAAAACAAGGCAACCGTCAACTATAATAATTCTTGAAAAATTAAAAATATTGATACTGAAATCTTGGGTGGGCTAGAGAAAAGCATAGCATTGTATACTATTTACGAAATTTTGCATGCTTCCACTTCATCTTATACATTAATCTACAAGCAAATTAACAAATACTACGACACTACTGCAAAGCATAAATTACTATATAATACAATCAATGCTAATGTAAGTAAGAAATAATAATACGTGACCTTAAATTTGTCTCTTTCAAAGTGAAATAACAAGTAAAAAAAGCAATACAGAACTGTCACTGAAATTCGATACCTGTCACTTTCATAGAATACAAAGATATTGGTATGTTTGTATGGGCCATGGACTAATTTCAATTTAGCCTCTGATGAATGACAGAAGCCAGTAAATTTGAAATACAGTCCTGTGTGTTTGATGACGTTTCCGTACATACAAATACAAACAAAATCGAATCGTGCTAGATTGCGTTCCAGTGTAAAGAAATATTGTCTATGGTTTTGGGCTAGAAAGCCGCAGCCCCTGACCAATAGCATCTACATAGGTGGTGCCAGACTGACGTCACGTTGAATGTTCTCTATGAATTATTTATAGGGTTATTGTTTTTTTTATGCCGGCTCAGCTTAAAATTGTAATAAAAAACAATCGAGAATATTATTGTAGGTAGACATGCCATTGTCTTATATTGATAGAGGAAAATTTAAACAAAGATATTATATTCATTTGGGGAAGGTTAGTGACGCTTATAAATGTATTTATTTTGTTCAGCGGCCGAATTGCTGTTCATTTTTATTCAGCCATCTAAAGTTTTGGGTGAAAAATGCAGGTCGGGCTTAGCCCACCTAGCCCAGTACCTAGAACCGCCACTGAGTTTTATCAGATACATCCTAATTCAACTGGCTTATTTTAAGGCATTCAAAAAGGTTATGACCGCGTCTCCTTTATTTACAAACTATTGTACTTTTCTCACATTTTAGTTTATGCATCTAAATTTTGATAATTTTGAAATTGATGTCAAAATTTGAAATCATGATTAACTTCGACACGCTGAGTTTCTCGTATTAGCCACCAAGTGGGCATGGCCAATTGGTTTCGTTTGGTTGAATTTAATTCTTTTTTCGAAGTCGTTGATGAGTATCATACTTAAAAGAATTATATTTATATCTCGACCGACCCACTATTCGACCAAGCCTAAAAAATTTGACAGCGGAGCTATAGTGTCCAGTAACGAATTATTTCTTCAATTAATTTGCAATCAAGACTTTATATTCCATTTGTTATTTTATATTCGAGATACATAAATGATTCCGTCTTATGAAACCAGGTATTATGATAAGGACACCAAACCTCCACAACCTTCTTCCCAGTGGTATGAATCTGCAGATGAAGGTGTTGTGGACGCACCCAATCCGTGGAGGATGTGACAAAGACCTTCACAGTGACAATCAACGTGCTGCCTTTCCCATAAAGAAAAACGAAAGATTTTGAACTTGCATATATAGAATTTCAAGTGTATCTAACGATGTATATGAATATGCAATTTTAAAAGCTGAAATCAAAAGCTTTCAAAAAGTCTATCAAAACGTATCTGGATCAGATTTGGGTGATTTCTTGACTGTGTCTCTCGCATGCTAAGCACATGGTATATTCTAGAATAACATAATACTTCTGGATAGGTAGACATTATCAAAGCCACGAGCTATAGTAATTAATACCCACGCGAAGGGTGGACAGTCTTTTGACATGACGATCTGAGCTACTCTTGAAGTGAATTGCTTCTGTTTTGACATGTGCAAACTTAAGCTTGCAAAAGGTGTCTGTGGGAAGAGAATTTTTTACTAAATGTTACATAACTTCTACTTTCCATAATAACACGATATTTGTTTTTAAAATATTGGATATTTTGACAAAATCGTAGTAGGTCAAGATTCACCGTTTTTTTTTCGTGGAATATTAATATAGATTGCAAGAAAATTTGGCAATAATGTAAAGAATAAATTTATTCAACTGACTTTTGTCATAGGTTAATTGATCTATCCAATTCAGTAAAAATAGCTTATTTGAATATCATGAATTTTTGACACTGATTTTAATACAAATTCATGCAAATTTAACAGACGTTTTTTGATGTCACATTAGTCGTGTTACACGACTAATGTGTACCACATTCTTGCGAAATTGTTTGAAATGTTTAGAATTCTTTATATTTGACCATTGCGGAAAAAATACAGTATTTTTTAAATAAATTTATAAAACGTTATTTTTTAATATTTTTTGATTTTTATCCATGAATCGTGTATTACGAATAATCGGACCTCATCATACGCAGACTTTTGACGCTTACAACATTAATAATTTATAAATCTTCATCTAAGGTTTGTTATAATTAGATCAATAAAGCAATGTCATAAAATTCTTTTATTGTGAAATATGGCTGACTATAATATTGGCGAGCAGTTATACTTGAACACCCTTTAGATTTATCGATTTAATTTAAAAACTCGCTTCAGCAGTACAAATAATTATCCCGTGACGATTCGTAAACAAAATGCTTGAGGTGATCTCGTGAACTAACTTCACCATGAATAGCTGGGATGCACGTCTGTGCCTACTAGGGTATCCAATCCCGGAACCTTTTTGCAATCCCGGGATTTCAGGATTGATTTATTTTGAATCCCGGGATCCCGGGGTTGAGATTTTCTCACCGAGGAATTTGAAATCCTCAATTGGCTATACTTTTTCCTTGGATTCTCACAGAACCTCGTTTTTTTTTTTTAGCTCACCGACGAATTTGAAATGTCCGATTTGGTATACTTTTTCCCGGAATCTCACAGAAACTTGGTTTTTTTTTAGCTCGCCAACGATTTTTAAATCTTGAATTTGCCAATTTCGTGTAAATTTTCGGAATTTCCTCAAAATTTCTCAATCCCGAAATCCCGGGATCGCGGCCATCTCAATCCCGGGATTTCGGGAACGGGATCCCGGGATTGGATGCCCTAGTGCCTACCCATAAACCTCAAAGATGTGACAGTAATTAATATAAGTACCTACTGAATAACAAACAATAACTAAGGAATATATTGTTCGAAATTGAATACTGTATATGGAATCAATAAGCCGTGGGTATTAAATAATATTAACAGTAAATATATTAAATCCAGATCTTATCTGATAATAGGGATTACAATACCTCGTAGCTGCTTAGTGTCTCATGAATAGTTATCTTAGATATTAAAACCAATTCAAAAACAAAACACAAAATTATCAGAGCTACACCATTGATATCCAACCGTTGGTTCAACTTCGTATAACCATAAAAGATATAAAGTCAATTGAATATGTTTGCCAAACATGTCGATGATGCATTTCCATTGCTGCAAATATAAGTTGTTTTAGAGAAATGGTCTACGAATGCTTAAATTCATCCTAAACTTATATGTGTACAAGTAATAATCTATTTTTTTGTATTTGTCACAGTTAAAGTGTGAAATCTCGTTAATGTATTCATTTATTATTGAATCTATACATTAACTAACAGCTTAACCTGAAGCTTACGTCATCACAATTTACATTTATTTTGACTAGTCAATCAATGAATCAACTAAGTGTCGTTATAAACTCACGGACGAGCGCTAGACTGAGTAGAAAATGACGTTAAGGTTTAGGTCAGGCATGGGGAACCTGCGGCCTTTTGACTACTCGGTGCGGCCTTCTGGCCAATTCTGTAAATTGTTGTAAATTCGTAAATTCCTGACATATTCTGACCATAAATTCCTGTTTCCGGCCAAAAATTTCCTACTGTGGCCTTATGTTGAATCAGAAAAATGAATACGGCCCTTAGAGAAGAAAAGGTTCCCCACCCCTGGTTTAGGTGATGTTAGTACGAGTGAAGGATTACCATATAAAATAATGAAGTTCGCGATTGGGGCCTCGGAACTTTAGGAGCCTCAAAAATAGCTAATATTAGATAATCCATATACTTTTTTTTCGAATTTATATATATTTTTAATGTTTTACATGGAATTTTCTGACATTTTTATGTTATCCAAAAAACACGGTCACCAAATTTTATTGAGCCTGTAGCCTTTCGTGTGCTTAACCCGCAACTGATTAGTATACCGACAGGCGCCAGTCAAAATATAAGTGACATTTCGCTTTAGGTTAGGTTATGTTAGATATGTCGAATAGAAAGAGGACAAGAATAACAACAAAACAATGAAGTTTTTAAGGTTATGTGAGATGATAGATATCATTAAAACACCACACATTGTGTGGACAATGACTGGCAACACTATGCGTTCGCCTGTTTAGTTGGGGTACACATTGTCACGTTAAAGTGTCCATTTGCTCTCTCGTGTGTACTTCGTTAACTGTAACAGTTATACATAGTGTATACGTTAACTATAATATATTATAATTCTTTTGGTGAAATATGTGGGTTAAAATGTTTTTGATAGTGTTGAGTTTAGAATGAAGATTGACGTTTGTACAACTAAAATACTTTGTTATTCTTTTCACCTGAATTCAGTGGCGGATTACCCCATAAGCGCAAGAGGCGCGCGCTTGGGGCCTTCAAATTTAAGGGGCCTCAAAAATAGCATTAATTATGTAAATCTTTATATTTTAATTTCAGTTTTCAATATTCATTGTTATTCTACAAAGAGTTTTGCAACACTTTTTTGTTATTCGAAAAACAGGGCCTCTAAAGTTTATTGCGCCTAGGGTGCCTAAAGTGCTTAATCCGCCACTGCATCTGATTAAAATGGAGTTCTTCCAAGTACGCGCCAATTCAATCAATACAGTTTATATTTGTACATATACACTATGATAGTTGTATATTAGTTTAATTGGTCTATACCTACATCTATCCAAAAGGTTCAACACTGCTGACCTTTCATACAATGAATTATACATAGAATAACAAGGATGACCCTGTGAATAAATAGTATGACTTCAGTCATTTTTGAATGTATTATCTTCTTGACTTGAATAATATTGAAGAAATATCGTTAGCAAATACATACCTAACACTATTTATATTATTATATAACTTACTGTAAAACATTGTATTTTAATACAATGCATGCATAATAATATAATCTAAGCAATATTCAGCCTAGTTTTCATACTTACTTAAAAGTTTATCATTACCATCGTATTAAATAAGTATGTAGTAAGTTTTATAAGTAGACTGCATATTACTCTTTTTCAAAGATAGTAGAAATAGAAGAATAGAGGCTAAGACAAGACTAGTAGTTATCAAATTGTCTCACTATGCCTCGTTAATTTTAGAATAGGAAAAGTGGGAAGAGATTTTTAGACATCACAATCACACATACATTCGAACAGAAATTTATGTCGATTTAAAAAAAATCAGTTTGCACTGGGACTCGAGCCCGTGAGATCCGCCACGAATGCCTGCGGCGATGACCACTACGCCACCAACCGTTATCATGCTTATTCGTTGATAATTCTGACGGTGAGTGAAACCGGTCTAGACCTTGAAATTTATGTTTGAAATATGTTTAAGTGAATGAATAAACACAAAAAGTTAATTTATTTTAAAAAATATTTTTTTTTATTAATTTCTTATGGAACTACATACATTGTTAATTTTACTTTATTGTATGATTTTTTTTACTTATATTGAAAATATTATGCATTTCCCTTGTATTCTATATCTTTTAGTGTGATTTCTACATTCTTCAAAAAATAAATATTTCAATACCTACGTTTTTTATTTTCTGCAATTTAAATCCTTAATATTCAAAATTTAACGTAAATAAAACCTTTAGAGGTATTTTACTTACATGTCCAGGTAATTTGCTCAGGTAAGCCGAGTTTCACATTTTTTTATTATAATACTTCAAAAGTCTTATATTGATTACTCTGAGTCAGTACTTATAGCGTTTTACCTGTCAACCATTATTTGTATTCTGATTGAATGAATTTTATGGTCGAAAGAGTACTTCCACAAAGGTATGTACTTCGGAGAATTTAGCCCATTTTGAGACCAAAGTTCCTTAATTTAGGATGCCTCCCTTCTGGTAATAGTTAAAAAAATATTCTCTTGTTTCACATTTGTTAATATAAAAGGGGTATGTTTGCAAATCGTACAACTCCAGCTGATGATCGAATATTTTTATTTGTAATACTGAATCAAAGGTTGACTAAAAAGTATATTATCTCATTTTACATATGCTGAAAATAATAACCCTTCAAAATTCTTAATTTCTTTAAATGTGCAGCGGGCCTCAGTTTGCACGACTTACGTGATCCATACACTATTCACTGTTGAATCGAACGAGTTTTAGATGAACAACGCAGAAATATAAAATAAATACATTTGCGTATTATTTAAAATATATATATTGGCCGCCTGTGTGGTCGAGTGGTCAACGTCGTTGGCTTCGGTTACTGAGGTCACGGGTTCGAATCCCATTACGGACAGTTTTATACATTGATTTTTCAATCGATTTATGAAAATCTGTTCGAAGGCATGGATGTATGTGATGTCTTGAATTCCCCCCTCTCACCCATCATATCATATGAACGGGGCGTATCAAGAGCGATTAGCTAACCATTAGTCCTTTCCTAGCCCTATCCTTCTATTCCTACTATCTTCGGAAAAATAAAGGTTTAGCAACTGTATAAAAAGCAGTTCTCTTAGAAACACTTATGTTGAGATGAACCCCATTAGGAGTCCATATGTTCCACATTTGGAGCGGACATGGTAACTAATAAATAAATTTATATACATATTTGTTTTCCTTATACACTCTGGTCCAACGTTCCCTCTAAGCCGAAGGGTTAGCTGCGCGGAAATTTCAAAGGCTGCGCGGAGGCTGCGCGAAACGATCAAATATTAATTGAGCAACTGTCTTGCAGTGCGCGGCAACCCGGAATGAGTGCGAAGGGACTTCCTAACTGCTGCGCGGCCGCGCACGCGCGCAGCTTAGAGGGAACGTTGCTCTGGTCTCTTTTTATGCGGTTTTCAAAAATAATGGAACCTATCCATCAAGGCTTTTTTATGCGATTATTTGTGGAAAGTATCTACCGCATAAAAAAGAACAGAGTGTACTTACATTTTTTTCGACAGTTAGGTACTTGAAAAACGTAGAACTGAAGTATTTGATTGCAGGTACAAATAATAAAAATACCAACTCATCATTTCTATATTATATTCCGTTTCCACCTGAGTCAGCTGTAAAAAAAACACGTTAAAAATCTTAATTCAGATAATATGCATTCATATATATTTAAAAAACTAATAAGGACCAATATTATAAAATCGTAAAAAACTTTTTTTATTACTTTGCATACCAAATAATCAAAAGTGGTTCAACAGCTTTTAAACAACTACATATTAACAAATTAAGCTGATCCCTCCGTCATAATAATGAAAGAATTATTTATGTATACAACAATGATATAAGTTATATAATAATATGATGGCGTATTTTTTTATCTATTACTTATAAATATATTATACAATATTACCCGAATTCGTTTAAAAAAGATTTAAATTATTGTTGAATGTAAGTAGTTGAAAATATCGCCGTTGACCATACCTTAATTAAACGCCTACAAAAAATCAACCAATAATAGTGTGTAAAGATGAAAATATATAACATATAAAATAAATCGTTTCCTTGCTTCCTTTACTACTGGACGCAGAAAAGGATTTTTTTAAAAAAATCATATCCGCTTCCTATACAGGTAGCTTCATGTCCTATGGATGGTGATCTGTGGCCTTCCACGAAGGCGGAATTCATAAGGTTGGTTAAAGGGCATGCAGAATTAAGGCTCTTCTGAGGCATCCGCAACACATTTCCAAGCACTGTAGGTTGATGACATAAAATATTATTATACGCATGAATAAGCCTAGTTTAGTCATTTATCGTAAATAATTGTTTGAGAATTCTGCAGAACATTATTAAAATTCATAAACATTTTCTTGCGGCTCAAACTTTTATAATATGTACCAACTTAAATAGAATTTTCACGCGCAGATGTTCAAACACTAGTGTCAGATTTTACCAGAAGCTTCGAACAGTGTAAGCAAAGATCGACTTCTAATATTAAGCGCTGTAAGGAATTGCTGATACGAAAATATATTTGTGACTTAGCTGTGCGCGAGTGTGTATTTTATGTGGAGTCGGCATTACTTTCACGTTGTTCAGCACAATCGCATTTCGAATGTTATCAGCTGTTTTTCTCTCTCACTCACTCCCACGGCATTGTTGCATTACAAACTTTCTCCGTATACTCACTCGGCTTTCTCTTTCTTTCGTTCGCTAGCTTCTGCGATCGACGCAAGCGCGGCTATCATTCGTGATGCGCGCGCAGCAGAGCTAGCTTCTATGTAGCATGCAGCATCTTCGTCCGCCATCAACATAACCCAGTTAAATTTTCACTTTCTTGCTTTTTTACGCCAGCGTTGGGATATGATTGATATTTTGGACGAATAAATCAAGACGCGCACCGTTTCTTTCTCCGTTTCCTTTCTTCGTTAACAGTCTTCTTTTCGCTATACGATGAGTTTCTCCACTTTAGAGAAGGTCGGCCTGGTGTCTTTAGTGATTTTTGGTTATGTTTTTGTGAATAAGTTTTGTTGGTATGTATACAGAAATTTCCTAGGACCAAGGGCGAGGAGAATCGACTTCAAGGGACTCGGAAAATGGGCATGTAAGTTAAAAATATATATATACCTTCACTAGATATGATTTATTTTACGTACGTCATTAACTGACAGCATATATTTTTGTGGAAAGAAAATATCGATTATTATACTATAACTATTCAAGTAAGTGTATATTGCAGAACCTCAACAAAAATATTACATGTCAGATATTATGATAGCTGACACAGTATATTTTTAAACATATTATTGTGTTCGTTAGCATGAAATATTGATTGATACATACACTAATCTTCTATTTGCACGGTGTATTATTTGAGAAGGTTCCAAAATTGCACGGTGAAAGGTTATAAAATTTATCTTTAAATAATAGTCACATTCTTGCACGGTTGTTTTGCATAGGCTTATTCCCTTGTGTTAAAAAGAGGATTGGATGTGTACAATTCATAACAATATCAAAATACTAATTCTGACGAATCTTAATGCATTTTTGTACACTATTACCAAACAGCTTGGTCTGTGTTATAAATGACAAATATAACAATGTATGATCGCATAATTATACATATTAACGAATACATAAATATGTACATAGTTACAACAAACTTGCATTATTATGATTTGTATTATTAGGGAATTTTGTGTCATAAATAAAGCAAAACATAGTTGTAAGGTAAACAATTACATTGTACAGCGATTGCAGAAATATAATAGCTATCGGTAAAATTTAGCATTCCGTTATATCATTATTATGTTATTTATTTAATAACAATGAAGTTCTACTGAAATAATGAAAATTCAATTGGGTATAAAACAAATATAATGTCAGCAGGTACCTACTAGCAATTGAAATTGTAAATGAAATGGAAAAAAAAACACTCATTTGTATTTGCTGGAAATCCATTTACTGTCCAACGTATACGAAATTTTATCAGCGAATTTTTATCTATGATTATAATATAAAATATATGTGAGGTACCTACATATTTAATTTTTATATCAGTCGAAAGTTCAAAGTAACTATTTATTCCTGTCTCTATGCTTATCAGATATGTATTAATAGTTGAATTGTATTATTATCAATCATGTGATAACGCTATGCTGTGGAAATGATAAAAAAATACATGTTATATGTTATATGAAAAGGATTAGTATTTAGGAAATCGATATTAAATATGATTATGATTCTCAACTAAACAAAATTTTAAGCAATGTAGCACCAATTTATTTTTCTTAGTCAAGCTACGTCAGTTCAGGACTTGCAACTATATTTTGTTACCCTTTGAAACGTAACTACCAAAATGTCTTGTGTATTTTTATACCATCACTGCACACATCACCACATATTTCCCAATTATTAATATAGCTGAGGTCTGGTCAAAAAACGTCTCGATGTATATTTTTGTGCGGCCCATTATGATGTCAATACATTTTTTATTATAAGAGAATTTTTTTAATTCTCTTTTTGCAAAATTAGCTTGCGGCCTGCCACTACTTTTGAATGTTCAACGATACCCTTCTGTCTAAAAGTTTGCTATAGATCATGGGTGTCCAAACTTTTGACCACTGCAGGCGACCGTGGTAGCGTTCTACTAACACCGTATTGGCTAGGGCATGCAATCCCGGGATCCCGTTCAATTTTCTGATCCCGAAATTCCGGGATTGAGATGGCCGCGATCCCGGGATTTCGGGATTGAGAAATTTTGAGGAAAACCCGATAATTTAAATGAAATTGGTAAATCGGTGAGCTAAGAAAAAACGAGGTTTTGCGAGATTCTGGGAAAGAGCATACTAAATCGGAGATTTCAAATTCCTCGGTGAGCTAAAAAAAACGAGTTTCGGTGAGATTCTGGGAAAAAGTATACCAAATCGGAGATTTCAAATTCCTCGGTGAGCTAAAAAAAAAAAACCTGGTTTTGTGAGAATCTGGGAAAAAGTATAACGAATTGAGGATTTCAAATTTCTCGGTAAGAAAATCACAATCCCGGATCTCGAAACCCCAATCCCGGGATCCCGAAAAAAAGGGGATCAATCCCGAAATTCCGGGATTGGAAAAAGGCTCCGGGATTGGATACCCTAGTATTGGCTAAGTTGCCATAAGAAGATTCGTCATTCAATGTACTAAATAATTTTTATGAAAGAGAAACAAAAGGAATAGACAATATAAGACAATATCGTCAAACGTTTTCTCAAAACTGTGTGTCAATCGTTTCAAAACAATATTTTCGACCCTAAGCAATAAAATCCGACCGTGCAGTTAACTTGACTGATGAAACCAGGATCGGATTATGTCTATGACAGTAGTTAAGTGCTTAAACACTTAATTGCTGTTTTCGCCGACAAAATTGAAAAATCCGTGCATATTTTTGAAATTGCATGAAAAAAATCCAAGCTCTGTGAAGTCAGTAGGTACTTTTTGTCTTATGCGACCGCTCCCAATAATTCATGTCTTCATGTGATGGGTATGTCTTTAAGCATTTAAAAATACAAATTCTCTGATACAACGAGTAATGTTTATAACAAGGAAATTCAGTTGGTTCCATCTTTCTCGTAATAACCAGGTTCGACTGTAAATATAAGAGTATTTTTTAAAAAGAAAATTCAGATGAAATCAATACAAATGTACTACGAAGAAATAAAGTTGTTGGCGTTTTGACATTTAGTCTCGTAAATGGAACATATTAAGAGCATTTGGTCTAATTGAACAAGCTGTCTTTTGAATATTGAAATAATTTCAATACGTAACTTTACACAATTTACCGGATATGACCCCCTTGGTCTGTACGATACAGGTCAACTGACCTCACCAGCGATTTTATTGTTTTACAACGACGGAATTCATAAATTTAATAGCGAAGCATCATAAAGTGCATTTTTAATAGCTTTTAAATTAATGCGTTTTGTTAAATACAATAATATCAATTTTACAATAGTAATGGATAACGTTGTTTTTCCACCTCTTTGGGAAACATCTTCTAACTAACAAAAGTAAAAATGAATTTGATAACGTGATTATCACACTTGTTGTGTTGCAAAACGTGACACGTGTATCAACTCTTTAGGAAACATCATCAAACATAAAATTGCAAGATTTACGAGTAAACTATTATTTATATTGTAGTTAGTATTAGTGCTTTTTTTTTAAAAAAAAATAAAAGATGCCGGAACTCCATTCTTGCCACGCTTTTTTTTTCTAATGTATGCCCTTTCTCAATGTGGAGGGTATAGAATCCTAATGGAGGTATCTCAACTGAGTTTTTTTTACGAGAACTGATTGTTAGTCAGTTGCTCGTCCTACCCTTTTTTAAAAGAGTAGGGATAGAACGATAGGGCTGGTACATGACTAGTGGTTAACTAATCGCTTTAGATTTGCCCTGTTAATTTAATGATTTGAAGATAGGAATAGATATTAAAAATACCAATACCTTAACGGTATAAAAAATTAAAAGTGTTCAATGGAAAACTTTTTGATTTGAAGCATTAAAAAGTCGAGAAAAAAGGTGCCGGAAAGCCGTTACACCGCGTAACATGGGAAAAAATCGCTGGTTAGTACATACTATCAACGTTTGTGTCAAATCACATATGTAGTTTTCATTTTGCCTTATTACTTTGTCTCAACATAAATTAAAACAATGGAACCAAACCAAATCGACTCGGTGCATAGATAATTTTATTTTGCATTTGTTTGGAATATAAATGAACGTAATATTTTAATTATGGCCGTGTTGTTCCAGATATTTCGAAAATATTTGGTAATACAGCAATAATTACTGTAACTAGGGACATAACGAGTCGTGCATTTTTGGTTTGTGGCGGTGTTGTTCTAGGAGGCCAATGTCATTTTGCTAACCAAAATTAATTTGGTTAGAAAATAGGACACTGGCTTCGTTGGATGGTCGCTTTTGAAATCATATTTTGCACTGCTATTCAGCTTAATTTATGCATTGTATATACATAATAATATAATATAATCAGATTTTTAGCAATATTGTGATTTATTTATTTCGTAAGATCTTTTATTTGACATACTATTCCAAAAAGGAAATTGTTTTTAATACTCGATGATAAAATTCACACAACCCACGAGAAGTTTAAATGACATTTACTTAGACATTTTTACTTAATATTTCCATTCATTTAAGAATCTTGATATCGTGTTGTTGCCATTTTTTTTTTAAATAAGGTCGTTTTAAATATTCAATACAGATCTTGGATTCTAGCCCAGGGGTGGGGAACCTTTTCTTCTCTAAAGACCACATTCATTTTTCTGATTCGACATAAGGCCGCAGTAAATTTAATAGGGAATGTTTGGTCGGAAATAAGACTTTAAGGTCAGAATATGCCAGGAAGTTACGAATTTACATAAATTTACAGAATTGGTCAGAAGGCCACACCAGCTTAGCCAAAAGGCCGCAGGTTCCCCACGCCTGTTCTAGCCTTTATCTAGGGATTGCAACAGCCGCATTATGGAAATCGGGACATCGTGTTTTTTAAAAACCGCATTCGAAAATAGTAAAAATGCCAGTATTTTGTGATAGGATGGATGAGAGTGGGAGGGGGAATACAAATATCCATGCTTTCGAACAGAAATCTATATATCGATTGAAAAATCAATCTATAAAAACTGTCCTTACTGCGATTCGAACCTGTGACCTAGCCGACCAACCTCAACCTCAACCACGTAGGCATAGACTAAGAATTTTTCAATATATTTAAATTATTTTTCTTTGGTTTTTCCGACTCCAACTCCACAATCGGAAAAAAACATCCGACTCCGACTTCAAAGCCTACAATGAAGGTCAAGGAATACAAACAACTAATATAATTAGAGATGGAGAATCAAAGAACACAAGGCTCCATTCATTTGATATCTAAGATATCTTCGAAAAATAATGTTTTAACAAATGAGTAACTGAGCAGTTATTGTATTACTGTTATTTATACACAACATTATAGCATAGAGTGCTATGTTGAATTATCTATGACAACTTATTGTAACAATAAACCTATATCGATATCTAATTCATTCTCTCCAAATCTAGGCAGTTCAAATCGAAACGTTTTACTACGAAGTAGAGACTCCTTGATACTCATATCGTATCATTTTGATTAATAAGATTGAGTGATTTATTTATACATTGTAAATTTATATATATGGAATAAAGATGAAAGAACATGAATTTAAATTAGTGTTTTGGTAAAAATATATCCATAACATTACAACGTCTTTTGGAATAACCTTGATTAGGGGTCAAAATGCTCCGTCCAGATAAAATTTATAAATACAAATACAAATTCATAGATCACGCATTGCAGAACACGTTGTCTTTTTTCGATATATCATAACATGCAATAGTAAATTTATCATACGTTTATTTAAATCAATGCAAATTTAAATCAATGATATTTAAATTAGTAAATTCGGCCTTCAAATCTTAGCGTAATCAAAAAACATCTTGCAAAAAAAATAATCTTACGCAATGATTCAGAAACTGTTTAACGTTATAATATAGACATTTAAAATTATTTATAAAAAATCCACTCAGACTGTGACATATTTTATCGTTTTTCTATTCATTATTGAATAATAAACTAACCCGTTTTCCCTACAAAACTTTCTTCGAATATTATCTATGGATATTATTGAATTTGCGTATATGTAATTTATTTTATCACGACGGAGTCTATGATAACAAGTTTTTAGAATAAATTTTCATATTTTTATTATATATTGTTTTGTAGTCTGATATATTGCATACATATTATAGGTGAATGAACTCTATTGTTTCATATATTACACCAATTCTCTTTTTGCACGGAGGATACGTTTCATGCGAAAAAGCGGTGTAAAAAAATGAAGTGTTCATAGATAAATTGAAGATATGTTCAATTACATTTGACCGTGCAAGTTTGAAACCGTGTTAATAAAAACCGTGCAAAAAGAGAATTAAGTGTATTTCTAACCAGTTCGTTTTCTAATCCATGTCCGTTCCTAATTTGGAGCATATTGTTTCCTAATAGAGGTATCTCAACAAAACTCCATTTTACGAGTTAATTCAGTTGTTCAACAATCTTTTAGTATGAATAGAAATATTGGGCTAGGACAGGGCTAGTGGATAATTAATTGCTCTCAGTTTGCCCCGTTCATTTTTGGATTGGAAAGGATTTGAATTTAGAAATCACAAACACCCACGTCTTCTTCTAGTTCTTGGAGATTTATTTCACTATTCATTACATCGAAATATTGATTTTTCTTTACTAATTTATATTATGCAGTTCGAATTTTTACTTAAATTTATTTTGTGCGAAATAATGATTTAAAAAAATATTTTTAATCGTTTTTTTTTTGTCTCTAAAAAATCACAATGTTCCGAAGAATATTTTTTGCGAACATTGGTTAGAAACATTAAAATGACGATAGAAAAGGTCCCGGAATGCCGTCCTTGTTTCTAACAATGACGCATCACTTTTAATTATCGAGATTTTTTTATCTATCACATTAAAGGTGTTCACTGTCGATGATTGGTGGGAAGGCGTTTTGTATTATAAAAAAATAAGACATCTGAAAGATCAGGGCCGGTTTCGCTCATCTCGAGCATTATTTCATATTCAGCCGATCCCCTTTTTACACGTGGATAAGTTCCAAAGATTATATCATACAAAAAATAGGTAAAAATAACTGAAAAATAGATATATAGGTGGCATTACTACTAAACTCAAAATATGGAATTCTTAAACTATGTCAAATTTATTTATACATAAAAATATGTTCATAAGTTACACAAGATACAAAAATAAAAAAGTAATAAATTTACATAGTTTTCAACTTAAATTCAACGTTACATGAAAAAATAATATTATTTAAACGAGTTGCTTATTGCTGTTTTTCGTTGGCGAAACAACACTTTTATCTTTAGATATTTTAAGGAGTATCTTCAACAATATTAATGTCATTTATTAGTTAGTTATGAATACAATATAGGTGATAGTATAACGCGATGTTTTAACCGTGTTATTTTAAACTCATCCTAGAGGATCAGCGGAATATCAGTTGATAATGACCACGTTGAACGAAACCGATTCATCTTTTTAAATAAATAGTGTGCTACTTATGAGTAAAAAAAGGTATTTTTAATATTCAAATAATATTTTTCAAAATTTGAATAACCTTAATTAACCGAGATAAATTTGAAATTGAACATTTGGATAATTCAATTACAGTTATTAGGAAAAAAAAATGATCATACCGGAGTATATAATATAAGGATTAGTTGCTTAATACGCTTATGAGTACAATAATATTTATACACTATCAAATGATAATATTATTTTTTATGCAAAACACAAAAAACACAAATTATGCCGCACAGTTGTTGGATTGGCCCGCGCAGCTTACCTCTTGTCTTAGAGAGAGGATCGATTAGGAGGGAGCTGTCAAAAAAAAGTTTACATATATGATAAATGAAACTTCAAAGTAATCGCCTAATCAAAATTAGTTTAAATTTGTCTCGTTCAATTCTGCAACAGGCCACGTATCTTAGTACTATATTTTTTTTGACAACTCGCTGATGCGTGGTTTCCAAATAATTAGTAACGGTTAGTGCAGGATCCCAACTCCCAAGACTGTAATTCTGATCGCTAACCGTCACAGCAAGTTCAAGTGCACGCGCTGGTCTGCTTGCGTGCGCGGAAGGTGCCAATGACCGGTTTTCTACTACCAAAGCCGTTATAAGAGGCGGCCTTGCGTGAGTAGAGTGGTCAAAATAATAGTATTTAACACATAAATGTTTAAATCGTACGACGTTACAAAAACTCACTAATTAACAACGTTGTCTGAATCTGTTAAAACAATATTGAACTTGTATATATAATATCGTCAGTTCAAGTTCATCTGTGTACTTGAGTGCCGAAAGAAACCGGAGCTGTTGCTGAAAAAAAGTATCGACGTAAAAGGTTAAAAAGATTTAACCTACATTTTTTCAAAATAATTTTAGACAGAGGTTGAAAGTTATAAATAAAAACAACATTGAAGCTCAAATATAAACAACCTTAGAGTGCATGGAGACTGATTAATTGTATTGTATTAACTTTATCTCCTTTTGCACTCGAGTGTTCATACCACCAACTCGAAGCACTTTTTTTTATTAAAAAACAGGATACAGTTTAATGGAAGAAAAAAGCCTAATATTCTATTTTAAGAAACGAAAAAGTGTGAAAATTAACTTGTAGTAACTGGCCGAAACCCTTAATTGTAATGTATGTTAGGTATCAAATTGGTGGTCATTCATTTTGTATGCCATCTCGATTATTATTACATTTTATTTGTAATACGAATTTAATACTCTTTCTCTCTCTCTTTGTCTCCGCATCGTTCGCATCAAGCGTATTAAGTGAATGTTAACAGGTGGAAATCTTACCTAGCATATATACGATACGTGAAACGTCAATTACACTCGTGACGTTGATTGCTATAGTATTTATTTGTAGTTAAGATATTATTTAAAACATTTTAATTCACTGGCGCCGTCGACGAATTGTGTGTTTGTGATTTCGATTTTTTTTCAAGCATATTTGTAAAATTCGTTCAATGTTCGTTTAAAGTGACTTTTACTACATTCATCACTTTCTTTTCGTTGGCAAGAACATGACGTGAACGGCTGCAAAACATTGAACGGTGTGTACAAAAAAGTTCGTCCGCAGAAGAAACCTGCATTTCGTTACTGGTCCACTTTCACATCTGCCGAATTTATTTCGTATTGTCAGTCTTTGACAGCATCCGGCATGCGAGTAGGAAGTGACATAAATAACTTTCATAACCATCGCCATTATCAGCAGTCTCAAGCTATACACTTCGACTAAGATCTTCCTGAATTTCCGCCATATATTATACACCTGTAGGGTTATTCCCGCGCGATAAGTATTATACCTATTTTGGTCTTTCTGAAATATCCCACTTAACAGTCACAAATTGATGATTCTGAGAACACAGCAAATTTGAGCTTTAGAAGTAAGGCATTTATTGCTTTTGCCAAACTGATGCAATAAATGCACCAGAGCAATTGAGTTTTCCAGAAAAATAATTGATATTTAATAATCTCATTGTATACGCAATTATTTTTTGTCAATTATCAACTTCTAACAGTATGATGGCGTTATGCACTACTTACAGAGAATTTTCAACAGAAACCGACCATCGGGCTGTCAGATCCCTTTTGTGATGAATTTTTCAAATCCCGGGATTGGTCATTCACTATAAATTCGGAGTGTGGATTTTCGAGATCCCGGGATCGATTACTAGGAAAAAGTCAGTAAGTGATAGATTTTAAAATAACGTAAAAAAGCAGGCGAAACACCTTTTTGTAAACACTGACTGGTTTGCCTGGTTTCAAAAACTTTTCGAAAAATTTTCACCTCTTATCCTCAATCCCGAAGTCCCGGGATTACTACTATGATAACCCCGGTATTTCGGGATCACAAAATTGGACGGTATTCCGGGATTCGAGACCTTACCTTACTCGGCAACAGGAATCAACTGATGAAAAGTACACTTTATTAGCTAATACTTTCGATGGTTTCGGCGGTAACTTTGTGGAAGTTCATTTTAATAGAAAATTTAAATTAACTTTGATTATTCCACGTATTGTGTTACTAACTGTGACACGTGTTTCGCCTCTTTCAGAAGCATCTTCAGACTTACTATCGCAAAGTTTGCTTAAGTAATGAAGCAAGATTGATTCTAACATTTTAAAATTATGAAATTACAAAATGGTGTTTTGGGCTTTTTTTCCTTTTAAGAGGAGCAAGGAGGGGGGAGTGTAGAATCGAAATAAAGCAAACAAATAATGATACTAATGAGTTGCAATCAATCAGATTGGGATTTTTCCTTTTTAAGGGAAGCAAAGAAGGGATTATAAAATCGAAACAGAGCAAACAAATTTAATCATACTACTAATGACGTTAAACATTACAAACTATTAAACTAATGAGCTGCAATCAATCAGCTAGGTTGGTGATTACTCTATTAATTGGAAACAATTTAAGTAATGGGGAACCACTTGTGCTGAACTTTATTAGCTATTTATACTTACTTTTATGACTAACAGTTAGTTGTAGTAATTGGCGTAGAATTTTTAAATAAAATCTTTTAACTACACAAAAAAGGTACGTAAAGCATATTATTTAATTACGCCCTTGATATTATATTATGCTGGTTGTATAAATTAAAGGTGCTCTGTCACTGATATTAATTTCTCTTTCGCATTTCTCATTTCTTTCGGATGAAATTTGGGTCGGCGCCGCACTGTAGAAAGGGCCATTCTGTTTCGAACCTGTAAACATTAATTAGCTAGTAGTTTTTTGTCAGCTTTTAATGTGATGCCCATGTTTATTTTATTCCAAAGCAACGGCGACACTTTAATATAAATGTATTGCCATTATATTGGTTTTAATTAATTATAACGTATACGGATAGAAAGTTATACTTGCGATGACTTTTCGATTTCTAATGAGTTTTTCTTATATTAAGGATAAGGCTAATGATGAATGACAAGTTTTAAACTGATTGCTTTAGGTACACCCTATTTTTAACTTTTCCGTTTCTAAGCTCAAGAAATGCGACCCCAATACCAACATTTTCTTAAATATCTATTTTAATATGGGTGATACAATGTTTATAATTAAGGTATTCCTATATCATAGTTTTTTGGACCTTTTGTAGTTTATATAAATACGCGGTAACGCTTATCAGGTGATAAGCGTCCGCTATAACGATTGTTAATAAGATAGCTGAGAACGCTGAGAACATTCGCCAGTTGTAAATTCACATGTGTGCTGGGATGACGTCTTTTTTACGCGCAACTTAAAATATGATTATTTATTAAAAAACCACAGATTTTTATAAACAAATGTATGAGGAATGATGCGAAGAGATATTTTAAAGCCTTTGGACTTTTTTTTTTTTGAAATTCATAAGAATAAGGCCAATAATGAGGACACCACTGGGGTCAAAAAAGATCCCCATCGGCTGACAAGTATTTTTCTAGTCTCCGAGCAGCAAGAGTATCGGGTGTATCATAGAAATTTCGCTTTCAATGTAGAGCATATATAGAGTATACCTCAACAGAAGTTTTTCTACGGCAACTGCATGTTAGCAGTAGCTGAGTAGGGATATAATGATAAGCCTGGGTCAGGACTTATGATAAGTTAACTGTTGAGATGGGATTGAGTCGTCAGTTCAAAACGTTGACGAAGCTATTGACGTTGACCACTCGGTTATATGCCCGGTTGTGGTTAACTTGTGTAAGTATTCGAAAGTCGTTATTGATATTTAAAAAAACCTAGCACTTTTCTATAGTATATGATAAGCTGGAGATCAAAAATGACCAGATCCACTTTTTCTAAACAAAGAAAAACACACTTTTAGTTTTCGTTACATGATCATATTTCGGCCCTTAATTGCATGGTAACTTGATTTTGTGACGTTTAAAATTAAATTATCTATATATTAATAGCCGATAAGGTCCGTTTGTTTGTTTGAGTGAGTGTAAGGTGTCCTCGATTTCACACCTTCCAGTCTCCACTTTTTTATTCATACTAAATTTATATATTAAAAGTCGATAAAATAATCACTCGCTTTTCACATTTCACAAATGTGTGCGTACTGATGTCCTCGAGACTTCTTCTTCTTCTACGAAATGTATTTTGTTTGCGTAAATTTTCAGATTAATAGATAATGAAATGAAATAAAATAAAATGAAATAAAATGAAATGAAATGAAATGAAATGAAATAAACTAAAATAAAATTAAATTAAACACAATCAATGCAACAAAAATCTCACGTTGGGCAACGGGCTCACAGCTAGTGTTCTTTTGAATCAGTACTCCAATTCTTATATGGCTTCCTAATGAATGTATCTCAACAGATTTTTTCTACGAGAACTGTTTGTTAGTCATTTGCTCAACCTCTAATTTCCAAAGAGAGTAGTAGGGATATAAGAATAAAGATAGGAAACTGACTGGTGGTTAACTAATTGCTCTCGCTACGCCCAGTTTTTAAAGGATGGGAAGTGAAGTGAACTTTTATTATATTGTATACATACAATATAATAAAAGAGTATTGAATTTGAATCGTTCAAACTATGTACATTCTCACAGATTTTGTCACTAACGACCCGGGTTTCGCCTTTCGGCATCTTCAGGCGTTCAAGTGCACGGATGAACTTGAACTGACGATGAATGAATGAATGTTTCGTGATTAAATAATAAAAAAATGTATCATTGAGCTTAAAGCCATTGCTGGCGAAAAGGATAAGCTCATGGGAATGCCCACAGATTTGAGTAGTACGTAGTTTTAAGAATTATATTTATTTGTTTGTCGGCAAAGGTTTTGTGATTATATTAGTATAGGGTTTGCTTTTATAATATGTGTTGCTTATTGCTAATACTGGCCGTGATCTGAAATACCAGTTTTATTTGCGAAAAACTCACAAACAGGAAGAGCTTAGTTCACTGAATTCCGAATTGAGCGATAAGTAACGTTGTATTAACTCAGAAAAGTTCATAGTCCCATTGTTTCATAACGCATAGCTAACTACTTTGCACTTGTTATCAGCGTTTTACTAGATAAGCCACGATTTTAACTTCTGCGAGACGAGGTCTGTGCGTGACTAAAGATAACATTTGAATTACGTGGTAGATAAGGCATGATTTACACATCGATCGGAAGAAACTGTCTTAAGAATAATTCGGTCAGGCACATTTTTCAGCCAAGTTAACAAGTAGAGAGGTTGCAATTATCAACATTTTGTAGGTTCAAAAATCTACAATCGAGAAACGAGTCTGACCATTTTGTGTTGAACTGCGCAATTTACTGAAATGAACGGATCATCGTAAAGCACACATGCGCAAACTATTACTTCTAGTGGGCCGCACTAAAAAAACATGTGTTAAGGGCGCAAAGAAAAATAAAAATTACACAAGTACACGAAATCTTCCTTATACAAGGGATACGTTTCATGTAAAACAACTGTGCAAAAAATCATTACATTTGACTGTGTTTTTTCGAAATCGTGCAAAAAAAGGATTTATGAATCGGGGGTGCGTGTTAACAAAAAACGTTTTATTCTAAAACACTTAAATGGAAATAAATTTAACATTCCATTGGGATACTTCAATCTACTGTTTCAATTACATATTACTGTAAATCCTTCAGGCAATATTTTTGTGAGCACATACATTTTATGTTATTCACAATATAGTTTGGTTTGTAATGAAAAAACTTTTTTTAATAATATTAAAGTTAAATAAATAAATTATAATTTACAGCTTAGCAAGCAGTCATTTTTAAGTCCCAAAATCTGATTTGAATGCTTTAAAAATCAGTTTTCTCTACATAATTTAGGCTATCGATATGTTCATATTGTATTTCAAGAAAAACGTTTTTTCCCTATAAATGATAAAACGATTATTTCTAAGATGTTTTATCTTAAATAACTTATTTCTCAGTTCATTATGTGCACAGTCCCACTTTTCATACAATACAATTTAAATATACATTTTTTTTGTCTCATTTATTTACTTTAGCTTTCGAATTCGTTGATTATTGTCTCGTTCAAAAGCAAAAATCGTGCGCTTGGAAAAGCTCAATTTGCTACGTGCCTATTCAATTGAATACGAAGTCAAAGATGTTTGTTTAAATGTCATTTCTCGCTGGCGTATTTAGTGTACTTAACATTATTAACCTTTCGTTACCGAATAAATAAATGTTTCTCTCACTTATCACTACTTGGCAAAGTAAACTAAGTAACTCGATTGTAATATCTGTATAAATGTTTTCTATTAAATTTTAATTCTGAACTAATGTTTGACTACAAAATTTTGAATCGAATTTTTTTAAAGCTTACTTACTTGTAGAATAATTTATTTATTTAGCACGACTTTACCGTACTTTTCAAAACTATTTTCGAGCCTTTTCGCCATTTGTCAAGGTTGTTTGATTATTCAGTTCAAATTAATTTGAATTTGATATAAAATACCGCAAAGTGAGGCACTCGGCTTAATTTTAAATGGTAACAGTTTTTTTTAATTTTTAATGAAAATTTTACGTTAATTCAACTGAATAATTTAAAAACGTATTCCGTCGTAACTATATATATTTTTTAAATATCACTCCTAAAACAACACCGTCACAATCCCAAATGTCATGTTCTGAGTAAATCGCATTTGGGGTTTTTAACTTGATTTATTTCTTTGTAGCATTTTTCATGGTATCCCTTACATAAAATATGAATACAATTCAAAGTGATATTCCAATCTCATTTAAGGTTTTTTTGGAAATTTCAAACTTTGATTTAACAAATAATTGTAACCATGTCCGCTCCCAATGTGGAGCATATGGACTCCTAATGGAGTTTATCTCAACAGATAACTGCTTGTTACTCAGTTGCTCAACCTCTCTTTTTCCAAAGAGAGTAGGAATATAAGGATAGGGCTAGGACAAGACTAGTGGTTAGCTAAACGCTCTTGATACGCCTCGTTCTTAGGATAGGGTGGGTGGGAGGGGGAATTCAAGACATCACATACATCCATGTCTTCGAACAAAAATTCATAAATCGATTGAAAAATCAATTTATAAAACTGCCCGTACCGGGATTCAAACCCGGGACCTCCGTAACCGAAGCCAACGACGTTGACCACTCGACCACACAGGCGGCTTAACAAATAATTATAGGACTAAATCAGCAACGTATTCATAACAATTCCACATGCATTATTTTATAAAGTTTTGAGGATTACACGAAGCCGAATTTGATAATTTCAATTAATTATTCTTGTTGGTCTTAGTACATTTTTATCACTCTTGTAAAACAGAGTTCTACTAAGTAACTGTAAATACAAAAAATATATATATAAACATTTAATATATGATGTAATGAGTACGTCGCACAATCACAAATGACATGTTGTGAGTAAATTGCATTTTGAGTTTTCAACTTGGTTTTTTTTTCTTTGTCTCAACATAAATTAAAACTTAATTAAACCATTCAACTGGACTGTGTCACAATGAACATAATCATATTTTAATTGTATCGTTGTTGTTCTAGATGTTTTGAAAATATTTGAGATCAAAATACAGCAATATTTCGTATAGCTCTGAAGATATGGCAGTCTTATATTATAATAAATCCAGACCAGGTTGTTGATTCAACATTCACAGCGTAAAACTGGTATTTTTCGGCCTGTGACGGTGCTGCCTACGAGTGCAATATGTTACCTACGTACTTATTTATATTGTCAATAAAACAAATTTATTTTCAGTATACCTGGCACCTTTAGAAAGTATTGTTGAGGAATCTCTTTTTTTTTGCATGCCGTTTTCAAAAGGTTAAGAATTTGCGGATTTTCCAAAATGAATGTTTAGGTCTCACGCTGTTTTTTTTTGCCTGGTCAAAAACTTTTCGAGAATTTTGCACTTCTTATTCTCAATCCCGATATCCCGGGATTGGTAGACCCTACATTATACCGACACTGTCCTCAACTTACTGTCAGCGTAATTAATTCGTTTACAATTAAATCCAGACACTATTTTGATAACGCAGTTTACGCCAAAGACATGGCAATTATTATCACATTATCTTTTACCATATCAAAAGATTTTTTTAATCTCATCAATTATTTTTGAACCATCTAGCAATTTTATACCGTTTGATGATAAACAAAATTTTTGCCTCGCTTTAAAATGTTCATTATAATATTTATCCCAATTTATCTGAAACATGAATATTAAACGCAATTTAAAATATTTAGTGAAATATTTCACGTATTTAGTATTATAATATTCCATTTACATATTAATAGGTACTCGACTATAAAAACCGAATATTCAAATTGTTTGAATTACCATGAAATTTCACAGCGATTAATACAATTTATCATTATCTCTTGTTCTAGGGTACGCTATTTTATGATAGAAAATAAATTATTTTGTTAATTTTATTATCAATTCTGATGGTATTTTTCTTAATGTTTGAAAGTGTGTTAAAAATATATTTTTTATTTGATATTTTCCAAGCAGTAATTTGAACAAATAAGTCATCCCCATCTAATGTCAATTAAAATCTAATCAAAAACGTTATTAATCATAAAACCTTCAGTTAAGTTAGCAATGATTATGAAAGTAGAAAAAAATGTTTTACCATTTTACTAGTTGGCTCGTTTCACCTCTTTATCCATATTATAATTCAATTGTTATATGTTGCTATCTATGCTTACACTCAGCATTGATTTTGTTCAATCATCAATATGATTTTGATAGTTGAAAAATCATATTAACTTAAAAATATGCAAATTGTGTCGGTTGACTTTGAAGAAATATAGAAAATATCGTCTTCACAGTCTACATAACATACACTGGCAGTTTGTGATTATAATACCGGTTTTACTATAAACCGGGATCCCAGTGTTCATAAAGTTCACTGTAATAAAAAAAATATTTAAAAAATCAAATATATGTGTACATAAACTAGATTTTTAACTTGTTTATTAATGCATCGAATATTACTATTTTTTCTTTACGTTTTATTATTTGCATTGTATAATTGCAGCACTACGAAGTTGCCGCTATTGAAAGCCATGCAGCGTAACCATTGTTAATTGTGAGCGATACAAGGCCACGGTTTACCAAAAAATAGTTTGGCGTTTTGGCCGATTGCTGCTAAGAAAGTAATTTGAAAGCCCTCAATGCAGCAAATGTCTCATTTAGATGAACCGAGTAAAGCAGTGATGCACAACTGGCGGCCCTTTTTGAATTTTGTGGCGGCCCTAAAAAGTTTTTCTCAAAATTAATCATAATACATATTTTTTCACTCAGAACATATATTTAATACATGTAGGATTTTTTTTTATTTGCGGCCCAAACTCTTTATAATTTGTTTTATGCGGTACGCTAGAGGATAGAGGCTGTGCATGTCTAGAGTAGAGAGAGTGCACTCGGCCGAATATAAAACAATCTGAACGCAACGCACGGGACTCGACCGAGTGATCACGCGAATTGATTCGAGTGAGCGAGTGATAAGAAACCGTTTCTACCCGACTTCGCTCACGTTTTCGTTCTGTGCGAACAGATGTTTGCTCGGCCGAGGACGCTCGGTCACGTACTCGGTTGATCTAAGAACACGCACAGTCAAGGCTGTTAATTCGTACCGTTTGTTTGCAAGTTCAAAGAAGATACAGATTCGGCTGTCGAAAGTAACCGATACATTGTGGCGTGCTCAATTCTTTTACATCGATTGTAATTGTTCGAGTTTTTATGCTTCAGTGCAAACTAAAGTAAACTTTGCGTGATAATAAAATCGAATGAACATCGGCGGCCTAGTTTTTTTCGACTTGTGCGCCAGTGGGAATAGAACGGCGCGAAAGTGTTATACGTCGAGTAAAAAGTGTTTCACGAAATTGCGATGCTTTGTGAAACCAGCCTACCTTGGCATTGCAAATGTTGTTCGGTTACACCCGGCTGTTTGATCGTGATATTTATTGAAAAAAAATTTAGTCATAAATTTTACAAATAGATGCTCTACTTACAAGAATAATGATACAGTTTTAAAAACAATAACATTTGAAAACCATGTTTGCTCTCAACGTAAGGCTTATGTATTCCTGATAGAGCGTAGGTATTTCGATAAAAATATTCTACGGGAACTGCTCAGTACTCAGTCGCTCTACCTCAAACGAAGAATGTTAGGTTAAAAAACGACTTGTCATTAGCTAATTATCACGTAAGTGTGCGTTTCTAATATATTTTTTTTATTAAAAATCGAATAATTCCTGATAAATCAACACTTTCCATCTAGATTCTAGATGTTCTAAAAACCGGTCGATTGCGGGTCATATATTTTGGGAACCTGACGGGTCCGGGTTGGTTTCGTGTCCAAAATCAAATTTATTAAAAACATCTGTAATAAAAAAATATTTGAATTACTATTTTCAATTTTACAAGCTCTAATACACGGGTTCCCAACCTATTGGTCGCGGCGGGTTTTCTGGGGGCCGCCAACTTTTTTCGATTTTGGATTTGAACAAAAAAACTAAAACTACAGTCAACTAAAATTACCTTATTGAAAAAAATGCCTTTTTCAATTGAATCGGGGCCGCGGGTCACGTGGCTTTTATAAAATGGGGTTGCCATCCGAAAAAGGTTGGGAACTTGTGCTCTAATACATACATACAAAACGTATGAAAATTCGCCGGTTTGTAGACTGTGAGAAGGTCCTTTTTCGCTTAATAAGGGTACACTGTGCATACAAAACGCACCATGTGATAAACATTGATGTAGTGGGGCAAGAGTGCGTGAGGTCGGTGCGCTCACATTTTTTCTAGACGATTTTTATTTATTTCAATTATAATATAATGTTTTTTGTAAATATGTGTCGGAAGAACATTTTATAGGAAACTTGTTGGTGCGGAAATTGAATCACTGCTATTAAGAAAAAAAATATATATCATAATTAATCAACCCTCTCAGACTTTTAAAGTGAGCACTACACCACTGGTAATAAAATAATGAATTTTGCGTTTAAAAAATTAAATTTCTAGATATCAGGGTTCAAAGGTTAAGAACCTAGATCCGGGTCAATTCGGGTTCAACAACCTTACCTGTATCAATATATTTTTGTATCGCTTGAAAATGCACGCAATTTCTGAAACCGGTTCTGATAAACAGCTTAACGACCGCACGTTTTTTTTTATAAAATTTCACCTGGCGGCCGGGCGGTTTTGCGAAAAATTCGCAAAAATTTTAATTTCACTAAATTCAGTATGATTTGTAAACAAATTGTGATGTCTTTACCAAATTTAATTTTCCTAGCTTCCAGATACTTCGACTATACGCATATATGAGTCCGTCGGCCAGCAAGCTTTGTTTTTAAAAGACTCAAATACGCGTACGCGGTCGTTAAGCTGTTAAAAAAATAAAAGTGTTAATTTCTATTTAACAAAATTATGTAAATTTTGTTTACCTTATCACTATCGTCGTTTTTATTGAAAGTGAAATAAATCGAATTTGTAACCAGTTTGACGCCGTCGCGGCAGTCGGTCCAGCTATTGAGTTCATTGCTCGTCCGTTAAGTAGATCTCTGTCAATAAGGGAGACATTGAACGCAGCGAGCCGCGTGAGCCGCAAACCGGCTCGCGAAACGGCAACAATAGTGCTCGGCGGGTACTTGATTAGTCAGCCAACCGCTCCACGGGAACTTTCACCGGCCCGCCACGTCCACGGGTGCGGCATTGAAAACGAAACCAGCCAAACCACTTTTAGAGATAGCCGTTATTCTGGCTAAAAGGGCCATGCACCGGTGACTTCTTGTCTCTAATCTAACTGTAATTTAATCAAACCTTTTAGCGTGTGGTTAACAGATTTGTTTTCAAATAAAATGCGCGTGTTGTGTAAAGGGATTTATTATGTTTATCCGTAAATCTTGCGATGCTCTATCTAACAATGCTTCTTAAATAAGCGAAACACGTTTCACAAGTTGTATCACAACAAGTGCAGTAACGAAGTTATCAAATTTAATTTATGTATTAAAAATCATCTTCCTTAAAATTATCGCTGAAGTCATCGAAAATTATGTATATTTATTTGAATACCTAAACGTGTAATAAAATCAAATGTTTTATACATATATAGACATATTTCCCGAACATCGCTCGTGTTATATTATAGTCTATTCGTTTAAGAAATGTTTTATTAACATTTCTGTCAAATTTTAAGTTATTTCGACAGTTGGTAGAATGAAGAAATTTAAGATCTAGTTACTCCCTTTCTATTGCGTTTTCTGGACTGCATCGGTTTTAGGTGGGTCGAATGTTCGGTAAGCATTAATCTCTTGTGTGGAAAATAGTAAATGTTTAAATGCCACTCACGGAACAGAGCTGAAAGATATAAGCATACATTTAAAAAGAGTTGATGGATTCATGACACTTAGGTACATTTTTACTGAAAACGGAATTGTGTGAAAGATTTGTAAAAAGATGCTTATATATGTATATTATATAATATCACTATTAGATTTTATTCTCTTAGCAGGTGAGATGTTGCTCTTAATGGGCAAGACTAGTACTGATCATATAAAATATAAGTAGATTTATTACAAATTGTGTAATGTAATATGCGTAAGTTAGTTCTTGCAGACGATAGAGCGTGTTTAAATCTGCATTCATAGCTCATAACAAAGACATTTTTGACTTAACGTTTTCTGGCAGTGTACCGACGATTGCTGCGTGCTTGCGGTGTAATAACTTTGCGGCCTAGATACCAACATTTTCTCGCGGATCTCCAGTCCCGGGATCCCGTCCAATTTTGGGATTGAGAAGAAGATGTACGAAGTTCTCGAAAAGTTGTTGAAAATAAGCAAGCGGAGGAAAAAAAGAATTTTTTTCTGGGTCATTAAAATTGAAAATCCTGGAAGAGCTAAAAAAAGATCTCGCGTCTTTTTATTCTGGAAACTCGGTAAATTATTATTTTATTAGTTATTGAAATCGGCTAGCGAGTATTTTTTTTTTGAAAAATCCCCTGAATTGCCAGAATTTAAAAATCGGTGAGCAAAAACTTCTTGATCCCGAATTTTCATCTCGATCACCACCGGTTGACTACCGCTGCCTTAAAATTAAGATGTACTAACTAAAATATCACTCTATTATGATTTTAAAGCAACTGCGAACTGTAATGAGTGAACAACTTTGAAAATCCAATCCCAGTTCTGTTAACCCATCCGTTTGTATGTTTCTCATTAAGACCGAACCGCGGCGAGATTATCAAATTTGTATGTACTTGTATGACATGCATGTTCCTGTGGGAGCGTTCCCTGGAAATACTGCCTCGCTTACTAGGCGCGGCTCCGCGCAGACTTTGAGCACCGCTGGTCCTCTACTGTTACTCAGCACTGCTAACATGCACCGTGGTTTATTATTGTGAGTTTGGAAAGTTTTAGCAATTACGATGGTGCTCAAACATTCATCGCGTTGCCTCCCAAACGATGTGTATTAGTGAGTACTCCGTTAAACTTTGCGCTAGATATTTATTTGACGTGGCTGTCTCTAAAGGCGGAGAGTAACGTTGAATCTTTCGTTTAACAAATGTCTAACACGCAATACTCCGCAACTCCGACTCATTTTTTAGTGTACACAATTCGCTGGAGTAAAAAACAGCGCAAACTTTTGAATAAATAAATAGAATTACTGAAATTGAAGAATTCGAATATGAAGAATTCATATCCACCATGTTCGACTATCGTTGATTTTCGCAAGTCTACATCGTATTGATTGGTGAAATAATGAATGCAGTCGTAGAAGTCACTAAAAGAAAGAGAAATTAATGTAAAAATGGACGAACATTTCAAGCGAAGATTAAATTGTTAAATAATAGAAGTTTTATTTTTAACGACACCAAAATCGTCCTTTTCAACTTTTTAAAATCTTCGGTATACGTGACAGTTACGTCGAATTATGTTTTTTTTAATGGCAGATTGGCAGCTATCCTTTTCATCTACTAAGGCATAGATTATTTCACATTAAAAAAGTAAATTAATCTATGAATGCAAAATTCTGCAGCTTGTGAGTTTTTTTTATTACTTCATAGAAAATCGTTCATTAAATTTTTCTCCCACAAAAAAAAGTAATGAAACAAAATATGGCTGCCCAACACATTTGTTAAATTGGTGTGAGTAACAATATTTTTCTTCAACGTATGGCACATAAATTAATTTGTAATGTTTTTTTTACGTGATAGAAAGCTGCTTTTGCCTTCGTACCACTCAATAACATCGATCGAAATCCATCGTCTAAATTTATTAGAAATATACATAAGAGATCAAAGGTTTCGCTTTTCAATTTTAATCGCGTAATTAAGCACAATGAAAAATTACGATGAATTTCTAGGATAGAGTAACAATTTAATTTTAAGTACTTTAATTCTACGTTGTGTCACTGAATGTTAAGTAAAACACTGAACTTGCTAGAAAATAATTTTTATGTGCTGAAATAACGTTAAAAATATAAATATGCAAATTTTGTATTTGGTCTGCCGCAGAAGCATCAGCTCGCGCAATAAAATTTCGACTTCATATTGCAGAATCTAGAGCAAGTACTTTGCGGTTAATTTTGAATCTGGTTTACGAAATTAGTTGCCTTTCTGAGTATCACGATTTTGATGCTATTATTTTAATCAACTCACCGACGCACAACCCGCCCGACAGAAGAAGAGTTTTTTCGTAATCACTTCAAATTTTATATGATAATTAATAAATTTAATAATAACATTTTTACAACTAAAATAATTTACAGCATTTAGTTAATTGAGCAATTAAAAATGATTATGTCTTCGAATTGGTTATGCATACCTGGACTACGAACAAGTAATATGAAATCAACACCTGCTATGTAGTATTATTGTATGTAACTTCAAAATTGTGCACTTACAGGAGAGTGACCCAAAGGGAGAAAAGTTTGTGGTAAGTCCAGTTTTTGATCGTTTTGTAACTGTAATTTACGATGAACTTCTCATATTTGTTGTGAAACGATCAAAAACTCGACATATTTCTATCTTCTATCTCTTTTAACCATTCTCGTGTAGTGTGCCGATTTTGAAGGTACAATAATTTACGTAGGAGGTGTTTGTTGACTTCATACTATATTTTTGTCTCTTTAAACCACTCTCACGTAATGTTTTGATTTTTTAAGTGATAACACTTTATGTAGGTGCTGACATTATACAGTGGAACCCCCAATTACACTACCCCGAATTACGCGCCGGCTTGAAATATTCGCATTCCATTGCCGTTACTAAGAGACGGTCGTCTGTGCTTCGCATACAGTTTTTTTTGTAAAACTAAGGGAAATCTTAGTTTTGCGTTTTCCGCGGAAGAAAATCAAATCCCTTATTTTGTATGACATTCACACCCCCAATTACACGGTCCCGAATATAGTGTAAATGGGGGTTTTACTGTACTTGCAATTTTGCTATTAGAAAGCGCCAAAGAAGATATCGTGTTTTTTTTTCGACAGGCGCTGAAAAGGTTCAACTTTATATCACACTATCCAACCGCCGTACAATAAAAAGTGCATAAAGAAAAATAATGCACTTTCTATTTTGGATTGGACTTTTTGTTATTCATTGCCTCAAGCAGTGCTTTTTCAAAAAGATTTTCGAACGAAGTTCTTATTTGATTTTATCGAGTATTGGTCGTTTTTATATTGAATAATAATACACTACTGTACTGATTTCAAAAATATTTTTTAATATCAGGGCAGGTTTCACTCGTCACGAATATTTATTATTTATAAATGTAGAATTAGTACAAAAGAGTGGTTTATTTTTTAATATAACGTCTCTTCACCAAAGTATTGACAATGTACTATAGTTAAAAGTGAAAATATGTTTTTATTTAATAAAAAGAGGCAACGTTTTTTTATTAAAATAAATCGTTTTGAGTGTTGTGACTGAGTGCAGCGCCAGTCTCTCAAGTGTGCGATTTAAACTACTTATTTTGCTGGCGCTGTTGAGAAATTTCCCTAATATCAACAGTTAAATAAAACGTTAAGCTGCCAACTTCTCTCTCAAATAAATATTATCGAGTTTCTTTAGAGTATGTATATTTCATGATTCAAAACTCAAAACAAGCCGCGTGTTGTGTTCTGAATTATTTAAACAATAATATAATAACCGCGGCTTCGTGGTCGGTTCTGGCGAATGTTGAACCCGTTACATACACGTGTTTTCACTGTATCGTAGCGGTACAATTTGTAACAAGCGGCGCTCTAATTGGCTGATTCAGCTCATCTTGGTAGAACATGTACGTATGTACATATATCTGACCGAGTGGCTGATTTAATCGCGAGAGCAGCTGATTGTCGAGAAAGTGTGCGTGCATGACAGAAAGGTATAGGGATTGACTGTGGGCTTGTGTCGGTGACACGGACTCGCTTAACGATATTGATGCCAATGATAAATTATATTTCTTATATTATTTTTATGTACAAGTTTGGCTGTGCAGTTTTGCTTAGATACGACTTGGTATTAAATTAAAACATCAAATTGGTTCTTGTCAATTAGCCAGCCGCATTTTTTTCCGTTGTATTAATAAACGTATCAAACTGGCACGCATGCGCTGTACATGGATTTTTCGCGCTTATTTTAACAGCGCTTTTCCACTGCAATACTTCCTGTTTTTTTTTTGTAATCTCTCGATATATTTTATCTATCTATACATAGATGTACATATTGTAAAAAAAAACGAAACCGTCTTTATTTTTTCTAATTAATAATAATTTAGATTGTCAATCTTCGAATCTTTCAACATTTGTAAGTTCCATAATTGAAGGCGAAAATATCTAATAAAACATACATAATATGATAATATGGGCCCTTAAGATGTTAAGTGAGCCAACTAGTAAACTTGTAATACTTTTTCCTTAAACTTGAAAGTACAATCACGTCTTTATTTGGTATTTTGCGTATTTTTATTTTACGGAGATAACACTATTGCAATGAGGTTACCTTTCTCTAAGGATACTTTAAGATGTGTAGAACAGCGATTTCCAACCTGGGAGGCGTGGGCTATTGCTAAGGGAGCCGCGAACAGTCCAAAATATTTATTTACCATTTTAAACGTGTCTTTATTACTATATGAAATAAATAAGAGGGAGGCGCGAAGATATTTTTTTCTTCAAAGGGAGGCGTAGTAACATTTAGTAGTAAGGTTGGAAACTACTGGTGTAGAATATTAGAACGCATCTAACTTTTTTTTTTCTATAATACCACTAAGCTCACTTCACCTCTAATGGGCCCATATTATATGCTTGTCAAAAATAAGAGTAAAAATATATTAAATTTTTGTTTTCGATTTTTCTTTACAATACCATAATTGCATCGAATCACTATGCGCCGTGCCTCAAATTGGGGTATGTTAAAAAATGAAAAATAACTGACGCTATGAAAGATCAGATGGAAAAAAATAATATGTACATATACAGTTTTTTTCCATAAAGTTTGCGGTTACTCTACTTAGCGTCAGAGTTTCACTGAGTAAAGTACAACTGCTACAAATTAAGTATTTCGTTACGTCTCTATATAGAATTTTCGCCATGTTATGTGATATTATCGTTTTAACAACATGATCATTGTTTTCATTATTAAGTATTGTTATAAATTATTTATGAATATATTCGTGCGATGCAAATTTAACGCGGAAATATTAATATTTAATTAATCAGTCGAATTTACTAGATTCATGTAACCAGACGAGAGAGTAAATTGTGATCACCTGAAGGCAATAAAAAATATAATTATTACTTCTTAATCGATGCACTTTTACTATTTTGACAACTTTATCGTAGATTTTATGTTTGAAATTTAAGCGTGCATACGCAGCTAATAGGTTCTCAACAGTTGGAGGGGCAACGAATGTCCGAGAAAGTGACTTTACGGGTCATTACACTCGGACATAATTAAAGTACGAGGCTTCTCAAACCGTCTGATGATAGATTGGGTTATCTCGTCGTGCTTTATTTTATCCAATCACAAAATTAGACAAGACTTTTCAATTGTTACCTTATCTTTATATATTAATAGCGAATCGCCCCCTCGTGGTCAGCGTTAGACTTTCATCATAGGAGGATGAGAAGTTACAGATTCGAATAAAATAAATGAAAGTTACTTATCACCGTTGGGCATGCAACACCGCGTTAGCTACTCAGTTATACTGAAATTATTTTTGATGACACTCAATGCAAAATTTATTATTTCCGCGAGTGTGCATTCATTTTTTAATCAACGCTTTCTAGGAACCATGTAACTGTAATTTATTAATATTTTGTCCGTTAACTTGGAAAAATATCAATTTATCAATATCAATATCTCATACACAATTGATTTTATATCATTTCATTTTTTTAAATTAAAATATTTCAGTGTTTCAGTTACATTATAAATGTTTACCGTTCAGCAGTCGATTGGCATACTAATCTCAAAGTCGACTTTTTCATTTTATCTCACTGTTGCTTTATGGTAGCAATATTTCGTCTAGATTTATTTGTAACCAACGTAGTTCAAATTCAAAATATTAAGGTTTTCTATTGAATAATGAACAGTATAATATTCATCCTACTATTTTTAATAGTGTAACCAATTTGACAAAAAAAAACGGCATTTGAATGTTGCAAATTTAGATCTGAAGTCAGGGTCTTCAAAACCGGTTTCTGAAAACCGTCAAGCCCTTAATGGAAAGTGTCCGTGTCGGAATTTAAATTAATTAAATCAACTTAATGATATCTTAATGTTTACCATCACCCGCGGATATTTGTTGAACTTTTATAACCGTGCACCGTTATTATTATTATAATTATATCGTTTACGATTACGATTGTGTGCACATAATAATTATAGTTTTCGTATCATTAACACGCAAGTTGAATGTAGTCAACCGGCAGTAGATAGTTAACTAATGATTAGTGGACACATTAGGAAGTAGTCAATTATGGTTCGACTTGTTGAAAGTCTCGGTCGGTTTTTGCATAGCCGCTTCCTTGAGCTGGTAACATTGTATTAATCATAAATTATATTTTTTTCATTGTAAGTTTTGTGTTGTAGATTTAGAAAAGGAAAGTTTTCTTAGATTATGACTTGGCATGTATTTGTATTAAAAATACGATTTAAAAAGGTGTTTCTTAACGAGGATGTGAACGTGACCCATTGTAAGCATTTGGCGATAGCATCGTTTTATAGTGCGTCGATACAAAGCATCCAACACCGGACCCTTTTTGTAATCCCGAGATTTCAGAATTCACAATTTTTCCAATTCCGGCATTCCGGGATTGATCATTCACCATGCAATCGTGAAGGAATTCGAGATTGAGAATTTTAAATAGGGTCTTTGGCAGACTGCAAAAAACTTTACCCAAAATTAAGAAATGTGGGAGTTTTTTTAAGCTCTAGGCCAGTGATGCACAAATGCGGCCCGATATGGATATTTTTGCGGCCCAAAATAACAAATACTTCATTAACAAATTTTTCATTAAATATGATAAAAAATAGTATTCGATATGTGAACAAATTATGCAGTAGCAACGATATATAAAAAAATCAACGTTATTTTTTATTATTTAATATGATTGTATTTACATGGATATAATTTTGTGACCGAAATTCATTTTTTTTAAATGAGTCATATCGTTTGCGATGCAGGTGCAGTCTATTTTTAGATTATTGTTTTCAACACACGGATTTTATTGTTAGTTCTTCAGGATCTTTGTCAGTGCATGACGTTTGTGTATCGATATTAAAAAATCTCCGCAAATAATGAAAATATATAATATTAATATGTATATAAAAATCGTATACTGATTTATCGATTATCTTGACAGAAAAATACAGTTTGATTGTGAAACATTTTTTATGTGCATGTGGAATAGTGCGCGTATAAAGTTCTTTATGAACTTTTATTTTTTTCTAACAAATTAATTGTGTCTGAACTATTTTTCTCCCCATTTATTTATTATGGCAGAAAACACTAAAAAACGAAGAAGAATCGAAGAAGAAAATAGAATTTTCCAAGAACAATGGACGGACAAGTACTGTTTTATTGAATATATAAAAAAAAATATATGTTTGATATGTGAACAAATTATTGGAGTACCGAAGGAATATAATCTAAATCGCCACTATCAAATGAAACATAAAGAATTTGACGAAAAGTTTAAGGGAGAACTTCGTAAACAAAAAATTGCATTTGCAAAAGGTGCCGCGATGTTTTAAGCTAAAAAACATTCACTCACATACCTACCGCATATTTTTAATAATTTTTGAATAGTTTTAAAAAATAGGACTGAATTTATAAATATTAAAAGTTTACTTATAAAATGATATAAACATTTAATTATTTTTAAGTTACATTAGTGGTCTTCAGTGGCATTAAAGTATTCACGCCGTTCGTATGTAGCGGCCACCAGTGTCCTTACGGTACTGAAGCGGTAAAGCGGAAAATCCTTATCGGCTCAGCAAACTTTTTTATCATTATGTATCAGCCGATACGTCAAAAGCAGTAACTGAAGTGTTGCGTCGAAATTTTCAGAAATATCCAGCAAATTCGTAAATTTTTCACTGGCTGCAGATGAGTCCACTGACATTACTTCTACCGCTCCAATGAGCATATTTGCTCGAGGTGTGACGTCAGAATTCAAAATTTATGGAGAACTCGTCTCTCTGCATTCCATGAATGGACAGACCAGAGGTTCTGATCTGCTGCAAGGTCCCCTTCAAAGCACGACTAAAATGAATTTGGATTTATCCAAACTTTGCAGAATAACGACAGATGGAGCACCGGCAATGATTGGGGCAAATAATGGGATGGTGTCCCTTCTCGAAAAACATTTGCGTGAGCTTGGCCACGAAAACTCACTAATTAAATATCACTGCATTATACATCAACAAAATCTGGTTGGAAAAGATTTGGGATTTGAAAATATAATGGCCACTGTAGTGCACACAGTTAACTACATTAAATCTAACGGACTTAATCACTGACAGTTCAAAACCTTTTTTGATGAAATTGATGCTGAATATAAGGACTTGTTGTACTACTGCGAAGTTCGTTGGCTAAGCAGAGGCAAGGTTTTCACGAGATTTATGTTACTTTTAAATGAAATCAAAATGTTCCTTGTCAATAAAGGAAAGTCGATCAATGTCTTGGAATATTCTCAATGGCTGTGTGACTTAGCATTTCTGACAGATATTACAACACATCTTAATGATCTGAATCTTCGATTGCAGGGAAAAAATCATTATATTTCAGACATGGCAAACAATATATCAGCCTTCCAAGAAAAACTTAAATTGTTTCATTTACAGATGAATGAAAATAAATTTTGTCACTTTCCGCAATGCAAAGAAATGTTTTCTTTACATGGCATTGATTCCAGTCAGAAGTATGCTAGCCACATAATCCGAATTCAAGAATCTTTTCAAAGGAGATTTTGTGATTTTAATCGTGACCGATACTTGTTTAAGACATTTGCCAACCCCTTCTCAGTATCCATCAATGAGGCCGATTCATCATTGCAACTAGAGTTGATCGAACAACGATCAATTGAGATCGAAATATCAGGAAGGGGATCTGCAAAGTTTTTATAAATATCTCCCCGAAGAGCAGTTTCCTACCCTACGTAAAAAGGCTGCGCTTTGTGCAAGTCTTTTTGGAAGCACCTACATTTGCGAGCAAGCATTTTCCATATTAAAACTAAATAAGTCTCAACACAGAAACCGCTTGAACAATGATAATCTCAGTGCTGTACTAAGGATAGTAACCACAAACATTGAACCCGGCATCAAAATGCTTGCTGCCAGTATGCAGTGTCAGAAATCTCTCTAAGTTCCATCGTGCAAATCTGCACGTAATGTGGAGCGGAAAAGGATCGAAGTTGCCGATAAAATTATGCAATTATTAAATTAAAAATAAAATATAAAATTTATATCTCATCTAGTGTAATATATCAATATTTTTTTTCACTTTTACCCTTTGCGGCCCGCGAAAAATTTTAAATGGATAAATTGGCCCTTCTCTCAAAAAGCTTGTGCACCACTGCTCTAGGCCATTTAAAAAATATATTTACTGACTAATTTCAGACACCCAGGAATTTACGTTTTTCCCAAAATTTCTAAATGTGGGAGATTTATTTTCGAAATATTTCGCTTACTGGCCGATTTAAAAAGAGGCAGGAATTTACAGATTTACCAACATTTCCAAATGTGAGAGCTTTTTTTTCAGCTTACTGGCAGATTTCAGAAAATTTTACTTGTTATCCTCAATTCCAAAATCCCGGAATTACTACTACCACAATCTCGAGATTTCAGGATCACAAAAGTAGACGGTATCTCGGGATTGGATACCAATCATCGCTGTCAATCCTTGATAAATGAGAGTGTATATTTCGTTGCGTCAGTATATTCGAGTTCTTCTGTATTGACTTTCTACGTAAAAATGGTTTTATTTCTTTAAATATTCAATGCCTTTTCACCAATAATTGATAGTTGGACACCAGGGTGTTCAGTTCTAGCTTCAAATTTTAGTCCGATAAAATATGTTTGTTGAATGCAGCTGTAGATTATTGTAAACAATTATTATTAATCGTTTTTCTAATAATGTTGACAACCCGATAATATTATTTATTGTCAATATTAAATAAAATTATATAACACTTTCTTATTCGATGGCATATCGGAAAGTTTCACTGTTGTAAAATTGCACTTTCGAAACATTGCTAAGAGATAATCATGTACATATACTTCAATGTCACAATTTTACCGATTCAAGTAAGCGTCACGTTAAATTCATTTTACCTCATGTTGATTTTTTCAGGTAAGTTTATGAAATACAATCACAATTATTTCCGCCATGTTCTTATTACTGCTTTTTAAAAAATACTGCGTTTGTCAATGACATGTATTATTAGGGATTGCTTTACTATTAATATATAATTAAGAGAAGAAAGAAGAGTCTTACTATTTAGAATATAAATTTTATTAGACCTGAGGATCTGGTCACAGAGCAAGTAGTATATTAATTAACCTGGTAAATTTTTTACACATTAATTTCAAAAGGGACTTAAGATATGAACAAACAGTTAATGGTTTCCATGAAAAAAAGTTTTTAATTGAAAATATAAGAAAAATGTTTTTATTATGAAAACTTCGCTTATATGAATAAATCACATCTTTTTATAGAAACAATATTTTTAAAAGAGACCAACTACTTCGCCACAATCATATATTATATGTACATAGTTTACCAAATATGTGATAACACAGTGCTTATTAACCGGGAAACATCGTTTAAAAAACGCTAGTACTATAGATATTTATTTATTGCTGACATGTTATATATTTAAAATTGCTCTGTGATTGCAAATTATAAACTGCAATTTGTAAACTTAGTTTAAGCAATGACGCAAAAAAAAAAATTACAACACACCAACAAATATTGTGTTGTTTTTCGTCAGTCACATTTTTTAAAAATGCCTAATTTTAATCGTGACATATATTACGAATTGCGTAAAACGTATTACACACGTGCGTGTTTGCAATGTGTGTCGTTGCCTTTTTAAATAATACATTATCTTCTATAAGAATGATTATCGATGCAAAAAGGACACTTTGAACCATCAATTTTGAAAATCTTCGTTGAAAAAAGTATATATGAAACTATAAGAGTCGTCTTCTTGTCGTGTGTTACTTTGGACAGACATGTTTTATTTTGTTTCAATGAATTTGTCTGTGACAACTTATACACGATAATTTTAATTGAAAACCATGCACAAATAACTTACGTAATACGAACAATCTTTGGGCAACAATTTATATTTTTAATTTTTGTAAGCTTGCATCAAATGTTTACAGATAATAACATGTTGAAAAAGCAACCGTTTACACACGGGAATTAGATTTTTTTTATAAAAACAACACGTTATATTTGTCGTATTTTGTACAGAGTACACTTATTTATGAAGCAACAGAAATTTAAATGTTTAATTTATGCTATTAAAATTTAAAATATGGCTAGTAAAAATGATTGACAAAAGAATTGGTAATTCTCTGGTATCGAGAGTCATAATTATTTTCTTCATTTGTTATGAATAAAAGTATTTCTTAATTTGATTATCTTTTCTTACATATATTATTTATGACTTAATGTAAATACACTTAAAAATAGTCTGATGGAGGCCATAAGACTTTTGTACAATTCAACATGAGCTAACCTAGCCCAACACCGTATTTTAGTCCGGATGTCCTGAAAACCTAACCTAACTTATAAAACTCGAATAAAAAGGAATGACGAATAAATAATTCGCATTAAAATATATTATATAGCAGAAATAAGATACTAGAGAAAGATTTTTTAAATACGCTAAAAGTTGCTAAACATTGACGGCTTTTCATTTGCAAAAACCATTCTCGGCGATTTTTTATAAAAAAATATATGAACGTTTTATTTTTCTTTAGATTAAACCCTATATAGTAAAGCAGAAGAGAGTTTCAAATTCTATCCTATATGTTGAAGAAATCGTTTAAAATTTTTGGGTCATTTGCAAAAAAACCACACTAAGTTTCAAAACAATTCAAACTTTTGATACACGTTATCTGCATTCAAAATAAATGGTTATATTACATTTGCTAACACATATACATAGAATGTTTATTTATGGCATTTATTTAAGATTTGAAAAAGCTTCCAGAGGGCTTTTTCTAAATCAATGATTCAATTATTGTATAACCAATATTTTGTTTATAAAAAATACCTTTGGTGGTTTACCAATTTAATAAAAGAGTGCTTGGATTTGATATATATATAAAATATGCATTGCTCGGTTTGTTTTTGACGTGTTTTTGCCTATGATATCGAATCCTTGCCAATATCCACGTTCTGCATTAATTGGCTGTCGACGCCGATAGCTGACAATTTTATTCATTACCCATTCGCGTCGATTGTGTCAATAGTTAAGTTCATTATCCGCATGGCGTAATCGAATGACATGCAAATAACGCAAATTGTTTTTGACACTGTCGCTGGGGCCGATTTCATTTATTATTTTAATTGGAATCATTTTCCCTATCGAATATTTTTACAATTAAAACTGCAAAATTTCAATTTGTTTCGTATATCAAAGATACATAACCAGTTGAAACAATTTATCCCTGGGCAGGGTGAGTTATAAAACATCGTACGTATGATTTTATGTCAGTATATTATTTTTATTTCCTTAACTGTAATCGGGTGGTTATCGCTTTTAAGCCTCTTATTATTTGACTTTAACTTGATTTCAAGACTACTAAAAAAAAATATTTCTAACAGTTCATGGATTCAATTTATTAATTTAAAATTGTATTTTTCAATAAAAGTAAGGATGTTAAGGTAGTTGAGAAGATGTATTGTGTATTTCTGCTAGGGCAGTATGTATAGCTTTAGTTATTGTTTGTTTAAAAATAGTTCCGTTCCGACGAAGGCGTATAGCTGAAATAGCTATCAAATACATATATATATATCAACTGTGGAAAGGAAAAAGGACGTAACCCTCAGTTTTTTAAAAACAGGTTTTTTTAGATAATCACAATGTATCAAACTTGATAAACGTTCTATCAAAAGGATACACGCAGCAAATGCCAAATTAGTATCTAAATTTAGCTTTTAAGTTTGAAAAATATGACCTTGTAAAAAATTAAAACCAAGAAAAAAGGCTGAAATAAAGGTTTTTCCTAGACAATTTCTTTAATTAATATTAGATTATGTCAATTAAACACCAGTTTAGAAGCCTCCCTGCACTTCGAGGTTGTGTATTATTCATAATTTGCATATGGCCCAAAATCATCAAAACACGTTTTTTGCGCCTCCTGTAAAATTGTGTGGATTACGTTATTTTTCCTTTCCACAGTCGATATATATGTTTATATTTAAATATAGTCTACACATGACACAATTTATAGTCTGCATATGATCGCTAGCTGAAGCCTTATTGTTCTATTATGAAAAAAAATAACGAACTAAGTGGGGGATTATACGAGGTCAGGAACATATTAATTTTTAAACCAGTATTTCTTGTTGATATTGCAAAAAGAAAACAGAATTAATTCGACTGCAAACGTAGATATTTCGTCACTGGTCGCCGTTACAACTAATTTGAATTATGCTATTATGCGAATACTATGTATTATTTTGCAATTTTGTGAATTTTAAGTTATACAGCAAAACAAGATTTTCAAGTTTTGTGTCACGATATATTTGTGAATGAATGCGTCAATGAAAATAATCACGCTGAAGATTCTGCCATAGCGGTAACTATTGGTTGTATTTATTGCTTAATTACCGTTCTTTTTTTTGGTATGGTTTTAAATTTAAGGGTTGATTTTTGAAAAGTAAATTCCTGTGCTTTTGGATTCGAGCTGAACCAAAATCGGAAAAACCGTTATTTTTGCCGGAACCGAACCGATATATATTTTTTTACTTGAACCGGAACGAAAACTGGAACGAAAAAAATAACGGTTTGAAGCCCTGATTATATCGATTAAAGTATCTTAATGTATTGCTCATAGATGGCGTCTCGAGCGTTGATCGATTTTATAAATGGTTTTGGATCGAATCTGCGATATGTGAACTAAAATAAAGTATTACCTACTGAGACTTGGATATAGGACCGGTATGGTTATCCGGTTAATGAGCTTTATAAACATTTATTTATTGATTTTTCTTTTGTTTCAGTGGTCACTGGTTCAACAGATGGCGTTGGCAAGGCGTATGCTAAAGCTGTAAGTAAAAAAACATAATATGAACATATGATTATATTTTTTACATCACTAATATATTATTCTAGTATCTAGGCTTCCCAAATCACTTTTTGAATTTGCATATGAAATAAATATATATTTGACAAAATTTATGATAAAATAGTATTCTTATTTTTCATCCAATAATGAAATTTATACGAACCTTGTAATGCAAATAAACGTTACTGCTTTCCACATTACAAAAAAATATCGTCTGAAATCTTATTGCACTCTCTTTATCGGTAGTAATACAGAAATCTTCAAATAATACCAAAATAAATGTTTAATTCTTAAACAATCTAATTTATTTATTTACACTTTTTAATTAATGAATACATATATTTTTTAATTGCTTAATACTAAGTTGCTTATTTGCAGTTTTGCACTTAAATTTTAACAGAGTTCATTTAAATCCACGTACTTTTGTAAGTTAACTCTTTTTCCTATGTCAATTAGTTTTTCTCCTGTTTTTTTTTCAACGTCTTGATTTGTTTTCAGTTTCTTTGTTGGGATTCTAGTTTTCTTCATTTGATCATTTTAGTTGTGCGTTAGAAAAAATGACGAAACTAGATGCGAGGCAAAATTGTATATTTATGAGCGAAATGAGAAATATTCCACAAACCGTCAATCAAGATAATAGGTATTTGGGATCAAGGGAATCGGTAAATCGGGAAACGATTAATGCGGGATTATTTAACATTGTTCTTACGGATGTCTGGCCGGGACTATTAAAAATAATCGATTCATGCGGGAAAACAAATAATGCGAAAACGGTAAATCGGGAGTCCACCGTAATTGTAATCAAACAAGTTTTTTTTTTTTCTAAATTTTTATATATAAAAAAAAACAAGCTTAGTTATACAAATATCATTTTTATGTGGCTGAAGTCTCAGCTATTCGTTGAATCCCATTTTATTTGCTACATTATATTCAACATAGAAGTGTACGAGTGTACAGCACTAACGTAAAACTTGAAGAGATGTCAGTGACAGTTAAAAAATACTTAAACGTTCGTGAGCGGAGAATCCGTGTAAGGGCGTAAGGCTCACCGGCAGCGCTTTCAGGAAGGCTCTATCTGCAGACTTGTACGTTCAAGGATTAAAAAGGATTACATACCTGTCCTGTACACCTGCGCTCTGAAATAAGCCTGATTTTATCTTTGAGAGAGGGATGCTAAACCGAAATCACTTTTGGGTCAGTTGTACTTTGGATATTATTCTTCTTATACATATTATACAATGTAGCATTCAACAATGTAATTGAAGACACGTGTGGATAATAGAAAAATATCCACGACTCAATAACTTTGATAGTACAGTGGAACCCCCAATTACACTATCCCGAATTACGCGCTGGCTTGAAGTATTCGCCGCAAATCTCGCAATTGCACTGTCGCATTCCATTGTCGTTGCTACGAGACGGCCGTCTGCTGCGCATACAGTCAAATGTTGGCTAGCGTATGTGTATTCAACACGTGCCAGGCTATACACGTATAGCTGGGCGACTGTCTATGTGTTGGACTTTGGCGCGACATTTTATCACATAGCAACTAAATATTTCGTCCATATTTTTTTATTTTGCAAAACTAAGGGGAATCTTAGTTTTGTATTTTTTTACGGAAAAAAACAAATACGTAATTTTGTATGAGATTCACTCTCCCAATTTCACTACTTCGAATTACACTGTCCCGACTTAAGTGTAAATGGGGGTTTTACTGTACTAACTATTAACTAATTTGACATATACTAGAAACGGTAAATCACAATTGAAATAAATTCAACAATGGTGACCTAACGAAAGTCATGTTTAATAAATGTAATGTTATTATTATGCTAGAATAAATAACAGGGCATATTGTGTATCTCTTCTTAGTCAGTGTATAAGTATAGCTGAGTAAATGTAGGTTTAAACATAGTTCTGGTGAAAGCAGCTATCAACTTTTTTTTTTTTAAATTGTAGAACTGAATACTCATTGTCATGTTTTACTTTATTAGAATTAGAATCAGAATTAAAATAATTTGTTAGTTTATTATTAACATTACCACATTTTTTCTGAAGATGCTTCCCCAAAGTGCGAAACACAATTTGTTTCACAACCTGTTGAATAACTAAGATTTTAATTTTTAGATTATTACATTGTAAATTTAGACGCATTCGTGGTTAAAACACACAGGCAATCGTTTGTGTTGTTAAGCCGTTGGCTTAATATAATTATGAAAATATTGTTTAGAATATCACACTGTATATATGTGTTATGTTTATGATTTTTACTGAAACACTTTTATATGTTGGTTCAACCTTATTCTGGTAACATAATTTACACTTTATAAATCAATCTTATAATCAAGAAGAAAAATAGTGAGATGACAGGTTGCAATTGTTATCTTTAAACTCCCTAGTTTCATACTTCAATTGTTTCATTCTAGAATGAAACATTTGAAAATAGAATGTCATAGTGAATAAACATAGTATGCTATGGTGTTGAGTATACATACAATTTGTATATTAAAACATTCGTCTTGCTGCGGTCCTCATGTTTTAAACATCTGCGTATTATATTAAGCCTTTATAGTAAATGCTTGATACTTTAAAAAGGTCTTCACGTACGAAACATACTCTCGCTGTTAAAAAGTTTTGTTTGAATTAATCCCAATACTTTGTATTTCTGATTTCGTCAACGTAATGTATTTAAAAGATTAAATTTTATTTTAGTACTATTGAATGAAACACGTGCTAAATACAGTTATTTATATTTTTCATTCATAATTTTTATCAGATTTGAGGTGTAGCAATGCTTGGTGGAAAGGCATTGTATTCAGAAAATAAAATACTCTTTTGTTTATCCACGTCCGCTCCCAATGTAAAGCTTTTGGACTAATGGTATCTTAACAATTTTTTTTCTACGAGAACTGTTTGTAATTCAGTCGTCCAACCTCTGTTTCCAACGATAGTAGTAGGCATATAAATACAAGGCCTATTGATTGACTAATCGCTCTCGCTAAGCCCAGTTATTGAAGGATCGGAAGGGTGGGAGGGAGTGTTAAGACATCACAAAAACATTCTGTTCGTACTGGGACTCGAACCCGTGAGATCCGGCACGGAAGCCAACAACGCTAACCGCTGCGCCATACATAGGACACGACAATTTATTTTTACCCGTTGAAAATTCTAGTGAGAAGCGAAACCGGTTCTGATCTTATTAAATAAAAGTGAAATAAAAATAAATGAGTGCTTTTATTTTTTAATATACCGCAGTTTAGGCGAATAGTTACCAATGTAATAGAAAATTTAAATTAACTTTGATTATTCCACGTATTGTGTTATGATACTAATGAGTTGCAATCAATCAGATTGGGATTTTCCCTTTTTAAGGGAAGCAAAGAGGGGATTATAAAATCGAAACAGTGCAAACTAATTAAATCATACTACTAATGACGTTAAACATTACAAACTATTAAACTAATGAGCTGCAATCAATCAGCTAGGTTTGTGATTACTCTATTAATTGGAAACAATTTGAGTAACGGGGAACCACCTGTGCATTAGTATCATTATCTGTTTGTTTTATTTCGATTCTACACCCCTCTCCTTGCTCCTCTTAAAAGGAAAAAAACCCAAAACCATTTTGTAATTTCATAATTTTAAAATGTTAGAATCAATCTTGCTTCATTACTTAAGCAAACTTTGCGATAGTAAGTCTGAAGATGCCTCTGAAAGAGGCGAAACACGTGTCACAGTTAGTAACAAAATACGTGGAATAATCAAAGTTAATTTAATTTTTCTATTAAAATGAACTTCCACAAAGTTACCGCCGAAACCATCGAAAGTAGTTACCAATTTATATTTAAACGTTTTTATCAGGATCGAATTCGCTCATTCAATGATTTTTTTTCAATTAGGTCAACTTTACGGATAAGTTTTTTTAAGCGATTGTAAAAACACAACTTAATTCTGCAGTACAACAATATTTTCTCAATTGTTGTGGATATTATTTGAAACAACAATTAAAAAACTTTCCTTCAATTTACTGCAAAGCGCATAAATTTTAAATCCTTCTCAAACAATGGAATATATTATATATTCCGCAAACCTTATAATATAAAAGCTCACTTTGCATTAAATTATTGAATATCAAAAACAAAATTTGTGTTGAAATTCATGGAAGTATAATTTTACCTTTGATCACAACAAAGCTATATCTGTATTTATTATTCTAAGTAATATTGAATTGAGGAGCAAACATTCAAAAAGTGTTTTGTCACACAAATACAAAGCTTGGAAAATGATGATTTAAGTGTTGCAAAAGTGACTATTTGTATGAATGTGTCAACTTTATGATTTCATTTTAATATGAAAAAAAACCTTTTTGAACACTAATTTTGATTTCCATTCATAGGTTTTATTATGGGCTATCAGAATTGATATAAAACGCCATTTTTCAAAATTTGTGACAAAACACTTTTTGAATGTTTGCTCCTCATCTGTATTTATTATTCTAAGTAATATTGAATTATCATACTCATTAGGTATCTTGTTATCCGAGCCATGTGTATGCGAATGTATTTTATTTTTCAGCTGAAAAAAAAACAATTCTCATCAGTAATTGGTGTTTTCAAGTTAAATGAAAAAAAAACAAGCTGATTGACATTCGCACAAAATAGATGGTGTTTCGTTTGCATTATAATATTGTATTTTTATTCCATTTTCTTTTATTTTCTTTTGAAACTGTTGAAAAGTTGACTTACCAACAATATCCTGAATACTTTTATTTATATATTGAGGCGAATATTAACTAAATCTTAAAAAAATTAAAAATATCTCATGAAGGGCGAAAGTAACGACCTACAGCGGATAAATTCTAAAATGACTTTTGTTAAAATATAGTTCCGATGAGGGCGTAAGCCGAAATAGCTTTCAACCATATATGGGTCCATTAGGGAAGAGATAGCAATGTGGTATTTTTAGGAAAAAAAGTTAGATGCGTTGTAATATTCTACATCTCTTAAAGCAGGGTTTCCCAAACTTATTCTAGGATTGAACACTTTGCAAGTCCGGAAAATTCAACGGAAAACTTGTCAAATCTGGAAATGTTACCGGAACATAGCTTTTTTTTAGGTTGGGTAATTCTTAATAGTAAAAATATTATATATCAAAGCACTTATTATGTAAAACGTTGTTTAAAACATATTACATAAAAATATGAGTAAACAAAGTTCATAGTGATTAAAAATCTCCGCCTGTACCTAGATATTTGACGTTTTTAACATCACTGGATCACTCGATTTTTGATACGAAGTAGAAGATGCTTAAATATGTTGCATCGTATGTTACCATTCCAAATTTTTGCGGAACACCTATTTAAGTCCCACGGAACACAGTTTGGGAAACCCTGTCTTAAAGTATCGTAAAAGTGAAGTAACCTCAGTTAATACCAAGGCTTCGAACCGGAACTGAACCGAAAACCAAAAACTGTTAAAACCGTTATTTTTGCCGGAAAAAAATCCGGAAGCAAACCGAAAAAAATATCGGATGTTTTTTCGGTTCAGCACGCAGGTATTTTGGGCAAATGGGTAAATTCCTGGGTTTTTGGATTCGAGCTGAACCGAAAGCCGGAAAAAATGTTACTTTTGCCGTAACGAAAACCGGAACCGAACCGATGTGTATTTTTTTATTTGAACCGGAACGAAAAAAATAACGGTTCGGAGCCCTGCTTAATACACATTGTAATAGTGTTATCTCCATAAACACTATAATATACAATCCAACACAACACCAATAAATCATTTTAATAGTTGGCTCACTTCACCCTTTCGGAGACCCATACAAAACGTATATAATTTTACAATGCGAGACATAATAGTTATATATCGACTGTGGAAAGGAAAAAGGACTTAACCCACACATATCAAATTTTACAGGAGGCGCTAAACACGTGTTTTGATGATTTTGTGACATATGCATATTATGAATTATACACAACCCTGAAGTGCACGTAGACTTCTAAACTGGTGTTTAATTGACATAATCTAATATTAATTAAAGAAATTGTCTAGGAAAAACCTTTATTTCAGTCTTTTTTCTTGGTTTTAGTTTTTTACAAGGTCATTTTTTCAAACTTAAAAGCTAAATTTAGATACTAATTCGGCATTTGCAGCTTGCATCCTTTTGATAGAACGTGTATCAAGTTTGATACATTGTGATTATCGAAAAAAACCTGTTTTGAAGAAACTGTGGGTTAAGTCCTTTTTCCTTTCCACAGTCGATATTGTGTCTCACGGTGTAGAATTTATTTTATTTTGTAAAATATACTCCCATCTCGCGATTTCAGATCAAAGATTAATGATGTTCAATTTCAGAACATCCTCAATAATTTCTTGAGAAACTCAAAGTCCTCTTTCTTTGGAATAAATGCCAGTGCTATCATTATTCATTGAATTTGAAAAAATATATTATTAAAAAAACATGGCGCTCATTAGTGGAATAATTAATCAGATGGCGGCCGCCGAAATAATATGGCATTTTTTGTTATTTTTATTTTCATGGTTTTCCTTTAAGCCTCGCGGGCGGAATTAAGCCATCTTCCCGTGTGCGTTTCCACCGACGGTTTTCCGAGAAGACATTTTCATCCATCGGTGATTTATATCTTTGACTAAATAAGTAGCGATTTATAGTGGTGTCGCGTTTTCGTGTTTTTCCTCATTAGGGATATTATTAATTGGTCGATTGGTGACTATTTTCGCCAAATTACGAATAAATTTAAACATTCAAGGTCGAAAACCTTTTGAAGTGAATAAATTATTTCAACCCGAATAGTAACGATAATTTTTGATATTAAATTTATTGTATTTCTGTGAAAATCTTTTAACGTGAGACGTTCGATGTAAACAAACGTTTTACACAAAATAATGTTCACTACTGATAAACTACAGTAGAATTTCACCAATTTGTTTTCTTTTTCCGCGAAACACGATAAGCTTTCGATAGACAGTATAGAGCGATTTAAAAAAAATTGAACAAAATAAATACATTAAGTTATTTTAATAAGTGTACCTAAGTCCAAAAGTTATGTGTTTGACACTGTGTAGACAAATGACGGGGATAACATGTTTTTTTTTTTGGTAAAATATCGTCGGTATTCTGCCAGAAAACGTTTAGTCAAAAAACCTTGTTTTGAGATACATAATCGACTTTTTCAAATATACTGAAGCGGAAAATTCAAAAAAGTTGCATCTTTAGGTACCTTGCTGTAGAAATAATACGCTTGACATCTCAACAGTGCTGTTATATATCGACTGTGGAAAAGAAAAAAGACGTTACCTACAGTTTTTTCAAAACAGGTTTTTTTCGATAGTCACATTGTATCAAACTTGATACACGTTCTATCAAAATGATGCAAGCTGCAAATGCCGAATTAGTGCTTAAATTTATCTTTTAAGTTTGAAAAAAATTAAATCGAGAAAAAAGACTGAAATAAAGGTTTTTCCTAGACAATTTCTTTAATTAATATTAGATTAAGTCAGTCAAACACCAGTTTAGAAGTCTCCGTGCAGTTCAAGGTTGAGTATAATTCATAATCTGCATATACCACAAAATCATCAAAACTCGTTTTTTGCGCCTCCTGTAAAATTTGATATGTGTGAGTTACGTCCTTTTTCCTTTCCACAGCCAATATGTATATGATGTTTTCGTCTATAATAACTGCAAAAGAAATTTACTTTTACTTATTCGTTTTACTTCTTTGAATATCAAAACAAATAAATATAATATAAGGATGCCTCTGAAAGAGGCGAAACACGTGTCACATTTTGTTACACAATACGTGGAATAATCAAAGTTATTTTATTTTTTATTAAAATGAACTTCCACAAAGTTACTGCCGAATCCATCGAAAGTATAATATGAGTCAGCTAAATCTATCGATCTGCATTCATAACTCAAAACACCTAATATTTCACTTAACGTTTTCTAGCAGTACATCAACGATATATTCTAAACTTAATCATAAAGTCTGTAGTGTTAAAAAGTTTATCGAAAATTCGGCATTTTCTCTATGATTTTCGTCGTAGGCAAACGGCTTAGTGCAGTAGTTTCCAACCTTTATGTTACTACACCTCCCTTTGAAAGGCATTATATTAATAAAAACACAATAATCCTTTGTACTTCATTCCACTTTATTTAATATGTCAGGACCGGTTTCGCTCATTGCGAGCAGTTGACAATGCTCGCAATGAGCGAAACCGGTCCTGACATATTAAATAAAGTGGAATGAAGTTCAAAGGATTATTGTGTTTTTATTAACACGTTATAAAGGGTAAATAAATATTTTGAACTTTTCGCGCCTCCCTTTGCAATAGTCCACGCCTCCCAGGTTGGAAATGGCTGGCTTAGTGAATTATTTATTAAAATACGTTTTTAACATTTCAAGGTTCTCAATTGAATGTTTCACTTACTGATTAATCAGCACACGCATTGAGTTCATCATATGTGCTTCATGAATAAAAAATACTTTCATGGAACGAAAAAATATGTAATAAAAAAAACATTTGAAGTAACAATATTTTTTTCTTTTATTTCCCAGTTGGCCAAGAGAGGATGCGACATCATCCTCGTAAGCAGAACTGAATCTAAGCTGGAAGCGGTTGCAGCTGAAATCAGTAAGTAATTCACTTTATGATATTAAGTTCACCTAACCCGTGGGCCATGAAACGTCTCGCTCTACGAACATTTGTTAGACGCTGCGAACTTTCATACAAACATTGTATGAATGTCTGCAGCGTCTAAAAAATTTGCGTAGAGAGAGACGTCCCGTGGCCCTCGGTTAAGGATTGCACAGTATCAGTCTAGTGGTATATTCCTCATAATTTATTTCACTGACTTTACTACGAACAAGTTTTTTTTGAAAAATTTACATTATATTGTAAATATTCAGCTCTAAAACCAAATAATAAAATCAGAGATAAAGAAGAAAAATCGATGATATAAAAATATTAAAAAAAAAATTGTAAATGAAAAGAAAAATGAAGAAACAAACTGGCAATCTGTTTTTGATGTAGTTAAATCATGTATGGAGAATGATGATGAGAATTTTTATGCACTTTATGCTGAATTTCAAAACGATCTAATAATAAATTGTTGAACTTTCTTTCTAGAGTCCGAATACAATGTTGAAACAAAATGCATCGTGGCTGACTTCACAGAGACTGAAGGAGTCTACGATCATATTGAAAAGCAGCTCACCGGACTGGAGATTGGAATCCTCATCAACAATGTCGGAGTCTCCTTCTCTTATCCTGAATACTTCCTGGAAGTGCCTGACAAGTACGTACACATGTTATGCGTCACCCACAACCCTTGAGATTAAAACGGGCATCCAATTAACCGTACAAAACTGCCAACCGGTTTTTTAAAACAAACGAAACGAATTTAAAAAAACAATTTTGTTGCTACCACACTAACCAAAGTTGTTCACGATTTAGACTGATTTTAGACGATTTAACACAGAAATTAGACAGTTTAACAATATTTACGTAATATTATTGTTACTATATACGACATTAAAAATATGTTCACATCTGAATAGTTTAATAAAAACTCATTGTATTAAAGGCAGAAAGATTTTTTTTAATAATCCCCATTTCACCGCCCAAAATAAACCAGATTTTGGTTTATTTTAAAACTGCCAATAAGCCGGTTAACTGGTTTGGCTTAAACCGTGTTGGATGCCCTATTTAACTGTGTATTTTAAAAACGCAGACAGTCATAATATAATACATTAATGTTCCCAATAACAAAAAAACGAGCTTCAAGTGTCATCGTTATATTTTGTTAGTTTTTTTGAAAGTTTTCACTAATATGCATCTTTGAATGTGACGTAAATTTTCAAATTTATTTACTGATTATTAGTTGTAATTTTTGAATTCATGAAGTGACAAAACATAATTATAATATTGTTCTAACCGGGATTTGCTTGAAAGAATTCCATTTTATTATGTCGAGACATAGCAAACATACATATGTACTATGTTGCATATACTTTCGATGGATTTGACGGTTACTTTGTAGAAGTTCATTTTAATATAAAATTTAAAACAACTTAGATTATTCCACGTATTGTGCTACTAACTGTGACACGTGTTTCGCCTCTTCCAGAGTCATCCTCAGACACTTACTTTCACAATGCTTGTTTAAGTACGAATGATTTTAATTTTTATATTCTAACATGATTATAAAAATAAAAACGGGAAGCAAGGAGGAGAGGATAATAAAACAAACAAACAATAATGATACTACAAATGACATTTACATTACAAAATGATTAATTAAAGCAGGTTTTCGCAAAAATTTTCTGGAATGGAACACTTCGCAAGTCGGGAAAATATAACGGAACACTTAGCTGAATTTTTAAGATTTTTTATACTGTGTTGCAGACTATAAAAACCATTCCAATTTTTTCGGAACACTTACTCTGGCTCCGTTTGGGAACATAGTTTCGGAAACCCTGAACTAAAGAGTTGCATCAATTAGGAAGGGTTAAGCCCATTGGAAATAAATTTAGCATTGGCGAGTAGCCTGACCTATTTAGGATATCATTTAACCACTTGAATACCAAACGGACACCGGTGTCCGGAACATATGCAAGCGAACACGGATGTCCAAGACATTTAAAAAATCAAATACTTGGTATTCTTATAGAATATAAGTAATATTTTGATGAATATGTTTAGTGCTATCTATACTGCGTCAATAAAGGTTTTTAAAATATCGAATTCAAGTGTATATTAGGCGAAATTATTTTTCTCAAAGACGCAGTATCTCTAGGACATATTAATAATTTATTTGCGCGGTATTCAAGCGGTTAATAATACTTCTTTATTGTTGATACTTTTTACACGCAGTTAGTAGCACAATACGTGGAATAATCTTATTCCTCGGTATCCTTTTGCGTTGTTTTAAATGTTTTATTACTATGTTGCACGCTATTGTTAACATATTGAATAAGAAAATATTCACCATTTATCAAATACTTGCCACGCAAGACTGCACTACATAAAATGTGACCTAACTCTACCATCGTTCCTCCTATGGTCTCAGCCTCTCGATCTGAGAGTTATCCCTCCGGGAGCGGTGTCCGGCTGCATAGCTCCATAAATTCTTAAACTTGCAGCCACTAATTTATCAGCGTCGCGACGTCATCGCTGTATCTTGATCTAGGCGTCGCGTCGTCTGGGGGCTCGAGGCTGCCAACTTTAGATACTGTCCTTGCTGCGATGCTGACCCCGTCTTCCCTCCCGGGGGATGTGGCGGTGCATCGGACGCTTTTTGCATATTTGATGGGGGCACAAAGAAACGAAGTCTATTTAAGTCGTTGCGCTATTCGACATGGAGTAAAATAACACGTTTTATAAACAGTTTCATATTATTCAGTGTATCGGAAGAAATTCCTTTAATTACGTCTATGTATTGTTCAAAACGTGCTTTTTTTACAATAAAATAAGTTTATCGCGTACGTAATGTAAAGATCATATATTTTATGATTCTAATAGCATACTAGGTTCTAGTAGCTCGATTTTCATGATATGGTGTACGTATAAACCAGGAGGGTCACATGTTTCAAGGAGGCCACAGAGTTTTTTAGGGTAGCCACAGTACAGTTTGGGAGGGGGGTTTTTTCACGGAAAAGTTTTGTGAAATCCATAAAATGTTGTGTTTTAGAAATTGAAATGTCTGGGAAGAGCTAAAAAATAAATAAAAAAATTCACGGCGGTCATTTTGGGAAATCCGTAAATTCCTTATATGTTACAAAACATGCATGGGGGTCACGGAAAAAGGTTGAGATACCATGGTATAAACGACTGATTTTGGATAAGGTATGAAGAATCGTGTAGACATTTCCGTATTTACGAACAAAATTCATTAAGTCGATGAAAGAAGAAATTAATCCCCCTCCAATTTGACACAACGTCGAATCTTGAAATGAGCTTTGATGTATATTTAAAAAATAAATTTGATGACTTTGTAATTTTACCGAATGTGTTATAAATTATGAGACGATGTATTTTGGCACTTTGCAAAGCATTAGGTTAAGTGTATGCTGAGATTTGTATTACATGAAGAAGGACAGACCCGCGTACACTAATACGCAGGCACGTGCGACGCATACATGCGTATGCGCTACGCTCCGTTGTGAAGCCGGCACAGATTCCTGCTTGACGCGTATAGGTTTTGACACACTACTACTAGTCTATGGACGTGTTTTTGATTGTGCCGCTAAAATGACAGAAACTAATTATTTTTTTTGACTTGAACTTTATACAATAATACTCATGCAGACTACTCTTGAAATACGTTAAGAATTATTAAAATCATTTATTGTGAATTTGAATTACTCGTTAGAAAATGAATCTTGAATGTCATTTTGTAAAAAATATACATTTAAAAAAATATGTTATTACGTGTCATTCATATATGACACTTGCGTGACGCAGCTGTCACAGTATACGCTGGTCGCACATTTTTGCTTCGCCTGCTTGCGGCTTCCAATTCTTTGCTGCCCTGCGCTGGGTCGCCTGCATCTCAGCGTACGCTTAACCGCATGCACAAAGGCGAAGACGTGTCACAATAGCAGGCTGTGCACACAGGCGCTTTCACGTGAGAATCGATGGTTGCGTATGCTCTAAAACAAAAAAAGTAACGTGTATAAACGACGAGTATAAGAGTTCTTTTTCGTTTTAACAAAACAAACACTACCATACGTGCTCTGAAACGAGAAAATAATATTTTCTTTCGTTTTATAACAAACATTTTACTCAAGTGCAAGCCGGCTTATTTCTTAAAAAGTTAGTAGAGTAACCATGGCAACCAATTGAAGACTTGGTTATGAAATGCATTTTTAATAATTTGATAATGGAGAATCACGAAACGGTCTAATATATGTACACTACATATGTATTGGTGTACGAATAGGCAATTTACAAAACATCTGTGAAAAAGAGCGTGATATTTGTTAATTTTAGTCAGCTTTTGGACCTTAGTTGTTTTTTATTGAAAACGTAGCGATGATTAAGCGAATCAAAGATTATTTGACAGCTCAGACTGAAACAAGATATTATGGAATATACATACGCTGCCTGGTGGTGAACGAAAAAAACTACTGTATATTTTCTGTTTCTGGAAAGGCCGCATATTTTTGAGTTTTTTTTTGCACAGCTGAATTTAATCATAGAAATTAAATAAAAGTAAAATGAAAAACAGTGATAAGGTTTTCAATTTATAACTTTAATTTCATATAAAATAAACAAATACCATTGTGTGTTTTTCTACAATAGTTTCTAATTTCGCTTTGATTTGTTCTAGGAAAAGAAATATACCAAGTATTATTAAACAAAAACGTTAAAATTTTAAAGCGAAGCATAACGTGATATAGTTAATGATTCCTTTATTAATAAATTGCAATGCCAACTGTCAACATTCGCTCACTACATTTGATCTACACTATGATACGTATACGTTATTCTCCACATAATTTTGGTGTAACAAGTAAAAAAACCCTTTAATTTTGAAGGCATGGGTGTTTGTGATGTCTAAAAATTTCCTTCCACATTTCCGATCGCTTAATAACTAGGAATAGCTAGATTAATAAACCACGAGTCCTGCCCTAGTCTTATCTTTCGATCCCTACTAGCCTCTTTGAATAGGAGAGGTTGAGCGACTGAGTAACAAAAAGTTCTCGTAGAAAAAATATATTGAAATACCTCTATTATATATAATATGCTCCAGATCAAGAGCGGAGATATATTAAAAAATAAATCCCTGCCCTAGTTATATCCTTCTTTTCCTCTTAAAAGAATTTTCTTCTTTTTCTTTAAAGAATATAGGTTGAGCAACTGAGTAATGCACAGTTCTCGTAGAAAACTTCTGTTGGTACAAACTACATAACTATTCCATATGCTACACATAAGGAGCAGGCACGATTTAAAAAAATGAAAAACCTTCAAGCAAGGGCATCACTATGGTATAATTGTGATACATAAACGATACAATTTCTAATGATTATGTATGTATTTTATCTCAATCAATCCACGCTTCGAGAGTTCTGACTAAATCTGAACCAGTTTCTACATCCGTATATAAAAGTAAAATTCAACCTTACATTTTCTGTATAATGCATCCACAGCTCGCGCATCATTGTTAACGGAAGGTATTTGAGATGCCGGGAAATGTTTTCGTCGAAATATTGTTATCCCCTGTGTGGAAATCTGGGTAAACAGGGTGCGCCATCCAACCCCCGCCGCGCTTTCCGCTCGGGCCCATCCACTCGGTTAGGCTTGTCGGCTAATATTACCTAGCAAGTCCTGCGTAGGCTTCATTCAATCTTGCCTAGTAATTGTTCTTTTAAACAGTAAATCCTCGATGTAACGAGTTTGTTGATTGGGTGTCCGTCAACCCTCATATCCTCTATTGTATTTGGAGTATATCTAATAACCGCTGTCGAAATACTCAGCAAATCAGCTGTCACTTAGTGTGACCCGAATGACCAAATTTGTTTCAAGAAACACATTTTAATTTGTACTTAAAAAAAGAAGAAATATTACACCTGATTTAAGATGGACTCCTTCTAGTATGATGAAAATATTCAGAACATGGGACAAGATTATGAATAGTGAAAGCATTCTTAAAATAAAATCAATAGTCTAAAAAAACACTGCATTAGAATTCACCAGAATTTTATAAAATTTGCGGCATCATACAGGGAGCGAGTCGACTTTAACTGATTGAAGCTTTTGATTTATTTTGAGCAATTGATTTTCTTACACGCTTTGTGCAGTTGCTCCTAAGAAAATCCCAGTCAAGACAAAAACTGTAAATTAACGTTTGTTACCCCACTGAATATAGTGGAGGTGGATATTTAACGGAAAATAAAACAGTGGTGGGTGGTGAAAGGCAAATAAGTTATGAGTATGAAGTAAATAAAGTAAAAATAAGTCGATGATATTTACATATGTTTGTGAAGCCATACTACGTGTTTGGATTTGAGTATTTCTTAATAATGCTATTTTTACTTGATAGTGTTAAAGTGAAGGAATACTGGCATAAACTGCGCAAAACAATGTAAAAAATATTTGTATTGTTGCTATTCAAAAATAAACCTGACATATAAGTGTTATAATTGATAAATTTAAATAAAAATGAATATATTTGAACGTGGTTCGAAACCTTAGCTTGTGGTGCGGGCTTAGTCACGGCCCGCCGCGGAATTATGCACCGGGGTGTGCAGCTCGCGAGATGCATTTCTTAAAATTGCATTTCTCGCAAGGAAATAATGCACTTTGCAAAATCACTGCGGTTGTCGCATCCATTTACGGGGAGGTATGCTCCACCGCTTCAAAGTGCTATACAATGTCAGTCAATACGTATATTACTTAAAATGTCGGTAAAAAAACTCCTTTACCAGAATAAATAAAAACTTATTCTTGCCATATTTAATAGTAGGATAAAAAAAAAACAATATTATTATAGTTAATTCCATAAGTATTTTGAAATATATTTGATAGCTATTTGGACAGCAAAACTAGGTAAAAACGGATTAGTAACCTATTCAAATATAATATAATTACTTAGACTAGATAGACTATAATGAGCCTATAAGAGGTGAAGTGAGCCAAGTGGTCTTTTAGAAAAAAAAGTTAGATACGTTGTAATATTCCACACGTCTTTCAGTATCTTCAAAGTGAAGTAACCTCAATTAATGCACATTGCAATAGTTTTAAAATAAAAATATGCAATTCACCAAAACATCAAGTAAAGACGTGATTGTACATAGTCAAAGCCCCCTATAGTGAAAGCCATGCTATGGAGCTGAAAACAGGTACTTTTTTCAGATAAGCGGGCCGGCGTCATAATTTTCAAAGTAATATCACATCATTATGAAGCAATTTGTTTCTGATATATTGTAGGAAATACATATTTATATTGTAATTATATATCTTTTCAATTACATATTTTTCAAAATAAGAAAAAATCACATTTTCTAAGGTTTTTGAAGAAAAATCTCGGAGAACAAAAGCAAACAAAGAAGGCAAATCATTTTATTAAAATTATTTTTTTTACAATATTTCAATACAGAATATGAGGTTGGATAATTCATTAAAAAAATCAACGTCATTATTGGGATTTTAATCAATTAATAATTAATCTCAAAATTTATTTGTGCACACTGGTTCGTTACTCAATCTTTCCATAGGATTTCTCAAGTCATATCAGTAATCAAAAATCAGTAAATCAAACTAGGGTAGCACATTTCACTTCATTATTTTTTAAATATGATTAATGATTAAATCATCATTTACTTGGTATATTGCCATTATTATATGATAAGACGCAGCATTAATTTCATAATATCACAAAAGGCGTCAAAATCGTATATAATATAATATGGATTCCGCTTGTAACTGTTGTTTTATGTTATTTATAATCAATATTTTATATAACTGTGATATTTAATAGTGGGAAGTTAAATTTTATTTGTTTTACCACACATCGCATTTCTTGCCATTCGCTGTATTTCTTACAATCATTACTTAATTTGCATATATGACCCTTCCGATGTATCGTAAATTGTAAATTAATAACACCAAAGAATCACAGAATATCCATACAAGAAATCTTTCAAACAGACATGTAATATTCAACGAAAAATAAGCTCATAAATTGGAATTTAGAGTTGATCTACGTATAACCGCCATACAATTTGTTAGGAGCGGCTGGGATTTAACGGCCCGGTCTTTTTTGCTGTTTTATCTACGACACTGCTTGGACTGCTATGACATAGTCCAAGTAAAAAAGTTTCCCATTTTACTATTTGGCTCACTTAACCTCTAACAGATATTCTTTATTACAATACAATAACAAGGAATGCTTAACTCAACTGGAATTACTTAACAATCCTATTAGGCTAGATTATATCAATTAAAAGATTTAATAATTTTCTCAGTTATAGGTGTCTTTGTAGACCGTGACTTTTACCCTTAATAGAAAGGCAATATCAGTAAGTAACAGTTGAAATATGATAATTGGATCACCATTTGATTGATTGAATTGGCAATTACTTGGTAAAACTCCATTATACGAAGGAAAAAAATTAGTAAGTAAAATTAGTAGTAAGTATTTAGTTTTAAAATATTTTTTAAAGTCAGTTGATAGCTATTACGGCTTTGAATAGGGATTTTATTTTTTTGTCGCACAGAAACAAAAAGAAAATTTTGCAATATATTTATCACAATGCATTTATGGCGTAAGCGTGGATTAAAAAAAAACCCTTTCCGGGTTGAAAAAACTCACAGGGCCGAAATGACGAAAACGGAAAGTTCCGTCGTGGCGGATGACAGGATGAAAAAGGTTCACCGATTCTCGAGGGCTGAGATATTGTGCGACGCAATCATAAGCGGCTCGGTGGCGGTGGGCCGGAAACTTTGTTAATTCGCTACGGTTAATGTGTTTGTTGTGTTGAGGATCGGACTGTTCAGAACATTCGCACGCCGCAACCCCCCGAGAAAAAGCCGCCGAATTGTATTGCGAACTCTCGGATCCACTCTGGCAACTTGGCGATCATTATCAGACAATTTTTATGCCGGATCAAAATGTCTCTACAGTGATACCTCGTTAACACCGAGCGAGTGATCTAGGCCGAATATAAATTTGGCCGAGCCTTCCGACGAGTGATTGTGAGCGAGTGAATTGAAACCTTTTTTAGACACGCATACAAACATTTTGTAGGTTTAATTTTTTTATGGAAAGACATATCGCTACCTTAAAGCAACAGTGGGATAAATCAAAAATACTAGTTTTGCGATAATTCAACATTATGGTCAGTTCAAGTTCATCCGTGCACTTGAACGACGAAACCCGGGTCGTTATTCACAAAACTTGTGCGAATTTACATAATTTCAACGGTTCAAATTTAATATTGAAATTCCACCAAGCACTTCAGTCGAAATCTTAAATTAAAAAAAAAAGTTTGTGTTGTACTTTTGAAATTATGGTTTTATTGAGATTTTTTTGTGGTTAACGATATTTTTTTATTTAATATTACTATTATTTGTACTTGCCCTCTGTAGCGGTAGCCAACGACGTTGACCACTCGACCACACAGTTGAAGTTACAGGGAAATAATCGACAGTAAAATTGTAAACTTTTTTAAATGATTTTAAAAGATTTTTTAAAAACTAAAATATTTTAGTGTTTCATTATAGTTAACCTTTCAACAATCGATTGGCAAACTTTGGCAAAAAAATCGACTTTTTTCATTTTATCTCACTGTTGCTTTATGGTAGCGATATTGTATTGCATATTAATCGAAAATATGTGTTTTTTGCTCATTATTGGAAAACAGTACTTTATTTAATAAAATTCTCTCCGTGTGAACTTTCTCCTGTTTTAAAAAACGTTGGTTTCGGTTGTAGGAAGGAAATAAATTTATTTATTAATACAATTTGTTTTTTTTTCTGCTCAGGGAAATCTTGTACGAGCGCATCATCAAGGCGAATGTGGTGGCGGTGACGAGGATGTGCGGCATCGTCATGCCGGGGATGGTAGAGAGGCGAAAGGGTCTGGTAATCAACCTGTCTTCAGCGGCTGCTCTTATGCCAGCACCACTCTTTGCGGTGTATGCAGCCAGCAAGGTATATTTCTTGCTGTTTTTATTCTACAAATCTTACTACAAAGACGCAAGACTTGAAACGTCCAAACAAGAATTGCAAAAATAATCTTTCCCACTTATTTTGTGTGTTATATTAAGGAAAAAGAAAAATATAAATGATATGGTGGACATGAAACTTTAAATTTATTAAAAGAAACAATACAAAAAGAGGTATGTTAACATTGTTAACGATACCCTATTTTTTTGCACTGTAAATTTGGTCGTTTTTGTTTTTGTGTCTTCGAAAGTAAAAAGAAAAATGGTTTTTGTTTTTTAGATGCTAGTATTATAATAATCTTAACCAATACAAGGTAGTAACAAAGTGACAGAAAATATATCAATATGTGTGTTTCTCACTTTTAGGGTGTTAACTGTCAAAACTTGGTGGAAAGGCTTTATTTAAAAAAAAAAAAACTCATTTGTATTAAATCCCACTTTTATTAAAAATAATCAGGACTGGTTTCGATCATGGCGAGTATTATCAACTATAATAATGTTATTCATATTCATATTTTTACCTTTATTTGTATTTTTTTTCAATAACAATTGTTTATTACACCTTATTAATTTCATTTTTTTTAGAAATAACACTATAAAATTCTATTCTGTTGACCATGCACCGTGATCTTATTAAATGAAAGTGGGAATTAGCTAAAATGTGTATTTTTAATGTTTTTTTGTGTTATATTTAAACAAAACTATCATGTTTCATTCTTCGCCTGTACCTTTTGTATTCTAGAAACAATGTCAGATAAAGTTAAATCTTTTCCTAATCTACCATTTTGATCTAATGAAATCTTGTCTACCAGATGTACGTCGACAAACTCACTGAGGACCTCGCTTCATCATACTCCCGCCACGGCCTGATCATCCAGAGCGTGCTACCAGGACCAGTCGCCACCAAGATGTCCAAGATATACCGCGCCACTTGGATGGCACCGTCCCCCGACGACTTCGTCAGGTCGGCGCTCAGCACCTGCGGAAAGTCGGACGCCACGACTGGATATCACCCACACGATTTGTTGGTTGGTGCCGTTAAAGGCATATCAGCTATTTGCCCTGCAGCAGCAGTTTGGCTTGTCACAAAGACAACAGAAAACATACGAAGAAGAGCGCTAAAAAAAATATCAAGCAGTAGTCTTTAAATGAAAATATTTACTAAAGGGAATGATAATGATTCGTTTGCATTGAAATATTATTTATTCTTTTCTACTCTGGATATCATGATACACCATAAACAAATCTTGCACACCTTATTTGAAAGAAAAGCCAACTTATTCATTTGAAAATTGCAGTGGATTACGGCAAGGATTGGCAAATTATGGCCCGCGAACCAAATATGATGCGCTGATTGAATTTCATATTTATTTTGATGAAACCCTGTACTTATGTACATTGAGCTTCAGCTATCTCAGAAAAAAGCAATTCAATAATTCTCATTTGTTAAATAATCTGTAAAGGTGTTTGTAATACCTAGTTATATTAAAAAATGTAAATATTTTATTCGTGTATATATCCATATATTATGACAGTTTTGTAAAAAAGGTAAAAAATGTTTTTAGAATCACCTTTATAAACATCCTCGTTTTTTTTTCTGGCCGTCCGAGCTAATTTTTTCAACGAGGGCTTTTTCAAAATAAGGTTTGCTGACCCATCAATTCAAGTGTTGAAAAATAATGAATTACACTAACCTTGACAAACACTTTATTATGTTTAATTTCATTGAGTTACATATCACTATTCATTTCTAATTGTATTTCTTTGCTGTCACACAATTTGTTCAGTCAATTTGCTGTCAAAGAATGAATGTTTTTGTATTTATAAAAATACTTACTTTAGTAAGTAATTTAGAGATGTATGCGATCCTTGAACTGTTGGTTCAAAGATGGTTCTCTGCTGTATAGATCGAGTGTCAAATTTTCATAGAGAAAATGGCTCGTTATGTTTACCATATTGTCATTTCTATAACTCACAACCCGAATTGCTTAAAAAAATGCATTTTCCATAAAAATGATTCATAGGAATTCTTTTTAGTCACTCTTCATTGTTATTATATTATTTTTCATGCTGAATTCATAAATTAACTGCTTAAAATGATTCAAACCATTTAAGATGGTTTGAATCATCAAATACAATTATTTTAGAATGACATTTTTTGATTTGTTTAGCTTAAAGCTAGCGGTGTGTTTTGTTTAAAAATGTCTTTAATGGTGGATTTTAAAGATAATCTTTGAAACTATGTTTTTTTTTATTAATGTAATTAATAATTCTAATGAAAAATGTACAGCAGTCTATTTAATGATCATATTAATAAATTCTATACAACTTTTTCTTCAAATTTTTCTTCTCGATCGCACTTTCTATTTTACTTTCATTGATCATTGATAAAAATACTATTTCACTTAACGTTAAGCTGCTGTTTTTATATTTAATTATGCGTATGTATTTATAATATATAATGTTGCAAAATACGGAGTTGTATAAATGATTCATACATATTGTGAATTGCTTATATTTGATTAGGTAAATAAAAAATATTTGTCTAATTATAAATTATTTTTTTTTGCAGAAAAAGTTTCCCACTTGACTATTTTGAATAATTTAGTAAATTCTAAAATTTTAGTAAAATTCCAAATTTACTAGTTTTTTTTTTGTTTGTTTAAATGATACCGATATTGTCTCTTAAATATTCAACTTAATCACTGGGATTTTTTATTTATTTATTGATGTTTAATATAGTAATATGTATTTAGGTTTAATATTATTTATAATATGAGTATCTGAGATTTCTCTACTCTATCAACGGCGTTAGTTACCAATCTAAACTGTTATAAATTTATAAGTAAAATAAGTGTTTTTTTTTTTTTTTTACTAAGATGTCTTAATTAGTGGATTTTTTTTTGCATTAGTGATAAAATGCTACTACTTGATTTTTATCTATTTGTTTTGACTACCTAACAAATCATTACTATTTTTACCCCTTATGAAATATTTTTAAACTTTCATTATTTGTATTTGTAAATAATATTGTATTCAGCACTGCTGATTATTCAAAAAAATCATTGTATCGTTTGAAAATTATCTATTTCATATACTTCTCTTACATTTATTTATACAATACCTTCATATTGCTTAAACTATTTTAATGCTATTCTTACTTAATAATTAAAATAATTCATCGTAAGAAAGAATAATGTACATTAAAAGTAATTTAATAAATTTTGGTTACTCCGTAAATTTGATTAGACATGTTGCTTAATTCTAGCCTCATATTAAGATTCGACTCTGTTAAGCAGAGTCATACTTGTATTTTAAATAAAATTATTTTTAATTTTTACGGTATATTGTTTTAACTTTTTTTCTTGTAACTGCTTTAATCGTTATTCGCATATATTGTCTTAATTACATGCTTTACAATAATGAACTTTTGTATTTTTAACTATGGCAAATTTCGTTTTATTAATTTTGCCTCAAAATAACATACAAAATATAAACTTCGATTTTTAGAAAAAAATAATGTTACTATTTTAGAAGCCAATCATTGAAATCACACATTTTTTGTTATGTTTTAACGTTTATACAATTAATATATTGAATAAAAAGTTTGAACAAATATTTGTTTTATTAATTAACTAATAATTTCCACGACAATGTTCGATGCACTTAGAATGCAATGATTTGACATTCTAAGAACATCGTTTTTTAATGAAAGAAAAGAAAAAAAATGCGATTGTTTGAAACATATATACACTAAACATCACTTTAATCTAAGTCAAGTTTTCTGAATGTTCCTCTCATGCCCGTCATATCGTCCCAAAGATAGTCGTTTTTGGCGAGTCTCTTTGATTCATCAGATTTGATTCCGTCTAAATCCAAAAACCACTGTCTTGTTTCAGGGGTCTTGAATGCTCTGTTCCACTGATCTGAAATGCGAGCCCCTTTTTAAATGGAGTGAAAGCAATATTCTCAGACCAAATTAGTATATAACTGTAATTTCTGACTATATTATCTACGACAGCTTCAGTTTACACCATAGGTTCCCAACCTGGGGGTCGCCAACTTATACAGTCAACTAAAAAAATCCATCCAAAGTTCCATTTGTTTCTACATATCTCTGCGAAAGTGGATTTTCAACGCTTTTTTATTTAAAAACAAAAGTAAGAAACCAATTAAATGTTGAAAATGACATGACATAAATGACTTTTGGATTGTATGGGGGGTCGCGAGTCACATAGATTTTATGAAAAGGGGTCGCCACCCGAAAAAGGTTGGGAACCTATGGTTTACACAGAAGTACATTTTCAGCCATTAGGATTGATAATTTTACGGCAAATTGCATATTGTTACATATTGTAAGTGTATTAAGTAACAATCGATTGCTTATTTAAGTATTACATATAACCGTATTGGTGTGATAAAAAAATCACTCCTTCCTCAGAACACCGATAATAGCTTTGTTATCAAGCGAGCCCCTCGTTAACATATTGGCAGCCTACCGCTGGACTGCTGGACCTGCTGCCGTATGTGAAAAATAATTGAATTTTGTTGAACGTTAAATTCACGTCAAACTATTCAAAAAACCATCGGGGAGATGAGAACTCCAAAATAAAGGTATGTTTATATTCACGTCAATTCATTTAAACTTTAAAGGAAGTGTAAATGAAGTAAAAATGGACCTACTGGCAATTTCCTTTATAGAATAAGGAACTTCTCCTCCCAATTCTTCTGATAGATATTTCATTGGGAAAACTTTTCGGAAGCCTTCCATCGTCGAATGTATCTTAATCCTATCAGCAATTTTTTTCTTCAGACATCCTTTTATGAAATTAAACACAAATTCTGCGATTGATGGTGCATTCAGTACATGAATTGATTTGATTGAAGCTCCATAGCAGCTCTAAAATAAAATTAAACGTAAGGAAAATAAATGAACTTCCACAAAGTTACCGCCGAAACCATCGAAAGTATGAAAATAAATAATTTGAAAGTAGCATTATGTATTGGCGCAACACAGCCAAGAATGGAAGAAGAAGGAATTTCACACAGGTCAATGAATATATTATAATAAATCAATTGAAAAGCCTGACTAAAGCTTAAAATCTTAGTGAAAAGCAAAATGCGATAACTTCAAAATCTATAATTAAATGCCGATATTTCCAATTTTATTAAGCTAGTACTTATTGCAATCAACAGTCGACTGGCTTATACAAATAAACGTTTAATTTTTAGTAAAAATAGCATAATTACAATGAAAAATATTTTCAAGGGGAAAACGTTCTTAACACTGCGAAGTGGACAAACCGGTTTTCGATATTAAACGTTTCATTAAATTTTAAAATTTATTTAATACAAGACACGATGAAAATAGTTGAATAATTAAAATCATATCAACCTGGAAACTTGTTTTTTATTTCCTCTTTTTGCTCTACTGAAATTGGTGTGAATTCATTTTACTTACCTGGAAAATAAACAAAAACTTCTTAAGAGACGCCAAATTGACTTGCTTTATTTGGTTGAATGAAACATTTCCTATGTCCCAAACATGAATTTCTCCATCAGCACAGTCGAAATGTGTTCTTATGTCTGATATCATGAATCCACATACCGCCCCCAATTCAAGGTCGTGTACTTCTTTATTGTCGATATTAGACCTAAAATTACATATTTTGAGGTGTTTGTTATGTTCTGCGTTATTATCAATCAGCACTGATATACTGCGAATGTAATAAAGTAGAAGTCCCTTTACTTCATCCCGAAAATACGTCACTTTTTGCTTTGCGTCGAGTTGTTGATTTTTATCAAAATGTAATTGTACAAAGCTTTATAAACCTGCCCTGACTTAAATCTCTCTCCTCTTCTGAACTTTTTTTGTATTTGGTTGTCAGTCTTTAAAGATTCTTGTTCCTGCTTAGATACTTGAATACATTTAACTTTTTTAAAATTGGTTAATTCACAAGGAATAAATGGCTATTTTCTACATTCTTTCGAATCCATCCGACCCTTTAAAAAAAGCGGAGAGATTTATTTGCTGACTACGAGTCATGTTATAGTTCTGTAATTATTTACTTTATCCAAACAGAAAGGTTGAGTGACTCAACGGAAGTCATGTATCGTAATTTTTTTTTTGCTAAAATATACCAAAATAAATCTATACGCTCAACGTTGCTAACACAAATCATTAAAAGTATTAATTCCTGATAAATTTGATTGAATACTTCTTTTAAGTCAACAATTATTAGCTTGGCATACAAGTTTCTTCCGAGAGAGTTCTAAATAAGTAGCCATTTCATGTGTGTATGCAAATTTTGACCTAAAAGCAGGACGGTGAAGTTTAAGTCGTAGTGTTTTTGGTGAATTCGTGTAAATGTGAGACTATTTACAAATATCTTTCTTGAATTTTAGTTGGAGTTTGATTGAACCATTTGTTAATAGTGGTATTTATTCACGACTCTATAGCTCTGCTAATAGTACCTAATGCAATATTGGAATCACTGCTTTACCTAATAAAAATGATGCGGTGATTGTCATCTGTGCGTGTCGGCATGATAGCGATGTCTAACGAGTCGAGTTGTTTTGATATTCGCTGACTCCAAGAGTCTCTATTACTAAATAATTCTGGCATTACTGTCCTCGAGGTTAAAAGTGTTTCTATTTTCCTTTTTGTCTTTTCTTCGTCGTATTTATTCATTGCCAAATGTCGGATTAAATAACGTTCGTCTGGAAATAAATTTCAAAAGGAAATGGTATGTTAAATATGTGAGTTAATTAAAAAAAATATAAATACAAAAATATTAATGCTAATGACTCACTTTGTGCTTCTAAGTTAAAATGAATTAATTTTTAATTTGATGAATCTGAACTAGTTTTATTTGAATATTACACATCAAAAACTCTGACTTTATTGAATAATAATACAATATATGTTTCCATGAATATTCAATAATATTTTGCAACGAAATATTTAATTCACAAATAACTTTTAAATAAATCATGGTGACCAGTGACCACAATGAAATCGCTTGAATCCCATGTGCCTCTTGTTTCAGCTGTAAGGGCTTAAGACCATTGCCATGACGTAATACTGCGTTATAGAGAACTAAGCACCTATAAAAAAAATCGAGGTTATGTTCTTTCAATTGCAGTTTGTGAATTTAACGATATCAGCTAATTAAACATTTTTCCTGTCCCTTGCACCTTTTTGTTTTGTCTGTCACAGAATACGTTTAGCGAAGTCATGTGACAAACAGCTGATGACAAATATTTTTTCAATGCACGTATATATAATATATTTGTGCAAATTCTAATTTGATTTTGAAAATTTAGCGTTTTGTATAATAAACTACGTTATAGGGGGGGGGGGGGGGTGGCGCTATATGAGGGACTGCCGCATTAGCTATAGGAAACTTCTCTACATGGGGGAACTTTAAAAGAGGATTTACTATATTTACGCGCAATATCCACTTTATGGCATGTCTGCCAGATAGTTTATGACGGAAAATGGTTTTGCCAAGCGGAGTAATGGTGGACGTGTAAAAACTGTCCATAATATATATTTTTTTTAATTCACGCACTCTAAAGTTTCTTTTCACTTACATTTTTGCAACTAGGGCTTCCAATCCCGAAATCTTAGGGATCCCGGGATTGTGACAGAACTAATCACGGGATTTCGGGATTGACAAAATTAGAGAAAGTTGAGCGAGGTGCAAAATAAGATGCTAAAAATAAGTTTTGGTATTTTTTGGAAATTCCGTATATTTCTGTGTTTTTAATTTTTTTAATCATGCAAGAGTAAAAATAAAAAGGGCTAAGAGGCTGATAATTCTGTAAAATCCTTAAATTCATGGGAGTTTGAATTATACATGAAATTGTTTGAAAAATCTTAGGATTTAAAAATTGCAGAGCAAAAATTTCTAAATCCCAAATCCTAATTTATATACGATTGTATGTTGAATGTTCAACCCCGGGATCACAAAGAGGGTCCCAGATTGGGTGCCCTACATACAACAACTATGTTTATTATAAATAATTTCAGGAAAATCGATTATCTCAAAATATAGTAATTCTAAGTGATATTTAAGGCATTTTTTAAATGCATAAACTGTCCACCTACTCACGGGAATCGGTAAGTACCAAATTAATAGATACGAGTAAACAGTAAACGAAATTTTTTAGAAGCTTAAAAAAAATGATTTATTCCTGATGTTAATTATATCTTATAGTGATCGGATGGCAAAACCAGGTATCTCATTTTTTTAAGGATTTTAAATATCACCATATTCCTACTAAACGAGAACAGAATATCTTTTGAAAAAAATATCATACAGCACAAAATTCATTCGAAATACAAAATAATTGACGCATCCAGTATCAAAAACGGCCAAGTCAGATTCACTTTATTTTTCAAGTACTTTTTAAACTTAATTTTAATAACAAGTAGGTAGTTGATTATCCCACCACCACCCGTTATGTGTATGCAGCCGCTGTTTCACGGCCGCCTTCTATAACGCAATATGATCAAGAAAATAAACAAATTTACGCCTCATATTCTTGGCCCGATACAGAACTGCACGGGACCTATCTTTTAACCATGCACTGTTGTGCTTAAAAAAAACTACGAAAAGCCTCGACACCTAAAATCAACAAAAGTTTATATTTGATATAAAATAATAATGAGTTTCAGTCAGCTGATTAGAATCCTGAAATATTTTTTTTCTAATTTGAGTATGCGTTATCAAAATTAAGGTTCTATTGGATTTTTTTAGTTGAAATGCTTCAGGAGTTTTTACATATTTGTTTCACCAGCCTATAATGCTACCCCAATTCTACTTTGAATTTTTTGTTGAGCATATCATAGCTATCACCCTAAAACACCTTAAAACTCTCTATCACCCATAATTTTTTTGATTAAATATTCATTTTGCATTTTAGTATATAGTAGCACATTAAAATTCGCGACCTACCTTAATCAAAATCACTGGTTGTAAATCACAGATAAAATTACATACCAAGTCCGTCTTTCGGTAGATGTGGTTGGATGTTGTACCAGTCCCTTATCCGGTTTAATTTTTGGTCAACCATCTTTATAGAGATATTTTGTTTCTCCATACAATTAATCAAATCTTCATCGGTACAATTAAGAAGGGTTTTTTGTATATATGTCGTCATTTTTGAGCGAGTATTGCGTCACCTGCAAAAAACAAAACATTTTTATACTTCTAGTTAAAGGCGTTAAATCATAAAATCATTTTCTCAAAAGGTTTTATCTTTCACCTAACCTAGCGACACTCAATCTATTTTTTCATTTGGGCCGCATGTCGATATTTGCTACGTTGCGTACAGTAATACGATAACTTTTCCGTTTCTAAGCTCAAGAAATGCGACCCCAATACCAACATTTTCTTAAATAGCTATTTTAATATGGGTGATACAATGTTTATAATTAAGGTATTCTTATATCATAGTTTTTTGGACCTTTTGTAGTTTACATAAATACGCGATAACGCTTATCAGGTGATTAGCGCCCGCGATAACGATTGTTCGTAAGATAACTTAGAACGCTGAGAACACTCGTCAGTAGTCAATTCATATGTGTGCTGGCATGACGTCTTTTTTACGCGCAACTTAAAATATGATTATTTATTAAAAAAACACAGATTTTTATAAAAAAATGTATGAGGAATGATGCAAAAAAATATTTTTAAGCCCTTGGACTATTTTGTTTTTTGAAATTCATAAGAATAAGGCCAATAATGAGGAAACCACTGGGGTCAAAAAAGATCCCCATCGGCTGACAAGTATTTTTCTAGTCTCCTAGCCGCAAGAGTTAATAAACAACGTACTATCTATAATAAGTACACAAATATACAAATGTTTCCAAAATATTCATTCATAGTTTTGCAAACAATAACAAATGTTTAAAAAAGTATCTGTTGACTATGATTGTATTGTGCCACACATAAAATCTTAACCCGCAGGTTAAAAATCACTGCGTACCTGTAAAGACTGTCAAGCTTCTAATGTAGGAAGTATTGTATTTAGTTGGAATATATATACAGGTAAAAACTATGATGTAAAAATTGAATGAACAAATATTTTTTAGAGTTTAGAATAAGAATTGTTTAATTAATATAAAGTGATGAATTTTAGTATTAAAATATTGAAATACTCATTTTAAATTAAAGAGGGTTCAGAATGAACACTTTTCAGAGTTCATGTAAAATAATAAAAACATTAACAGTAAAGAATCATTAATACATAATGGAAAAGTTCGTCCACAATGTTAACATTTATTTCCTTTTCATCATATAAGTGCCTTTTATGTTATTGGTTATATAAAATAGGTTTTTTTGCCTCCATTTTTTGCGTTTAGTAAAAGGGAAAAAAACCCTAACTTCCATTTAGTTATTTATAGAATAGCTAAGAATGAAAATCAAGTTTATGTTTGAGGAGCAAACATTCAAAAAGTGTTTTGTCACACAAATACAAAGCTTGGAAAATGATGATTTAAGTGTTGCAAAAGTGACGGTTTGTATGAATGTGTCAACATTATGATTTCATTTTAATATGAAAAAAAACCCTTTTGAACACTAATTTTGATTTCCATTCATAGGTTTTATTATGTGCTATCAGAATTGATATAAAACGCCATTTTTCAAAAATTGTGACAAAACACTTTTTGAATGTTTGCTCCTCGTTTGTCTCTCTAAAACAGCACGCAAAATATCCGTTGTGCCTATTCTAAGTAAATAATTTTTCTCTGTGTGTGAAATAATGGTAAACACGTTTTTCTGTGGTCAAGGTAATTTTGGCCTAGCATGATAGTAAAGTTACTACGTTTCATATATTGAAGAATGAAACGTGTTGCGTAAATAAATACCAGCTTTAAATTTACAAATAAAACGTTGATCGTTAAATTTTATGTGTTTTAATATTTTGGTTTTGATTTGTTTGCGTTTAGGGATTGCAGTACTGGTATTTCGATAATTATTATTCAATCCCGGTATTAAAAAAAGCACAGAATACTGTCAATTGAGATTAAAATACCGGGCGAGTGAAATCTAAATCTAAAATACCGTCATACAAAATATATTATAATCATAAACAGGTGATTTGCGTAAAAAACTTAGTAAAATATACATCATTGGAATTTATCAAAAAATAGATATAGATTTTAGCTGATTTGTGATAGTTTAATTATTAAAGGTGAGTGTATCGGTCTACAGCGACACCTGTAATAAAGATAAATTATTACATGACTTATTTAGAAACATTCGTGTAATTGATAAAATCTAGCTGAATACGATTATTAAAACACCCCAGTCGAGTTAAACATTCCTTTTTATTATATTTCAATAATTTTTATTTGTGGAATAATAAAAAGTGAGTCCGTGGCGTGCTTAAGCAGTGCCTTTTTTTTTTTTTTAACCAAATACAGTTTTTTTAATTACATTTATTATTTTTTCGGACATTCATAAATAATTATATTTGAAATAGTAATTGTCAAATGAAGACTTGTTACATTAATAAAAAGCTAATCATAATATTTATAAATAAAACGACAGTATTCCTTTGTACTTTATTTCCACTTTATTTAAAAAGGTCATGACTGGTTTCGCTCTTTGCAAACATTGTTAACTGATGACTTAATATTTATGTATTTGGTTTTGTTAACGGTAAATTAAACTTAAAAAAATAATAGTGCGTTTTAATTAAGATTCAATTTGCATCAATATGGTTTCTATAGATTCAAAATTCACTTCAGCTAAGTATTTTCATTACACACCAGTATTTCGGTATTTCCTAACATATACATAATTCAGTGTGTCTATTTAAATTTAGGTGTGTTTTTACCAAATAGCAAAATATTAAAAATCAAGTTCACTTGTAGCAGGTGAATACCATCTAATTTATAAGTGCAATTATATTGAAACCTTTAAGTAATAATGGACCATAAAGAATATTTTCAATTCTGAAAATATCTATGGTGTGATGATTAAAATACGAATACAATTTCCTCAAAATGCACACATTTTGTTTGGCCTAAAAAACCTATTGCGTAGCTATTAATAATAATTGTATCGTATGAAAACAAATTTGTTACGTTTATTAAATTTTTGATAAAACGTTGTAGATAAAACGAGTTTTTAGTGGGCATAATATGCGCTGTCAGTTTGATGCAATCATTATTAGGGTATCCAATCCTGGAGCCTTTTTCCAATCCCGGGATTTCGGGATTGATCCCCTTTTTTTCGGAATCCCGGGATTGGGGTTTCGGGATCCCGGGCTTGTGATTTTTTTTACCGAGAAATTTGAAATCCTCAATTCGTTATACTTTTTCCCAGAATATCGCAAAACTCGTTTTTTTTTTTTTAGCCCACCGAGGAATTTGAAATCTCCGATTTGGTATACTTTTTCCCAGAATCTCACACAAACTCGTTTTTTTGTTTTTTTAGCTCACCGAGGAATTTGAAATCTCCAATTTGGTATAGTTTTTCCCAGAATCTCGCGAAAACTCGTTTTTTTTTTTTTAGCTCACCGAGGAATTTGAAATCTTCAATTTGCCAAATTCGTGTAAATTTCGCGAATTTGCTCAAAAATCAATCCCGAAATCCCGGGATCGCGGCCATCTCAATCCCGGGATTTCGGGATCAGAAAATTGAACGGGATCCCGGATCCCGGGATTGGATGCCCTAATCATTATTATCTGGTTGATGTTGATAACCAACAAGGGCCTTAATTGTTATTTATGAATATTATTATCGTACCAAATTTCATAGGCTTAAATGAAGCAACCTATGACCAGTTACATCACTAGTTCACAACAGAGTGTACAATTTAAAAATGGCTATTTGGATGGGCTTAAAAAATGATACTATGAATTTCTCTAATGCTTTTTAATGACTGAATTTATATTAATATGCAGTTGATCCCTATTTTGATCACTGTCACATTTTCTTGTATATTCATTTTTAATGCATGGCTTAATGATCGACCCCGTTCAGCTTTACATCAGGCATCACATGTCATGCAAGTTTATTTCATTCCTTGGATGTTTTTGCGTTACGGAAGTCGTCCGTTAAACAGCAGGTAAAAACGCATAAAGGGTTTTGGTGGGACAACTAACTACAGTAACATAATCACTGCCCTATTACTAGTAAATTTGTAAATTGTGTAAATTTATTTTTAGATTAACTTAACTTAGATTAACGTCAACGTCGTTGGCTACCGCTACGGAGGGCACGGGCTCGAATCCCTGGATGGGCAGTTTTATAAATTGATTTTTCAATCGATTTATGAATTTCTGTTCAAAGGCATGGATGTATGTGATGTCTTGAGTTCCCCCCTCTCACCTATCCTATCCTATAAACGGGGTGAATTAAGAGCGATTAGTTAACCACGAGTCCTGTCCTAGCCCTTTCCTTCTATTCCTACTCTCTTTGGAAAAAGATAGGTTGAGCAACTGAGTAACAAGCAGTTCTCGTAGAAACACTTCTGTTGAGATAAACTCCATTAGGAGTCCATATGCTCCATATTGGGAGCGGAAATGGTAAAAAAAAACTTATAAATTATAAAATGGAGATTGATTCATTTGTTGTCTTTTTAGTAAATAAAATTGTAAATATCAGAGGCGAATCGCCATTGTTAAATATATTTCCTTCTGAATGTACCATTTCTCATTTAACCCTCCAGAGACGAGAGCTTTTTTCCGATAAAAACAATATTTTCTAAGCCATATTGAAGTCACGGATAACTTTTATTCCTATCCAAAATTAAAAAAAAAAAAACGCAAAGTCGTTGTATAGAAACCCCGCATGACTATATGGTCATGCTCATCCTTTTATTACCGTGTAATATTGCGTACGGACAGTAGTAAGGACAAAAGTGACCGTATGGGCTTGCAAACATTCGGGGTTGAAATATAGCTAAACGTGATTTTTTTAAAAATATTTACAATTTGACCTCTTTAGATCAACATAATTTCAAAACAAATATATTAGCAAAATAACTGTAAATAATTTTATGTTTTTATAAAAAAATATCTAACAGTTTAAAAAAGTAAATTAAAAAAGACGGAAATTCAAAAAATCACATGTGCTTTTGGAGACCGTTCCTGTTCCTACGGCTGATGACTTACTGTAGTCCGTACCCTTCTTAACCAAATATGAGCAAAATCAACGATATTCAGGTAGAAAAAGTACGAATAGTGGGATCAATAGACAACGGTGTTTTGTGTGACCATATGGTGACGCTCGTCCTTGGAGGGTTAAGTAATTAGTTCGTGATTATTACTAATATTGTTTGTATCTAGCCTTCTGCCTGTATTTATTAGAATGGAAAAAGTTCCAACCTCCATTTGGTAACGTATAAACAAATAATTAAAATCAATTTTTAGTTTACTTGTAAGATGTTGAAGATGCTTTTTAAAAAAGAAAAATACGCGTTACGGTTTGTAACACGATCTGTGAAATAAAAAAATATCGAATTTGATATTGATGTTATGAAAAGAATTTTTATTATCCATGACAAAATATTGGGTAATCTTTTTTTATATTTAAAAAAATAATGTGCCAGTAAATAAAAACAAAAACATGAGTCTTTTTTTCCATATGACAGCTTATTTCATGTATGTAAGTAGCCATAAAATATATTTCTGAGAATGAGCTGTGTTGACAAATAAAACCTTACCTTTCAAAAATAATTGTTCTCTCACGTAACAGTGTACAAAAATGAAATAACTTCACTTTGGTATTAAAAACAGATTTTATACTTTTAGGAAACCACTTATGAATTTCAATTGGTCAGATACTGCACGATGTTGCTCACTCGATAGCTATGAAAACAATGGCGTAGGTTGAAAAAATATCCCTTTTGGAAATTTGTTAACCTGAACTAGTGCTGGATATTTATTTATCTCGACGGAATTTTCGGTAAACTGTATGGCTTTAAAAAAGGTTCATGAAATCTATTTCTACATTTGGTTACTTTTTACGTGTTTTTTTCTGTTAATGAAGGACAATAGATACATGGCGTTTTAGTTGACACGAGCACAATACATCAATGAAATGAAGACAGTAGATAAAAAAATAAACAAAATAACAATATACATCCTATTCTTTTTTACGCGTAAATTGGTTCCGCGTATAAATAATTTGATAAATTGTTTCCAAAAATCAAAATATCGCGTAAAAAAGTATAAAAAAATATGAAAAATATAATGATAAACAGGTACATAATGCTTATTCCATACATTTTATACATTTGTACTCATTCCCCACTTTCATGTAATTGATTTCGATTTACTCGCCTTTTATTGCGATTCCAATTGGTCGCATTTTTTTGCGTTATGTAAACTTTTTTCTGATACCAATAGTAATAATATAAAATAAAATAACTTGTAGAAGTAAAACTTGTAATATATAACATGTAATATTACCAATGATCATCATTCGTACTTAACCAAACAATTGCGAAAATAGTCTGTCCGAAGATGCATCTGAAAGAGGCGAAACACGTGTCACAGTTTGTAGCACGATACGTGGAATAATCTAAGCTATTTTTATTTTATATTAAAAAGAACTTTCACAAAGTTACCGCCGAATCTATCGAAAGTATCCGACAGTAATTTTCTTACAATATTCTAATCCCTACTGTCGAATAACCCGATTGATCGCTGCAGAGGTAAGCAATTCTCAATGAAGCTAGTTTTACAACGAAACAATACGCATTTTTGTTTAAAAAGAAACCCGACAAAAATATATTTTTTAAATTGATATTTCACAAAACGATTAGAAAAAGCTAACTTAGTATAGAATAAAGATCTTGGTTTTCTCTTCGGTAAACTGTGGCATAATGACTAACTCTGTAATCTCGAGAGCTTTCGAAATTCAAAAACTCAAAGTACATCTCGGTTTCCCAAAAACTCTGAAAGTAAAGGCCGTAAAGAGGTTCTCAATTTTCACTTTAACCATTTTCATTTTTCAATTGCTATTTGCCGCATTAAATATCTGTCGTCTGCAAAGAAAATGATACATTTATTTATATTTTTTACAATATCCTCTGCTGAATATTTAAATAAAATATTTTGCAGGAAAGATTTTATCTAAAATTATACAATTTTTTGTTTGATATGGAATTGGAAAAGATTGCCAATTATGCAGTAGTAAATATAATTCATAATTGGAGACACAAATGAATGAAGAAGTCAAAGAAAATCTGTATCAATTGACAATGATTGAACTAGTGGATGACAAAAAAATTGTAATCTCTTAACTAGGTACTTTTTTTTAGTGTGTTTTTTTTACACTTTTTTTTAAATACAACGTAATCGATAACCCCGACATGACAACTCCACCCTACTGAATAATTATATTCAGTGCCGGCGCGAGGTTATTTGGCGCCCTAGGCAAATATTCACTATCAAATCGAGTAGAATTTCAGGTTTCGGGATTGAGATTTTTTTGTTAGGCGATTTTGAAATCATGGAAATTTACTGATTTCCCAAAATGAAATAATGCGAGACCTTTTTTTAGCTCCTCCAGGATTTCCAATTTCAAAAACCCAGAAATTTGTGGAATTCACGAAATAAAAAAAATGGGACCCTTTTTTAAGCTCTCACTCAAGGGTGGGCCGGAGGGGGCTCGGAGGGTCTCGCGCGAACTCCTTGTTAAGTTTTACTAAAGCCGGCAAGCCCCTTGTTAATTTAAGAGAAAACAATATTCTCAGATCAAATTAGTATAAAACTGAAATTTCTGACTTATATATTATCTACGACAGCTTCCAGTATACACACTAGTATGTAATTTAGAATTATTTTTATTTTGTACACTTCGACTGTTCGAACTGACAGTTCGAGTGCATTCGCGCACTGATTGGCACCGGAAAATGCCGAGAGGCGAAACCCGGGTCGTGTTCGACCAAGAATTTAATGGAAGTGTACAAAATAAAAATAATTCTAAATTATTATTAAATTTCCATCAAGCACCTTCAGTCGAAATTTAAGTATTGCATATAATTGCATAGTAGTGATTAAAAAAATCACTCCTTCCCCAGAACACTGAAAATTGCTTTGAGATTAAGCGAGCCCCTTGTTAACATATTGGCAGCCCACCGCTGCTTTCACTCAATATTTCGTATATAATATAAAAAGCAGTACTTTTTGTGATGGCAAAGATTTTTTAAGTTTTCAAGCTAATGCTTCAAGCTCACTGCATAGATATTAAATATTTGAAGTATAAAATAATATTTTACTCCTCCATTTATACGCCCTCTTATGGTTTTCGCCCTAGGCGGTTGCCTATTTCACCTGTATGGTGGCGCCGGCCCTGATTATATTAAAGTAGAGATGTTATTTCAAATTATGAATTCATATTGGTCTCGTTATTCCAAGTTGCATCACCAGATGACTCTTACTAGGTCAAAGGTTAGTAAAGATACTACTCCCTCGTAAAGGAAAATCGGAGCCAATTTCAGGAGTCATCAGCACTGAACGCTTTGGCAAATGCACTTTTCTTTACTGCTTGCTTACTTGGCAAAACTAGTTCAAGTTGTGTCGGAGGTATATTCATTCTATTCCAGGGGTACGAAACTGGCGTCTTGCCAGTTGTTTATTCATTTTTTACAAACGGTTGGCTTTTTAAATGTATTAAATATAAAAAGATTGCTGCTAAATTTTAATCGCATTCCACGTGGAATTGATTAGATCTAATGGTACGCGTACACCTAATCCATCATCGGACGAACTATGCTCGGCCGTCGTTGGCCGGACTCGTCCGATCGAAACAAACGTATGTGAAGAAATGAGGGCGCATACACTACTACAGACGGCATCGTACGATTATGGCCGTCTCTGACCGATCAACCTACGAATCCGAACTATATGCCGGCTACTTTTGGCTATAAAAAGTTTTATTGTACATACAGTGTAGTTTTCTGTGAAACTCCTGTTGATTTTATTTGAAAATGAACCAGTCTACTTAAAATGTATTTTTATTTGAATTTTACGTTTTTTACAACTAGTTAAATATAGGTTTGATATCTTTTGCGATTTTCATTACAAAATAACTTTTTAAAAGCTTCACGAATGTTATAAGCTTCTGTAAAACCTTTGTTTTCCCATCTAGAATAAAAGTTACTTCTTTGATCAAAATTTCTTCTACGATCTGTGGAATAATTATATATTGGTTGTCCTTCTCTGTCTATAACAATTGTGTGTAGTAAAAATATACACTTAAATATAATTTCGGCGTTTTCTGTAGTAGTTTCGATGCATTTGGGCAAAACCGGTAACGCCCGACAACGATCGCAGTGAATGCAGATGTTACGTCCGAATAGGTCCGACACGAAGTCGGCCGATGATTTGGTTTTGGTGTGCGCGTAGCATAAAAGTCACTCGTCTTTATGTAAAAAAGCGAAACACTAAGGATTAAAGTCGGTTTAGTTCATAGCGACTACTACTGGTTTATGAAATATGAAACGATATATGGTTATCAATTAATATTTTTTTACATTAATAACAAGGTGTGCCAAGCTATAAGGAAAATAAATATTTAATAATTTGTACATAATGATACAGATTATAAAATTACACTAAATTATATATAAAAAAAATTTGGGACTTTTGTAAATGAATACTACAATTTTGCAATAAAATATAAAATCATATCAAAAATAAATTAACAAAAACAGATACATATGATGATTTCAAAATTAATTCTAAAATAATCATGGTCAGAATTAGCAATCAAGAAATTTTTATAATATATTTCAACATCAATTTAATGAAATGCGGATTGCGTATCTGTTTGATTTACATAAAATAATAAAAATTCAAAGGCAAGAATTTATTTTTACTAAAATGACACGTTGTTTTTGGTATAAAACAATATTCGTAAAAATTTAATTAAATCAACTATTGGCGAACGAGGCTTTGATGAATTTACTAAAGAGTCAAACATTTATTTTGAAATAATATGATCGGAAAACACTTGTTTACTAAATACATTAATGATTTTTAATAAATATCACAAAAAGGTTGGTGTCTCCTGTTTTGTCCGTATGCAAATTTACTTCCTACCAAACATTTGAGAGGAGGTGCAAAATGCAAGATTTTTTGTTGGTTTTTTTGTTTTTTTTTAAATACCACCAATCATAATTAAGTGGTCAATTTCACTGAACTCAAAGATGAACGTTGCGTTAAAAAATCTTGTATGATACAAGTTAATTGTAACAACTAAAAAATCGATATTTTTTTGTCAATTATGAAAAAATATTTAAAACATTATTATTTACAAAGACAATTAAGTCTGAACAAAAATTCTAATTGAATTGGAAGTTGTAAATGACATTAATATGCCGAAGGTTTTCAAAAAAACTACTAACGTTAATCATATCTGCATATGGAAAAACATTTTGACTGAAGGGACACAAACAAAATTTCAGAACGAACGGCGGGCCGAAGTATAATACTGTTTAGATAACTATAAAGTATTTGAATGAAAAACTAGTTTCAACATGAAAAAGTGAAAACAATAAACAATTTAACGGTCAAATAGTAAGCCGCAAAAAAATTCGCGCCAGACCGTAGTTTCTTTCAGGTCAGAAATTTCAAGTAATCGTTACCGAAAAGATTCTAAATAAAAACCTTTTTTATTCACTGATAGATGTCACTGTCTTAAAATCTGAACCACAAATCTTATTAATTATTACTTAACATGTTGGGTCCTCAAGCCGTGTTTTCAAGCGATAAGCTAGCGAAGCGTTGAGTCCTGGAATTGTGTTTTCACGTGATGTGCCATCCTTTAAAATAGATTCATAATTTTGATATTTAGCAACATTGTTTACAAAAGACTCATTATAACCATTATAGCAGAAACTTAAATCATTCTAAAACAGTCTTTTAATTAACATGCAAGGAGTGAGCCAACCAAAAAAAGCAGTAAGACTTGTTTCATTTGCAAACATTTGATTATGGCTTACCACAACAGAAAAACTGGCTCAACCAATCAAAAAAGGTTTCATTTTATTTGACTAAGTTGTTTCACAGTTATAGCACTTTAAGAAAGTCCTTAAAAAAACCAACTTTTCAAAAATAAGCCGGGCACAGTGTATAGTTTTACCTGATTTGGGCCGGAGCCAAAAGAGTTAAGAAAAAAAAACATTTGTTTTCATTTATAGATGTCACTGTCTCAAAATCGATACTTCCACATTCATTTTTAAATAAAATTGTGCACGAATCGAAATACAATTATTGATAAAAAGACTTATTTTTATTTTACACTTATTGCATTGTTGTACTACCTTTTGATTATTCAATATTAATTAAACAGAAAATTAAAAGGCAGATGGGAAATACCTACCAATGTATTGAATTGAAAACAAAATTTCAAACTAATTAACGAAAAATTTGAAAAATCATATGATATTTTCTGCTGTGTATGATGAAAGGCAGATGGTGCAAAATGTATTTGTATTTGATCCTAAAGCAAAAGATGTTTTATGATTAAAAATAACTTGCCCACCAGCTCACATGGTGAATGTTTTTGTAGCAAAAAGTTTTAAATAATGTATAAAATCATTATATTGCTTTATTTTGGCGACAGAAAGATTTTTTATAGTTAAAACGATTGAGCTTAGAATTAATTTACTTTATGACATTTGTAAACATTTAACTCTCATTGATTTAATAACTACTATACAAATTGATTGTATACTACGATACAAACTGAGCAAAATATAGTAGGAGTTACAAATTTACATCTTTTTTGAGTAGCAATATTGCACATAAAGCACCCAATCTCGAACCCGATTTTGTAATCCTGGGATTTCGGAATTCACAATTTTCTATCATTTCATGTTTTATTTTTTTTAAAAACGTATTTTCTTACAATGTATTTAAAAATAACACCTGGCAATACAGCTATTTTCAAATAAAAAAATGATAATGGTTTTTTTAAGGTCACTCGGGATCAATTCGAAGAGAAGATTTTGATAGGTCTAAGACAGGACTAGTTGTTAGCCAAACACTGTCGCTATGTCCTGTTTTAAGGTCAGTGTATCTGGCTACGGCGATACCAATATTTACGACAAATTATGAAATGGCTTATTTATTTATTTAGCTTGTAGAGTTCAGCTTAACAAGATTTTCAAAACATCCCAATTCAGTTAAGCACTCCTTATATTTAAATATTTTTTTTCTTAAAAAAAAAACAGGTAGCCAGTGGCGTACTTAATCAGTGACCTACAATTTTTTTTCAGTAATAAATTGCATCTCAACCAAAACGAACAATTAATTTTTGAAATTAAAGTTTATAAAATCAAATAACACTTTTTATTTTTCCAAAAATTCTCCATTTGAAAGTTACCTTTTCAACATTTAATTATCAAATTCTCAAATAAACTGAACAAAAAACACTCTAATCTTGCGCAAAAAAAAAACTGAAATAAATTAGATCCTTATAAAAAATATTTGATGATAAAAATATGCTCATCTTTTCTTAAAATTTATGCAAACATTGACAAAAGGCATGGCACGAAATCATCTGCAATTTTGATACTAAATACGAGTTTTGCAAGGTCTTTCTTTCGTAATAAAGTAAGCATACATTGGACTCAAAATACGATGGACTAACGTTTCATCGTTTTTTGGTTATATCTAGTCATTGGTCATTTTTCATTAATTTTTTGTAACATCAAATCTTTCGGACCTTACCGTTTCTAAGCAGAGTACAATAATATTGTTTTTCTTCTCCTCATTATTTATAGGATTGGAACTGTGGCAGGATATTTTTAGACATCACAAAAATGCATGCCTTTCAACAAAAATCTATTACTTGATTTATAAAAAATGACTCTTACACGTGACGTGATATCATGACAACTGCGACATATGGAACTCATAACAAAAAAAAGATCTAATTACGACATCAATAAAACATACAGACTTATTCTGAATCATTTTTTAAATATATTATACACGTGTTAATTATACATTCTAAACAATAGTCATAGTTTACTTATAATTACACGACTATAATTTTATGTTTTTTTTTTGTCACATAATTAATCGCGTATGATTTTTTCATGTGGTTTATTATAATATCATTGTATTAAAATATAAATATGTTATTTAAGCAGTATCTAAACGATATCATAACTTCACATTTATTTATCAGGACTAAAACAGGTTTTGCTCATCACGAGAGTTTTAAACTAATAAAAATATTTTAAAAAAACACAATAATCCTTTGTAGTTCATTCATCAATGAGCGAAACAGGTCCTGACATATTAAATAAAGGATTATTGTGTTTTTATTAATATAATGCCTTTCCACCAAGTATTGACAGTGAATACCCTAAAAGTGATTAATAAAAATATAGTAATACAGTACTATTTATGTCAAAACAATCAAAACTAACAATGTGGTAATAGTAATATAAAAAAAATATATTGATAATGATAGAACATATGAATAAGTTACTAAACTGGCTGAAATTAGTTTTTTTAAGAACATTAGTGAGTGCAAAAGAGTTATTTTTTTTCATAAAGTGTCTTTAACAGTGACAGTTAACACCTTATAGTTAGATAATTCATAAAATTATGGAATTCATGTTGCCGTTTAAAGTAAACTCTACTCTATTGAAAAATGAAAATTAACTCTAATTGCCAAAAGCCATCGGATTTGTATCTTTAGCAAAAGTGTTCAAAATCGATCGTTTCTGATGTCATTATTGAAAAAAGTATCCGATACGATATTTTTTAAATAATTAATACATTGATATAAAGAATTATTTATTAGTTTAAGTTCAGTGTGGAAAAGATTCAAATTATTATCATTTTAATTATTAATTTATTAATTTGTATTTTTTTTTCTGACGCATATAAAATTAACATGGCACTTTCTTGGCAAAAATTGTACCTTAAAAATATAAAACACATTTTTCGGGTCCATGGCACACTTTTTTCAATCGATTTATCAGTCGAAGGCATCGATTTTAATGATGAATAAAAAAATCTCCCTCACCATTCACATCCTAGAAAAAACGGAGTGTAGCGACAGTGATTAGTCAACTTGTCGTCCTGTCCAAGCTCTATCCTTTCTCTATTCGAAAAAAGAGAGGTTGAGCAACTGATTAACAAGCACTTATCGTAGAAAAAACTTCCATTAAGATACCTCCATTAGAAGGTCATACGCTCCACATTAGAAACGGACATGAAAACAAATTTTTAATGCTTTTATTTGCTTGCATTATTTATTTATTGTGTAATATTTAACATTTTATATTTTATAATGGTTTAATTTATTATTAACTAAAATGTTCTATCTCTCTCGTAAAGAAGCATTTTTGGGATTAAACATATTTCTAGTTTTATTATCGATTTAAAACAAGCATGGTTAATAATAGTCCATATTTACCTGATTCACTGTAACATATCTTTGTTGTGTTGACAACCTATAAACAAAAAATGACTGAATTGAAGTGTATAGCGTTGTGTGTGAAATGATAAACAAAATTACACACATGCAGCTTAAGACTTCTTGTTACAAACTGCAAGATTATGAAGTTAACAATCTTCAATTAAACTTGCCCAACAAATGTGTCGTAGAAGCAAGTAAGTTACTTCCTCCAATAACACGGACCAGTTAATTATAATTTGGAGCAAAATTATACAAGATAGCAATTGCATCTCATTCAAAGATCATCAATATTATTTACTATCCGTTGTGTTTGACTTATTCATGTATTATATATTTTTTTAATACATAATCGAATCATCTTAGAAAAGAAATTTTGAAATAAATAATTCTTTATATTAAAACGATATGATATGTTGTATTTCTCTGCTTTATATATTTTATGCTTAACAATATATATAAGGTAATGTCAGTGGCGGATTACCCTATAAGCGCAAGAGGCGCGTACTTGGGGCCTCCAAATCTTGGGGGCCTCGAAGATAGCATATATTATACTAACTCTTACATTTTTATTTCAGTTTTCAATATTCATTATAATTCTACGAAGAGGTTTGCAGTACTTTTAAAAATGTTATTCGAAAAGCAGGGCCTCCAAAATTTATTGCCCCTGAGGCCTCCAAAGAGCTTAATCCGCCACTGGGTATAGTTTTAATTACACATTTATACGGTAATTTAATATATAGTCTATTAGAAAGGTAATTTTATTTTATTACAAAATATTTTTGATTACGTCGTAAAAAAGGATATAAATATATTATAATGGTCAATGAAAGAATTATTGTCGCAGTTCAGTAGTTTTATGATGTGATAATAAAATTATAATAACTCTAGGCTTACAAAGATAAAACTGTTTATTTAAAACTGTTTTTTTATTTTTGAAGTGGATTATTTTAACATGTTTATTTTTATGAAAATTAAGATTATTTTCTTTTCTCCTTACGTTAAGTAGAAAGAAGAAAAACCATAACGTAATTTTGTTATTTAAGACATAGTAGCTTAAGAATCACAACCAATGTTTTGTTTATTTGTCAATCTTGCGGGTTCTGCCTAAAGATGCTGTCCTAATTTGTAACACGACAAGTGGAGTAACAAAGTTATTAAATTTAACTCCATATTAAAAATGAACTTCCCAAATGTTACTACCGAATTCATCCAAAAAACACATTAAAACTGATGACGATTAATGTTAACTGCTAGTTTATATTTTTTTCTCGTGAAACAACATATAGTTCGCTTGCTGCAGTGTTTGTGATCGAGATTTTTAATCATAGCTCACGAAAAATGATTATGTTTACTCATCTAGGTAAAGAGTTATCAGTCTATTGCGACCTCATGCGATTATTTTTTTTGAGCATAGATAAATGAAGTTTTCCCGTTACAACGTCACATAGTTATAAATTTGTACATGCAATACGCCCCCGGATTGCACAAATGTCTTGTCACAAATATAAATTCGTTCAATTGCAAATAATTATAAACTAGTTACATATATTTGAGTTTATTGAACTTTTCGACGCTTTTCATTCATTCCTGAAAGATAACTTATCTGACCCATTTGATGTTTTGTTATTTTTTTTTATTACTACCTTATCACATGTTATATAATTATCACATTTAGTAGTAAACATAAATATACATAATACACTTAGCAACTTATAAGTCTGGCTATTAATTGTGAAATAACTATTTTCGTAGCTGATAGTAAACTTTTGTCACATCTGTTGTTTGAAATAAATACATCACATTAAAAAAAAATGGTTTGCAAAACAAAGCATAATATTTGTTGTTGAGTATCCCACCGCCACCTGTTATGTGTATGCAGCCGCATTTTCACGGCCGCCTTCCATAACGCAATGCGACCAAGAAAATAATTTATTCCTCATATTATTGGCCCGATACGGAGCTGCACGGGACCTATCTTTTAACCGTACACTGTTGTGCTAAAAAGATAAAGATAGAAAGAAAAAAGTGACTGTGACTTGCTCAGTCATTTAGTTTAAGTGATATTAAGTACCATTAAGTACCATAATATTTATATAAAATATAAGTTTTCAACTGTTAGATCTTATTCAGGAAATATTACGAAAAAAAGGTTCACACTCAATATTACGCCATCAATGGCTGAATCACTTACATTACAGAAATCATAACAACTTTCAGGGCGCTTATTTAAACTATTTTTGTTTTTAGGGCAGATAATAACAATTAAAATGAACCAATAAATCAACAATGCACAGTTCAGAGACGAATCAGGCGAGACAAAATGAATAAACATATCTATTACTATAATTAAGAATATAATTATGGATAATACAAAATGTTACATGTGAAAATAGTCGTCCATATAAAAGAGAAATAATTTAAATGGTATGCAATTTGCGCAATTGAGACAACTCAAACCTAAGCCAAAATAACTATCAAGTAGTTACTAGGGGATGGGTTCTCGGGGTTCTCGAAAAAAATATAAATTATTGATTATTGGTATTGCATTCAACCAAGTCTTGAGGAATTTCTTCTCGAGACATTTCTGGCAAAATTTTAAACACGACTAACGTTGTTACGCTACGGAATACACCCTATAAGAAGAGTGTGAAGCCGTAGAGGGTGATGGTGGGTACAGCGTTGAGTACCATAAGGAATTAAAAAAAAAAAGATTCTTGGTATTAAATATACTTAAGTTAACCGCTTCAGTACCGTAAGGACACTGGTGGCCGCTACATACAAACGGCATGAATACCTTAAATCCACTGAAGAACACGAATGTAACTTGAAAATATTAAACTATTTATATCATTTTATAAGTAAACTTTTGATATTCAATACTATTTTTTAAAACTATTCAAAAATTATTTAAAAAAAGCGGTAGGTATATGAGTGAATGTTTTTTAGCTGAAAACATCGCGGTACTGAAAAGGTTAAATGAGAATGAAGAAACTGCACTTAAATAGGCAACAAATGTTAATTACAAACACGTTTAATGAAGGCTTTTTTGTTTATTATGTAAACGGACAATTCATTTTAGTTGTAGTAATATTAAATCTACAAGTAGAATTGTGATTATATATCTTTATAAAAATACCAGATATATTGATAGTTGATATATTATATATTAAGTATCAAGATCTCTTATGGACCTTGTAGATTCTTGGTGGGGGAAGTTGATAGCATAAGGATGTGAAGAGTGGTTAACACAGTCAGCGTGGCATAAAGAAGGTGACCAAGTTTTATTGTAAGTGGGTGATCATAGTTTCAATCGCATTATTTGTTTACGATACATGTTTACTACTCACTGTATGCAATTTGTATTTTTTTTTCCATTTTTTTTTAAAGATGTTATTCATTTTTGACAAAAACTGATTTGTAAGGTATGAGGACGTTTTATTATTGTGATTATGACCAGAAGTAGGCTGAGAGGGATTTACAAAAAAATGCATGCAACGTTTCCTTTAAGCTGCGCTCGCGCACGGTCGCGCAACTGTTTGAAAGCCTCCGCTTACTCCTTCTGGGTTGTCACACACTTTAATACAGCTATTCATTTTTTTCTCTATTTATATTCAAATAAATTAGAAATTTAACATTTACATAATTTAGCTAGAATCAAATTTTTATATTTTATGAGACCAAAAAAATGATCCTAATGGCGTATATCATATAAGGATTAGTTGTTAGGAACGACGTAGAAAGCAAAAATTGTGGTGTTTAAATTAATTTATAAACTTGAAATTTAAGTCAATAAATTTGTTAGCGAATAATTGTTTGTTCCATTCTGCTTGTTTTATTAATTTGTGCTTGATTGTATTTTATATAGAAAAATAGAATGAGATATGTTGTTTCTTATTTTTTATGTTATATACTTATTGTTGATAATAAAAAAATATTTATAAATTGTCAAATGATAATATTAATTATTATGCAAATCAAAACACAAAAAAAAAACACTATTTTTATATAACTTATGACAAATTATGCCGCGCATTTGTTGGATTGGCAGGCGCAGCTAACACCTTGTTTATACGGAGCATTGATTGCATGTCGAGTGTTTTTTTTATCCGTCTAAGCTTTTAATGTGAATCATTTCGCCACCTATTAGAGGTATGTATCTAAACAAAAGTTTTTCTACAAAACATGGTAGTAGCTTAGTCGCGTAACCAATATTTTTTCGAAAAGAGTAGGTGCAGAAGGGTAAAGCTGGTGGTAAGCTTGATCTCGTCAGATTTGTCACCGAAACCAACATCATTGACCACAATACCATGGAATAATGAGTCTAGTAGGTGACATTAATCATTAAATAATGCACAAATCAATCTTAATTAGAACTATTACTATTTTTGTGAAATTATGAGAAAAACAATAGTAAAATTTTAATTATTTACGCTGTATTGTCTCCCTATATGTGTCTATTTTATTATTTGCATTGAGAAATGTATGTGTATGAATTTAATTGCTCTTAACTCCATTTATTTATAAAGTAATCATTATTAATTCAATAAAAACCTTTATGGTGAAGAGAATATATTTCCTTGTACTGCAGTCTTGTAGTACTTAAAAGTATAACTGGTTTAGCAGGTATCAATCATAATTGTGCTTTGAAATTTGATGCAGTATCGTCAAGGAAAACTCTTAGATATGATCAAATGTTGACGTAAAACAGTCGTTTTTCTTTATCAATATTATCGAAACTTAACAAGTATTCAAAGTTTTGGATTTAAAAGTGGTCAACTGTGAGTAATATTTTATTGTTATTCTAAAAAGATTCAAATGTAGTTCTTAGTTAGTCGATGTTCTACTTTTTATAAAAAATGCACAGTTTTTACTAAAAGTACAAAAATAAAGTGCAACATTTTGTTTCGTTAAAATAAACAATAGCTTGTACTTTTATGCATGCAAGGACTAAAAAACATCTTTTCATATAATAAATTCAACTAATAATCTACCAGAAAACATCCATATCAGCTATTTAACTGTCGAAAATCAATTTGAATGAATATAATGCATAATTTTTTTTGAATTCGCTTTTGTTTCATTGAAGAGTTCGGAAATTAGTTAAACTAGCTGTAAGCCCGTTGCCCAGCAACGTGAGATTTTTGCTGCAGTGTGTTTAATTTATTTTGATTTTATTTTATATTATTTTTTTATTTTATTTTATTTTATTTTATTTTATTTTATTTTATTTTATTTTATTTTATTTTATTTAAAAAAGTGGAGACTGGAAGGTGTGAAATCTGTGGGACATTCTTCGGACAATATCGACTATTAATATATAGATGAAGTTATTTAAATTCTCATAACAAAAAAGTGGCATAATAATTTAATGTTGTTTGTTTTAATTAAAAAAAAAAATGCGGATATCATTTATTCGGAAAGTCGAAAATACACAATCTTCCGTTTCACCCTTTTGAACGACAGCGTCACAATAGATTGGCACTGAGGAATTTGAAATCTCCGATTTGCCAATTTCGTGTAAATTGCCAAAATCGTGTAAAATTTCGCGGCCATCTCAATCCCGGAATTTCGGGATCAGAAAATTGAACGGGATCCCGGGATTGGATGCCCTAGTACAGATGTATCAATACTGTTATTTTATATTAAAATCCGATTTTGCAAGCATCAATACCGGTATTAAAAATTTAGGTCCATTCAGCAGGTAAAGTCAGTCAACTAGTAAAATGGTAAAACCATTTTCTTGGACTTTTTAGTACTATCACGTTTTTACTTGATGCTTTGGTGGATTTTATATTTTAATTTTATGTAGACAGCATTATTGCAATGTGTATTAACTGAAATTACATCACTTTTACGGTACTAAAAGTGTAGAATATTAAAACGCATCTAACTTATTTTTTTCTCAATACCACTTGGCTCACTTCAACTCTGATGGGGCCCATAAGTTTACTAAAATATGTGATGATATATATTTATACCAAATCCGTTTTTGGCTTTCTAGTAATTTAAGAACAGGCAAACAATACTATGAATACAAAGATCCCAGTTTCAGTTATACAGGTATTACGATTTCTAGAAATCACACAAGTCAAGAATACAAATCGCTGTGATATCTTTACTCAAGACTTAATTGGTGCCAATTTGTGCGGTTTATGTTAGGTTTCGTGCAAACGATCATTCGTGTCTGCCTTTAATGCGTTTTTATAAAAGAAAAAACCAAAGTGTAATTAAAAACGCATAAATATAGATAATTATCGAGTTGTCAACCAACAGTTACCAGTTGAGTATGAAAATAGTAAATTTGAATCGTTCAAACTATGTACATTCTCACAGATTTTGTCACTAACGACCCGGGTTTCGCTTTTGTGATAAGTGATTAGCAAAAGTAGACGTGTCTTTTTTCAATCTAAAGGCTGCCATATGTTTTGATAATCTGATGTTCAGTGTCCTTTCTGTTTTGCCGATATATTTTTTTATTTTTTATTTATATTTTGTATATAAACACGAAAAATTCATTTACTAAGCGTCAGTTTAAGTTCATCCGTGCACTTGAACGCCTGAAGATACCGAAAGGCAAAACCCGGATCGTTAGTGACAAAATCTGTGAGAATGTACATAGTTTGAACGATTCAAATTTAATATTGAAATTTCACCAAGCCCCTTCAGTCGAAATCTTAAATTATATGAAAATAGTAAATTGAATATAAAAAATCTGATTTTATAACTATAATTAATACTATTTGAAGTATACTGATCTACGATATCAAATACATAAACCAAATATAATTGAAAGTAATATGTGATAATCCTTCAAAAAATACAATATTCATTTGAACCACTTTTATTTAAAAATATCATGACCGGTTTTGCTCATGTCGAGTATTATCAACTGAGAATTTTACAGTGTTATTTATACAAAGCAAAAATAAATAAGCAAATGGGATTGAAAAGAATTTACAAATAACAGTACAACATATGAATAGGTGACACTAAATTGATTCAAATTAAAATGTTTAATACCTCTAAAATGTAATTGCAAAAACCACCAAAGAGTAACTAAGCTAAAATATTACAGTTTTATTCATACACTTATCAGTTCAAAAGAACAAATGTGGACGTTATCGTGCTGTTTTTAATTCTAATACAGCAATAATTACGTCTAGGTGCACTTTAGAAGTGATAGGCTTATGAATTCTGAAATACTTTAAAAACTAAACTCAATACTGTCCAATTTAGATGTGTTGCACTCTTGAACTAGTGTATCGATATAATCCATCAAAATACTGATTTTAATTTAATCACCCGGTATTGTAATTTTAATAAACCATTCTTTGGCTTTAGTGAACCATGTTGATATTTTTAATACAGATTTCAAAAAACCACACTGTTCTTGACAAAAAGCTAAACAGTAATGGATAAAATCGAGTCTCCTTCTCTGATATTGTTTTTTTTTTATTTGAAGCATTAAACCATGCCTTCGTCAAGTCCACTCCTTGTTGTCTCCGATGAAGAGAGGAAAACAATTTACGAAACCCTCGGTATCACAGAAGAACGACTCAAAAAAGCTTTGGAAGACCTACAAGCCTGGTATAAGCTTCAACCTCACCTTCCGGAGGAAATGCCAGGTAAATTAATTCCAAAAAATACAGAAAAGTATTTAATGGTTTTACATATTTAAAAAATAAATAAATTATAAATTATAATTTTGTTTGCGCCTCCTCTATTCCATAAACTATTTTTGCTTCTATTGCTGCTAAATTAATTTTTAACAAAAAATATGTTGAAATTAACATTTCACCAAAAAAAGTGTTTCACCTTCTTTAAATTTAATTAAATTTTGAAAAATAACTTTTTTGCTTCTCTAAAGAAATATATTCCCTATATTTTTCAGACATTACACGTTTTAAGCTCCTTCTAATAGCAAATCGAATGTCAATCGAGAAAGTGAAATCAAAAATTGATTACCAGCTCATGATAAGACACTTCATGCCAGAATTTTTCGACTTCAGAAGATTACTGGAAAACAATTTGCTGAATATTTTCGATAATATGTGAGAATATGTTTTTATCATTATTTATATGATTTATGCAGGGATGCATAACATTCGGCCCGTGAGCTGCATGCGGCTTGTTTCAATATGTCTGTGGCTTTTGTACTAAATTAAAATATAATATTTTTCTATATTTCACTGTTTTTTTAGTTTTTTTTTATTTGAGTCTCGGTAATTAAAAAGCAAAATGTCAGTTACAAGTAATGATGCAAAAATACCGGGAATAAAATTGAAAAAAAACAGAATATCAGGAATAATTTCATTAAATGATACTTGTCGTTTTAACAACATACTGAAGTTCACGTGCACACATAAATATGTGAGTGTCATAATAACAGGACTGTTTTCAATTTTTTTTTCGGATTCCAGTATACCTAGACGTCACTGGTCAAACTCATATGCTAGTCTTTGTCATTGACTAAAAGCTCTTCATAATATCATAAAATTCATTTAAATCTTTAATTTGTGGATAGAATAAGTAAAATACATATGTCGCAAAATGATTTTCATGTCTGATTGATTTTTTAGTGAATGGGTTCCTCTCCCTAAGCTTTCATCAGATCTTTCAAGAGTAACAATCATGAGAATAGTTGGAGAGCCAGAACATTTTTCGTTAGAAAAACTCCTCAATTTTCAATACTTGGTAAGGAACTACAACACACTCTATCATCACGTTTCTTAAATGTATTGAATGAAATTCAATGACTTAGTAAATTTTAACGGTGAAAAGTGGATGGAAATATATTAAGAAAATTGTTAGTTTGGAACTCAATGCACCTTGGATTTATTTAACTCTCATACCACTGATATATCGCTGGTGTAATGAAATTATTGTATTTATACGAAACATACACGAAGCTTTATTCATTCGTAACTTTAAGTTTCTGAATAAATATTTTTTAAAACAACTTTAAAATCTGATATGCACCCAAAATTAAGTGACTTGAGCCAGCCGGATAACTTGTGTGCTATACCTTACCTAATAATCAACCTCAAGCGACACATTAAGCTATAATTGATCGATTTATTGACTTATTTTAGTTTAAATGTGGTATGCTTGGCAAAACTGTAAACAGAGCATACTAAGTGTATATTATAAAGAATAAAGCTACTATGCATACTGAATTTTTTTATTGTTTGAAAATATTTGGACCATTGGTAATGGTTTTAAAATGTAATGAGTTATTTAAAATATACTTTGAGAGTGAAAAGGTTAATATTTATTACCAATTTTCGTTACAGGTGGGTGAATATCGGATAACATGCGATTGTGCTTTAAAAGATAGATACGTTTTGGATTTTCAAAATTTTAAAATGGGACACATTATGCGACTCAATCTCGCGGTACTAAGAAAGACAGATACTGCTTTAAAGGTAAGAAGAGTGTAATTAAGAGGAAAAATATCAATGCATTTTACTTCTAAAATTATCAATTTATATTATATTGCTGATTGATATTTCGGATTACGCCGTCGTCAAATGAATTTGTTACAAGCCGTCACAAGTAATGATGTCTCATAAGTATTTGCGTATTTTACGTGTAACTTTAAGGAGGTTTAAAATACAAGTTTTTTTTCTTTGAGTATACTTCATGGCTGGGTCACGTGTTGCGGATGCCTCCGGAAAGCCTCAATCCTGCCTGCCTCTTCTTTCGACCGGTGGGATTCCGGCGTCCTGAACGTCCGTCGGGTACTATCCATAGGATGTACTCGGCGGAACTGAGGGATGCTGGCATGTCATGGGAGGAAGCAAAGCTATTGGCGGGAGACAAGGAAACATGGAGGTGCCGCGTGGCGGCCATATGCTCCACATAGGGAGCGAACATGGCCAAAGAAGAAGAGAAGAATACTTCATCGCATATGTTTTGGTCGTTTGTATTTCTTTACCATTATTGTCGACGGAAGGGTGGACAATTTATATTTTTTTTACAGGAGAAGGTTTATTAAAAATACTTTCAATAGTAATATATAAGCAATGTATATCTTGATATTATACTGATTACTTTTAGTTCTCTAGATCAGCTTTTATCAACCGGGTTTCAAGTGGAACAAACGAAAAAAAGGCAAAATGCTAAAATGCATAGGACCTAAAAATATCAGGCAAACAAGATAACGCTCTAAAATTTTTGTCACTGACGCCTTAGGCAATATTGAACAATTACTTAATGTCTTAAAACGCTATTTATATAATTGTGTAGTTTAAGATCTTTTGCTGATTATGGTTCGATATGAGCTTGTAGAAAGGGTGCAGAAATTTAATTAGGAAACCATTTTTTTTTGTAATCTATATTTTCAGAAAGCCTACGGCATGCATTTAGCTGGAATTCATATCCTGAACGCACCTCCATTTATTGACAGAGTGTTGACCATCTTCAAGCAGACCCTTAAACCAAAACTGGCTGCTAGGATAACTGTTCATGATTCCTATGAAGAGTTATTTAATACTATCGACAGACGAGTACTTCCTTGTGACTATGGTGGAGGTGAAAAGCCGATATCTGACATCGTTGGTATGTCATGACGTCTTTATTTTTTTTTCAAATAACGTCTTTAATTACAAATGACGCCATGCAATTATTTAGATAATCAGGATAGTTTATATATTTTTTTTTGTTTAGTAACGGTTGCATAAAAAATGAATAAAAATATTTTACATTTTAAAATAGTGATGTTTATTAATCGAAAGGCGAAACCCGGGTCGTTAATGACAAAATTTGTGAGAATGTACATAGTTTGAACGATTCAAATTTAATATTGAAATTCCACCAAGCACCTTCAGTCGAAATCTTAAATTAAAAAAAAAAAAAAGTTTATTCTTATTTCAATGAAAATAATTTTATCAAAACTATTCTCGTTTTATGACTTTGTCTTAATTTTTAGATGACTGGAAGAAAGAATTATTGACTGAAACCTGGAAGCAAAAGGTTCTCAAAGTATCGAGTATGATGAGTGACGAGAGTAAAAGAATGGACAAATCGATACACGAAGACTTGTTTGGGATTTGTGGGTCGTTTAGAAAACTGGATGTAGATTAAATTTTATACACGCAATTCAGAAATAATATTGTCTAATAATTAATTTAATACAACTAAATAAAGATGCCGTAAGTAAGATATTGTAAAAATAGTAACTTTTTAATAAAATTTACAGTTTTAATGTCTAAAATATTGCAATAATAATTTAGTATTTTTACAATCTTAGATCAAAATAAAATAGACATTTTTTACAGGGAAACATAAATTGGAATACAGCCGTTGTGTAACCCAATTTATGCCATGTTTGACAGTTACAGTAATGTGGGCGTAGGCATGGCAATACCGAAAACAGGATCCCGGCATTCGAGTTGTTTATTTTCTATAACAAAATATCGGTTTTGAAAGATTAAAATTACCAATATTTAGACATTGAATATTGCATTTTGAACAAAACACAATGAATCACATCATGTCTTGTTAAAATTGTTCAAGTTTAACTGGTAAAAAAATCTCCCGAAGAGATGTTTTAATAGCAGCAAAAGCCTCCAATTTTGCGATCCCGAAATCCCGGGATTTTAAGATTCAGTATAAATCCCTAAGTAGAGTTTAAAAAAATCTGACACTTTTGAATAATTTTGGAATCTCATAATTTACTCACTTGTCCGGCAATAATTTCAAGCAATTGTGGCATGATATTATGGTGAATGTTCAATCCCGGGGTACCGGAAATGAAAGATTGTGAATTCCGAAATACCAGGATCACAAAGGGTCCAGAACTAGATGCCTTAATATCGACAGGTTTCAGAATTAGTGAGCCTTTCAATGATGTACTATTAACCGTAAATTATTTATGAAAAACACCGTTTATGATTAAAATATATTTTTTTAAATGTCAATATCTTATATAAAATGCCGAAATACCGACTTTGATTTACTTTCCCGATATTGCAATCTCAATTGGACGTATTTTTTAGTTTGTTTGTGCCTGTTTTGTATTTTTTATTATTAAAATCTATTGGTGTCTCCCAATTGTATTTGTTCGCGAAACTCACATTAATTACATGTTTTTTTTTAAAATACTGCAGTGAGCGTTGATAAAACATTTACACAGTATATATTCTCAAAATTGCATCAGTGTAACAGATTTGTCAAATAAAAAGATTCTTTTTGAATACCATTTTCAATATTGTTATATTTTTTCATCGCTTTTAAATACAACTGAATACACAATAAAAAAATGCATGTTTGTATTTTCTTTTTAATTTATTTATTAAAGTTATGACAATGGATTTTGGTTACGGTTTTTCAATGGATGTTTAAGTGGGCTTATTCAAATGTTGGTAAAAAAATCTGTGATTTAACTGTACAAATAAAATATTAATAAAATAATATCTGAATTTTTTTTTTTTTGTACTTTTTATTAAATTACCTTACACTAGTATCTCTCTTCATAAAAGTGTGAATTTACATCACTATAGTTGTGGTTTTATATAGATTAGATGATTTGACATATAATCCCCTGAGAGGTGACATATCTCTTAGAAAAAATTGTTAATAAGCAATAGAGTAAATGAAAGGTTGAGCTCTTTTTTAAAAACAGTATATCGAGCATAAGACCCTTAGTTCTGGTCACACAGTAGGTCTATGAATCTACTATTGTTTTGTATTATGATATTAACCATTTGAATACCGCGCAAATAAATTATTAACATGTCCCAGATATACTGCGTGTTTTTGAGAAAAATATTTTTGCCTAATATACACTCGAATTCGATATTTTAAAAACCTATATTAACTCAGTATAGATGGAACTACACATAGTCATCAAAATGTTGCTTATATTCTATTAGAATACCAAGTATTTTATTTTTTAAATGTCTTAGAGATCCGTATTCGCTTGGATATATTTCGGACACCCATGTCCGCTTGGTATTCAAGTGGTTAACTTATAAGTGGTACCGGCGATGTTGACAACCAATGCTAATATTGATTTAAAACAATAAAAATTATGAAAAAAGGTGCTGGAACGTCGTTCCACCGCTTTACATAGGAAAAAGAACACTGATAATAATTAATGTGTAGATAGATGCAAGGAACCAGACCGATATATAAAAAAAAGTATACATATATTATCTGCTGCTTATAGATGATAGACTAATTTATTATTACTGGTCGTTGACTTATTGAAATTATGCCTATGTTTTTGAAAGAAAATAATTACTGCCATCTAGATTTGTTTTTTGTAAAAGTGGTTTCAAGCGAATCACAGATGCGTAAAAACTTGATACAGTCGTGTATCGCATTGCTCCACGCATATTGTGGCAGTCGACAGTCATCACACAGTAAGCTGGACCGTTATAATTAAACGGCTTGTTCTGTTTTATTGTAGACAAACATATTATTGAAAAAATGACAAACTTTATTCAAAGTGAACTTTTAAGAACCAGCGACAATAAGCTTTCCTATTTCACCGATCTTTTTAAGGTGACTCCGACTGAAATAAAAGAGAAAACTGACCGACTTAGGGAGTGGTATAAAGTTCAGCCTCATCTCCCAAACATAGAAATCGGTAAGTTTTGGTAAATATAACTGATCAATTAATTTATGTATTTACTAAGAAAAAAAGCAGAAAATGTTTAACAATTACTTCTCCAGGATTCCGTTGCTTTAAGTTATTTCTTTAAAACCTAAAATACCTGTGTTGGAAAAACTAAATACATGCGTAAGATAAAATGTGGTTTTTCTAGACATCGTCTTGATTAGGAGGACATTTCCAGCAGTTTAATTTCTTAGTAAAAAGCCCCGAAGACTCTTTAAGCTTAATGATATATTAAAAAAGAAAAAATCTATAAAAATCAGTTTTATCTGCTTGCCATATTGATATTTGAAAAAATAACTAAAATTAATATGTTTGTACATAAAATATTGAAACAACGATATTGCGATCGTAGTTGGCAGTTTTTTTGTAGTAACCGTATCAATATTTTTAATATCAGTAAACATATTTAATTACGGCTTTTATATATTGGTGTAGTATTTTATTTCTATTTTAAATGACTGATTAATGACAGTTTTTAAAATATGCCTGGTCAGGTCGTTTTAGGGAAACCCTTATAGAAGAACAATCGTCAGAAATGGGTAAATTAGCTAACACCAAGTGGCTGGCTTCAGTTAAAGTTTTCGTGAGACCATCTGTGTTGTATAACGTCAAGTGCTCAGAATACAATAAAAGTTTAGTGTTATTGAATGTATTTCAACCAAACAATATCAAATATTGTCTAACCTTAAAAATTCTAGACTTACTTCATTGATTGATTTGACTGAGTAAAATTAACAATATAATTTATCTTTAGTGCTTGACCTTACTGGTGAGCTTTGTACATTAGGTAAAAAGACCCTTTTTTGTTGCTTTTCAAAATGTACAGATATTCTAACGAAGAGTATAAATATTTTTAAATTATTTTTGTTCTAAATAAATAAATTCTTGTTTATAGAAACTTTATCTAAAAAAAAAAGCAAATCTTCAAAAAGCGTCGATTTCCCGGGAATAATTTCTCGGGTTGTTTCGACGCAGAATCCCTAGTGTACATTTCATACTTGTCAGTGTCTGAGTTGTAAAAGTATCTTCGATTTGTTCAATAATGACTATTTTATTAATAAAAACAACATAAAAACGGTTCGAAATCATCAATTTTCGCAAGTATCTATAATATTTAACCGAAATAAATAAAATGTATTATTCTACTCCTATATAGTGCATATAAGGCTTTCCATTATTCCCGATTGCATTGTTATATAAAAATTTCCTGTAACAACCAAGATATAAGAAAGTTTTTACTGTCTGCTAAAAAAATGTGCTGTTGGAATTTATGTCAAGGACTACAAAAATAATTCTAAAGATTATTCAGTGTTACATAGTATACAAGAAGACGCCACGCATGTTTTTTAATTGATTATTTAAGTTATGGCTATCTTCAATGTATTGAAAATGAAATCAAAGACAATTCTGTCTCAAAATGGGGAAGTTTTTTAATTTCTTTTACATTTGAATTATTTTCATTTTGTACACTTCCATAAAATCGTTTGTCGACAAACGACAAAATGTACAAAATGTTAATAATTCAAATTTAACATTAAATTTCCATCAAACACCTTCAGTCGAAGTTCTAAATTATTTCTTTTACATGTTGAAATGTTTCTCTTACATATTGTTGCTATGTCAATATTAGATAAAAAATAAACAAAAACGCGTTACCAAAAGTCTCGTATTTAAAAATATTATTAAAATAAGTCGGACTCTCTTAGATCGACCGTCGATCATGACAATTTACTTGGTTACCATCTTTGACAAACTACGAGGCACCTAAAGAGTCATTTGAATAGCAAAAATAACTCAATTCGTTTTTTAATTCAATTTCCTACACACTACAGTCTTGAAGAGTTTCTCCCCGGCCATTCCTGGTAAATTAAATAAAAATAATATTACTGAATTGCGCGAGAACTCTGTGAGAGGGTTCGACTTTAAAGAGCACTCTAGAGTATTAATATTGATATCAAGTTTTGTAATTTAATTAATTATATCGCTTTCCATTAATTACCATGCAAAACATATATTCGTGGTATTTAAAAAACTACGGAAATTGCCCCTTGCGTTAGTATGTCGTTTTGAGGGTTTAAAGTTTAAAGTCAAACAACGTTATCTAAAAAAAGTGTTTTTTTGTTAATTACACTATTTTTCATTCTCGGCTACATAATAGTCATACAAAATTATGTCAATCTTTTCTAGATTCTTCTTAAATCACCAGTGAAGTTAAGCAGTACAAAAAGTTGTCATTTTTTTAAAAGATAATACCTAAAATTTTCAGTATCACCATAACCAGTTACAATTAACGTGATGAACGTTACAATTATCAGCTGCTTTGTGAAGTAACAAAATAATAAAAAACGCTTTTTGGCTGAAAAGTTGTACTTCTGTAGATATTATTGTTTGAATTTATGCCCGTTATATTAGACCAGGCGTGGGGAACCTGCGGTCTTTTGGCTTCTCTGGTGGGGCCTACTGGCCAATTCTGTAATTCTGTAAATTTATGTAAATTCGTAAATTCCTTACATAATCTGACCGTAAATTCCTATTTCCGGTCAAAGATTCCCCAGTCAATCTTTACTGCGGGCTTATGTACAATTTGAAAAATGAATGCAGCTTTTAGAGAAGAAAAAGTTCCAAAAAAAGACTCAACTCCGATTAAGGCTTTAAATAAAAAATCGAAAAGACATTGAAATTTTCTAGGCCACGTGATGTGGATGCCTCCGAAAAGCCACTACCTTGCTTGTCCTTTTTTTGACTAGTGAGATCTCGGTTAATCCATTAATAATAATAATCAAACAGGCACCAAAGAAGGTGAAAAAAATAAAACAAGACAAAAATTAAACAATCAAAAAACAACATCAAAATACAAGAGAAGAAAGAGAAAAAAACAAGCTTGCTCTTGCTCTGTTTCTCTTCTCTTGAGCTCTTCTCTCTATAAAAGATGAAAGAAACCAGACAGGGATCTTCAACAGACAAACCCAAAGCATTCTAAAAAAGTAAATAGAATAAATTAAATGAAATGGGCCCACAACATCTAAATTAGAAGAAAAAAAAATATATATTTAACCTTAGATGAAAGGGAGATTGGAGCTCGGCTCCACAGTTCCCCGTATAAATATGAAATGACACTGATGATGACAGGGATCTCGGCGTCCTAGACAACCGTTTGTTAATATCCATAGGATTTACTCGGCGAAAATAAGGGGTGCTGGCATGTCATAGAAAAAAACAAACCAATTGGCAAGAGACAGAAGGAGAGAGAGAGAATTATGGAGGTGCCATTTAACGGCTATTTATTCTACATAGGGAGCAAATGTTGCCAAAGAAACTGATATTGTTTTGAACTTTTTTTTTGTCTGTATGACATTTTCTACTGTCACACATTTGTGTCCCGGAGGCTTGAAATAAAATCACTAGCACCATCACATTGTACTTGTCAGTTTCTAACCGGCCATGGCAAGTGCAATGCAAAACTATTCGCGCTGGGCAAGTTGGTTTTAAGGCCGGACAGCTCTTGTGGGTATGCCGAGCAGGACGTTAATCACGTTCTGTGAGACTGCCCTGAGATGGAGTCCGAAAGAGCAGAATTGTTTGCTGTGGTCCGTCCTCACACGGGCCCAATAGGCCACGCTGACTTGATTGCAACCAAAACTAACTTCACGGCATTTTAAAAGTTTGCCAATTTATATGGGGATCGTCACATTCTTGATTCCTCTCTAGAGTCATTAAACTCGTCTACATCGACGAGTTTTCAGTATACGGACTATACACAAGATACTTAATATCAACTTGATTTAAGTGGCTGAGCTAGTCACACTTTTATTATTATTATCAGTCCCGTGCAGTTCTTCTAGGGCCATGAATGTGAGGTGTAGACTCATTTTTTTTATGTCGATAGCGTTGTGTTGGTGGGAAGTCAACTTGTCACACATTTCAGCTAACAGAAACAATATTTTTTTTTAAATAACCAGACTGAATTGTTTTGTGTCGTTTCATTTTTTCAGATGACATTTTAATATTGAGAAACTTATGTTATAACAAATTCAACGAGGAAAAGATCAAAAGAAAAGTAAATGCAATGGCAAGGGCCAGAACAGAATGTCCCGAATACTTTGCAGACCGAGACCCATTGAGTCCACGCGTGTCAAAAGCTCTGAAGTCATTACAGTTAATTGTGATGCCATCGCTTACAGATACACAAATGAGAATATCAGTTTTAAAGTAAGTTAACTAAATAACTTTTTTGATTCTATCGATTCTGCTTTGGCACGTTGCGCTGTTTACTGGAAGCTAAAAATAATAATATTTCATTGTATTTTTTAGTTTTGATATTAACGAAAACGTATGCTATGATTGTGTCATAAATCCTTGAATAATTGTTGCACGATAATGTTAGAAATAATCACGTGGTTGGCCACAGCATCATGTTGTAAGAATCAATTTGGAAACGAACGAATAAATAATCTGGGAATAGTAAGTGCGCTTCCCAAATTAAGTTACGCGAAGAAGTTGAAAAAAATGTGACATAATCGTTTAAAGATACAATACTGTTGCTATGGTTGTACGCCATGATACCATTTAGCGCCGGGTTTCTCCACAAGGAAAATATTATTTTAGGGGAGCCAAATCTTAGTCGTGTGAGGCCACGGGCACACTAATTACAATAAACAGAAATAAGGTATTTTGTATTCGAACAAGGAATTTAATTAATAAAAACAGATAAATGAGTTAAAACTGTTCATAAAAGAATGTGACGCCGTAACATAGTGTGGTTTTCTTGTATTTTTTTATTTAATTCATTCCTAGTCTCGAAAAAGAGGTTACAAGCTCAAAAAAGCTGAGAAACTATGGTCTAGCTGCAGTTTTTCTCAAAATTTTTGAGCCCGTTGCCTCTTTTGAGTGCCTTTTTTTTCTGCGGCCCTCATACCATTGTTTTGTCTTCCCATGAAAATTTGAATTTTAAAATCCCAGGAATTTACAGATTTGCCCAAATAACAATGCGGGACCTTTTTTAGCTCTTCCAAGAATTTCAAATCCAAGATCACAGAAATTTACGGATTTCGGAAAATTTGCCCGTTGCCCCCTTAAGCTGTACTGTGGCTCCCCTCAACAAAATATAATCTCTGTGGAACATGCTGGGCTGGGAACCACAGGATCCACCGTTGAGAAACCCTGGTCTAGCTGGAACCCACAATTTTTAGATGTTTGCATAGTCTTAGAACAGTGGTTGTTATAATGTAGATCCCAGAAATTATGATCACTTATTGATTGATTGATGAAAAAAGTTGAAATACGTGTTCGTAAAAAAGCTGTGTTTTGTCGCTAATATGCTCTTCATTTTATCAACAAAATAGTCTGTGAAGTCAAAATAGTCTAAAAATCTGTGAGAATGAACATAGTTTGAACGATTCAAATTTAATATTGAAATTCCACCAAGCACCTTCAGTCGAAATCTTAAATTATAACAAAATAGACACTAAAAAACTGTTGAAAATCTCAAGTGAAAGAATGGTTATCTGCAAAAGACATCATATGTAGTTGGCCCAGAAAAAATACAGTCTATGTATGTATTATGCAGTAATTTCGTGTTTGCGTGCCTGCAGTACTAGAATTTGAAAAAACACATTGATATTTTTCTTAAAGTTTGTTGGAGTCAGTTATTGCCTTCTTTCTCGAAATGGTAGTTAGTATATATGATTTTAATACGCCACGGGTCTTTTTGTAGAAGATATAAAAGAATTAAGCGTTTTAAATAAACTTGGGAATCGCTGACATTTATTATACACCATACGCAATAAAGTTTATAAACATATAAATGTGTCAAATCAGTCTAAGCCAGGGTAAACCAAACATCGGCTTGCGGGTCATGGAGTTCGTACGAATGACTCGTACATGTATACATATCGACTGTGGAACGGAAAAAGGACGTAACCCTCAATTTTCCAAAACAGCTTTTTTTCAATAATCACAATGAATACAACTTGACACACGTTCTATCAAAAGGATGGAAGCTAAAAATGCCAAATTGGTATCTAAATTTAGCTTTTAAGTTTGAAAAAGATGACCTTGTAAAAAATTAAAACCAAAAAGAAACACTGAAATAAAAAAAATTCCGAGACAATTTCTTTAATTATTATTAGGTTATGTCAATTTAACACCCGTTTAGAAGTATCCGTGCACTTCAAGGTTGTGTATAATTCATAATTTGCATGTGTCACAAAATCATCAAAACACGTTTTTAGCGCCTCCTGTAAAATTTGACATGTGTGGGTTACGTCTTTTTTCCTTTCCACAGTCGATATGTTATATTAAATGCGTAAAGAAAATAAAAAAATAGGTTCTTCATGTTTGTAAATGTATTGAAATCAACCTTTTAAAAACACGGAAATTTACGTTTTTAAAACGATCAATGGTATATGTATGTATGTATGTAACCAATGCGTGACAAAAGCTATTTGTATTTGATCGTAATTTTTTGCATAATATTTAAATACAAATAAATTATTTTATATGATAATTTCGGTTTTAGAAGGTAGCTCTAGGAAAAAAAACATTCTTGATAATATTAATTGATTCTACAAATAAGTGCGTTCAAATTAACATGAAAATGTATTTTTCGATGAGGCATCAAGTTTACCCAACCATGGTAAACATGATATAGGCAAATAAGCTCGTCAGGCAAATTTGAAACCACACCATTCTAGTGCTGTATCACTAATAACTAAGTAACTGAGAGTAACTCACTAATATTACAATAATTATGTTTTGAAAAAACTCAGTTATAAACTGTTATAAATATAATAAAAATAATAAAACATTTTTAGTACTTTTTCCACATAAAATTTATTAGATCAGGACCGGTTTCGCTCATGATGAGCATTGTCAACTGATAAGAAAAACAATAAAACAGTGATATTTATACAAATTTTAAGTGATAAAAACAAGGTATGACAAACAATTGGTATTACAACCTAGCAAAAGAATTGAAGTAAAATACAAGGAAAATAAACTATAAATAAAAAGTTGAAGACCACTTAGAAATGAAACTATTATGACAAAAACCAATTAGGTATGAATTATATCTATAGATGACAGACATTAAGATTTATTTATTATATACACTAATTGTTGGTTTTTACTTTGGTAATGATAATTCATACCTAATTGGTTTTTGTCATAATAGTTTCATTTCTAAGTGGTCTTCAACTTTTTATTTATAGTTTATTTTCCTTGTATTTTACTTCAATTCTTTTGCTAGGTTGTAATACCAATTGTTTGTCATACCTTGTTTTTATCACTTAAAATTTGTATAAATATCACTGTTTTATTGTTTTTCTTATCAGTTGACAATGCTCATCATGAGCGAAACCGGTCCTGATCTAATAAATTTTATGTGGAAAAAGTACTAAAAATGTTTTATTATTTTTATTATAATGCCATTCCACCAAGTATTGACAGTGAACACCTTAAAAGTGTTATAAATATTTTGTAAATACGATGTGAGTATAATAAATAATGTTGAAAAATAACAAGATTACTTTTTTTTTATCAACAATGATGAACGATTCTTCACACCGATATATCACACTCGTTGTTTGCTTAACAACCACAGGTGGACTAAGCGAGCCCATTTTTAAATAAATAAATAAAAAACAATATTTGCAGACAGATCAGTACCTAACTACGTTTAATATACATGGTTTAAATGTATTATGCAGCCGTCAGATTAAAAAAATATCCCTAAGGAACTCAACGTCGTACCCTCCAACACCCGTTACGACTTCACACTCTTCCTACAGGGTGTATTCCGTAGCGTAACAACGTTAGTCATATTTTTGAATTATATTACAAAGTTTTGCCTATGGTGTCACAGTGAAATTAATAAAAGAAGGTATCACTAGATCAAGGGTCACCAAAATTTCTGAGAAGCTTGATGGGTTGAATTTTTTTAAAACTCAAGAGACCGGATGAAAAATAAATTCTTATTGGAACATAATCAGAATATTATTTTTAATTAAAAAAATGGATAAATCACTACTAACACACTTCAAGTAGTCACACAAGTCAAGCGATGTGTACTATGCAAACTATGAATATTGTCGATTGGGGCTATTTTTTGGTCATTTATATTGTTCTATTTTCCTGCACTACATTCATAGAATTTTAATAAATGAGAATGTTCGAGAAATTTTAGAATTAAAGAACATCTGGTCGCTTCACTTCCAACAACACATTATAAAGGTTACTTTATTTAACTTTGGGTCCGCTACCAGGTACTCCCAATTGATGATTTGAAATAAATAATTTTCGTGAATTCACAACGAAGTCATGAAATTTTATAAAATTCATATTTCCTATATGAATAATTTATATACAAAAATCAGAAATTTTTGGAGGGCCGGAACGTTTGGTGACCGACACTTTAGATACACAGCATTCTTTTGATATTTTTTTTATCAAACGATTCCGAAACTTATTTTTTTTTGAATGAATGAAGTCTTGAGTCGTTTTATTTAAATACTTCACCTGGAAAAAAGCGTCAATTTACCGGGAATTTATTTTCTGGTTGTCTCAAATCTCGACACAGAATCCCTAATATTTATACTTGAAAATAAGCAGTCAGATTTTTTGAAGAGTATGATTATTGTTACTAAATGAATATTTAAAAAATATTTCAGATTTAACATTGACAAGCATGAAGTTTTTGATCTTGATATGTTTGGCTTGGGATTTTTTATGGTGACAGACATCCGATGCACAAATGAAACGTGTTTGGGAAATATCATGATCTGTGATGCCTCCAACTTATCCGTTAGTCAAATAACACAGTTGGATTTCACCGCGGTCAAGAAAATCTTGTCTGTTGTACAGGTATGTTTATTTTTTCTTGCATTTACAGTGGAACCCCGATCAACCGCTCTCGCATTATTCGTTTTCCCGGATGGATTGTTTATTTTTCATAGTCCCGGCCAGACACCTATAAGAACAATGTTAAATTATTCAGCATTAATCGTTCCCCGATTATACGGTTTCCTCGATCTAAATATTATGGTCCCGTCACAAATATTATCCCGATTGACTGTTTTTGTTGAATATTTCTCATTTCGCTCATAAAAAAGCATCTACTAATAAAAATTGAGCGACAGTTAACAGTCGACAAACTTACACTTCTACTGAAAACGAAGACGATAGCCATTCAGTTAAAGATTTGGAATTAAGTCAAACCAGTATAACTGTTCTCAAATTTATTATGACCTAGACAAAGAGTGGAGAATCTTTTCATTAAAAAGCCCACATTCATTTATTTATCTGATTCAAAATAAGGCCGCAGTAAAAAAAACGTTGACCCTTTTTTTCGACTGTCGAACAATATAATGTGTTGATTACACTCTTTTTCCAAACGCTTGCGTAAAATATTCACTTTGATCAAGTCAAAAGGCCGCATCAAACTATCCAAGACGCTGCAGGTTCCCCTCCACTGACCTAGACACTAATTAAAGGGAGTCACTAATACTCAACATCACTTTTGTATTTTTTTACGGTTGATAAAGCTTAAATTTAGCATTGGCGGCATTATTGTTTTATAAATTATTTTTAGAACAAGAATTCTAATATTGTTTTATGTCAGCTGAAAATTCTGATCAAATTTTTAAATATTTTTACTGTAAATTTGTTGTTTTTTGCAGAATTGTTACGGATCTTCAGTTGAATCTATACATATTATCAATGCACATCCATTCACTGAAGTAATGTTGAAAGTTTTGAAGTCCATACTGAAAAAGAAGATTTCTGATAGGTTTACTGTACATTCAACAATGGAAAGCTTTCATAAAGCTTTCCCAGTAAAATATTTACCTAAAGATATGGGTGGTGATGAAACCCTTACTTTGAAGGAAATTGCAAGTAAGTTTAAGCCTTTCTGATACTGTAAGCTTACAGAGATGAAAATTAAAATACTAATTACACTTTTTCTGCACCCCTTTTTCAATTTTTCAATAAATCTATGAAAATGCAAGAAGAAAATATTTACCGTATTTGAATTAACCCTCCAAGGACGAGCGTGACCATATGGTCACATTTAACACCGTTGTCTATTGATCCCACTATTCATCCTTTTTCTATTAATTAAACACTTTCTGACATATCTATACATACAAAAAATAATGCACAGTCGAACTTGGTTATTATGAGAAAGATGAGACCGACTGAATTTTTTCGTTATATGGACTACTCGTTATATCTCATCATAGTATCTGGAGCTGCCACATAGCACAACAAGTCGCAATTCAAACAAAAATACACAATTTGAATTTAATAACATACCCGTTACACACATATTACACTTTTCTGTCAGTTCACTTTTCTCATAAAATTTTAAATTGATGCTTGTTTCATTGTTTTCACTCACAATGTTCTTAAATTTCTTCTCAAAGCTTGATATTTTTGTTCGGTATGGCCGAGAAGTAGTTCGTTATAAAAGTGAATGAATGTATGGAGAAAACAATAAACTAAAGTGTCAACGAATTTTTCTCCGAGATCAACCGAGATCTCGCTATTTACGTGATCGTAATAACCAAGTTCGAATGTCTACTTATACAGTTATTGTATCATGAAACCTTTATTTACTTTATAGCAAAGTGGGAGGAGGCTTTAAGAACTGAAGAAATAAGAAAAATTATCATGGACATCGATAAAACAAAATCTATTGAATCCAAAAGACCTGTAGTAAAAGATTTTAAAGTTGTCGACCAGCTGGGGGTGAGAGGAACGTTCAGAAAACTAGACCTTGATTAGAAATAATATTTTAGTTACAGATTTGCCTATAAAAAAATACTTTAATACTTATGTAACATTGCAAAACAAACGTGGTCATCCCTAGTTACTGCTATTTTTGAGGTTTTTTGGTTGGTATGACATCTCATGTTATTGTATATTTTAATATTTATTTCAAATATTGTTATATGGTCGTTTTATGTTATTTTATTATGAAAGTATGTGATATATTTCAAACATAGTCATCTCCATCGAGTTTTTACATGATTGTTTTGTTTGAATCCAATAACTCAATATCTTTCACAAAAAAAAAGACAGTGACCTCAATGGTAACATAAATAACGTGATTTAAAACAATGCATTCATTGTTGAATAAAAGTGTTAATTTTAAAATGTAAGCTATAGGTAAAGAGATGTCATGAAAACATATTTTGGTACACTTATAAATACTGCAGTACTTATAAGAACTGATCATGTTTAACAGAATTTATTTCAGAACAGGTAAAATCCAAAAATATTATCAAAAGTGGCTCTCAAAAATAAAAAAGTATAGTCATGTTTATTAAATAATTTTGATAAATATTGTGCATAATGAATTTTTTGCTTTTTTTATTTCCTGTATTCATATCGACTTCGGAAAGGAAAAAGTACGTAACCAACAGTTTCTTCAAAACAGCTCTTTTCGATAATCACAAAGTATTAAACTCGAAACACGTTCTATCAAAAGGATGTAAGCTGCAAATCCCGAATTAGTATCTAAATTTAGCTTTTGAGTTTGAAAAAAGATGAGCCTGTGAAAATTGAAACCAAGAAAAAAAAACTGAAAAAAAGGTTTTTCCTAGACACGTTTCTTTAATTATTATTAGATTATGTTAATTAAACACCAGTTTAGAAGTCTCCGTGCACTTCCAGGTTGTGTAGATTTCATAATTTGCATATGGCCCAAAATCATCAAAACACGTTTTTGTGCCTTCTATAAAATTTGTTGTGTGTGGGTTACGTCCTTTTTCCTTTCCAAATTCGATATATAAACACAACTTTATCGTTTGAAAAAACATGCTAAAAAGTATAGACATTTAGTTCATTCTGACACAGTCCAATTTTCATATGCTCTTCCAACTGCAAACATTGCCGCTCAAACCAAGGATGCTTAGCAGCAGAAACACGACTACATTTACTTAGATACAAAGGCAGAAAACACTTTCTCCTAAATTACATAAGAGTGGCTCGTCCAGCATGCCTAACGGTTATTTTATTGTAGAGTTATTAATACAAAATCAAAATCCAGTCATTCAAACACTGGCCGCACGTTTCAAAATATTTTTGAGCGTGTAACTATGTGTAAGCATACTTCAAAATTTCTGAACCTCAAAAATAAAATGACTCCGTGATTTTTCTCTAAAAGAATCTTTCCAACACTTACCTTTCATAATACTCAGAACACGAATTCATGGAACAAGAATATTCCATACATAAAACCGATCGCCTGCGATTCGTTAAACAATCGAATGATACTTAAAATGCATATGTGTATTATGTAACAATATTTAATAAATATATTTTTTTTTATCAATGTCCGCTCCCAATGTGGAGGTTAGAAGGATAAGGTTAGGACAGGACAGTGTTTAACTAATCGCTCTCGCTACGATTGAAGGATCGGAAGGGCGGGAGGGATTTTTTAGACACCCATGCATTGAACAGAAATCAATAATCGGTCGAAAAAATGCTGTTCATACTGTTCAAGACGAAAGCCAACAACGCTATCCGCTCTGCTTCGTCTATGGGTGTATTGCCGGTCCTGGCTGGTGTACTACCGTTAGATTTGCACATTTAAGTAAGAGGCGCAGCAGTAATTCTGAGTAAGAGTGTCGAGTCTCAGATGAGGGGAATTGATGAACTGTCTCCTCCTTTATCTGACCTTTACGTTCCTAAGGCCCATAAGAACTGTGACGCGCAGTATGAATATTGCTAGACTTGTTGTGAACATTATTCCAAAGGTAAGTAAACATAAATTATTTCTTAATGTAAAATGGAAAATGGAGATAACCAAAGTTTTGACTCCGAATTTATGGACAAGTAAATTCACAACTGGCCATGGTCACTTCGCTGCAAAGCTCTTTTAGCTTGGCCGGTTAGTAAGCAGTCCAAATTATAAATGCGGGAATATTATTCAGGATGCTGATCACATCTTTTGAGAATGTCCAGACTTGAACGACGAACGGGAATCTTGCTTAAGACGATACGACTATCTGTCGGCCCTGTTGGTCATGCTGGGTTGGTTGGATCTAAGGAAAATTATAAGGCCTTCAAGAAATACACAGCGTAAACATATTTATAAATAAAACCCAATTCATGTATGTTTTTTTAGCTTCATTGTTTTATTAATCATTCTGCACATTGTAGTGCACGCAACTAAGTTTTAAAGAATTTCTTCTCGGCATATCCCTGTAAAAAAAAGAACACGCATAACGTTGTTAGTTGTTACGTTTAACGTTACGGAATACACGCTGTAAGAAGAGTGTGAAGCTGTAGCAGGTGGTGGTGTGTACAACGATGAGTTACCTAATGAATCTAAAAACGGAATACTTTTTGTTGAAAAAGTGCTAACCCACCTCAGATTGCAAGAGTAAGTGTAAAAATGGTTACTATTCTTATGACTTCAAATTCATGTTTCAAACTTTACGTCTCGGTTAGACGTTCTAAAACTGTCAAAACCACCACTGTGTATTAGGGCATTCAATCTTGAACCTTTTTGTAATCCCGGGATTTTGGGGTTGACTATTTTTCCAATCCTGGGATTTAACATTCACGATAAAATCGTGAAGAAATTCGGGACATATAATGTATACACAAAGATCTAAGAATTCTTTATTTCCTTAATTTGACAATGGTCTCATCGGGCTGAGTCAAAAAGTAAACAAGGGACTCGCGTGAGCCCCTCCATCGAACTTCCAGGCCACTCCTGGTACACAAAATGTTCCGAAAATTTGAAAACTCCGGACATATTCCTTATTTTTTAAAAAAGTGTTATTGTTTAATGCTAGTGAAAAGGTATACAGCGACATCTATTAGTAAGAAAAAAAGAAATGTGAATTATTCACATAGAATCGTGTAATTGATAAGATCAATTACAGAACAATCAATCAAAAACAAAAAAGTTTAATCGAATTTCCAAAACATCCAATTTTATCACGGTATTTCATATTCTACTTTTATTTTAACGGCTAACTGTATTTAATGACACATGTCGCTTGCCTAAGCAGTGAAATCTAGTTTTACAATAAATCGATTCATTTCGATCGTTCAGATATCTCAACATAGATGTCACTGTATACCTTTTTCAATAAAATCTATCACTGAATATAATTATAATATGATATTTCTTATTTTTCATTCTGCTATATGAATTTTAGAATATAATATATGCACCCACTTAGAATAAATAAACATTTTTTCTTTATGAATGAACTATGATTAAGGGTGAGTATCACGGTCTACAGCGACACCTATAATGAAGACAAATTATTAAATGGCTTTTTAACAAACATTTGTTTAATTGAAAGAATATATGAGGCTATTTTTTGCAAACCCGGTTCATGGTTAAATGGTTGAAAAATGAAACTTGAATTTCATTTTGTAAAACAATATACATTTTTAAAGCATATTTAGTTTTAAATGACGAATGTTTTAAACCGGGTTTGCAAGTAATAGCCTCATATATTAACAAGATTTTCAAATCATCCCAGTTGAGTTGAGCATTCCTTATTAGTAATTTTAGTCATTTAATAAATTATCTTAATTATAGGTGTCGCTGTATACCGTGACACTCATCCATGATACAAATTTATTTTCGATCACAACAATCAACACAAAAAATTGCAAACTATAATACAAAGTAACTACTATCCTATTTAAATTGCTAATTATTTCATTAATTATTGTTTTATTTATTTACAATCTCATGTTTCAATATCGACTGTGGAAAGGAAAAAAGACGTAACCCACAGTTTTTTCAAAACAGCTTTTTTTCGATATTCACGATGTATCAAGCTTGATACACGTTCTATACCAATGATGCAAGCTGAAAATGTCGAATTAGAATCTAAATTTAGCTTTTAAGTTTGAAAAAGATGACCTTGTAAAAAATTAAAACCAAGAAAAAATACTGAAATAAAGGTTTTTCCTAATCAATTTCTTTAATAAATATTAGATTATGTAAATTCAACACAAGCTTAGAAGTCTCCGTGCACTTCAAGGTTGTGTTTAATTCAAAATTTGCATATGGCCCAAAATCGATGCAAATCCCGAATTAGTATCTAAATTTAGCTTATGAGTTTGAAAAAAGATGAGCCTGTGAAAATTGAAACCAAGAAAAAAGACTGAAAAAAAGGTTTTTCCTAGACAGTATCTTTAATTATTATTATATTATGTCAATTAAACACCAGTTTAGAAGTCTCCGTGCACTTCCAGGTTGTGTAGATTTCATAATTTGCATATGGGCCAAAATCATCAAAATACGTTTTTTGCGCCTTCTATAAAATTTGATATGTGTCGGTTACGTCTTTTTTCCTTTCCACAGTCGATATGTATGTATACATAGTGAAGCAATGATAAAGTCCTGATACCACAGTATAGATATTATCAAAAAAATATGTTATTCAGAAATAAAAAATGCTTATCATAAGAGGAAATGGATGTTTATGTAATATTGTTGAACATATTAATGTTGATAGCAGTCAACTAACTACGTTCAGGAAAACCACTAATCATTATCAGGGCATACAGTCCCGGGATACCGAGCGATTTGGTGATACCGTACTCCCGGATCATCTTAATATCGATCCCGGGATTTTGAAATTCACTATAACATGTAAAAAAATATATTTAAAATCTAAATTCCTCCCGCTTTACTACCATATATTACACACTTTTTTTTACACATTTTATACAAAATTCAGTTGCAATCATTTCTTTTTTAGAGTAGTATGTACAAAAAAAAATTGCGATCTTAGACACGAGTGTTTGTAATATTTCTTCTACTCGAATTGATATCAAGCAGCTGTGGCTTAGGGAAAAAAATGTTACCTTGGGCGTTAGCTGTAATGTCAGTTTTATTGTTGTTGTATTAAATATATTTATAAATTAGTGATATGTAAAAAATGAAAACATGAAATTATAATTATTATCAATCCCGGTTTCCTGGTTTCCCGGTGTAACAGCTAGTATGTGGCTAAATAGTCAGTAAGACATCAATGAACATGTTGAACTTTAGTACATTTTTGTAACATTGTTTTTTACTAACGAAGTATTAAAAAAATAATATTTGTAGCTTTTATTTGATACTTCAAAAACCGTATTAACCCAAATTTTCGGTTATATTGGAAACCAATTTTGCGAACTTCAGTTTCTGTACAAGCTTTAATAAAAACTAGGGTATTAAATCCCGGAGCTCTTTTCTGGTCACGGGATTTTGGGATTGGCGTTTTTTCAATCCCTGGATTTATCATTTAGTTTTTATACATGTTTTGAATTGTATACTCTTATAGTTAAAGGCAGTTAAATCGTTGGCGGTTTCTTTTGTTACGTACAGTAATCATATTAATAATTTAATTAAACTGTTCTCAAATTTGAGTGTGCTGCTTTGGATTTTCCACCCATCATTTTTATCAACTTATGGCACTTGTTGCATTTAAAGACATCTTTTTTTTTCAAATACAATCTTTCTCACTTTGACGCTTTATAATATATATTATCTTTCTATGGTGTCGAATAAGCAAAGCAGTATAAAAAAACAAATTAACTATGGCAGTTTGTAATCAAACTCAATATTGTTGATGTAATATGCGTCACAAACCAAAAATTAAATAAAATATTCAAGCAATAAAAATAAAACTGAGATCGCAAACTCGATAATAAATGCAAGAAACTTTTTCAAGGACAAACACGTAACTTTACGTTTATTATGCGTAATGAAACATGACCTCTGTATTGAAATACATGTCTGCAAGGACAAATTGACTGTCTCAAACACCAATAACGATGTGAAGCAGGAGTGTAACCTAATCAATAATTATCACTGATAATAAAACAAACATCAGTTATATAAATTTAGAATTTACTCCAGAAACATTACATAAATACCGACATTTCAATATCTGGAAATCGGATGACATACCAAGATAGCAGTTTTGGTAATATAAGTATTATGATCGACTAATAATCTTTATTTTAAGTATTATGTTTTAATATTTAAAACCTACTCCAAAATCCCGGTATTGATAGTACAGGATTAAATATTTACTCAGGTTCCCGGGATTAGAGGCCCTAATAATAACCCGTTAAAGAAAAAAGCACACGCGCTCAGCAACACAAACTTAGCTCATATATTCAGTTAGAGAAATGTCTACCGAAAAGTAAACTATTAAAGCTAACATCAATGTTACAATCAATTATTATCAATAATTGAACGTTTATTAATAATTCAAAGACAATTACTCCTGTAAGGGGTATTTTCCTTAAAAACATACACACACAGAGAGCCTTCAGCTGTCAAAATCGTTTTAACAGTCTTCAATAAGCTAGCTTACATGCGGGGAAGAGAAATAAATACTAGGTCTGTGTATCCACATTTGTAAAAACTTTATCTAGAAAACTAGCAGCCAACTAATAAGAGATGCCGAAAAATTTCCATTTGCTATTTTAGTAGGCGTGAAAAGGATCGCCCCTGTTTTTGCGCTGTTGACTTTGAGCTTCCATTGATTTGAAGAAGTCATTCACCTGTGTCGTGCTTACCTTATATGCGAAAAACTGACGTGCCCTTTTCAAGAATGACGACAAATACGACGTCGCGCGATGACGGCAGCTTCACCTAGGTCAAGGGTCGCCTAGCTATAATGTGAGAAATGCAAAGTTGTTATGGAAACAGGATTTCAAAAGTATCAGATAGAAATAAATATGCAAAATAGATTACTGTTAGGGTGTTCACTGTCAATTCTTGGCCATATGGCATTATATTATCAATTTAATTGACGATGTTCGTCATGAGCGAAACCGGTCCTGATGTTTTTAAATTAAAGTGGAAGTAGTATAAAGCAGCGGTCGTCAAACTTTTTGGGCTTACAGATTACTACATTCACAATTTTAATCCAGCTGTGGTCCAACTGGACTTTTTTAGTGCTAGATATTAAATATTGAAATAAAAATGATCAAATGTGTCTAAAAATGCACCTAGTTCATAAAATAAAACTATTAATTATAATTTAATTATAAAAGCTTTATTTTTTAATGTGATGGATGTTCCTGGATATTTGAAATGATAAAATTTATATTTGGGTCCAATGTAACTACAAGACGGAGAACTGAATGTATTTCAAGCCGAGATTGATGGCGTGTTTTGATTGCTGTGACAGATGAAAAGGCTTTTTTACATTCATATGCTGTGGACAATTGAATTAGAATTTTTATCAGAAGGTTTAGAAAATTAAAATAATGTCAGATTTGCGGGCAACCAAAATTTTCTCACGGAACACACTTTGCCGACCGCTGGTAAAAAGGAATAAGAAGTGATAAGTTCAAGAGTTGACGCCTGAAGAGCCACAAACGCCTATGTGTAAAGCCGCATGCGGCTCGCTAGCCACGGTTTGCAGACCCCCCGACCTAGGAAATGCTGTACGTAGGCGATGCCGTTTAATATAGATCAAAACCATACCGCCAGTCTTCTGGCATCCATCAAAGGATATACATACATATATCAGTTGCCCGTGTTGTGAAAACAAAGCGTTCAGTTATTCGTTGTGATTTTTTAAAAGTATAATTTAATGAAGTGAAGTTATTTTACGCAGAGTTTCTTAAATTGTGAAAACAGATTTTTTATAAAAGGTGAGATAGTTTTTAACTTAAAACTAAGATAAAAAATGGACACGGGGAAAGAAATGTTTCGTAATTTTTTTTTGGAGTTAAATTAACATTTTGCAACGATTGTGTAGTCAAATAATAATAAAAAAACACAAAGACATACATATTTTTAATGTAATTTTTTATTACATGCGCATTGCAAATGGTTGACAAATTACATTTTTTTTTTAATAAAAAAAAACAGAATACCATTGAATATTAAAAAAGCAGTAGATTTTGTTTTAAGGAAGTAAAACTCTACTTTAATAAATAAAAAAAGCATTCGTCGGAACCCACCCATGTCCACGTGGAATTTGTCATCATCTAAAGTAATATTGTTAAAAACTGTTAAAGTTCTCCCCAGTGGCATCGCCATTGGCAGACCGGTTCTACACATTAAGAGAACAAACAATCAATGTCCACGAATTTTCAAAAAATAATCAGAAACATTTAGTTTCACGTTCTCAAGAATGGTGGAATTCTCATTTTGGCATCGTATAAGTCGAAAGAAATATGTGGCCAAGTACATTTCTTTTCTAACGTTTAAAATATTAAAGTTTAGCATGCCCAAGGAAAAGTTCGTTGGATAAAGCCATAGGCAATATCCATACACCATCATAGTCTCAAAAATTTCTTCTGAATCTTCTCCACCATAAGGATAAATTAAGGGTGTATTTTAATCAAATAATATATGATATTTCGTTCATATTTAGATGTTTAACGAAAATGAACAGTTTTTAGATCGTCGATTCAGTTTTCAAAATAATTCTCATGAATCTAGCTAGGCTTGCACATGCTTGGAATAAGAAAACGTGTACCTGATATTTTGCAAACAAAATTTTCAAGATCGCGAAACAAGCAGCCAAAAAATCACCTAAATCGTATTAGTTTCATTTCTGGTTTCACTCATTAAAATATAAATAATTAAACAAACATTCATTATCCTCTGTCAATATAATGATTATATGAAGCTATTATTTTAAAAACCGGCTCGCTTAACAACTTTGTTGAAACATGAACCATGAATGTAATTTAACAAATAAAGACAAATTTTGTTTTTAAAAAGCAGTCTAAAATCTAGCTTGATAACATACAAAATATCTTTCCAAAGGAATGTAAAACCAAAAATTGTATATATTTTTACAAAATGAAATTCAAATTCCATTTTTAAACTATTTTGATACGAGACGTGTTTGCAAGTAATAGCTCTCATATATCACAATAATAAACGGGTATTTTTCATAAATAACCACCAGTTTCTTAAAATCATTCCACCACTACCTATCTCTCCTGCCTGATTGACTTTTTAAGTTTTTTTAAAGTTTCAATTTTTGTTTAAAGGAATTTAAAAAAAAAATATTTGACATCACAGCTTACGCCAATGCGTCAAATACTTTTAAGTTGAAAGATCATACGAGATATACTCGATGAGAATTTTTAAAAGTCACATGAGATAAACTCAAGGAGAATTGACTTCACAAACACCCATGTCTTAGATCTCAAATTAAAATTGAAAAAAAATCCAATTTTAACATTGACCTTACCGGGAATCGAATCTAGACCCACCTGGTCGGTAAAGCAAGCTCTAACCAACTAGACCACAGCGGGCGACATTGTCAAACCCCGAAAAGTTGCGACACTGATCACTAGTAATAAAAATCCAACATGCACCGAAGAAGAGAGAAAAAATACAAGAGAAAAAAAAGAAATAAATCAAGAGCTTTTCTCTCTGTAAAAGATGAAGGGCTCCAGTCACTAAAATCATTGAAATACTCATCAATTTCGAACGTGTCAATATCAATAGTATTCTTGATATATTTTTATTTTCAGTTAATTTCGAACGGTTTTATCAAAATTAGAATTTGGCTAATTTTCTTAATCGGTATTTTTGCATTTTAAAAAACAATATTTCGGTATTGAATAAACACCACCATTTCAGTTATACCAGTTTTGCAATCCTTAATCGGAACGTCTGCGTAATATTTATGTGGAACCCTATTGCGATGAAATCAATTCCTCGTTAATCAATGAGCCGTCTATAATGTTGTTTGATTTGATCAACATAAAAACGATGTTCACAAGTGATTTGGTAATATTTATTTTGGTCAAAATACTCGTAATGTATTTGCATACTTCAATGGCGGTCATAAGCGATGTCAAAAATAATAACCCCGAGGACAAAATGAATGGAACGACGCAACTTTTTCTCAAGCCGTTTGAATTAATTATTATTTTTATCCGGCCTCGTATTTGACCGAAGTATTTTATTTCACGATCATATTTAAAATACTCAATAGGACGAATTTTTTAGTTATATAAAACAAGTTATTGATGTATACTTAGACAGTTGGATTTAATTTAATTTAGATAAAGTTAATCGCTTATGTCGTAAATCATTTCACTTATTTTTCGCTACACAAGACAGCTGGGAGCTTTAAGTAAAATTTAAATGTAGTTATTGAATATATTAATAACATTAAACGGCATTTCTAAACATGACAAATTCTTAGTAAATTTTTCATACTCAAATTGTTGATTGATTGCTAAAAATGTAATGGACAGTACATAGCATTACAGCTGACGCTGACATGCGCTTGACAACATGTCAAAGAAATATATTGTGAGTATTAAAATTCTATATCACCAAAAACTTAAAACAGACAAAAGTTGAGATACGTGCTTGTAAAAAATAAACGACGATATTACCTATGCAAAAAACAAATTTTAAGAAAAAAAAGGTTATGGTTTCGGCCACGCATGTAAAAATTGGGAGAATGTAAGTTTGAGAATGTCTAGATTTATTAACTCCAGAAAAAGAAGAGAAAAATACGTTAAAATTTAAAACCATCTTCAAGCTTTTATTCGCTCTGAGATTATAAATAATTACCGTGAGAAAAGCTCCGTTCGTATTTCCATACCATTTCCAAAAAGAGAAATAAAAAAAGTTCTTGAAAGAAGAGACGACTTCTGAAAAAAATTGCAATTAGTATCATATAACGATTAAAATTTGTTATTTTAGAAAAATTTTAAGCCTTAAAATAAATTCATTATTTGTAGCTTATTTTATTAATAAAAACGCCATCTCAACGCGATTTTTACCGTTTCGGTTCTTAATTTCATTTTAAGCGATAATTTATTCTATCTGTAAACTAAACTATAATTTATTTAATAGATATAGATTTTTTGACAAGGCTTGTCAATTAGCTTGGTCATTAGGTTGTTATTTTAATATATTATGATAATTCAGTGTCAAGGGTATATAATAGGTAACCTAGATAAATAAATACCCAGGGTGATATTTGACAGGAAAGTGCCGGTGCGAAATAATTTGGTGCCCTAGGCAACGGTTTTTGGCGCGTCCCCTTTTTAACAAATCGTCCCATTTTTTCGAAATAATGAAAAAAACTCATATTTTATATAATATACATGTTCGCTACCAATGTAGAGAATATGGTCTCCTTATCGAGGAGGTATCTCAACAGAAGTTTTTATACGTGAACTGTTTGTAACTCAGTCGCTCAAACTCTTTTTTTTAAATCGTATTTCTATAAAGATACATAATAACAATGATTATTATTAGAGTATAATATATAAAAATATTTTTTAACTTCATTTGTGCGCCCTCTAATGGTTTGTGCCCTAGGCGATAGCCTGTTTCGCCTGAATTGTAGTTCCAGCCCTGTAGTCACAATATTGGCTGGAATGTCACTTTCCATGCGAAAAATACTTCTCGTGAAAATGCGATCACAGATAAAATTTTAATCTAAATTAAAAGATACTACGTAATGATCTTTTATCATTTATATATTCGATGATAAAATTATTTTACCTACTAAAATGAATTACTAAAGTAATACAAATATACATAAGACCTTTTTAGCTCAGTAAATTCATTTGACATCATATTGAAAACTATTTTCTGTACATTGATGTTGCGAACAACAAAGTAAGTAATATCTGTTGTAAAGTGGCTCTAAGATGACTCTGGATGTTTGTAATCAGGGCCGGCGCCACCATACAGGCGAAATAGGCAACCGCCTAGGGCGCAAACCATTAGGGGGCGCATAAATGGACTATGAAAATTATTTTTATGTTCTCAAATAATAAACAAATAGAAGTACATTTTATTTTATTTTGATTTTTGTATTTTTCGTTGTAGCTATGTATCGTATTCTATATGATTCGAAAAAGAGAAGTTGAGCTACCAAGTAACAAGCAGTTTACGAAGAAAAAACTTCTGTTGAGATACCGCCATTAGGAGGCCATATGATCCACACTAGGAGCGGATATGGATATATATATAAATCTTATGATCGTGAATTGTTTTTCTTTTATTATTTCGAAAAAAATGGGATGATTTTTTACAAAGAGGCGCGCCAAATAGCCTCGCGCCTGCACTGGTTGTAAGATAGGTGAAGTGAGCCAACTAGTAAAAGAGTAAATATAAAAGGGTTATATTTTAAAATTTTATGTACTATCACGTCTTTACTTGATGTTTTAGTGGGTTACATATTTTTTTGTTTTACGGAGATAACACTATCGCAAGGTGCTTAAGCTGAAGTTACTTCAAATTTACGATACTTTAAGACATGTAGCTTGTAACACTTAGCTCACTTCACTTATAATGTGCCCATTTTACAAGAGAGCATGCTGAAACATAGGAGGTCTCTGGAAAATCAAAGTTCTATTTTTGCAATCTTGATATAGGTGTATGTACTGAAGTTTATTTTTATATAAAGTATTTGCCACCTTGTTATCAGTTTTTATGGCTATGGCATATGATTTTTTGTCATCTACCCAAATGGTAAAATATGATTGTTGCATTAGTAAGCCATATACTCTACATTGGTAACAAGCATGTCTGAAAAAAAGTTATTATACCAAAACATGTACATTAACAAACCGAGGCACACTGTCGGGAAATATTTTATTATTTAATATGATAAATGAAATGTTGATTGTGATTTTTTTAGATGTAAATACCGAAATCTCAGAATGTATATAAAGACGATTTATCAGAATTTGTGGTCTTGCTGATCTTGGAACTGAAAGGCTTATTTATGATTAATCCCAGCATTGTATATCCGACGAGTTATAAATGAGTAAATTAGTGACTTTCGCCTTAGTCGCCTGTTGTGGCCCAGTTGGTTAGAGGCTCTATCGATCACGCACGTCTGGTTTCGATTCCCGGTAAAATTACAGAATTATTCAATTCAAATCTGGATCAAAGACTAGGTGTTTGTGATGTCAATTCACATTATTTCCTTTCCACCCATCCTTCTGATCCTTTAATAACTGGGTGTAGCGAAAGAGATTATTCAACCATTAGTCCTTTTCTAGCCTTATCCTTCTTTTCCTACTACTCACTTTGAAAAGAAGTGAGGTTGAGCGACTGAATAACAAACAGTTCTCGTAGAAAAAAAAACTTCTGTTGAGATACCTCCATTAGGAGGCCATCTGCTTCACATTGGGAGCGGACATGGATAAAAAAAATAGTGACTTTAAATACTGCACTGTTATTGTATGACTTTGTTTGTTATTATAAAGTTGTTTTCAATTTAAAAACTAAAGCACGCCTAATTTTTAAACGGAGTATAACCGGTCTTTTTCGTACAAAGTTTATAATGATATACGTACATCCCACGCTGTTATTAAAAATAATACCTTCAAAATTTGTTGATAGTGAAGGATAGATTCTTCAAGGTTGATATATATTTTTACTACAGTGCGTTTTGCGATCAGCGCTTATAAATACTTAGGTTTTTATCATATACATACAATTAAATTTGGTTTTTTTGTTATTTCACTTTTCGTGTTATATATCAAACTTTACACTGTGACGCAGTTATCCACGATTAGGTGATATATGTTCCTTATTCCTAATGTACATAAGGAACACACGAAACCTAATCGTGGATGACTGCGCCCTAGTGGAAAGCTTGCTATTGTAATACGTGTTTAGACCACGGTTTCTCAAAAAAATAAAGGTAGCCACAGTACAGTTTTGGGGGGTCACGGGCAAATCCATAAAATCCCAGGTTCTTAAAATCGGGCGGCGAAAAAAATCGCGAGAAAGCTAAACAAAAGAAAAGTCTCATGTCTTTTCATTTTGAAAAATTCGTAAATTCCTGGGTAGAGTTTTTGTCTAGAATGTGCCATTGAAAATTATTTTGGAATCTTTCAATTTTTTTTAAAAGAGTTTGACTGAAGGTGTTTGGTGGAATTTCATTAGTAAATTTGAATCGTTCAAATTATGTATGTCTGTGTTCACACAGATTTTGTCACTAATGACCCGGGTTTCACCTTTCGGCATCTTCAGGCGTTCAAGTGCACGGATGAACTTGAACTGACGTTCATTCACGTTCACTGACATAATTTGAACGATTCAAATTTCATTTTTTTACTTTTTTCCCAGTCGTCAATCAATCCCGAAATAATTGTGTCCCTAAGTCTCGAAATCTTATATGCTTACATGTTTAGTGTGCAAAATCAAATAGTTACGATACTTGGTCGTATGTATACAAATAATATATGTATAGTTATTTTTAAATATGGTAACATGTGCTTCATTTCAACTATAATGATACTTCTTAATAACAAAAACATATTTGTTAATTACTATATTCAAATCATTAAAGAATTCATTTTTTACTGCTTACATTAAATAAAAATAAATCAACAGTGGACAAAATCACGTGCAACTTTTGTTTGAAGTGCTATTTTTTCTGCCCTTTATTCGATATTGAATAAATTTAAGCCAACAATAACATTTTTATTATTATTTTCAACAATTATAATAATTGCTCATATTCAGGTTCTTTTAATTGGTATTTAACCTTCATCAATTTACTTTTTGACCGTTTGGCCCGGTAAATTTTCAAAAAAAATTGTTGTACATGTCTGTTCTAAAAGGATGCATCTGGAACAATTAAATAGCTACTTGATCTTTTCGATATTTATCATTTTTGTAAATTAAATATTAAACAACTGAACAACAACCAGTTTTCCTACAAAGAGTAAGTTGCGATGATTAATTAAGATACTATACTTTTTTAATCGGGAGGTAACATGGCTTAATAATAATATTTTTTATGCCGATTGAATAATAAAAAACCCGCTATTCCAATATTGACGTTTGGGTTTTTGTTAAATGAATTTCGAAAGCGATTTAAAGATGAGGGCGTAGACCTTCTACCGGAAGGTTGCAAATTCAATATATTTTTTTTTTAAATTGTATTTGATTTCCTCGTCAGTTATCGTCATTTCGAGCACTTAATTGCTTGACCTTAGTGGCTGATTTAGTGCTTGAGAGGTCTCTGGCGAGAAAAAAGTCGTAGACCCTGTTTTTTTTAAATATAGGATAAAACTTTGAATTTTACGATAAACAAAAAAATATGAATGAATTATGATGTATTGCATTGCATTTACATGTGCTGTCGTGATTATCTGCCTATGTTTGGTCTTTTTCGCTGGTTGAACGATAATTATAGTAATTAGTAAAATGAAATGGACCACATTGTTTTTTTTACTACTTAACGATATGCTTAGCAAGAGTGTCTTTCTTTTTTCAATCACGGTTCTAAATAATCTTAAATATATAAAATTAAAAATAATTTAGATTTTTCCACGTATTGTGCTACCAACTGTGACAAATGTTTCGCCTCTTTCAGAGGCATCCTCAGACAATCTTACTTTCACAATACTTGTTTATGTACGAACGATTTTAATTTTAATATTCTAACATGATGTATTATAAAAATAAAAACAAAAAGCATGGAGGAGAGGATAATAAAACAAACAAATAATAATGATACTACAAATGACATTTACATTACAAAATGATTAAATAATGAGTTGCATCAATTTGAAAGGGTTAAACCGATTGAAAATAAATTTAGCAGCGGCGACTACGTGGAATAATCTAAGTTATTTTAAATTTTATATTAAAATGAACTTCCACAAAGTTACCGCCGGATTCATCGAACCTTGTTTGAAGTAACGTCATAGGAATAAATTTATATATACCCGAGTTCACAAACTTTTTCGTCATATGTACATAAATATTTCCTGTTTTTAAAAAGCATAAATCTTATCTTGCTGCATCAAAAATAAATCTTGGTTTTGCCATTCGACCGAAAAGACTCACGTAAGTCACTGCTTTGTGAATAAAGCTTTGATATGTGAGGAGCAAACATTCAAAAAGTGTTTTGTCACACAAATACAAAGCTTGGGAAATGATGATTTAAGTGTTGCAAAAGTGACAGTTTGTTTGAATGTGTCAACTTTATGACTTAATTTTTATATAAAAAAAAACCTTATTGAACACTGATTTTGATTTCCATTCATAGGTTTTATTATGGACTGTCAGAATTGATATAAAACGGCATTTTTCAAATATTGTGACAAAACACTTTTTGAATGTTTGCTCCTCGTGTAGGTTTCCTATGAAAAAAACTCAATTAAAATATTATCACTAAATTGATGTTTTATTTTTCAGATCAATTAACTTCAAATTGTATCCTTGCTTTTGTTTCCTTGTAACCTTATGCTGTAGCCTGTGTAAATGTTTGGCTACAGCGTGTTTTATTTATTGCGACCATGAACCAATAGACTTGGAATATTTTGTTTAAGCTATTAATATAATTCTACAATTTTTCTTATATTCAAAAACCTGACTTATGTAACACTATAACAAAAAATACTAGTTTAATCTACCTTATTGTTAGAATTTTTAAAATTGATTATATTATTTTATTTATTAATTGCGTCCATCGACGAATGAATTTTGACTGACTTTTGACAGTTTTTTTTTATGAACGAAAATCTGATGTCTTGATGAATCTTCGTAATTGTTTGAATTTTACAAAACGGCTTTTTATTTATTTTATTTATGCGGTCCAACGTATGAGTTTAAACAAGAAATAAAATAACATATTTTAATATTTTTATCGGTTATAAAATGTAATAAAATACTTAAGTATTTTATCAAAGACTTGTGCATCTAATGCAAATTTAAAAACTGGTTTTAAAAAAAATGAACATACTTAAGATTTATGAATTTAATGGCCTCGTCATAAATAGTACTCGAAGTTTTCATTATTAAAGATTTTTTTTTAACATAGATTTCCACTTAAACGTTGGCAATGAACAACACATTAAAAAAAAATCTGTCGCCATTTTAAGCTGATTACAATCATAAACATAAAGAATCATTTTTTTAGTATTATATTTGGACTTTCATTAAGTATTTCGACTGAGGGTGCTTGATGGAATTTCAATATCAAATTTGAGCTGTTTGAATTTTGTACTTTTCCATGAGTTTTTTCGCTAACGACCCGGCTTTCGCCGTTCGGCGTAATGTAAATTAGCGAAAATTGAAATTTAATTTTCGCTAATTTACATTTTAATAACCTTTTAACTTAGAGATCTACTTATATTTTTGTATATAAACGATACAAACTATTTACTACGCGTCAGTTTAAGTACATCCGTGCACTTGGAATGCCTGAAGATGCCGAAAGGCGAAACCCGGGTCTCTAGCGACAAAACTCATGGAAAAGTACAAAATTCAAATTTGGACTTTCAATGAGTTCTCGTACTGATTATCAAGGGCTTCAAGTCTTTATTGAATATAAATTAAGTTTAATAAACTTCCATTAGAAAATGTGAGTTAGTGGTAAAAGGAAGGTATGGTTAATTCAATTGGTCACGAAAAGGATCTTTTCGTCCGAAGAACCTGTTTGTAAGCTTCTAATTTAAAAAGTATGTAAACTTCTATGGCAAATGAGAAGAAAGTCTGTCAATCTTGTTGATTATATTAGTGTATACAAATATAATGCTTTAAACTTTTAAAAATAACTGTTTTTTTACTGAGTCTCTCAAAAGGTTCCCCACCACTGGTCTGGACCATCGTCTTGGTTTTACAAGTTCAACTAGTCCAATTTTCAAATGCTCTATACTATAAAAAAAATAATGCCAAGGAAGTCAAGCTAAAAAAATGGTAAAAATAAATTACGTACACAGTTGAATTTTAAAATTATCAAACATGTCAATTCAATATATTTTAGCCACAAAAGCTCTACTTTTGAGTATTTTGTAGACTGCCAATATTAGATTACCTAGCACACATATGTGGATTAAGGCAGGCAATGACAACAAACCGCAAACAAAGTTTGAATAATTTCATAAAACAGGTCTTGATTTTTTCAATCATTTCAGTTTAACTAACATATCTGCATAGTATCAGATCGTTATAATTACTAGAATAATTTAAGTAGATTTCATCAAACAATTTGATAAATAGACTAATAATTTTTAATTATTTTTTGACTCTCGACTCCACAGCCCTGTTGACATCACAAAGTATCTTTGTCCAGATTTTTACAATTCTATCCTTAAAAACAAAAAATATTCATTTTTTGTGTCATAAAAGCTTTGTGTATGTTTTTGTTGGCTGACTCCTCTGACACCTACGACGATGAATTTTTTATGACCGCTACTACTCTTTAACGATTTGCGTTCTTTTGCAATGCTGTCTTATGGACTTATTAAATACAATAATTCATTATTTTTTGTTACTAGTTATTGCAATAATAATATACTGCACTATTGTATCCTAGTGAATATTTAATGTGCATGTATTAATAGCCGATAGTTGATTCTTCTTTTTTAAGCTTAACCTTCGTGATAAAGGTTAACTTCATAGTTTAAAAATATTTTAGTGGTTTGATACTATTATTATGATACTTTCAAATGAGCTTTTTGTATTCTAATATTACGGTAGGTAAATGTATTTTGAAGGTGTTTGTTGAGTATTGGAAACATATTATTTGCAGGTGTCTCTAAAATAAGGGTCTACAATCTACAGGAAACGAAAATAAACAAAAAAAAATTGTATAGTAAAAAAGAAAAGCACTAAAAATTTCAATTTGCCAATAATGTACATTAATATACCGTATTCGTTGTATATTTATGCTATTTAGTTCTCCTTCTGACACTAACAGCGATCTATTGTCGCCAATTTGCAAATTATACATTGCATGTAGACCCTAATATCACGGAAGCCAACTTTTTAAATGAATTTTAACAAGAAATATTGATAAAAGTGTAAAAAATAACTTTTCACACTATGTGAGCGGCTTAGCATCATCACTCATAATCTCCAAAAATCTCGTGTTAAAAAATCACAGGAGCACACAATTTTTCGTAACCATATATGTTTTTTTTTAAATTACCATAAATATTTATTGCACGTAAAAAGTAACACTTTTCTGAGATGAAAAATATATTATGTATCCATAAAAAATACTGATCGCCGATTGATTCTTTCTAATCATGTCATATTATACATTTAACAATGTCAGCTTAGACACCGATTGTGATCTTAAGCCAGGGTTTCGACAGTGTCCAAAGTAAACTTCAATAACCCACTATTTTTTTTATATTAATGTAGTAATACACTTAGAATTTTTTGGCATACTTATCTCAAAAACATCAAACATTTAGATTATGAGTTTTGATACTTAGCCCCTCATGTGCCAATTTTAGATAATAAAATCACTTGCAACCGATTAGGGCATTCAATTAACCTTCCAAACTACTAACCAGTTTAAATAAAAACAATTTTAGTACCACACTTACGAAAGTATTAAGAAATTATAGTAAAATTAAACATGTTCATAATTTTAGCCATGTTAGTTCGTAGTGAGAGCGATTAAGTAACCGCTAGTCTTATTCTAGCCGTATCTTTTTACTCCTATTCTCTTCGAAAGCAAGGAAAATGAGAACAGTTCTCGCTGAAAAAACTTCTGCGTATATACTTCCATTTGAAGGCCATCTGCTTCACATTAGGGTTGGGACACAAATATCAAATTTATAGAAGAATAATGCAGAAACCACAGAAAAAATATTAAAGTGAAAATAATTAATTTATCAATTCCTTAAATTTTTCTTTTAAATTCGACATTACTTTGATTAGTTTGCAAATTATTTTAATAATTATTAATCAAGTATTCATTTTATATGTTAGAAATTTTGATTCTTTACAATAGCGTTCTTTTTTTGCAGATAAACAGGTTTCGTCTGATGTAATTGATACAAATATAATTAATAATCTAAGAGGAATTTACTTGCTAAGAATTAACAATATGTATGGTCACTAATTTTAGTTTATCGCAAGGCGTGCAGCACGACTTTTCTAAGAGCATTATTATTAACGCTTTTTATTTTATTCAGTGACGTCCACAGACAGTTACACTAAACTTTTTTTACAGTTTTATAACGTAAAATCGGTAGAAAAAATCTTAAAAAAGGAATATGCAATATCCATGTCCAATCTCAGTGGGTGCAATATATATTTACCTTATAGCTGAATGTCAGGAAGTCACATTTTTATGACTTTTTGGAGTTATATTTAACTGAGAATTCACCTGCTACCAATATTGAAAACATGAGAATCCAATGCTGCATGGTTTTAAAAATACGTAATTCTAAAACCACTGTAGTCCAATTATACATTAGAACAGAAATATTGGATTTCCATAAAATTGCTATCGCCCTAATCTATAGAAATAATTTTAATTAGAAACGTTCAGAAGTCCAACATACGTTGTATTAGTCTTAACGCTTGTTAGTATAGGAAATTGTCACCTACTGTAGCCCAGTTGGTTAGAGCTTGCTCTACCAATAACGCAGGTAAATATTCAATTCAAATTCGTGACCGAAGACTGGGTGTTTGTGATGTCAATTCACACTTTTTCCTCTCCTCCCTACCTTCTGATCCTTTAATAACTGGGTGTAGCAATAGCGATTAGTTAACCACTAGTCTTGTTCTAGCCTGGTTATTCTTTCCCTACTACTCACTTATAAAAAAGTGAGGTTGAGCGACTCAGAAACAGTTCTCGTAGAAAAAACTTCTGTTGAGATACCTCCGTTAGGAGGGCATATGCTGCACATTGCGAGCAGACATGGATAAAAAAGTATTGGAAATAATATATTATCACAACTTGTTTTTCATAGAAACTATGGCTAAAAGAATAAAGCAAGATTAATTCATTTAACCCATACTACTTAAGAAGTCTTCATTTTTATATATGACAACCGTTCAAATCAGTGATGCGCAAACCGCGGCCCGCGGGCCGCATGCGGCCCTTTTTCAATTTTGTGGCAGCCCTTAAATCTTTTTCTCAAACATATTTTTTTCACGTAAAACATTTATGTAAATGTAAGTAAGGTTTTTCTTCAATGAAGGAGAGTAAATCGGTTCATAGAAACAAGATACAAATATGTCAAATTTAAAAAAACTACTTAAAAACACCAAGAATGCATTAACTTATGAATTGCATATAAATGAAACATAAATATTTCATAATGAAATGATTTTTAATAAGCAAGTACTCATAATTCTTTTTTTGCATGGCTTATTTATTTTCTAAATAACACGGTCAAAATAATATAATGGAAGCTATAACTCGTTTATCTAAATTCACTTAATCTTTTTTACACGGATTTAAGGCTGTTTTACATGGAACATACGTATGTTCTGGATAAAAAAGGATTGAGCGTACTTTATTTTTTTTTCTTTGCGGCCCGAACCCACGATAATTTGTTTTATGCGGCCCGCTAGAAGGTAAAGGTTGTGCATCACTGGTTCAAATGATCAGATTTGTGTATTTTTTAATGTTTTTTTTTACAGAAATAAGAAATTCAACTTTTAAATATAAAAGTAAAGAAAATGCGATCATGACTTAGGTGCTTGTCATCATCGAATCACTTACTCGAGTCATAACCAGACGTTTAAACAATATTTTTTGTTACAGGTTCCAATCATATATTATCAAAATGACGACAGACATTCAACTGAGACTTTTAAAAAGCAGCGATGAATTGCTACACGAAAACATGAATAAGGAAATTTCTGAAAAGGCGTTGCAGCAGGCTTTAGATAGAATAAAAGATTGGTACAAATATCAGCCACACCTTCCAAAAGTTGAGCTAGGTAAGTCATGAAAAACTGTTTATCGTCGTCATGCAAGAGAAAGTGATCAACTGGGCTATTCTCAAATTTGTAACTTCTTAGACACCTACTATTCTATTTTACTTGACATTTTTTTTTATTTATTTTTTACGTTTTGCAAATTACGCACTTGTGTGGCCCCAGGTGCAATATAATGTGAAGGCCATGTTCTCGTATAGTAAAAAGTTTATTAAACATGTTCGTATTTTTATTTTATTTTTTTAACATAGACAACTTATTTTTATGCATCATGTCGAGACAGTTACAATAAAAGCATACATTGAAAAACAGTTGTCATTGAGTAAAACACCAATGTGATAATTACAGCTATGTTCACTGTTGTTACAGTCGATCGGTCAAACGTCAATCATAAACAGATATTTTTTATTCTTTCAAGTTTTTTAAAGTCTGATAAATCATTTATGCATTTAAATATACTACTTCACGAGTTTGCGTTAATTTTGACAGATTTTTTTTCAAAATAATCTCCTTTTCAAGTAATTAATTGGTAGAATAAATCATAAATGATCAACTCTAACAACAGTAAACATGGCCGCGATCATTACATTTAAGTTATACCAAATACTTAAATCATTTTGAGTAGTAGCGACCCTCTTAATAAGTGTTTAAATTGTAATATAATACATTGAAAATAGCCACGCAGGTTTTGATATGAATCTCTAATTACAATCACATATATTATTTAGTTTATTAACGTTTTCTGGATAAATATATCTAAGTTTTGTTGAAGTTGTTTTTAGAAGACTATCATTTTTGCAAGACGCCAAATAGCTATTTGGTGTATTTTCGTTCAAAAAATACTTGGTTACTTGGTATTACGATGCTTTTTTTTATATTAAATTAAACAAAATTTTAGTCTTAAAGCGTATAAGTGTCAAAAATTTTCGTAGCTGATATGATTGGTTATTTGCATTTCTTTTCCATCATTGCTAACAGAAGAATTTTAACGTTTAGAGGTGTGTTATCTACAGTGAAGCCAGTTCAAGTGAACACAATATGCATTTATATATTTGTTAATTTAATGATATAAAAAAGGGAACTAAAATTAAGATGTCTAAAAAAGCGTTTCTCAAGTAGGGTTTCGTGAAGAATTTGAAAATATATGTAGGACGTTAAAATATTGTACTGACGATTACATCTAAAGGAGAGTCAAAAATGGTCTTATTAAATGTGTCTTGTTGAACTATAATAGTGTAACTCGTTGAAGATATATCAATGTATCACTTAAATATTGACTAGTCCTATTAAACACAACATATTCTTGATATGAACTTAGTTTTATTTTAACACTCATACTTATCACAATTTCCACGAGAACAATAGAAATTGTAATGTATCAAATGTTATAAATTATCAAATGATTAAAGCATTCTACTTTTCATGTTATATTCTATTGATCGCATACAACAAGAATTTCGTGTTGTGTTTAAGTCGCACAATAAACTGATGACATTGATGAATTTTTTAACTGCCAACCTGATGTGAATTTTTAAGCCCCATTTAAACAAAACGACTATGGGGCCAAGAGAAGAATTCAAAATACGTTGAACGTAACGCACGAGATTCAGCCGAGCGATCCAACGAGTGAGTGATTCGAGCGAGCGAGCGAGTGAATAGAAACCGTGTCTATTTCCTCACTCACGTTTTCGGCTTGTCTGAACATATTTTTTGACGAATGTTAAGTAGATAATTCACTGACAATACTGTGATTATGTGACATCTGCTATTTTTTCCATCTTGCAATATTTTTATGATCGTAGGGATAATTCGAATTACATATTACTTGAAAATTTTGTTCATTTTACGATGAATTTATTTTGGAACGATGATGAATCAAACGACACGGCGGTAAAAATAAACCGAGTTGCTAAAAATACTCAACTCGGTCATATTGTTGCTTGGTCAAAGAATCAGTCGAAAAAGCTTAGTCGCGTACTCGTTTGGTCTTAATGAGGCATTACAATGGAAAATTAAGTAGTGTATTTTTAACTGTTTCATGTTGAATTTAAAATTTGATTCGCAGAAGATAGATACTTGAAGCGGCATTTGAGAGTAAACAAATACGACGAAGAAAAACTAAAGCAGAAAATCGAAGCACTTTACACGGCAAGAACTATAATGCCACAGTACTTTGCAGACCGCGACCCGTGGAATTCCCGCATTTCAAAAGCACTGGCGTCTTTAGAGCTGGTCATGATGCCAACAATCACAGAGGAAAATTATAGAGTTGTAGTTTTAAAGTAAGTAATTTATGTAAACATGGACCCTGCTTGTTTCATTTACCAATCAGGTGGATCCACCATATGATGTACTCGGTGAAATTACGTGGCTTTTGGATGAGCTGCAGGGGAGCAAAGAGACTAGAGGGGGTTCGAAAATCTTGGAGGAACCATTTGCTTCAAATAGGGATCCGCTCCGATCGATGGTTAACTAAAATTGTATCCCATTTACGCGGTCGAGAATTTCGCGTAATTCAGTCGATCAATGTATATAAATTGCATTATTGTTGTTGAATACTTATCTAAACCTAATAAGCTTGCTTAGGAATTAAATAAAAACCAGAAAAATACCATTTGTTTGAGTGCTATATAAAGCACACGATCACTTTTAGGGGTTAATGATTAATTCTTGGTGGAAATACTATTTTTACCTAAATCTGTTTTTCAATTTAATAAAGATTTGTTTCTGTTTTCGATCATTACAAGAAAAAACATTAAGTATTAAACCGCTCTGTTTAAATGGCTGAGTACACAACGATATGACCAACTTGACGGCATGAAAATGATGTTGCAAGGACACAATTAATTGTGTCATATTTACACATTGGTAAACGTGTGGCGAATACATTATTCTTAATCTTTTTTTGTCCAATTACCATACGTGGCATTTCAAAATAATAAAAAAAAACTTAATACAATTTACTGTTGTACTTAATTTGTATTAAACATTAATTTTTTAAGTCGTTCCACACAAATTAGACAACAATGTTATCTTTTAATGTAGTTTATACAGTTTTTACACTCCGAATTGCACTTTTTACACATCAAATTGGACGTTTTACAAAAAAACAATTGGGTAATTTATTTATTAGATCAGAGGTTATCAACCCCATGCCCGCGTGTGCCATGGCGCCCGCCGACCGACTTCGGTGCCCCCGCCAACTAATTTGGTCAAATCGTTAAATTCCTGGGATTTTGGACTTCAAAATTCTTGAAAGAGATTTTTTTCAAATCGTTAAATTCCTGGGTTATAAATAACTTTGAAAAAATGTGGTGCCCGCTGCCCTACCAATATTTTAGAATGGACTCTAGGGTCCAAAAGGGTTGGTACCCCCTGAATTAGGTCTATTTACGCACATTTTCATGAATTATTATTGTATTAATAAAAACACAATAATCCTTTGTACTTCATTTCACTTTATTTAATATGTCAGGACCGGTTTCGCTCATTGTGAGCATTGTCAACTGATGTTGACAATGTTGACATAGTTGACAATGCTCGCAATGAGCGAAACCGGTAATGCCTTTCCACCAAGTATTGACAGTGAACACCCTAAAAGTGAATTATTATTGTACCTACCTACAGAATATGTATCGTGAACACGGGGTTGGTGACCCCTGACCTAATTAATAAATTATCGAATTGTTTTTTTTTTTTTTTGGAAAACGTCCAATTTGATTTGTAAAACGTCCAATTTGGAGTGTAAAAACTGTATAGAGGCCTGACTTTGTTTGGGAAATCGCTAACATGATCGTAACCAAAGCTTACTTTACGGCATTTGAAAAGTTTTCTAATTGATTTGAAGATCGTTACAGCCTTGATTCACTAGAGTCAATAAACTCGTCGATAATGCCAAGCTCTCAGTGTATGGATTATACACAGGATACTTAGTATCCACTTGATTTAAGTATCTGAGCTAGTCAAACTTTTAATATTATTAATAATTTTTTTAAGCACACTAGTGCATGGTTGAAAATCGGGCCATGAATGAAAGGGGTAGACACCTTTTTTTTGTCGATAGCTTTGTGGAAGGCGGCCATAAAACGTTGGGTGCGTATACACAACGGATGGTGGAGAGAAACCAAATTGAGCCGTACGTAGCATGTCATAATAGAAAAATATTTGCTACGTAATGTTTCATTTAATTGTCTTTATGTATTTACTTTTTTTTATTAAACACTAGCCGGTACCCGGCAAGCGTTGCAATACCACTCAAAGAAAGAAAGTGTTTGTGTTTTGATTGTGTTTATTGAACTGCATGTTTTCTCTTTCTGTCTGTTTGATGTTTGACGTTTGCTGCCGATTGTCTATGGTACGACACACGTGCCACCTATTGTAAGTTTATTGTACTATAACCTCCGCGCAAGTGCAAGCATACGTTGTCAAAATAACTGTATGGCAGACATACGAACATTGATTTTTATATATAAGACCTACTGGAAGTTAATTTTACTATGTCTATATATAACCTTACCGAAAGTGCAAGCATACATTTTATTAAAGGTTTATTGCAATCGGATAAGCGGTGTGGCAAGACATACAATACGAACAAGCAAATATTCATTTTTATAGATGAGATTAAATTTTAATGTCGTTCCCCATAGATAAGTTAATCATGTTCTTTCTCAATATAGTTTATATTAAGCCCTATTTTATTTTTTTTTAAATAAAAGAAGGATTGGCATTTTAAATTACTCACGATAAACATGTCTTGTTCGTAAATGCCGCCATCCATGATATTGTCAATTCGTTTCAGGTTTAATATTGACAAACAAGAAGATTATGACTTGGAGATGGCCTGCTTATGTGGATGGATGTTGGCTGATGTCCGACTTCACACGGATTGTTCGGTTGGCGATGTTTACTTGTGGGATGCATCCAACTTTACCTTTAATCAAATTAAAAATATAAATTTACCCTCCTTAAAAAACATAGCATTTCTCTTGCAGGTGAGAATATATGATAGAGTACGAAATAAGCTGACATGTAAAATCTAAGTATTGTGAGATTCTAACAAAAATGTGCTATTCAATTTAAGTTACCCACATTTTGTATACTCCCACATGTTTTGTCATCTTCAGACATTCAAGAGTACAGATGATATTGCAATAGTTATTGTTATTTAATTGCCTCGTGATTTGATAACGATTTCGGGATCGAAAAACGTAAGCGACAATTCATAAATTTTAAAGAAATGGTCAGATTTTAATCATAATAAAAGGTTTTATTAACATCCTCTCGAAATAAGTTCGCAAAAACAATTTCATAAATAATGTTGGTAATATTTTTTTTGAAAAACTTGATGAAAAGTCAGATCAGAGATCAAACTGAGGTAAATTGACACCACAAACACCCCCGACGTGTTAGGTCTCAAATTTAAATAAATAAATCTAAATTCAACATTGACCTTACCGGGAATCGAACCCAAACCAAACTGGTCGGCAGAGCAAGCTCTAACCAACTAGACCAGTGCTCCGAATTTTTTTCTCTCCCACGGCACACCAAAGTTTTCTCCAGATTTAAAATATGCCTATATATAAGAGTATGTTAAAAAATAACAGTAGACATCGTTCTCAATTGTGTAATATTGTCACCTCAGTACTACAAGTATGCAACTCTGATTCGACCATTGTTTCAACAAATTGTTTGATCTTTTCTTGGCACACTAGTGAGTCGCGGCACAGCGGTTGCGGAGCACTGAACTAGACGACAGCGGGTGACTGTTATTCGATCAATTAATGTTTCTTTTTGCGAGTTTATTATATAGATTCTATAGTTTAATCTTTCAAATTGCTTTTTGATAATCACCAGTTTTAATGATCAAATTTTATTTAAAAAAACTAAACGTGTTGTTTTGTTTATGTGGTGGTTACTTTCCGCACTCAGGCTAAACGTTCTTACTGTCAAATCATTAATTGTTTAATTTAGTGATAACATATTTTTTTATCAATTATTTTATATAAGTATTATATAATACAGGATAAAAAATATTTGCCGTGAAAGTTCATCCCTGTACTTGAATATCTGAAGATGTTGAAAGATTAAATTCGAGTCGTTAGTGAAAAAAACGTATGGAAATGTACAAGAATCGAGCGGTTTATATTTTATATTCAAATTCTATTAAACACTATATAAATCTTAAACACTAGTTTGTGATAAAATAAAAATAATAAAAGATTTTTAGTACTTTTTCCACATAAAATTTATTAGATCAGGATCGGTTTCGCTCATCGCGAGCATTATCAACTGATAAGAAAAATATATAAACAGTGATATTTATAAAAATTTAAATTAAAATAAAAAGGTGTAAGCAACTATTAACAATTTAAAGGATTAGCAAATTACATTATAATTACACAAAATTAAAATGCTTAACAACCATAACAATTAAAAAATCATCATCAAAGAATAATAAATCTAAGTGACAGTAAACACCTTAAAACTGGTCTGTGACTTTAATTCGATAAGTGGAATTGAAGTATAAGCCCAGCTTTGACTTGACATGTATATTAGCATAAGTTTACTGTTTTATGATTTTTTCTAGAGCTGTTACGGCGCTGCCATAAAAGGCATACATGTAATCAATTTTCCATCAATTGGAGAACTAGCTTTAAGTGTCGTGAAGGCTGCATTGAAGAAGAAAGTCGCTGATAGATTGGTAATCCACTCGTCGAGAGAAAGCCTTGAAAAATCTTTTCCAATTAAACATTTACCCAAAGACATGGGAGGTGATGAGCCACTTACCCTGAAAGAAATGGCAGGTAAGAAAGTCAGAGTGCAGCTTACTTAACTATATTATTCGCCCTTAACGAATCGAGACGTCTGAAATATGACATTGTTGTGTATGTCAAATATCACAACTTTGTGTTGGCAACGATCTAAAATATAAAGCAGCATCGAGTTGATACCCAAAAATCTAAAATCGTATTCTCAGTAAAATAATGTCAAGTCTGACTTAACCCTCCAAGGACGAGCGTCACCATATGGTCACACAAAACACCGTTGTCTATTGATCCCACTATTCATACTTTTTCTACCTGAATATCGTTGCTTTTGCTCATATTTGGTTAAGAAGGGTACGGACTACAGTTAGCCATCAGCCGTAGGAACAGAAACGGTCTCCAAAAGCACATGTGATTTTTTGAATTTCCGTTTTTTTTAATTTACTTTTTGAAACTGTTAGATATTTTTTTATAAAAACATAAAATTATTTACAGTTATTTTGCTAATATATTTGTTTTGAAATTATGTTGATCTAAAGAGGTCAAATTGTAAATATTTTAAAAAAAATCACGTTTAGCTATATTTCAACCCCGAATGTTCGCAAGCCCATACGGTCACTTTTGTCCTTACTACTGTCCGTACTCAATATTACACGGTAATAAAAGGATGAGCATGACTATATAGTCATGCGGGGTTTCTATACAACGACTTTGCGTTTTTTTTTTAATTTTGGATAGGAATAAAAGTTATCCGTGACTTCAATATGGCTTAGAAAATATTTTTTTTATCAGAAAAAAGCTCTCGTCTCTGGAGGGTTAATTAAATTTGCCACTTTTTGCTTTATTTTAAAAAAATCGAAATCTCGATAAAATCGTTGACTAAATCGATTGTTAGCATTTAAGAACATGGTAAAAACGATGTTAGAAATATATTTCAAATTCGTTTTGCATTTACTATTTTTTTTATTAAGCTTGAGCATTTACGTACTTGTAAGCGATAACGAACAAGATTGATCATTTCGTATCATTCATATTACTAAAATAAGTATTTACTTTTGTCAATTCTAGCTTTATTATGATTTTTTTATACGATGGATTACAAAGTTATTAAACAAATACTTTCGATGGTTTCGGCGGTAACTTTGTGGAAGTTCATTTTAATAGAAAATTTAAATTAACTTTGATTATTCCACGTATTGTAGTAATCACAAACCTAGCTGATTAATTGTAGCTCATTAGTTTAATAGTTTGTAATGTTTAACGTCATTAGTAGTATGATTAAATTTGTTTGCACTGTTTCGATTTTATAATCCCCTCTTTGCTTCCCTTAAAAAGGAAAAATCCCAATCTGATTGATTACAACTCATTAGTATCATTAGTATCATTATCTGTTTGTTTTATTTCGATTCTACACCCCCCTCCTTGCTCCTCTTAAAAGGAAAAAGACCCAAACCATTTTGTAATTTTATAATTTTAAAATGTTAGAATCAATCTTGCTTCATTACTTAAGCAAACTTTGCGATAGTAAGTCTTAAGATGCCTCTGAAAGAGGCAAAACACGTGTCACAGTTAGTAACACAATACGTGGAATAATCAAAGTTAATTTAAATTTTCTATTATTAAACAAACTCTGGTTTCACTAAATGAGTTGAATTTTTCAGTATTATCAGTCATCTCCGCTCTATTCTGTTACTTGTTTATATATATTTTTTTAATCTAATACATACAAATATGAATTATTTAAGCGTTTATGATAAAAAAATATACATTAAAGTGAACTTTTTAAATTTCAGTTCAATGGGAAAGCGCTTTGAAAACACCTGAAATGAGACAGTGGTTCCTTCATATGTCTATATTGAAGTCTGACGAGTCGAAGAGGCTTGGTAAAAAAGATTTCTTAATCGATGACTTAGTTGGCATGAGAGGTACATTCAGAAAACTCGATCTCGATTAAAACTAAATTAAATCAAAATATTAATCTTAAAACACGCTCAAAATCAACTGAAATTTGGTAATTTTAAAAAATATCAGCGACAAAAAGTTTATTTCTAGAAGAAACAAAGTTTATCTGTGATATACAACATTTTTAAGTTGGTTATTTTTAAGACCACTGGTTTACGTCGTACTGTTAAATTCACTGTAAAAAGTGTAATTTTTCGTATAGGTGTAATGTCTTACGTAACAATTCTTGATTGAATTGATGTAATAGTTTATCAAATCAATTAATAAAAATTGTCAAAATCAATCAACGTTTCATTGCTATAGTAATCTAGATTTTCCAGTTTGGTATATGGTTGTTTATTTCTGTAGATAAGTAATAATAGTGTCGTAAAGACATTGAAATATATTAAATCTTTTTTTGATAAAAAAAAGAAATCGAATTAAAATATATGAAATTCATTGGTCGTTTTGATAAAATATCATACAATTTTGCCATCTCCTAAACAATTTTTAAACATTATTTTAATGAAGAAATCTGTATATATTTTATGTTATATTCAAAATGTATGTAAAATTGTTGAATAATATTGTTTTATTATTTTTTCGGTTAATTCTTGGCTATGCAATATATTTTTATTACTTCAACAATTTTTTAAAGCTACGGACATTGTCAGTTGATTTTTTTAAAGAATGTTAAATTAGTACTAAAATGTATTTTTTTATAAGAATTGTTTATCAAGATAAAAAAAAAAATTCTTCCTGTAATAATTGAAATAGTGTGAATGAATTATATTGAAGAGAGTTTAATAAAATTCAATGAAAAATATCAAGTTTCATTTCCTTGCTATCACTTCCTTCGTGTACTACAAACATTATTATCCTAGACCCATATAAAATAAGATTGCACTGTGAATATTCAACGAGACTAAGCTTAACATTGTGATACGCATATTAACTAAGGACGTTAACAATTTTTTACCTGCTACGATTATGCAATGTAAGAGAAATCGTTTTTTTATGTTTAAAACATAATATGAAACAGGCGCAATAGGGCAGTCATCAACTGTCAATTAAATCTGACACGCCTATTTTCACAACGGTAAATCCCAGGTTCTCAAAGTCAACCTATCGCCCCCCCTGAGGGGTACTGGAAAGAGCTGAGAAGACCATGTTGGCCTGAGGAATTAGGAGCGCCATGAGTGGAAAAATGGGCAATACATATTATAATAGTTTTAAGTATTTCAAAACCTTTTATTACTTTGAATCATTGTCAATAAAATCACATAAAACAAATACACCTAATAATTTATGATGTTGTTTTGTATATATATATTTGTATTCATGTCTGCTCCCAAAGTGGAGCATATGGCCTCCTAACATAGGTGTTTTAACAGAAGCTTTTTCTACGGGAATCGCTAGTAACTCAGTTGCTCAACTTCTAGAAACAACGAGAATTGGGACATTGCGAGTAATTGAATAGTCACCCTCGCTACACCCTGTTTTTTATTGTTTGTTACTCAGTCGCTCAACTTCTTTTTTTTCCAAAAAGAGTAGTAGGAGTAGAAGGATAAGGATAAGGTTAGGAAAGTACGCTACGATCATATATTGAATGATCAGAAGAGTAGAAAGCAATTTTTGGACATTAAAAACGCCAATGCTTTCGAACAGAAATCGATAAATCAAAATGCTGATAGTACTGGAACATGGACCCGTGAGATACCGCACGGAAGTCAAAAACGCTAACCGCTGTGCCATAGGACCTTACATCAATTCGGTAATTCATATGATTTGTATATTTTTAACATGTCACAAATTTTATCTAATTAACATCTGTTTTAAATAAATGATGATAGTTTTATTTACTAAAAAGTCAGTGAAATTTCATTTAAGCAACAAACTTCAAAAGATTTATAAATTGATGACACTAGGGTATCCAATCCCGGAGCCTTTTTCCAATCCCGGGATTTTCCCCGGACTATCTCTAAACATCGTTTTTTTTAGCTAACCAAAGCATCTGAAATTCTCGATTTGGTATAATTTTCCCCAGATTATCACAGACCCTCGTTTTTTTTTTTAGCTTACCGAAGAATCTGAAATCCTTGATTTGGTATACTATCCCCCAGATTATCACAGAAGATTGTTTTTTTTTTAGCTCACCGAGGAATCTGAAATCCACGATTTGCCAATTTTGTGTAAATTTTCGGGATTTGCTAAAAAATTCTCAATCCCGAAATCTCGGGATCGCACCCGTGTCAATCCCGAGATTTTGGGATCAGAAAATTGAACGGGATCCCGGGATTGGATGCCCTAGATGGCACTTATATTGTGATATTTTTTTTAATACTTCAGTAATTTAGGTTTTTATGTATTTTGTTAATAACAATAAAAGCAAATGATCACTACATTATTCTATTTAACGGAGGTAAATTTCTAGAGGAGCTTACTGTAGGAGGTAGTGGGTCAAAACTTTTGGGAACCTATGCGCTAGATATTTTTAGACGCTTTGCTTACTCTTCACCTTTCTCACAATAACCGATTTCTCACCGCCCACCTTATTTCGGTCGCCTTTTAAGCGGGTATAAAAAAGTATTTTCTAAGTACCAATTACCCTTAAATAACGAGAAGTTTCTGTAGTAAAAAAAATGTTTTCCTTTGAACTCAGCCTTCTTTTAATGTTTTCTATGTTATAAAAACAAATTCTTCGCAATCTATTTCGATCAAATTATATTTCTTTCTGCAACACAATTCTTAATTTTGTATAAACCTCAATTTGCATACTTATGAATATCGTAGAACCTATTTTTCTAATTTTGATGCCTATCGTTCGTTTAGGATTTAAATAAATCCGAAAATATTGTTATACAAACGCTAGAATGAATGTTTGGGTCAAAGAAGATAGAAAGCTTAGGATTAGGGGCTCTAATCCCAGGATCCCGTCCAATAGGAATTCGCGCGATACCTATAAAGAATTCCCAATTTTTTTCATGTTGGCAATTCCATAAATTCCTGGGTTTTTGGATTGGAATATTCTGGCAAGAGAGCTAAAAAAAGCGTTTTTGAAATCCCCGAGCAAATTTTTTAATACGATTGTTTGGGATTTCCCGGAAATTTCGGGATCACGAAAAGGGTCCTGGATTGGATGCTCTAGTGGCCACTGCAACCAAATAAGAGAACAACTTGGGCTGTTGATAGGTCAACTGCAGGGCTGATTCCAAAACAAGGTTCAGGTCTTATTTTATTTGTCATCACGCATAAAGCATTGAATGTACACAATATGATGTTTTGAAAGATTAATTTTGGCTCTAGTATTTTTAACGATAAATGACATCTATGGTATATTTATAAAACTTTTTATTAAAACAACTTGATAAATTTGTTGGTTTTTAAAAATCAATTCAGAATCGACAGCCGTCTGTAATCGACATCGTCTATAGTAAATTTTATTATTGGATTGATTGGATATGGATATGGATATGGATTGATGGATCTGATGTTTCAACAAATATCCATAAATTGAGGTTATTATTTGCAAACCTGGTTCATTCCAAAATTGTTGAAACATGAACCATAAATGTAATTTAGTAGTTAAAAATAATCTTTGAAAGTATTTTTAGAAATCAGTGTCAAGCGTAGCTTAGTACCATACAAAATATGATTCAAAAGTAATATAAAACTAAAAATACTTTTAAAATGTACATTGTTCTTCAAAATGAAATTCAAGTTTCATTTTTTAAACATTTTAGAATAAGCCGTGTTTGCAAGTAATACCCTCAATTTATGGGTATGTGTTGAAACATCAATATATATCCAATCATCACACCATCATATATACTTCCCTATAGACCAGCGATTTCCAATCTGGAAGGCGTGGACTATTTGAAAGGGAGTCGCGAACAATCCAAAACAAATATTTACTCTTTAAAACGTGTTTTTTTTACCATATGAAATAAAGGATGGGAAGGCGGGAAGATATTATTTCTCAAAGAGAGGTGCAATAACATAAAAGTTGGAGACCACTGCTATAGACTATTTAAAAAAATACATTCTATTAAGCTTGGTTCTCTGCCTTTGTTTGCCAGTCGCTGATCTCCAGCAGTTTTAGTTCGGTCTTCCAACTGTCCTCAGTATGAAATGTTTGACGTTTTGCGGTTTTACGTTCATCAATGCCGTAGTATGTGACTAGCCCAGCATAGAGACAACAGCAACAGCCTCGTTGCATTTTAGAAAATTCGAAAATATCACAATAAAGGCATCCCTATAAACCTCTATTTAATCCGAGCTGAGAAATATATATTTTATGATGTGTATTCAAATAAAATAGTCCAGTGTTGACATTCGATGCTTGGCTGACTAAAGATGATCTGATGGAATACATAATTTATATAAGTTAAAACGAAATTACTGAAAAAAATCTATGAGCCATTTTTTATTTTAAATATGGATTCTGATTCGAAGTCTTTTTTTTTACACGACTACACACAGCCCTAATTTAATCATTTTCACATAAAAAACATTTCAGTGATTTTATATTTTATTTAATTAAAAATTTGTCTTTGATAAATTTATAAAAAAATAATATCGTTTTCGTATATTTTTTACCTTTATGAACATTATACCAGATGAATTGATTAAACATATATTGAAATATTAAGCCACCACGTAAGTATTATTTTAGTCCCCTTATTAATTTGAAGAAAAATACAAACAAATCTAAAAAGGTGTCATTATGAGTCTACTCAAAACATTTGGTTTCTTTAAAAATTTCCAATTCAAAAAATGGGCTTAGCAAGAGCAATAAGCAGGCTGTACACCAGTGATTCCCAAATTTATTATGCTCGTGGAACCCTTTCATAGCAAAAACCTGACCGTGAACCCCCGAGTGAAATAATAAAGTTAATGACTTGAATGGTATTTTTTCTCCATGCCTGCTTCCAAAGTGGAGCAAGTGGCCTCCTAATGAAGGTATAATAACAGATGTTTTTCTGCGAGAACTGTTTGTTAGTAAGTCGCTCAACCTCTCTTTTCCAAGGATAGGAAAGGGATAGGATAGGCATTGAGGCAATGTTTTTTTCAAGTGACAATATTTTTTTTGCGACACAAACTTGGAATGCAATACTTACTACAAAAAATTTGATGGCTGTCGAAAACAAAATTGCATTATCCCAAATTGGAATATTGATCGCATCCCAAAAAATCCGATGGTTGTCGAAAAAAAATATGCATTCCAAGTTTGTGTCGCAAAATATATTGTCAGTTGAAAAAAAAAGTGTCTCTCAGGGAAAATTGATCGCATCCCAAAAAATCTAATGGCTTTCGCAAAAAATATTTTGACATTTGAAAAAAAAAATGTCTCGGCGAAAATTGATCGCATCCCAAAAAATCTTTTTTTATCGTTTTGTATTTTTTCAATTTTATTATATTTACTCGCAAATCTTTATGTATACATATTTCTATATAAATATTTACTTTCACTATTTATGAATTTATTTAATAAAAACTCATTCCGTTCAGTTCGTAAGTGGATATTTTCACCACCATTAATTAGACTTCTACGATATATTCTGTAAATTTTATAATTTTCTGACATAAATGATTTTTTTAAACGTTTACGTTAAAAAAATACATTGAAATGTAATTTTTAAATTTCAGTCGAGTGGAAAATAGCTGTAATAACACCTAAAATAAGACAATGCTTCCTTCATATGTCTATTGATACAATACGGTACTTTGGCGTGATTTGTACTTGCATTTCCTTATACGGTTGTTAGCAAAGCTTGGTAGGTATAATGAGGAAGAGAGAAAGAACAATCACATCATTTTTCGATTTTTCAAGGTCAAATGGATAGATTCGCCAATGTTATCAAACAGTAAGAATTAAGCAATCCGCGAGAATTCTCGCGGATTAGTCACGTGCACAGAAACCCCACCGCTTTGTAAGTAAGTGAGTGGGCGCACAAAGCCAAATAAAAAAATCCTTTCTCGCTCGCGAGCGGTGCTCGACCAAAGTAACGGTCGAGCGCGACGAGAAAGGGAATCGGAAACGCTTGGCGATTTCCTCCTCCTCAACAGAGGCTTCCCATATTTTACAGGTACACCTAGCAAGGGTTGTTCTAGCCCCAGAAGAAATTTCGCTGAATTCTATCGACGCAATTTCTAATTGCGGTCGAACAAATGAATCCCGCGGCAACCTCGACCAGGGTCGTCAGGGACAAAATTCGTTTGAGAATTTTTGTTTTTATGACACTAGCCATGTCCTAGTATGCATTGCATAAATTAATATTCAAATCATGTTCGCGGTTTGGACTCCATCAGTCCTCACCTGCGCCAATTAAGATCATGCGAAACCTGCGCCCAAGCTAAGTTTCGACGCCGAATTTTTTTCGAGCCGTAAAAGATGATAGTCCAAAACGGTGTTGTAAATTAAATTGCAATCGGATAACAGGTTTATTAATTATTCAATAAACTATGATTTTCCCATACATTCCGGTGAAATTTAATTCCGAAAAGCGCTCGTTGCGTAGCGTCTTCCGTTCGATATTGAAATAGGCCCCGCCCGCCCGGCCAATCACGGCGCCTCGAGCGACCATACGTGCACTCGCGGGCGGCCTCCCCTCCACAGCGGCCGATTAAAAATTGAACGTGCGATAAAGTACGATCTCACGATTGATGCGCGGGAAATTTTAGTTTCATGGAAGCGAACGTCTATCACCGACGTCCCTTAGAATTTTGAGCCAAATCCCTTCAGGAACTTCGGCTGTAGAAAATATTTAGCACAAATTTACACTTAAATCGATCTCAGGCTTTTATAAAAATCAGATTCAATTCAGTAATTACTTTTTCGCGGACGATGACATCGCCGCTTCGATTAGCCAGTACACCTGAGACGCTCAGGTGGAAAATTTTTCTTCTTTTCCTCATAACTCGCTTCAGCAACGAGTTATGAGATCGCTTGTAAGAGTAATATTTCGCGGACAACTGATTTTGACACGACAGTGATTTTCCTGATTTTTTACCTGTCATATTAAGATCGCTAGAGACGATTTTCGCTCAGCGAGATTGATGTTTTAACAAAATCTCAGTTTCCGCCATTTTGGGATATTTCGGCAGAGCAGCGGGAGATCGGAGCACTAGCCAATCAGCGTGGGATAAAGATGCTGAGGTTAGTAGATCTGCTCGGGTCAACCGTTTTTTTTTGACCCCGGCCGAGGGCGCAGCTTGACCGAAACCCTTACAAAAAGGCAGGTCAATTTCGGAAAAAGTATCAATTCTTCACCGACTTTGACGCTTTAACTCCGCTGCCCGTGCTCTCTCTGCCGCAAATCATCCGCCGCGAACACTCTGAATAGATCCAGCCAGAACTTCTCTCAGCTTGACAAATAAATTCAATAATTAAAATTGTGCAAAGCTGAGTTGAATTTTGTGCAAATTTTGTTATCATCGCTTGCCGCCAGCCGTTTTGCCGTATTTGTTCCTGATAAGCTGTCTCCGGTTCCTGAGAACTTATAAAAGGTTCGTCTATCATTATACGTTGAATAAATATGTCGCGGCCTATTGTTTTTGAGTCAATACTCTCTAACCTAAGGTCCGCGGCCAGGATTATAGCTTCATGCACGATTCCCAATACTGGGAATCGAAGTAAAGGCGCGTTGTAAATTCGCGGTCAAAGCATTTTTCCTAGCCGCGCTCTATCGAGTTCAGGCAGGATCACTTCGTGTAATAAATATTGTTTCTTCTAAACATAGCCCAGTAAAATCATGTATCACTTCTTGTTCGAAATCACAGTTGCGATAGGCCGGAGAGAGCGCGGGAAAGCAATTTTCATAATTAAAATCATTGTCTTACTATATTGTGTGTTGATATCCATTGTCTGAATTGTATAATTATGTGTGTTTGTATGTCGGTCGACCTTGCACGGGGGGGCAACCTCCGGTCGGCCCAATGTAACTTCAGTGACGGTTGGTTTCGAGGAATCGTGTAAATTCATAACTATAATCCATCGCCGGAAGCAAGTGAAGTCAATTCTCATCTTTGTATTTTGAAAGTTATTAATATCGTGAACATAAAAGGCTACGACAAAATAATTTACTTGGAAGAATTATTTAAGATTCATTTCTTGGTATCACCGAATGTTATATTTTTTTCTGGACGGTTTACTACCGGAGTAGATTACTTGCGAACATGTAATATTCATCTAATTTGGCAGCGTCGAAGTTTTATTTTTTTCTTAACTCGGACAACTTAATAAGAGAGTAGATTACTTTGCGAATATGTAATATTCATTCGTTTGGGGCATCGTCGAAGTTTTATTTTTTTTAACTCGGACAACTTATAAAGAAAATAGATTACTTTGCGAATATTAATATTAAATTGTTTTTTTTTTGCCTCAGCGACTTTTATTTTTTTTTACTCGGACAACTTATAAAGAAAATAGATTACTTTGCGAATATTAATATTAAATTGTTTTGTTTGCCTTAGCGACTTTTATTTTTTTTAACTCGGACAACTTATAAAGAAAATAGATAACTTTGCGAATATTAATATTAAATTGTTTCTTTTGCATCAGCGACTTTAAACTCTTTTCAACTCGGACAACTTGTAAAGAGAATGGATCACTCTGCGAATATTAATATAAAATTATTTTCGCATCAGCGACTGTAAACTCGTTCCAACTCGGACAACTTATAAAGAAAATAGTTTACTTTGCGAATATTAATATTAAATGGTTTTTCTTGCATCACCGACCTTGAACTCTTTCCAACTCGGGCAACTTCTGCCGAGAATAGATTACTTTGCGAATACTAATATTAAATTGATTTTTCTTCATCATCGACTTTAATTTTTTGCGAATCGGATAACGTACAACGAGAATAGATTACTTTGGGAATATTCAATAGTCAATTTTTCTTCTGCATTAGCGACTTTTATGTTAGGACTCGGAAGCCTAACTAAAACAAAAACCATACTTTGGACTATTTGCTTCGAATCTTTGGCATCGCCGAATGTGCTCTCTCAATACGGGAAGCTTAAACAGCAATACAGTAATGGGGAAATAATTTCAATTTTTTTTATTATTGTCGAGTTATTATTTCTCGTACACTTCGCTATGGAAACCAAGAGACGCAGTAACATTGTGAAAAAGCCTGTTAGGCACGGGAACGTCGTATGAAGCCTGAACGCAAGACAATTTGGCAAAGCCAAATTGTCACACAAACTCGGAGCATCGCTCCCGTAAAATCATTTGTCAACTTTCATCTATTTCGCTTGTGTTCGATCTATAAAAAAAAACCTGATAGCCTCCGAGACGAGCCGTAGCGTTACACGCTCAGTGGGATTCTAAGTAGAATCCTATTCATGAGGTGGCGTCAATAGAAAGCAAGGGGGAGGGATCGTCACAGCATAACCGAGGCTATAATTTATACGCCTCTGAGAACCAAATTATTTGTACGCCACGAATACCGACCTGAAACCAAGCGGCACTGGAGACTTGTATAAAAATGTATTTTATTTTGTTAGGTATTTTCTGCAATCGAATTTTGTATTGTTTTTCTCTCCTGTTTATTTGTCGTCGATAAGCGTCGATCACCGCCGTGATTACGGCCTATGTTAGTAATAAGGGTGGGCTATGGGAGTTGTGATAAATAGAGTCACTAGAATAACGTAGCATAATGTCAGGAAAAATTTCGCCACTTATTTAATGCTGAAAGGTCGCGGGGTCACGTTCGCGAGACGCTTTAGTCTCGTGACGTCATCACATCTTCCATAGACTCATGAAGTAAGGTCGGCGGAGCTAAGTAACAAAGGATTGGACAGCCCCGAGGAATCGTGCGCAGATTACCTCAGGTTCCGCCGGCCTTGCACTAGATTAAAACTTAGATAGTTCGACGTCGGTGGGTGTTTTTTGTATTGAGCACTAGGGAGACAATATCATTGCGGATTCACGGGAATCCGAGTGATTCGGCACAGTGGACGTATAATTCCGGGGGTGGATAACCCGCCTTGACAAGCGCACCTTGTCTGGGACCCATGTCTGTCGAAAGTTTCGGCAAACAACTTAATAGTAAACCCCAAAAATCCAATTCGTCCAATTGGATTACGTCACTTGAAAGCGACGCCTTCAATCGGTTTGACACTGTGTCAGGAGCCGACCTCGGACGGGGGCCTGGTCTCCGCCAAACCTCCCTAATGCTCGAACAAGCCTAAACACGTAGAGTAAGTCACTTCATAGGCGATTTAGCTAATGCGAACGACCGCCGAGCGGGTGACGGGCTCGTGTTACGAGTGCCGTCGATGAAATTTGCTCCGGCTTAGAAAGCTTGCGGCCACTGGAAGTGAACGCACACAGCAGGTGGAGGAGGATATGGAAATCCTCCTCACGTACAGACCTCGGTAACTCGCTGTGGGAGTCCCGCAAATCGTTCGCGAAGTCGCATTAGCAAATCTAATAAGAATTCAATTAGACTCATTAATCATAAGGACTTGTAATATTTATATTCAAATCTTTACTTTGTTTCCCAACTAAGATAAATGTATGGTAAGACATAACGTGCATACTGATTGATAGGGATTCACTAGATTCACTAGTCATAAGGACCGTGATTTTGATATTCAAATCTTTATTTTTCTTTCCACCTAAGATAAATGTATAGTACGACATAACGTCCATACTGATAGATAAGAATAGATTAGGGATTAGTTTTAAACAGATCTGCACACGCGTAGTGAGTGTGCAGATCTTAACTTCAAAAAGAAAGAATTAATATTTGCTCACTATTAACTCAAAGATTGTTATCCAAAAACGCCGAGTGCGAAAAACTATATTAAGAGGTGGTATGTTGAATGTTTGTTTGTCTGTTATCTTGTAAATGTCAAATCATAGGTGTCTCCCCGTAAGGGAACACACATAATGTAATACTAGGGACCCTCAGTCCAAGCGAAGGACCTACTGAAAGGCCCGGTCTGCAAGTCAACTGTCACTCAGTACTAGGAGGCTTGGCTCGCGAGCTTCACGCTGAGTGACAGAAATCTCATTATATGTATTTAGAGCGCACTCCTGTGTGGCTAGCCGACATTGTCAAAATTTATTATGTATGTTTCGATTATAAATAAACCGGTGGATTTCCACCTTTTACTGTTCACGAGCGTTGCTTAATTGAATTTGATTGTTCCCATATTTAATTCCTAAAATGTAAAGGCTGACTACGTCACACCAAACCGAGACGCTATGGGGAGAGACGGATTTCTCTGTCTCTCGTCTAACTGCTCGGGACTAAGTCATGTCACTATATTGAAATCTGTCGAAAATAAAATTTATTTCTAGAAGAAATAAACTTTATCAGTAATATAAAACTGATTAATTCGTTTATCTGAAGATATGTTTAAAGATGCTCCTACGAAAACTGATTGTTATTAAATTGTTCAATCTTTTTTTTTTAAAAAATAATAGTAGAATGGTAGGGTTAAGACAGGACAAATGGATAACTAATCACTCTCGCTACGCCTGTCTATTTTAAGATTGCTCGAGTAGAATTGATTTTTAGACATCTCCAAATGAAAAAAATATTCTTTTTTCAGGAATTTCAGCTCGTGAAAAGAACAAAAAAAAAGAAAAAACTTAATATTTTAAATATCTTTCTCGCATGTATTTGTAGTACATTATAAATTAAATAATATTATGAGCCTTCAGCGTAGTGGTCAACGGTTTGTTTCATTCATCAAATTTACGTTGCGAATCCCGAAGCCTTTTTCCAATCCCGGGATTTCGGGATGGATTTATTTTGAATCACGGGATTGAGATTTTCTTACCGAGGAATTTGAAATCCTCAATTTGCTATACTTTTTCCCGGAATCTCACGGAAAATCGTTTTTTTTTTTTTTTAGCTCATCGAAGAATTTGAAATCTCCGATTTGGTATGCTTTTTCCCAGAATCTCACAGAAACTCGTTTTTTTTTCTTTAGCTCACCGAAGAATTTGAATTCCCCGATTTGGTATACTTTTTCCCAGAATCTCACAGAAACTCGTTTTTTTTTTAGCTCACCGAGGAATTTGAAAACTCCGATTCTCCAATTTCGTGTAAATTTCAAGAATTTGCTCAAAATTTCTCAATCCCGAAATCCCGGGATCGCGGCCATCTCAATCCCGGAATTTCGGGATCAGAAAATTGAACGGGATCCCGGATCCCGGGATTGGATGCCCTAGTTGCGACCCTCACAAACTTGATTTCCCGCACAGAAAAAATCGTTAATTACCTTTTCAATCGTTTTACAGTTTTTTTTGGTATTTCAATAATCTACCACTAAGGCCAATACAAAAACTGTCTTTTGAAAAGACAGGTTATCGAATTCGAATATTATATTTCCTAAGACTCGGTTTGAACCGGCTGTTTATGTTTAACGAAAATTGGATAGTTCAAATAAAAACAGCAAAAAAGTTTGATTGTTTTTATTTATTGTATCTTACATAAAAATAGTACAGGAAACTTAGTGGATTGACAATAATAATGAATTTATTGATTCTATAAATTTGACATCATTTTGAATTGTTTGCAAATTATTTTCTTGTTTTTAAATGAATGTTTTCAAACGGAAAAAGCACTGTTGTTTTTTTATTATTTAGTTCATCTCGGCATTGTTAAATATTATTGTATTTTTATGCAACTTTTACCTGTTTATTGGTATTACATAAATTCATTTGAATACATTATTTATGATTCAAATAACCAGTAAGGTGAATATTAAAATACTATTTTTAAACGTAACAGACCTGAAATATTATTTACTATATTTACATCAGGACAGGTTTTATCAGTTGAATATCTTAGCGATGAGTAAAACAGGTTATTATTTGGGTAAAATTCAATAGTTTTGATTGCTTGCATTCTATATTACCATATTTTGCATATTAACTGGTTTATAACGTCATTTAAACATCTATTAACTATTGCATTTACTTGTTGAAAAACAAAGCCTATGTTTAAAAAAAAAAGTTAATCGCCAGAAGCGTAGCGCGGCTGTTCTAAACGCATTATTGTATTCAAAGACGACCACATTCATTAACACTTCATCTTTTTCATCGTAATATATATATATTTTTTATTACCAGTGCGTTTAAATAGTTTATATACAAAAAAGATGTCGATGTGAAATACATTTTAAATGATTTCTTAATCGGTAGATCTTAGTTAACTTTAGAGCTAATTGTTTGTTAGTCACATTTGTATAAATATAAAATTTAAATTAACGTTGATTATTCCACGTATTGTGTTACTAACTGTGACACGTGTTTCACCTCTTTCAGAGTCATCTTCAGACATACTATCGCAAAGTTTGCTTAAGTAATGAAGCAAGATTGAATCTAACATTTTAAAGTTATGACATTACAAAATGGAGTTTGGGTTTTTTTCCTTTTATGGGGTACCCATGGAGTACTCGTATTTCAAAAGCACTGACGTTCTTAGAGTTGATCGTTATGCAAAGAATCACAAAAGACAATTATAGAGTTATAGTTTTAAAGTAAGTAATTTATACAAGCCTCAGCCCTGTCTGTTTCTTTTATCAACCGGATGGACCAACCGTCTTAGAAAACCACTGATGTAGGCCGTAGGATGTACTCGGTGGAGTTAAGAGAAGCTGGCAACCAATGTTTGGCATAAAAAAGAATAGGGTGTATCTTAAAAAAAACACCCTCTTCAATGTGCGGTGAACAATTTTTTCTAATTTTACTTTTCTTCGATAGCCGTTTTTAAGGCCGGACTACTCTTGTGGGTATGCCGAACAGAACATGTTCTGTGGGACAGCCCTGAAATGGAATCCGAACGAGCAGAACTGATTGCTGTGGTTTGCCCTTCCACGAGCCCAATAGGCTACGCTAACTTGATTGTAACCAAAGCTTAATGCATTTGAATTTTTTTATAATTAATTTAGAGATCGTTACAACCTTGATTCACTAGTGTCAATACACTCGTCGATAATGCCGAGATCTCGGTATACAGATTATAAACAGGATACTTAGTATCAACTTGATATCTATATATTAATAGCCGTTAATGTCCGTCTGAGTGTAAGATGTCCTCGATTTCCCCTCCCCCTGCCTCTCCCCCTCCTCCTCCTGCCAAGCCGCGCTGTAACTTTTTATTCATACTTAAGACATATTTTTCCAATATACACTGTTACTTATGATTTTCCTCGATTTCCTCTCCTCCTCCCCCTCCCCCTCACCAGCCTCGATGTCACAATTTTTATTCCTACCTTTTCGATGACGTCATTATATACTTTTATTTGATGGAACATATCAAATCGCTGAAAAATTGAATTCTCATACAAAAAAGCACCTTGGTCTGGATTCGAAACACGGTCCTTGAATTATGAGTTGAGAGCTCTACCACTCGGGTAAACAAACAACTGCCAGATACGATAAAATTACATTATATATATTGTATTACGTTCGAATTTTGAAACTTTTGTTTTTTATTTGAAACACAGCATATATATCCTAATTTTTGCACATTCATTAATTCCAACGTACCCGAAAGGTAAAGCGCTAGATTGGTAAGCTGATGGTCAGTGGTTCGAGTCTGACCCCGAGCGTTTTTTTTTTGGTTTATAACATTTTTTTTTAAACACAGTACATCTTGATCGTATGAAAATAATAAAATCCGATTGATAAGCGTGATAAGTTTTTCAAAAAATAAATACCTATATATTAATATTCGATAAAATAATCACAATTAAAAATTTACAACGTCTATTTCTGCTACTACGAAAAATGGTTGTTAGCAAACTTAAACATTATTCCAAAAATTCAATAATTTACGAAATTTCTGCTACTACGAAAAATGGTTGTTAGCAAACTTAAAAGTTATTCCAAAATATAATAATTTACGAAATTTCTGCTATTACGAAAAATGGTTGTTAGCAAACTTAAACATTATTCCAAAAATTCAATAATTTACGAAATTTCTGCTACTACGAAAAATGGTTGTTAGCAAACTTAAAAGTTATTCCAAAATATAATAATTTACGAAATTTCTGCTATTACGAAAAATGGTTGTTAGCAAACTTAAACATTATTCCAAAAATTCAATAATTTACGAAATTTCTGCTACTACGAAAAATGGTTGTTAGCAAACTTAAAAGTTATTCCAAAATATAATAATTTACGAAATTTCTGCTACTACGAAAAATGGTTGTTAGCAAACTCAAACATTATTTCAAATATTAAATAATTTACGAAATTTCTGCTCCTACGAAAAATGGTTGTTAGCAAACTCAAACATTATTTCAAATATTAAATAATTTACGAAATTTCGGCTACTACGAAAAATGGTTGTTAGCAAACTTGAACATTATTCTAAATATTAAATAATTTACGAAATTTCTGCTCCTACGAAAAATGGTTGTTAGCAAACTTGAACATTATTCCAAAAATTAAATAATTTACGAAATTTCGGCTACTACGAAAAATGGTTGTTAGCAAACTTGAACATTATTCCAAATATTAAATAATTTACGAAATTTCTGCTACTACGAAAAATGGTTGTTAGCAAACTCAAACATTATTTCAAATATTAAATAATTTACGAAATTTCTGCTCCTACGAAAAATGGTTGTTAGCAAACTCAAACATTATTTCAAATATTAAATAATTTACGAAATTTCGGCTACTACGAAAAATGGTTGTTAGCAAACTTGAACATTATTCTAAATATTAAATAATTTACGAAATTTCTGCTCCTACGAAAAATGGTTGTTAGCAAACTTGAACATTATTCCAAAAATTAAATAATTTACGAAATTTCGGCTACTACGAAAAATGGTTGTTAGCAAACTTGAACATTATTCCAAATATTAAATAATTTACGAAATTTCTGCTACTACGAAAAATGGTTGTTAGCAAACTCAAACATTATTTCAAATATTAAATAATTTACGAAATTTCTGCTACTACGAAAAATGATTGATAGCAAACTTGAACATTATTCCAAATATTAAATAATTTACGAAATTTCGGCTCCTACGAAAAATGGTTGTTAGCAAACTTGAACATTATTCCAAAAATTCAATTATTTACGAAATTTCTGCTACTACGAAAAATGGTTGTTAGCAAACTTGAACATTATTCCAAATATTAAATAATTTACTAAATTTCTGCTCCTACGAAAAATGGTTGTTAGCAAACTTGAACTTTATTCCGAAAATTCAATAATTTACGATATTTCGGCTATTACGAAAAATGGTTGTTAGCAAACTTAAACTTTATTCCAAAAATTCAATAATTTACGATATTTCGGCTACTACGAAAAATGGTTGTTAGCAAACTTAAACATTATTTCAAATATTAAATATTTTACGAAATTTCTACTCCTACGAAAAATGGTTGTTAGCAAACATGAACATTATTCTAAATATTAAATAATTTACGAAATTTCGGCTACTACGAAAAATGGTTGTTAGCATACTTAAACATTATTTCAAATATTAAATATTTTACAAAATTTCTACTCCTACGAAAAATGGTTGTTAGCAAACTTGAACATTATTCCAAATATTAAATAATTTACGAAATTTCTGCTTCTACGAAAAATGGTTGTTAGCAAACTCAAACATTATTTCAAATATTAAATAATTTACGAAATTTCTGCTACTACGAAAAATGATTGATAGCAAACTTGAACATTATTCCAAATATTAAATAATTTACGAAATTTCGGCTCCTACGAAAAATGGTTGTTAGCAAACTTGAACATTATTCCAAAAATTCAATTATTTACGAAATTTCTGCTACTACGAAAAATGGTTGTTAGCAAACTTGAACATTATTCCAAATATTAAATAATTTACTAAATTTCTGCTCCTACGAAAAATGGTTGTTAGCAAACTTGAACTTTATTCCGAAAATTCAATAATTTACGATATTTCGGCTATTACGAAAAATGGTTGTTAGCAAACTTAAACCTTATTCCAAAAATTCAATAATTTACGATATTTCGGCTACTACGAAAAATGGTTGTTAGCAAACTTAAACATTATTTCAAATATTAAATATTTTACGAAATTTCTACTCCTACGAAAAATGGTTGTTAGCAAACATGAACATTATTCTAAATATTAAATAATTTACGAAATTTCGACTACTACGAAAAATGGTTGTTAGCATACTTGAACTTTATTCCGAAAATTCAATAATTTACGATATTTCGGCTACTACGAAAAATGGTTGTTAGCAAACTTAAACATTATTTCAAATATTAAATATTTTACGAAATTTCTACTCCTACGAAAAATGGTTGTTAGCAAACATGAACATTATTCTAAATATTAAATAATTTACGAAATTTCGGCTACTACGAAAAATGGTTGTTAGCATACTTAAACATTATTTCAAATATTAAATATTTTACAAAATTTCTACTCCTACGAAAAATGGTTGTTAGCAAACTTGAACATTATTCCAAATATTAAATAATTTACGAAATTTCTGCTTCTACGAAAAATGGTTGTTAGCAAACTTGAACATTATTCCAAAAATTCAATAATTTACGAAATTTCTGCTACTACGAAAAATGGTTGTTAGCAAACTTGAACATTATTCTAAATATTAAATAATTTACTAAATTTCTGCTCCTACGAAAAATGGTTGTTAGCAAACTTAAACATTATTTCAAAAATTGAATATTTTACGAAATTTATGCTTCTACGAAAAATGGTTGTTAGCAAACTTAAACTTTATTCCAAAAATTCAATAATTCACGAAATTTCTGCTACTACGAAAAATGGTTGTTAGCAAACTTAAAAGTTATTCCAAAATATAATAATTTACGAAATTTCTGCTATTACGAAAAATGGTTGTTAGCAAACTTAAACATTATTCCAAAAATTCAATAATTTACGAAATTTCTGCTACTACGAAAAATGGTTGTTAGCAAACTTAAAAGTTATTCCAAAATATAATAATTTACGAAATTTCTGCTACTACGAAAAATGGTTGTTAGCAAACTCAAACATTATTTCAAATATTAAATAATTTACGAAATTTCGGCTACTACGAAAAATGGTTGTTAGCAAACTTAAAAGTTATTCCAAAATATAATAATTTACGAAATTTCTGCTACTACGAAAAATGGTTGTTAGCAAACTCAAACATTATTTCAAATATTAAATAATTTACGAAATTTCGGCTACTACGAAAAATGGTTGTTAGCAAACTTAAAAGTTATTCCAAAATATAATAATTTACGAAATTTCTGCTACTACGAAAAATGGTTGTTAGCAAACATGAACATTATTCTAAATATTAAATAATTTACGAAATTTCGACTACTACGAAAAATGGTTGTTAGCATACTTGAACTTTATTCCGAAAATTCAATAATTTACGATATTTCGGCTACTACGAAAAATGGTTGTTAGCAAACTTAAACATTATTTCAAATATTAAATATTTTACGAAATTTCTACTCCTACGAAAAATGGTTGTTAGCAAACATGAACATTATTCTAAATATTAAATAATTTACGAAATTTCGGCTACTACGAAAAATGGTTGTTAGCATACTTAAACATTATTTCAAATATTAAATATTTTACAAAATTTCTACTCCTACGAAAAATGGTTGTTAGCAAACTTGAACATTATTCCAAATATTAAATAATTTACGAAATTTCTGCTTCTACGAAAAATGGTTGTTAGCAAACTTGAACATTATTCCAAAAATTCAATAATTTACGAAATTTCTGCTACTACGAAAAATGGTTGTTAGCAAACTTGAACATTATTCCAAATATTAAATAATTTACTAAATTTCTGCTCCTACGAAAAATGGTTGTTAGCAAACTTAAACATTATTCCAAAAATTGAATATTTTACGAAATTTATGCTTCTACGAAAAATGGTTGTTAGCAAACTTAAACTTTATTCCAAAAATTCAATAATTCACGAAATTTCTGCTACTACGAAAAATGGTTGTTAGCAAACTTAAACATTATTCCAAAAATTGAATATTTTACGAAATTTATGCTTCTACGAAAAATGGTTGTTAGCAAACTTAAACATTACTCCAAAAATTAAATATTTTACGAAATTTCTGCTACTACGAAAAATGGTTGTTAGCAAACATAAACATTATTCCAAAAATTAAATAATTTACGAAATTTCTGCTAACTATAAAAATAAAATAAAATAAATAAAAATTAAATGAAATAAAATAAAATAAAATAAAATAAAATAAAATAAAATATTATAAAATAAAATAACATAAAATAAAATTAAAATTAATACTATGCAACAAAAATCTCACGTTGCTGGGCAACGGGCTTACAGCTAGTAGCCTTTTAGTTGCAGTATATGATTAATAGTAATTATCTAGCACGCCGGCTATAATTTGCAACTATTAATTTAATTAGTTATTGACGAAAATTTTTACGAGATATCTCGTCTGTGGCAGCCATCGAGTTAAGTACCTGAGCAAGTCTCACTTTTATTATTATTTTTTTCTTTTTTTCAAGCACACTAGTGCAGCTCTGTTCGGGCCATGAATGTATGGGGTAGACCTCCTTTTTTCTGTCGATAGCGTTGTAGAAATTGTGGCGGCCGTAAAACGTTGGCTGCATGTACACAACGGGTGTTGGTGGGAAACCAACTTGAGCCGTACGTAGCAGTATAAGATAAGATTTGATGTTTATTAGCATAAGCTGTTTTATTATTTTTTCTAAAGCTGTTACGGCGCTCCTATAAAAGGCATACATGTAATCAATTTTCTGTCAATTGGAGAATTTGCTTTAAGTGTCGTGAAGGCTGCTTCGAAGAAGAAAGTGGCTGATAGATTAATAATCTACTCGTCGAGAGAAAGCCTTGAAACATATTTTCCAATGAAATATTTACCGAAAGACATGGGGGAGTGACTAGCCACTTACAATGGCAGGTATAAAAGCTAGAGAACAGCCTATTGAACGATATTATTTACCCTTAACGAATCGGGACGTCTGAAATATGACATTGTTGTTTACGTCAAACATCACAACTTTGTGTTGGCAACGATCTAAAACTTAAATCTTCATTGAGTCACTCGTAGTAAAAATGTGCCGTCCGTCTGAAATTATTAAATGAAATATACTTGTTTTGAAAAAGTCGTGGAGATTAAATCGTTTGTTAATGTTTTTGAAAATAGTGAAAACGATGGTAAAAATAGCTTTTTCTTTTAAGCGCCAACAAACAAAATTGATCATTGTGTATTATTAAAATTTGCTTTGATCCGTTTTAGCTTTATCATGATTTTCGTTTTTCGATAATCTTAAATGTATATTCTACCATAAGGTAAGTCAGAATATATTTTTTATAAATAATAACCACGTTATTAATAGGATTTGTATAACAAAATTTGGTTTTGCTCGAAAAGTGAAAATGTTCTTTTTACACGATGATCAAATATTTTTATTATCAAACGTATTTTAAAATGAGTTGATTTTTTCCTTTGTGATTATTTCAGTTTTATTTTATTCACAAAATTACAAAGTTATTTAATTAACAAACTCTGGTTTCACTTAAAGAGTTGAAATTTTCAATATTATCAATCATACTCGCTATATTCTATTACTTTAATCATTTTGTTATTATAATACATATATGAACTATTTAAGTGTTTATGATGAAAAACAGATTAAAATCACATATTTAAATTTCAGTTCAATGGGAAAACGCTTTGAAAACACCATAGATGAGACAATGGTTCCTTTATATGTCAACATTGAAGTCTGACGCGTCGAAGAGGCTTGGTAAAAGTGATTTCTTAATTGATGACTTAGTTGGCATGAGAGGTACATTCAGAAAACTTGATCTCGATTAAAACTTAATCAAATAAAATATTAATCTTAAAAATGCTCAAAAAGAAATATTGTTATTTTAATTAATAATAACACAATATTCTTTTGTACTTTATTCCACTTTATTTAATAGGTCATGACCGGTTTCGCTCATTGCGAGCATTATCAACTAATAAGAAAAATATATAAACAGTGCTATTTATACAAAATTAAATTGAAATAAAAAGGTGTTAATAACATTTGAAAATGAAAAGAATTTACAAATTACAGTATAAGTGACTGTATAATTACACAAAATGTTTAAAACCTATAACTTATTATTAAAAAATCATCAAAGATTAATAAATTTTAAGTGGTGAATGATGGTAATTATAAACATAATTCAAATTTGGGAATTTTTTAACAAAGTGAAATTCTACATTATTAAAGTAAATAACTTTATTATAATTAAATAAAATGGAATAAAATACAAAGGAATATTGTGTTTTTATTAATATAATGCCTTTCCATCAAGTATTGAAAGTGAACACCCTAAAAGTGTTATTTTGATGATTAAAAAAATATGTTTGGTCATATAAAAATCAGCGACAAAAAGTTTTATTCTAGAAGAAACAAACTTTAACTGTGATTGATATAAATTAGTTATTTTCACCCACTTGTATGTGCCGCACTCTTAAATTCTTTTGGTATTCTTCTTGTTTAAATTTTGCCGCCTGTGTGGTCGAATGGTCAACTTTGTTGGCTTCAGCTACGGAGGGCCCGGGTTCAAATCCCGGTACGGACAGTTTTATTAATTGATTTTTCAATCGATTAATGAATTTCTGTTCAAAGGCATGGATCTATGTGATGTCTTGAATTCCCTCTCTCACCCATCCTATCCTATGAACGGAGTGTATCGAGAGCGATTAGCTTACCACTAATCCTGTCCTAGCCTTATCCTTCTATCCCTACTCTCTTTGGAATAAGAGAGGTTGAGCAACTGCATAACAAGCAGTTCTAGTAGAAATAATTATGTTGAGATAAACTGTATTAAGAGTCCATATGCTCCACATTGGGAGCGGACAGGGTTTTAAAAAAAAAATGTTGTACTTGCTGAACCAATCAATTGATACGAATTGTAAAAATAAATAAACGTTTCTTTGCTATAGGAATGAAGATTTTCCAGTTAACAGTTCGCTATAACAATATAATTTAGAATTATTGAAAAGCAGAGTAAAATAGTTTTGCAGACGTCAAAATATATAAACAGTTTTTAAAGTAAAAATAAAGAAATATTGGTCCTTCTGATAAAGTATCATTAAACTTTTCAATTTCTTATACATACTACATATTTTGAATTTGACAAAAAAAATTTAAGAAATCTGTATATACTTAATAGTAGGTATTGGTATGGCTGAGGTTTTGGAGAAATCTGAAGGGGTCATGTGGGCATAAAGAAAGTGTGGGTTCATGGAAGCAAAAAAGGGACAATAAGTTCGTTATAGTTGTTATTAACTTAATTTTGTTTTTACTACATAGCATTGTCGATAAAATTACATTTAAAACAAATACATATACGATATTTTGATATTGTTTTATATTTGTATTTAAATATTATTCCAAATTACAACTGCCTGCTGTAGTGACTCGTGGTTCAATTGTATTAATACTTAAGCAATTCAGTATACAACTCTACGAAAACAACAATGAACATAGCCTTACCCTTCAAAAACTATTACAATATTATTAATTCAATCCGTCCAAAAAAACTGTCCTTATCCTTTTGCACCTGATAATATTACCGGTGAGCTGTGAACCATGTGTTGTTTGAATCTCTAGCTCTGCTTTTTCAAAATATATTATAGTGTTATGTAATTTTTACACAGCAATAATTATAATAATTTTCTATACACATTCCGTTTGAATTCAAAGTCACCTTCATTTTATGGATCGATAATTTTTTTAATAGCATTTACTAAAATTATCTGGCTAGCTGAAAAACCTTGTATATCAATTTTAATACGGTCAATGTCACTGCTTGATTTCAAGTAATTTATTATTATCTTTGATTCCAAGCTAGTTTTATATATTTGTCAGAGGTTCTGAACAATTTAATTATGAATAATTTTGTGGGACTCATTTAATATTTGTGTCACTATTTAACCCTTCAGGCACGTATGCCCAACGTGAACATTTATTTTTCCCCCCAAACCGGGGCACCTAAAAAAAGGTACTTTTGGGCGGCGTTTTAAGCATCTCACACTTTCATACAATACAATTGACTAGACCAGGCATGGGGAACCTGCGGCCTTTTAGCTACCATGGTGCGGCCTTCTGGCCAATTCTGAAATCCTGCAAAAAGTCCTACGCTGATAAATTTGGGGAATACGCAAATTTCTGGGCTTTAGAAAATGGTATGAATTTTTTTCTGGCCAAAGATTCTTTAGTCAATGTTTACTGCGGCCTTATGTCGAATCAAAAAAATGAATGCGGCCTTTAGAAAGTAAAAGGTTACCCACCCCTAGACTAGACACTAGATAGTAATGTTTTTTCATGTCATATTAGATATATTATGTGAAATTATATAAAAAAAAAAAAAAATGAACATTGAAATGTATTATTTACTGCCCTCACCTTCATCTACAAGTTTAGATACTACCGCTAGGATTTTGATTTTGTGTATTTAAAAAAAAAAAAAACTCTAAATCTTTCTCTTTTCGAAAACGAGATAATGAACCTGTATTCGGAGAAACCGGGACACGCTGCCTGAAAACTGGACGACTGGTCACATTACGTATGCATGGAATCAATTTTAGGCATTATAGCACATTCATAGCCAATGAATAACAGAATTAGTCGCAAACGAAAAGATTAATAAAAACAAACATTTTTTAGTTTTAAAAAAATAGAAATGATGATATTCTAAGAAAGTATTTTTTTAAACCAGTGGTTGTCAAATATTTTATTTTAAGTTTTGTTGGTGCTACATTGAAATGTCAGAATAGTATCATATACATATTTTTTTACTATCATAAAAATAATTTTGTCAAATTTAATTTCTTAGCTATGTAAAAAAACAAAAAATAATATTTTTTAACTTCGAATTCAGTGAACTTTTAATATTATAAGCAAACAATAAAACAGACACTTTATGGTGTGTGTAGGGTATCCAATTTCCCGCCCAAATAAATAATCGATTCACATCTATTTTTTTTCGAACATTCGAAGCTCTCCGCTGATAGAAATTTTAATAATAAAGTAAGGTACATTCGTTTTAAACGGTATCATACGCATTTATATATATCGTCACGCATTCAATTACCAAATGTAGTCTTAATTGACACTAAAGGTTTATATACAGAAGCACGCTAGAGATGGCCGGTGATATTTTCATATTTTCACGTCTTTCGTTGATAATAATTGTTGAAATTACTTATTAGATTATTATGTTGCAATTACAATTAGATAAATTATGTTTAATATTTGATAATCACATTGTTTGCATAATGAACAATGAATGTTTCACAATGAACGTATAATATGAAGGTATTACTTGCAAACCTAGCTTATCCAAAGTTGTTGAAACATGAATCATGAATGTAATTTAGTAGATAAAAATAAATTTTGAAAGTATTTTTAGAAATCAGCCCCAAAAATGGCTTGACAACATCCAAAATGTCATTCTTAATTAATGTAAGACGTAAAAAACTTTTAAAATGAATATTGTTTTTCAAAATGAAATTCAAGTTTCATATTTTTTAACCATTTTGGAAAAAGCCTTGTTTGCAAGTAATACCCTCATATATGAGGCTTATTTATGATTAATCCCGGCATTTAGAGTTTTCGGGAAAGAAAAAATCTCCCGTGATTGTATATCCGAAGAGTTATAAATGAGTAAATTAGTGACTTTCGCCTTAGTCGCCTGCTGTGGCCCAGTTGGATAGAGCTTGCTCTACCGATCACGCAGGTCTTGGTTCGATTCCCGGTAAGATCACAGTAAATTTGAGAATTATGCAATTCAACATCGTGATCAAAGACTGGGTGTCTGTGATGTCAATTCACATCATTTCCTCTCATCCTCTCATCCTTCTGATCCTTTAATAACTGGATGTAGCAATAGCGATTAGCCAACCACTAGTCCTGTTCTAGCATTATCCTTATTTCCCTACTACTCACTTTGAAAAAATTGAGGTTGAGCGACTGAGTAACAAACAGTTATCGTAGAAAAACTTCTGTTGAGATACCTCCATTAGGAGGCCATATGCTCCACATTGGGAGCGGGCATGGATAAACATATGAATCTCAGTAAGACAATAAAAGTATGTAAACATACTGTGTATGTCAATTTTCAATATTTAATACATATCGACTGTGGAAAGGAAAAAGGACGTAACCCTCAATTTTCCAAAACAGCTTTTTTTCGATAATCACAATGTATACAACTTGACACACATTCTATCAAAAGGATGGAAGTTAAAAATGCCGAATGAGTATCTAAATTTAGCTTTTAAGTTTGAAAAAGATGACCTTGTAAAAAAATAAAACCAAGGAAAAACATTGAAATAAAGGTTTTTCCGAGACAATTTCTTTAATTAATATTAGATTATGTCAATTAAACACCAGTTTAGAAGTATCCGTGCACTTCAAGGTTGTGTATAATTCATAATTTGCATATGTCACAAAATCATCAAAACACGTTTTTTGCGCCTCCTGTAAAATTTGATATGTGTGGGTTACGTCCTTTTTCCTTTCCACAGTCGATATGTGAATACAAAGTGAGTAATTCGGAAAGGAAGGATAAGGCTAGAGCAGGCCTAGTGGTGGACTTGTCACTATTGCTACACCCTGTTATTAAATGATCAGAAGGATGGAAGGAGAGGAAATGATGTGAATTGACATCACAAACACGCAGTCTTCGATCACAACTTGCATAATTTTCAAATTCACTGTGATATGACCGGGAATCGAACCCAGACCTGCGTGATCGGTAGAGCAAGCTCTAGCCAACTGGGCTACAGCAGGCGACAAAAGTGTTATTTGTGTTGTTAATAATTGTATTAATTATAAAAAAATAACCATTTCCTTAAGTAGATCTAAATACTGCTATGTGGCGCACAATTTTTTTAATTTCCTTTCAAAGTTGCACAGCCAATGTATTATGCGCACAAAACCTTCGGAAAATTAGAGGGAACATTGATTGAGAGTGTTTGAAAGGTCAACTGCTGGGCTGATTCTGAAGCTATATCCAGGTCTTATTCAGTGGCGAACTATCCTATCAGCAAATGAGGCGCGCGCTTAGAGCCTTAAAATTTTAGGAGCCTCAAAAATAGCTTGTATATACTTTTTGTTCAGATTTCTATATATATTTTTACTATTTTAGATGAAATTTTCTGACATTTTTATGTTATGCGGAAAACATGGCCTCCAAATTTTATTGCGCCTAGGGCCTCTCGTGTGCTTAATCCGCCACTGGTCTTATTGTATTATTATTTTGTTGGTGTCTTACACTTGGTTGTAGGGCTTTATGGATTACTCCAATTGCCCTTTCGTCTGATGTTGGGGTTTCCCCTCTTTTTAGTGTTGGTTCCTGTCTCTTTTTTTTTTATATATTTTTTTTTATTATTTGTTTTTTGATCCCATATTATTTATTTTTTTAAATATGAGTGAGACAGGATATTCATGTGTATTGTATTGTTTTTTTGTTTTTGTTTTTATTAGTTTTTTTGGGGTACAGGTGATACAGTTTACAAAAATAATGAAGAAGAGGATAGTACAATGAGCAAAAGTAGTAAGAAAAAAAGAGAAAAAGAATACAGTGAGAAAAGAGTACAGTAAAAATAGAAAAACAAAAATATGTAACCACGTATAAAGTATTGAATGTATGATGTTTTACAAAGATCTATAGGCTTTTATTATTTTTAACGAGTAGTGACATCTATGGTATATTCATAAAAGAATTTTATTAAGACTACTTGAAGTTTTTGTTAGTTTTTTAAAATCAATAATGAATCAGCAGTTTTCTGTAATAAATTTGATCTTAATAAAACACGGATACTTGAGGGCATTACTTGCAAGCACGGCTTATTCCAAAATGGTAAAAAATGAAACTTGAATTTCATTTTGAAAAATAATGTACATTCAGGGGTGAGCTGGAGGGGTCTCGAAAGGGCTCGCGCGAGCCCCTTGTTAAATTTTACTAAGGCCGGCGTGCCCCTTGTTGATTTAAGAGAAAACAATATTTTTAGATCAAATTAGTACATAACTACAATTTCTGACGTATCTATTATTTACGAAAGCTTCAGTATACACAGCAGTAAAATTTTAACCATTCACATTGATTAGTTAAATATTATAATTGTATTAAGTAACAACCGAATGCTTATTTAAGTGATGTATATAATTGCATAGGAGTGATAAAAAAATTCAATCCTTCCCCAAAATACCGAAAATTGCTTTGAAATTAAGCGAGCCCCTTGTTAACGTGATGGTAGCCCACCACTGTGTACATTTTGAAAGTATTTTTAGTCTTACATTACTTTGGAATGATGTTGCTAAGCTATGTTAAAGAAATATAATGAGACGTGTGTTATATTATATAATGGCGTGCAATTATGTTTACAATTTTTTCAAAAATAAAACGATTGGCTGACGAACGTGTGTTTCATTTTCGTTTAAATCTATGCATACAAAAGCAAAACAGCTTTCAATTTATGACACTAAAGCAATTAATCCGGTGTCTAACACACTGTTCAATTAATGCTGCGAATTAATTAATGTCTATTCGTAATTAACGCTGATTCACTGGAAAACATATCATCAATTATTTACTCATAAAGTTGTATAGTGCCACCATAAAATGTTACCGTATCAGAGGGGTAATGTTCGCCACAATCGTTTGCGTGGTCAAGGATTCTATAAACATATAGACTGTGGAAAGGAAAAAGGACGTAACCCACACATATCAAATTTTACAGGAGGCGCAAAAACCGCGTTTTGCTGATTTTGGGTCATATGAAAATTATGAATTATACACTACCTTGAAGTGCACGGAGACTTCTAAACTGGTGTTTAATAGACATAATCTAATATTAATCAAAGAAATTATCTAAGAAAACCTTAATTTCCCTCTTTTTTCTGGGTTTAAATTTTTTACAAGGTCATCTTTTTCATCAAACTTAAAAGTTAAATTTAGGTACTAATTCGGCATTTGCAGCTTGCATCCTTTTGATATAACGTGTATCAAGTTTGATAGAATGTGATTATCGAAAAAAGCTTGTTTTGAAGAAACTGTGGGAAACCTTTTTCCTTTCCACAGTCGATATGAGTCGAAAAATATCATATACACACAAGTGGCACATAGCTAATTTTTGGAACACAAATATTTTATATTTATTCAAGTTTTTTTTTCAATTTTTCTTCCAGTCATGATGAGTAAATTATCGAATAGAAAGTAGTTATTTAAAATTAGTAAATTATTTATACGATCATGCATTAAAATGCAAAATAAAAAATTATAATAACTTAAATTGGCCCGCGGGTTGGCAATGCCTGCCCAACACTTTCTATCCTACTATCTTTAATAAAAGACACGCTTAACAACGATGTAACAAACAGCTGTCGCTTAAAAAATATGTTGAGATACCTTCATTAAAAGGCCATATGATATACACTGGGAGCGGACACGGATTAAAATATAATTTTACAAATGGGCCCCCTAGAAGTGAAGTGAACCAACTAGTAAAATTGTAAAACTTTTTTCTTGGACTATTAAGGGTGGTCTAGGGGCCGAAAATTTAAACTATTTTTAGGATTTTTTTTTAGTATGAAGCGAATGAACAAATGCATTTCAACCTTTTTACACATATTTTATTACTTATCAGTAAACTACACAAAAATGTAAATTAAAAAAAAAATATATATATTAAGATAAGAAAAATGGCGCTAAAGTCTCCCTCTCCAAAACAATGGATCTGACTGATGGGGGATGGTTTATCTCTCCCTCTTATTTGAAATAAAAAAATGACGGATTCTTAATTATTATATAAGTATAGTTACGACCGGAACTAGAATGAAAAAAAAATGACAAAATGGCGCGTTGTCAAAGTTACGAGTCTAAAAACTACCCGTTTTTAACAACGTTTTGTTTATAAAAAAATATAATTTTTTTACCCAAAGTATTTATTTTAGTCCCGGTCTTAGCCAGTACTATACAGAATAACATACTCAAATTTCAGACAAATCGGTCGAGTAGTTTTTTTTTGGCCCCCATCAGACGAACAAAAGTTGTTTCGAGATAAACGCGTTTAAAGTTTTACGCGGTTCTTCTACAGACCTTGTAATGGGCTGTAAAACCGGAAATAATCGGAATATGGTCACCAAACTTTAAGAGTATATTTTTAAGATACTATACTTTCAAAATATCAAAAAAAAAACAATTTTTTGAAAATTCTAGAACCCCGGGTACCCTTAAGTACGATGCGATCTTTATTTGGTGTTTTGGTAGATTGCATATTTTCATTTTACAGATATACAGTGCCGGCGCTAGGTTATTTGACGCCCTAGACAACGGTTATTGGTGCGCCCTTTTTTTAACAAATTGTTCAATTTTTTTTTCGAAATAATGAAAAAAACAATTCGGGATCATTAGAAATATTTTTTTTGTTTTTTTTTATATCCATGACCGCTCCCAATGGAAGTATCTCAACAGAATCTTTTATACGCGAACAGTTTGTTACTCAGTCGCTTGACCTCTCTTTTTCGTATTATATAGAATACGATACATAATTACAACGAACAATTAATACAAACATCAAAATAAAATAAAATGTACTGTTATTTATAATCATTAAAGTAAGTACATACAAATAATTTGAATACTCTATTTATGCGTCCCCTGATGGGTTGCGCCTAGGGTATCCGGGACTGGTGTTTTGGGATCCCGGGATTGTGATTTTCTTACCGAGAAATTTGAAATCCTCAATTCGTTATTTTCCCAGATTCTCACAGAACCTCGTTTTTTTTTTTTTTAGCTCACCGAGGAATTTGAAATCTCCGATTTGGTATACTTTTTCCCAGAATCTCGCCGAAACTCGTTTTTTTTTTTTTAGCTCACCGAGGAATTTGAAATCTCCGATTTGGTGTACTATTTCCCAGAATATCACCGAAACTCGTTTTTTTTTTTAGCTCACCGATTTACCAATTTTGAGTAAATTATCGGGTTTTCCTCAAAATTTCTCAATCCCGAAATCCCGGAATTTCGGGATCAGAAAATTGAACGGGATCCCGGGATTAGATGCCCTAGTTGCGCCTAAGAGGTTGCCTATTTCGCCTGTATGGTGGCGCCGGCCTTGCGGATATAACACTATTGCAATGTGTATTAACTAAGGTTACTCCACTTTTACGATACTTTAAGAGGTTTAAGGCACCTATCTTATTTTTTTCTTAAATACTTCTCGTCTCAATTCACCTCTCATGGGGCCATATTATATTATTAATCTGTAGGAAAAAAAAAATGAAAATTTGCACTTACATCTTGTTTGATTTGTAATTAGTGTATTAAGACAATGTGGATTCGTCTGATGATGTTACGCTACACAGTAAATCATTAACAAATGCAAGAAATATCCGCAAATACAAAGTTCAATGTTGCTGATCATGTTATAATACCGCTGGATCTGTGGCAGAGGTCGTCAAACTCTTTGTCCATACGAAACAGGTTTAATTAAGTAGAACGGCGGCTTAGTAATTTTTCGAGATTCATCGATGTCTTTCCACTCGATATGAGTGAACTGTAAATAATTATTTGTCCAGTTACTTAAATAAATAGGGTTCGATTGAACTGCAATTAACTTGGTAGAAGTCCAAAAATGAAGCTTAAAATAACACCGTGCTTAATTTTGAATATTTTGTTTTTTAGATAACTATTTCTGCTTGATGACCTCGTCAGAACTATTTTGAACAGAGTTCGATCCCTACTCGGAGCACATGATTTCCTAACGGAGGTATTTTAATATTGATTTTTTAAGATAACTGATTGTTACTGAGTTGCGCAAACTCTTTTTTTGTCTACTGAAGAGTAACTCTATGAAAACGTTGATAGTCTACAGCAGCTGCACGATGTCTGTAGAATGGTCCAAATTATGTTTCCGCTATTAAAAAACATGAATTAGTGCGTTTTTTAAAATTTGTTATATATCAAACTTCACATTGATATGACAGTTCAAATCTTGTAGGTCTAAACTTAGTTCTGACAGTTCTCAAAAAGTGAAACACAAGTTTTAAAAGCAGAGTAAATTGTTTTTCTTTTTCGAACATTGAAAATGCCGACAAAAAAGGTGCCGGAACGCCGTTCCACCGCATTGAAAAAAGCACTGGTTATTCTACGAGGTCGTAAAGACAGAATAGCTATCAACCAAATAAAAAAATACACAGTGGTACTTTGACCGTATTAAAATAACGTAAATTAATGGCCAGTCAGTAAGAAACCATAAACGGTCAGAAGATAATATTTTTTCTCAAAATCGTTGTAAGATAAGGAAATCATTTGAATTCCTGACCGGCAGATATGGTTAACTTTAAAATATTACTGTCAAGTAGTTTGGTGAGCCACCTACACGTTTTTATAATGAAATTTAAATATGCATTGTGACTGTCGAAATTTTAAGTGCAGATAAAAATTAAATACCATAAGAGTTGCAGTGTGGTCCACGGACTCAATCACTGCTCTAGCAGTAGTGAACATTTTTTATTGCTTACCACTAGGGCTTGCATTACCGGTTTACCAGTAATCGTCCAAAACACACCTTCAAAAATTACCGGTAAATTAGAAAAAAATCAGTAAATCAAACACTAGAATAAGTCGAGTATACTAGCTTAGAGATAATTTATCTTTAAAGTTTGTCTTGTACTTTTTAAATAGGTAATTATGGTTTCATGTAGTGTCTTTTACGGTTTGTGATAAAAGATTATACGACAATTTCTTGTTTACTATGATGTGTATATAAACATTTTAATAAACTAGCTGATGCTTTGAAGTTATAAGGCAACATCAATAATTGTAAATGTAAGATTTTTCTTTACAATGGGGTGTTTTCTTCTTAAATTAAAATATTTTAGTGTTTCATTATAAAGGCTTACGTTTAGGCTCTTATGTTGAGGGTATTCATAGACTACGCAGCACTTACATGATTTCGTACTTGATATTTAACGTCGTATTGCAGCAACCGTTAGATCCTTTCAGTATATCGTATGAAGAATACTGGACAGTTGTCTATGAAGCTTTTATTCCATCTGTCGGGGCTAAAGCTTCTTCAGTACGGGTTCCAGAAAGTTCTAACGACTGTTCATGATTGGTGACGTAACATGGGCTGCTTGTTTCTTCCTCCAATCAACGATTTTCTCAATAATCTAACCAACGTCTCCCTTTATATAACGTTTGTGTCAAGTAGCATGACTTGCTACCTTAAGTCAGCACTAGTAAAATCTAAGCATTGGACGGGTGCTATTTTTCGATCTGAACAGATAATCATGTCTCAGACAATCCGTATTATTATATGAACGAGGCAACACATAAAATACATATTTAAGTAAAACTGTGAAAGGGCATAAATGTTTGTTACGTCAAAACATTCCCTTCCACCATTCCGATTCACAACAGTAACATAGTGTAGTGGGAGTGACTAGACAACCACTAGTCCAGACAAAACCCTATCCTTTTTATCCCTACTCTATTTGAAAAAAAAGAATGGTTGAGCAGTTGAGTGACAGGCAGTTATCGTAGAAAAACTTATTAGTCCATATGATTTACATCATGGGTGTCCAACCGGTAGATAGCGATCGACCGGTCGATCCCAAAGCAAAATTTAGTCGATCCAGAATCTTACGTGAATTTCGAAAAAATATATTATTTAAATATACAAAAATTGAATTATTTTGTATGCACATACCTATCCAATGATATGTATTTCGCATTTAAAATAAACATTTCTAAGTTTGAAGAAGGGAAAAAACCCTATAAACAAAATTTCTTATAAGAATCATGTTGGAAGCCGATCGCGAGTAAACTTAAGATTGAATAGTCGATCCCAGGGTAAAAAAGGTTGGACACCCTTGATTTATATCATGATTTAAAAAAAGAAATAGGATTTTGAAAAATAATGTGTTTTAGTATAGTAACGAATACAAGAGAGCTATATTTGGAGTCCATATGCAGCTTACTACAAGATTCAATTAGAGCAACTTTTCTTTATCAAAAATAGTTTGTACTTCTCGTCAGTCATATGAGACTCCAATTACAAGGGCTTTCAGGTGAAAGTATTCAGGAAAAATTTTTGGGTATTGGTTATTTTTCTTTTCTTATCTGAATGCTTATTTAAAATATATTTCAAATTTTATAAACGACTGTCTCAATTCTGTACAATGTTTTTTTTGTTTATGTACCATTAACACTGTACTTAAAAAGCGTGACGCATTGGTGCCAGTTGTAATGCAACGTAATGTGACATCATTTTAAGAATACATGAATAAATAACCGGACCGTTGCCGCGTGTTGCTTATCGCTGGCTCAGCGAATCGACTCACTCCGGATACCTGCTGACCTCGAACATGGCCAAATATTTAACTTTTTATCAGTCTGAAAAAAACAGTTCCATCGGCAACAGTACACTTTGTTATTCAAGAAAGAATATTATTTTTGCATTATTCAAAAAAGTTTAATTCTCAGTATTTTATAAAAAGACGTTATCTATTGTGGTTCTGTGTGATTGGATTATTTACATACAGATAAAAGAGCTATTCTTCCTAAAACAGGTGAGATATTCACATTTATAATTAGGCAATAAGAATTCTTTAGCACGTTTCAACTAAATATTAAATCAAATTTATTTAAACATTTAAGGTATTTACAGTTCTCATGTTGGCGCGAAGCTTAAATAAATATTAACTATGTATATACCACATTTGTTCTAAAACTTAATATGTAAATATTTTTATTATATTAACATGGAGTTCTCCCAAGTAAATACAAAAACAGTCAACGTTTTTTTAAAGTAAAATTCCTCATCAAGGATTCTAATGTAATTTTGTTTTTAACGGTGATAATAAAATACAATAAAAAAATAGATGGGCTCGTGGACGAATTGTCAGCTTTGGGTACAAACGGGTTTAAACCAATTATTATTAATTTATTTTGTAATAATAGATTTTTGTTTGAACCCATGTTGTAAATTCTTTCCCAGCCTTCTTATAAAAAAGGGCGCAGCAAGAGTGATTAGGTAACCACTGGTTGTGTCATAGGCCTACCATTTTAACCCTTTTCTCAACAACATAAAAAGAAGGAATGGCAAGTGAGTTACAAAGCAGTTTTCTTAGAAACACTCCTGTTAAAATAAATCCCATTAATATGTACTCTCCGCATTGAAAGTGGACATGGTTTAATAATTACTTCTATATAAATTATGTTAGTCATTTTGTCATTATGCCCTTCCTGGATCTATGAACCATCACAATGAGTATTGTAGAATGAAAAAGTTTGCTTTAGATGATATAGTTTTGCCAATCTAATAAATGATTATTGTATCAATAGCCGAAAAGTAAGAACTCTTGCGTTTTCACTCTACTTGGTTGAGCGGTCAAGTGCTTGACTTTTCAAATAATCTTTCAATGGATTGATAGATATGCATTCAATTGAGTATGAAATCGTAACCTAACTGTAATATTTTTATTGGTTTCAACTGACTTACTGAAAATGGGCAACACCTGACTATTAATGAGTTAACTTGTAGTGCTTATTATGGACCCATAATATGGACGCAGTGGCGGATTACAAATAAGCACACGAGGCGCGCGCTTTAGGCCTCCGAATCTTAGAGGCCTCAAAAATAGCTTGTATAATCTATAACCTCCAAATTTCATTCACATTTTCTATATATATATAAGTATTTTTGATACAGAATTTTGCGCTCTTTGTAAACAAAAAACAGGGCCTCCAAATTATATTGCGCCTGGGGCCTCCGAAGTGCTTAATCCGCCACTGTATGGAGGTATTTACGCAGGAAATTTCCAAAGCTTATTAGATCTTTTATAAATGTATTCAATAATTCGATTAAGAGTGTCTCATAGATATGTATGTAAAAACAAAAAATCTCTGTAAAGTTATTAATTTCGCGTCAATTTATTTCTAAAATAATGCCATAATGCAAAACTTCAATTTTACATTAGAAAAGAGACCAGTGACAGTTGTTCGTGATTCCAATTGAATTCTGATTATTTTCTAATATTTTTTTTATTTAAATAAACCTTTATATGTATTTCCGATCGAAATGTGGAACATCTCAACAGATATTTCTATGCGACATGTTTTGTGTTAAGTCGTTCAATCTTTCATTTTCTAAAAGAATAGGGATAAAACCATTGATATCCGTCACGAAAGACAATGACGTTGACCACTGCACCACGCGCTCGGAATCTTCCGACTGATATGATATATATTATGATCTTCAAAAGGATAGAAACTGGTTCAAGTAAAAGCATTTTAATTTGTCAATCCTACTACCTTTTTGTAACGAGCCTCACATTATAGCTCCCACAGAAATGCACTGTGAATCCACATCAAACTTCCATAAAGAGTAGGGCATCCATTCCGGCACCCTTTTTTTGATCCCGAGATTTCAGGATTCATAATTTTTTCAATCCAGGGAATAAACTTTCAACATAAAATCGTGTATAAATAAGGATTCGGGATTTAGATTTTCGCTCGGCAATTTTGAAATCCTGATTTTTTTCAAAATTATCAGCTTGGAAGCTTTTTTATAGCTCTTCCAAGAATTTCAAATCCAAAATCTTAAGAGTTTACGGATTTCTCAAAATATTTGACATTACAGCTTACGCCAATGCGTCAAATATTTTGAAGTTGAAAGATCATACGAGATATACTCGATGAGAATTTTCGAAAGTCACAAGAGATTAACTTCACAAACTCTCATGTCTTAGATCTCAAATTAAAATTGAAAAAATCCAATTTGATACTGTACTTACCGGGAATCGATCCCAGACCCACCTGATTGGTAAAGCAAGCTCTAAATAACTAGACCGCAGCGGGCAACAATTTTCTTAATCCCAAAACCCCAGGATTAGTACCATCACAGTCTCGGAATTTCGGGATCCTGGGATTGGAAGCCTTATATAAAGTGAATGCCAACTGGTGACAATGTTGTCGGTTATTGGTTAGTTTTTATAATTGTATTTAATTAAATGCGCTACATCATATTATACATTTTACGATACAGAGATTCTGGTTATCTGTGCTCTACACAGGAATAAATTTGAATGTTAATTTAATTTAATAATTTGTATTCAATACGCGGGCGTCAATTATAAGTCCCTCTACTTTTTTCCTTATTTAAAGAGATCGAATAGTTACATTGACGCTGTTCTGTGTGAGAATTTTCAACCCAAAGATTAACGTGTGAATAACAATCAAACTTTTTAGGATATCTATTGTTTAATTTAAAAATTCACATGCTCTTCAGCCTATACTTAAATGTTATTTTCTATTATTTTTATTTTTATACTACGCAAGTAGCACAAGGAAATGGTTAATGTTCTGTGACTGCACGTATAATTTTGATTGTAAATAAAATATTTTGTAGCTCTGTGAATCTTGCTAACTATAATTTTAAGCCACATCCTATTTTCAGTTAGTCAGTATCATTTAAGCCTTTTAAGTGCCGCGAAGTTTTAGTTTGGCGGTATCCAGCAGGCCGTGAATTTTTTCGAATAACTTAATAAATAAATCATTATTTTGTAAATATATCTAAAAGACTTAGGTCTAAGACAAATAGATAAATAGTGAATTTTGTGAAAAAATCTAAAATCATGACTGAGCTAAAAGGAGATTCCAACGTATCCCAAAATATTATACAGTCTACAAGCAAGCAGTGATGCATTTCAAAATCGATCATAAATGCATGTTTACTCGTCCAACACTTCCCTAACGCATGGAAAGATGCAGACGTTATTCTCATTCCCAAGCCAGGCAAACCACCTGCAATTCCAAAAAACCACAGACCCATAAGCCTACTCCCGACGATGGGTAAGAAGACGCGTAATTAAATCCCGACTGGAAGAATTTGTATCGGAAAAAAAACTCATACCGGATGAGCAACACGGCTTCCGAACGAAACATTCCACAAACCACCAATTACTTAGAGTTGTTGAATACATCACCGAAGGCTTCAACCGCCGATGTTTCACTACAAGTCTGTTTCTAGACATAGCCAAAGCCTTTGACAAGGTTTGGCATGAAGGTATGATTGTAAAACTTTTCGAGGCCGGCCTCGAATAACCAATGATTAAATTAATAAATTCATTCATATCAAACAGAACTTTTCGCATAAAAGTAAATGGCGAAAAATCGACGACGTGAACGCCAACTGCAGGTGTACCACAGGGATCCACCTCATTACCCCTGTTGTACAATCTTTACACTCATGATATACCCATTCCAACTTACATACCCGGTAGCAATGAAAACATCGTTGCAAAATACCACGACGATACAGCCATCTTAGCAAGATCGCTAAATAGAAACAGAAGCTCTGTTCTTCTACGTACTTCTGACGGTTTGCTGATGGTTTGCAAACTGATTTCGAGTTAGAACCTAAAAGCATCGAACTAGATTCTAACTCGAAAACAGTTTGCAAACCATCAGAAGTACGCAGAAGAACAGAGCTAGAGCCACCTCGCTTGTACAAAAGGCAAGCGAGGACATACACGCCTGGTGCGCCAAGTGGCGCAATAAGATCCATCCGGAAAAAAGAACGGCAGTGACTTTCAGTCGCAGATCTAATAGACACGATAAGAATATTAAAAGCATCCGGATGCACAACACAAAAATCCCGTGGGCCAAAACGGTTAAATACCTTGGACTTACATTAGACTCGCGACTTAACTTCAGCAGTCATATAACTGCAAAAAAAAACAGGCATCAACCATCACAGACCAACTCTACCCCATGATAGGACACAACAGTAAACTCGCACTAAAAAGCAAGCTACTATTGTATACCGCAATAACATGACTAATCATGACTTATGGGCACACGCAAGCATGAGACACAACCAGACACTACAGACAATACAAAACAAGGCGCTTCACATGGTAACAGGTGCCCCTTGGTTCGTGCGAGGCACCGCGTTACATAAAGACACTAACACAGCCAAAATTCTCGATCACGTCATGAAACTGTCGAAGAAATTCTTCAGCGACATGACTGATCACCCTAACGACACAATAAAAACACTACTCAACGACTACGTTGAATACCCGCACACAGACATAGCGCGGCCTAGGAAAGTCCTCCTCCTAAAACCGCCCTAGTTCTCCCCCCCCGACCCCACCACTGACATGCCTGGGTGCCGCTATCACATGGTCGAAACAAAATAAATAAATATATAAAAATCAAAAAAACTTCACTTAATGTAAATGCAAATGCGTACAATCACCACTCTAAACATGTAAACCTTCTTTTTATTCTTATATTACATTAACTTGTCACCCCTCCTTTACTCTTCACCCCCCACGTATATATGCTACCTTTCCTTTTCCACACCACCCCCATCCCTCTATACCCAAAAAAAAATGTAAAATCTTAAAAAATATATATTTACAAGACAAACCCAATATGATTTAAAAAAAAAAATAGAACCTTTAAAAAAAGTAAAAAAATAATTGGGTCCTCAACATTTAAAAAAAAAAGCACACTAACCAACGATGAAATGGAGATTGGATCTTGCTCCAAAAGCGCCCCATAACATATGAAAAGATACCATTATTATTATTACATGATGCATTTCTTAACTCTGCATAGTGGCGAGTTTTGGTTAGCTGACGAAGCTCTTTTTAAAATCAATGTAATATTAGAAATATTTATAATTTATCAATTCTAAGTATTTCATTATCATTCTAAGAGAAGTCTCTGTGTGAATTAACAATCGGTCTTGACCTAATATAATGAGTGTAAAGTTGAGCGTGTAAACAAGCTCACCGGCCCTGCGGGCACAGACTCATAAACCGTGTTAATACGCTGATGGCAGTCATACGGCAAATCGTCTTAAGCATAATAATGTAAAGAAAGCCAGTGCCATTGTTTTACAAAAAAAATCCAACAAAGTAATTATTGTGTTCATTTATTGATAACATTTGTACATACATATGCACATGACGACAGTTTTTTTCCTTTGCTTTGTAAAAAGAATTCGACCGAGCGTGTTCATAAAGTCTACTTTAATACTCGTATTTCAACATTCAAAGCAATGATGTTAAGCATTGAAAGCTCTCCCCAGAAACATCCTTATTGGCATGCTGGTTCTGCACCTGGAAGAATAAACAATTCACAGCCACGACTTCTTTATAAACGATCAGAATAATTATATTTGATATTCTCAAGAATGGCGAATGGCGAAGGAAAAGAAATATATGGCCAGAAACATTCCTCTTCACGGGCATAAGCTTTTGATAGTAGGCATGTCTAAGAGAATGTCAGTTAATATCTATACACGCTCAAATAGAAAAGTCTCTTTTTCTGTATTTTCTCCACTATTAAGGTTTACCTCTAGCAAAACTTCATATTTCATTTTGAAAGCTAAATGTATTAAAAATAACAGAAGGTAAATATCCTAAAATAATGTACCATCATTTTTTATACGGCAATTTAGTAAAAATGAACGATTTTGTTAAAAATAAATTTAATAGGTCACTGCTATAATATACTTCTGGCCTGACAACTTATCTACCCAATACGGTAGATGGCAAAAAGAATATAAGGAGTACCGTAATCAACTGTTAGTGTTACTTGTAAAAAACAAGCTTTTTTAGATCAATTGTTTTAATAAATAGATGTTGCCGTCACAGTGTGCTTGAAAAAACAGAAAATATTTATCATCTCTTCTGTGATTTTTTTTGTTTTTTTTCCTTATACTTCAAACGAGTTTTAAAAAAACTCGATTGTATCCGAGTATATTTAAATTAAGATTGACCTTTTGGAGTAATCTGAGTTTTAAGGAAAAGAATACTCACGACTCACGACAGATTATTAACGATTCAAAACATGATAGAGTTACCATAACACCTGTCTTCGGAAAATTATCTTTAAACATTAATAACGACAAATACTAATATGGCAACAAAGTTTTTTTGTGTTTTTTCCAAGTCCATTTATAATTTAAATAAATACATATGTACGCCCTAACGCAACATTGAAGTTAAATTTATTTTTAAGTATCTATACGTCAGTCGCGCAAAACCTCAAATTAAGTAGTGAAAAAAAGCTATTATTTTTTTATATATTCACTAATTGAATTAACAGATACAGTGGCACCCCGATCTACCGTTCTCGCATTGTTCGTTTTCCCGCATGGATCGTTTATTTTCCATAGTCCCGGCCAAACACCCATAAGAACAATGTAAAAGAATCCCGCATTAATCGTTCCCCGATTTACCGTTTTCCTCGATCTATCGTTTAAATATTTTGGTCCCGTCACAAATATTATCTCGATTGTCCGTTTTCGTTGAATATTTTTCATAAATAATTTTGTTTCGCATTTCGTTTCGCGTTTTTTCAGTGGAATCCCGATCTACCATTCTCACTATCTTCATTTTTTTGCATAGATCTTTTTTTTTTTTACTCTACCAAGACCCCGTCATAACAATGTTTAATAATTCCACTTTATGATTCCCTGATTTCTTCGATCTATCATCTAAATATTATCGTCCCGTTCCAATTATTATCCCGATTGACCGTTTTTGTAGAATATTTATTTTTCGCTCAAATAGTTTTACATTGCATTTAGTTACATAAATAAATAAGATTTAATATATTTTTTTAAATATTATTTTAAGATTTCCCGCATTATTCGTTCATTTATTACGGTCCCTTGAAAAACGTAGAATCGAGTTTCCACTGTACTTGTTAGAACTCTATTTTAATGTGGTAAAAAATAGGAAAGTATTTAAGTTTTTAGATTTTTAATAACTATATTTAATCTTACTTTAGCTTATAATTGACTGTTAAAGAATTGAATATCAATTTAAAACATTTAAACATTATTGTTTCAATAAATTTTATGTGTAAGAATAAATGAGAATATACTGGACTCATAATCAGCAGAGAAGCTTAAAAGACAATTCATTCATTTGACAGAAAAACGTTTTTTTTAACTGCTCTCGAAGTAATTTCGCGAAAAGAATTCCTAAATTGCAGTTTGAAATATTTGATCATTTTTTTGCGAGCTTATTTAGAGAGGAATATAAAAAAAACTCCATTCTGTAAAATTTATGAATTATCTTACGGGTTGATCTATTGTATATTTTTCTAAGCCAGTATATATGGCAACATTTATTTGAGTTTGAACAAAGTTCTGATGAGGGCCAAAACAGCTATCAGCAAAAATAGCCTAAAAGCCAAAATAGCTATCAGCTTAGTATTGAAAAAATATATATAAGTAAACTAAAATTCGTTGCTTTTTATGACCTTATTATTTGATATCTGATTGCCCTAAGGGGTGGGTGGATAGGAAATGAATCCACTTCTCTTAAATACAAAATTATAGATTACAATTTTTGTATCAATTAGAAAAAAATTTGTAATTTGTGGATTTCAATACACGGGTAAGCAATAAAATAAACACCACGATAAACATCACTGAACAAAAACGATGATCACTCAACTGTCACAGTAATGAATCACATTGCTGTTTTTCAATATTTGTCTTGATATTCTTTTTCATTTTGTTCGTATTGTAAATCCATGACCTTATGTAATTAACAATCGTAACATCCTGTAACGTATTTTTTATCATCAGCTGATGAAGTTAATTAATTAATTAAGTTTCATTGTTTTATGAGTGATTCCGAAGTCTATTGTTTTGTTCTAACTTACTGTATGTATCAATTATATGTTTATTTAATTCCGTTTACATCCCGTTTTTTTGACGCTCATAAGTGACACTGACACATTGTAAATATTTTTATCTAGCGTGAATTGTCTGGACAAAAATAATAAAAACTATGCTACAACAAAGACCGAACATTTTTTTACTACAGTATAGGTACATATTGTATTATAGATTTACACAATTACAAGCAAAAAATATGTGATTTGAGATAAAAATGAAGAAAAGTAAAAACCTAATATACCTTGATATTTTTGATAGATTCGGCGGTAACTTTGTGGAATTTAAATATTTTATCCCACCTGTTGTGTTTAAGAATGTGACACGTTTCGTTTTTCACTTTTGGGGTGTTCACTATCAATACTTGGTGGAAAGGCATTATATTAATAAAAACACAATAATCCTTTGTACTTCATTCCGATTTATTTAATATGTCAGGACCGGTTTCGCTCATTGCGAGCATTGTTGACAATGCTCGCAATGTAATAAAAGTAATAACAAATCAAATTGTTTTCAAATATTTTGACGGTCAAAATTCTTTTGATAAAATGATATGTCACTATTAATTAAAATATTTTATAAACCAGTTGACAAGGCCACGTGTCAAAATTTGTCTTAGAATCTTACTCTGCCTTATGTCCTTTTTAGAACGACCCAGTACTCGACCGAGGAGAAATATTAACCTTGTAAGACTCTTAATTTTGTCTAACTTTTCAATCAATTTTTCGATTGTTGTTAAAAAACGTAGATGTCTAAATTACTTTCCACCCTTTCAATTATAAAATAACGAGGTGAGCTATTAGATACCCATTAGTCTTATCCTTACCCTATTCTTTCTGTCCCTACCCACTTCGTAAAAAGTTGAGCAACTTAGTAACGAACGATTCTTGTAGAAAAACTTTTGTTGGGATACTTCTATTAGTAGGCCTTATACTCCACATTACGAGTGGGCATGGATTTTAAAAAAGCGTCTACATCCGTCCGTTTATTTTTACGTGCGTTTTGTTCAATTCAACATCGTTACAACTAGGACATCCAATCCCGGGATTCGGGATCCCGTTCAATTTTCTGATCTCGAAATCCCGGGATTGACACGGCTGCGATCCCGGGATTTCGGGATTGAGAAATTTTCAGCAAATCCCGAAAATAGACACGAAATTGGTAAATTTCGGTTTTGTAACAATCTGGGAAAAAGTATACCAAATTGAAGTTTTCAGATTTCTCGGTGAGCTAAAAAGAAAAAAAACGAGGCTTGGAGATAATTCGGGGAAAAAGTATAGCGAATTGAGGATTTCAAATTCCTCGGTGAGCAAATCCCAATCTTGGGATAAAAAATCAATCAATCCCGAAGTCTCGCGATTGGAAAAAGGCTTCGGGATTGGATACCCTAGTTACAACATGGACAGTCATCGTAAAATAAAATAAATCTTTTCAAGGAATTTGTCCATCAAATTATCCCTAAGGTGGTAGAGCTAGTGCTAAATGGGTTGAAAACCCGAATGAAGTGAAGCTCGATAAAAAAAAATGGATATAACGAAAAGACTGTAATATTTTCTAGATATTTGCACATGTAATATAATAGATGAAACGTGATAATAATGTTGTCAGTGAACTCTCCACTTGACACTTGTCAAACGCCTATTTAAGACACGAGATATGTAAAAATACATACTAATAATATTACATGTTAATTACTATATTTAAAACTAACTTTAATTCTCATGACCGCCGACTTACAGCAGACATGCACAACCATTGGCTTCGACCGGGCCGCGTCAAAACACATAATGCTTTCTAGGCGCAAAGAAAACATAATTTTAATTTACGCTCAATTCTCTTTTTACACGAGTAATACGCTTCACTGTGTAAAAAAGATAAAATGAATATACACAAATGAATGATAGGTTCCATTACATTTGGCCGTGTTATTACGAAACCTTACAAAAGTGTTTAAACATTTAAACATAGTTCTGATGATAGCGCACGTTGAAACAGTTATAAACTAATTTTATAAAAAAAATGTAAAACTAAATACTTTGATATTTTTACCGTACGTAGAAAAGAGAATTAGGTGTACTTGTTTACAAAAAAATGATTTTATTGTGAAATATTTACTTATACAAAAGCTAACGCCATCGTTGTCTTAGTACATTTTTAACTAAGTAATTCTGTAAAATTTGTCTAAATATTTCAAAATCAAATCCAAATTTTCAATTTAATTTACAAGTTTATTGGGCTCCATCAAAAAAAGCTTGCTAAAATTTGTTGAATTCAATGATTTATTTAAAAACATATGTAAGTACCTTATTTTAATTTAAAAATGCAACATTCGAAAGCCACAACAATTTTCCAACGGGTCGCATGTAGGTTGTGCATACTTGATCTACACGATGAATTGGTTTCTCAAAAAACTTTTAAAATCAAAACAGTGTACGCTGAGAAAACAATTGGAACGTTAAATGAAAGCTCTGCCATAAAAAAAAACTTCTTTATTATTTGTTTAATATTGTAACCCACAATGAACGTTTTAAATGAATATTTTAGTAATTTTGCAAAATTACCTGATTATTTTCTGATATCTTACCAATGTATCTCATTGTGTTGGCATAAAGCATTTTTACTGGTCTCAAATTTTACACACAATGCAGCTCGAATCAGATGACATAAGTGTATTGTGCTGGAAAAACACATATTCCGATAGAGTGCTAATACAGTGTAGTCTAAATACATTTATTGGTGTGTTACGATAAACAATCTGATAATTTTCTGAAACAAACATTTTTTTAAATATTTTTTACCATGTCCGCTTCCAATGTGGAGCATATGGACTGAAGTTTATCTCAACAAAAATGTTTCTGCGAAAACTGCTTATTACTCAGTTGCTCAACCTCTCTTTTTCCAAAAGGAGTAGGAATAGAAGGATAAAGCTAGGACAGGACTATTGGTTAGCTAATCGCTCTCAATACGCTCAGTTCATAGGATAGGATGAGTGAGAGGGGGGAATTCAAGACATCACATACACCCATGCCTTCGAACAGAAATTCATCAATCGATTGAAAAATCAATTTATAAAACTGTCCGTACTAGGATTCGAATCCGTGACCTCCGTAGCCGAAACCAACGACGTTGACCACTCGACCACACGAGATATATATAAATATATATATATATAGAATACGATACATAATTACAACGACCAAATACAATCTTCAAAATAAATTAAACCTTATTATTAGAGTATAAAAAAATAATTTGAATACTCCATTTATGCGCCCCCTAATGGTTTGCGCTTTAGGCAGTTGTCTATTTCACCTGTATGGTGGCGCCGGCCCTGGTTACGACAAACCATCCGATAATTTTCTGTAACACACAATTTATTATATACAAACCGTATTTGTGGTGTCATACTGATCTAAAGAAAGAGATCCAGAAAACTTAAATTATCCCAAATGGGGTAGATTATCCCAAATTAGATCGAGGTGAAAATATTAGAAGTGATGATAGCTCAAAAAACTTATCAATAAAGTTCCTTTGTTATAATTGGTTCCTCATTAGGATTGTAACCATTGTTACCGTTGTTAAGATTTTTTTGTATTCAACTGCAGAGCGTTATTTTAAACAAATATGATGTATGTAACTTAGGGTTATCATAAAAAAATCCAGATCACTGTTTTATGACTTATCCTTATTAATTATGATAATTTCATGTGTGTTTAATATAAATAATTAGTAATCTATACTCATGTTATCTGATAATCTTAGTTACATTCTAATGATCATTTTAATCATTGACGAGAAATGGTTTTTTTTTTCAGTTGCTGTATTCTTCAATTTAAGATGACGGAATACATACAACGAACCCTTCTGCGAACTTGCGACGCCAAATTAACTGATATTACGGATCGCTTTGAAGATTTGACTCCAAAAGATCTTAGGGAAAAAATGGATCGCCTCAAAGAATGGTACAAAATTCAACCGCACCTGCCAAATAATGAACTAGGTAAATATAGGATCACTTCTAATTGTAGGGCACTTTTTCAGAGAAATCTATTTCCGAAATTGCGTTCAGCATGCAAGATTGTAAATTTTTGTGCAAAGCGTCGATTGGTGTAAAACTACAATTAGAAATCGGCTGACCAAGGTTTCGAGCTGTAAACAAATGTTTTTTTTTCTAAAATTTATTCTGATATTATAATTTAGTTTATTATGTTAGTTAATTATATTTTTTAGTCGCCGCTGAAACTTTATGTAAGCTTCCGATATTTTTAGATAAACAAAAACATTTTAAATAAGTTCAATTCTCAAAATAAATTCAAACTATTTATCGCTTAAATTTCACTACTTTTAATGTAATAGCATTGGCGCTCGTGGGAATGCTGTAATAAATACAAAGACTTGATTTTTATTGTTAACGCGCACATATTAAATGCTGACCTAAAAAATAGACAAAATGTCAAGGGTATCGGATAACTTTATATCAATTTAGAGCAAACCGAATGAAAATTCCAGTCAAGTTGTGTTAATGTCAATTAAGTTGTGATTTTAAGTTAATATACCTTTTAACTATATTTTTTTTTATTATAACACAAGTAAAGTGTAAGTTTTATATACTTGTAGTGTTTCTTGTGATTTTTATTTGAAAATCTTGAAATACACTGAAGTAAATTTATTATAAGCACGATTAATAATAATCTATACCAGGGTTTCTGTAGCCTCCCAAGGGATCACAGCGTGTTAAAAGGGGGTCACAGATCTATTAGTTTTATTTTTGTTTTAGATAGCCACAGAATAGTTTAGGTGGGCCATGAGCAAATTTTACAAAATCCCTAAATTTCAGTGATTTTTGAAGAGCTAAAACAAAAAAGTTCCACGCTGGTAAATTTAAGAAATCTGCAATTTTATGGGTTTTTGAAATTCGGATTTTTATGGGAAGACAAAACAATAGTATGGGAGCTACAGAAAAATAAAGACACTCAAAAAAAGACACATGCCCGAAAAAATGCTGTTTGTACTGGGACTTAAAACCTTAAGGTCTGGCACGGAATCCCACAATGCTAACCGCTTAGCCATAAGACCCAACAAATATAATATAAAATATACCCAACCTTCAATTCAAAAAATAAAATACTTATTTGTACTTACAATTAAACCATCAATGCTGATGATAAACAATATCATCTGTCAAACTTCTGTTCATTTGAGACACTTTTTTTCTTGAATCATGACGTTATCTGAGAAATAAAATAAATAACAATTTTTGTAACAAAAAAAAAAATCAAGCTATATTTTGGGTAACTTGTTTTTATTTTCAACTAATTGACAAAACATATTGTTTCAGATGACGACTACATAATACGTCATTCCTCCATGCTGAAATTCAACGAAGAAAAGACGAAAAAGGCTATAGAAGCAATTTACACCTCAAGGACTTTACTCACAGAGTTTTATGCCAATAGGGATATTCATATGAAGAAAGCTCTCGAATATCAAGATTTAATAATAATGCCTCAGCGCACTGAAAAAAACTATAGAGTTTCAGTTATGAAGTAAGTAGAGCTTTTGAAAATTGTCAAGTATTTTATTAAACATGTTGTATATACGGAACATCCGGAAATCTAGAGCCAGGATTGTTTTCCATTACCATCTATTGTGTATATGCAGCCTATATTTCATGAGTGCCCTCCACAACGATGTCAACAGAAAAAAGAAGTACATACGTCTTACATTTATAGAGCGAGCAGAGCTGCATGGAAAATTTTTAAATTAAAGTTAGAGAGGTGTTAAGTATTTTAATTTATGGGATTTTAGAGTCACTTATTGATAATTTCTACTGTAATTTGTAAATTCTTTTCAATGTCAATTGTTTATTACACCTTTTCATTTATTTTTTAAAATTTTATATTGAATAATTACTCGATTAATTTCGAAGGTTATTCATAATAAGCAAAATTACACAGAAAATTAGTGATAATATATACTGCATATTAACAACACTTAAGACTTGCCGAAAAACCATTTAAATATTTGTGAAGCACCATTTTATGGTTTTGAAGGGACCGTCAAAACAGGTGCAAATGGTGGAAACATTTTCATTGGTGGCATGTTTTTTTTAATGTTTCTGTGTTTTCCATATGAAATTCGATAAATTTATTTGAAGATTTAGTCGTGTACAAAGTTGAAATACTCTGATTCATCCTTCAATTAACCTTAGCACACGAAACAAATTGTTTTAATCTTGAATATTTCTGAAGCGAATTGGGGCAAGTTAAAATTTTAAAGTAGTAATCAAATATACTTTAAGTGAAAGGTCAATTACGGGTAAATTAAAACAAGGATAAATAATTAAAAATTGTATTTTGTATACATAAACTTAAAAGCATGAAATCCAGTAGGAAAATCAATTTCAATTCCACAGTCAGTAATAATTTATTTTTATTTCTATATAATCGATAATAAAATGAATTTAAAAAGGCGTCCTGACATTTAAACAATCAATTCAATTCCAAATAGCTTATTGATTTGCAGTACAATTTGCGACAGAAATAATAAAAAAAATATTTAACACCATCACCGTCTAGCATAGTTTTTTGGCATTTGCCAACAATTTGTTTAAATGGAATAAATTCACTGTGAAAATACATTTCTTGCATATTTAATATAATACTGTGATTGTTTGATTAGTGTCAATATTTTGACCACCTTAAGCAATCCGTCGCTGTCTGAAATGTTTCTTATTCATTGGTCAATTTTGCTTGAACTTTTTTGTTAATTCAGATGTTTTTTCCGCCTTAGGTTCAACATAGACAATCACGAAATATACGATCTCGATATGGCATGTTTTTCTTGTATGATGCTAGGAGATATAAGACTTTACTCGGACACATCCTCTGGGGACCTTATGATATGGGATTTTGAAAATCTCACATTCAATCAAATTAAGCAATTCAATTTGGCAACATTTAAAAAGTCTTTATTTGTTTTACAGGTAAGAAAAAAACATCATTTAATATTCACAATTGTATTCAAAGTATTGTATTATACAATCTCACAACGAGCAGCATTTCAAATTTTGTATTATAACTTTTTTATTTTATACATGTCCGCTCCCAATGTGGCGGATATAGACTCCCAAGACTGTTTTTTTTAAGAGTAGGTGTAAAGCAGGTTCGTCGATCGCAAAAGAATTTTTAATCGTTTGCGAAAGTAAAATGAGTTTTTATTAATATTTCATAGTATAATTACAAGCGATATCAGTTGATTGATATACATAATGAAAATAAATAGTCGCTCCTAGAAACTAATATTTGGCCATCATTGGTATAGAAGGCAAGACCAGGACAGGACAAGTTGTTAGTAAATGAAATTTGCTATGCCCCACTTTAAGGATAGGCTAGGTTAAGGGAATTTTGGACTTAACTGACATCTATGCCAGTGCTTTCCAAACGTTTTCATACAACTGTTCCCAAATTTGAAAAAAATAAGCCGCGCCCCCCCCTGAACACAAAACATGTTCTGCGGCCCCAGTTTGGGAAGCACTAATCTATGCCTTCAAACAGAAATATAAAAATCGATTAAAAAATTAAATGATGTAACTATCCGTTCTGGGTCACAAATTCTTGAGCTTCGTTATCGACACATTGACGTTGCTCAGTCGACCACGCACATATTTCATACTTAGGCGTTCCAAAATGTGTATTAAAATATTGCTATTTTCCGAATGGTTTTTTTCCTTGAAAAAGATTGTAACGATCGACACGGTCAATGGCTTTTGAAATATTTATGTTAATCAGTTGCAAAAAAAGATTTTAATTTTCAAAGTTCTATGGCAGTGACATCTTTTGATAATAAAAGTTGTGAAATGATTCTTTAACAAACATGTTTTTAATAATCATTTTGAAGCCGTCTCCTCTGATCAAAGTATTCATTAAAACAATTATCCAACGGTTTTATGTAGTTTATTATTACATGGCAGCAAAGCGGAGCCTAGTATCATTTTTATGAACAAGTTTTATTTTTAAAAAAGAACGCCATTTTGAAACCTTATCACACCATCACAGATGTTGGTTTCAGTTACTGTTGGTTAAGACCTCCAATACAGAGATCCTGGATCCCGGCAATTGTCTAAGGTACTAATCCCGGGACTTCGGAAAATTTCGATTAATCCGCATAAAAATATTTTTGAGCTGGAGTCACTGGAAGTCGTAACTTCTTGAAAGAATGGAGCTAAAAAAAAGCTTTCAGTCTTATTAATAAATGTACAATCTCGGTAGCATTTGTCAATTCCCAACTTTTTAAAGTCATCGAGCTAAACAAAAGAAATGGTTAATTTGAATCGTTCAAATTATGTACATTCACACAGATTTTGTGACTAACGATCCGGGTTTCGCCTTTCGGTATATTCAGACGTTCAAGAGCACTTCATTTGCTAAGCGTCAGTTCAAGTTCATCCGTGCACTCGAACGCCTGAAGATGCCGAAAGGCTAAACCCGGATCGTAAGTGACAAAATCTGTGTAAATGTACTTAATTTGAACGATTCAAATTTAATATTGAAATTCCACCAAGCACTTTCAGTTGAAAACTTTAATGAAATGGTGTTCGAGTTGAGATCTCTCTCAATTTCTGACTTTTTCCCACTGGTCAATCCCGGGATTGAAAAATTGTGAATCACAAAAAGAGACCGGGATTGGATGCCCTACTATAGATGTTTGAAAACTCTAAAATTCACTCCCGTAGATTCGATCCTACATATAAGGCGTAGCAAGAGCAATTGGTTTATCCCTAATAATATCGTAGCACTATTTTTTTTCTGCCTTATCTATTAAAAAAAAGACACGTAGCAACATTTTAGGAACAATAATTTATTGCAGAAAATTTTCTGTTGAGATAGCTCCAGCAAGAGTCTATATGCTCTGCACTGGAAGTGGGTATAGTGAAAAGGTTTTTACCGTATACTAATTGTTCTATGTTGTATAGAGTTGTTATGGTGTGCCAGTAAAAGGCATCCATGTAATTAATGCGCCTGCAGCAGCGGAGATAACAATAAGCGTTGCAAAAGCAGCAATGAAGAAGAAGGTATCTGAACGATTGTTCATTCACTCCAATGCGGAAGCCTTACATAAAGTCTTTCCTATGAAATATCTCCCCAAAGACATGGGGGGAGAAGAACCATTTACTCTCAAGGAAATCTCAGGTAAGAAGTCATCGAAGATATTGTTTGATTTAAATGGAGTAAAGTACAATGCATCTGATAACTGCCTAAAATCCAGGGATCTCGGAACCTGAAATTCCAGGTTTGTGACAGTACTAATTTTGGGATTTTGTGATTGAAAAAGTGAGAGAAAGTTGAGCGACAGCTACAATAAAGAAGAAGGTTCCAAATTTTGGTTTATATTTAAAATTCCGCAAATTCATGGGTTTTTGAAATCGACATGACATTGTTTGAAAAATCCCAGGAATTCAAAATCACCGAGCAAAAATTTCTCAAATATAATTTAAACATTCATATCAAATAGTGGAAGCGCCACCTTTCCAATTAGTTCGTATGTGTATGCTTCTTTGAGGTGTGCGTTGCAAAGAAAAACACAAATAAGTTTCTTTATAATAATTGTTTTATTATAAACTGTTTACTGTAATTTCTAAAACAAAACACTTTTTTACCAATTTCACATTATTTACGCAAGCGAAACCGGTCCTCATCTTGAAACAAATGTTTTTTACTCTTATTTTGTTTCCCTAGATCAATGGAAGAAAGCTATCGACACTCCAGAAATACGGCAATGGTTTAAAGAACTTGACTCGCAGAAATCTGATGAATCCAAGAGACTAGGAAAGAAAGACTTTCTGGTTGACGACATGGTGGGAATGAGAGGAACGTTCAGAAAACTGGACCTAGATTAATTTAACCATTCAAGACTTTTAAAACGAAACTTATATTAAATAAAAAAAATTAGTACGTAAATAACGAGGTGTTTTTTTGTACTAATTTTGTAAAGTGTAGACAAAGTCATGCTGTCGGAAATTTTACTCGATTTCGTGTTGAGTGCCCAATCCCGGGATTGACTAATTTTCAATCCCGGGATCACAAAAAGGCTCCGGGATTGGATACCTTAGTTCTCATGCTAAGCAATAGAAGAAGACGTATAAAAAAATGGTGAAATTGTACAAGAGTTGTCAAATAATGTCCATTCAAAAGAAGCAGCCAACGTCAACGCACCATCTAAGATGGCAGAAATAAGCCCTTTATGATAAATCGAAAATTTTAAATTCTTTAAGATTGCGACTGAATGTTTCAATAAAAAAAATTAACGTTTCAAAATATAAAAAGCAGCAAATAAGCTAACGTAAGAATATGATGCGGTTGCCACAGGGTAACCGAAATCTTGAACTATTTTCTTCTTAATTACGTAAAAATATCAAAGTATTTAGTTGTACATTTTTTATCAATACTTTTTTCTTCCTGCCAGATTATTTACTCGGTCACCGTGTTATTGGACGTTGAGTTGTCAGCAAAGTTGCTTGTAGGGGACTTAAAGGCAATTGTAGTAATATTTTGCTATTTTGAATATATCATGCAGCGTGGGAGTAATTTATGTGAAGGCTTACCCAACATTTTTTAAAGTTGCTCACAAGGTATTGTCACACCTCGTACAATGGCGCATTGTTAAAGCCACTAACATCAGACATGTACAAGAAAATCCAAGGTTCCACCCACTTACAGCGTTTTTTATTAAACTACGTGAAAAACATTTTATTTTCCATGAATAAATTTTCATGTGAAACTACTTTCCACTGAGAGGCACCGGGCATAAAGTTGAAATATTCAAATAAACAAAATTTAATATCACGTTAAGTATGCGAGGTGAGTACTTGAACGTTGCTTAGAGTAATTGGATCTTTTCAGCATGTTGTATCGTTGGAAACGTGCCGGAAATAACTTATCGTATGCAACTATACCTGTGACTTTAGTCTGAAAATGCTTTTCCTCAAATATATGATTTAAAAACCAGCATACGGTAAAACACCCATTTACACTAAAGTCAGGACCACGTAATTTGGAATAGTGTTATTGGGGGAGTGAATCTCATACAAAATTAGGGATTTGCAAAACTAAAATTTCCCTTAGTTTTGCAAAAAAAAAATATGGATAAAATATTTAGTTACTAAGTGATAAAATGCAATGCGCGCACAAAATGTAGCACGCAGGCAGTCAACCGGCTATGCGTGTATAGCCTGGCACGTGTTGAATACACAGACGCTAGTCAACATTTGACTATATGTACCGCACAGATGGCCGCCTCGTAGCAACGATAATGGAATGCCACCGTTCAATTGAAGGATTTGCGGCAAATATTTCAAGCCAGCGCGTCATTCGGAGCAGTGTAATTGGGGGTTTCGCTGTATTGTTATTATGATAAAAAGTATTGACAAATATTTTTTAATTAAACCGAAATCTGTAAGAGTAGAGGGTGGACACATGAAATAATAAATATTCAATCTTTGTGTCCGATAATTAATCGATACATAATCGGCAAAACAACTCAAGCAACGGGTCAGATCGGGTCTTTTTAATAATACATTATTTTATTTTTTACTTTTTAATAATGCATTAACTTGTAGTTTTTATAGTTGTTTTCAAATAAGGAAACATCGACATAAAATGAAATGGAAAACTCTTTCGACAATTGAAAGCACGTTGTTTTATTTCTGCATGCCTCGATAGTGGAACGTATGACCTTTGCCATTCTTAAAAGAAAAAGAAAATGTATTTACGATGTTGCATGACATTTCACTCTGCTTTATTAAAATTCTTCAAAGACTTGAGCTAGCTGTAAGCTAAGCTTTCTGGTACACGGTTATCAAGTATCGCATAGTATATAATATAGACACCTGCCTCTCGAATTCACACTCGTAAGTTATTATTATAGCACCTTTCTGGTGTAAGACGAACTGAGGTCCCGTATTTAATAAACTTGCCATTATATTTAAAAAAAAACACAACTTTCAAAGTTATGGTATTGCTAGAAAAAATATAATTCCTTTCTATAGTTAAGACACATCATACTGTGCGCTAAATAGATAATTATTACATCAATATATAAATAAATTTACGCTGATCAGACACAAATAAGGTAAGGAATTAATTGGCAGGAATAACTACCTGCCAGTAAATCTGTATTAATACTTATTACTGATTTAAAAAAAAATGGTAGTTTTGTCAAATTGGGAAAATAAATGCTGAGTTATTCAGGACAAAGAAAGTCTCATTGACGAATTTTTTGTTTCCTATAAACTTCTACCAGTCTGGTAACGATGTGTAACTTATTAGAATAACAGTGGTCCGTTTTAAAACAATACCAATCAGTTATAAAACAACTATGGTTTCGTAATAAAAAAAGGTTTTTGTCCAGAAAAATCGGTATCAAATAAGAAAAAATATACACCCACGTCGTTTAACAGAAACCCATAAAACGATTTGAAAATCAATCTATACAAACTGTTCGGATACAAACCCACGACCTGCGTTTTCTAAGTTAACGACGTTTACATTTGACCATTCAGCCAATAAACTAATCAATAGTGCCACCCTAGTTCTATTCTTTTATTCCTATTCTCTAAGAGAGGTTAAATAACTTTGTATCAAGAAATTCTTGTAGAAACTCTTCTGTTGAGATAAAATCCATTAGAAGTCCATTTGCTATGCGTTGGGAGTTGCCATGTTATTTTAATTTTAGTTTATGTTAACATTTTTGTAATCAATGAGTGAATTTAATCAAAATACATTCATGAATTTTATAGGAATACCATGACTTTACTAAAACATAAAATGTGATTGTCAAAATAGTTTTTCTTATAATATTATATATTACATTGTAACTGAATATTTTAAAATAAAACAGTGTTTTCAATGTAAAGCCCCGGGTTTTAGGAATAAGCATTGGTAGCAGGTTTTAATCAAACAAAAGCATGTGTGCAAAATCTTACCGCCGTCTTCATTGTAAAAATTCTCATTCATACCTTTAGAGTGAAGGAAATTATTTCTCAGGTACATTGTAGGAAAATGCAACGTGTAGCCAAAAGTCAAATATAAAAGAGCACTAAAGAAAAAGACATTTTTAAATCTTTGTTCAATGCAAGAAAGGATTTTTCAATACGTTATTAGTTTTGCTACGGTACTTACGATATGAATTTTGGTATATCAATAGCTTTAGATAAGTATTGACAATATTATAAATTATTATCTAAAAGCCTAGGTCATTAGTACATATGACTCTTTGGCCAAAAAAACAGATACAGTGCAATTGAATTGTTTTTCGGTCTTAAAACTTAGAGTTGGAAAGGGCGATCTCAGCGAACGTACCTCAATCAGATTAGAGACCTTTTTACCCTCCAGAGACGAGAGCTTTTTTCCGATAAAAAAAATATTTTCTAAGCCATATTGAAGTCACTGATAACTTTTATTCCTATCCAAAATTAAAAAAAAAAAAAAACGCAAAGTCGTTGTATAGAAACCCCGCATGACTATATGGTCATGCTCATCCTTTTATTACCGTGTAATATTGAGTACGGACAGTAGTAAAGACAAAAGTGACCGTGTGGGCTTGCAAACATTCGGGGTTGAAATATAGCTAAACGTGATTTTTTTTAAAATATTTACAATTTGACCTCTTTAGATCAACATAATTTCAAAACAAATATATTAACAAAATAACTGTAAATAATTTAATGTTTTTATAAAAAAATATCTAACAGTTTCAAAAAGTAAATTAAAAAAAACGGAAATTCAAAAAATCACAGGTGCTTTTGGAGACCGTTCCTGTTCCTACGGCTGATGACTTACTGTAGTCCGTACCCTTCTTAACCAAATATGAGCAAAAGCAACGATATTCAGGTAGAAAAAGTATGAATAGTGGGATCAATGGACAACGGTGTTTTGTGTGACCATATGGTGACGCTCGTCCTTGGAGGGTTAATGCAAAAATCAGCTTAGAAATGCTCTAATCAACTATATAACAATGCACTTATCTATATAGTTTAAGACAAATTTGGCTATCAAAAGAATTTTAATCGTTGTATAGTTGGTATTTGGCTCAGTTGAGTAATGAGTTTGCTGACCACTGGAATAGATTTTTTAAGTATTCATAGACCTCCTGGAAGTACTGGAAGGAATTAAGGGAGGCTTTCTGGCACGAAAAAGAGTAAAGTAAGACGATGGGCCCACTTTGGTTCATGATTAGTTTTACTCATCACGACCATTATGAACACATAGAAATGCAAGTAACTCGCAATGAGCAAAACCGGTCCTAAGCGGTATCAACGTGAAGTTAGTACTTTATTGAATATCTAACATTTGATAGTCAGTATTTATAATCGGGTCCGTGGTTTAAAGTTTCAACGCCGTTGGCTTCCACGGTGTTCACGTGTTTGAATCCCAGAACGGGATATTTTATTTTTCAATCAATCAATACAACTCTTTTCGAATACATGAATGTTTGTGATATATTAAAACTCCCCCCCCCCCCCATTCACCCTACCCTTAAATCAGAGTGGAGTGAGAGCGATTAGTTTTCCACTAGTCTTTGAAAGAAGAGAGTTTGAGCAACTGAGTAAACAGCAGTTACCGTAGAAAAGTTCTGTTGAAAAGAACTATATTAGTTGTCTATATGCTCTATATTGGGAGTGGACATGGCTTAAACCAGACGTGGGGAACCTGCGGCCTTTTGGCTACTCTGTTGCGGCCTTCTGGCCAATTCTGTAATTCTGTAAATGTATGTAAATTCGTAAATTCCTGACATATTCTGACCGTAAATTCCTGTTTCCGGTCAAAGATTCCCCAGTCAATGTTTACTGCGGCCTTATGTCGAATCAGAAAAACGAATGCGGCCTTTAGAGAAAAAAAGGTTCCCCACCCCTGATTTAAACAATGATTGTGACTGTAAAAATGAACACTCAAAATATACAAACATCATTAACACGATATTGATAACACTTCGATAATCATTCTGAGTAGATTATTTTTTATAGCCTTGAAATAACGCGGTCTTAAAAAAACGGATTTTTATGATATAAAACGGTAACAAAAAATATGTTCTATCACTACCCCAAAATTATTTATATGGTCAGATTTCCTCCGGCAATCTGAAGCTTCTCTAAGAATAGCTCCTCCGAAAAACGCATAATTATTTATAGCTGTCGCCTTTGGCAACGCAGATTCTTTTATAATGTTCTTGTGATTCCTTCTGGATTTTTCGAAAAAGTCATATTTGTAATCTTTAATCGCATAATTTTATTAATTCAATTTCAAAACGCATTGTTTCGACTATCTCAATTTTTTAAATTAATTACTGACTATTAATCTGAAGATTCTTACAGACAGTGAATCACCTTCAATCAATGAAGTCACCTTCAGTTTTATAAGTTTTTTTAGTTCACGAAAATTTATTGATTTTATAAAAATCTAATACTTTGTCATAATATTTTATATATACACTTTACAATAATAAGAGTCGTTGTTAAAAAAATGTTATAATGAAATAAAAGTTGAATTTTTTTATACTGAATTTTGTAAATATTGTTTTAAAAGGATTTTTACATGGTATAGCATAAGCTTAAACTTATGATCATAGAAAAACTAATTCGTTTGTGTAAAAAAATAAGTTTTTGATCGAATAAAGTTTAAACTAGATTTTAATGATAGTGGTTTGCTTCTTTATTATATTTTAGTCGAATTTTGTGTTTGCTACTTTGACAGTTTTAAAAATTAGACATACATACCACAAAATGGTTTCTCGTGGGTTTTTCAAGGACAATTTTTATTGGAATATGTTAATATAATTTTATTTGTTTATCATTCGCAGTCGACGAGTAATTTAATAATATTCTCATTTTAATAAAAGTAACCGGATAAAAAGTCAGTGACATGAATGAATTATCGAAAAAGTGTTGGTTGCGTGAATACGATTAAAAAAACCAGTTTTCAGATATGTATTATTACACTACCTCCATTTTCGGTGCAGTAAAAATTTTATAAAGTAAGAAAATACAAATGTGTTCATTAACAAATAAATATATATATACCCACAACCATGTTAGAATTGACTTATCCAATATTTACAATGAAAGATTAAACATTAATATAAAAATAAATTTGATAACTTTGTTACATATGCCACTTTTTGTGTTACAAAATGTGTTGTATATTATAATTAGGGCATCCAATCCCTAGATCCCGTTCAACTTTCTGATTCCAAAATCCCGAGATTGACACGGCCGCGATCCCGGGATTTCAGGATTGAAAAATTTTGAGCAAATCCCGAAAATTGACACGAAATTGGCAAATTGAAGATTTAAAATTTCTTGGTGAGCTAAAAAAAAAACGAGGTTCTGTGACAATCTGAGAGTAAAGTATACCAAATCAAGAATTTGAAATTCCTCGGTGAGCTAAAAAAAAAGAGGTTTGGAGATAATCTGGGGAAAAAGTATAGCGAATTGAGGATTTCAAATTCCCCGGTGAGTTAATCCCAATCCCGGAATTTAAAATGAATTAATCCCGAAATCCCGGGATTGGAAAAAGGCTCCGGGATTGGATACCCTAATTATAATATATGTATAATAATTTTACTCAAAATGAACTTCCTCAAAGTTATCGCCGAATCGATTAAAATATCAAGATTCAAAAGTTTATTGAGTTATTAAAAAAAATAGTTTAACAATGATTTCAACTAGTTCATGTGTAAAACTTTCCATCAATAATCGCTTAACTTAGTGATAGTACTTTTATTTGTATTCTTATATTATATTATGTATATACACAATATAAACTATTTACTTACGAATCACTCAAAGTTCATCCGTGGACCGTTCATGCCTGTTCAGTGATTCAAAATTGAGATTGGTATTGCAATACATTTATTGTGTCGTTTCACTTAATTGTTTCTCAATTTTGATGTTGTGAAAATTGCAACGTGTTGGCAGCCCTTCATTAATGGATCCTGTGGCCGAATAAATTTCAAAATAGCTATACATTCAGTATAACTAAAAAAACTTATTTGATTCAATGATTATTGAACAAAAAATACATATTTTAAATTAATTGACAAGTTATTGATTAACTTAAATTTATTTAGTGAGAACATTATTTTCAACACTAATATGGATTTTTTGGATAATTTCAGATATCCTTCGAATGCCAGATTAAGAAATAATCTTCATTTCTACTTCATCTATGAGCAGTTTAGAAAAAAATGTTTTGATATTATACTTATTGATATTATTACATTGTTTTGTAAAATTTCATAATTCTTCTTAAATTTTATTACAATCAAATAATCCAAATTTAATAATGGTTATTTAAGAATTACTCTTCAACAGAGTAAACATATTTTTCTTACGTTTTATTTTAATCTGGTCATATTATATTTGGTTGCAAATGAGATAAGGAGTATTTATTAAATTTATCAGTGGCCATTAGCATGTTTATTATATTAATGATAATTGAGTGACATTCATTTTCAATGTGTATCATTATTTTTAAAAGTTCTTTTTTTTTACCAATTGTTTATGACACCGTGTTATTAGTCTTTGTTGATTTTATATAAATAAGCATGTATCGTTTTATATATTCATAAACTGATAATGTTTAAGAAGAGAATAATCGGTCCTGATCCATTGTAAATTAAGTGTAATAATGTACAATAAGTAAATAAATAAGTAAATAGCATCTAAAAGTCTTTGCGGCTAAGGCAATGCAATCCTTGACAGTTTTTTGCGATCCTGGGATTTCAACATTCATAATTTATAATCCCGGAAATGATCATTTACCATAGTCTGATATATTTTTTTATGAATCCTTTAACTTTAAAAATACATGAAATTACGACCAACGGCCAAGTTGGCAGTTATTATTATGGTTATAAGCCACAGTTGTTAAAGATCAATTCGAGAAAAAAAGATATCACAAGTTATTGGTTGCAATTGTATATTTTTATCAATAACTAGACAACCATTTACGAAAGAAGATAAAAAAGAGAAAGACACATAAATATAATTATAAGAAACAGAAGAGTTAATTTTAGATATGAAAATTCTCATTATTTCTCAAAAAATGCAAATTAAATAACAAAAGCTTCACTGACCAGATGTCGTTTATCTCCGTTGAAATCATTTAAAAAAAGGCAGTAAAATTATCTGCCTTTGTCTACGACTGTTAAAAAATATGAGGGGAATAGGTAGTACCACAATTCATTTTTTTTTATGTAGATGCTATACAAAGATATTAATAGGAACAAACTAAGGTTTACTGTCAGGAATTAATTTATCATTTAATATGTAGTAAATTAGTAAGTATTTAGATGTTTATTTTGATTTTCTACATTTTGTTATAAATCCTTAAATGCTGGGATAGGAATCAAAACGATCCCTGGATTAGAAGACTCAGTTGTGAAGTTATCGAAAATATTTATATGGTGACAATGTGTTTATTTGGTAATATAATGTGAAAAAAAATGCAGTTTCTGTTTATGCTATCCCTATAAAAATATTGCTGAAAAATGCTCAAGTTTTGTGAAAGATATTTCTCGGTTAATTAGCAGACGTGGCTCTCTAAAAATTCATAAGGAATAAATGCAATGTCCCAGACATGGTATAAGTAATTGTGGAGCACGTCTGCACTAAATGCATTTTATTATGCAGAGAACAACCAAATGGGAGCGTGTTAAATTGTGTTTACTGCTATTTAAAACTGTAAAAAGTTTAATTTACTACCTTGCGCGTTTTCAGCAGCGATGTCTGAGAAAACTTTAAATAACTTGGCAATTCTATACTGAAACGAAAGCAGACGATAGCTTTACACGTTTTGAGCTCTGTCTCTTTATTATAATATTATATTTTACTATTCACATTTCAAAAGATGTGGAAATAAAACGAAAGAAAATGAAGCTCGTGGAGAATTGTGATTTTTAATACAAATGAAATAATTTTACAATTATTTTATTAGAGGATTTTGACTGGATCCTTTCCTCTCAAAAATTGAATATTTTTTTATTTATTCCATGTCCGCTCTTAAAACAGCTTAACGACCGTGGACGCGTATTTGAGTCTTCGAAAAACAAAATTTGCTGGCCGGCGGACACATATATGCGTATAGGTGAAGTATCTGGAAGTTAAGAAAATTAAATTTTGTAAAGATATCTCAATTTGCTTACAAATTATAGTGAATTTAGTAAAATTATAATTTTTGCGAATTTATCGCAAAATTTTATTTCGCCAGGTGAAATTTTATTAAAAAAAACGTGCGGTCGTTAAGCTGTTTGTAGCGGATACGGCTTCCTTGCAAAAATATCTCAACATTTTGTTTCTACGAGAACTGCTTGTTACTCAGTAGATTAACACCTCTTTTATAAGATATAACGGATAGAAATGATAGCGCTAGGATTGAACTAGTGCAAGGATGGCGAATCCTTTTCGCAAGTGGGTCAAATTTGATTTAAAAAATAAAATTAAGGATTTAAATAAAAACAATCATTTCTAAAAGTTCAAGCGGGTTAGATAATTTCTCACGCGGGTCACTTGTTCGCCATCCCTGAACTAGTTGTAAGGTTATCGCTCTCGATACGATCTGTTATTTTAGGATTGTTAGGGAAGAAAGAAATTTTCACAATTCCAAAACACCCATTTTTTTAGAACAGAAATTGATAAATCGATTTAAGGTTGCTGTTCGTACTGAAATTTTAACCAGTTGTGTCTGTCAAGGAAGCCAACGTCGTTGACAACTGCACCACGTTCCTGTCGTCAATCTTTTTAACCATCATTTTGGAGTATACGAGCGTTGCCTAAATTATCTCGATATATTTTTTAACGACGTATTAGGAATTAGTTAAAACGTGTATTAGGCGGGATACATTTGTAGGCTTAATATAACAAAAACCTACTTAAAAAAATATAGTTTTATGTTCATTAAAGTATAAAAGGTACTTTCGATGGTTTCGGCGGTAACTTTGTGGAAGTTCATTTTAATAGAAAATTTAAATTAACTTTGATAATTTTTTCCAATTAATAGAGTAATCACAAACCTAGCTGATTGATTGCAGCTCATTAGTTTAATAGTTTGTAATGTTTAACGTCATTAGTAGTATGATTAAATTTGTTTGCACTGCTTCGATTTTATAATCCCCTCTTTGCTTCCCTTAAAAAGGAAAAATCCCAATCTGATTGATTACAACTCATTAGTATCATTAGTATCATTATCTGTTTGTTTTATTTCGATTCTACACCCCCCTCCTTGCTCCTCTTAAAAGGAAAAAACCCAAACCTCCATTTTGTAATTTTACAAAATGGAGGATTTGCGAAATACGTGTCAAAGTTAGTAACACAATACGTGGAATAATCAAAGTTAATTTAAATTTTCTATTAGTATAAAAGGTAAGTTGACTTTGTGTTTCTTATAATTTTATTTGTAGATATACCCAATAGTATATTTTAAACGGTGATAACTGAGCTCAACTCAAAACAGACATTTTTGTAGTATTCCTTGTATAACAAAAAAACTTAATTTTTCTACCTTCAATATGTAAACGAGTTCATAGAACAAACAACTGTTCTCTCAATTGAAGCTTCCCAATTACTTGTTTTCTCCGACCTGTTGACTAAAGGCTTCCGATTTGTTTATTGGGTGTATTTGAGAAAAGCCCTGTTTAATGAAGATACTCTTATTTTACAAAGATACAGCTTTTATAATATTGATCTTTTCACAATCTTATTTTAGTTCTATTATATTATTGATTATTTTTTATAAGCTATAAACAACAAGGATAAATTTGTGGAGGAAAAGATCAAGAAATGGCGTCTTGCTAAACGTTAGAATATACGAATAGACAGGGTTTTTTTACCCTGTAACGCGGCGGAACGGCGTTCCTGCACCTTTTTTTCTCGAAATTTTAATAAACGTTCGTAAAATTCCTCCCAATGAGAGCTTCGTTGATGACCAAACCAGTTTCGTCATTTTTGTTTATTAAGCTCGTCGGACCACTTTTGATTCTTTTTGATCCTTCAAAATACGTTGATCAATGGTTACTAAGAGGAAGAAATTTGACCACAGACATCAACACAAAAAAAAGAAATAGGGACCATTTACCTGACGGAAATTGGGAAAAAATGTTGAAATTATTGTAATTGGAATGTAATTTTGGATAGCGTTTTTAATAAATTACATAATGTATGTAATGTTCTTTGTTTAATTTTCATTTGAAATTTCTAAAATAAATATAAAAATATGTATATTTTGTTTTATTTTACATGCATTATATGAAAAGCCGCCTTTAATTATATCAAAATGATATTCAAATATATAATAAATAATATACTTTCTTAGAAAATGCTCGAAAAAAGTGCGTTCCGGCATCTTTTTTTTTAAAAAAAGCACTGCGAATAGATATGTCGGATGATAACAATATATTGATTTATTGACCACTTTATGGATTTAGAATGTACTTATTTCTACCCATCAGACATTTCAAATACTGAAAATGGATTGTAGAGAGCGATTGATTTTACTTTTATTTACCTTTACTTGACATTTATCATTAGAAAAATACTTTGGAAATAGATTGACCATCATCACTCAATGAATTAATTACAAATAAAAAAATAATACAAAAGGATAAAGCTAAAATTACCAAAAAAAAGAATGTACCACGTATAAAATAATAAAAATGTAACGTAACTTAAAAGAAACCTCTTAAATTTAAAGTTTTATCCTTTGAAATCTGTTTTCCTTTGTAAAAGGAATGAATATATTGTCATAAAAATTTACGATTTTTTTCTTTGAGCTACGAAAGCCCATACAATGTTGTATTCACAGTTTTCTCTTGTTCTCTACATCTAGTATCTAGCGACACCCATTTCTTTGAAATTTTTCTTTTTACATCCGATTGTGTTTCCACCGCCTTACTTTTACCTATATTATGTATTTTTATAGTTTCTTTACTTTATTTTCACATGTCTATCTATCCATCATCATCAATCAATTATATATACATTGAAATGAATCTTATTTTCAAAATGAACATATTAACATCGACTGTGGAAAGGAAAAAAGACGTAACCCACACATAACAAATTTTACAGGAGGCACAAAAAAACGTATTATGATAATTTTGAGCCATAGGCAACTTATGACATATACACAACCTTGAAGTCCACGGAGACTTATACACTTGTGTTGAATAGACTAATATTAATTAAATAAATTGTTGAAAAATCTGGTTGAAATTTTTACAAACCCTCATTTTTTCAAACTTAAACTTAAAAGTTTAGATACTTATTCGGCGTTTGCAGTTTACATCCCTTTGATTTAACGTGTTTCAAGTTGAATACACTGTGATAATATAGAATAACTGTTTTTAAAAAGCTGTGGGTATGTCCTTTTTCCTTTCCACATTCGATATATCAACACGAGATTTCTACCTCAGTGATTTTTTCGTCTATGATTTTTTTTTTAATTGAATTTATTGTGTAAAATTGACACTACCAACTCAACATCAAGTGTAACAAGAAAAATCATTTATAACATAATATTTTTCGCTACCACGGTTTCAGTTGTATTTTTTTTATTGACAGATATTATCTATCGGTGTCCTAGTTTCAGAGTGCACTATATATGTAGGAATTTGGCCGTATCGAAAATTATTAGTGACAAGTGTTTCAGAATATGTACTTACATTTTTCACTTCTACAGAACAACCAAAACGTTATAATGCTGCATTAGAACCTAATACATTTTCATAATTAATTTAACACTGCCAAATTCAAGCATAGTGCACTCTAGAACAAGGGTATCAATATCTAAATTAAAAGCCTAGTTTATGTAATTATTAAACAATATTATCATGGGATAAGAGCAAGGTTCTTTCAAGAGAAAAAGTATTTTCAGCTACGCTCATCAAAAAAAAAATGTGCAAATTTAAATAAAGCTCTTGCTTAAAATGTGCGGAAGTTCATTTCAAGAGCTATTTTTGGTGTCATACCTTTAAGTAAAAAACGTTTTCTCTAAAAGTTTACATTTCTTGTGAAACACATGCGCCCGTTATCCGCTGAAATTAAGTTTCGCTCACTTCCTGTCGATATATTGTTACATATGTACTATTTTCAAAGATGATCGTACTAAGCACATATATTTACCTTGCTTCTGTGGTTCTAAACTGTTTTCGGCTAGAATAAACCTTTTAAAAGTCCTTTAACAGCTCATCCATCCAGATAAGTCACAGTCTATCATCGTTCTGTCTTTTCTTCAGGATTATCGTCTGTGAAACTTTTGTAGATTAAATGTCATCTATGCGTAACATGTTTACAGCCCTGCGTATCGTAATGACTACTAATAGAGTATATCTCAAGAAATATTTCGACGATAACTCAGTTGCTGAACCTCTCTAATGGTCAACTGATCGCTCTCGTTATGCTGCGTTTTAGTATTTGGATGGCTACGAAGCAATTTTTAGACATCACAGGCATGCATGCTTTCGAATAGATCGATTGAAACCATTGTCCGTGACGACCGCGACTGAAGTCAGCGACGTTTATCACTCGACCGCGGACAATAAAATATAGTCGTGGTTGAGTGGTCAACAACGTTGGCTGAGAGCACCGACACCACGGGTTCATATCTCAGTACGGACAGCTTTTGTAGATTGATTTATTAATCCATTTATAGATTTCTGTTCGAAGACATGATGATGTCTTGAATTTTCCCTCCAAACCATCATTTAACTCTTTAGGTTCTAAGCTCAAGAAATGCGACCCCAATACCCACATTTTCTTCAATATCTATTTTAATATGTGTGATACAATGTTTAAAATTAACTTATTTTTATATTGTAGTTTTTTGGACCTTTTGTAGTTTATATAAATGCGCGATAACGCGATAACGCGATAAGCGCCCGTAATAAGTGATCGTTCGTAAGATAGCTGGCCTAAACATGTCAGTTGCAATTTCATATGTGTGCTGGGATGACGTCTTTTTTACGCGCAACTTAAAATATGATTATTTATTAAAAAACCGCGTATTTTTTAAAAAAATGTACGAAGAATGATGCAGAGACATATTTTAAAGCTCTTAAAGTATTTATTATTTGAAATTCATAAGAATAAGTTCAATAATGAGAAAACCACAGGGGTCCCTAAACGATCCCCATCGGCAGAGAAGTATCTTTCTAGTCTCCGAGCCGCGAGAGCTAATAGAACAGTGAATAGCAACAGCGCTTATCTAACCAATTTCTCTTTCCTTGTCCCATTCTCATACACTTACTCTCTTTAGAAAACAAGAAGTTAATTTTGAGTCAAGAAACTGACATATATTTTACATTGATGGCCGAGTGCTTAATAAACTACCAGATATAATATGTACTGACCATTTACAAAACTAGCAGACTATTTCGATATGTTATGAGCTAATTATTTAATTTTTCTTTCACCATATATATATATATGTATATATGGCCACCACGCGGCACCTCCATGTTTCCTTGTCTCCCGCCAATTGCTTTGCTCCCTCCCATGACATGTTCCCATCCCTCAGTTTCACCTAGTACATCCTCAATAATAAATAGGATAAAACCCGACAGTCGTCAGAGACACCGAAATCCCATCAATCGAAGAAGATGCAGGCAGGATTAAGGCTTGCCGGAGGCATCCGCAGAATGTAACCCAGCCAGTTCCAACCTCTCTTAATAACCACTGACGTGTGGGGCATCGCCTTGTGCTCACCCTAGTCTCTGAATTCCTCACAAAAAGAGGTGGTAATTAAATGAATAAAACAAAGTACAGCCAAATAAAAAACACTATTACTTCACCGTTTGAGCATTCTTGTTCCACTAGAAACATCTCGTACCACGGAAACCAGGAAACGAGTGAGCTTTCACTGCGGCGCTTTCGCCTGAAGCCAACCCAGCAAAGGTTTAAACTCAAAGGGTTGTAAATGAGATGTGTATGAACGTCTGACTTTAAATTGTCATGTATTGACGTCGAATTTATAGCCTTTACATGACACCCTTAGTCAAATAAAACACCGACAATGACTTGCAAGCAAAACATCGATAAAAGTAGAATACTATTTTTCGTATTCAATGTGTCAGAACTTAAATTAAGAAGAAAAACCAATGCGTTATTGAATATTTATAAAAAATATATTTCATTTTTATCCATTATACAAAGATATTTTCAGAATAGTATTTATTATTTATTTGATGCATTGTTTTGACTCCTATTAAAACTAATGGTTTTGGTCACTATACCACTTTATTTGCATCATTGAGTTGTAAAAAGCACTCTGGAAGCTTTTACAATTTTTTAAGTAACTGACAACAAAAAACTGCTGTGCATACTTACCTAACATAAAATGTTGTATTTTTTGGAATTGTCTGTATATGTGATATAACCATTTATTTTTATGCAGATGTTATAATTTTTTTAAAACTCATTTCTCAAACTCTCCTTCTTTACAAATGTATCAAATTTTCGAAATGATTTCCTAAAAAAGAAGGATGGACTTTGAAGCTCTCACTTGTCTTACTAGATAAGTAAAAATAATAAAACATTTTTAGTACTTTTTCTACATAAAATTTATTAGATCAGAACCGGTTTCGCTCATCGCGAGCATTATCAACTGATAAGAAAAATACATAAACAGTGATATTTATACAAATTTAAATTGAAATAAAAAGGTGTAAGCAACTATTAACAATTTAAAGGATTAGCAAATTACATTATAATTACACAAAATTAAAATGCTTAACACCCATAACAATTAAAAAATCATCATCAAAGAATAATAAATCTAAGTGGCAAACGATATCAATTATAAACACAATTAAAATTTGGGAAATTTTTACACAAAGTGAAACACTACATTACTAAAGTAAATATCCTAATGATGATTTGGTGTTTTTCCCGTTTTCAAGCAATGATGTACCGGTCCTGATCTAATAAATTTTATGTGGAAAAAGTACTAAAAATGTTTTATTATTTTTATTATAATGCCATTCCACCAAGTATTGACAGTGAACACCTTAAAAGTGATTACAAGATAAGATTTAAACTAGACAACAATACAGTGGGACCCCCAATTACACTACCCCGAATTACGCACTGGCTTGAAATATTCGCCGCAAATATCCCATTTGCACGATCGCATTCTATTGTCGCTACTACGAGACGGTCGCTGTGCCGCGCATACGGTCAAAAATGTTGACTAGCGGGTGACTGTCTATGGGTGGGATTTTGGCGCAACTTAGAAACTAAATGTTTCGTCAATATATATTTTTAAAAAAACCAAGGGAAATTTTAGTTTTGCCCCTAAGTCCCTAAATTTGTATGAGATTCACACCCCCAATTACACTACCCCGAATTTAGTGTAAATGGGGGTTTTACTGTATTACTTTCATACGTGATTTTTATACAAATCGTCCAGAATGCGTGAATAGTTGTTACTTTATGGTTATTGTTTTATTTGTACTATATGTTTTTTTAGGGTTTACTTATATCATATACAATATAAAATGATAACCTTATTATTATACTCGTTGTGTTGACACATGTTTTAAATATTTAAAAATTTTCTTCAGATTTTCAATCACAAAGTACTTTGTAAAACATTCATTGTTTGTCTATTGGAAACTTTAATCAAAAATAAATATGATCATCTTAACAGGTTTTAAGCTGTAAAAATATATAGCTGATAACAAAATAATCAAAAACACAATGACTACGTCTGGTAAATGTAGAACAAGGCCTTTCACATGATGACCTTAGGGACGACTTGCTTCTGGTGATGGACGTATTCCATCACCGATGTGACATTGAAAAAAAAACAAGACAGAAGAGAAAGTATTAGCCGCAAACAAATCAGCAAGACTATTTTATAAAATGTATCATACAATAAATACAATTCATCCCTTTTCTTGTTGTTGCATTCGTATCCAAGCTGAGATTTGATATTGTTATACATTAAAAAAATAAATCATATCGTGGAAATTTAAACATATTTCAAAAAAACAACTTAGTACTAAAGTTTTCCAGCTTCAAAACAAATATCATTAAGTTTCACTATTGATCATTTTTTTTACCAAGTTTGTGACCGAATGCAAGTACGTTTTTCCACCCTTAACCATTCGTAAAACACCAACCCTTTCAACAATGATAAAACTGTGGTTTTTGCGGTCAAGAAAATTTCTTTATCCCTTTATTTGATTTTAATGACAGAATTATTTCATCAAAGTTTACTTTTTATACACATATATACGAGTGATGTATTCCATATTTCAATCGAGATATCAATAAAAGATCCAGCCGAATCAACAGTAAAATTATTTAAAGATAATTAACGAAAAGTATTTATCACTTTTAGGGTGTTCACTGTCAATACTTGGTGGAAAGGCATTATATTAATAAAAATAATAATCTTTTGTACTTCATTCCACTTTATTTAATATGTCAGGACCGGTTTCGCTCATTGCGAGCATTGTCAACTGATAAGAACAATAATTTAACAATGCTATTTATACAAAATTGAAAAGTTGTACACAACAGTTGGCATTGAAAAGAAATTGCCAATTACATTAAAGTGATTCTAAAATAACACAAAATTAAAATGTTCAACACATCTAACATATAATTAAAAAGTCATCCCAGATTCATAAATTCAGAATGCGATTGAAAGTAATTACAAACATAATTAAAATTTGGGATTTTTTTTTTTTTTTGGGAAATTTTTGACAATCATTTGTTTATTACAAGTATTTAAGCGATCCGTAAAGTAGTGGTCAACGTTATAAGCTTACGTGACAAATCTCAATGTTTAAAGTTCCAGTGCGTACAGAATCTTTTGCAATCAATACATCGATTTCTGTTCGAAGTTATGGGTGTTTGTTATGTGTAAAAAATCTTTACTACCCTTCCAATGCATAAACTATAGCAGAGCGTGGTGAGAGCGATTAGCTCATCACAATTTTTTTCTTAGCCCTATCCTCGAAACCTCATACTCGAAAACAAAAGGAAAGGTTAAACAACTGAGTAACAAACAGATTTTGTGCAAAAGCTTCTAATGAGATACCATCATGAGGAAAACGTATTATGCTCTGGATGATGGACAATGGTCTGACTTTGCCAGGAATACGGAGATTAGAGAGCGGAGTAACCAGCCTCTTATTACATCCAAAATAAGGAAGCGGCGATGGATCTGGCTTGGACACGTGTTAAAGATGCCTCAAGAGAGCTTGACCTCTGCCTGTCTCTTCTTTCAACCGAATGGATCCGGGCGTCGTGGAAAGCCACTGATGATCAACCACAGGATGTACTCAGTGGAGTTACGGGGCGCTGGGATGACCTGGGAGGAAGCAAGGAGACTGGCTGGGGATAGACAATCTTGGAAGAACTTCGTGGTGACCATATGCTCCGTATAGAGAGCGGATATGGAATAATAATAAATATAAAAAAAAACATTGGAAATGGACATAAATTAAAAAATATGGGGTAATTTGCCGATTCGGAACTATTTTGACAGTGTGAATATATTTTTTTAAAACAATTATCAAATAATGAATATATGAGAATATTGAAAATTGAAGTATGTGCGTCTCATCTTGACAAGTTGATCAGTCTGTAGAGCTTAGTGGTAAAAGTCTTGCAATCTGATTGTTTTAAGCGCAAGTCCCAACAAATTAAATATAAAATCAACATTTTTCATTTCTCGCCTGGCTGATCTTGAGTGACGTTAAAAAGTTTCTCATTTTGCTTATCATCCTACATTAATTTTTTTAAACCATTTGACGTATTGGCAATAATTAGCTTTAATGAAAAGAATTTTTAAATGAATTTTCTTAAAAATGCTCTTTTAGACATTATATTTAAGTTATTGAATCACGACTGTTAAATTAAAAAATAATTTCAATGTCGAACATTTCAAGGAGAGTAAAAATAAACTAGTCAGGTCCTATGGCGCAGTGGTTAACGTTGTGGGCTTCCGTGCCGGATCGCGTATCAGTAAGAATAACATTTTACCGATTTTTGTACGAAGGCATGTGTTTGTGTTGTCTAAAAAGTCCCTCCTATCATTCCGATTCTTCATTTACTGGGCGCAGTGAAAACAATTAGTTAACTACTAGTCCTGTATTAGCCTTATACTTCTATCCTTACTACTCTCTTTGGAAAGAGAAGTTGAGCGACTTGAGAGAAGTTGAGATACCTTTATTCGAAGGCCATATTCTCCACATTGGGAGCGGACATGGATAAAAAGAACTATGTCATCAATGTGACGTGACACACAAACATGATCAAATCGGTCATAATTAATCAGTTAAAATGCTTGTGATTAACAGTGGCGGTTCGTGACCTAAAATCTTAGGTGGGCTAAAGAAAAGTTTAGCACTGTACACTATCTACGAAATTTTGTATGTTTCCACTTCACCTTATACATTAATCTACAAGCAAATTAACAAATACTACGACACTACTGCAAAGCATAAATTATTATATAATAAAATCAAAGCGAATGTAAGTATGTAATAATAGAACTGCTGTTCATTATTATTCAGCCATCATAAGTTTTTTTTTACACATTTTGGGTAAGAAATCCAGGTAGGGCTAAGCCCACCTAGCCCAGTACGGTAAACCGCCACTGGTGATGATCTTAATTATCAAACGTGAAATCAGTTCAAAAGAGTTTTTTTCATTATAATTTATTATATATGACCTTTTAATAGAGGTCTATTAGGAAGTCATATGCTCCACATTGGGAGCGGACATGTAAAAAAAAGCTTTGTATCCAAATTTGAATAATTTCAGCAGAATATGCTTAGTGTGAGACGGTAGGAAGTCAGTTAGAATTTAAACCTTTTCATAGAAAGCAAGGGTAGAAATTATGGTGTTATTAAAGGTCTGATAGTCATTATATCTCATTCCTTATGTCCCTGCTTACAGGATCGGATAGGGTGGGTAAATAGGAATAAACAATCACATTTTTTTCGACCTTTTTCAACTATGATTGCATGTATTCTTTTATCCTAAGCCCAAAATATTTATTACAAACACCCTATTTCCAGTACATTAAGCAGGCAGTACACCTAATAGCAATCGGTCTCAATAAATTAATTAAAACTAGAAACTTCAAATCCCAGATTAAGAATTTCGGCGGGCGTCCATTACAGAGACCGCATTTAGTCTGTCCCTTAGGGGTCGTTTTCACCCCTTTTAAAACTAAATATGTAGTAGCGGAGTTGAATATTGCTTTGGAGATGTGGGGCGAGACACCTGTGAAAAGTGTTGACCCGTTCGTGTTGGTTATTGTGCAAATAATGTATTAAATATTTAAACTAATAATTTTGAAAGCTTTTCAAATTGTAATACCAATATGGAATATTTCTTTTGTATTAAAAAAAGTTTAATATATGTATATTATTTGTTACCATAACGGCTGCCAAAGAAGAGAATATAAACTCTTAATAGACCTTTTTTTAGATGAGGAACAGAAAAATAGGACTAGATCAAGCCTAGTAGTTAGCTAATGTCTATCTATCTGATAAGATATGATTGGAAGAAAGAAATTTTATTCATAAATCGATTCGAATATCAATATATGAGACTGTCCGTACTAGGATTAGTGCAAGTGCGCCCTGCGGCCAAAGCTAACGATTTTGACTACTCGACCATGGACTTAGCTATAATCATTAAACATTAATTATCGAATTAGGTCGTTAAAGCGAAAATATAATTTATATAAGCTTTTTTGTTTATAATATAATTTTGGTTTCGATATTAATTTAGAATACGTAGATAAATAAATTTCATTTTTTTCAGATGTTTTGAAAACAATAAGCTTTGCTGTTGTCTATAGATTGACGTCATAGATTATATATATATTTATTTTGTTTTAATACATCAGGGAGTGTTATGCTGAAGAAAAATGTATGATTTTTTAAATAAAATTCGCTGAAAGTTCACTATGGCACTTCAATATCAAACGTAAATCGTTCAAATTTTGTGCAATTTATTAATTTTTATCATTAACGTTTAAGCATCTCCAGAGATGAGAAAAATATTCTCAACTGACATTAGTTGGTATACAATTTCATACTCAAAATATAGAGATTATATATTTGAAAATAAATAAGATACATTCAAACCAATTTTGAACGATCAAGGTAATCTTCTAAATCCATCATAAGGTTTAGTATAATGCTTTTGGTTTGTAAAAGTTCTTTACTTTCTTTCAGGACTTGCCAGCAATTTTATATTGTGTCCAGTATACCTTATAGATAGTATATGAAGGTCATCTAAGGCGCAGGAATCCCAAACGCTGGAAAAAAATGCAAGTAAGATTGAAATTCTCCCCAGGTATCTGGTCATTTCCAAAGTCTCCGCTAAAATAACAGATCGCTGTATGGTTAATTTCTTAATCTCCGAACATATCTTGTTTTTTGAATGACTTATAAACGTCATCTTTTTCATTAGACTATTTTACTGCTTTTTGCTTCCGGCTGCGGGGTGCAACTTTTGCTCTCGTATTTTTTGGTTTTAGACTAAATTTGTATGGATTATTTGACGTTTTAAAAAAAAGAATGAGCAAAAGGGTACGTGAATTTATTTTGTACTATTAAGGGTTATAATTTTTTTTTTAAATCAATAATTCTCTATTAAATTTGAATCGTTCAAACTATGTACATTCTCACAGATTTTGTCACTAACGACCCGGGCTTCGCCTTTCGGCATCTTCAGGCATTCAAGTGCACGGATGAACTTGAACTGACGTTTAGTAAATGAAAGTTTCGTTTTTATATAATAAATAAATGCATCACTGAGTCCAAAGCCATTGCTGGCGAAAAAGATAAGCTCATGGGAATGCCAACAGATTTGAGTAGTAAGTAGTTTCAAGAATTATATTATTTGTTTGTCGGCAAAGGTTTTATGATTACATGATTATATAGGGTATAGAAGTGGAGATGCCGGAAAGTTTAGTATTTCATTTAATTTCAGTGATGCATTTATTTCTTATATAAACACGAAACTTTCATTTACTAAAAGTCAGTTCAAGTTCATCCGTGCACTTGAATGCCTGAAGATGCCGAAAGGCGAAACCCGGGTCGTTAGTGACAAAATCTGTGAGAATGAACATAGTTTGAACGATTCAAATTTAATATTGAAATTTTACCAAGCACCTTCAGTCGAAATCTTTAATTATAAATAATTCTCTATTTTATATTTTTGTGTTCGCTGGAACGTATTGCACAAGCTAAAATTAAATTGGAAGTTTACAATTTTTAAAACTGCCTGATTTATAGATCTTGTCCAGGTCCACAACTCGAAGGCAATTAAACATCCCCTATGAATCAAAGTGATTTCCATTTCTTCCGTGCCATTAAAAAAATTCTCACGAGAGATAAAAATGAATAATAATATTGAAATCATTTTCATTAAGGTTCATTTTGCCTTGCAGCTCTTCTCTGTAAAAAAAGTTTTCAACAACTAAGTGAGTATTCTACTCTTCGTTGATCGTTACCTGAGAAAGGAAATTGAGTTTTAATGGGTTGAGTAGGTAAAATGCAATCGTGAAAAGGATAATGGTAAAAACACGTTGTTTTGAAAATACGTTAGTCTTGCTTTTTTATTGAAACAACGTTTTTTATTAATCGATGATGGACTGGTAATGAGGATTTTTTTCGATATGGTATAGTGCATAGTAAAGTATTTTATATTAAGTTAAATAATCAAAATTATCATTAAATGACCAGTATTTTTACTATTGACCAACATTTTAACCTCAAAGCCAGTTTACGCTGACAAGTAAACTTAACATTACCTAACGACACTTTTATAATCACGGCTTTTAAATGATTTTTAAAGAGATACTGACTAAAAATGTATATATTTTTACTGACCAAACAAAGCATTTATACTGACCGTTCTCTTCATAAAATTCTGACCATTAATCTATTTAAATACTGACCAATTATACATAAGTTTTAATTTAAATACTTTCTTGGCTGAGGGTTATTGATGAATTTCAATATCCAATACAAATTGTTAAAATTGATTACATTTGTATAATTGTATTTTAGGAAAACTTGAGTTGGGTGTGTTATAATATTCTACATACATATCTTAAAGTATCGTAAAAGTGAAGTGTGAAGTGATCTCAGTGAATCCACCCTACAATAGTGTTATCTTCCTAAAATAAAAATATGCTATCCACCAAGAAACAAAGTAAAAATGTAATTGTATATTATAAAAGTTTGACCATTTTACTACTTGGCTCACTACACCTCTTGAGGGCTCACGTCTTGTCACATAAAAGCCGGTATTCACCTATTGACATCTTAAAGAAGTTAGTTATCCTACTACGGTATTTGGGCTTAATTTTTTGTGGTTATATTGAAAGAAGGTGGACGAAAAACAATTTATGTATTAAATATTTCTTCGACGTTGGATACGAATATTAAATTGAAAACATATTCTTTTGAGAATGACTACGCAATCAAATAAGTCAAACGCTCAAACACTTTGTTAAAGTAATTAATATACATAATTTTAATCAAATAGTTTATTGAATACAAAAAAAGTAATGTTACTTATATTTATAAAGATAACTTTTTATAAACATAATAATATGTTATATGGAATAAAAATGACGTACTGTAAGCTTGTACGTTGCGTTGAATTAAATATAAAACGATGAGCAAGTATCTTAAAATGTAAAACATAAGTTTCTTTTCCATTATAAAGAGACATATGAACGAGATAAAATTTGAACGCAAAAGGGTTGTAAAATATTTCTTGTTAGCCAAAGGGGATGTTAGCCGCAAGGTGGAATTAATTTTTAACTACTTACTCTCGCTGTTTAATGCTGCCATGTGTATTGTTAATTTACAGGCAACACTACTTACTTTAGGGGATTAAGGTTTATTTAAATTTGTCTTGTTGTGTAAATTTGCATTGTTCTGAAAGGTTTGCAATTATAATCAGAGATGGCGATATAGCGAGCGCCGAGCAAAATGTTTATTTCTTTGAATAATTTATTTCTCAAAATGACAGGGACAATACCTGCGTAAATTTTTAATATGACTATCAACAAAATAAATCACTTCGCATGTTGTTAACTTTGTGGGGAGTAATTTTTTGTGTTAAATAATAACTGATAAAAGTTACTGCTATTCTGTTGGTCGTGTGAGAAGTAGGTTTTAATACGAAAATAATAGTCATATTTTTTTTTGCTGAATTGACTCAATATAATATTGAAGTGGCAAGTTGCAAAAATACTCTTTTATATGGGCCCATTTGAGGTGAAGTAAGCCAAGTGGTATTTGAAAAAAAAATGTTAGATGCGTTGTAATATTCTACACGTTTAAAGTACCATGAAAGTGAATTAATGTCAGTCTTGTTTAATACACATTGCAATAGTGTTGCAAAATATGCAATTCACCAAACACATAGTAAAGACGTGATTGTACTTAATAGTTTAAGACTTTTTTTACCATTTTATTAGTTGGCTCACTTCACCTCTAGATGGCTAAATTTTAATTTATTTTTATCTGCAATATCATGTTAAAATAACCATTATTTGTAAAAAAAAGTTTTTGACCCTTTCCTATTAACTCAAGGAAATCAAATTCACATTTTTTGCAACCACAAAAAGTATTCGTAGAGTCCATTGCCCAGTGGTTAACGTCGTTTGCTTCCGTGATTAATTTATGGTCAAAGACATGGTGTTTGTGATGTCAAATTTTCTCCCATGTTCCAATTCTAAAACCACAAGGCGTAGCGAGATCGATTTTATAACAACAAAACAACTTGTTTGAACAAAACAATTGATCAACTGAGTAATGCTAGGCAGTTCTCGTAAAAAAACTTCTATGAGATGCCTCCATTAGAAAGTTGTTTGATCTACATTGGGAGTGGACATGGATACAAATATAAAATATTAAACATTTTTTTAAAGTTAACTTTTTATTTGGGCTTATTTCAACATGACAATAATTCTATCCTTAAACGCAAACGGTACTAAGCTGTGTGTCACGTTAAGGAATCAGTAAATGTACACCATTGGCTTCAAACCCTGACCAAGTGGGAGATATCACTGGAAAGTAGCTGGTGTCATATCCCTGGAGTGTTGTAAAACTTTGGGAAGTCATCTATAAGGATGATTCGATATTTTCAGAAATGATTAAGATCCTGATGATAGCACTAGATTTAAATTACCACTGCCATAATAATTGCAACATGGTCTTAGCTTAAGTATATACTATAAATCCAAGCGGTCAAATATACAGAGAAAAAAATAATATACACACATTATGAATCTACACAGAATGCACAATAATTCTGATGAAGGCTGAAGACAAACCATATTAAATAAAAACATAAAGAATTTTATTTGTAAAACTAAAATACATTGATATTTTTCTTTTTATAACAATGGAGTTCTACCAAGTAAATGCCAATTTAATCAAAAGTATTACACTATTCTAAATGTTTGTTACATCTGTAAAATATTTGCTCTTTTCTATAATATATTATTAATTTTTTTAAAATTAAAAAAAAAAATATTTGACATTACAGCTTACGCCAATGCGTCAAATATTTTTAAGTTGAAAGATCATACGAGATATACTCGATGAGAATTTTTGAAAGTCACATGAGATAAACTCAAGGGGTATTGACTTCACAAACACCCATGTCTTAGATCTCAAATTAAAATTGAAAAAAATCCAATTTTGATATTGACCTTACCGGGAATCGAGCCCAGACCCACCTGGTCGGTAAAGCAAGCTCTAAACAACTAGACCACAGCGGGAGACATTCTATTATGTCGGGTCCATGGCACAGTGGTCAACATCCTTAACTTCCATACCGGACCCCATGGACTCGAATATCAGTACGAAGAGAATTTTTTTCAAATTATTTGTCAATTTCTGTTAAAAAGCATGGATATCTGTAATGTTAACAAATTAATTCCTCACCTAGATTCTAAAAATAGGGGCAGTGAGATTGATTAGCAAACTACTAGTTCTTTACTAGTCCTATCTTTTTATCTCTACTTTATTTGAAAAAAATAGATGTTAAGCAACTGAGTAACAAGCCAACTTCTGTTGAGAGTAGATATATTTATAATATAATACAAAGTGCTTTGTTTATGAAGAATGTATCTAATATTTATTAATAAAATCGATGAAAATATTATTTAAAAGTATTTTCTCAGTACGCCTATCAAAGCTAACAACTGTCCACAAATGTAAACAAAATTGCTTAAAATTTTAATACAAGGCGCCATTAAAAGTATGAATTTTAATAGCAACAGTTATTTGGTGTATTTTTTTATGTGCATTACAATGGTTGCAGTAAATCACAGTTAAATAAGAACAAGGTAATCGGAATCACAAGCCATGAGAATACGTAGGGGACATCACCACGGAGCACTTTGCTTTATTCAGTTCCGGGAGTATAGGGGATTGGAGATAACAAGTCACCCTACACTTACCTGAATATGAATACATTAGTTGACAGTGGCTCGTATCCATTAACCCTCCTTTAGAGGTATTAAAATGGGCAAGTGGCGCAGAAACAAGTGTATTAGTTTGACTTTGCAGTAGGGATGTCAAATTGAGTATCGAGAACTAGGTATTTGTATTCGATTGATATTTGATTGAATAAGATCTGATAGAAAATTTGATTATTCCACGTATTGTGTTACTAACTGTGACACGTGTTTCGCCTCTTTCAGAGGCATCTTCAGACTTACTATCGCAAAGTTTGCTTAAGTAATGAAGCAAGATTGATTCTAAAATTTTAAAATTATAAAATTACAAAATGGAGGTTTGGGTTTTTTAAGAGGAGCAAGGAGGGGGGTGTAGAATCGAAATAAAACAAACAGATAATGATACTAATGATACTAACGAGTTGTAATCAATCAGATTGGGATTTTTCCTTTTTAAGGGAAGCAAAGAGGGGATTATAAAATCGAAACAGTGCAAACAAATTTAATCATACTACTAATGACGTTAAACATTACAAACTATTAAACTAATGAGCTGCAATCAATCAGCTAGGTTTGTGATTACTCTATTAATTGGATCTGATTCGTTCACTGATCGTTCTGTATACGCAGCCGATTTTTCACGACTGTCTTCCACAGCGTTTAGAAAAAAATGTGCGTCTGCCTCTTTCATTCTTGGCCCGAGTAAAGCTGCACGGAATTTGTTTTGAATTATGCAATACTGCACTTAAAAAAAAATGTAGGACCCCATTAGAGGTAAATTGAGCCAAGTTGTAATTAAGGAAAACATAGAATAGATGTATTATAATATTTCTTAAAAGTGAAGTAACTGTAAAATAAAAATATCATATCCACCAAAACACCAAATAAAGACGTGATTCTACTTAAAAGTCTAAGTTTTTTTACCACTTTAGTAGTTGGCCCCATTCACCTCTCAAGGGCCCATATATACTTTTGAAAAAATGTGAAATCAAGTTAATATCAATATTTTAATGGCACTTCTGTCAATTCTTAGTGGAAATGTTTGACATAAAAAATACAACGCTTTTTTAGAAAATCCTATATAAAAGTCCGGTTTTACCCATCTTGAGAAAATCAGTAACTGACTGTTGATAATACTCTCGGACATCAATACCGCACGTGATCTATAATAATTAATGTAAAATTATTACAAACAATGTTTCATTATTATCACCATATTGTACCATATGACAGAAATTGACCAAGATGGGTTAAGTACACAATAAGGTTTTTGGCTATCAATTGTTTGTCTAGCTAGACTCAAGAATTACCCAGTTGGTGTATTTTGTGTACCGGTGTGGAAAAATAGCTTTTTTTGAACAGTTTTTATTATTCATGCAGATTTCAATGAGAGAAATTGTTTCTAACAATAACAAATTGGCTTAATAATTCTATAATTTTTTAGTGTCAAATTGGCATAGATGTGTCCATGTTTTGATATTATATTTATTTTTGTAACATAAAAAATGGAGGGTAAAAACTTTATCCTAAAAGCTTAAATTTTTCACTCGCTGTTTACTCAGAATTATAATTTTGTTATTTATTAACTTTCGCAAGAACGGTGACGATATATTAGTTGAAATAATAACATTAGTAACTACCCAAGTAATCAAAGCACCTTGTTTTGCGACTCGACTATTCGGGTATTAAAAAGTCAAATAATTTTGCATACCTAAATGCCCTTCTAGCTTTGTGGTTATTAAACATTAATTACGCTAGTTTTCATATACAAACTAGAGAGGGCCACAAGGGGATGAAAATATAATATGTTTGTGCACGGGCTTAAGGCGATCCTTTCTATTTTAATTACCTTGATGTAGTAAGGTCAGGGTTTGTATTTTGACATTTTAATAGTCAGTCTGGTTTTTAATAGATGGAATCTTTTATGAAAATAAGCTACTCAAATATAGTACTTTATGATTTACTCAGAATTAACAAAGTGCAAAATAAATAATGCTAGATAATTGATAATGGTGAATAACTATTTAACTGACCAACGTCAGGATAATTACACAACCTATGCATATTACAAATTTTATGTAACGGATCAAGACTGCTTTTGATCATGGTGACCATTTTTATGAGAAAAAATAAATATGAGTTAATACTTGAGTATGTTTTATTTTGATTTTTCTCATGCTTTTTTTTTTTTTTTAAATGTATTTTTTTTTCATGTCCGCTTCCAATGTGGAGCATATGGACTCCTAATGAAGTTTATCTCAACAGAAGTGTTTCTACGAGAACTGCTTGTTACTCAGTTGCTCAACCTCTCTTTTTCCAAAGAGAGTAGGGAATAGAAGGAAAGGGCTAGAACAGGACTAGTGGTTAGCTAATTGCTCTCGATATGCCCGTTCAAAAGATAGGATGGGTGGGAGGGGGGAATTTAAGACATCACATACATACATCCATGCCTTTGAACAGAAATTCATCAACCGATTGAAAAATCAATTTATAAAACTGCCCGTACAGGGATTTGAGCCCGTGACCTCCGTAGCGGTAGCCAACGACTTTGACCACTCGACCACACAGTATTATACTTTATGTTTTTATTAGTTTTTAGGTTCTTTTTTCATGTATGTAATGAAATATAACACATTTCATGTAAATATAAAAATAATAAATTGTGAGCTTAAGTCCACTCGCTAGAGTCCTGCGCGCGAAGATCGCCACACCCTGGCTTGAAATGAACAAAAAAAATATTCAGAGTGATTTATAAACATTATTACAGAATATTTCGCTTAAAATAATTTAATTTAAGCTTCAGACATGCCAACCGTATGAATGATATCAAATTACTATCAAAGTCACGTATATAATATATAATGGTTTGATATTTTATATTATATTACTTAAGGTTATTTATATTTTGAAAAAATCCATCCTACTCTCAGGTTAAAAGAAAAGACGTGCTTAAATTTTTAATATAAACGATTTTTTTTATTATTTCAAAACTATTATATCGACTGTGGAAAGGAAAAAGGACGTAACCTACACTTATCAAAATTTACAGGACGCGCAAAAAACGTGTTTTGATGATTTTGGGCGACATGCAAATTATGAATTATACACAACCTTGAAGTGCACGGAGACTTTTAAACTAGTGTTTAATTGACATAATCTAATATTAATTTTAAAAAATGTCTAGGAAAAACCTTTATTTCAGCTTTTTTTCTTGGTACTATTTTTTTACAAACTCATCTTTTTCAAACTTAAAAGCTAAATTACGATACTAATTTGGTATTTGCAGCTTGCATCCTTTTGATGGAACGTGTATTAAGTTTGATACATTGTGATTATCGAAAAAAACCTGGTTTTAAAAAGCTGTGGGCTACGTCCTTTCTCCTTTCCACAGTCGATATAAAAGTTTTTAAAAATAATAAAATCCCAGTGTTTATTTAACCTTTAAGTGTTTTGAAATTTATTATATTCTATAACGATGTTTGCGTGAGTAGTACAACGTGTAGAATTGGATCGGCTCTTTAATACGTTGGTATTTTAAAATAGTTTTAATTATTTTTTTAATATTATGATTGAATAAATAAAAAAGATATTTTCTCAAACTCTTACTTTTTTCGTGGGAAGTGAAAGAAAGGTTGACAGGAAATATTTTTCGCTATGCCTCGCTCTTAAAATGAAAAGCCCAATTGAATAATCATTTTTCAGACGCGCATTCGAACCCGTAGCTACAGAACAAAAGCTTTCGATTGCAGAACTGGCAGCTTTAAACGTTGCTATGCTTTGGTTTGTTTCCATAAATGTTACAACGAAGTATGATGTCATATAACTGGCACATTGCATTACCCCCTACGATTGAATTGAATAGCTTCATTTTCAATAAAACATTTCACTTGAAAATCTTTATATATCCAACAGTGGAAAGCAACGATCTCACAATTCCATTTAACTTATAATAACTGTGACGACGGTGACACTCTAAAACCCATCAGAGTGACTACCGCAATCAGAAAAGGTATCATCCGCGAGTGTAGTAGTTGAATTTTTCATGCCGGGTCAGCTAAATTAAATGGATTCACATTTCGGGAATAGTGCACTAATTTTTTTCAATTTAAAAATGTGAACATTCCGACGCGCTGTCTCGCTCTATTTGGGATAAAGGTATTTTTGGTGTTCGGGTGGTTGATAGTTGAAATTTTAATTTATGTAATTATCTTAAAACTAATATTATTATGTTTTATACTTTACAACTTTATGTCCCGCTCCCAATGTAGAGCATATTCGATGACTTAGTTCCATAGTGCTATAGCTGGAAATTGGTAGTTTTGAGATATGACTCGCACGTCTAAACTGAGTTCTTAAAAAAAAAAAAATATTGTACCATCTTTTTAATGAATCGTTTCTCAATTCAATTCAAATGTAATGTAACGTTGACGAAACCATAAAATAATATGTCGATTTGTATCCGTATGGAACTGAGAGAAGCTTGTTTATTTTTTTATTTATTTTCATATGCAAACTTTTAACAGTATTTTGTTCTAGTTGTACTTTTGCGGAGTTAACATATTATGTATAATACATAAAGGAAAAGTATCTGAATATAATCGAACAGAAAATAGTTGACATATTGTTCTATGGAACTAGGCCATCAAGTAGTCTCCTTATAGAAGTTTTTCTACATAACTCCTTTTGACTTAATTGCTCAACTTTTACTTTGTTTCGAAGAGCGTAGGCTTAAAAAGATTAGTGTAATTGCTCTCACTATGCTTTTTTATTATTATGATTAGAAAGACATCATGCAAATCCATTCCTACAAACTGAAATTAAAAAAATCGTTTGACAAATTGTTGTTTGTACTAGGATTTGAACCTGTGAGATCCGGCACGAAAGCCAACGACGTTGACCGCTGCGCCACGTATCTGGCTAATTATGATTTCATCTTAAATACAATATTAATATGATAATTGAAAGCAAAAACCGATAAGTTCACATATTGTCAAAATCTAGCAAAAATCTCGGATATTATAATATATTATCAGTCAATTCACGCAATAATGTAAGTAAAATATAAACCTTGACAGAAACATACGAAAAAAGAACTTACAGAAATCGAACGCAGAAGCCGATAAATGTGTTACGGATAATTATTACTGAAACACTATTTTTATGTTTTTTGTTCAATTATTATTCAAATAACATAATTCTTTTTTTACACTTTACATAAATCACTTAACTTATTATTTCTTATTTGATTCTAAAGTACCTTTCAATTCTTAAAGAGTGCAACTGCATTTTTTTTCTAAATATCTTCATTATGATTTTTCTGAAGGCAATTATTTTTTCAGCTTTCAATAACCATCGTAGTACCATTGAAAACATTAAAGATCAATATCATAAATAAGTTCAAGAAAACAAAGGTACGCAATTTTAAATGTGAAAAAATGAAGTTGCAACATCTGAAAAGAATGCGTGGAGGGACTCCATTTAATATTCTGAAAGTTTTTTTAAATTTGCAAATATTTTTCTTGTTGAAACTTTCCGATACATATTCGTTTATTAATATTTAACTTGAACCACTCTCGAAAGTTAAGAGGCAACTCTTGGTGAAGCGAGTTCGACTATGATGAAAGCAATCATCATTAGATTTTATCTCTCGGTTGCGGGGCGCAAATTTGCATGCGAGCGAGCGTGACAGATATACTTTTTACCTACAGCCGTAGCGATCGTAGATGATCGTAGTGAATTTTCTGCTACGGAGCTTAGATTGTTACTCACTGGCGCTAATGAAGGGTCTACGACGTCCACATTTTTAAGCAAATGGATAAGAAAATGTACACCTACATTTTATTTTGATTGAATTTTTTTTCGTGGAATACGCTCATCCTTAGGATGGATTTAGAAAATTTATTTAAAAACAATGTTATTTTCAGTTAAAAGGTAAATTTTTAATGTCTGAATATTGCTTATTTTGTTTTTTTTGTATAACAAACAACATGAAAGTTTTTTTAAACAGAATACTCAAGCATATTTTGTCTTACAATATAGTTAAGTGTATTCAGAATATTATTGTTTAAATACTGTTTTCCAAATAACACTAAAGAAGTAAAGGTTTTTATTTTTGCGTAAGGCAATTTCGTAAAGTACAGTTTATTCACTATAACATACTCATAACTTTTATATCGCATAGCAACACATTGTTTATAATGATTTATAAATAAATGCAGTTGCAATTAATACAATTATTACAACAACCGTATACCATTCAGAAATAATAAAAACAAATCATCATCAACAATTTTTTCCAAGGTATGACTAAAACAAACCATTCAAGACACCTTTAACTTTCTTTTGGTTAGGTTAATTAGTTTAAATGATTAATATTAGACAGCTCGCTAAAGTTTGACATAAAAAAACTTCGATGAATTGAGAGTCTGTTCGCTCTCCGCAAGACGAAAATAAATTATGGCTGTCAAATAATGTAAAAGTATTTGTCATTACACGTAAGAAAAGCTGGCCGCCAAGAAGGCATTTTATGTTTTTTACTTATTTCAGAACCGAACACCTTTTTATTATTCTACCTCAATTGCGTATAAATAGCCTTGCCCTGTTATCAGTCGATAATGATCGCGACGAGCAAAACCGATCATGGTTTAATTATTTAGTTGTCAATTCTAACACCCGTTATGTGTATGCAGCCGTTGTTTCATGGGCACCTTACATAACGCAATAAAAAATACTTATAATATGTTTGAACCGACATTTTAAATTTAAAAAAATGTGAGACTTGCTCAGCCATTTAGTTAAACAAATTTAATTATCCTGTTTTCAGTATACTGAGAGTACATTGTGGCTTTAGATTTTAATCTAAATGGAATCAAGAATATCTCGTTTCTTATATGATGTTAACAAATTATGAAATGCCTCAAAGTTGGCCATGGTTGAGATCAGGTCAGCGTGGTTTATTGGACCCGCAAGAGAGCGGACCTCAGCCAACAGCTTTGCTCGTTCGACATTTATCAAAGGGCATTACCACTGTACGTAATTAGCGTTCTGATGATTGTGTCTACAAGTGCAATCTGGTCTTGAATGAGCTTTGTTCTTGATCTATAATATTGAATAAATAAAAAAGCCGCTTGATTTGTATTTGTAAAGTTAATGTTATTTAAAAAAATAGCCGGGCTTAAGTTAAAATGCTAACGTAAACAAATTGCATAGTATCGTGGCAACCAGAAAGGTTTTATTCGAGGAAACAAAGCGTGTAATTATTTACAAGTATTTTTATCTAAGCAGTTAGTGTTTGCGAAAGAATTTCAAAGAATACTAAATTTCCAACGGCGGAATCTGATAAAGCAAATCTCCTATCTGGTCTTTACTTCGCTGTTAACTTGATGCGTTTTTCATTTCTTTCTTAAACTTTTCAAAAGATAACGACCGGAGGCGGTGAAAAAAGAGCGTCATCGGGGGTTTTTTAACGTTTCTGAAACATGTAAATTTATGCGGAAATCCGAATTATGTGACCTTAAAACCTTGGGAGATTTTCTCATTATTGTGAGTTATGTGTGCAGAGAGTATCAGAAATACCATACACTTATTTGCGCATTCTTTTTTCAGTGTTCTCTATATTGACGTATAACCTGTGGCAGCAGTGGAGGTTCTAGGTACTGGGCTAGGTGGGCTAAGCCCGATCTGCATTTTTCACTCAAAACATTAGATGGCTGAATAAAAATGAACAGCAATTCGGCCGCTGAGCAAAATAAATACATTTATAAGCGTAACTAACCTTTACCAAATGAATATAATGTCTTTGTTTAAATTTTCCTCTGTCAATATAAAACAATGCCATGTCTACCTACAATAATATTCTCGATTGTTTTGTATTACAATTTCAAGCTGAGCCGGCATAAAAAAAACAATAACCCTATAAATAATTCATAGAGAACATTCAACGAGACGTCAGTCTGGCAACACCTATGTATTAAAGGTTCAGGGGCTAAAGCTTTCCAGCCCGCAATTATAGACAATATTTCTTTACACTGGAACGCAATCTAGCACGATTCAATTTTGTTTGTATTTGTATGTACGGAAACGTCATCAAACGCACAGGATTGTGTTTCAAATTTACTGGCTTCTGTCATTCATTGGGGGCTAAAATGATTTAGCCCATGAGCCATACACAAATACCAAATCGATGTATTGTACAAAGATAGTATTGTATGAAAGTGACAGCTCTGTATTGCTTTTTGTACTTGTTATTTCACTTTGAAAGACAAATTTAAGGTTTTTATTTTATTATTTATTACTAACATTAGCATTGATTTTATTATATAGTAATTTATGCTTTGCAGTAGTGTCGTAGTATTTGTTAATTTGCCTGTAGATTAATGTATAGGATGAAGTGTAAGCATGCAAAATTTCGTAAATAGTATACAATGCTATGCTTTTCTCTAGCCCACCCAAGATTTCAGGTCAGGAATCGCCACTGTGTGGCGGTTCGTCCATATGCACTGCAGAACTGCAGCATTCCCCCAAAAAATATATGTTGTATTATGTATGTTACATTGACATATCAATATAATTTAAGCTTGTATTAAGCTTGCCCACTCACCGATACATCCAATAGTTATTACAACCGCGGTTATTATATCAGAAAGCGACGTACACGTACATTTTGTGCAGTACCGTTTTCGATGGAATATACTCGCTTGCCTGAGGGAAGGGGGCGGGGAGGGGACTTGGGACATACGCATTTGGTTTAAACTACCACTTTGGCAGTACAAAAGGAAAGACTTCGGGTCATAGAACACGCGTGTGACATATACTGAATTTACTGAGTACATTAAATGATTTTGACAAAGTTTTCAAAGTTCTTGAGGAAATAAAAAAAATATTAAAATTCTGATTACAACTCCAGTGACTACTGCTTAGCTAAAACGGTGTTTTTTTTTGTCAACAAAAGAATAAATATATATTAAAGAAACACTTAGTATAATTTTTGATGTTAAAAATAAAACATTATCCAAATGTACATTTTTAATTTTTAATCTACCGCAACACCGTAGACATAGTCTACTAAGACAAAACTGCTGCTTGGTCAAGTAATTGACCAATGAAATTTGGTAATAATTTATGGTTTGAAAGTATTCAATACTTTACTCTACTCTCTCTACAATATTCAACTCGATATTTTTTCAAAAATTCTCCAAGGATATTATAAGTTTATCAAAATGTTTTTTAGAACGATTTTGTTTGACATTTACTGTCAGAGCGGTACCAAAACAATCCCTTAGGCAGATTTAGTTACTGGACCATTGGTTTTAATTTTTATTTAATTAATGCAGGAATACGAAATTTTTGGCGCACACCCTACAAAGATGTCGGTGGAGTTTGATGTATTTTCTCCGTATAAGGCGAAATAAAAAAAGCACGCTGTGACTTTAATGGATGCCGTTTAGTTGTTTGGCTTTAAAACGGTTTTTTTTAAATCCACGTCACATCTTCATTGTCTCCGGCATTGTTATTTTTTATCCTCGGATTTGATGTTGTTTTAAATTTTATTGATAAATAAAAGCATGAATTTTAAGATAATAACTTTTCGCAGTGGTTTGCATGTCTTTTTATTTGGGTATAAACAATTTTAAGCTTTACTTAAAAACAATGACACTAGAATATTTTAATATCTTATAAAACAGAAGTTTATAAATATCAAATTTAATTGATTCAAATATGCCTATGAATATTTATGACAATGAAGATTTCATTGTGTATGATTAAGAAATCAATGTTGTAGGGCAAGAGTTCTTAACCCTGTGCCCGCGGAGCTATTTTTGTGCGCTCCGGTAAAGTATCAAATACAATTTAACTGTCAAGGATCTTACTAAAAGTGCTTTGTTATTTTTATATTTTTTTTGTATATGTAAATAAATGCATAATGTTCCGGTTTATAATAAATAATACAGTAAATGTAAAGCTGTTAAGGGAACAATAATAAAATTAATACATAAATATATACTACTTTTTAATACTATGTATGTAATGACTCTCTTTGTTTGACTTTCTTTGTGTACTGTATGTCTGTGTGTATGTATGCGTATGTGTGTGTACATGTACGGATGCAGTATGGGGAAGCATATAGAATGTGATTTGCAAAATAATGCATATGGATTTCCCGTGAACTTCTTCGTAGCGATCACGCCTTTCTGTCTACAAACGATGGTAAGGGGATACAATTTACAATTCTTCAAAAACTTTATCGATGAAGGAGACTAGAAGACTCTTGACGCTAGCGCGTCCTGGTACTTAAAGCTCCATAAATTTGATATCCAAAAAAAAAAAAATGTATGTAAATCTTATTTTTTTTAAATCCGGCCTGCGCCCGTCACTCTTCTCCTAAACGTCAACTGGGCCCGTCACCGCAATAAGGTTAAGAACCCCTGTTGTAGGCTTTGTTGACGATTGTGAAGGGTTTGAATCTCAATATGAATTAATTAATGTATAGATTTCTGTTTAAAGGTATAGTTGTATGCAATGTAAAATTTCCTGTTAGCTTATTCGGTATTCTAGAATGATTTGCTAATTTTGTACTTACATTATCCCTCTTTCATCGCTCTCTATGAAATAAGTGTAACTGATTAATAAGAAGTTTTGTAAAGTTGAAGCAGTTTAATATAAATTATTACTATATCTGGGGCCTAATGCTAGAAGTGCCTATGCCAAACATATCAAATTTTAAATAAAGGCAATTCTCAACCTGAGTACTACAAGGTTTTATGTGAAAAAATTTGACGAAACAAAAATAACAATGTATATAAATAATGGTACTTGGAAGACTGTCGCATTGTTATTTCTGTTTCGTCAAAAATTTTCACATATAACCTGTAGTATTCGGGTCGTGAATTGGTAGTTTGTTTATGGTATCTATGTGACTAGACTTAGTACAGACTTAGTACAGTGTTGATTTTTTTTGTATTTTATCTAGCAAAATGAACAAAGACACTTCCTACACTAATAAATCTCACTTTATGATCATTTATGTGAACGTAGGCGCAAAGTATGCTGCAACGTTATTTAGAGATACAAATTAGCTTTTCTTCTATTTCATTCATTTTAAATTGAATAACATAGAGATTTGTAGCTTTAAAAAAGTATTTCAAAGTATTATCTCCAAAATCTGACATCTGGCACTTCTGGCATTAAGGCCAAGATATATATTATATTAGCAACTTAATCAGAGTAAACAAAATAAAATAATAGAAGTAAAACATATTTTTGGCGAATAATTTGATTAATTCAAAATAAATGTTTTTACAGCGAAATATTGATTTCGTCAATTTGTTTTATTGTATTATATGATTGATAATGGTGACAATACTGAAATAACTAGCGACAAGAGAATTTCCAGTATGGGCAATAGCACATTATATGGAAAATAATTCGACGGCAAGATAGACAGAATGTCAAGTAATCCATGATATATTGTTATAGATTACATCTTATGAAAAAGATAACAATACATCTCCACCTGTTATGACACGCTTTGTTATTTTTTCTTTTTATTTATTTCGACAACAACTTGTGGCTAGATTTAATCTAGATTGTTCGTCTGCCGCTTTCTCCGCTCGTACGGCAAAAGTATAATTGAATTGTCTCAATCTGCGAAGAAAATCTCCGTGTAGTTTTGTGAAAATGGGTCACATTATTGTTTAAAAAAAAACGAACAATGCCTTATCGTGGCCTCCCCTTTGTTCAACAACGACCAAAGAATCGTCATTTATATAAAAGCATTACTGACAAAGAGTTTTCAGGATGGGATGCTTTTAATTTAATATACGAATATGGTTACGATCAGTGGTGTGTACGGATTTCGAATATTCGTTGAAAGCAGACTGATATTCGAATATCGAATATTAAAACTAGTTTAAAATTAGTGGGAAAGCATTAAATTATATCAAAAAACAAAAGCATTAATCCACATAATGTATTTTAAATGAGAGCCAGTTTTGCTTATCGCGGGTTATGTCAACTCTTTCATTAACCTTATTCATATTTCTGGCAAGACGTTTTTATTGTTAACACATACAAGCTATCAGAGCGTGTTTTGAATACAAATATCAAAACACTGTTTTTTTGTGTTTTATAAATACCAAAACTCCAGTTTTCGAGATGCAAAAATATCGGTATTTTGGTATTGAAAACGGAACAAAATCTAATTTTGGAAAAGTTGTCAAATGTTTCTATCACCGCAAATTGGATTTAAAATTTAGGATAAATGTATTAGGAAGATATTTACGAAAAAAAATCGACAATTTATAAAATAAGTGATACGTTGACTTTGACGTTTCTTAGGGTTGTTTTTAATGATTAATATTAGCTGTACTTACCCAGCTGCCACTGGTGGACTTTTTTTGTTAAAATATATTGAGCAGCTTTTTTTGTTTTCTTTACGTTAATATATACAATTGGATTTGTGCTCATACGAGATGAAAACTTCATAAAAGACATTGTTTAATTTAAAAATGATGTTTTTCCATTTTTTTTAAATGTATAATATAACAAATAGTGTCAATGATTGAGCCGGGTAAAGGTAAGTGGTGAATAAGACCAGGGCTTGACTTCAGCGATGACAACATCAATTACGGTAAAATGGTTTCTTTCCAAAATAATATCGTTGTTTTTGAGCTAAGGAAATTAAATCATATTTTTTTTACAGATCAGAATCGTTTATATAAATGAAAATTTGACAAAGAAGAAATTAAAGAAGGTTAATTTAATTCACCTCTAATCGGTTAAAAAAGCTTTTCAAGATATTATAATTAAAGAATTTGTGATGATATCTATTGTGTGGAGACGAAGGCTCTAGTGAACGTCAAAAAAACGCTAGATTGTCATTTGAATCTGTTTTTAGGAATAATTTCACAAGCATCCTTTTGTTTTGAAGTTTTTTTGTTAATTAAAATGATGTTCAAAATTGCGTGTTTTTGACAACGAATTACACAGAGAATTGTATTTGCAGAAGAATAGCGAAAGAATATAGCTAGTCTTTTGTGAATTATAAAAAAAAAACTGTCATGAAAATATATTTTACCGTGTCAGTTTTGAATAAAAGTTAAGAGAAAATCTAAAAACAAACAATTTTTATGAATCAACGAATGAACGAATTAAAGAAAAAATATCTAAAAGGTAATAAAGCTACGGTTCTTGTGACATTGACATCTATCTACTAAATAGAAAAAGGTTTCCTTATTATACTGTTATAATAACCGTATACTTAATAGGGTGAAAATAGTGTTATTGGCGTACTTTAAAAGTAACAACGGTCAGTCATATTAAAATAAAAATTGTTAAATAAAAAAAAACAAAGAGATCCTGGCTTGAGAAAGCTACTTTTTTAATGTTTTTAATATTTTTTTCTTTAACGAACTTCTTTACTGACGTCACTACTTAAGCATGCCAAACACATTTTATATTAATTAGTAAACTAAGACGTTTTTAATTAAAATGTTTTTATTGCTTATTTTTTCTCCAATAACACATATTATGTTTATCAAAAATAGCTCAGTTTCATTTTATCACGAGGTCAAAGATAACAATGTATTTTGACCATATTTTTTTGCATATTACATTACAATTACATTTTACTGTCAATAATTCAAACGTTAAAGACCGCTCACAAATAAATGCTACAAACTTGCAATTAAAAATAATTACGTATGAAAAGCTAAAGTGTGATTCTGATATAATCATTATTGCAAATGCATTTATAGGCAAGTGGGATTTATTTTATTATATCAAAAATAAAAAAATGAGTGTTATAGTAAAATAAACTGTTATACTTATACATCTCTCAGACAACGTGGAGATGAAAACTTTTTACTAATCCAGACGCTGAAAGATATCTGAAACATTTTGAGTAAAAACAATATCAAATCAATTTATCATTACTAATAAATATTTGTTGATAAAATTATTGAAACGGATATTACAAAGGTGAAAAGGAAAACAGTATAAGATCATTAATATTATAGCTCATGATTTCAAATAAATAATGTTTGTTCCTTGAATTTATGTATTAATCGTACATAGTTATATCAAAATATCACGTATAAATGTGTATTAGTGTAGATTATATTTCACAACGCGTGCTATCAATCTCTCGGATTATCTATGGAAACAACAACAAACTCTTCAATTGTCTACTGGCATAATAAAACAATTACTGAATAAACATATATATATGTGTCTTCAGTAAAGTTTCAAATCGAAATAACCTTGAGAATTAAAATGGTTATTACAATATTTATTCTGTGATAAAAAAATGTTTCAAATCGAAATAACCTTGAGAATTAAAATGGTTATTACAATATTTATTCTGTGATAAAAAAATGTCACAAAAATATATTTTTTATAATAACTTGCATTAAATCACTTCTAGGGTGTTCACTGTCAAGTGTCAATACTTATTGGAAAGGCATTATACTAAAAAAAATGTTATTATTTCACATTCATTTAATATGATCAATACTAGTTTAATCATGACAAACACTTTTAACCGACGAGAATGTGTACATTAATACAATGCTGTTATGTGTATACTGAACCAAATATAAATGGTAACTAACAATAAGTTCGAAGATGTTTATAGTTCTGGGAATTTTTACAGTATAATTTATCATACAACAATCAATCACATCCAGAATCCTCACGATTGTTGGATTCGAAAAATTATACTTGTTTGCTTTACCCGCAAGCAAAAAAGTTAGTTTTTGCTAATTACTTAAATAATTATAATATTATAAATTTTATTGTAAAAATTCTCAGAATCGGAAATAACTGTATTTCTGATTCTCGATTTTATTAAGTATTTCTTAAAGATTATCTTCAAAAGAGAAAAAATTATTTTGTGAGCATATGCTTCACATAAGAAGCGGAGATATATTTTAAAAATACATTGATAATTTGTTTTATTAAATAAACGAGAGGCTTAAAAAACAATATCACCCAAACAACATTTTTTGCCTTGTGAGTTTTTTTTTGAGTTGTGAGTTGATATTTGAATATTATAATACCCATTTTCAAAGTGGGAAAATAGCATAAAAAAAAATTTCACTCACATTAACTGTCATACTTGCCCATAAAAATTGTTTAGGTCGTTTGATGTGGTCATTTGACGAGCTGGATAGCTCTCTCAAAACCTATTAATAAATTTAACATTCAAAATGTTCAATTTATATTCAGCTTTTTTGTAAAGAAAGTATTTTGTTTATTAGAAATTATTTAGAGCAACTTGACTGATTGAAAATTTCATATATTTTACACACTACTTTTGGCCTCAGATTGTTTGTCTGTTAAAACCTTCAAATATTATCATACAGAATTAAAATGGCGATACACGATATTATTCATTTCACTTATGAAGTATTATTACCAAATAATGGATTGAATATATGAGAATTTTTCGTTATTTGGTCGTCAAAAAATTTAAACAGCCAATTTTTATTACAAAGAGTTCTATCATAGTCTAGAAACGTAATTATCAAACAAAAAAAAACATATAACTACCTGCTATTTAAATACGGTTTGAAGTATATTTTTACCTATTAAAATACATGTTTATATGTTGTTGTTATATGATTCCTTAAATTTACAATAAAACCTTTAAAATAATTTGATAGCTGAGTTTATTGCATAAAAAAGATATTTGATTCCTCTTTAAGGGTACAATACCAAAGATTTTCTGAGAATTTTCAATGGAGTAAAACAATGAAAAGTATTGAATGTCATTCGTGAAAACATCGAGAAAAATAAATATCAGTAAGAATGCAAGAACTTTGCAAACTTTCAAGCATTTATTTTTTTAGTTGTTTAAGTAAAACGTTAACATTTTTAAAATCAATGGCAAATGGAGGAAACTGTGACGATAATATCAAAGCTACGAAAGAAAATATCCAAAAGGAAACAATTTTCCATGAAAATGTAAACTCAATAATGGACATTTGAAATGTTTCAAGGACGCAAATGCTAACCTAAAGTTTATTAAATAAACATATTTAAGTATTTTTACACATTTACTATAACTGTCTTATTTTTTAAAAAAAATCATGTTTGCTGACAATGTAAAGCATGTAGCTTTTTATTAAACGTTGTTCTACAAGAACTGCTTGCTACTCATTTGCTCAAGCCCTTATATTTTTCAAAGATAGTAAAAATATAAAGAATGTGGCTAAAACAGGAGCTAATCGTTCCCGCTATCAGATCGGAAGAGCAGAAGAGAATTTTTAGGCATCACAAAAACCCACGTCTTCGAACAGATCAATTATTATATTGAAAAAAAAAGTTTTTAATATGATTTAAGCCCGTGAGATCCGTCACAGAAGCCACTGAAAGATTTTGAATTCAGATAGATTATTTTTTAGAAATTATCATCATAAACAAAAAAATACTTTAATGAATATTTATAATATTAATTGTTCACCCTATGCGCAAACTTTTTTTTGTACTGATGATTAAGAAATTTTATTTTTAAACATATTTAAAAAAAATAATCAAAAATATTTTATAATGGATTTCTTTCAAGTAAATTCCAATTCAATCAATTATATATTTTTTTTAGTATTTATTATCTGTAATGATAAAATCTTACTCCTTTGCAAAACTATTGGCTTGCTAAATATTATAAATTCATTATATTTAGCGAAAGCAAAACAAACGATGTTAAAGGCAGTCGAACAAATGATTATAAATAAAAGTTACTTACAAATCCCAACGTATCTACCACTAAAAACCATAGATTTCAATTTTGCCAATAAGACAGATACGAAGTATTTGTTGCTTGCAGTACAATGGCCACTTTCAATTTTTCTGCAGGACGTAAAATAATTTAAAATATAAACAGTTTCAAACAAAAATGACTTTTAAAATGTAGGAAATAGTAATAGTAAAAAAATGGTTTTCGGTATCTCAGCCAAGGCACTAAGCCCGAATTCTCTGGTTTGATATTTAACACATCAGTCAATAAGTTTGTAAGATGAGTAATAAAACAACAATTTTTAAGGAAAATTCGACTTAGTTCATCAACATAGTCTCCAGCAAGAGTTATACGTTCATTCGAACGCTTTTCTAATATTCTCGAAATAGGCTTCAGTATTGGCAATATCTTTTTCATTAAAGTCAAACATCTTTCTCTGAAGTATTCTTTTTAGGTCCACAAATATTTAGTAGCCACTGGGAGCCAGATTCAGTGAATGTGGTGGGTGAGGAAGCAATTTAAAGTGCAATTTTGATATTGTTGCGATCGACTTGTGACACGTTGTCTTGGTGAAAGAGGACTTTTTTCTTCTTCATTCCTCAAAAGCACCAATAACGTCATATAATATTCGTTATTCACTATTTTCACAGTTCTAAAAAAAAAAAGAGTGATGTTTTATTACAAGAATATTATTTTTTGAGCCCTAGAGAAGTAAAGTGAGTCAAGTAGTAACATAAAATGGTTAATTTTTTTAATTGACATTTTAAATATAATCACTTGTTTACTTGAGGTTTTGGTGGACTAAACATTTGTATTTTAAGAAGATAACACTATTACGATGTTCATTTACTGAGCTCACTTAATTTTTATGATACATTAAGACATGTAGAATATTTAAACGCATGTCACTCAAATTTGTATTCATTTCTTAGGAACTCGTATGTAATTAAATAAACGAGAAAAAAGCTTTTAAAAATGACGAATCTTGAGATCGGTATGAATGTTTAAGTCCGAGAAAAAAGTCGTTAGGGCACGCAAAAGGTTAAGTAGTAAAATACGCTTTTGCGTAAAAGTCTGGTTACAAATAATTGTAGTTAGTGATCCAGTAAATGTAATTTTTTTCAAAATTAAATAATAAACAAAATAATTCAATCTCACATTCGCATCGACATTTACAAAAATACAACTGTTGGTTTCTGATATAAGTAGTTTTAATAAGTTGATACTTTCATTAAACGAAAGAAATAATCTCTATCTTCCAAAAACAAGAAGTATATTTAAAAATATATATAATATATATTTAAAAAAATATATATGACTAGAGTCTGACTTCTATAAGTTTGCGCACGGAAATACGACGACCGTTGAAACTAAATATGCAACCGCCCTCCGCAAAGCGCATTCTATCTGCTTCACTTAGTCTACGAGTCTGTATTGAAAAGTCGTGCCGTCATCATACTGGTTATTGCTTCAATCATGCTTAAACCTTTGCGCTCTCAAGCTAAAATTATCATCGCCAATGTAACTAAGTTTTGTAAAGAATAAAAGCTAAACGGAACACCATTAATTCCACTGAAAAAAGCAAATGAACGAATTGCAAAAATGACAGCTATGAAATCACTGTATTACCAACTTCTAAAACAAATCCCCAATTTTTAAAAATAGCGAAATTTATTAACGTTGATTTAATTGCAAGTCAAAGTATTATTTGTTTTTTTAACAATAAATAATAAAATAACTGTTTTTTTTATACACACTTTGTGTATAAAATATTTTTAGCAATATATAAATGGCTTATTTTAAAATTTGATCGAATCCTTTTGGTCTTTTCCAAAACAGCTCTCTTTATGCAATTCCATTTTTGTTAATTATATATGTGAGCGTAAGAACAATTTAAAATATAAAAAAGATGGTCAATACAGGAGCTTATCAAATCACTCACAAAACATAGGTTAATACTAATAAACATAGTTTAATCACTCAAAAAACTAGCATAATAGACTATTTTGATTTTGCCATCAATCAAAGAGTTTTACAAACTAAGAAAAAAAATACCGACGCTTTGAAGTCTTTTAATGGTTTTAAAAACCGATATAAATTATCAAGGCAAACCAGAGTATTGAAACTCATTTAATATTTATATTGAAAACGATTATTTTGTTTTTTTTAGTATTATTAGGGAATAAAATTTTTCAAATTATGGGAACCTTTTTTTGCGACTGTCATACCGGAAATACATGCAGCGCCACGATCCCGCACGCACAAGTATAGCAGTCGCACAGTAGTGGTTAATTTATTGTTCTCGCTACGCCTAGTTATCTTTTCCAGTTCTAAGCTCAAGAAATGCGACCCCAATACCAACATTTTCTTAAATATCTATTTTAATATGGGTGATACATTGTTTTTAATTAAGGTATCCTTATATCATAGTTTTTTGGACCTTTTGTAGTTTACATAAATACGCGATAACGCGATAAGCGATCGTTCATAAGATAGCTGGGCTTAACTCGTCAGTTGCAATTTAATATGTGTGCTGGGATGACGTCTTTTTTACGCGCAACTTAAAATATGATTATTTATTAAAAAACCACGGATTTTTATAAAAAAATATATAAGGAATGATGCAGAGAGATATTTTACTATTATATACTATACTAGACTATTTTTTTTTTGAAATTCATAAGAATAAGGCCAATAATGAGGAAACCACTGGGGTCAAAAAAGATCCCCATCGGCAGAGACGTATTTTTCTAGTCTCCGAGCCGCGAGAGTTATTGAAGGATCGGATGATGAGAGAGAATTTTTAGACATCACAAACCTTCGAACAGAAATCGATAAATCTATCCAAAAAATGCTGTTCGCAATAAGAGTCCAACCTGTAAGATCCGGCACTGAAGCCAACAATCACTGCGTCATAGGACCCGACATAAGATAGTTATTTTATTTTCGAATGTCATATTTAAAGTGCTAACAAAATAGGTACCCGTTGTGTGGTTTTGTTTATAATTTACTTCCTATTTTTTTTACATGCTTATTTCTCACAAAAAGTAAATTGGTTATTGACTCGAAAAAATATGTAGCTACACGAATACTTTTTAAACTTTATCCAATGCATCTCATTCTTGAAGTTTAATTTGATATGAAAGCAATTAGTCGTAACCTGCGTAACAAGTTATTTTAATTATGATTTCATCTGGTGTTCCGTCACCTGAATGTCTCGCGTGGTACAATTCAACTGATAATGTACATCTTCGTTCACCTCGTTCAAGGATAATGGCTATAATACGCGTGCCTGATTGTTCGCATTTTCCAAGTTACCCCATACTTACTAATTTTCCAACTTCCAAGCGATGTGACGTGGCAAGGGAGCGTACGTTTGCTGAACAAACAGTGTTTCGCGAAAGCTAAATATTAAATTTGATTCGTGAAACGTGAGCCAAATATTGTTCCACCAAGTGTAATGTATACTTTGAAATAAATGCTACCTTGAATCAAGCTTTCAATTTTGTAATTAAAGTGTATGTATAAAGTATGTTATTTTTGTTGTGACAATTTAATTTAATTATGAAAAGATAAAATCACTCTTAATCAATACTTTATTTTATTTATTCTGTAAAAGTAAATATGAGACCATATTAACATAGCTAGTCTACAAAATCTAGTTTTCAAGTTGAAGTATAAAAATGTCTATTTTTTGAGAAATCGTGGACATGAATTGTCTGTTCTCCCAAGGTGTAGAACCAGCCTGCCAAGATGGCTTCAATTTCAAGATTGTTTCGGATTTTGACATATTCCACGTGGACCTGGGTGAGTTCTGACGAATGCTATTTTGTATGTATTAAAGTAGAAATTTTTAGGGCTTACTCAGTTGACTTCTTTGCCAATTTTATTTCTTTTTTTTTTCTTTGACCATATTCACTCCCTATGAGTATGTGTACGCCATGCGGCACCTCCATGTTTTACTGTCTCTCGCCAATTGCTTTTATTTCTCCCATGACATACCAGAATTCCTCAGTTCCGCCGAATACATAATATGGATAGTACCCAACGGTCGTTCGGAACGCCGGAATCTCACCGGTCGTCCAAAGAGATAGGCAGGATTAAGCTTTACCGGAGGCATCCACAGCACGTGACCCAGCCAGTTTCAGTCTCTCCATAACCACTGAAGTGACGGGGCACTGTCTTTCTCTTATCTCTGAATTTCTCACAAAACCAAGCCAAATCACTCCCATTATCCGATGCAAGCATCTGTTCTAGAAGCTCAGTATACGGTTTTTCTAAGTATATTGTTTTTCTAAGGTGCCATGATTCGCTAACGTAAAGCAGTACTGTTAGAACAAATTTAATTATGAACAGAAAAAATCACTGTTAATCAATATTTTATTTCCTTTATTTTGGAAAAGTAAATAAGAGACCATATTAATATATCTATCACAAAAACATTCAAAATCTAGTTACCAAGTTGAAGTTTTGAAATGTTTTTGTATATTTTACGCGGTTGGTTTGAAAGCTTTAAGAGATTATGTAATATTTTTAAAAACTCGTAGAACTTGTTAATGAAAAACTATTTCTGAAGTGTCAAAACAACTTCATAGTTTGTACGCAATGCATGAAGATAAGTACACAGCACGACACTAAGTAGCTGTTAACGACGCAAAACGTTAGAGTAACGCCCGTTAGATAAAATAGAACCGAACGAATTTTTCGTTGAGTAGTTTGCCAGTTAAAGAAGGAAAGCTCTTTCCGAATCAATGAACCCAAAGTGGCTTTCCCAGCAATGGAAACTTTCCTGACCACTCCATAAAGAAACTTTCTTTTTACTTTGACGCAAAAGCTCAGCTCAAAAGACGTATTTTTAAACGAAAACGCTGGTTCGTTTATTTCGTGTCTTAAGAAAAATTTTGAAACGGTAATTATACTAAAAAATAAAAATATTTAAAAGTGTCGTCAGCAGATGAAATAGTCTTCGTGAAGTAATTTTAACCAACGTATTTCTCGAAATATCATTCTTTGTTTTATTCCTTTTCATTATCATATTACTTTAACTTGACTATAAATAGTTTTCCGAGAATTGATTTTTTAAATCTTCAATGTTCAAGTTTATGTAATGTTCAGATCCATTTATCTAATTTATCTAATTGTTCATGGTGATTAATTATTTAATTATACAAACTCTTCTTGTGAGTAAGAAATTTTCATTCGAAATCACATTCAAATTGAGTGAAATCTTTGTAACTAATTAGGAAATGTCGAGATTCATCAAACAGAACGCACAAACATAACCAGGTGTGAAGCTCAGGTGTTTTAGATAATCCCGAACCTGGAAAATTACCATATTCAAATACATATCTTAGTCATTAATTGTGAGTCTCTAAAGCTCGTCCTATGAATTCACTCCGCTGTACAAATAGTAATTATTATATCTACTGTTTCAATTTAGTTTCATTTAAAATTAAGCCTGCTTGTCATCGTAGAGGATTTAAAAAAAAAACTATCAAGCCTAACATTGCATTAAATATATTAAAACTTAAAATAATTGGTACAATTTTTTAGTTAGTTTTTCTAAATACATGTCCGCACGTTATGTGGAGCATATGACCTCGTAATGAAGGTATCTCAACAATTTATACGAAAACTGATTTTTACTCAGTCTTTTTTTACCTTTTTTTTTCTAAAAAGTAGTGGTAAAAGTATCGGACTAGAACAGGACTTGTAGTAAGCTAATCACTTTTGCTATACCTTTTTACCTAAGGAGGTGTTGGGGGAGGGGATTTTCAGACATCACAAACATCAATGTCTTTGAATAGAAATTGATAAATCTATTGAAAAAATGCTGTTCGTACTGGGGTTCAAGCCTGTGAATTCCGGAATGGAAGTCAACAACGTTGACCACTGTGACATATACCCGAGTAGGGCATCCAATCCCGGAATCCCGTTCAATTTTCTGATCCCGAAATTCCGGGATTGAAATGGCCGCGATCCCGGGATTTCGGGATTGAGAAATTTTGAGCAAATCCCGAAAAGTTACACGAAATTGGCAAATTCAAGATTTTAAATTACTCGGTGAGCTAAGAAAAAAAAACGAGTTTCTGTGAGATTCTGGGAAAAAGTATACCAAATCGGAGATTTCAAATTCCTCGGTGAACTAAAAAAAAAAAAAAACGAGTTTCTGTGAGATTCTGGGAAAAAGTATACCAAATCGAAGATTTCAAATTCCTCGGTGAACTAAAAAAAAAAAAAAACGAGTTTCTGTGAGATTCTGGGAAAAAGTATACCAAATCGGAGATTTCAAATTCCTCGGTGAACTAAAAAAAAAAAAAACGAGTTTCTGTGAGATTCTGGGAAAAAGTATACCAAATCGAAGATTTCAAATTCCTCGGTGAACTAAAAAAAAAAAAAAACGAGTTTCTGTGAGATTCTGGGAAAAAGTATACCAAATCGGAGATTTCAAATTCCTCGGTGAACTAAAAAAAAAAAAAACGAGTTTCTGTGAGATTCTGGGAAAAAGTATACCAAATCGAAGATTTCAAATTGCTCGGTGAGCTAAAAAAAAAAACGAGGTTCTGTGAGAATCCAAGGAAGAAGTATAGCGAATTGAGGATTTGAAATTCTTCGGTGAGAATATCTCAATCCCGGGATTCAAAATTAATTAATCCCGAAATCCCGGGATTGGGTACCCTATACCCGACTAACTAATAATTAATTATAGAAGATACTTGGTGAACTTATTTTTTTTGTGTAATATTTTGGTGTTATCACTGATATAAAAAAATAATATAATATATTTCAAAAAATATTTTTCTGAATGGCAGCGTAGAATGTTAATGATTAAATAAAATGTTTTTACTCATGCCGCGAGCATATTTATCTGCGATAAAAATGATAAATTATTTTGATAATATATATGACACGGAAGCCCGGAGCTATATTTTATAACGATCAATTATTCAAAACCAATCTACGTGTTGATAAAGAAAAACAATTATTTCACAAAATTGCTCTGAAAAAATCAATTATTCCGCTTCTAAATGAATTCTTTAAAAACACAATCGTCCGCTTTTGCTTTGTTGAAATTGATAAAAATAACGGACAGAACTGGAGGGGTTAGGTTTTTTGAATTTTTATTGCAAAGAGATTCAACATTTTCGATTACCATATCAAAAGGCTCGACCGGGTTGATTCCACCCCCATGTAAAAGGGAGTGAGTTACGTAACAGCGAGATATGCAACGATCTAAAACTGGTGGACTTAAATGACAGCGGTTCCCAATACCATCATACCATAGACCCAGTCTTTTTCTCAGCCGTATCAATTTCATTAATAAAAACACAATATTCCTTTCTACTTTATTTCACATTATTTAAAAGATCAGGACCGGTTTTGCTCATTGCAAACATTGTCAACTGACGAACTAGAAACCGATCCTGACCCTTTAAAAAAAGGGAAATAAAGTACAAAAGAATATTGTATTTTTATTTATATATTGCTTTTTTACCAAGAATTGACAGCAAACACCCTAAAAGTATCCATTTTAATTTAATATAGTAAAATACAACAAACATTTTTACTCTTTTTTAATTTAAATATTTTTAATACAAAAGTATTAGTCGGCTTTTTATCACTTGAGTATATTTTGTTTTTGTAATCGTCTCCTCGTACTCCAAAAAAATCAAATTAATCAAATATATTATTTTAAAAGTAAGAAAAGGAAGAAAGTACTTTCCAGTCCTTTAATACGTCAAAAGTTAAGATGGAGTATGGCTTTAATATACGCTGCAAATGCCCCAAAAGAATCTAAATCATGTCTGTCTGTTCTGCCAATCAGATGGATTCTGTCGTCACGTATAGCTTCTCATGACTATCCATAGGGTGAACTGCGGAGAGTTACGCGATGCTGAGATTACTTGGAAGAAAATAAAGAGACTGGTGGGGGATATAGAATCTCTAAGTAACCTTGTGGTGGTATGCTCTAAATAGGAGGCGTATATGGGTTAAAAAAAGAGTTAGTGTGACCCACAGTAGAAGCACACATTTCTGAAAAAAATACATATTGATTTTTTAGTTCGCCCACAAGTTTATGATTGAGAACCACAATGTTTTAAAACAAACTGTATCGAATGACTGCGTAAACACTTAGCAAAATTATTCGACGCGTTTTACAGTTGCCTTTATTCGGAGATCAAGTGTTTTATTTCGTTGACAATTCGATAGACTTTGCTTTTCCTTCTGCAATGGGGTGTGGAGGTGTTTTAAATGTTGATTTAAGACGTTGAAGCTAGCGCTTCTTTCAGCTGAATAAACTGTTTTTAAAATGCCATTGAAGCATTTTTATCATACGATTATTTTTTATATTACTAAATTCGTCTAATTGATTTGGAAGAAATTATTATATTTACTGAAGTTGAATTAAAGATATAGAATTCCGTTCACACATGGTCTTTTAGCTCCCAATACCGTTATGGGTAAAACATTTATCAAATACGACTAAAAGAGAATTTGATAAAATACTTCGTATAAGTAACCAAATCATCGGTACCAGCTGAAAGTAGATGATATTGGCCTTTGGTTAGATATGTATATATATTATAACGAAATGAATTAATGATAAAGATGCATCTTTTTAATGACGAGGTATTGTTAAATTACCTTTATAGTGAGAATATTACACATTTAGAAGCAGAGATTCTATGATATGGCAGATAGCGTTTGAAAAAATAAGTCACAGAGGAACAAGAGCTACCAACTTTTCAAATAGTTTTTAAGCCCCCGTGATCAGATCAGTTTCACGTTGTTATAATAAGTCATAAAAAATATCTGAAGCTCTTTCGAAAATCTTAATAAATAATAGTAAATATTTTAAACTTCACTTTTTAAAATATGATAGTTATCAATGCTAAGCGGTAGACATTTGATATAACAATAATTCAACCAAAGTTTTGGTTGAAAACTAGTTTTATTGGCAGATAGAGTTAATTTTGGTTAAAAGCATACTGCTACATTTCCTATTTTATATCTTACTCATAATCTTAAACTAAAATTCAAAAATGGCGTTCTGAAATAATTGGATTAAAGGAATTATACCGTTATAGATAAACGTAACGTAAACGTTTTTTTTAGATATGCATGATTTTGTTTGATTGTGATGTTACTTATGCACCGTTGATATAACTGAATATCTGTTTTTATTTTGCCTAGCACAATTATTATACTTTACCATAAATTTCATAAAAACCTTTTTTGCAGCACTTGACTTATGAAAGTCTTTGATTATGTTATTAATAATATTTTTAACCTTTTCTGGGCTCTTAATTAACATAAAATAACAATATTTTTTTATTGTAACTTTTTAAAACAAGAAGGGCAATATAATGTTTTTTTTAAGTAAAACCATCATTAATTAAGACTCATATTTTTGAATTAAGTAAATTAATTGATTGAATATCAAAAAAGAATAAAATCATTTCCGGATTAACACGCTTCTCATTGAATTTTATTTAATTACCAAAGCTCAACAGCGTTGATTGCTTGGCTTTGATATCGAAATTATTTCGTAAACTTTTTACGAAAAAAGAGTTTTTTCACCAGTGCAAATCAATATATATAGTAATAATAAAATTGTAAAATTTGTAAAATTTTACAATTCAATCGAGCGTATAAAGTTAAGAAAAAATGGTAAAAATCATTTTTGAAAATCAACATATTATGTGTATTCTATAATTTGCAAGTTAGGTAGAAGATATGCTTAACAACACACTTCAATTATCAAAAAAATATTAATTGTTATCAGTGAATAAAATTAACAGAATAGGTAATAATTTACCACACCTGTGTTTTGTGTGTATTGCCGTATTACCAGTTCTGTTCAACCACGTGCAAAGACAAAACATTTACGTCCCACGTAGCGTGGACAGACGAACACGTGGACCGGAGGGAACTGATTTATAAATTCTTGCGCGCCACCTCTTTTGTCCGGAGATTTTTCGACCTTTACTAAAATAATTAATTGAACAGGGCGAGCTAATTTTAGCGTTTTGAAAAATGTTTTGACAAAGCGTTGCCCCAACAAAAGATGTTGCTTTACTGAGAAATTTAAATCGCGGAACCTAATTCCGCTTTGTTAGGCAAGTTGATTTTGAACTTTAATTCAGTATTCACGCTTCTGCTAAACACAAATACGTTTATCGATTAACTAACAACACATTTTAATCAATTATTTGAAACAATTCAAAGTGTAGAATCTAACTGTTTTTTTTAACTGATACCCTATTTATAAATATCCTTTGAATCCTCCGCTAAAAAAGAATAATTTTATTCATCTTCTTAATTAAAATAGATACAGCAAAAAATACCAACGTAGGTGGTGAAAATGATTGTAATCTATACATTTTGTCGTGGATAAAATTATATTTGAAAAATTATAAGTTGTCATATTGTCACGCTCCTCCTACGCTCATCTCATCCAAAATATAATAAATAACAGGCAAAGAGTTGTGAAAAACATATGAGTATTCAAAAGAAATCCATAAATTGTTTGACCAAACAGCAAACAAGCTTTCCAATTCAACACTTCAACCCGTTTTTAAGAAGCTTTATTGCTATATTTTAGTTGAGACTTAATCACCAGACACTATCTGGAGCTTAAAAGTTATTTTTTTCTTATTTTTAAGCTTAATTGTTATACATATTTATTATTTTTTTTTCTTGGCTCTAAAGTCCGGGGTGAACATTGGCCGTCTCAATCAATCTTCTACATTCCATTTGGTCTTCGGCTCTCTTACGCCAGTCGCTAACCCCCAGAACTAGTGAGTCCAGTGACATACCACCCATCCAGCAGAATCAAGGTTTTTTAACGCTTCCTTGTCACAAGTAAATAACTTGTTTAACATCTGGATAGCTATTGTTTTAGCAAAATTATTTTCAATTTCTATTCAAACGATGACAAAACTATGCAACATCGGAATTTATCCTAAACTACTAAGAATTAAAGCATTTAGTTAGAAACACATTGTAAATTTTGATTTAAACATTGCCGAAAACATTTTTTTTGTTGCTTATTCACGTGAAGTATAAACGAAAAAGTTACACCTCGTTTTGGCATATATTTTTTTTTGACAAATATTTTACCATTTTCATTGGCGTAACTCTGAACTGATTGATATTGCGGTCAAATGATAACAGTAAGGGTCCTGTTTTAGGGTCTTTTAACAGGCTGAAAGAATGTAGAGAGACCCATAATGCGATAAAAGAATGACACTATGACGATAACACAAGAAAAATTGATGCAATAGACTAAGGGAAAATAAAATAAATGGGATAGATAGCCTTTCATACCTTATTCCGGAAATGGCTAATAAGCTCCTCTATAAATAGATTCAGAAAATGAACACGTTTTACTGTTTATTATGAACGCTTATTTTGTATATATAAATGAAGTTTTAATTACATATAAGTGTGAGTTCTTTAAAAACTATGTTAACCAATTAATTAAGTAATATATTTATTTGTATTTAAATGACAAAAACAAGAATTTTGTTTAACTAACCAAGCCAAAGTGAGAAATAATAAAAAAGCTTTAATGAGTATAATATTAAAATGCGGTTCAATTTTTACTATATAACAATAACTTTTATCATTGGAAATGCTTATTAAATTGGTAAATAATTTTGTATCGCCTCATAATCTTTAAATTGTTTCCCAGTCTTGCTAATAACTTGATAAAAAGCTTTGTGTTACAGATATTTGAAAATATTTATTAAAAATTAATGATAAAATAACAAGGCTCTAAAAAAACTACATTATTGGTTATCATTTTGTTTGTGTCCAGTTTTTATTTATAAGACGTAAAGGAATTTTTGAACACAATAAATTATGTAATTTTGAAGATTTAAACGTATGATCAACGATATCAAATAGGTTGAAAGCCCAAAAGTTTTAAATGCTCAGTTTTAAGAGTATAAATACAGTGGAATCTCTGTATGCACTTTGAATACAATTGGAAAAATATATCGTAAATTGTGAAAAAATTTAAAAAATGTTAAGCATGCTTAAATTTTAGTGTTTCACCAGCATGAGTCTGTTATTATATCGAAGTTTTTCTGTAATAATACATGTATTTATAGTAAAATAATAAGACCTAGTTTTGTACGATGAAAATACTTTTTAAACACTTTGTAAATCGTCCCCAAGAGACATTAACAAATTTCAATATCCTTTAGTCGGACATTTTGCAATCCATTAACTACATTCAGACCCGATAGATGTCGTTGTGTGTGTGTGTCACAGTAACATTGCTCTCCATTTAGGAATCATTACTGTATTGAAACGGCTGAGGTTTTAAATTAATTATACACAAATGCATTTGTTATTTGCAAGTGCATAGTTGAGTAACAGCATTCAACAGCGAGTGTAAATTTGATATTTTAATTTGTGCTTTCAATCAGGCAAGCTTTAATTAAAGCTTCGTTTATTATTACAAAAGGTGGGGCTTACTAGTTGAATGAAATGATGCTTTCATTGATGGTTGATATTAAAAATTTGTCAAATCTGTAGCGAATTCATGGTGACGCACAGGCTCAAATCCCAGCATGAACAGCATTTTCCAATCGTTATATAAATTTGTGTTTGAAGACATAAATTTTTTGATGTCCGAAAACTCTCTTTCAGTCTTCCAGACCTAATGTCAGGGCGTATAGATAGCAATTAGTTTCACACTAGTCCTGTTGGTTTAAAAAAATGGTTAAGCGACCGAGTTTAAAGAGTAGTTAAGCATCAGGTCAATGGCACAGTAGTCAACGACGTTGGCTTTCATGCCGGACCTCACAGGCTTGAATTCTAGTACGAATATAATTTTTCAATTGATTTATCGATTTTTTGTTTAAATGAATGAATATTTGTGGTGTTTAAAAAATCCTCTCGTCATTCCAATCCTAATGTAAGGGAGTGTAGCGAGAGTGATTAACTAACTAAGAGTCCTGTCTCAGCACTATTCTTTCATTTCCTTCTCTCTTTAAAAAAGAGAGATTGAGAAACTGAGTAACAAGCACTTCTTGTAGAAAAAAAAACTTCCGTTGAGATACCTTCATAAGGAGGCCATATGCTCCACATGGGAGTGGACATGGATTCAAAAAAAAAAGCAACTGAGAAACAAACAGTTATCACAGAAAAACTTTTATTAAGACACTTTCATTAGCACACCATATTTGGAGTGAATATAAATTTAAAAAAAACGCAATTGGTAAAATATTATTACAAAAAATATTTTTTCCAATCGTGTCAAATTTGCAAAATCTACTTGTTACTGAGGGCGTTAAATGAAATGAAAACCTAACATCCTTGGTACTTCGGGAGAGTCGACCTAAAATAATTATTTTTCTAGGAACCGCTATTTTAATTTTGTCAGGAAAATAAGAGCTTTTTTTTAAAGCTATGATTGAAAAGAATTAATTTTGAGTTTCTAGGAAATAAACGGTTCGCCAAAGATTATGAGCGCTTACTTGTGGAATTGAAACGATTCTGAATGAAAGGTTTGAGAAACATTTTATTTTTTGTTTTTATGAATCGTATATATTACTTTTTTTTAGCATGGAGATTATTTTATTAAAACAAAAAACACTTAAGTAACCACTTCACTTTATTTAATTTATATCTAGTCACGTTTCCTTCGTGACGAGCATTATCAAATGGTAATAATGCTCACTACAGTCCTGATTTAAAATCAATAATGCAGAGGTAATACTTTCATATTAAATTTGTGATATAATGCCTATCTACTAAATATTTACAATGACCATCTTTAGAGTGACTCAAATAATTATTGTTTAGGATCATAATTTGATTCACATAATAATCTTTGACATACGCTCTGAAAAAAGTAAGAAAATGCAATGAAAGAAATTACATTAAAATTTTAAATACTCATTATTTAAAATATGGTTTTAATAAGACACTGCTATACTAAATCTAACTGTTTATTTTGCTTCGATTAAAATTTAAAAAATAGCTGTTTCTTAACATAAAGCCACAAAGGTAAAATATATCTGCTCCAATGACGAATGCCACTAGGTTTGTTAATAACGTAACGGGTACATAAAACCAATTCACCGCATTTTCTACGCTCGGTCGTAGAACCCAGCGTAGACCTGCTACGATTTATGTCGTGAATTTATCAATTGACAGTTGTAGCCATTCTCGGAATATCGTAAGCCACAACGATTGATTTTATTTTATAGTTGAACGCTTCATTAAAACCAAAATAAGATATTTTAATTTGTTTATAGAACAAGTATGGAAAGTTTTTTGGAAAGTTTTTTAGGCTTTTCTGCAGAATTTTTTTGATACGCTATCAATTAAAAGTCCACCTAAAATCATAATTTGAGACTTTTGATTGAATTGGAATGATATTTTATGATATAATCGATAATTATTGATAAAATTTTTGAAAATAAGCCATTTAAAAATGAAAAATTAATGTCATTGTTTTAATATTGCGCCATAATATGTTAATTTTAAAAACCAAGTACAGATCTGCTATTCGACTTTTTTGGTTTTGTACCAATAGCTCTTAATCAATATATATTTTCTTATAAGCTGAAAATGTTAGTAATAAGCAAAACCGGTTTTAAAGAATATTTGTGAAATAAGAAAAAAAAACCTTTTAATATAATAAACTTAATCACCGTTGCTAAGACCTTTACGAGATACTTATGTGACTAATTATGAAAAATCACTAAACATTAAACTTATTTGATTTAAATAATCCTATATTTAATATGTATCTGAGAGACACTAAAGTCAATTTACTAACTAATATATTTTGCAAATAATAAGCATGCGAAAAAGAACGTGAGTATGTATTGTGTATCCTTTCTAAGCCAGTACATATAGCTGAGTTAATATATGCAAGTTTAAAAATAGTTCTGATGAGGACGATCTAAGAATAAATTGCTCTCAACCATGTATTATATAAAGATACATTAATTGTTGAACTAAAATATTTTGATATTTTTTCTTAATAAGCTGACAACCAAAACTATGTAAAGATTATTAAATAAATGTGTTAAGCAAATAAAAAAAGATTTATATCAAATTCAAACGATTGTTTTAAAGTTCAAACCACTGGGTAACCATGTCAGTTAATGACACATTGTATATGAAACGTGAATTTTACTATCAATAAAATTAAAGTGCGCTTATTTATTATTGTATGACAGACAATGACAAAGTTTCAAAAGACAATTAGAAATGTTTCCTGAATTTGTTTTCTAATAAATCTTAAGGATAAAAGTTTTATAAAAATTAATTGCAATCAAAAATTTAATAAATTAGCAATTAATATAACTAATTGGTGTTTATTTATATAACCTCAAAAGCTTAAAGCGTTAAGTTTTTTCAAAAAAAAACATACATTAAAACACAGTGAAAACACACTTTTTACTGAAATCAATTTAATGTTGATGAACAAGTTTGAAACAAAAAGCGAAATAATATGAATTACAATTTCAATGCTATTTTTAAAATGAACTTTTAATGGATGTATTTTTGATCAAAAACATTTTGCGGTAAAAACTAAAAGCCTCAAACTAAAGCTTTTGTGTCAAATGTTTGTATGTTGATTTGTTTTTATTTTTTTTATGTGTAGTAAAAATAAATATTTTACAATGTATGTCATAAGTTGTTTTTTATATAATACAAATTATTGAGATTATGTTATTTATATGTATCAAAATAAGAATGGTACGAATTTAATTAAAATATTTTTTCACGTGTCAATTAAATCCTTCAACTAAATCCTCAAAAGCATAACTTTTCATCTGCAAAAGAGTGTAGAAAAAATCTTACTACAAAAAGAATTATTGAAGTTAAATAAATAAAGCGTGCTGCATAAAAAACAACACTTACATTGTGCTATAGAAAATCAGTCGCAATTTGAAAATTGTTATAATAAAACTGTATTCTCGGGGTATTTGTTGCCTGTTAATTTGTATGTTTTTAATTTACACTTAAACAGAATATCACAAAACTGCCTAATGACTCATTTTTTATCATTATAATAGCAAAAAGATGCGCAAGTAAATTCCTTTTCTAAAAAACTTTAATAACTCATATTCAAAATAATGGTCGGACAACAACAACTTAGAAAGTTTTCCAGGTTGGGGATCATTTTTCTTTATTAAACGCATACAGCGTTCAACTATTCGAAGAACCCTTATGAAACATGGATCCGTTTGCTTTTGTCAAAATAAACAACCGCTCTCGGGGACTTATTGACGTATTATATAATGTGCTACGCAAGATGCTACGAGTTGTTTGTGTAGAGTCAGTCGAGGTATTGTTGTTTTATAATGCGTCTTTCGAAAAACCCCAAGAAAACTATAAGTATTTTTTTAAGCTAACTTTGAACAAGACTTTTTATTAAACTGTGCGTACTATCAAAGATCTTATATATATTGAATTTACTTGCACTAAGCAGTTTTATTTTGTTCTCTGTTTAAGGCAATTGAAAAAAAAACGGTCTATGAATATGAAAATACTAAAAGACTCTTAGACACTTCATCGCTAAAGCGTTAGTGAGTGGAATAATTGTTTTATTGTTTGATTAAAAAGTAGCACTAATTAAATATACTGAAAAATTGATTTAGTAAGTAAATCTAAAAAATATTAACAAAATCATCAGGACTATCTATTTACTAACTTTTGAATTTGAATAAAATATTGAAATACTTCATCAAGTAAATAGTTAAGGGTAAGGAATGAATAACTTGGAGTTTTTCGTAAATAATAAAGTCATTAATTGGAAAAAAGCATTAGTAAATAGCATTTTAAATAAGTTAGGTGGATCACCATTGTTAAATTTATTTCTATAAGGTTTTGAAAATTTGAAAATAATTTCCATAATTATCAAAAAAAATCTAAAATAAGTAATCAATATTTTAGTATTATTATTGTTTGTATCTTTCACCTCTCAAAAAAAACGATTCTTAATTTATAATTTTGCCTATGCAAATCAGCAATTACGTTATAAATAAAAAAAAAAAATGACGATATGGTTTAGGAATAACAAATATGATCTAATCTGCGTGCCAAAATACACGGTTTTCAAAACAAATCGTTCCGCGTGCCATCTTTATGTACCTAAGCACAATGTTATATTTTTATCACAAAAATTAAACAACGTAACTGAATACATACGATTAATACGTACACTTCATCGACAAGGTCTTCCCTCGAAGCGATTGTGGCACACTGGTGCCCTAACCCAACATCAACTGTCCAATGTTGTCACAATACTTACATCAACATAATTTGGCATTCATTTTACATTTTACTGCGTTACTTGATTACATAAAAAATAATAATCACATAAGTTGGGAACGAGTGCAACGTATTTTATATCACTGTTTTAGTTAGTTTTTAAATGATTTCTGAAGAAACAAAGTATAATCACAGCTAGTGAAATAAAAAAATCATTTATATTTTATGTAAAAATAAAGATACATAAACTAAAGCAGTGTCGTATTACACCATATGCGCAGAAACGCACACTTGGGGCTGGGCGTAGGGTATTCAATCCCGAGATTGATTAATTTTCAATCCCGGGATTGGGATTTGCTCACTGAGAAATTTGAAATCCTCAATTCGCTATACTTTTTCCCCGGATTATCTCCAAACCTCGTTTTTTTTAGCTCACCAAAGAATTTGAAATTCTCGATTTGGTATAATTTTTCCCAGATTGTCACATAACTTCATTTTTATATTTTTTAGCTCACCGAGGAATCTGAAATTCTCTAAATTCTGAAAATTGAGCGGGATCACGAATCCCGAGATTGAATGCCCTAGCTGGAGGGCTAAAGGGCCTCGAAAATAGTATATAGCCTATTTATTTTTAAATCAGTTTTCAACATTTGTTCTTATTATATTCGGGCTTTCGAATATTATTGCGCTTGAGGTCTCCCAAGTACGCAAAATGGTACTGAGTAAATAAATATGTTGGTTAATAAACAGTATATAAGTAATAGACAGTATATAAGTATAATATAAGTTATATAATAATTATTATGTCTCACAAGTATTCATCAGAGTATGTGATAAAGGCTGTGTTCTAAAACAAGCTTATCTTTGTGATAGTTTTCTTAACCCCCGTTCAAAATATTGTCAACTGTGTAATATATTTTGCCTAGTGAATGTGGAACTCGCAGAATCCGAGACGAGGCAAGTGCGCGGGCGGTGGAGCGAAGCAGGCTGCAGAATTCCACCACCAGCCGTTGGATTTGTGGAATTTCCACGACGGAAACGCAAGATGAAAACCTCTCTCGGAATTTTCATTGGTAGTTATCGCTATCTCGAATCGCGGCAGACGGATAACATGTTTCACAAACTTTGACAGGAGATTTATAAATCAGATTTATTGTGAAACAAATCGCACAATGTCCATTTGTGATGAATATAAAGAGTTTTCTATCAATGTGAACATTTTTTGTTTTTAAATGCTTCTCTCTTACATTATAATTTATCAAACAATCACAATTGTCAAATGTGTTCATTGTCAATTATTGGTGAAAATGTATAATACTAATAAAGCATTTTTTGTACTTATTTCACATTAATTATTGAGATTAAGATTGTTTTTAATCATTGCATTATCACTTTGCTTTTTGCCAATTCTTAGTGAAAAGGCAATTATATTGAAAATAAAATACTTTTCCATTTTGTTTATTTTAGACCAAAACCGAACTTTTTGTTATTAAACTAGCATAATTTTGAAATAAAAGCTGTGTTTTCTTTTATATTTTATTAGTTGATAACGCTCGCGATGAGTGAAACCAGTCATGATCTCTATGAATAGAGCTACATTATTGTTTGATAGAGTTTTTGTTAATAATCTGTGATAATAATTCGACTGTATCTTGCCGATATTATAACATACACTATATTCACTGTACTGCCTCTCCAAAGAAGAAAATAACGATTTTTTGTGGAATTTAAAAAAAATGTGAAATTGAGTTACGAATGTGATTGATAATTTTAAATCTGCTGTTCTTGTTAAAATGAAGAAAAATCACTAATTAAAAATGGTTATTTCTTGAAATTGTAGAGATATTTTAACAAAAATACAGAAATAATAGTTTTCTCAGCAAAAAAATTAGTCAATGTTGTTGGTTCTACTGTTCTTTGCAACAAATTTAATGCATTTTAAGTATGAGTAAAGTAATAACATTTTTAAAAACATCTTATATTATATGCAGAGTAATTATTGCCTTTTTCTTTGAAAACGAATTATTATCAACAACGTTAAATTTAAAAAAATATCCGCATCAACTTCTCATCAAATTTATTGAAGACGTAAAAACTTTTTTTTGAATTTCATTCAAGTACGAGAAAAACTCATCAAAGCTTAGTTGCACACACTTGTTTGAAAAGTGTATAATATTATACGGATAATAAAAAAAGTTTTCACGTTCTTTATATGAAGTATTACTTTTCTGAATTACTTGTTATTTTCTCTATATGCACGTATGCCAACATTATTTACGTTGCCAAAAGATTTGATGTATGATATACTGATTGCAAAAGATTACATTCAATTAAATTAGTAAATAATTATTTCAAGTCTCTTCTTTTCAGACATTCATCATAAGGCTTTTTAAAAACTTTGAATCAATTACGCATATTTAGAAGCTCAATTTACATACGTGTTGATGATTACATCAAAATATTTATTTTCATTAAAATACAGTGTAACCGCGATCTACCGTTTTTTCGTTCTTCGTTTTCTCGTATGGATCGTTTACTTTCCATATTCCTATTTCACAACTAAAACGAAAATGAGAAACAGTCCCGTATTAATAGTTGCCTGATTTTTTAAATTTCTCGTCTAAATATTATGATTCCGCCACATATATTTACCCGATTGAACGTTTTTGTTGAATACATCCCGTTTTGCTTATAAATTTGGTCTCGCCTTGCACATTGTTTCGTGGATTCTTCTAACTCACAATTAAAATGCTTCCCATGAAGAAAACTAGAAATCTAGCTGATAAACTGAAAATTATTTACTAAAGATATTTAAAAATCCAGGATAATAACGGATTGATTTGAGAACTAGAGTTTTGCTATATGAAAGTTATGTTTGAAAAATAAAATTTATTATTGCTAGTTACATGTCATAAATAATTATCGCAATAATGTCATGCGGTTAATAGTTCTTTTGGTATAACAACGTCGTCAAAACTATTCCGGTATAGTACAATGCGCTCATTCCTATCCAAATAATAAATGATAAATAAACAATATTTTTAAACTGCTACCTTATTAAACAAGTCGAGTTGTGAATCAAGGAATGTTGAATTTTATAATAAAACGCATTTTCCGTGCTTAATTAAATCAAATTGTTCTTTGATAAAACGAAAGACGTTTTTCATTTAAACTTTATTATGATTTGCAATTTCAGCCAGTTATTTAAATCAAATTTGTATTGTTTAACTTTATTTCTCTTGTTCTATTGTACAATAATAAAGCAGATATTTTTAGCATATGAGTGATGAAAATTATAGTATTGTTTTGTGATATTGAAAGGGTGGTAAAATATTAAAAAATAATTAAATATTCTTGAGATAAAAATAAAAGATATGTATAGAGATTTTTTAATGACGGAAACTGGTTTCAAGTCATGCACTCAAATTTATAAATAAAATTCGATCTATGGTCAACGTCGTTAGCTTCCGATTTTGTTTTTCAATCTATTTATCCATTTCTGTTCGAATGTCATCGATGGTATTTGTGATGTCTAAAGCTTCATTCTAAGCATTATAATTATTAAATAACGCTACAACAACAGCAATTAGTGAACAACTATTCATCTTCTAGCACAATAATTATATTCCTACACTGGAGAGACGTTGATCAAACGAGTAAAATGCAGTTTTAGTAGAAAAGCTTCTGTTGATATTATTATTTACATCATGAATAAAAATAATAAAACGAAGATTTTAACCATAACCATCCAACCACATTTTTAAATAATTAGATTTATCATTCATGTGTTATATTAAGTAAATTGTTCATTAATATGTATTTTATTTATTTTTTAGTTTCTGTTTTCAAAATCCACAATTTTCACCAGACTTAGACTTATACACGCTAAAAACCCAAAATTTGGTTAGTATTTTCGTATTCAAAATGTCCTTTAGCAAATTTAATTACCAAAGACAGAATAAATTGTTTTCAATATTACAAGGAACAATAAAAGCTTATATTATATTATTCCAGAATTCTCAAAACTCTGGCAAAGAATTTCCGGAAAATTCATGCAGCTCAAATCAGAAAAGCAATACTGGGCCGACATGCCTTGAATAGCAGCGCGTCTGAGATGTCTTGGCTCTCTCAACTATTTCGATAACCGAGATACGTAAATCGACTGGAAAAGAATTCAAAAAAGATTGTGAACCAGTTTAAACCATGTTCATTATATATCAATATTCACATATAAAACTACAATCTTATTCTCCTTGTTTTTAAGTTGATATTTTCAACATGACCAACAAATATGAAAAATAATTGATATATAAGTTTTAATTAAATCCGATATTACGTGAGTCTATTATATTACGTGGTTGATGTGGTTGGTTTACGTGTCATGTTACAATAGATTAATAAACTTCTTTTCGAAAGCTTTGGTGTTTGTGATGCTTTTAAATTTCCTTCCAATCTTAAAATGACCTAACCACTTAATAAACTATCCAAGCCATATATTTTTTGATTGAATTGGCATTAACTTGGTATAACTCCATTATAATAAGGTAAAAAAATACTAAAGTATTTCAATTCTAGATATTTTATTTTATATTTATACTAATCGGTTCCCGGCAAGCGTTGCAATGCCACTCAAAGAAAGGAAGTGTTTTTGTTTTAATTGTGTTTATTGAAGTGCATGTTTTCGTTTTATGTCTGTTTGTCGTTTGCTGACGATTTTCTATGGGACGACACACGCTTCACCTACTGTAAGTAAATTGTACTATAACCTTCGTGCAAGTGCAAGCATACGTTGTAAAAATGAACTGTATGGCAGACATACAAACATTGATTTTTATATATAAGACCTAGGTACTGTAAGTTAATTTTTTCCCGAAAGTGCAAGCTAAAAGTTTGTCAAATTTTTATGACAATTGGACGAGCGGTTTGGCAGCGCGTAGAGTACGATCAAACAAACATTTATTTTTATATATATGATTAGTTGATTTTACATAATTATACAAGAAAAAAAAATGTTTTTAGCATAAAAATTCAGAAAATCAAACGTAGTAAAATATGTCACAAAGATTGTTGCTGAAAATGTCTTAATAATGAAGTTCTGCCTGTTAAGTCAATAAATGTTTAATTATTTTAGTTTTTTCGAGTCTGAGCGATTGTAAGTTTGACAATAAAGAATAAGCGGCAACGTTCAGAAAAATCTTTTGATAGCTTAAGGTTAAGAATTATATTTTATCCTTTGCTGTCAAAAAAAATATCTTATGAAGTCCTACTGAAAGTTGGTTGAAAACTGGCGAGCTTTTCGTGCTTCCGTCTTAGCGTTTATACTAAAGTCAAGCGATACCGTCGTTCTGAGGCTAGTTTAATTGTCTCATTAGCGTCGTGCTCTTGCACTTTGCATGCAGGCGACAGTTTTAATTACACCCCGATCTATCCTTCCCTTAGAAGTGGGCGTCGATTTCGTACGGTGTCGGACGAAACGTTGCAGTAATTGTGAGAAACTATACAGCTAATCTCATAACACTACGCTATAATATAATTGCACTGTATTAGAAATGCTTGTGCAAGACTTGATAGTGCGCAAAATAAGACCATACATGATGTATAGATAATGAAATTTCAGTTTGCGAGGAGCAGAACACAAATTTTTAATAAACGATCATCCAATATCTAAGATAACAAGTAAAAAATGTGGTTTAAAGTTTGCTAAAACTATTTAAAATAATATTAATATATCGATTCTTGTCAAGTCTTGAATATAAATTTTATTTGATATTTTTTAACAAATTATGATACGACGTGTTTCACCTCTTTAAGAAGCATCTTTAGACAAACTATTTTTTAGGCCTTACCGAGAGGTAAATTAAGACAAATAGTAAGATGTTAAAAATTATTATTTGACTTTTTAGCTTGGTGTTTTGGTGGATTGCATATTTTTACTAAGAGAGATAACACTATTGCAATGTGTATTACATGAGTTTTTTTTATTTTTTAGGATAGTTTAAGACGTGTATAATATTATAAAGATTCTAACTCGTTTGTTTCTTAAATACCACTTGGCTCACTTCATTTCTCATGAACTCACATGATTATTACCGAATTAACAAAAAAAAAACAACTTTTATTTTAAGCATATACATTTTTAAGTATAGGTGAGAATTTTTCTTTTCCATTGGACTCAGGAAGATTCAAACATCAATAGTTATTAGTTATGTGAAGAAATGTTAACACAAAAAATATATCAATGGTGCGCCGCCTATCCTATTTAAAATGTTATTGAATAAAGATTCATTTGTTTCATTAGATTCATTTCAACGACCTCCCAAAAGACGAACAAATAAAATGGTTTGTTCACATTAAAATCTGTTTGCATATTCTATTGTCTCAACATTAAATTTCAGATTTATTGAAATGACGGCATAAAAATAACCTATAAAAATCATACAAAGTTTTACGATCAATATATTTGAATTATTTAAATACCAAATATTATAAAATTGTCTTTTGTTTCATTATTTTTTTTAAAACACCGTGAAAATGTCTTCCATGTATTATAAAACGTTTTTAGGAAAATAATTGAAAACAGTTTTAAATTATTTTGACCTTTATTTGTTTTAAAACGGGTTATAATCAAAGAGAAATAACGAATTTTCCAACTGACATTTCAGTGATGCAGGTTTAACCCTTATTTGACGTCAAACTGACATATTTTAACATAATTTTCCAATTATTTTTCGTTACAATAGCACTTATATTTTCAAGTATAATTTCGTCTGTAATTTCAAAGGTGAAAGTATATTATTAAATGAACACTCAATAATTATTATATAAAATTTTCCTTTCAAATAATGTTTTTCGTTTTGTTTCACTTTGTATTGTATTATCTATGTTTTACATACATGTAAATTGTTATCGGGTGTCGGGTCATATGAAGCAACGGTGAGTTTGTTGGTTTCCGTGCCAAATCTCATGAATTTGTGCCCCAGTACAAACAGAATTTTTCCTATCGATTTTAATTCAAAGGCATGGGTGTTTGTAATGTCTGAAAAATTTCTCCTATTCGATTAGTAAGCCACAAGTCCTGTTCTAGTCTTTTAATTATAGTCCTTATACTCTCTTTGAAAAAGTTTGAGCGACTTAGTAACAAACAGTTCTCTTAAAAAACTTTTGTCAAGATACCTCCATTAATTAACTTTTCCGTTTCTAAGCTCAAGAAATGCGACCCCAATACCAACATTTTCTTAAATATCTATTTTAATATGGGTGATACAATGTTTGAGGAGCAAACATTCAAAAAGTGTTTTGTCACAAATTTTGAAAAATGGCGTTTTATATCAATTCTGATAGCCCATAATAAAACCTATGAATGGAAATCAAAATTAGTGTTCAAAAAGGTTTTTTTTTATATTAAAATGAAATCATAAAGTTGACACATCCATACAAACCGTCACTTTTGCAACACTTAAATCATCATTTTCCAAGCTTTGTATTTGTGTGACAAAACACTTTTTGAATGTTTGCTCCTCGTTTATAGTTAAGGTATTCTTATATCATAGTTTTTTGGACCTTTTGTAGTTTATATAAATACGCGATAACGCTTATCAGGTGATAAGCGCCCGCGATAACGATTGTTAATAAGATAACTGAGAACGTTGAGAACATTCGTCAGTTGTAAATTCACATGTGTGCTGGGATGACGTCTTTTTTACGCGCAACTTAAAATATGATTATTTATTAAAAAAACACAGATTTTTATAAAAAAAAATGTATGAGGAATGATGCAAAGAGATATTTTAAAGCTCTTGGACTGTTTTTTTTTCAAATTCATAAGAATAAGGCCAATAATGAGGAAACCACTGGGGTCAAAAAAGACCCCCATCGGCTGACAAGTATTTTTCTAGTCTCCGAGCCGCAAGAGTTAAGAGGCTATATGCCATATTGAGAGCGGACATGGATAACAAAAATATAATGAGCGAAACCATAAATAAAAGTGGAAATAAGAACAAATGAATATTGTGTTTTTCTTAATTTAATAAAATTCTCTTACCATTAAAACGATGTTCCATACTAACAATAAAAACGTTTGTATGTATTAAGAATGTAAAGAGATCGTTCCGTTAATTTACACCTTAATTCAAATACAGCAGTACGTGTTATAAACGTTAGAACCAGACAGCCATTGAAATCTTGCCGTATCATATTCCCGAATTTCCGAACTCAATGTCATGTTTATACAACTATGAAGTTATATTATGAGAAATGAGATGCTGCTCATTTTCTGGCAACCCTCCAAATAGTTACAGCATGGATATATGCCAATCACATAGTTGAGATATACTTTGACTACATTCCAGCTGGAGGTTTTTTACATTTTTTTTTTACTGGAAAGTCTGATATTCATATCATTTTGATATACAGTTAATAATAACAAGTAGGTTCTCACTCAAAAATAAAAATCACGATCTAGAGTAAAAAACTTACTCGTGCCAAGAATGGTGCGTGTTTGTAATGTACTCAGTTTTTGCTTCAGTAATAAATTGAATATCTGTCATGTAAATTGTATGAATCCAAACATATAATGAATATAAGATTTTTTATTTTTGCATACAGCAGTGAGAGTAGGTTTTGTGTGATTTTGAAAATAAATATTTTAACACTGCTTGATTTATTTGTAAGACAAGCCATGACTTGTATGTTTATGTATACGAACTCGGTTTTGTGGGATTATAGGTTCAACTAACAAATTAATCAGTAAGTAAATATTTATAATCTTGTCTACTTTTCAATCAAATTGCTGAGATATTTTGTTTGCTAGCATTAAGATTATTATCATTATTTGATCATATATTATATCATATTATTTGCATCGGGCTATTTTTTAAAAAGAGAAAAGAGAGAGTTTTAGAACTGATCGCTTTATAGGATCAATTCAATACCGCTATGAAATGACGACAAACATAAAAAAACCAACAGCATTCAAATTTGTATGAAATAATGAAATTGACTTATTTATTTAAAATCTTCACAGGCTTATTAATGCATATATATTGATAGCTTTGTGACATAGAACGATAAGTTTTAATTTTGATGTTTTGAGTTATATTACTCAATATTTTCAAATACTTCTTTTCTATGTCTAAACAAAAGTACAACTAGGAAAAATACAATTTTTCGCTCGGTAAGGAGACGTTTTCCATATGAAAATAATGAGACACAAACAATCATTTCTCAGTTACATATAAATACAACTGGAAATATTATTTTATTTTGAATATGATTTGATATGAACAACTGAATGATTTAATAAAAAAATGAGACAAATGATTGTGATTAGCTTAGATGTGTCAAAATTTGATCAGTCATATCTCAAAACTAACAATTTCTATTAATAAAAACACAATAATCCTTTGTACTTCGTTCCACTTTATTTAATATGTCAGGACCGGTTTCGCTCATTGCGAGCATTGTCAACTGATAAGAAATATAATTTACAATGCTATTTATACAAAATTGAAAAGTTATACACAACAATTGGCATTGAAAAGAAATTGCCAATTACATTAAAGTGATTCTAAAATAACACAAAATTAAAATGTTCAACACAACTAACATATAATTAAAAAGTCATCCCAGATTCATAAATTCAGAGTGCGATTGAAAGTAATTACAAACATAATTAAAATTTGGGAAATTTTTGACAAAGTGATAAAATGCTACATTAATAAAGTGAATATGCTTTAATCTTGCTGTAAATAATAATGCTGAATATGAATCACATCAGTTGACAATGCTCGCAATGAGCGAAACCGGTCCTGACATATTAAATAAAGTGGAATGAAGTACAAAGGATTATTGTGTTTTTATTAATATAATGCCTTTCCACCAAGTATTGACAGTGAACACCCTAAAAGTAACAATTTCTAGTTTTAGCTCTATGGAACTGAAGCATCGAATTTTTATACTACGTATATATCTTGAAATTATTTTGTGTGAATATTGTTTAATATATTATAAAAACAATAAAGAGAACTATACAATTAAACTGAAGATGTTTTTTTTTTCTAAAATTCAAAAATAAACAATTTATATATAATAAATGTATTTAAATATTGAAAAAATGAATATTTAAATATGTCACGTAGTAGGACGTGCTATCATGACGTATTGAATGAAAAATATCGCATTTGTTTTGTTAAACTTTGAATAATAATGATTAATTAGTTTAGTTTGCCAATGATTTGTCTTCGGTTAATAAATATTTTCCATTAGCGGACAGTTGAATCTGAAAAAGGCTTTTCGCTGAAATTTACACATGCAAACATTACATGTCGCATGATTTCATCTGTTAGTGACCAGTCTTTGCCGAAACGTGGCACCACAATGTGGTTACAGCAGTACAAGAAAATTCACTTAGACTTAGCGTGACAATGGAGAACGTCTACGATAGAGAAGGCAGTTCAAGAAACTTTGCCTCGATGATACAAATGAGAAAGGGCTTTTAAATGACCAGTACTTTTTAAAGAATATTATTATTATGTTATCCCTTTGAAAAGTTTTTAAATATTATAAAAAACAGATGAATTAATAATTATGTATATATTTTTTTAATGTTATAATATTAAGCATAAATCGACAACACTAAGCTTATGATAGTTGATAGTCTCGCTTTGTCTTGATCTACTGCTTTCCAATGAATTTTGTCTAGGTGTTTTCACTATACAATACTTAAAAACATTTATAGTGTTTTAACAAATTTAATTTTTTTAATTCTTAAAATACCACTTCACTTCATTTATTAGGGGTTCAATTCTTCAAATCAAATGCATAATTTTCTCAAAAAATCGGTCATACTTTATTGTATATTTTATTTATACCGACGTAAAAAATTCAAATGCCATATTTCAATTGTTGTATGAAACTCCCGAAATACATTGTTGTCATTACCTACATGATATTTGTTGAAATTTTCGCTAAGTGTTGTTGTGAAAGCCGTCATGCGAAAAAATAACAACAACAGATTATCATTTTCGTAGCAACGTAGGGACGTAGTAGCGTAGAACATTCGTAGAGGCAGTAGGAAGTGAAGTGTGCAGTTGCTATTGTACACTGTGTACTATAGCCTTGTCCATTAAGCCGACAAACACTGCGAGCAAACTGGCTACGTACGAAATATTTTCATTCCAACGCTGAAGGTAAATTGTAGATAGAGAAAGTTGGTATTTGTAATGAATTTTATTATTTTAATAGTAACGCAAAAATAAATGATAATTAATATGCAGTGTTACATGTATTTACATTTTTTTAACCATTTATTTTCGATGTCGATTTTTTTTACGACAGAGTGATTGACGTATAAAAATAGTTTTATAGCTAAATAAGTCAGTAGTTAGAAAACAAAAGGGATTTTTGTACCCAACCTATATTTATTTATTCAGATCGGGAAAAGTTTCATTCACCATGAGCATTTTCAATTGATGAACATACCTATATTATATATCAGTACGGAACTAGGAATCGACGTTAATCTTATCAAATAAATGTAAACTGGTTTTTTAATTTATGCTTTTCAGCAAGTATTGACAATAAACATATTGAAATAGAGGTTTTTACATTTTAGATTTTTAAAATTGTATGATAATAAATACTATCATCGTAAAAGTCATTATCTTGAGTAACACAATAATATGTTAAAAGAGCCAATATAATTTTTCTTTCCATCAAAATAAACTGTAATATCAATTCATCAAAACCAATATAAAATGAATTTATATTATGTTAATTGTTGTTGTTATTTTAATTGAAATAAATATTAAAAGCTAAAAAAAACAATACAGCTTATTAAGAATGCGTCAGGTTTTTTATAACGCACAATATAAGCTTAATATTAGTGCTTTCAAGTCACTTGAGATCAACGGCAAAAAAATGACATCAAAAACACTCATGACCGATATTTAAAATGTTAATCAATAATATTTAAATACTATTTACACCAAGAACCAACCTGATTGTAGGATTAAATTTCTATACAGAAACGATATTTAATATTGTACATATGTTGGGCTAACTTATTTTTTTATAAACTAGTGTAGTTTATTAAAAATGATTTAGATAAATTAAGTAGAAACATGAATTATAATGCGGCCCTGATATAATGGAAATGAAGGAATGAGAAGTAGATAGATATTGCTATAGAAATGTGTTGGAGTGCTACTCAGAGCATATCCGATGTCTTTATGTTAACAAGAAGGCCTGCAAATGTGAATGACTAACACATGTCAAACAGAAGTAATAGACTGTTTCTATTTCACAGGCACATATAAATGTTTATCAATTTGAAAGGTTTGTTTTTGTATATTTTTGTCTTATTAAGCCACTAATTTTTCTAAAGAAAAACTGTGTGAGTAATCATTCTTTTTAACAACTCGAATCTGTATTTTCTGATAAGAAAACAGTAATGCTTGCTACGCGTTGTAGCAAGCTATTTTTTTTTTCGAAAATGGTGCTTTTATAAATAACAATATTTTATCAATATTGTTAACTGGTCGACAATGCAGTGTTTTGAAAAATTATTATTTTCAACTAAGCAATCGACAATTTTTTTGATTTAATATGCATTCTTTCGTCACGGTATTAAAACATATGTAAAATACAATTGAAGATAAATGTGCTTTATCTGGAGTATGCTAATTTTTCCCCGCGTACAATTACTTAATGTTTTTAAGAAAACGCTATTGTTTGGACAACTTTGGTAATAAATCACACATCTTTATGAAGACTAGTGGTATATTATGCAAGGTAAAACATATTTTTATGAAAACCTTGCCATACTTAAAATATTCTTCTGTGGTTTCTTATTTTATTCAGAGGTCAACACATTGTTTGAGTTTAGTTTCTTAAATATTATCAGAAACGATCTGTCGTGAAATGCTAAAATTGTCCTTAAATACGCTAAAATTATTTTTTTTATGTTTAAAAATGAATTCATATTTAGGTAAGACGAGCCCAATGTTTCTATATAAAAGCTTTGTTTTTAACTGCATTAAATAATTTTTCACGTAGAAAAAATACAGACCTCGGAAAAAACTTATTTACCCAATTGAAAAAACATTTTTTTTTGTACATACAGATAAGTTTTGTTTTAGATAAAGTTATTTGACGGCTTTCTATCACAGCAAAAAAAGAAGAAATCAATTCCTTTGGACTATTGAAGAATCTTGCAAACGCCTGTATGAAATAAATATACAGACAGACATCAATAGTATTGACACAACTTCAACGTCATGTTGGTTTGGGTATGACGTCAATTCATGATAATTGAGTTATGATAATTTCAAAGTCAATTTAGCATATTTATGAATTGATAATTTCCAGTATTTGTTGTAATAAATATACAAAAAAATACTTTGTCCTAACGTTGCTATCATTTTTTGCAATCAATTATGTTGAGAAATTTAACAGATAAAATTTGGTAGATCATAAAAAAATCGAAAAAAAATAACAGGGATAGAAAGATATGGCTACGACAGGACTGGAGGTTAACTAATCGCTCTCACAATGCTTAGTTAATGAAGGATCAGAAAAATGGGAAGGAATTTTTAGAAATCACAAACACCAATGCCTTCAAACAGAAATCGATCGATAAAATACTGTTCATACTAAGACTCAAATCCGTGAGATCTGACACGGAAGGCAACAACGCTAGCCGCTGCGCCATATGACTGTCGTTCATATAGTTAAGATAAAAACGTTTTTGAATCTTTGTTCTATTTGTTTGTCATCATGGCTTTCAATATATACACGGACAAATCCGTTGAATGATTTGTGAATTTGTTTTCAATGACATAGAATCCAATTCTAAAAAGATAAAAAAAACTATTATGACATTGTGTTAAAATAATTATTCGTTACAAAATAAATAATATTTTTTCATTTTGATACAGTTTTCAATAATTTAACAGTTGTATTTTGTTTATGATTTTTTATAAGTATCGCTCGCTTTTTCAAAATTATCTTATACACTAAAGTGGGAATCGAGTCGATCCGGTGAAGGCGGCAAGTATTGTAGAGAATTCGGACAATGGCCACTCATAGCTAGTCTCTCAAAGGGTCATGGCTGTGTTCTATAGAATCGTAGACCGTAGCGGCGTAGCAGAGGAAACCAAAATGATATTTTGCTATTTAGTTTAAATTTTAAGCTATCGTTTGAAACCTATTCTTTATATTTCAAATCCATAAACGCTAATGAACGTAGTATATTTTTACCCGTCTCTTTGTTAAAAATGTCTTTGTCTCTTATAATGTGAATGGTGTATTAATAGTTATGGTTTCAACAAATGAACTTCCACCAGTAAAAAATATAATGTACAAAAAGTCGATACTTGTTTTTTGTTCGTTAGTTTGTTCGTTTGTTAGTACACCACAACGTTCATCGGTTCTAAAGAGAACTAATTTAATGATGTGAATTCAAATCACATTTTGGTCAAAATTTAAATCAACTTTTAGTATGAATACAATAAAATTCTTGGTCAAAATGAAAAAATATACGGTCAGATTTTCATATAATTTTGGTTTGGTTAGGTAGCAGTAGTATCACTCGCCCATAAGACGATTTGTCTTTAAAAACTCCGAATTGCACCAATAGCAACTCTATACGGTGACATCATTATCACCAAAAAAAATCAGACCATGTGACAAAATAAATCTGACTAAATTATATAAAACATGAATAATTTCATTTAAATTACGACCATTTAATATAAATTCTGACAAATTTTATAAAAATTATAACCGAAACTGAATTAAAATTCAGACCAAAAAAATACGACCGATTAGTTGATGTTGTAAGACAGAGACAAACAAAACGTATTGGTTTTGAGAAGACTAAAGATAAAGAAATAAACAAGCTCGTTGGTAAATAGTGAAAAATCGTATTTGTTCAGCACTACAATGCATCCTTAAGAAATATATTTACTTCGCAAACAAGAGACGTTGTAAAGGGCCTTATACACCAACGGGTCGACCCTCGGTAAAGAGCTACTTGGTGTGAAAGTGAACTTCAAATATCGTAAAGTGCAGTTTTACTTATATGCATGTACTGTGTGCAGTGTTATTGGATGCGTATAATAATCTAATACAGCAATACGTAATTATAAAGTAATAATCATAAATTTTATTTACATATTATGAATTTTAAAAAATGCTAATGATAAAACATGATTACAACATATTTCCTTTTCTCTGAATCTTTGAATTTACAATTCTAAAGATTATTAATTTATTTTTTATAAATTAAAATCTGTATTTATTATGTTTTTTTTAAAAATTCATCGTTTTAAACCAGTGATTTCCAACCTGGGATGCGTGGACTATTACAAAAAGAGGCGCAAGCACTCCAAAATATTTATTTACCCTTTAAAACGTGTCTTTATTACTATATGAAATAAAGGGTGGGGCGGCGCTAAGATATTTTTTCTTTAAAGAGAGGCATAGTAACTAAAAATTTGGAAACCACTGTGTTAAACGGAAATAGCGTGAAGAGCTCAAAAAACTGTCGATTCGAACACGTGAGCTAAGCCAAAAAACCAATTTAATAAGATAAAAAAACAGATTTTCTTAATTTACTAAGTTAGCCAATACCATAGTTTAACCTAATTTTTAAAAAGTCCTTTTCAATTAAATTCGTTTAAATTTAAATTTTTCAACTCTTCGCTGAACTTTCTAAAGCTCTATTATAAGCCGTACACCGGGCTTTTTCACTTTTCAGAATTTCTCTTCAGGAAAGAAAATCAAAAGTAAAAAGAAGTTCGTCAAAGTTGGCTCGCTTAAACAAATCCATCGACGGGCGGATGTTACTTAACCCCACGTCACATCGTCGCGACTGACTGCTCTGCCATTTTTTGCGCTTCAATCGAGACTTTTGAATAAGGCTTTTATGCCTAAGTTGCAAGCCTCTTTAACGACAGTAGCGTACTAAAGAAATTATAAAAAATAGCTTTAAACATTTGCTTGTGCTTTTTAATTTCACATTCGGAGTATTACTAAAGTAGGACGGAGTCGTTTGCTAATTTTAAAATAGGATAGATGAGAGAGAATTAAATACATATCATACATTCATGCCTTCGGAGAGGAATCCATAAATAAATTAAAAAATAATTTATTTATAGATTTCTCATAAAAACCGATCAATTATATATAAGAAATTAATAAAATCATAGTACAACTAAATTGTTTTTTTATATTATAAGCACATATCGTTCGACAACTTGGTCAAAACTAATTTATATTAATCAAAGCCCCTTTTACTCATTTTTCATAAACTCTCTTTTTCATAAATACTAATGTCTTATAGCAACTATATTTTAGTTTTGTATATCAACTATATTTAGTTTTATCAAGTGCAAGAAGTCACTTAATAAAACCTGAAGATGCCGAAAGGCGAAACCAGGGTCGTTATCGATAAAAGAGTATAAAATCAAAATAATTCAAATTCAAAGATATAACCATTTATTTTTAATGAGTTTTAGTAATAATTGCAACATTTTTTCTGTCCGGTACTGTTTCTGTTCCTGGCTTCCCCTCTCGCGTATTTAGCGTTGGCGCCCCTTAGTCTTTTGGAAAAACCTCTCGAGTCGACTCCTCGTATAGCCCATTGAAAAACTGGCGGGAAACTTGCAGGGTTTTGTTCGCCAACATTCGAATTTTAAAATACGCTAACAAGGAGATGCGATGCATTCGTGCGTGCGTGATTTGAAATCAGTTTGCGATAAAATTACGTTTTTGTTAAATTACATTATATTTTCAAAAAATCTGCTCTCACAATTTTTAAAATATTAACAAAACTTTCCTTTTCTGAAAATACTCAGTCATGCATTATTTCATTCAAAGTGTTAGTGAGAACGCAATACTTGTATTATCAAAACCGGGATCACGGTATTTACGGTGTTTTTTTAATACCAAAATTTTAATATATGGAAATCGTCACATATTTCAATAAAACTGTATGCAAATTGAAATATTTAAAATCTGATAAGAGTTGTATCAATATTGACAGGTTTTAAAATTGATGACATCTTTTAATAACATGTTAATATTTGATGAAAGTGTACGTCAGTGTTTTCCAACCTTATTTGTGACATGCTCCACTTCAAAGCTTCAAAAATCTACACGTCTCCTCTACGCAATAAAAATCTTATAATTGCTTCAAATAAAAAAACACACACTATTTAAAATTAAATTTTCATAAGTAAATCCATATTTACCAATATTATGGGACAAGTACAGCTCGAAAAAAAAACATTACAATAAGTACAAACCTTGTGCTTCATGTGAGTTGCAAAGAGCTTTTAGGTGAGGTACTAACTTGGTCAATTTAATTGTAAGTCTCTATGGTTTGTGATATCTAGACGATTAATTTTTTTTTAATAACAAATCATTTTCAGTGCTAAACCGCATTAAACTAAATATAATGACGGGAATGACAACAATAATTTTCAAGCTAAATTTGTTATCATTGAGTACTTTTTTGTAAAAAATAATGATAGTTTGCGCATTGCCCCCCAACACATTGAAACTTCGTCCCGGTGAGGCAAAGCACCTAAAGAAAATCACACATTTATGATTATACCGATTGATTTACTTGCCCGGTATTGAGATCTCAATTGATAGTACTTTTTTGTTTTATAGAAAATTTCCTTGTAATATCACTATGTCATATGAAACACCAAAATACCGGTGTTGTAGTATATTTTTCCAGTATTATATAAAAAATAATAAACCGATTTTTTTTGTTGCATATTTTTTTACCCTAAGAAGTTACTCTTAATTGTTTGATATGTAAAATACACGCACCACGATTATTATTTATAATTTACACAAATGTGACAAATCTAGTCAAAATATTTTATTAAATATTTGTTTTTATTGTCTACTCTAAAGCAGGCATGGGGAATCTGTGGCCTTTTGGCTACTCTGGTGCAGCCTTCTGGCCAATTCTTTAATTCTGTAAATTTATGTAAATTTGTGAATTCCTGACATATTCTGACCGTAAATTCCTCTTTCAAGACAAAGATTCCCTAGTCAATGTTTACAGCGGCCTTATGTCGAATCAGAAAAATGAATGCGGTCTTTAGAGAAAAAAAGGTTCCCCACCCTGGTCTAAAGATTGTCTTTTTGCCATCCACACTTAGATTTAAAAAAACATGTCAATTAAATTCTATTGATAAACCTTCTAAATTTATATATTTGAATTTATTGTAAATTTTTGTAAAAAATCGAAATTTAAACAGATTTAAAACTACAAGCTCTACGTGTTTTTTTTCTGTGAATAAAAATTTACCGTTGTTTTATGTAACCAATAAAAACTTTATTTTACCGTCAATCAATGATTTTTTAATGAAAAAAATAATTAACGGATAATTGCAATCTACTGTATGCGTACAGATGTGAATATCATTTTGTTTTTTTTTTTTTACTAAATATTGAAATAATAAAGGAACCGTTTTTAACTAAATGTTAACTGATATTTATTTAAGATTCGTATGTTTAATTTCTAGATTAACTTCCGCACAATATCGGAAAAGTAAATAAGTATCTTATTCAACGCCCTGTAGATTTGCACAATCTAAATTACTGATCACACGAAATACTCACTTACCTACGCGTTCGTGTGAAAGTTTGCCACAAATGGCCCGGGGGAAACTTTGCCATTGAAAAACTTTGCCATAATCTGAAACGTTATGTGCGCGGTTGTAATTTGTTGTAACGTTTGTTGAAAGGGTTTATTGTTTTGTTGGCGGTAAATCAAAATCATGCTGAATCACGTTACTTTTACAGAACAATTTTACAACATTTAATTATGAATTTAATTGAATAATGTGTGTTGAGGTTAAAAATCCACCGGATGTTAAATAACAAACTTTGTTCTGATAAAAATAGTAAAAATTGTAAAATTCTTAAGCTCTGAACAATTACAGTGGAATAGAAATTTAATGGCCGATTTTTCCTCATTCATTATAAAGATAATTAAGTTTCCTTAAAAGGTGATGAGACGGAATAACCTATACGTAAATAACCAAGTACTGAACGCTAGGAACATAGTTTAAAAGGAAGACTGAAAGCTTTGTATAACATTATTTACCCAATACGTATACACATACATGAAACAGTAAAACATATAATTAGGGTTTGCAATTTACCGTAAATTTTCAAATACTGGTAAATGGTAAAAAAATCTTCTAACACCCACTAATTTACTGGTAAAATATGAATTCAGACTATCAGGCATATAGCTGCGCTTCACTAAAAGTAGGGTCCTAGATTGAAATTCAAATAATTTAATTTCTGTTTTTACTAAGATATGCTGTGTAAATTTGTGATACCATAATCACTTATTTCCATATATTATTGTGATATGCCAAGTCAAGCTTAGTTAATTTGGTAAAGAGTAATTCATTGACATATTGTTGTATTTAGTAGAGTAATTACATTGTTTAGATACATCTTTGCATACATTTTTTATGAAAGTTTCATAAAATAACAAAAAATAGGTATAAAAATATGTCCCCAAAATTTTTTATAATTTTTTTTAAAGACTTATCCTAAATTGTGTCCAAAAAAGACATCCTATGGGAGTTTCGTATAGTACACGTTAGGAGAGGGAAGAGCTGCACAAGTCCATATATTTGTTGTAAAATAACTATTCATTTATCAATAAGTCATAAAACCTCTTATATTAAATAGTAAAGGTACAGATAATAAAGTAAGAACATATAAAGTATTAAGTTTATTGCTCTAGCTTCATTCAGTTTAAGGAATCAGATGGGTGTTAGAGAGATTAATAGACATCATCATCCAACCACAGATCGGTTGTAACATCAAATTTAGAAAATAAGAGCTAGACGTTCATCAACCCGGCTGCTGGAAAATATGTAGGTGAATTACACTTCTGTCAATATTACTATCAATTTTTAAAATTTTTGCACGTCAAAATAAAATCTGCCAATTAACCTTATGTTGAGAAAAGACTGTAGTTATGCAAATCAAGTCCAACTAAATTAGAATAGTTTAAATTATGTACATTCACACAAGTTTTGTTACTTACGACCCGGGTTTTGCCTTTCGAAATCTCCAGGCGTTCAAGTGTATGAATAAACTTTAACTGACGCTTAGTGAATAAATGCATCGTGTTCATATAATAAATAAATGTATCTCCAAGTTTAAAGCCATTGCTGACGAAAAATGGTCCAACCAGTTCTGACGTGAATACTATAGTTATATATATTTCTATTAATACAATTTCACCAAAGGATGATTATTAACCATAATTGACTAACAACAGATTTCATTTTAAATTTAAATTGTTCAAACGTGCAAAGTGCAAAGACGAATTTGAAATGTCTGAAAATCAGAAGAAACCCAAGTCATCAGTGAAAAAATGTGTAGAAATGAACAAAGTTTTAACGATTTAAATTTAACACTGATATTCCATCAAGCTCAATCAATCTTAAATTTAATAGCATATTTAATTATTGTTAAATAATTAATCAAAAAAGTGCTGTAATGGAGAGAGAATTAAGTTTCAAATTTGTTAATGGATAGTGAGAAACGATAATAACGCCCCAAATACCTTTGAATATAATCGCTTCATCAGTCCACCCTCAAAATTCTAGAACACTATACCATAATGGTATAAATTTCTCTTATTATACGAAATATTCCATTTAGAAAACTTTATTAATCAAAATAATATATTGATTACTCGATTTTAATCATGTCTTTACTTTATTAAATTAATGTTAAAGTTAAAAACTATTGCAAAACTATTTTGGATTCTTAAAATATGTATTATTTGGTTGGTAAGTTATTTTAGTTATAATACTTTGTTATATCATTAGTTGTGTTGCCTGCGCACAATGTGGAGCATATGGTTTTGTCATAGAGGTTTCTCTACATTTTATTTTCTATGAGAGCTATTTGTTACTCAGTTTCTAAGCATCTATCTTTTTTGAAGAGAGTTAAAATATAAAATAACACGTAAAGGGTTAGTGGTTAACTACTCGCTTTCGGTTAAGCTCATTTATTTTAAGATTGGTAAAATGAGATGGATTTAAAGACATTTATAACATTTTTAAATGAAAAAAAAAATCTATTTAAATAAATCATTTTTATGAAAAATTAATGTTGCAGAGAAATCAAAACTCTCGGTGAGTCATTTAAAGGTTTTAGAACTTCATCCCACCCGTGTGATAATAAAAACAGAGAAAAAAGAGAGCACGTTTGATTAACTACTCACACTTTCCTATTTCTATACATCTATCTCTTACCTTAACCAAAGATGTGAAGTTGAGCCACTTTGGAATAAAATGAGTCGAAAATTTGTGTCTAGAAAAGATTCATAATACGCTCCACATTGAGAACAAAAACTCTAAGCAATTAGCTTCCTTAAGTTGTGTGAATAAATAAACCATATTTTTCTCAGCCATTGATGTTTTTTTTATGCAAAACAGCTGATTTATGACAAAAAGACATATTTTTTCACTCTAAATAAAGCAATACACATGAAGTAGAGAAAAGATTTATTTTTATTATTGTATCAATAGAATACTTTACGTCCAACAAAAAGCCACACAATGGGAAAAAGAAACAAATCACTTACCGAAATCTTTTCGTAGCAAATTTTGTAGACCTGCCTACGCGGCTACACATGACCCCCTTCAGGTATCCCTTAAGCCTCTACGCGAAAGCGAGCATGCTGGATTACGTAGTAATTGTTCAACAACAATAGAAGTTGGACTTATGTAGCCATTGTGTGATTCCTCTACGATCCGGTAAGCTACGCAGTTAATTGAAAATTTGTAGCATTTTGTAGTGGTTGAGATACACAATAAAAGAGTAAAGTACTTTTGACGGTGCTTTTGACCATGCTTCAACGATACAACCACGAAAATAAATAGTAAAAAGATAAATCTATAAATATTTTCAAAGCATCCACTCCTCAAGTGGTTATTTATGATTTCGACTTTACACCCTTTACATATAACGATGATGCATGAAACTAAATTCTCAACCTTTCCTTCCTTTTCTCAAAATCAAGTATTTCTCCATCTGTGCCCAGTAACATATAAAATATTACTTTTACTTTCTACTGTAGTTAGTTTTTTAAATTTTATTTAATTTGATCCTACCAATCAAAGAAGAAAAACAAATAGTGCATTTAATTGTACAACAAGTGGAATAGCACAATTAACCATTGTGTTCATCATAATTCACAAATAAAACGTTAAATCTAGTAGATGCTTGAAAAATATTTTAAGAGTTTTTGAAATCAGCTCTTTATTAGGTGCCATAATATTTTAATAGTTCGGGTAATATATTATTTTATTTTGAGACCGACATGAAATGTATGATTGAAATATTTTTTAATGACATTAAATAATAATATCCCCACGAAAGTATGGCGTAGCGCATTTGAATAATGAAATTGCCAAGCAAATAGGACCATTTTATGTGTTTTTCCCATAAAATGTTCTTTATTTCCACTATAAAGCTGGCTACCAACTGCGCTTGGTGCATTCGGCTCTTAAGGCTTTATGCAAATATACAGAAGTGGATTGGTGTACGGGTGGGTTGATTAAGCTCTTCAATTGAAGTGAAAAAAAAAGCCTGCGATAAAAACACATCTTTTGACAGTAATATTCTCACGGCGATAATTATGTAGCAAAATTAGCATGATAATTTTTGCTGCCTTTGAATCTGCATAAATAATAATTACTTACAAAAATGCTTTACAAAAATATTGATGATATAAATGCACTAACTGAGCTATTTATTCCAAACGGAGAAAGATATTCAAAATACTCATTGCTAATATGATTATTAATTTTCAATCTGCCAATACGGTAACGATACTGTCTATATTTTGGTTTTAGTCAGTATTTTGTACATCCTTTTTTTATCAATGTTCACTCCTGAACCATATGACCTCCTTTTTTCTACGAGTTTGTTAGTCAGTCACTCAACCTCTCTTTTTTGAAGAGGATATAAAGATGAGGCTAGAACAGGACTAGTGGCTTACTAATCGCTCTCGATACGCACAATTATTGAAGGATGGAAAGGGTGGGAGGGAAATTAAGACATATAAATAAATAGTATAACTAAATTAAGAATAATAACAGTTCGACGTTTCGGCAATAGCAAAACAATTAATAACGTTAAAAAATAGTTTAAATGCCAAAATATAATTAAACATATGTTGTAGACCAGATATTTTATTTTTTTACTTTAAAACGGTTTGGATGTTTATTTACTATCCCAAATGCGCCTCTTGTAAGCTCCAATATGAAGGCAGTGTTGAATCTTGTTTCCGTCTGGTGCGCCACTTAAAAATGTACTTTAATCAAAGTTATCGATTTGAAAACGGCAGAGTGGATTGAAGAAAAATATTTTCAAAATTGACGTTGAATTGAAAAATGTACTTCTGGTGTTGCTATATTTATTGAAATATTAAAGTAAACCAACATATATTTGTACATAGTAAACATATATATATTTACCGATTCCGTTGTTAAACATATAAAAAACCCATTGTCGAAAAAGAATATCCTAGCATAAATGTTAAGTCCCATGGATGAAACATAACATATAGTAGAGAATATGATTTTCATTCAACCAATAGGAATGGATATTGGATAACCACATAAAATTGATTTTGAGAGATGGATGAGCAGCTCTCAGAAGTAAGGCTTCCAATCCCGGATCCTTTTTGTAATCCCGAGATTGATCATTTACCATAAATTCGGGATGTGAATTTTCGGGATCCCGGGACCGATCACTGGCACAAATTTTTGCTTAAAAAACTTTTCGAGAAATTTTCACTTCTAATCCTCAATATTGGAATCCCGGGAAAAGTAGTATCATAATACCAGAATGGCAGACCCTAACGTCATCTTCATAATAATAGTCCACGGTTAAACAAAACATCGAAGTGAATCAATCTAGTTAAGGTCATAATGATTATCATTGGGAAAGACACGAAGTTCAATGCAGGATTAAGACGGACCAGAAAATGGTTATTAGGACGTATGTACATATATGTAAATTTAGAAAACTATAATCAATGTGATTGAATTCCTGCGTGTGGGCTTTGTAGCGTATATCTTTTTTGTCGTTAGAGACGAGATTTACTTAACAAGCTCACGTTGTTAGCCGCAGGTTTCTGAAAGCACTGTACGGTTAAAGTGTCAAGTCACGTGACCAATGCTCACATATAGCAATGTCTGATGGATGAGCGCAGACAACTAAGTGTTTTTTTTTGTAAAACGTCCTATAAATCTAATTTTTACCGTATTTTTTTGGCCGTTTAACCTTTATTTTCGAATAGAGTAAAAATAAATATCACATGAGAACATAGCCAGCAGCGTGCTTGAGTGGTAAACGGTGCTGACTTAGATTACGGAGGCTTCCGGTTCAAATCCCAGGATGGACAGTTTTTATAATACCATTAATACGTGACCAAAATGAAATTTCACTATCATTGAAAATATAAAATTTAATTTATTTATCATTTTTTGAGGAATCGTGGACGTGAATTATAATTGTTTGTTTTTCCAAGTTCTGCCAGTTGAAATGGTACTGTGGTGAGCATTATTAATGTTTTACAGTATAGTCTCAGGTCTTGACATATTTCGCATGAACGTGAAAGTTCAGACGAATACTATTGTTGGTTTATTTAAGTAAAACTAACAATGCTCTAGCAAGCCACTGGCACTCAATTTTTCAGATAAATTTGATTATTATATGCCAATAAAAAATGCATAACTTAATTTGGATCTTTTGAAAATCCTTTAAAGATAGATTCTATCCATTACACGAATGTTTGTAAATAAGCCATTTTATATATTGTCATAATCATAGGTGTCGCCGTAGACCACTACACTAACCCTTTTTTTGCCATGTTCGCTCCCAATGTGGAGCATATGGACTCCTTATGGAGTTTATCTCAACAAAAGTGTTTCTACGAGAACTGCTTATTACTCAGTTGCTCAACCTCTCTTTTTCCAAAGAGAGTAAGAGTAGAAGGAAAAGGCTAAGACAGCACAAGTGGTTAGCTAATCGCTCTCAATACGCTCAGTTCATATGATAGGAAGGGTGGGAGGAGGGAAATAAAGACATCACATACATTCATGCCTTTGAACAGAAATTCATAAATCGATTGAAAAATCAATTTATAAAACTGCCCGTACTGGGATTCGAGCCCGTGACCTCCGTAGCGGTAGCCAACAATGTTGACCACTCGACCACATAGGCGGCTGTACACTTACCCTTAATATCAAACTAATAAGAGAAAGTACCAAAAGTTTTGCAACCTAATTTAAGCGACGATCGCTCACTCATTACGTCGTGATCTATACGTGTAAAATGGCGGTGTCCCGTCCTTAGATGCGGGAAGGAAGTAATCCCTGACCTTATTGGAAAATAAATACAATTTATAGCTGGCACATTTCTAATACGCTAAGACTCTCCCAACCTACCGCACCACCATCCACAGTTGGTTCACTTTATATTATTTTATCGTACAATATCTATATTAAAACAATTTATTCATTTGCTGCATTTATAATTGATCAGCATTCTCCTCTGCAGTTTATTGCGTACGGATTTGAACCTAACTTAAAACACTTCACGTGGACGTGAGTGACACAAATTCATTGAAATAGATTTTGTCTGAATTTATTTGGTTGACTTTTTTAAACGTTTTTAATGATTTATATTATTTTTTCAAAACTTAAAAGCAATATAATTTTCATTTTTATTGTATTTATGATAAAAAATATATAATTGGGTCCACAGTGCAGTGTTTAACGTTCTTTGATTCATTGACAAATTTCACTGGCTCGAGTCCAAGTATAGACAGAATTTTTGCAATAAATTTATATTCGAAAGCAAAAAAGTTTGTGGTCTCTCTACAAACGTTTTCAAACTTTCTCGCTCCATTTTAATCACTTGCCAATAACCACTATTTTTTTCCTTATACTATTTTGTCTATCCCTTCTATCTTCGAAAAAATGATAATTTAAGCAATCGAGTAACAAATGGTCCTCGTAGAAAAACTTTTGTTGTGATACCTCCATTATGTAGCTATTTATATGCCACACATTAACCTCTTCTTGGTCACGCCAGAGTATACTCGGGCATTGAAAGTCGTCAAAACGGACACACGAAATAACTCGGGCAAATTCCATAAAAAAAAAACAATGAATTCTTTCACTAAATATGCATGTTTTATAATTATAACACTTGTGTTTGATATTCGAGCATAATAACAAATATGTAATCCTTTTTGGAACATTTGTTTAAGTCGATTGGACCGGTAAGTGGTTTAAAGTAAGCAAGGATTAAAATATATGAGCCCACGAGAAGTTAAGTGAGCCAAGTAGTAAAATGGTACAACTTTCCTATTGGTCTTTTAAGTATAATACAATCACGACTTTACTTGGTGTTTTGGTGACCTGTATGTTTTATTTTAGAGAAATAACACTATTTAGTGTGTATTTACTGAATTTACTCCACTTGTACGAAATCTTAAGACACGTAGAATATTACAACGCGTTTAACTATTTTTTTCTTAAATACCACTTAGCTCAATTTACCTCTCAGTTACTCATATAATATACATACATTATATTAAAATACATAAAAAAATCTCTTCAATCAATCCAATCTAAAAAATGAAGCGTAGTGGAATTGATTAATTAATAACTAAACTATCTAATTTTTTCTTAATATTTATGAAAAAAGAAAGTCGAACAACTATGCAAAAAGTTTAAATCGTTCAAATTATGTACATTCACACTTGTCGCTAACGACCCGAGTTTCGCTTTTCGGTATATTCATACGTTCAAGTGCACAAAACTTGTGTGAATGTTCATAATTTGAACGATTCAAATTAAATATTGAAACTCCTCCAAGCAACTTCAATCGAAATTTTTAATTTTAAGCAAAAAATGGTTATCCTAGTAGCTTTAGCGAAAATAAGTTTTATTAAAAGTTCACATACTTTACGTTCTTGAAGCAAAAATTAAATTTTGAATTAATATTCGATGCAATGTATTATTTATTTTACCATAAAAGCTCTTTATTAATAAACACATAACATCCTACTTTTGCCAACACACATAACCTTTGAAATGTGCGGGTAAACTTTGTTACCAGAATAATATCATTGTTGTGTAACATTTTTATTTTTATATCAAGAAAGCATTCGCTGCTGTAAATATCGTTTTACGGTGTGGTTTCAGTATTATTTTTCCGGGCCGTTGTTTTATAAACAATGTCGTGAAATTGCATGTAGGGGACGCAACTTGCCAGCCACCCAGTGAGTTGGATTTAAAAGCTTGCTTTGTTGTACTGCCCTGGTCAATAAGAAAGGAATACGTTTCAATTAAAGTGTTTTTTGTTATTCTATTTTTATAAAATATATATCTATGTATAAAAGATTTGAAGATAGTAAGGGGTCGTAGAGTCCATAGCCCGTAGTTAAAGTTCCAGTAAGAACAGCATTTTTTCAATTCTAAAAAACACAGCGTAACTAGAGCGATTAGCATACCATTAGTATTGTCCTATCCTAACGCTTTTATCTCTACTCTCTTAAAAAAAAGGTTAAACAACTGAGTAACAAGCAGTTATTAGAGAAAAAATTGTGTTGAGATACCTAGATTAGTAGGTCATATACTCCTAAATTGAGAGTGTATATGGATAAAAAGCAAAAATTATTTAACAATATATGTAAGGCTTAAAAATATATTGTGGCATTTCAGTGCAGCTGAGCAGCTTTATTGGAAAATATTTAAATAAAAATACGTGTTTTGTTTAATGTTAGAGTGACACTAACGAGTATAATGGTTTGTGTCTGTGCTTAGCGGAACAAAAAGTGAACGTGATAATATACATTTTCCGCAAACAAAATAGCCTCTGTTCTAGTGGGTCGCCCAACGAGGTAATTTACCTCACTGTATATTTATTTCGACACTACACTAGGTATTTGTATGCACGTACGAAAAATAAATCATATTTATATGAACGAATTCTATAGCCTAGTAATCAATGGTCTTTGGCAACCTATTCAGTTGAAGTGTCCACGTATTTTAATCCCCGAATAAACACTTCAATAAAATGTTTTTTTGATCGATTTATCGATATTTGTTACCAAAAAGCATAGATAGTTTTGATGGGTACATACTAGAGCATACAATCTCGGACCTTTTTTGTAATCATGTGAATTCGGGATTCACAATTTTCCCAACCCCGGGACCCCAGAATATCGGAATTGAACAGTCACCTTAACATTGTGAAGAAATTCAGGATTCGGTATTTTGAAAATTATTGCTCGGTGATTTTCAAAACTTGGGATTTTGTCTACTTATTCTTAATCCCGGACACCTGGAATTTTGAGACAAGTGCTATCAAAATCTAAGATTTCGGGATCAGAAAATTAAAAAGAATCCCGGGATTGGAACCCTTAGTACATACTCTACAGCTTATTTTATTTAACTGAAAAATGGGAAAAAGCGAAGCAAATGCATTTTTATATTATTTTTCATGTGTGAGATGATCACTGGGCCTTATGGTAAAAAAAAGTCTTTAATATGTTCTTATTATAAAAAAAAGTATTTGAAAGACTTGTGCAAATCAAACTTTAGACTCCAGCTCAAATAAAGTGACACTATTCTTCTTGTCCAACTAATTATTGAAGAATGGCATGTATACTTAAGAGCTTTCTAAAATTACCATACCGGTAAACCTCTAGGTCAAATAAAATGACACATTTTGTGATTGCTTGAACGACTATAATCATTCAATATTAATTAGTTGATAATAATATCTTCATTGTTATGGAAATTCTTTTGAAGAACTTTTGTAGATTTACCGAGTCTTGTTTCATTTTTTGCTGAGTACCTTGCAGATTCTACGGTGTTTATTTATATTTTGCTGTTGTTATTGGTATACAAATATTTTTAATTATCCTTTCTGACACATTGTTCATAATATATATTCAACAGGTCGCCTTATTTTTAAAAAACAGTTTTGTTACTGATACATTATACTATTTTATTTCGTCTCTTTTATAAAAACCTCTAATAATTCTCTTTATCTTAAATCAATCATTATATCGGCATTGAATTGAAAATTAGGTCCACTTTAATAGGTTTTTTTATATGATCTGTTTTATCAAGAAATCTTTGCAATTAATGCCAGAAATAATTGAAGGTGAAAACTAAAAATAAAGTTAATTGTCACAACACTTTGTTAGCTCAAAAAAAATATTTTCAAAAAATAATAAATATATGACTTATTCTTATTGTAGAACTAAAAGCAATACTTCAATTCAACTCTTCTGTAAGAAGCATTTTCGGTAGGAATATTCTTTAATTAATATTTACAAGTATTCATTGATCAGAAAATATTATTTTTACGATGATTGTAACAGGTATACTATCGATAAAAAAATGTCTGTTTAAATTTTTTCTGCATATATTGTATTTTTCTTCTTGTTATTTGTTAAATAAATGAACAATAGTATTATTTTTTCTAACATTGAGACTCACTCTTAAAATTAAACTGCGACTCAACTTTATATTCAAATAATCTAAAAGCACATTTGTCATTTATTTTGGTATACTCTAATGGCGAACTGATGAGATTCAAATTAGTTCAAAATTTACATATTCGAATAGTTATACAGACTAGGGACGACATCATTGAGACGGTAAGACATTATTCAAACGTTTCTGTAAAATAACTTGGCGAATCCAGCAAGACCGGAAGTTTTTTCGAAACAAAACAGAACAATGCAAACTAACAGCTCGGCGAGAAAAGCTCTTGATATCACGCAAGTATTCGGCCGGTGAAAGCTATATTTCCATATCTACCTGAAATTTAAATGAATTATGCAGCACGGGCCTTGCGCACTTTCTTCCCCCTCGCCTTGTATTTATTGTCTCTCGCTTTGAGTGGAACATTTTCGAGGAAAACTTTTGCTGTTTACCCCTTTGCGTCTACCCCTTAATTTTGCTAGTACGTTATTTTCCACTTTACTCCTCTCAGCTGCTGGCCTATTTTGTTGTGGCAATTGTGAGCTTCACAGATGTTTGTAAAAAAACTGAAAGATAAAAAAACATATTTTGATTAAGAAATATATGTATGTAGACTTGAGTCGACATAGTCACAAAATAGGAGTAAAACGTTCACTCTTTGGCTACATGTACAGTTACATTTATTTTTTGATTGACGTATCAATGTTTAGAAATAGATTTTTAAAAAATCATAATACTTAAAGACAATTACGCAAAATCAAATAATATAGTATGCATTGTAAGCCTACGTACAGAAATATAAAAATAATTGCAACTATAAGCAACCATCTATTGTTCTATAATATATTTGCATTTTATATCCTTAAATATATTGAATTCGTATAGGCCTATGCAAACTAAGGCGCGTGGATCACATGCCAACCGAGATGTTTTTTTAGAGCTCACAAGGCGGTCAATATTTATTTTTTTATTAAATAATCACTTATTTTTAATTTTCAAAAACATACTTTAAAAAAATATATACTTTTATTATTATTCAAAACATATCACAATATTACATGCTATAAAATAATCGTGTCTTAAGTTTTATTTTTCAGTTCAAACAGAGAGTCAATAAATTATAGCTTTTTGACTAAGAATGATCAAAGTCATCTAAATAAGATGGAAATAGGTTCAGAGTAGATTTTTTGATACTTAATTGTTATACTATATTGCGGACATGTATTTCATTTTTAAATAAATTTTCACGTTTGCATTACACAAACAATATAATTTTTATAAGTTATTTGGTCGGATTAATTTTATCTTAGTCTGCAATGTCAGCGACTTTGTGATTTATTAGTAACAAGTACAATGAAAATGTTTTCAAACTTCAAAAAGATTAAAAATTTACAATGTATTTTAGTTCTACAATTTTTTTTAATCTAGTTGATAGCTATTTCAGCTTCACACCTTCGTCAGAACTATGTTTAAACTTTTAGGGATTTACTTATCGATATATTACACTGGCTTTGAAAAATGACACAATTATTTTTCTTATATATTCTAAAATTCTTACAGAGATTAAAAAAAATTGTTTTAAAAGTAACAATTTAACTTTATGTTTTTTCAAGAACGCTGATAAATAATGGAATAGTTGAGTAATCTTTAAAATAAATAAGTTCTATTTTAAATGGTATTGTATATTTTTTTTTTCTTGTACATATTTTTTTTTTTAACCATGTCCGCTCCCAATGTGGAGCATATGGACTCCTAATGGAGTTTATCTCAACAGAAGTGTTTCTACGAGAACTGCTTGTTACTCAGTTGCTCAACCTCTCTTTTTCCAAAGAGAGTAGGGATAGAAGGATAAGGCTAGGACAGGATTAGTGGTAAGCTAATCGCTGTCGATACGCCCCGTTCATAGGATAGGAAAGGTGAGAGGGGGGAATTCAAGACATCACATACATTAATGCCTTTGAACAGAAATTCATAAATCGATTGAAAAATCAATTTATAAAACTGTCCGTACCGGGATTTGAACCCGGGCCCTCTGTAGCCGAAGCCAACACCGTTGACCACTTGACCACACAGGCGACAAACTTGTACATATAACTAAAATAAATTGTAATTGCTAACTTGATTTTAAGTTTTTATAGAGTTCTATCAAATAAATGCGAATTCAATCAATACAATTATTATCAACCTAAAATTTTGTTATCTTTCATTTTCTGTATAAAATATTTACTAATATTTATGCAAAAAGGATGGCAATTCAACTTTATTGGAACAAAAAAGCTGCTTTGTTTTGGTTATATGTTTTATATTTAAAAGAGCGTTTTAGTTCACTTATTTTTAGATTTAAAATAATTGATTCTATTTATAAAAAATAGCATAGAATATTAATGTTTTAATTTCAGTTTTATCGCACAAACTTTACACTCTGAAACATTCCTGCCAAATTGCATCACTTTTGCGGCGTTACAACTTTTAGTTTAAAAATGATTATTAGAAAGCATTGAATAATATTGTTTCTCGGGGAATACCCGCCGTGCCAAGTCTAGTGTGAAATCCTTTTAGCGCTGCGGTTTTTAAGTGTGGATTTCTCATAGATTAAAGCTTACCATAGACAATAGTGCTTAAATATATTAATCTAGTTTAATATATTAATTTATTAAAAGGACTTTGCTTTGTCTCATATTCGTACGCAACAACTGTATCACTCAAATAATTTAATATGTTGTTTGCCTTATTATTATATTTGGTTTGCAATATAGAAACATTATATTAAAACTAATTTGAAGACACGAAAGTACGGTTCTTTTATGTCTGGAATGAAATCTTGTGAAAATTGTAAGCTTTGCTCAATAGAACAAGTTAACAACTATGACAGCAGTAAAATAGTGTTTCAAACATAATGTTCTTTCACTTTATATCTTCTAGCTTTCATTTTTTTTTTTTTAAATATTGTTTGAGTATGTGAATAACTAGAAACTCTCAAAAAAACGATTTTTCTTGAGATGTTTCTCAATGGAATAATATGCAAATTTGAAACTGAAAGGGTTATAGATAATAAGATATATGTTTGCTTAACTATTCAAAGAAATGCGATCGTTTGATGCCTGCGTGTTTAAAGCTGTGTATACATTAGGGTACAAATGTCGTTAGATATGACGCTCAACATCTTCGTTCATGTCCCGAGAACAATGTTGCAGAAGATTTTGCTTATATACACCAGAACGTATTTTATATGCTGTAAAAATGTAAGCCGCCAACATTTATGTTGGCCAGTGCGAATGAACGTTATATGATTTAATTTTTAATTATATAATAGTTATAACGTAAATAATTGTAATGTTTATAACGTAACTAAAAAAAGTCTTTCATCAAATCATTTAAGATGACTATTAAGACAAAACCATAGATTCAAATACTTACATGCGACCATGTTTTTGACAGACGTCAAGTAATTTGTTTTTTTTTTCATATCAAATTTATGGAACTTTAAGTACCAATTCGCGTTATCGTCAAAGTTATTCAAATCTCCTTCATCACTATTGTTTTGGTAGTTTGTATTCCCTAACCATTGTTGGCAACAGAAGGGCGTGATCACTACAGATGTGACAAATCCTCAGTGAAGCCAGTTCACGGCAACTCAATATGGTTTCACTTTCAAACCATATTATATATACCTCCACACATACTATATCCATACATGTACACACAAACGCGCATACATACATTTATAATTTCAATAAAAAAATAGATTTCAAGGATTAATGTAGTTAACTTATTGAAAAATGTATGAATGGGTAAAAGAAATATTTTTATTTTTTAATATAATATGTCAGAACAACTATTACCTTTTTTTTAAGAAATAATAAATATGTTTTGTTAAACCAAAACTAAATGTTTTTAAAGCTTATATTATTTGAAATGTATCAAAGTAATGAATTATTTATTTAAAATATATACACCGACAAAAAAACGATAATGAAAGAAAGACGATCGAAAAAAAATATGGATGTGAATCACAACATTTCTTTGAACCATACTTCCGATTGTAGAACGTTCTCGCTTCTCCACAATGCTGTCATGTTAAACAACACGTTGTGCACCCGTCTATATTCTGTGTTCCGTACAACGTTGCAGCATCACATAGACTCTATGTTGCGGGTCATGTAGAGGAACATTTTGTCTTATAATGAATACAAAGCCGTGCCGTGTCTTATAACATAACATATCTATATCTTATACCATAATATATTAGATATTATCTAATGTGCTCATGTTGAAATATGATCTAATACTAAACACACTTATGAAATGTTTCAATCAAGTGAAGCTATGGTCTCTCAACCAAGAGGCTGAAATTTGCTCTAAATTGTCAATGATTATCTATCAAAACATTAATATTTATTATGTTAGAAGCTGAAGGAAAACGTGTTTTTTGTTGATAGGAAATAAAAACGTTTCAAATTCCCAAAGCGTACATTGGAGCAGTTGTGCAAAAGAGTTTTACCCGGAAAAGCTGCGAAACCAAAGTAAGACAAATTTGTAATCCTTATAAAGATCAACTTAAATTTTACGACCTATTAAAATGACTTTTTATTTAAATCCTTATCTGCTTCCAATGTGAAGTCAATGACCTTCTAATGGAATTATATTAACATTAGTCTTTCTAAGAAAATTAGTTGTTACTCAATTGCTCAATGACAGTAAATACAGAAATAATAGAGCAAGGGCAAGGTCAGTGGCTAGCTGGTTGATCCCACTAATCATTTTTCTTTTAGTATTGGGCGCAGGAGGAAGTTTTTGCATGTGAAAAAGATGATTAAGTCAATGTTTTGTTCTAATAGTTTGAAGTCAAGTGAGTAAGTAGCAACAATTGTAATTGAAAACCTTGTGTTAAAAAGTTTCTATTAAAAGGTCATGTGCCCCAGTGGAATTGGATTTGAAACAGTCTTAACTTTATGTTTAGCATTTTCTATGAAAAACATGTAAACTTTCTTTAACGCTGTTTTCGCAAAACATGTTTTTAATGACTTTGATTTCTACACTTATTCAAAAAAAATCTACCATTAAATCTTTAGAAAATTTCGTCATTCATTTCAACATTTTCTATCTCTTCGGACTATATTAAAAGCATATACGTTTTTATCAGCAAATTACTTTATCAGAGAAAATTGATCTAGTTGGAAGATTTAGAGGTTTAAAAACATTATGTATATAATATAAAGTCAAGAAGACACCACAGCAAAAATAAAAATTGTACTATAAATCTAAACGAATAAACTGCATTGGTATTTGGTAACGTGTAAGAAAGCGATATTTTGTGTACTACACAGCGATAAAAATATTCACAGCTACAGTTTCGACATCTTGGTGCTAGGCGAAAGGCGACGGTCCATTTTCCGAATGATTTGCATTCAGCATGTGTCTCGGTCAGAATTGATGCATTTCACACTGCGTGACGTTGCATACATGGTTCTCCACGGAAAACTATCTCAAAGCACTTTTACAACCAAGGACCGAATACGTACGGGTCAATTTTTATATTCATGAACGGAACGGTGTCCTCGAATGAGACAAATTTAATCCACTGTTCATTATTTATTTTGTTTAACTGTCATTTTGAGCTGTATCGTAAAAAAGCTTAATTTATTTATCACTTTTATGGTATTCACTGTCAATACTTTATGGAAAAACATTATATTAAGAAAAAAACACAGTATCCCTTTGTACTTATTTTCACTTTAAGTTACCAAGATCAGAACCGTTTTTTCTCATGGCGAGCATTATCAACTGATAATAAATATATTTTGAATGTGTTATTTATCACTTTTAAGGTGTTCACTGTCAATACTTGGTGGAATGGCATTATAATAAAAATAATAAAACATTTTTAGTACTTTTTCCAAATAAAATGAATTAAAATGTATTTTGCTTCAATTCTTTTGCTAGGTAGTAATACCAATTGTTTGTCATACCTTGTTTTTATCACTTAACTTTTGTATAAATATCAGTTGACAATGCTCATCATGAGTGAAACCGGTCCTGATCCAATAAATTTTATGTGGAAAAAGTACTAAAAATGTTTTGTTATTTTTATTATAATGTGTTATTTATACAAAAACAAATTGAAAAAAAAGGTGCAGTAAAAAATGGATCCTATGGCACAGTGGTTAACGTTGTTGGCTTCCGTGCCAGACCTCAGACCTCCGTTAGGTGGCCATATGCTTCACATTGGAGACATACATGGATAAAAACAATTTGTTTTTGTATAAATAACAATGTTAAATTCTATTTCTTATCAGTTGATAACGCTCGCCATGAGCGAAACCGATCCTGATCTTGATAAATAAAAGTGGAAATAAGTATTAAGGAATACTGTGTTTTTCTTGACTTAATTCATTTAATTAAATATGGACTAATTTCTTAACAAGTTTACACTATATAAGTAACACGTGTTTTGTTAACGCTTACAATTATGCCAGACTTGATAAATGCGAAGATGAATTCTGTGAAATATCGAAATCCTTTAAACAAAAATATTTGATTCGTATTAAGTATCAAAAACAATTAATTATAGGTAAATAAATAATAACAAAGTGATTGAATTAAATCCTGAATACTTTCAACTGAGGTCGTTCAGTAACCTTCATATCACCCTGAGAGCTTTGTATTGTTGTTTGTGTCTTTTTATTAGCTAAAATCATATTGATAATGTTTCCGTTGATTTTGAAATGATAAAAAATACAAAACAGTTAATAATCAAAGTATCTTCAATATTTAAGTGGATTTTTCTTTGCTGTTTCCTATTATTTGTTATACTTCCAAAAATTTGGAGTTGTTATGTTGATATATAAGTTGAAATAAAATGAGCCAATAAAAATCGAGAAAAAGAGTCTTGTAGTTGCGTCTATGGCAGTAATTAAATAGGGTTCGCAAAGTTAATGCGTTTATTTATAAATTTTATTTATGCAAAAAAAAATGTTATTTATTTTAACTTACAATTATGCAAATATAAAAAATAAATACATTTAATCGCATGTGGAAAGGTCAATATTAATATTGCCATCACTTATCAGATAAATCCAGTCAAGTTGATTAGAGTGCTGTTATGGTATCGTAGACCAGTTACAAAGTTTACAGAATCTGTTTTATTTATTACTCTTTTGTAAGTTTAAGACGACACTAAATAATAATCACAATGATTAGCTAGTGAGACAATACGATGTGTTATACCGTAACATACATCATATTTTTTTTTCTTTAGGCCAAGAACTAATGATGAACAAGACCGTGAAAACTTATCGTCAAGGATTAATTTGTCTGAAAGAGTTCCGTGAAAGTTTTCAAAGCTCGGCTTAATCTGGACAACAACTATCGAATGAAAATGATATTAGTCGTAATTCTGACAAAAAAAACTTTGTGACAGAACAATATATTGTTTCAAATATTTTTGTGCTCAGTAAGATGTATTCTTTGAATATTTCACTTAATATAATAAATAATACACGATTAAGTTTCAAGTGAATCTAACTTATTAAAAAAATATTTATTTTAAACTAAAACTTAATTTTTATTTTTAAGTTGTCGCACAGAAAAGAGGATTTAAAATGTTATATCTTTAATTTATACTTATATGACTACATTGTTTAAAAAAATTAACATATATTGTAAATGTCGGGCTCAGGAAACAGTGGTCAACGTCGATGACTTCCACGACATTTGATATGGGTTCATGTCTTTTACTGTAACAGCATTTTTTCAATCGATTATTCGATGTTTTTTTGAGAAATCGTTGGTGATGTCTTAAAATTCTCCCTATCTTTTCCATTTCTAAATGTAAAACTTGTGAAAGAGGTTATTTTAATCAAAAGTCAGATAGATCCAACTGCTATTTTTCTCTTTTTCAAAAAATAGAAATTGAAAAACTTAAGAACAATAAGTATAAACACATGTATCTAAATTAGGTGGCCTTAAACTCTTTATTGAGAGCGAAAATGATACAAATATTTACCAATCAATAAAACCAATATACACTTAATTAACTATTAAATAAAAAACTACATGCAGTATGACAAAATGTAGTAAAAATTATTTATTATATTTCATTAATTAAGAAGAAATTAAGGGAAAAAAAATTGTACAGCTTCCATTATCAAATTATATAATAATAATATTCTACCAGAAGAAAATAGAAATAATAACTAATGTTTTCGTTCCGTTGAGTATTTTAATGAATACACTTTTTGTCACATTTCCTCCATTCAGACTTCCATTATGTGAAAGTGTTTTCTTCACAAGATATATAATTTTTTTCGCTTCACCAGCAGGCAGGCTTTTATTAGGAAAACTTACCGAAAAACTATTTCTTCTACAAAAATAACTATGGGAACTTCTTTCCTATCCAAACAATCATTTATTTGTATTTCAAAGAAAAACGCTATTTGGAAGACGTATCAAGACTTAAGATGTACAGTAATCATGAAGTATGTATAATATAAAATAATCGCATTATGGTTTTATTTTTATTTATAAACTGAATTTTAATTTTAAGCTAAAATACAAGAAATTAGATTAAGTATCAAAATCTAAAATCTAAATTCAATATTTTATTTTTTTCTACAGTCAAACAACCGGCAAACTATTCTAAAGAAATTACAAAAAATTGAAAGCGATTATGGGGTTTGCTGAAGATTTTTATTAATTTGGTCAGTATTTAAATAGTTAATATGTAATTAAGCAAATTTTCAGTATACATTTAATATTTGGTCAGTGTAAGCATAGAAAGATCGGCATTTTTTTGTTATGTTAAGTTAGATTTGTTAAGTATAATTTTATTTTTAGTTATAATAATGGTTTTTGATAAAGTTTCAATATTAAAATTGAACCGTTAAAATTTTCCTTTTTTCACTAACACGGATAAAATTGAACTGAACTTTCAGTTCGGTGTTCGAAAGTGACAAAAAGTGTGAATCCATCATTTGAAATTAAAAAACCATATTATGTGATGTTTTTTATTTCTTTTGAATAGTGAAATTATTCTGAAAAGTGATTTTACCGAAGATGCAATAATAATATACACACTGTCTTTTGAGAAAAAGCAGTTTTCGTTTCAATAATTTCACATAATTTGTTTTTTGTCCATATCCGCTCCCTATACGGAGCATATGGTCAACACGAAGTTTCTCCATGATTTTATATCCCCAGCCAGTCTCCTTGCTTCCTCCCAGGTCATCCCAGCGTCCCGTAACTCCGCTGAGTACATCCTGTGGATGGTCATCAGTGGCCTTCCACGACGCCGGGATCCATCCGGTTGGAAGAAGAGACAGGCAGGGTTCAAGGTTCTCTTGAGGCATCCTTAAAACGTGTCCAAGCCAGGTCCACCCAAAAATCCGATTTTCAAGCAAAATTTGCGACATTTGAACGATGGTTTTTTCAACTTGGTATCCTGGTTTCAAGTATAAGAAGTAATAAATCAAATTAAAAACGTAAGTATTTTGAATTTCAATCGTTCAAATTATGTACATTCACACAGATTTTGTCACTAACGACCCGGGTTTTGCCTTTTGGCATCTTCAGGCGTTCAAGTGCTCGGATGAACGGAAATCTGTGTTAATGTATATAATTTGAACGATTCAAATTTTATTTTGAAATTCCACCAAGCACCTTCAGTCGAAATCTTAAATTATGTAAGTATTTTGGCTTAAAACTGGCATGTATACAAATAAAACGAGAGAAAATATGTAGCTCTATTGTCAATAGACATCAATGAATAAATGAATAAATGAAACATTATATTTTAGTTAATTTTGTTCTCGAGTACTGAGTAGGTATAATTACTCCACTACAGAATAGGATCAATGAATTCAAACTATGTATTCTTTTTATAATATTAATTTTTAAAAAAAAGTTTCATTTGTTTTACTTTTTTGCAAAACTTTGAAAACCGGCTTTAATCGAATTTTAGAATATATTCGAAAGCTGATTTTTTCAAAAGTCTGTTTTTTATAAGCCCTAGTAACCAACCAACACATTTCTAATCATTGTGAGACTTACACTGATACAACACACATTGTTCCTCTATTTACTCTTATAATGTTTTCATCTCGAGTTGTATAAGCATAATAAGTTTATTTTTACCTTCACTAAGCCAAGTAACTTGATACATTTGTGGGAATAAGTAAGTGAAACAATATCTAAATAACACAATTCCACAGTTATATAATGGAATATTGAAGATTTGTCTTGTGAGTTCGAGAATAATTTTCCATACAATTATTCGGTTGGAATAGCCAGCAAACATGCAATAATTAATCTTGACTCTAAACTATGCATCTTCTAGCACAATTTACAATGCTTTGTCTGTTATCTCGAATTCGCAAACAATTTAATGTCTTTATTTTGGAATTAAATACAGTGAAAATAATATCTTGTTTTTACTATTTGGATATTTTAAAAATAAAACTTTATTTAATCACATAATAAAAACTTATCTTTCTATTTCCATCAAGTGTTCTACAAGCGCATGTCTCTTTTTCTGTTGTCTATTAACTGACTGTTAAATCCTTCAATTTGTACAAGTGAAAACTAAAATTCTATACTATGTATATTTAAAGTTTTTTGTATGTAAAATGATTTTTTTGTTTGATTAAAATTAATAAAACATGCTTATTTCAAATTAAATTCATTCAAAAAATAGGTTGACAAAGTTTATGATAGTTGAATATGTGAATGTTGTTTTTTTTCACCTTAAACATTTAATTACGGAACTGATAATCCATGTCCAAGCTGATAGCGGACTGATTTTTGAATTAAGAGAATATAAATTTCTTAAACTACTTCGCGAATCTATCTTTGAAATTGTCAAAAGATTGAACAGGCAAAAGCAACGACTGAGTGGTTTAAGTAGTTTCCGCAATGAAGAACTTCCGGCGACGACGGGGGTCACTTCCGTTACCTGGTGCACCAGCTTCCGGCGGATATTACTGCGCTGCCTCTAGTTACATTGCATTTCTTTGACTTACTACTTTGTAGAAAAAAATCATAGATTTCAGAAAAAAAGATTAATGAATGTGCTGACCGAAAATAAAAGAAAATTCCTCAATTAACATTTACGTTCAGATCTCAAAGGTATGTTGCCAGCTGAAGCATGGCATAAAATCTCTATTAGGCATTTTTAATTTAAGATTTTGTGTTTGAAGATTTACATGTATTTCACGTTTTTATTCCATCCTATCCGTCCGATTACAAAAACAGAAAGCATGCAAGGCAATTCCCCAACAATTACCGGTTTCTTAGCTTATTGCCCTTATCTTACTTTGTCAAAATGAAAAAGCCGAGTGACTTAATAAGATCCAGTTTTCGTAAAAGTATCAATTGACTTTTTTTGTTACGACGCGGAAAAATCTGGCTGAAAAAAAATAGTTTATATTATTAAAAAAATAAATAGATTGCTCAAAGTGTTGTTACCTTTGTAATCAGCGTTTCGATTCTTTGATGAGTATTTTAAAGACTGACTTTATTTTAAAATGTTTTGTTTCATCATTAAATATCGATGTTATCAATTTTAAACGACAAATAAAGTTCATCATTGGCAATATACATTTATTATATAATAATGTTTATTTTGGTTTTTAATAAATTTAAATAATTGAGCATAAAGATTGCGGTATATTGAAAAAAGTGTATTCTGCAATAATTTTATTTGAATATTGGTATGAAACTTAAACATTTTTTCCGTACTAACTTAAGAATTATTTAACATTTTCGAATCTCGTTTCACTCATCGAAAGCATTATCAACTGGTCTTGATCTCAAAGTACAATAAGTGTTTAATATTAAATGAAATGCTTTTCTAATAAGAATTGTCAGTTAACATATTAAAAGTGGTATGAAACTACTTAGATAATATTGATTTTTTTGTACCTACAATATTTGACCTCCACTGCAGTCTGGTTGGTACGAGAATTGCGCTGGAAATAACATAAGTCTTGGTTCTAGTCTAGGTAAAGTCAATGTCAATTAAGAATTCTTTCAGCTGATATTTAAAGTCTACTTAAGGTCTCTTCAACTCAAATTGATCTCAAGTATTATCTGTTTTAACTCTCGCGGCTCGGAGACTAGAAAAATACTTAGCAGGCGATGGGGGTCTTTTTTGACCCCAGTGGTTTCCTCATTATTGGCCTTATTCTTATGAATTTCAAAAAAAAAAATAGTCTACGGGCTTTAAAATATCTCTCTGCATCTTTCCTCATAATTTTTTTTATAAAAATCTGTGGTTTTTTTAATAAATAATCATATTTTAAGTTGCGCGTAAAAAAGACGTCATGTCAGCACACATATGAATTGACTACTGAAGAGTGTGTCAGCGTTCCAAATTATCATACGAACAATCGTTATCGCGGGCGCTAATCAGCTGATAAGCGTTATCGCGTATTTATATAAACTACAAAAGGTCCAAAAAACTATGATATAAGAATACCTTAATTATAAACATTGTGTCACCCATATTAAAATAGATATTTATGAAAATGTTGGTATTGGGGTCGCATTTCTTGAGCTTAGAAACGGAAAAGTTAAAGAAATGTTGATAGCTTTCCTTATAAAAAAAAGTCAATCCAAATTCAATCGTAAAAATAAATTTCAATTATACAAGTCCTTCCTCTGAGTTTGTATTATGTTTAATATGATTCCAACAAAAGTTATATCTAACATTGAAATTAAATAAATCGTTCTTCACAGTATTTAACAAGCCTTAATATTTAAAGAATACTTACACTACTAAACAATATTTTTTTTAACCACAAAAATCTTTGAAGAAAGAAAGTATTGAGTTAAAGTTTATGCAAGAATTGTAGATATAAACATATGTATGTAAGAGGTCCTTGCAAGTTTCACAGAATTTTGTTGTGTAAATTAAGATAGGAATATTGGATTAAATCTGCTATTTTATTACCATTGAAATTGTAGAGAAAATAAAATTATATTAGTTATATAAAATTATAGTTTAAAGTCTGATTGTTTGATTTATTTTCATCACTATTGATTGTAAGTTATTGTTTCATATATTTTTTTAAATTGCCGTTTATGCTTTAGAGTAAAGAAACTTGTGCCCCGATTAATTTTGTAGCATAGCTACAATTATGTATAGCTGAATTTTCACTGGTTTAATATCCATGGCGACGGCTAATCGTCCTCGATCTCTCACAAAGGAGGCTAACTGGTCCTCATTTGTAAGAAGTATACGTGCTGTTGCTGAGGAAGAGCCTTCCAGCATTCATCACGCGCCAACATTTGTATTCATGAATTAGAAACAACGGGGCTGGGTTTTTTTACGTTTTTACTATTTTCGTGCTGCCACTTTCCTTCTAGTGAACAACTAGGAAAAATAGCATTTCCCAAATACGTGTTGTTTAAACAGAAACGAATGGTGCCAACTTCTACAATAGAACGTGTTCGCAAACAATGCTACGTCATTTTATCATTGAAGATTAAACACAAACAAATGATATCAGCTTACTCAAAGAAGTTTACAATATAACGATACGATATCATTATAAAGATACTGTCAACTTTTTAGACAGACTGATGGATTTTTTTCAAATATTTCTCACAGTTTAAATTGAGTATTTGTAGAAGATACCTCGATTATATCAAAATATTTTATTTTTTATTAATGTCCGCTACCAATGTGGACAAAATGGCCTCGTAATGAAGGGATCCTTAGAGAACTTTTTCTACGAGAACTGTTAGTTACTCAGTCACTCAATCTCTCTTTTTCAAAGATTACTGTAGAGGTAGAAGGATACGGCTAGAACAGAACTAGTGGTTAACTATTTGCTCTCTCTAGCAAAAATTAAGCTTTTAGGATAAAAAGTCTAGTTTCTATATGTCATGTTACATAGATAATATTAATATCAAAACAAACATGAATTTATGTCAACCATACAGAAATAATGTTTATAAAAATAATATAAGTAGTATTGTTAGGCTCATATTTTTCAGTTCAAAATTTGTATTACATTGGTCAGAATTTATATTGAATGGTCAAAATATATCGGGCAGTATTAAAAGTAATAATTTAAATACAATTAAAGTAATACCTAAAATGGTTATAAAATATTCTGGTCGTATAATATTTTTATTCTGACCAAAAATTTTTATTGTCTATTTAATTTGTTCCCGTGTTATTAAATGTATTATTGCTCGACTATAAACCTACATGAATAAATGGTAATTATCTATACAATAAACTGCTGTATTTTCAAAAACTGGTTCAATAAATAGACTCACTGAGGTAACAGAAAAATCATTGATATCATAGAATTAGTTTTATATTTTTGGTTTTTACCATCATTTACTGGTATGGTGGTAATATAAAAAAAGAAATCACTCAAAGAGTGCTTTCTCACACAAATAAAGAGTTCGAAAAATAATAATTTGAGTGTTGGAGAAATGTGTCAACTTTATGACTTAATTTTGAAAGGAAAAAAACCATTTTTAAAAACTAATTATTGTGATTTCCATTCATAGATTTTATTATGAATACACGGCATTTTTCAAAACTTGTGACAAATCACATTTTGAATGTTTGCTCCTTTTATATCATATATTTAAAGAAAAATAATATATTATATTTCTAGAGGATATAATAATTAATTCAATTTTATTGTTACTAGCATTAAACAAACAAAACTTTAACGATTAAATTTGGCTGAAGTTTTTAATTTGTTAAATATAATATTCTCAATGCTTTTAATTTTCGATTGTAAAGAACGTGAACTTTTTTGTTTAAGAAAAGTAAAAAAAGCTCCCAAGTGTAACCCCTTAAGCCAAAAGTTTCCAACATCGCGTTTATCTCTGTGTAATAAAAATTCATCTAAGTTGTTCTTACCTTACTAATGGATAAAGTTATTCTTGCAAACGTTTCTTTGCAGTTCACCGAATCACGATTCTAGATGCTGCCGTTTTAAAAATCGCCATTCGACACAAAGGGTTAAAGTGTGTGTAAATACTTCAGTGAAAATTTTACGAGTCGTTAATAAAAAAAATACTCAAAATTGACTACCATTGTAAACTTTATCAACGCAGTTGGAATAGATATCAACAAAATTATGCGCTTTTTTTGAAAAAATTTTATGATGTTTTTAATGCCGATGAAAGAACTTTTTTGATGCAATAAAAAAATATTAAGGTTAACCTTTGTTCTAACACCTGCATAAGCTTTTATGGGATGAAAATTTTAAGAAGTAATGTTCTCTTTTCAACTAATATTAGAAAGATGGTTAGTTGGTTTTGACAGTAAAAAAAATTATAATCAGAAAGCTTAGGTTTGATTAAAATCTAAAAAATATTGATATGTTTTGATTTAAAATATTTAAAACATTAATAGTTTATTAACTCAAGCGTTTTGATTTTTTCGATTGTTCAAACTGGGTTTGAAAATAATATAGATATAATAAAACAGAACTAGATATATAATACATTGAAAGTTATATTTTATTATGTATAGTCAAATAAAATTATTACACTGATCAATGAAACCTGCATGTGATTGTATTCAAAACTATTTCTGCTGCAGAATTGGGTCACATACAAAAAAAAAATACAGGTAACAAGCTCTACCACATGTTGATTTTAGATAAGTATAAAAGAGTGGTATTACTGATGTTTTATATCTTAATTTATCGAAAGAAGATAAAGCAATAATTTAAATGATTTCAGTAAGATTTTTTCTTATGCTAATTATGTCAAATAAAGAATTTATTATAACTTTATTTTCGTTTCGGAATCGATAAACAATTAAAGAATATAATCCTGATTATATTTTACTGGTGAATAAATTACCATCCATATTCATTGTTAAGATACGTAATCAAATAAGCTTGCAAAAGCATATTTAAAGTTGTATTTGATGTATTACCGGATTTTTTACATACCGGCTTATTTTAGTGGGACAATTTCTTCAGGACACAAGAAAAAAACACTTAATAATTGAACTGTCGAGTGAGATTTAACAAATCGTGTTTTTACTTACTAATGCAAGTAGCTAATACAAGAGTATCTTTTCCGATTGCTAAAACTATAGAGTTTATTTTTCCAAGTAGAGTTAGCCGGTTTGCTGATTATAGAGTCGATATGGAGAAGGAACACAATTTGTAGCAACGGATGAATATCTCCACGGCACACCACCCTCCACGTTAGCTTGAAACACCCAAATGTGAACAGTAGGGGTCAGGTTAAAAACCGCTGATTTAAACAATAGATTTTGAAACGACAGTGAATAGTTTTTGTGAAAGCTGTTTTTAGTACACCTAGCAACAATGGCTCTTGTCAGACGGAGATTTATTCGAAACGGATAAGTGTACCGATAAAATAAAATCGCTGGCAGACTTATCGTTTTATTCTTCCCTGTTTATTTTCAACTGTCTTTTACATTTTAAATATTCCGTGACGCGATGGAGAGATCCAATATGTGTCGCCGACTCTCTCAGACACGCTGACGATGGTTTTGAATGTTAGGGCTTTCACAAAAAATACAAATTGTCTGTATACAACCAAAAAAACATATTTAAATATTAAGTTATTTTGAGTTAATAACGGGCTTAGAATCACTGGAATCTGAATACCAAAAAGCACGTTTTGAGTTAAGCTTAGTTTTTTGAGTACTACAAAATTATTTATTACCTCCTTCATATAATCGTCTACAACTTATGGTTGGGTATGTCTACAAATTTAAATATACCAATTTAAGATTTTGAACGAAAGTGCTTTGCAAAATCTCAACATTAAATTTGAATCGTTCATATTTTTTTAATATTCACAAGTTTTGTCACTAAAAATCCATGATTCGCAATTCGGTATATTCAAGCTTTCAAGCGCACGATATGAACTTGAACTGATTTGTCAGTTCTTTACAAATGAACGTATGGAGATTTCAAAAGACTAAACCTCGGTCATAAGTGACAAATCGTGTGAGAGTGTACAAACATTTCATTTATAATGTTAGAAGCATAAATGTTAATAACCTGTTTTAGTTTAGTGAACTTAAAACTATGTTTCTAGGTATACTTCTGTGATCTCATGCCTTCGGCGTATATAACTGGAATTGAAATATCACGTTGACTTGACGTTAAAAAGTTTTTACTCAATAATCTAAGCGCTCAAGAAACATTTTTCTTACATGGTTGACTATCTTAAAGCTACTACTCTTTGTGGCATTACAAAAGATCACTTCGTGGAGCGTTTGCTTTTTATTGTAATGCACAGTCAAACTGTATACTGTTGCCATGAATTTCTAGATCACTATCAGACGACTGGGGGCTGATTCGTAAATCAAAATCATATTCTACAACGCTCTTTGGCTAAAAAAAATCCAAGCAGAAGTGAGGGTCCTCTTGGTAATCCATTCCCACGCCTTGTCAATCACCTTGAATCAAGTAACGATGTGAAAGTGATGTTTAATGTCGCTCTTTAAGGGAGCATTTATTTCACAATCTGTTTTGCTCTTTATGTAAATTACTCGTTATGAGAGGTTCCACTGCATATATAACAATTGAATAACCTTACTTAAGTTAAACCTGTTTTGGACTTATCAAAAAGGAAATTATGCCATTTTTTGTTTTTGAAAATGTCTTGTTTTTATTTCTCAATTTTAAGCCGCGTTTAATGGTTGCGCGTTTACCAATTGAGAATTCAAAACAAAGTTTAATTGGTTTTAAGCCGTTACGTCAATTTCAAAAACTATTCGACGAATACTTGAAATAATCACATTTCAACTGAATTTTATCTTACATTGATTGCTCGGAGTATTTGTTTTAGTAAGCGATGTAATTGTTTACGCTACGATTTATTTTTCAAGCTTCTTTTAGCAAATTTCAATAATTCGTTTAAAAGCATAAATTGTACATTAAAAGTGTTTAGAAATTAAGAAAGAATATTATTTAAAAATAATTATGGAAACTAAAGTCAACCCTGTTACGATATAAGCGGAAAGCAATACGACAGACCGACTTGACAGAATAGGATGTGAATATGGAATGAGCGAAAGAGGGAGCGCAAGCCCCATTGAAAGTCACCCCCGTTTTGGGATCACTGTGTGACCCACAGTTTGCGCGTCTGTCATCACGGCCTGTCACCACCGCGTCGGGAGAGTTATGTCATTGACTGATGAAATACATCGAGATAACAAGTTTTATCATTATCATCATTTTGCATGAAATATTTTTTTACTTCAGTTTAAAGTATAGGGATCGTTAATCTGGGTAAACATGTTCAAACAAGCTTTAAATAGAGTCATATTATATAATGTATTTTAAATACAATCATTAATATGAGTAATAGATTGAAACAATTACGACCTCGTGGGATTGCAATATGGTAAGAATAAAATATTATCAATTCTGGTATAAACAATACAAAGTCATAAACCTTAAAAACTAATTTTCATAAATACACTAAGCATATTAGTTGTTTATATTATTTAAAATATTTTTTTTAAACCATGTCCGCTCCCAATGTGGAGCATATGGACTCCTAATGGAGTTTATCTCAACATAAGTGTTTCTACGAGAACTGCTTGTTACTCAGTTGCTCAACCTCTCTTTTTCCAAAGAGAGTAGGGATAGAAGGAGAGGGCTAGGACAGGATTAGTGGTAAGCTAATCGCTCTCGATACGCCTGTTCATAAGATAGGATGGGTGAGAGGGGGGAATTCAAGACATCACATACATCCATTCCTTTGAACAGAAATCATAAATCGATTGAAAAATCAATTTATAAAACTGTCCGTACCGGGATTTGAACCCGGGCCCTCCGTAGCCGAAGCCAACATCGTTGACCACTCGACCGCATAGGCGGCTTATTAAATTAATACTAAGCTTTATTCTTTTCTACGGGGTGTATCAACACCAACTACCTCACCACTACTCCTCTTGTAACCCTATCCATTATATCGTTACTCGCTTGATAAAAGAAGAGCTTGAGCAACTGAGTAACAAACAGTTTTGTTGCATTTTTTTTGTTGAGATATCTTTATTTGGCAACCAAATGCTATATGTTACAATATGTGCACATAATTAATTTATCAGTAAGATGGCAGAAAAAATGCCATATTTGTTATAGTTTTATTGTATATTTATTTTCATGTTTACTCCTACAGAAGTGTTTCTATTAGATCTTCTTGTTGCTTAGATGCTCAACCACTGCTTTTTCCGAAGAGAGTAGGAATAGAAAGGTAGTTATAGTACAAGACTAGTGGTAATAGTGGTAAAAGGATGGGTGGGAGAGTGACTTTAATACATCACACACATTTGTGCTTTAGATAAGTTATTCATAAATCGAGTTGTAAGCAAATAATTGTTAAATATCGCCTTAGGCGTCAGTGTAAAACAATTTTCGCCTGATTTTTTTAAAGCCCTGTGCATTATAGTGTTTTGACTTGTTATCGTTTGTTCCACGTAGATTTCGATTGAAAAATGATGATCTAAAGAACTGAAAGTTGTCACAATTTTATTACAATATCAGAATAAGCATTAACTATATATTAATATTTACTGACCGTACTTAAGGAAATCTTTTTTTTTAATTAATTGAAAAAACCTTCTCTCCGATTTAGAAATTATCGATATATTAAATACTTATATAATAAACAGCAACGCCAAAATGGTTGACCTTACGATAAGGTACAGCAGATAACAATATAATGTCAATTTTAGTATTTTTGACAATCCATATTATTAAAACAAACAAATTTTAAACATAAAATGTGCAGATTGAACAAGTTTATTACGTGACACGTGGTTCAAAAGAATAACGGTCATAAAATTGTATTACTTTGTGCTTCTTATCAAATTTTGTTTCAAAGTGACACAATGCTCAACCACAAAAGAGGTGAGTAAAATGGCTGTTCGTCATATCTGTTTGTTGTGTGTTAACTTGTTTTCCACATCTAATGTTTTTACAGTTGAACGTACAAACTAAACATAAAATGTTGAGGTTATTTTATTAGTCAGTCAGACACTAATACCAAATCACTGGGCTAGGCAATTTATAGTCATTCATCAGTTTATCTCAAATTCTTTAGACTTGTGTAGTGGATATGTTCAAGTGAACGTGTGGCAAAATACAGGATACTGACCACACACTCTGGGGCTAATTTTCAATGTCCTATAAGCGGAAAGAGTTATTCAAGTCGGTTCGACCGGCTGTTGGACCCATAGGTAACGTTGACTTTGAGGCTAACAAGTCAATCTATAGTGATTTAAAAAAAATGCGTTATATGTAAAGCATTCAAATCTGTACAGATAAGAAGTGTGTCATATATGAAACTACAAACTTATAGTACATTCAAATGCAAGCCGCTGAGTCTAAGTTAATTGTTCCCAATACAATTTCATTACTAGTATTTGAACATGAACATATCAACTGTGGAAAGGAAAAAGAACGTAACTCACACATAATAAATTTGAGGCAAAAAAACGTGTTTTGACGATTTTGGGCCATATGCAAATTATGAATTCTACACAACCTTGAAGTGCACGGGGACTTCTAAACTGGTGTTTAATCAACATAATAGAATATTAATTAAAGAAATTGTTTAGGAAAAACTTTTATTTCAGTCTTTTTTCTTGGTTTTAATTTTTACAAGGTCATCTTTTTTAAAGTTAACTCTCGTGGTTCGGAGACAAGAAAAATACTTCTATGCCGATGGGGTTCGTTTAGGGACCCCAGTGGTTTCCTTATTATTGGCCTTATTCTTATGAATTTCAAAATGAAAAATAGTCTAAGGGCTTTAAAATATCTCTCTGCATCATTCCTCATACATTTTTTTTTATAAAAATCCGTGGTATTTTAATAAATAATCATATTTTAAGTTGCGCGTAAAAAAGACGTCATCCCAGCACACATATGAAATTGCAACTGACTTTAGCCCAGCTATCTTACGAACGATTGCTTATCACGGGCGCTTATCGCCTTATTGCGTTATCGCGTTATCGCGTATTTATATAAACTACAAAAGGTCCAAAAACTATGATATAACAATACCTTAATTATATACATTGTATCACCCATATTAAAATAGATATTTAAGAAAATGTGGGTATTGAGGTCGCATTTCTTGAGCTTAGAACCGGAAAAGTTAAAAGCTAAATTTAGTAACTAAATCGGCTTTTGCAACTTGCATCCTTTTGATAGAACGTGTATCAAGATTGATACATTGTGAATATCTAAAAAAGCTGTTTTGAAAAAACTGTGGGTTACGTCCTTTTTCCTTTCCACAGTCGATATATACGGATATTACACCTCGTGAAATGTTTGCTTAAAAGAAACATATAGACGTAGCAGGTGGTGGTGAGATAAGAGCAATGGTATTCAGTGTCAATAATTATAAAATAGTCTTTAATTTATCTCACAGATTTTTTTTTATTAAAAATATTAGTGTCATTTGGTGTGTAAGTTATTTTGCAATTAAGCCAATTAGAAAGAAATTCAGTTTGGTTAGCAAAATAAGTAGTAAAAGCCTTTTTTTATTTGCCATCAATAAAATGTTTAACCCTTTCTATTATCATTTTTTCTGTTGTGTAACATATTTATAAAAGTGCTAAGAAACGTGTCTCAAGACTTGTCTATCTAATAAGATTCGTAAAAGTGAACTCAATTTCGAAACAAAAATATTTCACCGGATGTCATTGAAGAAATTCCAAAGATTTCTTTTATTTTTATTCCAGTTTTTCTCCAAGAATGTCTTTCCGATAAAACATAAAATCAAAGTTTGTTTGCAGTGGACGAGGCTTATCCGAATCGCATGCACAGGTGTAAAAATAAGCCAAGTCAACAAATAAGCGTTCGAAAATATTTTGATTTATTTTAAGGCAATAAAAAAGAAAATTTATAATATTATTTTTTCATCTTCTTATTCTCGTGCTACAGTTTGGAATCAAACGTGGTCACCTCATTTGAAAATCTTCTCCACTTTACTTTGTCTTCAAGCTTCCTACGCCAGTTGCTGACCTTCAGTACTATTAAGTACTGTGACACGCTATCCATTCATCTATGGTCTTAAAACGTTCCGTCTTCCCTCAGAAGTTGTATATTTCAGATTTCAATTTAATCAATTTTAAGATTTAGCATACTTAGCCTGGAATTGTAAACTAATTCCGGAATTTCTGGATTAGGAATATATAAGAAAGTTGCGCGAGAACTAAAAAAAGATACCATTTTTTTATTTATGCAATTACATTAATTCCTGTGTTTTTTAAATTAAAAATCTTGGAGGAGAAAAAAAAACCACATAATTTTGCTTGAAGAATCTCGAATTCATATACAATTTTATGTTGAATGTTTAATCCCGGGATTAAAAATTAATTCCAAGATTACAAATAGGGTCTAGGATTGCATGCCCTAGTGGCAAGTTAATCACTCTCGCTACGCTCTGTTATTTTTTAATTTTATTTTTTAGTAATCATAAACATCCATGCCATTGACAGTTTTGAGTGGTTTACCTATATATGCAAAACAGTTATCATTTATGAAAAGTCCCAACTTTACAGATCGAATTTTTGTTTCTGTTTATTATTCTGAGCAACCGTTTGTGGGTTAATTAATATGAAGAAGTTAATTGCTTCAAATAAAGCAAATGCGAAGACTATGATGAATTTGCTTTTCATGAGGGTGGATCATGAAACTTTTAGAATAAACCATTGACATGAAATCGGTAAAATGTTTTGCTTGATTCAAAAAAATAATATCAGGATGACTTTCCCTGCCTTTTTCATTATAATTTCATTTGATAGGAACAGACTGTTTTTATTAAAAACAACACGGATTTGAGAAGATTTTTAAAGCGTCACGTTTCTCATTTCGGGAGGTTTATTTTGCTGATGGTTTATTTTTTTGAAAATACTTGAATAAGTTTCCGATCTCACCCGCCAATGCTTTCTTCTTATTAAAATTATCTCCCGAAAATGAAATATTATTAATTGGACGGTAATTCTCGCTAATTAAAATTCTTAAATTACCTTCTGCATTAGTGGCCAAGATTTTGCACAATTAATAGGCGATGTTTTCTTGCAGTATTTTATTTTGAAAACACGTGTAACAAATTCAAATAAAAATAAAATTAAATTAAAAAAAAATAGATTTTTTGGATTAAAAATAAATGACATAATATTTTTCTTTTTTTTAAATGAATTTATTTTTTGTACGAATATATTGTAAGGTGACAAGTTATGTCGTATAATTATCCAAAAGCAAAAACTGTGCAGTAATAAGATAAAACAGTGTCATTTTGTCAGTCTTTTGAAGTAACGGCCTAAAACTGATTACTCTTTCTATTTATCACGCTTCATTTAATTTGGTTCCGATGTCACTGAATTCAAACCCTGCACGATCATTTTAATAAATTATGTTTTCGATCAATATATGAATTATTGTTTAAACGCTTGTTCTATATATCTTTACTACTATACTTAGGCTTATTAAAAAAATAAAATAATATTCTGTACCAATCAGATAAGTCACCAGTTATAATAGATTTTGTTTTGCTGTTAAGAGCAGTGGCGGATTAAACACTTAGTGAGTGTTGCGAAACTCTTCGAAGAATAATAATGAATATTTAAAACGGAAATTAAAATATAAGCATTTATACAATTTATGCTATTTTTGAAGCCCCTTAAATTTGAAGGCCTCAAGCACGCGCCTCTTGCGCTTATGGGGTAATCCGCCACTGGTTAAGAGTCAATATTATCTACACTATTAGTGGACATTGGTAAAAACGAGTTGATATTACAAAAAATTTAAAGGAGGTTAAAGTATGTTCATGTTTAAAAATATAATAATTTACTATCACCACCACGTTTAAATATATCTAAATACCCTTTACAAATGTCTAACACTTTTACATATCAGTATTTTTATTTTAAGATAATAAAGTATTGTTTAAAAAATTCAAAAATATAACATCTTCTGAATATTGTAATGAATTATTGAATGCTTTGTGAAATTTCATAATGAGATCGTTTTGATTTTATATCTTTCAAAAATGTAATTATCATATAAAGTTATGATTTTAAAATTCGAGGCCATCAAACACGTAATTGATTGTTCTAAAAATACTTCTCATTAGATTTTAATTACTGTCAGACGTATGCAATATTTTTATATTTTCTATGAGCTTTCATTATGATCAAAATAGTTTTCCAGAGACAAAAGTTCATAAATAAAATGCTCTGACCCCTATCGCTTCGAAAATGTCAAAAGTCAGAAGCGAGACGACAAAACAACAAAAATGCACGACAGAACAACACGTCTACGAAGTTAGCCGCAACTCTACCTGTCAGATTTTTTCCAACTCAAATTTCTACAGTTTTAGCCACGGGACACTGTTTTTGAGGATTTAATCGTGTGAAAAACTATTCTGGGATATACGCACATGTTACATGTTATCACATAATCTTTTATAAATTATATTATACCTACAATTGCAAGGCTTGAGAGAGTTTATTCATTTTAGTGTGCCTAAAATTATTTTAAATACAAGCAAACTTGCTGTGAAAGGATTACAAAATCTTTTAACATATTGTATTGAAACTTTAACTCACCTTTAACTTAAAACGTTATTTTACCTTATTAGTTCTGACAATTTTACGTGTGAAAACTGAATATAATTTAAAATACCTGATGGTTTTGAAATAATGCTTATTAACTTGTACGCTTTATTTATTTAAAGATCTTTCTCATATTAGCCACTTTTTCATGAATTCAAATACATATTGTTAAGATTTATGACTTATTTTTTATCCATGTCCACTCCCAATGTGGAGAATATGGCCTTCTAATGGAAGTATCTCAGCATAAGTTTTTTTTCTACGAGAACTGTTTGCTTCTCAGTGAGTAGTAAAGAAAAAAGGAAAAGGCTAGAAAAGGTCAGTGGTTAACAAATTGCTATTGCTACAGCCAGTTATTTAAAGATCAGAATGATGAAAGGAGAGGTGTAAAGGAAATAATATGAATTGACATCACAAGCACCCACTCTTTGATCACAACTTTCAAATTGAATAGTTTTTTAATTCACTGTGCTCTTACCGGGAATCGAATTCAGACCTGCGTGATTAGTTAAGCAAGCTCTAACCAACTGGGCCACATCAGGCGACATGACTTATACTTTAGAATTTTTCAGAGGTTTTTTAATACTTAAAGTGGAGTACAATGAAATATTTTTGGTGCTATAAAAAGTAGGCTTTAAGTAAGGTATCCAATCCCGGAGTCTTTTTCCAATCCCGGAATTTCGGGATTGATAAATTTTCTCGATTTGGTAAACTTTTTCCCAGATTGTCACAGAACCTCGTTTTTTTTTTTAGCTCACCGAGGAATCTGAAATTCTCGATTTGCCAATTTCGTGTCAATTTTCGGGATTTGCTCAAAATGTCTCAATCCCGAAATCCCGGGATCGCAGCCGTATCAATCCCAGAATCTCGGGATCATAAAATTGAACGAGATCCCGGGATCGGATGCCCTAGCTTTAAGTGTTCCTATCATTTGATGCTTTAATAAAACTTTTCGTTTATAGTAGACTAGTAGAGTGAACTGTAAAGCAACTGAAAAACCCTTTATATATGTAGGTGCGTCGCTGTGGCCCCATTTCACAGTTATTGGAGTATCAAAAACAATCCTTTATTTTATGCAATAAATTGGTTTTTGATACATTGATTTCAAGAATAAAAAAACACGTCAGAATGTAAAAGATAAAATTTGATATATGAATTTGCGCAACAAAAAAAAAAAATAAAAAACAGTAATATCAGCTTTCATTTTATACATAGTCTCTCACTGATTTTACTGTCGATGTCAAAATGCATTGGCTTGCGCTTCGATACATTACTAACTTTTCCGGTTCTAAGCTCAAGAAATGCGACCCCAATACCAACATTTTCTTAAAAATCTATTTTAATATGGGTGATACAATGTTTATAATTAAGGTATTCTTATATCAAAGTTTTTTGGACCTTTTGTACTTTATGTAAATACGCGATAACGCTATAAGGCGTTAAGCGCCCGCGATAACGTTCGTTCGTAAGATAGCTGCGCTATACTCGTCAGTTGTAAATTCATGTGTGCTGGGATGACGTCTTTTTTACGCGCAACTTAAAATATGATTATTTATTAAAAAACCATGCAGAGAGATATTTTAAAGCCCTTAGACTATTTTTTTGAAATTCATAATAATAAGGCAAATAATGAGGAAACCACTGGGGTCACAAAAGATCTCCATCGGCAGAGAAGTATTTTTCTAGTCTCCGAGCCGCGAGAGCTAACCACGAGTTGTACGAAAGTCTAATTTAGACTGATTTTAGAATACGTGTTAAATATTGTCTTTGTATTTTATTTATATTGCTATTCATTTTGTGTGTATGCCAAAAACGTCTACGTATTATTGTCCTTCTTGTGAAAACGAATATTTCTTCATCTTCGATCTGTAAAATGTATTACAAATATTTGCTGGGCTATTTATTCTCTAGTGCTTATAGGTCTCACTTTTAAGGTGTTCACTGTCAATACTTGGTGGAATGGCATTATAATAAAAATAATAAAACATTTTTAGTACTTTTTCCACATAAAATTTATTAGATCAGGACCGGTTTCGCTCATCGCGAGCATTATCAACTGATAAGAAAAATATATAAACAGTGATATTTATACAAATTTAAATTGAAATAAAAAGGTGTAATTTTCTTATGTGTGTATTTTTGTGTATATGTGTGTATTTTTCTTATCAGTTGATAATGTTTGCGATGAGCGAAACCGGTCCTGATCTAATAAATTTTATGTGGAAAAAGTACTAAAAATGTTTTATTATTTTTATGCTTATAGGTCTATAATTTTATTTTGGACAACAATGAACATAGCCGCAATTAATACATTTGTGTTATACCAACGGTAAAAAGCCAATACAAAAATCGTTAAGTTCGTTGCAAATTGTGACTGTGTATAAAAAAAGCTTAGAAAAACTCGTTTAACAATATTCTTATTTACAAATATCATAATTACCAAACTGAAACTTTGTTCAGATTATTCCAGAACATCATCTAAGTTTATTCTGCAACAGTTATTAAAATAAGTGTAATATATTTTTTAAATATGATAATAATTTATAAATAATGTGTGGTCGTCTGGTCAACGTTGTTGGCCGCCTGTGTGGTCGAGTGGTCAACGTTGTTAGCTTCGACTACGGAGGGCCCGGGTTCAAATCCCGGTACGGACAGTTTTATAAATTGATTTTTCAATCGATTTATGAATTTCTGTTCAAAGGCATGGATGTATGTGATGTTTTGAATTCCCCCCTCTCACCCATCCTAGCGATTAGCTTACCACTAATTCTGTCCTAGCCCTCTCCTTCTATCCCTACTCTCTTTGGAAAAAGAGAGGTTGAGCAACTGAGTAACAAGCAGTTTTCGTAGAAAACACTACTGTTGAGATAAACTTCATTATGAGTCCATATGCTCCATATTGGGAGCGGACATGGTTTAAAAAAAACAATCAATACAAATATACCAGTGACCGCTGACATTGACACCGAGTAATATTTACCGAAAAATCTTGCCCTGTAGACATAATAAATTTGAAGACTTGTCAAAAAACTGATAAAACCAAACTAAGTTGTTTTCGATTTATAGCCGAAATGCAAAATAAAAATATTAAAGTGCACTTTTTTTGAGACGAACAAAGCCGTACAAAACTTTTCAATAACATTTTCAACAACATTTTTTCAAATAAACGTAAAAAGCTTTTTTTAAATATCGTGTAGGTAGATTTTATCGCCTGTAAAATATTATTATCACGAATTCAATTTTGTTATCGAGAAATAAAACCAAAATAATATGTACGTTTAAAATATCTTAAGTTTACAAAAGCTGACGAAAGCTGAGTTAGTAAAACAATGGTTGAATATTAAAATAATTTACACATTTGTTTAAAAAATATACAGATTTTAGACAAAAATTGATACAATCCTGAAGGATACATTTCAGACGCAAAATATTGTGTAAAACAATGATATATATTACTAATTTTGAAGATACGTTTTTCTTTGTTTTCCATGTCTTATAACTATTTTTTTTATATATAAAATTTGAGTTTGATGAGAATTTTTTGATGAGAAGTCACTTCGAGGAATAGAAGCATAAAAAGACCAATGTTAATGATCTCAAATTTAAATAGAAAAACAAATGTTTGAATAAATTTGATATTAGCCTTGCTGATACTCGAACGCTGTCTGGTCTTATTGCTAGAGTAAATCTTTTATCAACTTGACTACCCCAGAGTGCGATTATATAGTTCATGAATGAAAATGGTATTTTCATAAAAAATATTAAAAAAAAAAAAAACAACAATGACATTAACTTATTAAGCCCAGGCCTGTCTGAACACAAGAAGTAAGCTCGTAAAAACTAGACCATGGAAAATGGTATAAACATCCCTTTTGTCATTCCAGTTTCCTGCACATAAGTGCACAAACAAATTAAGTGAACGATTTTAATGTGAAATTATTGAAAAAGTAGTAATTTTGATAATGTTGAAATATTTTAATACAATTTACAATTTTTTTATCAAAAAGTCTTTGACAATTTCATTTGTTTCTACAATACAAAAATGAAAATTTGAATGTCTTATATATCCAAGCTCGTGTTGCAATCTCATTGGTCAACTTGTAATCAGTCAATAAAATAAAAAAAAATACTGCCTTTTATAATATAAATATATTTCACGCCTATATCAAAAAATATGTTACCTTTCACTCAAATAAATGCTGTCCCTACAATCGAATTTAAAAATAAGGGTTTCTTCTATATGGTAAGAAAATGCCATATCGAGGCAATATTATAGACTTTTCAGGCACTTGCATTATCGCTCGTTTCTAGTCAATAGTCTTTCATACAAAGTATATGAGGTAATTCATATTCCAGGTGCGTACTTTTCTAAACAACGCCCTCTGCAACAAAGAACGTATGCAACTAAAAAATAGCCGAGGCGCAAACCCAAAACGTCTTGACTCTAGGGCCCGCCGACGAGTGGACACTTTTAACAGAAGAGATTCTCAAATGATAAAGTTTAAGTACACATTATTATTTGATTGGAAGTGTTATTCAGAAGTCAAGTTTTTAAAATTTTGCTAAGCCAACGCTCGAGTTCAACTGTAATATTATTGCGTGTTTATGTGTTTATGTATCCTCAAGCAAATCGGACTAATACAAACAATCAATTTAAATAATTTATAAAAAACGTTTTATTTTATTGATGTTCAGTTAGTTCGTTTTAAAAAGCAATCGAAATTTGAAACTGCAAAATCACATGCGATTTGATTGATTTGACGAAAAATGTATAAACCAATCGATGCCTGTCACAAAAATTTACAATCCTGGATACTTAATTCATTTTCGCCAATTTTGAGAAAGAGCCCCAAAATTACTGGCTAGCTTTTAATTTACCAAAAATTCTCAAGAACGATTTTAAGATATAATGGGCCAAATACTTGGTGATTTGGTAAAAATTAACATTAATATGTCCGTATGATTAACTACTCGTAAACTATTTTATGCACATATAACTATTTTCACGCGTGCCTTATAATAACTTGACGTGATCTAGGTCACATCAAGTCTATTTGTACCTCATTAAAAGTAAATTATTGGTTTATTCATGGACAGTTTATGAGTGCACGTTTCATTGTTTTGAAGTTTTTGATCATTTTTAATATGTATGTTTAGTTAATGTACATATCAACTTGTTGAGTGCTCATTTGTTCTCTTGTGTATACTGTTTTCGTCTTCGTATTGATGGTGCACACCTCCGCTCTTCTACGCCAGTCGCTGATCTTCAGCACTCGCAGGTCTTGTGACACTCGATCCATTCAGAAAAATCGTGGTCTTCCAACGCATTGTTTTTTTCTCAAAAGAAGAAGAAAGATTAGTTAGCTTACAATTATCCTTGCGTGATATAAAACTGTCTGATCTAATGTGGGCGTTGAGTTTTGATAAATCTCTTGTGTATACTGTAACTGGGTAAAATAGATAGTGGAATATAATATATATCATTTGAAGAAGAGAGGTTTATCAATCAAGTAACAAGCAGATTTCGTAGAGTAACTTCTGCTCAGATAAGGTTCATTAGGGATTCATATAAGGGCTACACGGTTTTTTCAACTAGGTTACCAGGTTTCAAATATTAAAATAAATATGTTTTTTTAATATTATTCAATTATATTTAATTTGGCTTAAACTTTCCTTATAATTATAACAAGATAAAATAAGTGGCTTAATAGTCAGGATACATCAATTAATGCGTTAAAAAAATACAATTTTGGTTAATTTTGAAAAAAAATTGTTATGCATTTTGACTGGGATAGACTTATCGGGTACGGGGCAAGTATAATTATTCCACCACCAATACGAAACACCCCCCCTTGTTCAAATAAAAAATATGTGTGTATATGATGAGTATTTGTTTGTCATAAAACAAAAAACTTTGCTTGCTTTTTTCTTAATATGAAAAAGCAAGGGTTGGAAAAAATTTGAGTATCGCAGAAGTTGAGTGCAACAGAAGTTTGGCAAAAGTGCCAAGACGTGAGTTTTGTTCAGTGAGCGACCTGCGACGACAGCGCCATCTGTTAAAGGCTCACTACTTGGGTCTACCGAGAACGGCCGCGGAGATTATTCGTTATTTTTGACGTGGATGGAACACGTCGGTGTAAGTGGCAGCCCCATTTGCCGACTTCAATGAATTTATATGTACTTGAACTGAGCTAAAAGCTTATTTATTCTGTATCACGTGATACCGGAAACAGATATTCAAATCAACATCCGATATGGATGAAAAAAAACGTTTAAGAAATATGACAGAAATATATATCAAGGAAAATTGTTTGTACATAAAAAAAATCGTTTAAATGAAAACAGCAAATAATCGATATAATGGACGGGAGTTTATTTGATCCTTAAATAATATCTATGTTCTTTCCTAATGCAGTAATAATGAAAGTATCTCAATTTATTTTTTACTACAAGAAGTGGTTGTTACCCAGTTGTTCAACTTATCTTTTCGAAGAGAGTGGTGATAAAGATATGGGCTTGGACAGGACAAGTGGTTAAGTAATTTACCTTACTACACCTTGTCGTGTAAGATATACATATTGATAGCAAAAATACTGTTCGTACTGGGACTTGAGCTCAGGAAATCCGACATCATAGCAAACAATGTTGACTGCTGCATCACTCATCCGACAATATTCCCTTTAGTTGAAATAATTTTATTTAAAAAATATAATCTTAAAACGTGATAGATATAAACTCTCAATTGAGCAGTTCAACAAAAGCTGTTTTTGTGAGAATTTTTACTGTATTAAATCGCATAACCTTCTTATTTCACAGAAGGAACGGATATAGTAAAAAAGCTTAAAAAAAGATTAGTGCTTTGCTATTCGTTCTCACTGCACCTCGAATTAAAGAACGGAAGAGTAAAACAGAAAGTAACAATATTGGTGTTAACTTGAACACAAATTGATTAAAAGTGATTTAAAAAAAAACATAGTGACGTCACATATATTATAACATAGAATAAACATTATTGATTCAATTGGTGAAAATTCATTATAATGTTGTGGTAAAAATATCACTTTATAAATGTGTTTTGGTGATCAACGTCATTAGTTTTGACCACGAAACTACTGATTTGAATGCCGTTATGGCTCTTTTATTTGACAACGTAGATGTCTGTGATGTTTAAATATATGTAAAATTCTTTCTTCTTTGGCCATGTTCGCTCCCTATGTGGAGCAGTTCCTCTGAGTTACTCACAAAATCAAACCACCTCACCCCCATTATCCAACGCAAGCATCTGATCTCGAAGCTCAGTATACGGTTTTTATGAGTCTTCGTCATGTGCCATGATTCGCAACCGTAAAGCAGTATCGGCAGAATTCAAGCGTTGAATAAGTGGCATTTGGTTTTAACCGAGTACAGATGTGTGTCCCAGACAGTCTGCATTGAGTTGAATGTGGCTCCAGCCATTCCTAAACGAATGGCGAGCTCCTTTTTTGTACACCGTCTTCGGGGATATGTAACATATCGACCCATTATCGCCAAAAGAACATAAGTGACGCAATTCGGTAAATTGCGTTTTAAGTTCAATATCGCCTTAGGCCAGCGGTGGGCTGCCAATATGTTCACAAGAGGCTCGCTTAATCTCAAATTCTCGTTTTCCTGGGGAAGGAGTGATTTTTTTATCACTCCTATATGCAATACTTAAATACGCAATTGATTGTTACTTAATACACTTAGAATATGTAAAAAATTGTAATTTACCGTTAACTTATCAATTTAAATAGCTAACAATGAACTACAGTGAATAGTAACGCTGTCATAGAAAATATATGTCAGAAGTTGCAGTTATGTACTTATTTGATCTCGGAATAGTATTTTTTAAAAAATAACAAAGGGCTCGCCAGCCTTAGTAAAATTTAACAAGGGAATCGCGCGAGCCCTTCTGAGCCCCTTTCAGCCCACCCCTGCCTAAGGCGTCAGTTAAAAATTGTTTAGAGAGTTATTTCATTCGCCTGATCTTTTTTAGGGCCTGTGCATTTAAGTGTATTAACTTGTTATCGTTTGCTCCACGTATACCCCGGTTGAGAAACGCTGGTCTAGAGAACTGAAAGTATTCAGAAAATCGTATTATAATATCAGAATAGGCATTGACTGTCTATAACTATTAACCACCTATAACGCATTGCCTAGAGAAGTGGAAATTTTTAGTGATAGTATTTGTGAACTGTTTGTCAAATTTTTACTATTTTATTTCTTGATTTTTTATGTTGATTTTGATGTATTATGTAGTTTTATTTTATATTTTGTCTTATTATATTTTTCAAGTACATGGCAAATTGGCTTCAGCTGTTCATGTACTGTAATTTTATTTTTTAACAATAAATAAATATATAAATAACTATTTACTAATCGCACTTAAGGAATTTCTGTTTCAATCTTGATTCTAAAAAAATTCTGTAAATATTTTTTTTCGGTTACTGTTACAGGTTGATATATTCAACAAAGGGATCGAATCCCTGATTGTGTATTTGTAACTATTTCAAAGCCGAGTAGTGTCTCTATCAAAAGATAAAATGAAATTGTGCCTGACACTTCCTTCGACTTGGAGCACGTGTGTTTATTGATCTCTAAGTTAAGTGACGTCATTAATTTACGACCCCCCATTAAATGCAGCTGGTGAGCGACATGCGATAGTCACATCTCGTAAGTGATTTCTAATTAGTTAGTGATCACTGTCATCGTACATAGTGTGCTACTCTTAATGAAACGTACACATGACGCACGAAAAAAATATGGTCAATTAAAGCAGGAAAGTTTTTGTGCAGAAGGTATATTAAAAAAATATCTATGCAACTATTCCAATTCTAAAATAAGCTTAATTGTTTCATTTGATTATTTTTTAGAGCGTACGCTACAACAATGACTAAAATACAGACCTATTACTAATTTTCAATGTTTGGTTTTAATCATGTTTCATCAAGAGCATCCAATTCCAGATCGATTTTATGCTCCCAGAATTTTGGGATTGACAATTTTTCAGTGCCAAGATCTTAAAATGATGCTTTTGATGAGTGAAATTGGTTCTAATCTTTGGTAGGTTATGTGAAATAAGTATAAAAAAGTTGTTTAGTTTTTAAGATTTTCCTGCTCTCTTTCGAAAAAAAGAGAAATTAAGTCAGTTGCTTGTTACAAGCAGTTCTCGTAGAAATACTTATGTTAAGATGAAATTCATTAGAAGTCCATGTGCTTCACATAAGGAGCGGACATGGTAAACATATTTTTGTTTGACTTTGAATCAACTGATGATAATTTTTGCAATAAACAAAACAGACTTATTGTATAATAAATAATGTGGATTTTTTAAAATGTGATATTCAATTTGATAATACACACATAAAAAAATAAAAAACTTCTCCCCTAAATCATTCTCTTCCAAGTACTCATTGCTTTATTTGTTATACTTTTAAGATATTCCAACAAAAACCTACAGCTTAAATATTCACTTGATTATTTTGAATAATTAAATACATTCAAAATATTTTATTTTATAAAAATATTCGAAAATAGCCCCTCATTTAATTCCCCGAATGCACCCCTCGGAATTCATTTTTTAACTTAAGTGGTAGGTGGTGTAGCAATTCTAATTTTGAATAAGTAGGCACTTTAAAAAATATGAAGGCTTCATATTCTTCACTTTGGTGTAGGGGAGAGGTGACAGAAACACGGTGTCATATCCTTTACTTACTGCTCTCAGATAAAAAAAACCTTGCTTTGACAATTTTGACAAGTAGTACCAGTTAATCCAAAATTTTATTTTGTTGTTTTTCTAAATACAAATGTGTACAAGTATTTACTTAAATACTTTCAGTTGACAAATATTTGTGAAAATTGCTTTTTTTTGTTTTTAACCATGTCCGCTCCCAATGTAGAGCATATGGACTCCTAATGGAGTTTATCTCAACAGAAGTGTTTCTACGAGAACTGCTTGTTACTCAGTTGCTCAACCTCTCTTTTTACAAAGAGAGTAGGGATAGAAGGATAGGGCTAGAACAGGATTAGTGGTAAGCTAATCGCTTTCAATACGCTTCGTTCGTAGGATAGGATGGGTGAGAGGAAGGAATTCAAGAAATCACATACATCCATGCCTTTGAACAGAAATTCATAAATCGATTGAAAAATCAATTTATAAAAACTGTCTGTACCGGGATTTGAACCAGGGCCTCCGTAGCCGAAGCCAATAACGTTGACCACTCGACCACACAGGCGGCACTTTTTACAAGATATATTCTGAGGCATCCGATCATTGACCCTTATTGTGATCCTGAGATCTTAGAATGTGCCATCTATTAATATTTGCTATGGCAGGATTACTGGTAAGCTAATCGCTCTCGATGCGCTCCGTTCATGAGATAGGATGGGTGAGAGGGAGGAATTCAAGACATCACATACATCCATGCCTTTGAACAGAAATTCATAAATCGATTGAAAAATCAATTTATAAAACTGTCGTAGCCGAAGCCAACAACGTTGACCACTCGACCACACAGGCGGCAGCTTCATTTATTAGATTGAATAATTGAGACACATTTTCACAGGAAGTTTAAATCCTATTAAATAATTTTATATAAAATATATTGCCTAGAAATGTAGGCCAGGTCCGTGGTACATAGTAAACGTCGTTGGATTCCATGACGGATCTCACGGATTTACGTTCCATTACAATAAGCATTTTTTCAGTCAGATTTTTGTTCGTGATGTCTAAAAATTCCTCAACTTTCAATGTAAAAATAAAGAAGCGTAACGAGAGTGATAATTTAAGCATTAGTTCAGTTCTAGCTTTGTTCTTTTTATCCGTTCTCTTTCCAATTAACGAGAAGATTGAGAGCTGAGTCACGCGTTGTTCTTGTAGAAAAACTTTTGTTGAGGTACATACCTCCATTAGATGACCATATCAACCCGTAATTGAGAGAAAAACGTAAGCGACCATTCATAGATTTTGAAAGAATGGTCAAGTTGTAATCATACCAAAAGATTTTATCAACTTCCTTTCGTAATAAGTTAGCAAAAATAGTTCCTTAAATGCGTTTAGTAATATTAGGTTTTTTAAAGTTTCTTTTAACGAGCGTATTACGGCAGGCACTTAAGAGACAACATTCTTCTGTAAACGTTATGAATTGTCGCTCACGATTTTCTGCCGATTACAAGCCTATATGTTATACATTCAGAGGAGACGTGGAATCAAAAAGAAAAAAAACTTACTTAATGTCACCGAGCATAATTGTTTTTTATTTTACTCCAAGAATATTAAGACATTTGATCATGCCTCTGTTTGCAATAAATGATTTTTAGTTTTTTCTGAGGATTTACTTATTTTTTTGTGAAACTAAATATTTTTAACAATCTACACATGTGAATATTTTTGTACCATTATAAATATCTTTTTTTTTATGAGATTTGATGTTTGTCATAGGTCTTACGCAATGATGAAAATAGTGTCAAAAAAACACAGGCACCTCTTACTTCATTACAAGATCGATATTTATTTTTAAAATTAATTTTGATTTTATTTATTTCATTGATTGATAAGTTTGTAATAAATATCCTTACCATCGATAAATTCGGCGGTGACTTTGTGAAAGATCATTTTTAATATAAATTCATTTGTGTTACAAAATGAGACACGAGTTTCGTCGAAGCATCATCATACGTTACATAATAAAGTTAACGAATTTCCAATCATCATTATTTGTATCATTCCTAAGCCTTGTGATGCTATGTCTGATGTTACGAAGCATGTGTTATATTTTGCAACACGACAAATGGAATAAAAAAGTTATAAATATTATTTTTTATTAATATTTTTATTAATCTAGTTCCACTTCCAATGAAGAGAATATGTCCTAATAGAAATTTTTCTTCGAGAATTGTTACTGAGTTGCCTATTCTCTCATTTTCGAAGAAAGTAAAAAGTATAGGCTTGTGGTTAGCTAATTTTTCTCGCTACGCTATGTTATTTTAGGTTTGGAAAGCGAGAGGCAACTTTTAGACATCACACAAAGTATTATTTTATTACAGAAACTTAGCTTGGCAATATCGGTTAGCATTTCCTTGTTGTCTGAAATAAATAAACAAACAAGCAACATCTGTGACTGAATCGAAAAATAGAAATAAGCTACTTTTAAATTTGAATCGTTCAAACTATGTACATTCTCACAGATTTTGTCACTAACGACCCGGGTTTCGCCTTTCGGCATTTTCAGGCGTTCAAGTGCACGAATGAACTTAAACTGACGCTTAGTAAATGAAAGTTTCGTGTTTATATAAGAAATAAATGCATCACTGAGTCCAAAGCCATTGCTGGCGAAAAGGATAAGCTCATGGGAATGCCAACAGATTTGAGTAGTAAGTAGTTTCAAGAATTATATTATTTGTTTGTCGGCAATGTACATGTACATAGTTTGAACGATTCAAATTTAATATTGAAATTCCACCAAGCACCTTCAGTTGAAATCTTAAATTATAAGCTACTTTTGTTTATAAAGTCATTCAATATCGAATAAAAACTATAACAAATTAATTACTAAAGTTTTTTAAACAGCAAAGCTCAGTTTGAACTGCTTTTCTTTTACATAAAACAATCGTTACTATATTTAGTGTGTTGTACATTTTTTTAATTTGAACCTTGAATCACACTTTTGCCGCGTGGAAACAAAGGACAGTAAGAGACAAAAACAGACAACGACATTCCGCTTATTTCCTCATTCCGTTTTCAAGACCATTCATTCTTTTCTTTGTTTAGATTGTGACAACTTATTAAAAATTTGACACCGACATATTGCGTACAAAATTAACCCCAAAAAGTGAGCAAAAAAACACGCCGAGGCACGTGTTTTGACTCGTAGAATAATGTCACGTTTAGTTTCAGTAAATTTAAAATATGTTTTATTGAGCGTGCTTTTTTTGAAAATGTAATCTTTTTGCAGTAGAAATACAAAGATGGCATTTAATTTTTACGACTGCATTGCTTAATATAAAAAAAAATATTTCAGAAAGTGAATTGTATTTCTTTTAATTTAGTTCTGTTGATCTCGTACGGCTTTGACATATCAAGATGTAGTGTTTGTTGTGAGGCCAATATTTTTTAAATTTAAATATTTAAAATAATTTCGTTATGGCGTAACAGTTTCTGTTCTGTTCGAATGCATGTGTGTTTGTGATGTCTAAAAATTCCATCCACCCTTCCGATCTTTAAGTAACTGGACGTTGCTAGAGCGATTATTAAATCACTAGTCCTGTTTTAGCGTTTTCTTTCTTTCCCTACGACTCTCCTCTTTGGAAAAGAGAGGTTGAGCGACTGAGTAACAAGCAGTTTTCGTAGAAAAACTTCCTTTGAGATACCTCCATTAGGAGGAAATGTGCTCTACATTAGGAGCGAACATGGATGTATTTTTTTAATAATATTTGGTGGAAATTTAAATCATTTAAAAATAAAACTTGACTGTTAAAGCTATTTTTACAGACACAAAAGTGAATTGCTTCATTTGTTCATTATGAATATTATATTTGTTATATGTTTAAAAATACAAGTCTTCAAGTTAACGATGCTTTGAAGGTTTGCAAACACCTGAAGGTAAATTTATTGATGTAATTACATCGATAAAATTATAATGGCATTATAAAACATGGGTCGAAAACTTCCATAAATTGACGTCCGGTATGACAAGACGTCTAAACTACTTTGGCCGGTCAAAGTTTCATCGACAATGTCAAAACTAAGCCCCTTCACGAGATGAAATTTACAAAGTTATTCGGATGGAATTCGCCCAGTGGCTACGGAATGGCTTTTGATGAGAATTAAAACTATTGTTTATTAATTGTTGCGAGATTAACAGCAGATGTTTTTGATACATTGGATTTTGAAATATGTAACAAGATTTATTTAATTGAGATATATGTACATGTATTTATCATTGTTTTTCTAGTAAAGTTTTTTTAATGCAGTTCAAACATTTTTTAATACGACTATTTTGTAAGCAGCGAGTTTGGATATATTTTATTTTACTGAAATTTTGATATTTTCGTAAATCTTAAGGATGAATTTGAAAGAAATACTTTGAAAATATCTAAGTCACAATCTATGAACTCAAATGAAATTAATAATAGGGTAAAAATAGCAACGCATTTAATTCTACAGTTTTTATGTTTATTAGTTGATAGCTATTTCAGCTTTCACCATCGTCAGAACTACGATGAGTTCTGACGATGGCGAAAGCCGAAATAGCTATCAACTAATAAATATAAAAACTGTAAAACTAAATACGTTGCTATTTTTAACCTATTATAATGCAGTTCAACCAAGTAAATGCCAAGTCAATCAATCAGATGATATTTTTAAAATTCCACTCTAGAGTTATTTGAGAAGAAAAAACCTTAACAAACACCCATTGCCAAGATCTAGATTTAATCTGCGATATTTAGCCGTTGGAGTAAAACTCGTAAAACTAGACCATTTATAGTTTAAATGTGATAATATTTTTATATAAAGAGTAAAAACAACAGAAGTTAGCTCATCATTAATAATAATGATTTTTAATATATTATATATCCAAAAAACGATTGAAAATTAATGTATCAATGTGGCTTAACTTAAATACTTAAATGCTAGCCTAAATTTGACGACAGGCCCTAACCGTTACTAATTGACTATAAATCTTTTGTATATTACTCTACTCTATATTGTTGCAGTCGTAATAGCTTTGTGTTGATGGCTGTATTATATCTTCTCTATTCACTGTTTACTAAACACACATTAAATACTTGTCTATTAAGCTCACTTTATATTCCACTGGGGCAAAGACAATTTTCTATTTTGTTTCTAAAATTGCATTCATTTATCACTCTTTGTATGCAACGACTTCTTAATGTGCATAGCTTAGGAAAACATCTATTACTTCTGAATGATGCTGTCCCACATTTTCTCGGAGATATATAAATGTGAAAATTTCAATGGAGTTGGATTGAATCTATGCAGATGAATAATGTCAAAATATTTCATTACACAAAACCCTTTTATAATACTGTTTATCAACAAGATAGTTAATCATTTGTGATGTATTATTTTTATGTGATCTTTTATCAGAAAGACAAAAATACATTATTATTTAATGTAATTGAAAAGTATTTTATTAAATGTACCGAAGAAAGATAAAAAAAAACTAGTTGTTGTCGTCACCGTATTGGGCAGTGACAAAATTGATATATATATATGAGTAAAGTAAACGATAAGATTCTTGGTAATTAGTTCTTTGTCAGTATTTTGTATCCTATTTTAGAAAAAAAACAGCTCTTATTATCGCGTAAAAGATAATTCCGATCCAATTAAAAATAGCTGGAGAAATCTCAATAAGGAAATCTGGGACTAACGGTTGTTTTCGGTCAGAACCAAGTGTCCCCTATTCAACGCATGTATTTTGACAGTGCTGCTTTATGGTTGCAAGCCATTGCACTTTACAAAATGTGGTGTGATTTGATGAGTCGGTTAATCTACGGGACACTGGTATAAGGGAATCTAATCCTGGATCGGTTTTTTTATCCCGGGATTCCGAGTTTTACAAATTTACCTTTTTTTAGCTCTCGCGGAGGTTTCAAAATTGTTGCCTGCCAATTTTAAAAACCCAGGAAATGATAAAAAAATACTTTTTTGCCAAGTTGCCCGATAATTTCTTATCCTTAATCCCAAAATCCCGAGATTAGTACTGTCACAATACCTGGATTTCGGGATTCCAGGAATAGAGGATCTAGCTGGGATGAACTGGGAGAAAGCAAAGTCTGGCGGGAGATAACGAATTCTGGATTAACCGTATGGTTATATTTTCCGAAGATGAGGATAAAAAAATAAAGTACATACATTATTAAAGACAGATATTCTTCATTTGCGTCAGATAGGTATGAATTCATTAATGTTTTGATATTATAATTAATTATGTATGTAACATTAAATATTCTGGCTATAGACTTATTGAGACTTTAATTTTTTTTTTGTTAAATCAGAACTATCATTTTGAAGAGCAAACATTTAAAAAGTGATTTGCACACAAATACAAAGCTTGAGAAATGATGATTTGAGTGTTGGAGAAATCACGATTTGCTTAAATGCATCAACTTTATCATTTAATTTTTACAGAAAAAAACTTTTTTTGACATTAATTGTGATTTCTATTCATAAATTTTACAATGGACTATCAGAATAGAGGCATCTTTTAAAATTTGTGACAAATCACTTTTTGAATTTTTGTTCCTCATTTATTACTTACCAACATTGACAATATGTTAGTTGAACTATAATTAATGACCCAGGAACCTATTACAAAACAACCTAATTACTTAAGGCGTTTTTTAATTGTTGATTTAAATGCTGTTAATTATTCATCATTCCGGACACCAAATCGATACGTATTAGATAAATCGCAATCCCAACGTCCACGCAATCATCCGATGCAATGCTATGAATGGCTCAAATTAGGTGCATAGCTGTGTATATCCGTTGTTGCTGCATTTCCGGTAAAATAATAGCTTCCCGTCAATCAAAGTCAATGGTGCTTGATTAACTGCATTCTAGACTGACCGTGACATGCAGGAATTACTATCGTGGTATGCGAAACTAACCAATGGCGCCTTATTCAGAGCGTCGCGGTATTAAACGGTACTAGAGCTCGCTTTAAAACACGCGGGGGTTGATTATATGAGTCGTAAAACAGCGTTTCTCAAACATAACATTACGAGTCGATTTCAGTGCATTTTTCACGACCCAATACGTAGACGTGATGTGAAAAATCGTGCAATTATTTGTACATTATTAAGTTTACAATGAAGCACATTCTACGATGTATTACCTATTGTTACCACCGATCAATAAAAATAAGGTAACAAAGAGTTCTATAAACTTTTCATATTTTATTGATATGTTTGTCAAAGTTAATTTTACTACTGAAACTGAGCTTTATCATCCGAATCCATGGTGGAATAATCGACATCGATTGCTTCGGTTGCGTTGCCTAAGGGTGCAAAGTTATTTGTTTTGATACGTGGTTTTTTTTTAAATTTTATTACAGCTTATTCCAATGAGCCAAATATTTTAAAGTTGAAAGATTATACGAAGAAAGCTTGATCAGAATTTTATTTTGTCACTTGAGATCAACTCGAGTTAAATTGACACCACAAACACCCATGTCTTAGGTTTCAAATTAAAATTAAAAAATCTATGTTTGACATTGGTCTTACCGGGAATCTAACCCATCTGGACGGCAGCGCAAGCGTTATCCAACTAGACCAAAGCGGACGTTTTCATACTGTTAATGTGTTATCAGTCAATAAAGCTTCTTAATGGGAATCATTATAATAAAAACTGGTCCTGATCATATACAATAAAAGTAGAATTAGAATAAATGATATAATTTAAGATTTCGACTGAAGGTGCTTGGTGGAATTTCAATATTAAATTTGAATCGTTCAAACTATGTACATTCTCACAAATTTTGTCACTAACGACCCGGGTTTCGCCTTTCGGCATCTTCAGGCATTCAAGTGCACGGATGAACTTGAACTGACGCTTGATAAAAATGTTACACCCAAATACGGACAGTCATAAGCTCTTTTTCCAAGAAATTTTAGAAATCAACAAAGCACAGCTGCAAAATCTTCCGATTTTAAACGAAATATCAAACTTTCCCACATCTCCACTTCTATACCCTATATAACCATACAATCATATAATCATAAAACCTTTGCCGACAAACAAATTATATAATTCTTGAAACTGCTCACTACTCAAATCTGTTGGAATTTCCCATGGGCTCATCCTTTTTGCCAGCAATGGCTTTGGACTCAGTGATGCATTTATATCTTATATAAACACGAAACTTTCATTTGCTAAGCGTCAGTTCAAGTTCATCCGTGCACTTGAATGCCTGAAGATGCCGAAAGGCGAAACCCGGGTCGTTAGTGACAAAATCTGTGAGAATGTACATAGTTTGAACGATTCAAATTTAGAATAAATGAATTATCAAACAATGTTTTTTCAATCAGTTTATCGAATTGATCTGTGATAATCATGTTCGCTTACTAAACATAGTGACATACTCACCACTAGTTCTTTTCTAGTCTTCTTCCTAGAGAGCAACTGATTGACAAACAGTTCTTTTAAACTCCATTAAGAGTCATGGACTAATGGAGTAATGAAGTAGTGGAGCTCGAAAACTCCATAGTATCCTACTCACTAAGAATCTGCATGCTTGACATTTGGAGCAGATGTGGTTAAAAATATATCCGAAAACCACTCTAATTTACATGGTCGAATTTCTCATGACACATTGTTACTCTTAAGTGTTAAATTATTTATGATTTTTAGATTATATTTGATGTTTATATAATTAAGTTGTACTTATGTCGTGAAAAACTTCCTTAGTAAAATTAGCTTGATTATAGAGGAAATACTTTATCTTTAATGTACGTCAATACTTTTATCAAATTAATCCGCAGTAAAACCCAGATAATTGCAGTTTTGTAGCAAACTCTAAGTAGAAGACGCTTGTCGTCTAAAGAAGAAAATACTATATAGTTCTGTAATGATTCAAAAATAACAATTTTAATTAAGTAAAATTTAATGATATATAACTTTGGCACATGCACTACAAAGTGCAGAGAATATAATAGTATTGGGATTTTCTTCATTCTATGAATCCGTTTCAATATTGTTGAATTGCAATCAACGTGTACAACGGCATTCATAGATCTGATCTCTAGTTGTCTCGCTTAAGAAATATTTTCCTGCCCGCTGTCCATATCGGAATATTACCAAATTATCAGCATCGTGACTAATTCTGATGCATTTCCATTTGGACTACCCTCTACGATTGTAGAGCTTGGTAATTAAGTGATTATGTCTAAAATAAAAAGCTTCAAAATTTGGTATGACGATTCCGAGAAACAATTTCAAGTAAGAGTAATTTTGTAGAACTCTTTGAAATACAAGCTTTAAAAATAGTTTGAAGCCGTAGTGGGTGATAGGTATATACCACTTTTAAGGCTTGACAGTGTTCACTGTCAAGTGTCAAAACTTAAAGGACATATTCAAAAAATAAAACACTTTCTATGTTAATTTAATATGATTAAAATCAGCTTTACTCATCACGAGCATTATTAACTGATAATAATATGCATTAACACACAGCATTGTATCCTTTAATAAATATATATTTAAAATAAGGAACAATCAATTGTGAATAGAAATATAATAAAAAAATACTGACAAAGATGTCTAGTAATTTATTAAGAAATATTTTTGTATGAGAACTAATTTGCTATCACATTAATTGATTTTTTTGTCTAATAAATGTTTGATGGGTACAATAGAGCGCTTTATTTTTTTGATATAATGCCTTTTTAACAAATAATTTGAATGTTTTATTTCACCGACAAACAAATAATTCAAATTTGAATCATTTAAATTATGTACATTCATAAAAGTTTTATCACCAATGACCCGGGTTACGCTTAAATCGAATCAAAGAACAGTTAAGTAAGAACTAACTATAAATTCAAACGTATTTCTAAATCTGGGATTTTTACAATTTCATTTATAACATAATAATCACGTTTGGTACCTTCAGAAATGTACTTCGCGTACCCTTTGACGAAATATTAAATTGATTTTCGTTGATAAACTATTTAAATAAGTAAACTTTTGCCATAAAAATAGTTCTGACTAATACAAAACAGCAAATCAAAATATAATATCCACGGCCCACCATTTGAAATCACTGTTTGAAATTATAGTACGAGCGAGTGTGAAAGGTTTAAATCAGAAGCACTCTCGCCATAAATATGTAGCTTATTTTATTGTAGTGAAGATATTTTGAGTTGAAGAGGTAATTCCCTTTGAACCATGTGTGTGGCTTCGCTCGCTGTGATTGAATAATTAATATGAATTAATATTGGCGCAGTATTTAAATCGTAACATACAGAATTAATGCAAATATATTATAATTTTAATGCAAATGCGAATCAATGAAGTAAAATATTTATAGTGCATGTTTTGACGAATAAATTAAGCTCACCGTATATCAGGCGCTCAAGTTACACGTACGATAACATTTAAAGATAACAGCATCCACAGAATATACAAGCCCTTGTTAGTGAACTGAGCCAAGTATTAAAATGGTTAAACATTTCGATTGTACTCTTAAATAAAATCGTGTCTTTATTTAGTGTTTTGGTGGATTGTTTAATTTTTTTTGAGAGATATGACACTATTGCAGTGCATATTTACTGAGGTTACTTCACTTTTACGATACTATTGATAAACATGTACACTATTATATCGAATCTAATTATTTTTTTCCTGACACACTATTTGTCAATCTTCACATCTCAGAGGTTAATACCTTAAATAATAATAGTCATTTGTTTGTGATACATTTTTATGTTGTGTGTTCAAAAATTTTATTAGACATTAAAAAAGCTAGGAGGCAACTTTTTAACGTTATTTTGCCTTGCTTTATTTTTTCTGCGAATATATGGGCAGCGTACTGGAATAATACTAAAATAAAAAGTTTGAACTTTTCGGATAAAAATTTTCGCCTCGATTTTTATAATTATCATTGAAAAAAAAAAGATTTTTTACCGATCTGACAGAAATAAAGTTAAAAAAAAAAACAAGGGCAGTGCAAGCATTTCAATTCGCATTTTTTACAATTACAGATAAAACAGCCATTTTTAAAACTAATACAATAAATAAAATTTAAATTTGTAATTTATAAAAGAAATACAGAAAACTTATAATTAACTAAATAATTTGCTATTTTTAACCAATTAACGATTATTTTACTAGTACTTTTTTAGATGCATACTATTTCTATTCTTGCGTGACTAAAAATCAAGAGTAACAGTACAAGCAGATGTTTTTAAATTGACGATGGATGCTTGCTGATTTCTATGGATTTATTATTAAACATTCACTATAAAATTCCGCTTAGCAATGAAATTCTAGTATACTTCTACAAAACTGGCAAGACTTAATTTAATATGCCACGTGAATAATTAATAAAAATATTGTATAACAAAATTTTATAAATTCAGTAAGACTAATTTTCATTGCACTTTTTATTTTTCAGTCAAGCTTTCTTTCAAAAAATTTTGGTTACGTATCATTTTTTTTACTCGTTGGCTGCCACAGACGAGATATCTCGTAAAAGTTTTCGTGCTCAATACACCAGTTACGAGTTAACTCCTCAATAACCAATAAAATTAATAATTGCAAATTATAGCTGGCGTGCTTGGTAATTACGTACTTTTTCTACGGCAGCTAAGTGGTTACAACTTTGTTTCTCTTTTAAATACCTACAGCAATATTTTCAACTTAAATAATATGTATTTTATTTTATTATTATTTTACCATTCTAATTTATTTTGAGCAGAGAGTTTTTTAATTTTGATTACAAACTTTACCAAAAATTCTTTTGAATGCTAATTAGAAATGTAAATTTGATTGAGGGTTTTTAAAACAACATCATAAAATTGGAACGCAAAGTTTTTTGTTTTTTTTGGTAAATTGGATATCTCATGCTTTGATAGTAGGTAAATATTTTTTGTGCAATTTAAAACTTAGTTGGTTTTTAAAACTATTCGGTTGTTATATATTTTTTTTTAATATAAAACTTTTATTTACTACAACTATGTCAACAGATAAACATATAGATGAACCTTTAACATGTTTTTACCTGTTTATAACGTCTGGACTTTTTTACGAGAATTTTTAGTTATTCTCGTTTACGGAAAGTGTACGGAGAGAAAAAATGGCCGATAATACTTAAAAGATTATGGATGATAGAGATGTCAAAATTATAGTTATAAATAATCTTGAGCACAAGTCTATTAATCGAATATTAATTAGTATATGAAGAAAAAGTTTAGTGATTTGATTCCGTCACCTCTACCGAATAATTAATATGCTTGAAATAGTTAAAAGCTTAGTTACAGAACTGGTAAGTTTTTTAAATTCTCAATGAAGATATTAAAAATTAGTATTCTTCAAATACGTTCAAAAAAGAGTTCATTTTAGTCGCTTCGTGTATTTTTTATTTCTAAATTATTTTCGTTAGTTGTAAATATTATCAAACGAGTAAAAAGGTAATTACAAATAAACAATAAATAAACTGTTATCCGTAATGATATCATTGTATACATATAGATTCAAATTGTTTTGTAGTGTCAACTCATAGACACACCCTATACTCAAATATAGCAAGGTATAGTTCAAGGGAATACTTAAAGCTTCTGTATTTTCTCCGGCAGGGGCGCTCAGTACGTCGCGAGCTTTCGTGAAGAGCGACCGTGTGTAGCAGTGCTACGATCCGTAGCAGTTTGAAAATGATAAAATTACGTGAAAAACTTTGTCGGGTCGATTTACGTACTAATTAAGCAAAACGTTTCCCCAAGTGACAATTCAAAACACTCATCCCTGACGTCAAATTTAATAAGATTATAGAAATAACATAATTCATTTACCATATAAATTTAAGATACTCTTTTATATAGAATGATCTTTATTTAACTGTTATATTGTGAAAATTGTTTTTTTTAAACACAGCGTGAATAACAGTGATTTTCAAAGTGTCAAATATTTATTCTTAATATTATACCATTAACTATATAATTTAATGAAAAATAATGTATCAAATAAGTTATAATAATAATTAAATAAAACTATTAGCGTAGTTCTATAGTATATAAAATATTGTTTTCCTAACCAAATATTTCATTAAATAATTCGGTAATGAAATTAGTGACTCAATTCAGTTTTAAAAAAATCAACTTTTCTTAAACATTATTTTTATATAAAACGTTTCATTTTTTTCAAATAATAGTGTCAAATATATGTGTATTTCCTGTCATGGAAATTGTGAATCAAACGCTGGCTTATATTATTTTTTGAATATTGTGTTAAATTAATTTTAATTGTGTTTTCAATATCTGTGTTGAGTGTTTCAACGCGCAAGCAAAATTGCTGTTTTACCTTAGTATTACCTTCACTTCTGAACAGGTAAATTACAACCTTATTTTAACTTATCTTTATTTTAGATATTGATTGAAGTTCGATACAAAAAAAAATGTTACAATAATTTAGATCAAAGATAAATCGAAACCGATTTTTTCTCAACATTTTTGGGCAGAAAGAAAATTGTGTACGGTTGCCTATGAGATAGAAGATTCCATAAATCAATCACACAATAAGGGTAAAGAAGTGATTATGGGCCGGTTGGGTATTAAAAAAAATATTAACTAAAGTTCGATTGTTGTAAAATCTATATTTTATATATTTCATTTTCAATAACACTACAACAAATCGTTTAGAAGAAATATTAAAAATATTACATATAAAACATATTAAAAAAATAATCTATGAATATGAAAGGTTTCAATATTAGCATAATGCTGATTAATATATTTAAGATGTAAGAATCTACGTTTTCTCTTTCAGCGGCGATACAACCTGCCATCATAAGTGAAAATAAAAAAATATATTGAAATCATTTATATTAAATAATGAATTATGACTTCAACCATAAAAATAATATCTTTGATCGTAATTATTAATAAAATTTTGTTCAAAAAGTTACATTTTTCAAAACACAATCAAAATGTATGTTTTCAATACAAGGAAAATATCTTTCCTAACAACGACTCTATGGAAATACTTGGTAAAATAACATCAATTTAACTATATGAATACAATTTTTTCTCTCTCGAAACGAAACTCAAATAGCTTTTCGCAAAAGTTGAGCAATATTAATAGATTTTACTATTATTTTATTGCTCTAATGAAGAAGTAATTCTAAAAGAATATTATTTAAAATAGAAAGTACAGAAAAGTATCAGTAAAACGAACAATTATTATATTTCGATTGAGTTGGTAATAAACGTGGGTGGCCAAAATCATTCAACGTTACTCTTCTGATGGTTATATTTCCAAAAGGGAGAAAAAAATGATATAGATATCGCAATAAATAAAAACTGACAGGACTTTAGCAACAGTATTATTTATGTTACCATCAATTATGAATAGAAAGGTGCAGTGATATTTTTTAACGTACGTTATATATACTTAAGAAATACCAGGAAGTTTTTATATTCTTTCATTTATATTTTACTTAAAAATACTATTTATAACAAATCTTTTTTTCAGACTTAGTAAAACATGTATATTTATCGTCCAAAAATTCGGTTATAAAAATGTCTTTTAATATTTTGGCGCTTGAATTTTAATTACTCTGAGGGATATCGTCTTTTAAACTTTTCCGGGTTGAAGCTCAAGAAATGCGACCCCAATATTCAAATTTTCCTTAATATCTATTTTAATATGGGTGATACAATGTTTATAATTAAGGTATTCTTATATCATAGTTTTTCGGACCTTTTGTAGTTTATATAAAAACGCGATAACGCGATAAGCGATCGTTCGTAAGATAGCTGGGCTAAACTCGTCAGTTCCAATTTCATATGTGTGCTCGGATGATGTCTTTTTTACGCGCAATTTAAAATATGATTATTTATCAAAAAACTACGGATTTTTATAAAAATAAAATGTATGAAGAATGATGCAAAGAGATATTTTAAAGCTCTTAGACTATTTTTTTTTTGAAATTCATAAGAATAAGGCCAATAATGAGGAAACCACTGGGGTCCCTAAACGACTCCTATCGCCAGAGAAGTATTTTTCTAGTCTCCGAGCCGCGAGAGTTATTGACGTCAAGGTTTAATAAAGTCAAAGTCCTGAGTGGTAAATAATCTAAATTTTTGTGGATATTGAGTAATTTTTAAAGTACGATAAAAATTCTCATAAAACGATTTGGTATTCGGAACCATATCGTAAAGACATGATGAATGATACGTTTACAATAAAATATATATATATCCTACTGTTCTTTCCGAAATAGCCTAGTGTATGTGAATGTTGAGTTGTATAATTTTCCAAAAAATCTCTTTTTAACGTTAAGTGTTATTCTAGTACTTGCTGATATTAAAACGTCGTTGTTAAACATTAAAAAAAGAACAGTGCTATTTAACACAAAATAATTTCGAACAGAAATCTTATAATTAGATACACATGCTAAAAGCTTGTATTAACAAAATATTTCCGTTGTTCAGAATTCTTTTCTTTTATTAAGTTTTTTTATATGCATATTAAAAGTACTTGAAATATTATTGTTGGGTCTACTGCGTAGCGGTTAATGTTGTTGACTTTCGTACCCAGTACGAACAGCATGTTTTCGATCGATTTCCGTTTGAAGGCATGGGTGCTTGTGATATCTTAAAATTCCCTCTCAGTCTTCTGATCTTTTAATAATTGAGAGATTAGTCTTGTCCTATACTTAATCCTTATATAAATTCTACTATCTTTGAAAAAAAAAAGTAACTAACAGTTCTAGTAGAAAAACTTCTGTTAAAGTACCTTAAAAGAAGCCATATGCTCCACATTAGGGGCGGACATGTTTTTTTTTACAAGACACGTTTTTCCAGACGAAGAAAATAAAAAAAAACGATCAGATTGAGTAGCCTATCCACCTGATAGTCCTACCCTGTTTTTCACGGTATATATTATTTGCGGATTCTATGGCCGAGTGCTCAAAGGCTTTTATCAAATTCGTTATAATGTCTACGTATTCCAAGAATGGATTCTTTCATATAATAATAAGCAACATCTGTTGGTCAGGCACGCACATGTCTGCTTCTTCTTTACCTTTGACCACATACTGGATTCTTAAATCTTAGCGTCGCAATATTGATTAACCCTCCAGAGACGAGAGTTTTTTTTTCAATTAAAAGATAAATTTTAAACCACATTGAAATCACAAATAACCTTTATATTCTTTTATCGTATATGTATACAAATCTTTAGTGACTATTTGGTCATGCTCATCCTTGTAATCTCCATGTAATTTTGTTGAACGAGCGTGACCGTATGGTCACAGAAACATTCGTCGTTGAAATATAGCTAAACCTGAAAATTTAAAAAATGTTTACAATTTGACCTCCTTTGATCAACATTATTTCAATACAAATATATTCTTAAAAGTAGTGTAAATAATTAAATAATAACCAACAATTTCAAAAAGACCATTAAAAAAACGGAATTTCAAAAAATCGCATGTGCTTTTGGTAGTTGTTTTCGTCCCCGTGGTTGATAAATTTTTGAAGTCTGCATCTTTTTTAAGCAAAATTGTGTGAAGGAAACGATAATCCGATAGAAAGAGGATGAATAGTTGGATCAATAGACAACGGTGTTTACTTTTACGCTTGTCCTTGGAGGGTTACCTTTATAACCTTTGTATTAGCCCCACCCTTAAATCCTCACTTTTTTCTAAAAACGAAAGATTGATTTAACTGAATAATAAACAATTTTCTTAAAAAATAACGTTAAGGTATTCCATAAAAAGTGTACATGCTTCAAACGTGAAGTAAATATGGGTGTAAATATATTATTTTATAAACAAAATTTGTGATGAGTAGTTTTCGCTGAAGAAACGCAGCAAATTCAAGCTTATGATTATTATTATTAATAATACAGCCTTTATCGGATGTTTACTGCGGTTCTTAAACGTTAAAAGAGGATCCACTCGTTAAAGTGCTAAAATGAAAATGGTTTAGGAAGCTTTTAATATTCAATGAAGCTGGAAAAGTTTCTGGGGGACATTTTATTACGGCGATGAAAATTTTCATAGTGATACACATAAAATTTTATTCGGAGCATATTTTGACGTAAATATCATGACCGAAACTTTTATTATTAAAATATTGTTTCGGTAAATCTTGCGTAAAGTTCGGTATAAATTTATTTTCGAATATGAATATTTATGTTGTTAAAAAGAAACCTCAGCTTGAAGCGGATATTATTAATAATAAAAGTGTAAAATTGCGTATTTTATTTTTTTATTCAAAAGACGAAAACAAAATTATGTATAATGATGAACTATTTATTTAATAAAGTGAAATTAAATTCATACACATGCTTTCAACATTTTTCGAACAATGAGATTGTGAATTCTTTCTGGAGCACTCCATCAGATAACATATTACAAATAATGGTTTTAAGCAGTGCAATGGTTAAAAACTTTACAGAAGGTATACACTTACACACTCTTTGTGCAATTTTCGTAAGGTAGCGCTATGTTAAATAAAGGGAAAATTTCTCACTTTGAATCTCACTCACTCGAAATGGCTATGTATTTTTTTTCTCAAAAATTAAATACAATTACAATCACAACTGTGTCACGTGGACTATTCGTACTAACGATGGCAATATTCTGATAAAGAGATAAAAAATTATTATGCAATTAAAATATTGCTATCTTCAAACATATTATAATAGCGTTTCACCAAAAAAAGTTAAGTCTTCTTTTCACTACTTAAAAGGATTAAAATATTAAAAACATATCAATTAAAATAATAAATCTTATTCAATGAACGATATGAGTGAACCAATAGCGTAACGAGTTGCCACTCCAGAGTTCTTAGACTGATGAATTTAAAAGATTTTTCTTATTAATTAATTACAGTATTTAAACATTATGATTACATAAAATACTCACTGGCTATGACAAAATTCAAATAAATATAATTAATCTCGAAAGAAATGTGTTCTAAGAAACCTTTTACAACAAAAAATAATATCACTGATTAGCCCTTCCCTTACTATGCAAAAAAAGCACAAGCTCCTGAGCTGTGTAGTCGTTACACATCAGGCAAATGGGAGTGAATCATGAGAATTATATGTAGTACTGCTGTTGTAGTGTTATATAATTGTATGATTCACTCCCGTTTGCCTGATGTGTAACGAATACACATCTCAGGAGCTTGTGCTTTTTTTGCATAGTAAAAGAAGGGTTAAATAAGATTACTTTTTTCTTTACATTATTATCCTATTTAGGGGTTGCTATATCAAATGAATTTATCAATACTACTCTTCGTTATTTCATGTATAATACAGGTATTACAAACATTAAAAAACCAGTATTACGTAAAAAATATACAATTGATATCGCAATACCAGGTGCGGTAATCTAAATCGATATAATAGAGTAAAAGAAGCAAATTATTTAGTTCTACAGTTTTTATATTTATTAGTTGATAGCTATTTCGGCTCTTGCCATCGTCAGAACTAACAGAACCAACTCGCAAAATAAAAAAATAGGAAGAAAATTTTGTTTTTAAGTAGCATGAAAAAATAAAAGAAAATCTGTTTTTTTACTTTTAAAAAGAAGATTTATTTTTTCATTCGATAGTGTCTAAGTTTAAGCTAGTGCAACTTACACTATTTCAAATCTGTAGACCTTATGTGAAGTTTCTTGGAAGGTTTAAAAAGTATTCAAGATTTCGGCCAAGGCTCATATAAAACCTTCTTCGAAGGATATTTGATATATCCATTCAGCATTGTAAAATAAGTTTTCTTTGTGGCAAACAATAGCAATATTTCAGATTTGCGATATACGTTTTCCCTTATTGCATTTATGTGTTTATTGCATATGGTAAAGGTTTTCGAATCGTACAAATAAATAAAAAAATATATATAAAAGTGTCACCATCAAAGATGTATATACATGAGGGATTTTCTGATATTGTTTTATTCTCCATACGTATCCCAAAAATTATCGAATCACAAATCTTCCGTGAAATTTTTTCAATTCAGCAATATCAGTTGTTCAAAAAATGGTTGTACATAAAAGTAGTGTTGTTTTTAGAGATACGTCGCATAAATTCTTCAGTAGTAAGTTTTTACTTTTGTCAACTTTAGTTTCAAGAAATAGCGGAAAATTAAAACCAATTAATTATACAAGATGTGTTACTTATTGATAATTTTAGAAAAATGGACATTAGGGTGGGTGCAATGGTATACAACGATACCTATAATCAAGACAAATTGTTAAATGACTTAATTACAAACAATCCAGTTTAAAAGGATTTTTAAAAAAATGCCAGTATAGTTCAATTTTCCTGATTGTTTTATTTCACGACAAGTTATGTGTACAAGAAAGAGAGCCAGTGGCTTGCTTAATCGGTGACTTTTATTTCAATAAAAAACTGCGTTTCAACCAAAACGCACTGTTCATTTTTGCCAATTTTAATAAGCACCCAAAACCAAATAAATTAATGTAAACACTAACTTTTTCAACTTTTATTGGACATTTATAGATTATTTAATCTTGAAATAGTTACTGCTAAATAGAAAATAGTTAAATTTCAAAAAAAATAATAATCGTTCGTTTTGGTAGAGATACAACTTTGTATTGAAAAAAGTAGAAGGAAGCTGCTTAAGTACGCACATATAACTGTTAGTGGACTAGAATTAGAAGGATTGCTTTACCCAACTAGGGTGTTTTGAACATCAAATTCAAATAGATTTTATCAATTACAAATACTTATCATACTAAATAAGTTATTTAACAATTTATCTTAATTAAAGGTGTCGCTGTAGACCATTACACTCACAATCAAAAATAAAGGAGAAACAGTATTCTTCTATGGGAGTTGTATATAAACATATAGTTCATCACTAATCGGTAGTTTTCTTTAATGTATGTTCAAAATAAGTATTTGAAGTAATTCTAGGAACCAAAGAATGATTTTGCGAGCTTTAACATCGACTTAAGTTTTGGCGTATTTTGGTTGGACATAAGTAAGTTCAGACAAATAAATTGTGTTATCAATTGAATTATAACAAAATTTAGTGCTTATATTTCCCAAAACTGAGAAAATATATTGCTATAAGTAAACTATTTAAAGTAATATAACCACATCAATCATTTTTATGAATGAAAGAAAAACGATTTTCTCTGTTTTTCTTCAGCTAACGGCAGACTTCACACACTTCGTCAATGGGCATGAAACGATAGCGCGAATTTTAGCGTTTATTTTGAGCGAGTTGTCGAAACAAATCGAACGTTTTGTTTGCTTTTATGCTCTTTGAAATTATCTGATTTATCGTCGCGGAAGATTTTGTGGTAAATCAAGTGAAATTATGTAAAGGCAGGCATGTTTTATTCGACAATTTATTTCAAATATTTTTCGTGTTTTCTGTTACAGTATTCTATTTATATTTTAATAATAAGAGAATTAGGACTTATATTTTTTTGATATAAAAAAAATAATTAAAGATGCTTTGAATGTGTAGTTTAAATAAACAATATTACATTTTTAATACAGTCAGCAGTTCCTTAGGTCAAAACAGTATCGCGTTTCTATAAAATAAACACGAGTATCATATATACGGCTAAATTTTTCTCCTGCTAATAAATAATTCTAACTCTAGACAAGTCGTTTTAACTGAGGCTTTTGTAAAGACTAGATTACCCGGTCAATGGTTTTAATCTACAAACAAAAACTTTTGAATATTGATTTAAACATGATATCATTATGTATTTAGTTCACCAAAATACATGAAGTATGGAGTGAATAATGCGTTCACACTTTCATAACAATCGTGTAATATCAATTTAAAATTGAAACATTTAGTACTCCACTGGTTTTGACACTACATGTGCCACGTATTGAAGATATTTTAAAAGGTTTTAGAAAAAAAACTCAGTATTTTGATGCTGATAAACTTGTTTCTTTTTATTTTAAACCTTTTTATCTATACGCTCTGTAAAAAGGAAATGTTTAATGACTTTTATACATACTACTGCTATTTTTTAAACCTGTTTAGATCAAGGATGCACAATACAACGTGGCCCTTGAATGTTTTGTATAAAAATTAAAATAATATATATATTTAAAAAAAAAATAATCATTGAATTTGACAAATGCGAGCAAGCTTTTTTGTTGATAAATCAAAATGTTCATATATTTCAATACATAGGTTGGCTGATGAAAAATTACATTCAATTTTGCAGCCTAGTACTTTAAATGTTATTCTTATGAACTAGTTTGAAATTTACAAAGACAATGATTGCATTTACTTTTTTTTATAAACAAAACATCTATTTCTAAATAATTTACTGTAAAGAAATGTAAATTTACACCTTATCCTTTTTTTCTCAATAATACGATAAAATTTTCATTTATCTGTATTTAATTCATCTTTTTTACACGTTTTTTGCTCAGCTGCACGTAAAATGTACCCCCCGTGTAAAAAAAGGAGGATTAGGCGTATTTTAAATTTCCTTTATTTTGCAGTTCAAAACCATCATAATTTGTTTTTATACGGCCCGCTCGAAGTTAAAGGTTGTGAATGTCTGGTTTAGGTGATGGATTATGTGTCCTTATACACAGATGCTGTTTTCAAAGGTTGTGTGTGAGAAAAGGATTGAATATTTTATTCTAACGTCTAACGAAACAGCTAAAGCTTTTATCGATAATATTTTATTCATAAACAATAGCTTAAAAAAGTATAAAATTAAAATTTTACATATTTATAGTAAAACAACGTTATAAAAACCTTTATAAGCAAAATTATAATTAGATTTTTTCAGATATTGATTTCCCAGAGTCAATTACGAATTTGGCTAACGTGCAAATGACATGAAATTTTGTGAAGTTGACAGCCTTGCAATTTCTTATTATAAATAAATTTTAACAATCTGCCAACCAAATTTTTAAAAATAATTGACCACTTTTATAAGATGCATACGTTTTATCGAAAAATTTAATATCGACTGTGGAAAGGAAAAATAACGTAACCCACACATGACAAGTTTTACAGGAGGCACAAAAAACGTGTTTTGATGATTTTGGGCCATATGCAAATTATGAAATATACACAACCTTGAAGTGCACGGAGACTTCTAAACAGGTGCTTAATTGAAATACTCTAATATTAATTGAAGAAATTGTCTTGGGAAAACCTTTTTTTCAGTCTTTTTCTTGGTTTCAATTTTCACAAGCTTATCTTTTTTCAAACATAAAAACAAAATTTAGATACTAATTCGACATTTGCAGCTTACATCCTTTTGATAGAACGTGTATCAAGTTTAATAAATTGTGTTTAATACAACGTCCACAGTCGATATGAAAAACTTATTAGCTGAAAGGTTTCCTAATTTACTCAATTTTGACTTTCATTTCACTACCCAGTATAAAAAGATTTTACAATCATTATTTATTTATTGAATGGTTAAAAAATACAAAAATTGTATTTCATTTTATTATTTTACTCACAAGAAATTATCACGAACGAAATAAAATATGTGTAATTAATTTAATTTATTTTGATTTGCTTACTATTTTTTGTGTTAAAATTTTGGATAACCTTCTAAGTATAATCGGTCACATCTTGTTAAATTCATCACATCCGAGTTTCGTGACACAACAGAAAACGCGAGACGTACTGTGCCAATAAAGGTACATTGTAAGTTCACGCCTTTTACGATGACCATATTTTACTGGTAATAAAAAGAGACATTTTTATCGGGACGCCACCTCGCAAACAATTCTGCCATGGCAATCACTCATACTACGACTTTTAATGCGCAATTTTATGTGGATTGTTTTCTTTTTGTTCTGTAAATTAAAATTGTTTCGCTCGCTGCCGACATTGTATTGTATAGCGATAAAAAATTGTGCCGGTATATTTTCTTTTATGGTCACAGTCAGTTAAGCCTTTGGTCACTTAATACTCCAATTTTTTAAATTCCTCATGATACGATCAATTTGTTTTTCATAAATTTTTACCTTCCTTATAATTATACTTTCCTAAAATTTGGTAAAAAAAAACATTGAAACGAAATTAACATGATCATTTTGAGATTACATATTTTTATTATAAACAAAGTTACCTGCTTGTCTGCTTCCAATGTGTAAATATTATAATAAGTTTTTCTACGATAATTGTTTATTATTGAGTTGCTCAATCTTAGGGTATCCAATCCCGGGATTTCGGAGTTGATTAACTTTCAATCTCGGAATCCCAGGATTGTGAATAGCTTACCGAGGAATTTGAAATCCTTGATTTGGTATACTTTTTCCAAAGCTTATCTCTGGAAGTCGATTTTTTTCAAAAATATTAAATTTCTCAATCCCGAAATTCCGGCATCGCTACCATTTCAGTCCCGAGATTTCGGGATCAGAAAATTGGACGGGATCCGGGATCCCGGATCCCGGAATTGGATGCCTTACTCAATATCTCTATTTTTTGAAGAATGTATGAATGGAAAGATTGGACTAGTATATAACTAGTGGTTAGTAGTTTTTTTCTGAATAAGATGAGTGGCAGAAAAAATGAGACACCAAAAAAAATCATGTCTTCTTCTTCTTGGCGCTACGGTTGGTGCTACAAATGTGAAACTCGGCTGCCTAAATCAATCTTCTTCACGCCGTTAGATTCTCCATCTTCCTAAGATTGTCGCTGACCTCCAGCACTCGTACCTTCTGTGACACCCCATCCATCTAGCAAAGTCGTGGTTTTCAAAGCCTAGTCTTCGAGAAAGATTGTAGGTTTTTTTTCATCCTTGCGTGAGATATTTTTGGCTTATCCATGATATCCATCTAAACAAACATCCGTGCCTACGAACAGAAATCCATGAATAAAGCTGTCCGTACTGAGATTCAAATTCGAATCGACTGTGAACCTGGAAAATATTTCTAAATTAATATAAACTTACAATCTAGAATATTTTGTTACAAAACGACCAATAGGTTAATAAGCATTACAGATGTCATAATTTACGACAAAAGCCAATCAAATATGAATATGAACAGAATCATTTATTTTTTTCATTTTTTATTAAATTTAAGTCGTCAAAATTTCGTACACTTCCACACGTTTTGTCAATAACGACTCAGGTTTCGTCTTTCGACATCTTAAGACATTTCAGTGCGCGGATGAACTTGAATTGACTTGAACTTGTTTGGAAGCGCTACACTGTATATTGTTACACAATAAAATTTATATTTAGTATCATTCAATTATATTTATAATAATGGCGTGTAATTTTAAGAGAATGATTTAAAAAAATACCACTACCCCAGAACACCGCAAACAACTATGAGATTCAAATATCCTCTTGCTTATGTATTGGCAGCCCAACTCTCTACTACACAAATCTTTGCGAAACATCAATAATGTTTAGTTTTTAACTGTACTGTAAAACGTTAAAAACGTGAAGTGACGATAATTTTTAGAATACTATTATTGAACAATAGAATAGAATACAAATCAACGAATAGAGTTTATGAATACAACGACTGTATGTAGCGCAGCTCTGGGTTATAATTAAATGAAAATTTATTTGAAGAAAGCTAATTTACTTTCATGGATAAAATATAATTTTATAGAACATCTATTTATGTCATTTTTATATATTTTTTGTAAGATAACGGTATAATATGATTGAATTCTTTGAGAAGAGCTATTACATTATGATAAAGCTTTGGAATGCCTGCATGTGTAATATACTGAAATATTTTAATAAATATAATCCGGTATTGGTTCATCATATTACATCGGATGATGTTGTGACGTATTAGAAAGCTCTTTCTATAAAAGGAGACCGTATTTTATGTTAATATTCATTATCATATATTATATTATAACAAAATTTGAGATTCAACCAGAAGATTAAAAAATATTATATTTGAGTTTTTTTTTTATTATTATTTTTGTAGTCAGTTGTCAACTTCCTTTTTAAACATTTTTAATTTGTATTTTTGGTGTTTAAAAAACCTTGAAATGATTTCAACGGATTGAATTTTGTGACTTCATAATAATTTATTTGTAATATGAAATTAAAACTGATATCTTTTTTCATAACAATGAATGTAGTCCAAGCATGTGTTTTACTTCATTAATAACAATTTTCAGACAAACTATCGTAAGGTTATTTTCGAACAAACTTTTAATTAGTTTTAATTCTAAACTTGTAAATTGTAAAATGGAAGTTGAAGTTTTTTCTTAACGAAAAAAGGGGGTGAGATACAGACACTAATATAATTACTTATATGAGAAAGGGTGGATTTGAAAGGAACTAAGATTTGCATTGATAAACCACCTGTTCAATGCAAAAATATATTTACAAATTATTTTACTAATTTTCAAGATAACTTGACTAATCATTTTTAGCCTTGTGTTATTTGTTTGATAACGTATTTATACATTTTAAGCTAATAATATAAATCCATGTTTCTTTTTTTCAATTTATTAATTAACGATAAAGAGCGTGTGTGGAGATAATTCTCAATAAAACGAAACACGCTTCACAATTTTCAGCAGAGTACTGTTAAATTATGAAAAAAATATATACAAATATAATGCACACTCAATATATACGCATTTACGACGCTTTTGCAGTTTTGTTTCGTGTTGGCCGATGATTTTGCCTATTATTCTGAGCCACGTCTACTCTTGTGTAGAAAAATGTTTTCTTTTATGATAACGTCACTTTCTCTCAAAATAAAAACATAAAATAATTCATTTTATATTTCAAAAATATAGTATAAAAAAGCTGAAGACGGTAGTGTCAGAAATGTTTGGAAAAAAATCGTCATCTAAGAAGATTTCACTAGATGTCATTGGTCTAGAGAAGGGAGCTTTAAAGCTCTAAAGAGTGATATTTATGACAAAATTATATTTTTAAAAAGTTGTAAACAGTTCGTTTAAATATTAAAATATATTGAGATAGATACCGGGTCATCCATGCGCAGTACAATGTCGTTTCTATTGTGTAGTATGACAACGCCGTTTGCTTCCGTGACGGATCTCACTGGCTTAATTTTCAGTACAGCATTTTCTCAATCTATTTATCGGTTTTTGTTTGAAGGTAATGTGTGTTTTTGATCTCCAAAAATTTCTGTCACCTTTCCAATCCTCACATAACGAGGCTCTGAGAGAACGATTACTTAACCACTAGTATTGTTCTATAATAGTATTTTCCTTTTTATCTCTACTCGCTTAGAAAAAAAGAGAGATTGAGAAACTGAGCAACAAACAGTTATTCTGTTTTCTCCATTAGGATGCCATCAGTTTCACATTGGAAACTGGCATATATATATTATGCTGATGCGAATCTCAACTTTCTCGGAAAATGTCTAGTAAAAAATCGATCAAACAATGCTTAGAATATTTCGATACTAAAATATCTTTGCTCTAATAAAAATATTTTTATTATGTTCGGTGTTTTCTATTCGGCAACATAAAACGCCTATACATTTACTCTTTAGCACAAATATAACATAAAAAGTTGTCGTTGTATTTTTAATACAATATTTATAGATAGTAGTGTTTAATATTAGCATAATATGAAACTTGCTGTAGAAAATGTTTTTATGGTAAGAAAGTGTGATAAAAACCACTGTGTCAAAATAGATAAATTACGGATGAACAACCTTATTTTATATTTTCGTTTGAATAAGATTTACAATGTAAACTCTGATGATGTTTCTTAAAGAGGCAAAACACGTGTCTGTCATAACAGTTGTCAAGCATTTATATACACAAAGTAAAAATATATTTATAATATAAATATATCTTCGGTGGATTTGGAGGTTACTTTGAGAAAGATTATTTACTATAAATGAAATTAAATTTAAAAAATATTGTATTGGACAATGTTGCTAAACGTGACACGTGTTTTGCCTCTTTGAGAATAATCAACGGAAAGAAGTTAGGAAGTTATAAATTACAAAATAAAATATTGGGTTTTGTCTTTTTCTACTAGACGCAGTGAGAGGGTGAGATACAAACAGTGATAGTTATTACACAATAATTTTGTTTAATCCCAGTGGAAATTAATTCAACAATGGTGATCCGCCTATTGTATTTAAAATTTTATTCACTAATTTTTACGTTCCATAATGAATTTATAAATTTCCAAAAACTCCAAACTATTTGTTGTTCACAATATATATAATATATACAAAATAATATGGTCAAAAAAAGTAAGCGATTTCTTCAATTAAATTTTTATGTTAATTTAACTTTTAGTTTGAGTTTTATTTATATTATGAATACAAATAAAATTCTCAAGAGCTGCTTTTGAATGAAAAAATAACCGTTATAAACCCTTAAAATAATATCTTTATTTAATATTATATTTTTGGAAAATGTTCCTAAATGATTCAAAAATACAATTGTATGAAAAGTGTCAGGTAAGCAACACCTTTTGTTTGAAAACAAAAGTTTTAATAGTAAAGTTTTCTGCTTATTTATTCACAAAGAAACTCTTAACTAATCTGCGAACAATGTAGCAATCTGTTTGGCACAACTGACAGAATATAAAAAAAAACATTTTGTTAGTAGGCCGTTTATAATTTTTAATAAAAGACAAAAGTTGAGAAATGAAATCTGAAGAATTAAAAAAATATTTTCAGCTCGCTCACACAGATTTATTAAAAAAGTATTCAGCTCACTAAATTAAAACAAATGCCTGGGGGAATCAAAGAAAAAAACAGGTTTACAAATTGTGTGAGATAAATTTCTTTTTTTAAAAGTGGTGATGTTTATTTTTCTCGAATATTGTATTCTGTAATCATATCGACACTTGCTTCGTATAATAAATTTATTGGAAAATGCGTGATCATTTGTTTTTTGCATTCAGTTATATGAGTTGAAATCAAGAAATATTTGAAAAACTATGTAATTTATTTATTTTTCTTAAACTATAAACACGAAACTACTTGCGATTTGTTTGTGTTTTGAATCTTTTAGACGCTTTCCTATAAAATGTAATGTTTGCAGATACAAGAATATACATAGACACTATCTTTATATTTTGTTAACTGCTGTAGCCCAGTTGGTTAGAGCTTGCTCTACCGATCACGCAGGTCTCGGTTTGATTCCCGGTCAGATCAGAGTGAATTTGAGATTTATTCAATTCAAAGCTGCAATCGAAGACTGAGTGCTTGTGATATAAATCCACATTATTTCCTCTCCTCCCTCTTTCTGATCCTTTAATAACTGGGTGAAGCGATCGCGATTAGTCAACCACTAATCCTGTTCTAGCCTTATCCTTATTTCCCTACTACTCACATTGAAAAAAGTGAAGTTGAGTGACTGAATAACAAACGGTTCCCGTATAAAAAACATTTGTTGAGATGCCTCTATTAGGAGGTCATATGCTTTGCATTGGGAGCAGACATGGATAAAAAAGTATCGATATTTAGTTTAAATTTTCCTTAGTTGACTTTTCTATAACTATAATATAATAATGTGACGTGATACTACACAGTGAACACGGTCAACTTTTCGTCGTTACTATTACTATAATACTAGAATAGTAGGTGATGAAAATTTGGATGACCTGGGCTAGAGTATCAATGTTGATTTACTGTTTCTTTAGTAAATACCTTTATGTATGTTAGCGTGGCGTCTTATTAATAAAGGTTTAGTATAGCGGTCTACAGCGACACCTTTTTTTTAGTCCATATCAGCTCCTTATACGGAGCATAAGGTCACCACGAAGTTCTTCCATGATTCTCTATCCCCAGCCAGTCTCTTTGCTGCCTCCCAGGTCATCCCAGCGTCCCGTAACTCCGCTGAGTACATCCTGTAGATGGTCATCGGTGGCCTTCCACGACGCTGGGATCCATCCGGTTGGAAGAAGAGACAGGTAGGGTTCAGGCTCTCTTGAAGCATCCTTAACGCGTGTCCAAGCCAGGTCTACCGCCGTTTCTTTATTTTGGACGTAATAAGAGGCTGGTTAGTCCGCTCTCTAATCTCCGTATTATTTACAAAGTCAGACCATTTCACTCCTAGCATTCGCCGTAGGCATCTGTTTTCGAAGCGCAGTATACGGTTACTCTGCGCTTTTGTAATGTGCCATGATTCACAACCGCGAAGCAGCACAACGACACCTATAATTCCATAAATTATTAAGTGACTTATTTACATACATTTGTCTAATTCAGCCATACTCAACCTGCGGGCCAGTAAGCCCTAATGTGCGGCCCAGTAAGCTTTCCATCGGTGAGTTAAAAAAAAAGGAGGTTTGGAGATATCTGGGGAAAAAGTATACCAAATCGAGGATTTCAAATTCCTCGGTGAGCTAAAAAAAAAGGAGTACATCGTAAACACGTTGCGGCCCACGTAGAGAAGCAAATATCGGAATGCGGCCCGGAGGAAAAAAGGTTGAGTATGGCTGGTCTAATTGATAGAATCTAGGTTAAAAGGATTTTAAAAACACCAAAATTTAATAAAACATTTGTAATAATTATATTTAAATACAATTTATCTGTAAAAAATGCGCAAGGATTCAGTGGCGAGCTAAAGCAGTGACCTCCTATTTTTTCAATAAAAAAATGTATCTAACCAAAATGCACTATTTATTTGTATGAATACCATTGTTCAATCGATTTTTCCATTTCTGTTTATAGGCATGGATGTTTGTAATGACTTTAAATCCTCTCCGTCCACCATGTCAATCCTTTTATAACGGGGTGTAAATAAAGAGTGATCAGCCAACCACTTGTCCTGTCCTGCCTTTAAACATTTGTTGTAGAAAATTTATGTTGAGATACCTCCATTAAAGGACATATGCTCCACATTAGAGGCAAACATGGAGTTCATATGTATAACACTGAATGAGTAGGAGTGGACATGGTTATAAAAAAATAAATATAAAAAAACGTATATATTTCAGTATTTTATATAAAATACATCAACTTTAAATATTATTAGCGGTATCATAAAAGATGTATAAAAAGCAAAAGAAATACGACCACCTGGAATCACAATACCTGGCGAGTAAATTGATAAAAGAATTTTGGTATTTTATAATAATACCGCCATTAAAAATATATCATAAACGGGTAACTTTTATAAAAAACTTTTTTCTTACTGTGTTTTTAAAATAGAAATACATCATTAAAAACTCTTAAATTCTGGAGCATGTATATTGATACAAATTAAAAATATTTCAACGTGTTTTCTTTATATGAAAATTTTGATATTTGAAAGTTTTTGATATCGAAACACCAATAACTCTACATTTAGAAAAAACGGTACATCAGTATAGAAAAAACACCGTTATTACTAAGATGGAAATTTATGTAATATCGGCTAAAGAATAGACTTGTTATGATAATTAAATCCTTTTAAATCTTATTTTTTTATTGTATAATATATAAGTAGTATTTAATTTTAATACAGAAATATAAAAGTGGTGTGCAATATTAGCATCTTATATTTTGTAGAAGTTAATTCATCTTAAAAATACACATAGTATCTTAACGTTTCCATTTAATCTAATTAAACATATTACAAACGGTAAATTGACGACATCTTGATTTGCTAGAAGGGTTCTGACTAACTGCAAAACTAACTCTTTAATACCCACATACCAAAATTAAATTCTGACAAAATTAAATTCAAAACGTAGGTAGATTATAGTATCAATTCACTGAACCAAACATTGATAAATAAAATATATCTATAGTTTATCAAAAAATCATGTTAATTCTAAAAATAGTTTTTGTAGAATGTAATTAATATATACTTTATTTACTGACAGATAAATGTGAATACTAATTTAATAACGTGAGCTATATTCTAAAAAAAAAACACTCTTATGTGCTGTGTGTGTATAAGAGTATTTCCACTGATCAAAATATACATTAATACGAGGTTATTTATCCAAAACAAATTAAGACTAATAAGGGTGTAACATACAATTTTATTGTCAGTAGAAATTCTAATCGTAATCTTATTAAATAAATATGAAATTAGTACAAAAGAGTGTTTAATTTTATTAATATAAACCCTTCCTATTAAGGCTTCAACGTTTTACTCATTAAAAATGAAAGTGAAATATGTTTCAAAATAATATGAATTTTGGTTCAGCATCAAATTTAACTGAGAAACGTTTTTAGACGGTTGTATACCGTTTCTAATGAATTTGTTTTCAATGGCACGGGTATTTATAATGTTAAAATTCAGTGCAGTGTAAAACAGAAGCATAGTGGAAGAGATAGGTGTACTATTTTTATTTTTTTTAAATCCATTACCGCTCCTCCAAGTTCCTCTGAGTTTCTCAAAAAAAGCTTTTCCAACGTGAAAATTGTTGTTATTTAGTGTTGCTGGGAAAAGAGTGGGAATAGATAGCACAGAATTAAAAAAGAGCTAGTGATTAGCCAATTGCTCTCCCTACCCTTTGCTATTTTTTGGATGGAAGAATGGAAGTGATTTTTAATTCATATAATTCACGTTGACTATTGCTCAAGAGAACCGACATTCTCAGTACCTAGCTGCATCGATCAATCATCTCCAAAATATTATTTATAATGGTTAAGTGACTGAAAAAAAAGTTTTTGTTAAAAAAACTCTGTTAAAATGCTGAATAAAGAGCTTATGATATTCATTGGGACTGGAAATCGTTTGAAAAAAAATGATCCAAACAAATTAAAAACATCATTTTCATACCACGTTTCATTGTCCACTTAACAAAAGATCTAAAGATCTTTCAAAATCAATGTTTATGTTAAGCAATGCTACAAGTATGACATTATAATATGCTTCAACATAATTAATTATGTTAAGAAAACGTCAAAGAAATTGATATTTTCATTTTTGTTATTATCTATTGGGTACTCAACGTTACAGTTTTAAACACTTTTTTTTAAACCATGTGGAGCATATGGACTTCTAATGGAGTTTATCTCAACAGAAGTATTTCTACGAGAACTGCTTGTTACTCAGTTGCTCAACCTCTCTTTTTCCAAAGAGAGTAGGGATAGAAGGATAGGGCTAGAACAGGATTAGTGGTAAGCTAATCGCTTTCAATACGCTTCGTTCGTAGAATAGGATGGGTGAGAGGAGGGAATTCAAGACATCACATACATCCATGCCTTTGAACAGAAATACATAAATCGATTGAAAATCAATTTATAAAAACTGTCCGTACCGAGATTTGAACCAGGGCCCTCCGTAGCCGAAGCCAATAACGTTGACCACTCGACCACACAGGTGGCACTTTTTACAAGATATATTCTGAGGCATCCGATCATTGACCCTTATTGTGATCCTGAGATCTTAGAATGTGCCGTCTATTAATCTTTTATCATAATTTCATTTTTTTACATATCTCTTTTTTTAAACAAATGATATCGTCATCACAGTTAACGGTTGAGGTATCTGTTTTTTTAAACCACAGCTGATTAGATTGAATTTGAATAAAATATATATCACAAACTTGTATAGATTTAAAATTGAAAAACTTTTATCTAGCCATAAAAAATGTTTGCAACCGAATTTCGTATTGAATTATGAAAACAGTAGTAAAATTGTGTAAATTAGTACTCCTGTAACTACTTAAAAAAATTAAAGGGAGCACGACTAAAATTATTTATTTATTATATTTGGTATGTGAAAAAGCAGACATACACTCCATTTATTGGAAAAGTCGGGCTTAAAACTTGATTTTTTATATGCTATAAAAAATACCGTACCCCCGAGATCAGTATTTAAACGATGCCGACATAAGAGAATCTTCAAGTTAATTAACCAGCGATTTTTTTGTTTCAAATTTTTACCTGGGATTTCCCGAGAAAAAATTTGACTGGTGCGAAAATCGCTATAAAATTATTAAAAGAACAGAATTCAAATAATAAGCGCGATATTTTTTCAATATGAATCGACGGCGTCAAAACCGTATCCGTTTGGTTTATCGCCGTTCGCAAACAATCGTGATTTAAGCGCTGGCATTTATGAACACGCTCGATAAATCTTACACCTATCAAGGCTCATATTATATTTATGTGTATGTATAAAGCGACCCTATTTCGGCTTTCATAAAGGGTAAAGCGCATTTCAGAATTCGTGCAATATTCGAACAGGAGCGTTGAAAAATATAATTTACATTTGTAAATGTTTTGTGCCAATCGAATTTGTATAAATTATTATTATTTTGACACGCATTGCTCATTACGTGAAGATGGAGATAAATACACTTTTTTTTTATCTTAGATCACCTCAACAATTGCTATATTATAATCGTTTAGACCAGTGGTTGGGAACCCGCGGCCTTTTGGTTACTCTGGTGTGGTCTTTTGACTTGATCAGCCAATTCTGTTAGATTTTGGATTCGATTTTTTTTGGAAGCCTTAAGAAAAACAGTCCCACGCAGGTAATTTTGGGAAATCCGCATGGCATGAAATTGTTTCAACATCGCCGGCCAAAGATTTTCTAGTTTTAATGTTTTCTTTACTACGGCCTTATGTTGAATCAGATAAAAAAATGTGGCCCTTAAAAAAATGCTTTCACATAAAAAAGGGTTCTATTAAAAATAATGATACAAAATTTAAATAAATGGCACTTCACTGCTTAAGACGTCTTCCCAATAAATGCTACCAATTTTTAATCACAATAATATAAAAAAGTACATTTCAAATGACTCCTGATATTAACACGTTGAGTCCTGAATCCGCGTTTTCACGTGATAAACTAGCAAAGCGTTGAGTACTGGGACCGTATATACACGTGATGTTTTACACTTTCCAAATAAGTCACAATTGTAGTATCTAGCAATATTTTAAAGAAAATACGTCATCATAGAAGAGACGCAAATCATTCTGAAACAGTTATTCGATTTTTACTTTCATCAAAAATAGTTGCTGATATTATCTAACAAAATTTATTCTTATTACGCATCTGAAGGGTACATTTGTCCCTTGGAAAACCCCATGATCACCCAGTCAATTTCAAATTGTAAATATGAATAACACACAAAACAGGACGCTGAAAACTATCAATAACATATCGACTATCGAAAAGAAAACGGACGTAATCCACTCATGGCGCAAAAGACGTGTTTTGATGATTTTGGCACTTATGCAAATTACGAATTATAAACAACCTTGAAGTGCACAAAAACTTCCAAACTGGTGTTTTATTGATATAATCTAATATCAATTAAAGAAATTTTCTAGGAAAAACTTTTATTTCAGCCTTTTTTCTTGGTTTTAGTTTTTTACAATGTCATCTTTTTCAAACTTAAAAGCTTAATTTATATACTAATTCGTCATTTGCTGCTTGCATCCTTTTGATAGAACGTGTATCAAATTTGATAAATTGTAATTATCAAAAAAAACTTGTATTGAAAAAACTGTGGGTTACGTTTTTTTTCCTTTCTACAGTCGATATGATGGTTCTTAAAACAGCAGTCAAACTAAATAAGACATGAAAAACCTGCAAGTTTTGTGTCAAGCCAAAAAAAACGTAGTAAGATTTGGTACAAGTGCAAACATTGTAATATTTCTGTCAATAGCAAAACATATAAGCAATTATATCACATAAAATTGACTGATCTTAGTCTTTTAAAGTGGTTTCACAGTTATAGTATTTTTAAAAAAACCTTCAAGTACAAAATAGTTTCACTTTTTTTTCACCGAAGACAAAATAGTTCAGAAATAACTGTAGAATAACTGTAGGGGTGTTTTATTTTATAATACTATGCTATTCTAATGTTTCCACCAAATATTGGCGATGCAATTGTTTTGTTGTAAGTTTCATCTAATAATAATAATATTGCAATACTGATATATTTATAGAAAAGAATCACTCTTTTAACAGACACTTTGATTGAATACGAAATCAATTGGATCTGTTAAAAAAATAAATTGAAGTTCTCAATGTAACGACTGCCATTATAAAAAAATATTGTTATGTAAGTCTAGTATTGATTTAATAGAAAAAAACGTTTTGTTTGATAAAAAATTCTCAGAAATTGTTAGCTAGAAGTTAACCTCTTGTATACTTTTCGCATTTTAAAAGGGTTTCAAGTTTCTCTGTATAATGGTATTTTGTAATTTGATTCTTCAAGTTTTCAGCCAGACAACACTTATTCCCAATAAACATAATAGCACATACCAAAAGGCTGCCGAGCTTGTCGGGCAGTCAATGTCATGCTTCTTTGGTTGCGGTTAAGGCTTCCCAGGGTGCCAACTAGGGCATCTAGTCTCGGACTCAAAAATCGTGAAAGAATTCGGTATTTCAAACATTTTTACACGTCAATTTTCAAATCCTGGGAATTTACAGATTTTATAAAATGAGAAAAAAAACCTTTTTTCGCTCCTTCACAGATTTTCGACGAATTTAATCGCCACTTGATTTAAAAAAAAAGGAATTTTCGGATTTTCAAACATTTTTTAATGTGGTAGTTTTTTTTATGTAAAATTTTTGCCTGGTTATCTGCTATAAACAAAATTGCACTTTAAGAAATCCTCAATCTCAAAATTCCGTAATTTCGGAATTCACAAAATTGGACTGGATCCCGGAATTGGAGGCCTTAGTGCCAACCGATTTGGCGATATCGTAATTCCAAAATTGCATTAATAGTAATTAAGAGATAAAAATTATTGCTCTTTTATCTATTTTCGTTTCCAATGTTGAGCATATGGCCTTCTAATGGAGGTATCTTAGCAGAAGTTTTTCTGTAAGATATGCTTGTTACACAGTTGTTTAACCTATATTAGGTATAACAAAGATAAGACTTGTAGCACAGGGCTAGTTTTTGACTTATCGCTTTCGTTACGCTTCGATGCTTTAGAAATCGAATAGCGTGAGGATCGATTTAAAAAATACTGTTGCACTGGGATTTAACCCCGTGAGATCCGGCAAGGAAACGAACGACGTAAACCCCTGTGCCACAGACTTGATGTTATAAAGTCTGATATTGTCTTGATTTAGTATCATTCAATAGTCGTTGACATAGAGTAGAAAGTCACAATTTTAACTTTTTTATTTTTATTCAAAATATAATTTGATTGGTTCAGACAAAAATATTGTGCAATTATTTTCCTGTAAGCCGTTTTCTTATTTTTAAGGCAAATAAAACCTTTTGTTTATCTCACATTACCACAGGGAAATGCGCTGAAACATTATTAAATGTATCTCATTTCTTTTTTATTAAGTGACATATTTTTTCTTATTAAAAAATCATTTCTTGGATAATCTTACTATGCATAATAATTTAAGCCGATAAACACCGCTGCTTTATTAAACATACAAAACTGAAACAAGTCTGCTGATTATATCGATTTGAAACGAAAATAAACATTTATTTCTCGATCCGTTTACAATCGAAGTTGTTAAGTTCCTCGCTCAAATAATGATCACGGATTTCGAAACTATCTGGTCCTTCGTAAGGCATCGCCGTTGAGATCAAAGCCTGAACGCCATTATCGTAATTTCCTACTACTGTAAAGGTCTAAGATCTGTGCAACCGGCTGAACATTGGACATGGTATAGTATGCTAGAATATTTTGCCTGAGGCCAATATTAACCTTATAGAGACGGAACTGTTCAACCAAGGAAATGTTTTACAGAAAATAAACAATATGCTCCAATTATAAAAAAATAGTTTGATAGTAATTTATTGATTAAATGTATGCTTCAGTGAACTGTATCAATTTCATATAGAATTAAGCAGGACTGTGGAATTAAAATTAAACACTATTTGATTTCAACTTTAAAAACGTCAAATAAAATTTTCTTCGAAGATCCTTATTTTAACAATCGCTGTGTACTTATCAATATTTTACTTGACAAAAAGCTCTTTTTCCACATTATTTGTACAAAACAAACCTTTGTGTTTTTGAAGTATTTTTTTTTAAAACTGATTTAAAATCGATACGATATGATATAATATGTAGTGTAACATTTCTTTTAGCCCTGCCTGAAACCAAAAAGATTGATTAAAGAAAATTTTAGCAGAAGGTGAATTGAACGGATAAAAGTATTACCAACACCTATATTTTGAAATGCAAATCCGTATTTTGATATAGATATTTAAATTTTTATTTATTAATTCAAACAATCAGCCACTCAACCATGACCGTACATCATATAAAAATCTAACTCATTCATTCACATCGCCTTAATGTTTCCATAAAAAAAAAAAAAAATCTTATACATCAAAACATTGATGGTTAAACATAGCAACTGAATTTCCAATGAAGCTTTTATCTTGCATTAAACAATGCAAGTGTCCAAAGAGGCATTATTTGTAAACCAGCCAAAGTTCTTCGAAGCTTCAGTTAGTGCCAAGAAATATGGTTGTTTGAATGCAGAACTAAGACCTATACAGTAAGTGTTTACCCATGCCTTATAAATTCTGAACAAATAGATGAATAATTTATTTGTAAATCATCATAGCTTTATACTTTAGTAATTCATATATAAGTTAAGCTTTACAATAGTTAAGAGGATTGTTTTAAATAATACAATTAAGCATTTATTATTACAATAAATTATACATTATGGTTGTATGTCCCCTATACAAAAATAGCTGTTATGTAACTAACTTATGTTTTTTATATACTTTTTTAAAGTTTATACCAGCGGCGAGGAACATTTTCTTTTCAGAAGACCGCACTATTTTTATCAAATATCAACTTAGGGTCGCAATTAAGAAAACGTTGATAATTTATATGTTTTTTACAATTCACAGTGTGAATTAGTCAAGACGCAAATTAAAAAAACCTTGTGAGAAAATATACATTTTTTTTTACCATGTGGAGCAATGTGGAGCATATGGACTTCTAATGGAGTTTATCTCAACATAAGAACTGTTTGTTACTCAATTGCTCAACCTCTCTTTTTCCAAAGAGAGTAGGAATAGAAGGACAGGGCTAGGACAGGACTAGTGATTAGCTAATCGCTCTCGATACGCCCCGTTTATAGGATAGGATGGGTGGGCGGGAGGAATTCAAGACATCACATATATTCATCCCATTTTTCAAATATACATACACAATTGAATATTTGAATATTTTTTAGCACTTTTTTTGTATTCATAAAAAATATTTAATAAAAACTTATAAATTGATATTTATTGTTATAAAAAAAATACTGAAAGCCACAAGAATGTAAAACAATATTTAAAGTAGTCATATAACTCTAATATGGTGAGAGGTGAAGTGAGCCAACTAGTAAAATGATTTTAAAAAAGTACAATCACGTCTTTATTTGGTATTTTGGTGGATTGCATATTTTTATTTTACGAAGATAACATTATTGAAATGTGTATTAACTGAGGTGACTTCAATTTTACGATACTTTAAGACGTGTAAAATATTACGATGCATCCAACTTTTTAAAAAATATATTACTCGGTTCACTTCCCCTCTCATGGGCCCATATATATATTAATTTTACGTACGGAATACTTTTAACTCAACAGCTATATTCTTATTTTTATATCAATTTTTACACCTTATTCTCAATTATCAAACTAAATATTTACAAGAAACATAAATACACAATAAATTACGTACATAATAAAAAAATATTTGACTAATTTGTTATTCTTTCTGTTCAAAAGCACTTGAATATTTGGTTTAAGCAGACACGTTCATAGTTTTATTTGAACTTTTAAATGTGTATAAGTAATCTGTGATTGTAATTATGTCTTTAATTGCGTTCAGAATAAAAATGAAGATTCAGAACAGTAAGTTGTTGAGAAGCAAGAAAGCATTTTTATGTCACTTTTGACGAAGACGTGAGTATTCTACGGCAATTATCCTTATTTTAAACGGTTTAAGCAATGATTTTTAAATATTATTCACAAGAGCACAGTTGATTACATCTTTAGGTCTTTAGTTTCCTCGTTGATATCAATTAGGCGAGACTAAAACGTCAATTTCAGTGGTATTTCATTAATTTCAAAAGCGTTAAACCTTTCATCGTATTCCATAATTATTGAGTCAATAACAGCTGTGTATTCTCTAAACGATTTACAAATATAATTGCTAGCTTGGGGAAATATCAATGTGAAATTGTATGATTAAAAGATGTATTATAAACTTGTGTATTTATGAAAAAATATTCAGAATTATTAAAAAATAAATGTGGCATTAATCAAAACAGCGCATTAGAGTTGTCAAAAAACCTTATAAAACCTTAAGACCGCAGGTTCTCTCTTTTTGGTCTATACTAAATTTGAATCGTTCAAATTTAATATTGAAATTCTTCCAAGCACCTTCAGTCGAAATCTTAAATTGTTCTATACTATAGAAATATAATGACTGTTTTTTGAAGAGACTAAGGGTAAAAAGATAGGACTATTGGTAAGCTAATTGTTCTCAGTATGTTTTGTAACTTTGGGATTGGTATATATATATTGAGAGATATTTTTAAGATGTTGTTTGTAATATCATTGCTTTCGAACACAGATTCTAAAAAAATTGTTTATACTAGTATTTGAACCTGTGAAATTCATCACGCAAAACATTGACGCTAAGCTTTGCACTAGGGCCTCAAATCTGCGGACTCCGAATACTCAAATCCCGGGATTACAAAAAATATCCAGGATTGGATGCCTTATTCTGCACCACGGGATATAAAATGGTTAGATATAAAAAATATGATTTGCCAGTCAACGAAAAACTGAGAGTTTTCTGTGAAAATTAATTTCTTTTTTGTTTAAGAGAATGATGTATGTTTTGCTCGCTCTTTAGTTTTAATACATTTTTAAACGTTTTACATTAATCATAAAAATTTAAAGTAAGCCCAAAAGAGTAATTTTAAAACGCGCATAGAATTCGTTTCTGGCTTATTATTACACAAAAGACTTTTTCTATTACAAGCAATACACTGGCGGATTTAAGCGAAAAATTCTTTTTTACTAAATTAAAATAGGCTTTAATTCTGACAGAACAACAAACGTATATTATGTTAAAATTTTACATTTTGATAGTTGTTTTAAAAATCTACATTTATTGTTATTTGTAAAGAAAAATACATCGTGAAAGGTAATACAAAACTGATAACTTTGTAAATTGATTGTATTACACATATTGAAATAACAAAGTGATCAAAGTGTAAATCATTTTAACAATTTATATTCGATAAAATCGTTTATATTTCAGAAAACTTCTACTGGGAGCTTCTACGCTCAATAAAGAGAGAGGAGATAATGGGGAGAGAATAAAATGTAGAATAAATAAAAACATGAGAAAAAATTATGATCGGATAGTATTCTTTTTTTTTATAACTCACTGCGGAGTACCTTTAAATATTTAAATGTTTATCCCGTGCCACGTATCTCTACATTATTACTAACGGAAGGCTTTGAGTCAAGATTAATTTTATGGACTTGACGTTTATCAATATGTTTAGAAGTTAATTATATGAATTGTAAACAGTAATTAAAATCGTAGACTAAAATGGCGAACTTAGTACTTCCTTATATTATTCAAAGCTAGCAAACCCCATTTAATGTTTACCTAGCGCTCCCTGAATATTGAATCAGAATCTGTAATAAATATATTCAGGTTCAATAATACGACACGGTTATTTTGTTTATGAAACAAATTAACGTCTTTTCTGTGAAAATTGGAGCAGAAAATTCAATCGAATTAATAACCGGATATTTACGAAAATGTTCGTATGATTAAATGTTATTGAAAAACAATTTTATAATTATAATATTAGATAATTGAAATAATTTAATTTATTGGCATTGAAAGGTTCATAGATTACAATTTCCTTTGAAATTGTTGTGTTTGAATAATACGTGCCATGATTGGATATTTCATCGTATAGATTCTTGATCCAACTTGTAAAATTAAATGAATTTTAGTCTTAAAATGAAGTAACGTATTCTTCAACTGATAATTTGTGGCAAATATTGGATTTTTGTTAATCTCTCTAGACCATGATTTATTAAAATCAGGGCTAAGATCTCATAGCGAGAGTAGTGGGTCGTTTTTCTAAATATATTTATTTGTTACTGCCAATGGAAGTTTTCTAAAAAAATGGTCAAAAATCAATCATTATTTTTAAGCTTGCCTTGTTATTTTGGATTAAAAAGAATCATAATCTTCCATGCATCCGTGTTTGAGAACACCAACTCATTATCCGGCTGAAGAACCAAAAAAGCGATTTTTTCAAAAACACCATAACTGATAAAATACGAATTTGTTAAAAAGGCCAAAAACTGTTTAAATGTTTTGTTTAGTTAAAATCTTCACGTGTTATGTTTTCAAACTGACTTAAATGAATATTGACAGTGAAGCCGTTTTTTAAGATAATATAATAACAATCAATAAACTGAGATCCCCAATAAAAGCAATATCTCATTTTTCGGAAAATATCGTGTTTTCAAAATGACTGACCAAATATTATAAATTTTAATACTTTTAGTTTAAAAACATGTTTAAATATAATAGTTACCGCCTTTTTTTATCCATGTCCGCTCCAAATGTGGAGCATATGGTCTCCAAATGGTGGTATTTCAACAGAAGTTTTTTTTCTACGAGAACTGTTTGTCGCTCAACCTCTCTTATTATTCTAGAGGGTAGTAGAGGTAGAAGGGTAAGACTTTGTGGCTTACTAATCGCTCTCACTATACACAGTTATTAAAGGATAGGAAAGGAAGGGGGATACTTTTAGACATCACATACACCCATGCCTTCGAACAGAAATAAATCGATCGAAAAAAAATGATGCTCTTACTGGGACTTGAACCCGTGAAGTCCGTAGAGGAAGCTTACAACGCTAACCACTGCGCCATAAGACACGGCATAAATATACTTATAGTTTGAGAAATTCTGTTAATGGGTACCATATGATTACAAAGTACCAGCAGTTTTGACGTGTGCTAGTCAATGATTTTCAAAGCTAACTGTAATATTTTTTTTCCTTTAATCGCGTATTATATCATTATGAAAAAAAATATGTTTTTATTGTAATTAAATAATAAAGTGTGGTCACTAAAAGAATTTTTTTCTCAAAAAATGAAACAATCTTCAAAACTTGTCATGATGTATTTCAAAAAAAAAAACCCGCTGAATTTGAATAAAATTTCTTAGTTTTATTCACATATTTCCAAATAATCGCAAACTTTTCGAGTTCCAACAAGTTTAAATAAGACTTTTGTGTGAATTTTGGTAGAATCATTTTCCATCTAATAACTTTTTGAGACCTATAAAAATTACGACGCTTGTTGCGGGAAAAATCCAACTTCCTTGTGTTTGAAAGTTTTTCTTTTTCGGAAAAACGGCATTACATGGTAATATTTGTATAAAAAATTCTCGTTGTTTCTGGGGGTGGAATATAAAAAAAAACTTCAGGTTTTATTGTGCCCTCGCAATGATCGCAGTATATGAGCAATCTAAGTGCGCGTAAAATATTTTATGCATTTTAATTAAATTTGCGAGGTAAGCCCAGACATGTTTCGACGGATACAGTATCCATCTTAAAGGGATGTAATCAAGCTTGTGAAATGGCCAACACTACAACTCGAAAGTACACATAAATAAACAAACATTTATTTTCATAGTTTAAATATATTTTTTATTTCGACAAAAAGAGATGTACTTATTTAAAAGTAACATAGTTTTTATTTGTACCATAAAAAAGGCATTACATCAAATTTCAATGCAGGCAAACTCTTAATTCATCGACTTTATTATAGTTTATAGAAATAAAAGGTTCTATGTGTAGAGTTTTTTCGAAACGAAAATAACAATTACGCAGTCTTCCAAGTTACATGAAAAAATCTACACTTGAAACCTTGAAATTCTTAGACCGCGTACAAATATCTTATGAAATTTAAATTATACAAAATTTTACTGTACTTGTTAACCTATAAAAAACCATCTTAAAAATAATTGCTTTGTTACCGTGAAGTAACGTTAGTCTACATACAACTTTGGATTATTATCAAAATGTATTTCAGAATTCGAAAATATAAAAAAGTGTAAAAGCTAATTCATCTATGACACTTGATATACTTTGATAGCTGCACTTGTTGGAGAAAAAAACACCAAAAATAACCTAATGTTTTAGGAAAAAATACACCCGAAAAAAAATATTGGATAGCCAGTTAGCAAATAAAATTTTAAGATTGCTGCGTTTGTGTGTTTATTTTTTGTCTATTCCAAACTGTTATTCAAGAAAACTTTATCCAAGGAAAATATATTCCGTGAACACAGCGCGAATTTTAATCGAATAGTAATGCACGGCTATAGCCTAGATCAGAGGTGGGGAACCTTTTCTTCTCTAAAGAATGCATTCATTTTTCTGATTCGACATAAGGCCGCAGTAAAAATAGGACGGGATTGATAAATATTCAATCCTTTTCCCTACTTTTCCTCTATACTTTTTTCCCAGATATCTCCTAACCTCATTTTTGTTTTTTTTAGCTCACCGAGGAATTTAAAATCCTGAATTTGCTATACCTTTTCCCCAGATATCTCCAAACCTCGTTTTTTTTTTTAGCTCACCGAGGAATTTGAAATCCTGGATTTGCTATACTTTTTTCCCAGATATCTCCAAACCTCATTTTTCCAGAATTGGTCAGGAGGCCGCACCGGAGTGGCCAAAAGGCCGCGGGTTCTCCACCTCTGGTCTAGATTGTGACAAAGAATCAAGGAATAAAAAAACTATCGTAATACTATAAAACTAAATATCAAGAAGAGAATTCTTTGTCAACAATTTGAGAAAAAGCCTAAGACCGAGATGTCTGGAGAAAAGTTGAATGTCAAACGAACAGACAGTGTTAAATGCATTTATGAACTAGGTAAGGAAAACTGGCTTTTTGTGAATAAGTCAATATTACTTTTCGCTTTTATGTGGCTAAAATTTACTTTATAGATTTTTTTAAATACCATATATATAAATTTATTTTATATTCCTGTGTAGAACCACAAAAATATTACGGTCATAAAAATCGAATCAGTATTTTTGTTTGAGAAACTTCTAACAATGATTCATTTATTTCAAAAATAATCCACATTATTTCATTTTTTTATCAATCCTGTAGCCTTTATAAAACGGAGGCAATGTACGTACAGCGAGCACTTAAATTAGGGCTTTGAAGAAAGTCAAATCTCAAGAGTATAATAAATGTTACGGCAAATATAATCTCACGAATGACACTATACGGCAAAGAAAAATTACCCCCATTTAAAATAACACTTTTTATACGGCCGTGTAAAACTACCCTTGTAATATTTTCTTTGGGAATAAAATATCGTGATCTTTAGAGTAAAAGTTACAGTCACATAGGCCGCAGGGACTAGGTTGTATTATAGTTCTGAATTTGTATAGATTTGAATCTGTAATACGTTTGTACTGTACTTTTATTTAACGTATATTGATTTCGGTTCATGACAGATTATTTCAGTGACGTTATTGATTTGATTTATGAATAATTAATGATTTATTGTGATGCATGAGTACTTTTTTTTAACATGAAATACTTAACATGAAATACTAACAGCATAATCTTTTACTTAAACTGCCAACCAGTCAGCTCTGAAATTATATAATATATATGTAATATGTAAATTTTTCCGTTACATCGAATTTTTATAAATCTGTCAATATCCAACAATTATATTGACAGATTTGTAAAAGAAAACGATGACTTTGTTAAAAAAATCAGCTAAAAACGAACGACATAAGAAAAAGCTGACTATAGAACAGTTTGAACTATAGAGTCTACAGAAACAAACAACTTTGATGTTATCATAAAACTTGCATCTAAATCAAAAATGTAAATCATTGAAAATATATCAACATCATGAACGAGTATTTTTCATGAATAAGCTAATGTCATATAAAACTACCAATAGGTTCATCATTCAAACGATCATCAATCATTCTTGAACTGATTTGAAAAATGTATTTAAATTAATGACAAACAGTTTTATTAAATTCAAAATTCGATCTCGGTTAATTCTTATTATAGATAAACCGGTTTTTTGCATATTTAGAACAGGTATTTCGGTATGAAAAAAGCAGTATGAATGACAGAATCCTAGTTTTGGTAATAACAATATTAAAAACCTCTGAGCTGATTAAAATTTAATTAAAACAACACAAAAGCCAAACGTAATATGACAACTTTCAATCGCTCAAAAAATATTCACTTATATCAAATTCAGACTATTATTTATATATTGTAAAGCGATATGAAATTACGAAATAAAAATAATACTTTATTAAAAAAGAAATACATTACGTAACTGAAACATATAAATTGACAAAAATCTACTAGCTAATAGCGTATAAAAAAATTGAACAAAAAAACCACTTTAGGATATCTAAGAATGGAGGTTTTTAGTGACTGTTGGGAATATATCGAATACTTTGACCTTTAGAATTTTTTTCTGAAACACAATTTGATATTACAGAAAACGTTCATTAGTTAGTCAAATAAACTAACAGACGAAGCTTTATAAGTGTTTATGTTTCGATTATAATGTGTGTCTTTTAGCTTACTCTAACGTTATTATAAAATCTCTTTTTTGCAAAAATGCTCTTATACTTATAATGGTATATACATATATATATGTTAGTTAGATTATTGATTTTCATTTTGAAATTAAATAAATAATTGTATCTGGCTTTATTAATTCAATAAAGGACAAAAGTAATAATAAAACAAACATTCAATTCGATTCAATAAAAACCAACCGTCCTTCCTCGATAATAAGTGGCTTATTTTTTTACAATTCCCGCTCTAAATGTGTTGTTTATAGACTACTAATTGAGTTTATCTCGACAAAAGAGTTTCTACGAAAACTGTTTATTACTTAGTTCATCATACTTTCTTAGAGAGTAAGAATAAAAGAATAGGGCTAGAACGGGGCTAGTTAGAGGTAAGCTATTCACTCTCATAACGCCTCGTTTCTTAGGATAGAATGGGTGAGAGAGAGAGAGAGTTAAATACATCACATAAATCTATGTCTTCTAATAAAAATATGTAAATTCGTTGAAAAATCAATCAAATACAATCTGCTCTTATTGGGATTAGAGCTCGTGGCTTCCGTGTTCTAAGCCAACGACGTTGACATTCAACTATGTTGGCAATTTTCTTCTTCTTCTTCATATTCGCTCTTTATGTGGAGCATATGGCCGCCATATGGCGCATTCATGTTTCCCTGTCACCAGCCAATTGCTTTGCTCCCTCCCATGATATGTCAGCATCCCTCAGTTCCACCTAGTATATCCTATGGATAGTACCCGACGGACGTTCAGGAAAAGAGGCAGGCAGGATTAAGGCTTTCCAGAGGCTTCGCAGCACATGACCCAGCCGGTTCCAACGTCTCTTCATAACTACTGACGTGACGGAGCGCTGTGTTTTACCTTCCCTTATCTCCGAATTCCTAACAAAATCAAACCACCTTACCCCCATTATCCGACGCAAGCATCTTTTCTAAAAGCTTAGCATACGGTTTTTTCGAATCTTTGCCAGGTGCCATGATTTGCAAATGTAAAACAGTACCGGCAGAATGCAAGTGTTGAATAAGTGGCATTTGGTTTTATGACCTTGTCGGCAATTTCATTAAAAATAGAGCATTGTATTGATTATTGGTCGCTCTTCACAGTAGACGCAATTCACAGACAATACAATTTAAAAAATAAATGCTTGTTATAATCAAGAGAATACGGTATTCACAGTGTTACCACGATCTTTCGTTCTCGTATTCATTGTTTTCCTACATTTATAGTAAAAAAAATGCAAATGAAACTACGATTTAATTATCTTGTAACGATCGTTTTTGGGAAGATTTTAAAATGACTATATTAAAATGACATTATGTCTCAAAATAATTTCTATTACTTTTAAGAATTGTCTGTATTTTATTTTCAACAAAATATATATTTAAGGTGCCATCAATGATCACCGCACTATCGAGGAAAGGCTTTGAGAAAGAATAAACACTTTCATATGCTGATTTTTCAATCGATTTATGAATATGTACTCAACGAAGTCTGTTATATGTATATTTTCACCAAACCATCCGATATTTAACCCTTAAAGACATCGTTTTTTCTTTTAAATAAAAAAAATATTTTCATATACATACAACGGGACCAAATGGTCGCAGGAAAAATAATTTTCGTTCAGTTGTTTTTATATTATATATTTTTATCCAAAAAAAATTATTACTCTTAAAAATCACTCAGGCATTTGAGACATAAAACATGACTTTCATACAGTTTATAAAAAAACAACACTAAGAATACACTATCAACTATAGAATACACAGTTAAACTACTTAATGCTATTATGATGAAAATTTTTTTTTTGACTCCTAAAAACTCTAGCTTGCTCTGTTCTTATGAAGATTATTATGGTTTAGCAAGTGTAAACATGACATCTATTGAAATGATATGAAGCTTAAGTATATATTTTACTATTAGGTATAATAATAAAAGGTAAAATCGATATTGGTTTTGCGAAAAAGCTTTTATACTTTAAATATACTTTTCGTTTTCATATATGCAATTAAGTTTTAAGACTGTCTTTTTTAATCTCATAATTCTTTTGAAACCCTCTCGAAAAATTAGCTATAAAACGAGGTAATTCCAGCTTTTTTTTAAAAAGTTTCTCGAACTCACTTCTTGTCAGGCTTTTTACTAAAGACTTTTCTTCTACTCCACGTTTGTTCCCACTATGGAGCACATGTCTTCCTAATGAAGGTTTATCAAAAGTTTTCTGTTGACTGTTGATATAACACTATAGCTATAAAACTATTATTGCTTACATAGAGCACTTGTATAAGAAGTTTTTTATTTATATCATTTTATTATTATCATATATGTCATTGTCTACATCATTAGCTAAAAAAACAGAATCTGCTCTAAGCAATGAATGACCACTGTTCCTGTGATTAACAGATTAATTATGTGAATCTTAATATTCCTGATTACTTTTTGAGAAATCGTGGACATGAATTGCTTGTTCTCCTAAGGTATAGAACCAGCCTGCCAATGGGGATGCCACTGGGGAGAGCTTTAAAGGTGTTCAACAATATTGCTCCGGATGTTGACATATTCCACGTGGGGTGAGTCCCGACGAATACTATTGTTTATGTATTAAAGTAGAGTTTGTCGGAGCTTACTCAGTTGATTTCCTTGCTATTTTTTTCTAGTGCTTTTAATATTAAGTTGTACCATTTTTTTTTCTTAATTGTAAATGTTTTAAATTTATAATTTGTCAACGTTGTGCAATATTAATTAAATAAATAAAAATAAATTATTAGAAACAAAATGTATTATATAATGAATGACAGCAGTGAAAAAATTGACAACCGTGAACATACACGCAATAGTGTAATACCAACCGTCAAAATATAATTCAAAAGAGTTTTGAGTATTTCAGACAGTCCAAAATGCTGAAAAAAAATATTCACCTAAAAAAATATATAAATACTAGGTTTTCAGTTTGTGTTAGAAAATAATAATGAAATGTAATATCATATCTGTAAACATCATTTTGAAACTACAAACACGTTCGTACGAAAATCTTTTTAGAGATATTATATTAGTATTTCATAAATTATGAATAACACGATATTATTATAATTTAACAACGGGTGGGTAGTTACATTTAAAGAGAAAAAAGTCGCAACGAAAAAAAATGAAAAATGTTTTTGACGGCCGTAATTTTATACAGAGCCGCATTAAGTATTTTTTTCGCAAGACAGAAAACATATTATTTGTCTGGGTTTTTTGATAAATGCCTCGTAAAACCGTGACTGTAAAAAACACATTTGCGATATCTTACGGTATATACGGGCGATATAATTTGCAATGTTTGTTAGAAATCTCGTTTTAAATTTCAAACATTTTGTAATAAAGCATACGAGACGATAATAAATAATCGTTTGATGTTTATTTAATGTTATATAAGAACTTCAACTTACAAAAACATTGGTTCCTAGGAAAAAAATTGGGGCCTAGCAATTATAAAAATAGCAAAATTAAGAAGAGTTTTCAATATAAGCTAATGGTGATGTCATATTATGCTCTATATTAGAACCCAGATTTATAATATACTTTCTTCTTATATTAATGAACAAATAACACCATTAGTTCTAATAATAAACTGCATATTCGATCAGTAAATTTAACTCTTCAATTATTTTATATAACTATTAACACAACAGGATTTTAACGTAAGACAACAATTAAAGGGAGTCAACTAGTAATTCTAAGATACAGCTGTTCATTAATCGAGTTACAAAAAAAGAATTTATTTTAAATTGTTTCTAAAATTCATAAATTTTGTTGACTATTATATACTTTTGAAAATTCATATTTTTCTAAAAACAAAACAAAATCACGCAAAAACAATTGTACAGCAATTTTTCGTGTACATATGATTTTGTGATTATAAAATTTTCTTCTTAAGTTTCATCTTCGCCTAAATCATGTATTTCATGAAATAGTAATATTCATAGCGTCATATTATATTCATTCAATATGATAACTCTAAGCAGATTAACCACGTTTTCTATTAATATCCAAATTCAAAACTGCTGCTTAATATAGGGATTTTCCAAGCAGTATGTATACAAACTTTTGAAATTTAATGAGGAAAAGCTATCCATTACGGAAATGGAAAGTCAACATTATTATCAAACAATTGAAGTTTATAAATAAACTCGTCAATAATATTTAAGGCCTAAAACCGAGTTGCCTTCACCGTCGTCTTGGTTTTAATTTAGATGCTTAATCGTTCTGTGTTCAAAACTATGGATTAATAACAATGCAATGTCTACATTTCTTCCAGTTAATCCATGATTAAGACAAAGATAGATCATGTTTGACTTGGTATTATTATAACCGGATTCCACTGTTATAACGTTCACAAATAATTAAAGGTTGAGTGGCTAAATTGAAAGTTGAAAAAATCACCAGTAAATAACTAGCAATTGGGGTATCCAATCCCGGGACTCCGGGATCCCGGGATTGGGATTTTCTCACCGAGGAATTTGAAATCCTCAATTCGCTATACTTTTCCCCGGATTATCTCCAAACCTCGTTTTTTTTTTTAGTTCACCGAGGTAATTGAAATCCTCGATTTGGTATACTTTTTCCCAGATTGTCACAAATCTTTGTTTTTTTTTAGCTCACCGAGGAAATTGAAATTCTCGATTGGCCAACTTCGTGTCAATTTTTGGGATTTGCTCAAAACTTCTCAATCACGAAATCCCGGGATCAGAAAATTGAACGGGATCCCGAATCCCGGGATTGGATGCCCTACTAGCAATGTATCGTTGTGTAACACTGCTCTTATTTGTTTGGTTGACACTACGGTCCATACACGCCAATGACCAACTTAACAGCCATCATTTAAAAATCGCAATGAATTTAAATTGATGATTCACTAAAACGTTGCAAGAAATATTAATTCTAACTTTTTACAACTCAGTTTAAATATGATAAAATTTAAGTCAGCCATATCAGTTAGAATTCCTTATCACATTGCAAAAATAAACGTATAATTTTTATCAATAAAATAAAAATAAATATTTCGTAGGTGTTACAACATATTGATTACAAAACAGAGCGTTGTCTAAATTCAAAAATTCTTTTCAATGTATTAAACCAGATTCAGTAGATGGACTATAGGTTTCCTTTCTTTGGTTAAAAGTATAACAAAATGATTAAAACAATAAATGAACGAAACATAAAATTTGATGCATATAACAAAAAGGTTTCCAGTGCTACATACACTTTGGCATTTTTTAAATTATTATAAATGTGTCTCATTAAGTAGAGTAATTATTATACCAAAGTCCAAACGTGTCAACCCTTTTAATCCATTGTTTTTTATTGTCATTTTTATAACGTTAGGTGATATTAAATTTTGCTTTATCCATTTACTTAAAACGGGTTGATTTTTCATATCATTTAATACTTAATTTCAAAAATCTATCAAACAACCAGTGTATTGTATTTAAACATGGTCGAGACATTATAAACTTTTTTTACTATATATAGTTTATACAGATACGTAATTTTAAGAATTGAAAAAACTCTCTTTACAAAAGTAATCTTTGGCTTCACACTTTTATTTCTGTAGTAGCGTATGTAGAAAATAACTCTAGAACTAAAATTTCGACAGTCATTTTTTGTCAAAAAACCACTGAATCAAAGTATTACAGTTTTTGTATATATAGTAGATATATTTTTTTAAACCATGTCCGCTCCCAATGTGGAGCATATGGACTCCTAATGGAGTTTATCTCAACAGAAGTTTTTCTACGATAACTGCTTGTTACTCAGTTGCTCAACCTCTCTTTTTCCAAAGAGAGTAGGGATAGAATGATAGGGCTAAGACAGGATTAGTGGTAAGCTAATCGCTTTCGATACGCTCCGTTCATAGGATAGGATGGGTGAGAAGGGGGAATTCAAGACATCATTTCATATTTCATATTTACGAATATTTCTATAAAATAAAATATTTTGAATGTTTTAATTATTCAAAATTATCAAGTGAATATTTTAGCTGTAGGTTTTTGTTGGAATATCTTATAGTATAACAAATAAAGTAATGAGTACTTGGAAGAAACTGATTTTGGGGAGAAGTTTTTCATTTTTTATGTGTTTATTATCAAATTGAATATCACATTTTTAAAAAATCCACATTATTTATAATAAAATAAGTCTGTTTTGTTTATTACGAAAATTATCATCAGTTGATTTAAAGTCAAAAAAAAATATGTTTACCTTGTCCGCTCCTTTTGTGAAGCACATGAACTTCTAATGCATTTTATCTAAACATAAGTATTTCTACGAGAACTGCTTGTTACTCAGTTGCTCAACCTCTTTTTTTCCAAAGAGATTCGGGATAGAAGGATAGGGCAGGGCTATGACAGGATTATTGGTAAGCTAATCGCTCTCGATACGCTCCGTTCATAGGATAGGATGGGTGAGAGGGAGGAATTCAAGACATCACATACATCCATGCCTTTGAACAGAAATTCATAAATCGATTGAAAAATCAATTTATAAAACTGTCCGTAGCGGGATTTGAACCCGAGCCCTCCGTAGCCGAAGCCAACAACGTTGACCACTCGACCACACAGGCGGCTACATTAATGCTAAAATTATTTAGCCAAAGTCTATTCAATAATGCAGGGTTTCCCAAACTATGTTCCACGGAACACTGGTGTTCCGTGGGTCCTAAAAAGGTGTTCCGCAAAAATTTGCAATGAAAATATATGCTGCAACACACTTCAGCATCTTCTACTTATATTAACAATCGAGTGATTTAGAGTCTCCACTAATGTGTAAAACGTAGTAGAAGCGGATATTTTGAATTACTAAGAGCATTGTGTACTCATATGTCTATGTAACACGTTTTTAAAATAATTAATCAATAAATTATAAGTGATTTAATAACATTTTTTTTCAATACTTGTACTCTTATGAATTACCCGGTCTAAAAAAATAAGCTGTGTTCCGGTAACATTTCCAGATTTGCAAAGTGTTTTATTGCACAGTAAGTTTGGGAAACCTTGCAATAATGTATCACTTACAAAATTCTAATAAAAAAAGAGGATTAAAAAAACACTATATTTCTTTGCACTACTTTCACTTTTATTTTAGCACGATCAGGACCGGTTCAGCTCATGACAAGCATAATCAACTGATAAGAAATTCAATTAAACAGTGTTATTAATACAAAAAAAGGTTTAATGGAATTAATATAAAGGAATATTGTGTTTTTTTTAAATATATAATGCCTTTCCACCAAGTGTGGTCAGTGAACACTCTGAAAGTAAACAAAAAGAAGGATTCTTAATTCTATTGAATTCACTTCCGATATAAATAGACATTTTTAATAGCTAACTTTAAGTGGTTGCCATGTTTTGATCTGTAAGTTAATTTGTTTTATTATGTATGTTTTGAAAGGGTGTTTTGTAACTGGGGAATATTATTTGCTCAATTTATAATAACTCTTTTCATTTTAAATCATTCTGTATGTATGAGTTCTTTTAGCTTGATTTTAATGTCCTTAAATTTAAATATTTAAAGAAAACTGGCAAATGAAATAAGGATTGGGGAATCGAGTTTGTTGATTATATTAGTGACAAATATATTTTTCACAAATCCCAATAAAGATAAACTATTTGATTGATCGTTATTTTCTTCAGTATCTGCAAAACACAGATATTTTTGAGAATAAATATATTATTACAATAGTATACGTTACTGAAAAACAATATTGTATATCAATTCCATCACCCCTATCATATTACCACTTACAATTGTAAAGGCATGAATTATACCCTTATTTCCTTGGATTTACTCACATTTCATATCGTAATACCTAACAGGCCTTGAAGTAAAATATTTCCTACAGCTTTGAATTGGGGTAGTTCATTTCTCGAAATAACACAACAATATAGCAATATAGCAATCGACCAATTACAATTTCCAAAGACAAAAGTACCCTTCTATCATCGTCTTACTGCTTATACAGTAATCCTCATATTGTCTGCAGAAATATAACAATGGTTTGTTACCCAGCATAAAATATTTAGAGATTTTACCCCAAAAGCTCTGGTTATTATTCCGTACCCTGGCATATTATTTTTGTTATCTTGTATTTAAAACAAATTCTTCATAAAGTAAATTATATTATAAAAGTCGAATATTTGAAATTGAAATACATTGTAGCTTAATGAAATATTTTATATTTATACATACACACCACATTGGTTATAATTCAATAATACTGCATTTTTGTACCGTATTCGCTCCTAATGTGTAGCATACGAACTCATAATGAAGTTTACCTTAACGTTACAGTTTCTACAAAAACTGCTTGTCACTGAGTTACTCAAGTTCTATTTTTGTTCAATGCGAGAATAGATAAAAGAGTGGAGATAATACAAGATTAAGGGTTGGATAATAGCTCTCTCCATATTCGTTATTAAGGATCTGATGTCGATGGTTTAGGAATAGAGCATGGAAGTCACTGATTTGAATTTTAGTATGGAAAGTTTTTATAAATTGATTTTACAATCGATTTATGGGATGTCTTGAATACTGCTTTAATTTCCAATTAAGTCAATCTTTTAACACTAATATTTAAATTTAAAAATTTTGATAAATTTTCTAATCACTTTTAAGGTGTTCACTGTCAATACTTGGTGGAATGGCATTATAATAAAAATAATAAAACATTTTTAGTACTTTTTCCACATAAAATTTATTAGATCAGGACCGGTTTCGCTCATCGCGAGCATTATCAACTGATAAGAAAAATACAAAAACAGTGATATTTATACAAATTTAAATTGAAATAAAAAGGTGTAAGCAACTATTAACAATTTAAAGGATTAGCAAATTACATTATAATTACACAAAATTAAAATGCTTAACACCCATAACAATTAAAAACTCATCATCAAAGAATAATAAATCTAAGTGGCAAACGATATCAATTATAAACACAATTAAAATTTGGGAAATTTTTACACAAAGTGAAACACTACATTACTAAAGTAAATATCCTAATGATGATTAGGTGTTTTTCCCGTTTCCAAGCAATGATGTACTTCAACAAAATCGGCAGTAATGAAGATTCTGAAAAAGACATTTTAAAAACCATATCAATTCTTACAAAAGGAATAAATTTTGAAAAACATATAAATAATATAGAAGAGCAGTTAACATAGGTTAGAATTAGATTAATGAAACGGATATAACAAAGGTGATGATGCAAATACAACCTGTTCGTTTAATAAATTAGAGTTAGGTAAAAATTTTTGTCTATTTATTTCTAAGATCTCTTGTTTATCAAGTTTTAACGATTTATTGTTGACATGCAGGATTCTAAAGTTTTTAGAGATATCAAATGTATGCTTATTTAGGAACAAATGGTTCCCAAATGAAGATAATTCATTCCCTTTACGGGAGCAGGCTAGATGTTCTTTAAATCTGATATTAAAAGCTCTTCCCGTTTGACCAATATACCTGGCTCCACAAGAGTCTAATGTTGATAAAGCTGTCAAAAATTCTATAATATAGTATAAAGATATATTTACCGTAATATATTTTTTTAATTGACTACATAACTGTCAACTTCTGCGTCTACCAGTAACGACTGCAATATTTGCTTTAAGCATTTTTTAAATATCCATGCGCTATTTGACAAGCAATTTTTGTTAAGAAAATTTTGTTGAGATTTTTCATATTTGAGGCAGATATGGTGGGAATTTATTTAGTAAATAAAGCATTTTCGAAACTTACTTTTTCTACAATTTTTATTCTACTCCTAGTTTAAGACTACTACTAGTTTGTCGCCCGCTGTGGTTTAGTTGGTTAGAACTTGCTCTATCGATCAGATGGGTCTGGGTTCGATTCACGGTAAGGTCAATGTCAAATTGGATTTTTTCAATTTTTCAATTGAGATCTAAGACAAGGGTGTTTGTGACGTCAAGTCTCCTTGAGTTAATCTCATGTGACTTACAAACATTTCTCATCGAGTATATTTCGTATGATCTTTCAACTTAAAAACTTTAAAAAATTTGACGCATTGGCGTAAGCTGTAATGTCAAATATTTTAAATTCTATTAAACAAAAAAAGACTATAGCAAGTCAAAAAACTTACATTTTTAATTGTGCAGAAAAGTTAAAAATATCATTATTTACCTTATATTAGTAGCATTATGCTTATGCAACTTTTCTGAGGAAAGACCTAAAAAAGGTTCTCACATCTTTGAATAATTGTGAAATCTGTTCTCAGTACATTCTCAACTTTTTGAAGTCGAGTTGAAAATTATTCTCAATTTATAACTTTTTTCAGAATTATCAATCACAGTGTTGTGAATTCAAAGTTATCTGAGAATCTCAAGTAATTGTGTCATGATATTATAGTGAATGATCAATTCTAGGATCAAAAAAATGTGAATCCCAAAATACCGGGATCACAAAAAGGGTCCAGGATTGGATGCTCTTATGCCGATCTCATCCAATATTATTCCGTTATTTCGAAGTTACACATTACTCCAACACTGCGTAAAAATAACTTTACAAATACGGCGTTGCTTAACACGACTTGTGTATGTTGTATTTCTTCTAGCGTATGATTTATTATCGCAGTACAAATACTGTGATTAATACAAGTAATAATACACAAAAAAAAAGTTACGTCCGGACTCTAAGCATAATAACTCACCATATAAATGATACTAATAAATAAAAGTAATGAAAACATATGAAAAGAAGCTTTTTCATTAATTGAACGATATATTGTGTTTAGTTTTATGTGATTTATAATTTTGCAATCACAATTAGGCAGTGCTTTGTTTTTAAAATAAAAAGTACTGGAACTCACTTCTTGCTTCTCAAGATTTTTTTATAATGCGTATCCGTTTCAAATGTCAAGCATATAGCTTCCTAATGGAGGTATCTGAACAGTTTTTTTGGAGAAGAAGATGACTGCTTGTTACACAGTTTCTCAACTTCTTTTTACAGGACTAGTGGTTAACTCGTCCTGTTCGTCCTGTGATTCAAACCCTTGAAATCCACCAGCCAACAACGTTGACTACTGCACTATGGACCCAACAGTTAAGAAAAGATGTTGTAAATAAGAGAATTTGCAAAACAAAACAATATATTATAAAGTATTCAAAGCAAAATAAAATTTTATGAATATTGATTTGAAACATTAAAAATTGCAAGATAAAGGTACCGAAAAGCCATTCCACCGCGTTACATGGAAAAAAGCAATGCTTTTAAGTAACGGCTTTTTTACGTCAACAAGTGTTTTTAATTTATATCTCGATAATACTGTATTTGTTCTGACAAAACATTGAAAATACGAGTATTTTGTTAATCGATGTGCATTTTCGTGTCCAAAAATTCAAAGGTGTGTTGCTTTACTGTCATACAAATAATAAAGTTCGAGCAACAAATACGTGTCTATTCAGCGTTGTGCTTCGAATAAAATAAAATAAATGCGACTACATAAAATGCTGACACAGCATTTTTTCAGTGACAAAATTTAAAATTCATTTTATATGAAAATGCATTTTCATATAAATAATTCGTATACATACAAAATTTTGCTTACGCATTACACGAGGCTTATAAACGTTGCAAAACCTTTCTTTTATTTTTGTGTAAATATAATAAATTGTTTTTCTTTGACTATTATCAGCTTTTAATTTAAGATCACTTTTTAGAAGTCATTAAAAATGGAAGTAAATGACAGAATAAGTCAGATTTTTTTTAATCCTCAAATATATAGGTATAATAGATATAGCAAGAAAAGAAGTTAACTTTCTTTTCTGTCGTTGTCCCATCAAAATATCACTAATCTATCTAATAACTAAAGTCAAAAAGAAAAACATTCTTTTGTACTACTTGTATATGATCAGGAATGGTTTTTCTAATGATGGATAATATAATCTGACGTCACCAATCAGTTGATAACGTCTGTCAAGAACGCGAACACGGTTCTGATTTAATAAAATAAAAGTGGAATTAAAACAAAAATGTTTGTTAGTAAAAAAGTATTGACATTGAATAACTTAACAGTGATAACTTTAGATTGATCGTCTAAATCAGTGCTCCGCGACTTTTTTTCTTCCAAGGCGCACCAACGTGTTTTTCAAAATTTCGCGGCACACCACAAGTAAAAATGTGCATAATATACAGAAATTACATTAGTTTTTGTTTATATATAATACAAACCACAAAAGAACCATATGAATATTTTATAACCATGTCCACTACCAATGTAGAGCACATGTATTTCTAATGGAGACTATCTTAAAAGAAAAGTTTCAGATTATTCAGATTTATTTACAAAATAAAGAATCAGTCAAAACGCTGCACCAAAGTAGAGAAAACTCCGTATGTTTCCCACTTCAGTTGAATTTTCAGCATCGGTTATTCAAATGTTTCTAACATTTAGCGATTAAAGTTATACTAACAAATAAACATTTTTTTCGATTTGGGTATACTATGTATGCAAGTCTGCGCAAGAATGTCTCGTGCACCTTACGAAAATTCAGTTTTGTATTTTAAAATGTCGTTTAAGAGTACAAATGAATTATTTCTTTATAAATATCATTAAATTAAATAAATAAAACAACAGATTCTTTCAACAAAAAAATAATTATTTCTGCTCCTTTGTGATAGTGTCTTCAGAAATATTTTGAAGTATCGACCAAACTATTTGTTTTTTTTTTCATTTCTTAGAGACTCGCGCCGTGGCACACCGGTTGCGGAGCACTGGTCTAAATAACAATCATTTCTTGAAGAACAGTTTTCGTTGTGATGTTACATTAAGTGTTCATAAACTCAACCGTGAGATTGGACATGGTTAAAAAAATAGAGATAGGCATATTATTTTCCGTGCGCTCCATTTTAAAAATTCAAAAATCAATTGAATACTTTATTAAATGTCTATAATAATAACATTAGTATACAAATTTATCGTTAAAATAACCGAGGACTAATTTTACTTTTTATTAAATAAATATCTACTTCAAGTTTATTGAACATACTTGAATTTATATTTGATTTAGATTGTTTAAGAAGATCTACAAACAATACAAATTTTACTGTATTTAAATAGTCGTACCTTTTTTAATAGACTAGTTCTTCAGTAGTATTTATTCAAAAACTCAAAAATAATATTTTTGAGAATACAAACGGATGTTGGCAATATAAACAGGAGATACTAAAAGCAAAAATACTCTGCTAAAAGCATTATACACTTATATATTATTATATCACTGAAAGACTCGAGAAAGAAATAGCACATAAAAAATTGTTGAAATTAAATTATATGTATATCTAAAGCAAAGTATTCAGAATTTCTTTTCTTATCTCTTGGGTATATTGAACATTCAAAAAGAACGAAGCTTTTCACTCAATTTTCGATGACTTTTTATTTCAAACCACTAAAAGCATAAGTTGAAGTTTTGTAATATTCATGAAAGAAATTGCTTTCTCTTATCATCATCATCGTCTTTAAAATTTCGTTGATCTGATTCTGATTAGAAAACTGCATAATTTCTTATTTTTTTTTATTCTCATTCTATAAACTCGTATGAGAATAAATTGATATTTTTAACTAATTATTATAGTGTTAACAAGCAACTTTATCTACCAAATTCTCCATTGTTGTACCCCTTTTAAATAATTGTCATTTATTAATAACTCAAGCACTTGCTATCATTAAATATTAGTTCACTTGCTATCATAAAATATATATTCAAAGGCTTAAAAACAAATCAACTCATTAATAATAGGTCGGATAAAACCCTAGATTTATTTTATACATTCCTTTGTGATATTATCTGGTCATTAATATTTTCAAAAAATCCCCATAATTAAAACAAACCCACTTAATTCATTGGAAATTGTATACGTTCAATTTTCGCTAATTTACATTTCAATAGCCTTTTAACTTAGTGATCTACTTATATTTTTGTATATAAACGAAACAATCTGTTTACTACGCGTCAGTTCAAGTACATCCATTCACTTGGAATGCCTGAAGATGCCGAAAGACAAAAACCGGGTCGTTAGCGAAAAAACTCATGGAAAAGTACAAAATTCAAACAACTCAAATTTGATATTGAAATTCCATCAAGCACCCTCAGTCGAAATACTTAAGTTATTCCACAAGTTGTTTAGCAATTCATAGCATATGTTTCACCTATTAAAGAATCATCTTCGGACAAACTATCGTAAAGTTATTTACGAATCAACTTAAATTTGATACTTATTCTTAGCTTATAAAATAAAAATAAATATAAGTTAGGAGTATTTTTAATTTTAAATGACTAAGCTTTGCCTTACCATCAAATTTATCAAAAAGATAGAACTGTTTAATACTTATTTCAGCATGATGTCATCATGTCATTGTTCGTTTATTTGTATACCTATTATGTATTTTATGAATTAAAAGATGTCGTTATACTGATCGACAAATCAATTACAGAAAATAATGTTTATGACATTTATATAATTTTTCCCGTATTATAAGTAATTTAGTTTAACTAGGAATATGCTGTTTTAATCAACACATTGTTTATATCGCTCAAAAAAATATATTATTACGTAAAATGTTATTTTGTATGAGTCCGACGATATCGAAAAACATTATTTTATTTAATTTAAGATTTCGACTGAAGGTGCTTGGTGGAATTTCAATATTAAATTTGAATCCTTCAAACTATGTACATTCTCACAGATTTTGTCACTGAAGACCCGGGTTTCGCTTTTCGGCATCTTCAGGCGTTAAAGTGCACAGATGAACTTGAACTGACGCTTAGTAAATGAAAGTTTCGTGTTTATATAAGAAATAAATGTATCATTGAGTCCAAAGCAATTAATTGCTGGCGAAAAGGAGCTTATCCGAGAAAAGAAGTTTGAAAGATTCAAATTTATTATTTTGTTTATAATTTTAAAATGAATTATCAAAAAACGATATAAATGTCGCCCAGATTTTATTTTAATTTAACATTACTTATAAGTGTTTGTTGTCTACTGTTTCACATTTGACACATTACAATATCGACTGTGGAAAGGAAAAAGGACGTAACCCTCAATTTCCCAAAACAGCTTTTTTTCAATAATAAAAATGTATACAACTTGACACACGTTCTATCAAAAGGATTGAAGCTAAAAATGCGAATAAATATCTAAATTTAGCTTGTAAGTTTAAAAAAAAAGACCTTGTAAAAAATTAAAACCAAGAAAAAACACTGAAATAAAGGTTTTTCCGAGACAATTTATTTAATTAATATTAGGTTATGTCAATTAAACACTAGTTTAGAAGTATCCGTGCATTTCAAGGTTGTGTATAATTCATAATTTGCATATGTCACATAATCATCAAAACACGTTTTTAGCGCCTCCTGTACAATTTGATATGTGTGGGTTACGTCCTTTTTCCTTTCCACAGTCGATATGCAAGTTGATGGAAAATATATGACATACAGTCATATTTTTTATGATTACACAAACATTGATTCAAATCGATTCAATGAATTGTCTATTATAAAATATTTCGATGCTGCATTCATCACGCATTTCAATTAAAAAATATATTTTTGTATTTAATTGTATAAAATGAAAAAAAAAACGAAAGGTCTTGGTTGTTTCAAGAATAAAAGATCTATATATTTACGGCAAAATTTAGGACTTCGACCGAAGGTGCTTGAAAGAATTGCAATATCAAATGTTGTATGTTTTTGTATAAATAAATATTTTTATTTATAAGGTAACCATTTTCCTTATGTAAAATTGAATAAAACCATAATTTATTATTAACACTCTTTCTATAAAATGAACTTAGAAAACGTGTTTTTAAATTGAATCAAAGAGATTTTTTATTAGATACCTAAATGTAAAATTATTCGAAAATTAAGGGATTTGTATTAATTTTAAATTTACTGATTACATATTTCGGAGATAAAAAAATCTTTTCCGTTTTTTAACCGCCTAATTTTGTCGTAAAACAGTAAAACAAAACGTTTTAGAGATGTAATTTTGCCAGGAACCGATATTAAGGTATCCGTTATAGTGATTCCTCGAGATCGGGGATTGCAATACCAGACGAATATATCAATACCCGTATTTCGGTATTTTATATTTAATATCGTTATTGCAAATATCAATGAGAGTAATCCGTTTGTTTTAAGATTATTGAGATTTCAATACCAGGAAAGTAAATTAAAATCTGTTCTATATTTCACAAAAAATAATGTCATAAAAAAGTACAATATATCACACAATAACAATATATATATTTATTTATTTTTTACCGTGTCCACTCTCAATGTGGAGCATATAAACTCCTTATGGAGTTTATTCCAACAAAAGTGTTTCTACGAGAATTGCTTGGTACTCAGTTGCTCAAGCTCTCTTTTTCCAACGAGAGTAGGAATAGAAGGATAGGGCTAGGGTAGAACTAGTGGTTAGTTAATCGCTCTCGATACGCCCCATTTATATGATAGGAGAGTGGAAGGGGGGAATTCAAGACATCACATAAATCCATGTCTTCGAACAGAAATTCATAAATCGATTTATAAAACTGTTCGTACTGGGATTTGAACCCGTGACCTCCGTAACCGAAGCTAATGACGTTGACCACTCGACCACACAGGCGGCTTAAATACACCATTAAAAAAGTCGTCGATTTTAAAACCTGTCATTATTAATGCAACACTTCTGGTGTCGTATATATATTATATACATATTTTAATTCGTCGCGATTTATCCAAAATTCGGATTTGGTTAATTTTCAATACCCAATAACCGGAATTTTTCTATAACATTTTCAAACCCGGTATTTTGGTATTGAAAAAAATGAATACCGGGATTCAGGTTTCGGTAGACCCGGTATTGCGCTGAATCTTCACCTCGAGCCTGCAAGTCCCATCTGGGAAGAAAATAAGGGTAACAATGAAGGATAGTGCAAGGAACGAATAAGGAATTGGGTGATTTCTCGTGATTCACCGCGTTTTTGAAAACCGATGTAAACTAAACTGATATCGAGATATTAAGTAAAAAAATAACTTTATAAAGAAACATAGATTCATTTTTGTATTATTTATTTAAAAAATATATACAGAAAACGCAGATTATTTGACTACATGATTGATATTTTTAAAATACTTAGTTTTAACTAAATTAAAAAATAAATCAACCGAATCTAAGCTGATAGTTTTAACAGAAACTTAAAAAAAATTGTGAACATTGAGTTCGAATATCGACGTTAAGAATATAACATCTCTAGCAATAACCACCCAACGAAAATCAATTCATCATGGCGGTGTTCCAGTAATATACTTAAAAGATTAAATAAATTGGGCTTCAAAAGAACAGCATTTCCCAATTCATCCGTTCCTTTAAGAAAATTATAAATTTCATACCGGCGTATTGATTTTATTTTCTTAAAGCAGGCTTTTCTATACCACCCCACGAGCGATCCATCACGGGTGCTTTTTTCCAGGGAAGCTTGAGTTTTTGGAAGGCTTTTTTCTTTTTAGAAAAGCGTAAGACAGACGTCGACTTTTTTACGAACGACGTCAAAATATATGACGTCCGCTGACATTCTGCGTGAAATTTTCTCGATATAAACAATTTGGAGGGTGGAAGAGAATAAAAACTAGCAAGTAATTGAAAAGACAGGGAATCGTCTTTGTAAACGGTTAATGCAATCATTTGACGACAGCGCTTGGTAAAATAAGATATTGATGTTTTTTTTTTGATAGATTTCACTTGGTTTATTGACTTAAAAGCGTCATGTTATAAAACTTATACTACAAAAACTTTGCATAAGCTATCTGTGTAATTTCAATGTCCTCAGTCATTCAACTTATACAAGAGTTATAATATCATACATTTGTTATTAAACAATCGAACCAAAAGTTTGTCAATCTTATTTAATGTAGTTAATAAGTCAGTACAATATCATATTAACATTTTTTATCTATGCCCGCTCCCAATATGGTCTCCTAATGAAAATATCACAACAAAAGTTTTACTAACTGTTTGTTACTCAGTTTCTCAACCTCTTTTGTTTTCAAAGAGAGTATTAGGCTATAAAATAATAAAGGTTTGACATAGCTAGTGGTAATCTAATTGCTTTGGCTACGCCTAATTATTAAAGGATCGGCAATGGTGGTTGGAACATCACAAACACCCATGCATTCAAACAGAAATCTATAAATCGATTAAAAAAAATGCTGTTCGTACTGAGAACCCGTGAGGTCTGGCATGAAAGCCTACAACTTTTATATGATTGAGGTAATTAGAGTTTTTTTTAATGTAACTCATGTTATTTTAAGTATACTATCAAGTGGTCATGACTGAATAAAATTTTAATTTAAAGAAACTAGAGCTTTAGTTGTTCAAATGATTATATGAAGTATATTTTATCTCCGTATCACATTCATATATAAAATTCCGACTTCTCATTGTTATCATAAGATAGGTACAACTTGTTTTAGAGTCCTTTATACCCTGTATCGAAAAATGTTACTCGTGTGATTTTCAGATTCGGAAATATAACATACTATGACGAAGCAAAATAGGTCGGACTTTTTCTTGTAATACTTTTCTTTATTTTATATATAGTAATAAAAAACAAGATATGAAATTGAATTGTTCACAACAATATTAAATTAAGAACAATATTATAAGGTATTATTATAAATAGTTGAATCTCACATGTATTTGGACAAGATAATTCAATTGAGTTGATACACGAATGGTTGTATTATGACATTTATATAAAATTGTTTTAACAATAGTTGCGTTATAATTCGTGGATAGAAAATAATATTTAATAAAAATCAACAATTATATCAATGCACGGTAAAAATAACAATTGCTTTTAATATGCTTGCTATACAGAATTAATATTGATATTGAATTTTGTAGTGCATGCTATAAAAAGACTTCACTTGTCATTGTTTAATTTATTGATCACCAACAATTGCATTAAAAGAACGAAAGAAAAAGAAAGTTTTTAAACTTTACTTAACCTCGGTGTAAACTCATCTTAAACTGCGATTTATAAAACTTTGACGTTACATTATTTATTTGCGGGGAAAATAAATACTTTAGGAAAAATGGTTTTTCACTAAGTATGCGTATACCACATAGACTTTGATGTAATGTTATTGAAAAATATATTATTAAAGGAAAATTTAGTGCGATGATTAAACAAAGTAATGAATGTTTATTAAAGCTTGTAATATTTTATCGCCAGTCAATTTATTACATATAAAACTATATTTGTCATGTATGTTAGGATATTAGAGTTAGGCTTTCCAATCCTGGGATGCCGTCCAATTCTGAAATCCTGGGATTGTAACAGTACTATTCTCGGAATTTTGGGATAGAAAAAATGACAGAAAGTTGAGCAAGGTCTAAAAAAGGGTAATGTATTTTTTGGGAATTCCGTAAATTCCTGGGTTTTTTAATTTTATAATCTTGAAAAAGTCTCATGCAATACATTTTGCAAAATCCGTAAATTCCTGAGATTTTGGATTTTAAATTTTTGGAAGAGCTAAAAGAAGCAACGAAATTCCGGGATCACAAACCTATATATATAATATATATTGTAATGTAGGTTTAAAAATAGTTCTGATAAGGACTTAAGCCTTAATAGCCATTAACCATTCATGACATAATTTTTGACAATTCGAGTCAAATAGTGCTCTGAGTTTGTTGGAATTGACAAATTTAACTTTTTGTCATCATAAAATAAGTAGTATTATTGTTAAAAATCATTTTCTACCTCTTTGTGTGACATAAGATATAAATAAACCACCCAACAAAGGTTCAACGATATCACGCGATTTTATTTATCTTATTAGAATGCCCGCTAAATCTTTTTCTATAATTTCATATCCCAATAAATTGTTCTTGACATCGACACCTGGTAATTTCCCACGTACAGAATAGCCGAATTATGTTCTGGCTTTCCAAGAATGTGCCAATTAAAACGTTCCCTAGCTGCAGCTGTAATTTTAGCAAAGGGTTTGGCTTGGCAAATGAAACCCTTCAATACCTAAGATAACTATTTCAATGAGCCCCAAGGGTTTGATGTAGGCATATGTTTTCAGAATCCTGAAGCCAGTGAAGTGGTTTGATGATTGTACTCATGGTCAAATTGGAAAAAATCTTTGTTCGTCATGTATTACAACTAGGGTATTCAATCCTGGACCCTTTTTATAATCCCAAGATTACAGTTTTCCAATCCCGGGACTCCGGGATTGATCATTTAACGTAAAACCGTGTAAAAATTCGGGATTCAGGATTGATCGATTGAAGGTCGTTGGCAGATTTCATGATTTTTTCTCTTTCTATCAGTGGCAAATTTCAAAAAGCCAGGAATTGAAATCTTGGGATCACAAAATTGGATAGAAATTTTGGAATCCGAGATGGCTCTATGACCAAAATTTATCAAAAAATTTGATGGTCAAGTGGTCAAGACCATTGGCTTCGGTTGCAGAGCACAAGGATTTGAATCTTAGTACAAACCAGTGTAAGTGTAGTACAAACCAGTGTAAGTCACTCAAAATCAATTCTACGATAAATATCGAAAACGTCTTAAAATAAAATCAAGGGCATCAAACCTAGTCCCACTTTGATCATTAGAGTCAAGCTGTTACCAACTAGACCACATCGTGTGATTTTAATTAAGTTAATTAATGTATTTTTATTTGTTATATTTTAATTAAATCATAATTCCAATTCTAATGTCTTTCTAAGTATTCATTTCCTTATTATTTATAATGAATCGCATTTCCAGAAGACATCGGAAATGTGATCTGCGTTTAATATATCAATGACAGAGAAATGAAAATCATATTCTCTGATTGATAGCTGGAAATTCGTCAAAGTATTGGCAGGGGGTTGTTTCAAAGTGAACTGCCCTCTGCTTTAGCTCCCCTTGGCAGAAGCTTTTCGGAAATATTAATATTCACTCTACATTTTGGGCGCATGCTTTTAATACGGGCAACCGAATTTTCCCCCGTCCAATGATTAAATAATTGCCAGCTTTTATAATTACCTGTATTTTAAGATCTACGGTTGTATTTTATTTAGATATAGAATGCCGATGGGAATGGATAAAATATTAACGAAAAAGATATTTATGTAATAATAATAACGAAAATGTATTGTTGTCGGCGTAATTGGATAATTAAATGCGTTACACAAGAATTAGCTTAAAATTTGTTTGGAAAAGCATACAAAAATATTAGGAGTTCAAAAATTAAGCAGTTAAAGATAATAGCGGATTGAAAAAAAAACAAAAGTAACTCTGAACATCAATCAATCTTCAAACTAGCTTAACAAGCAATGAATAAGATTAAATATTTTAAAGTATAGGGAGCCCCTGATCTATCATTCTTGCATTTATGCGTTGTTTTCACTAAACTGTTTTTTAATCTATATCCAATATCAATGAACAGCATATGTAATCATTATTAAGGTATTTCAATTGTTTTTTACTAGAGCTACTTGAGACTCGGTTGCTCAACATTTATTTTTGAAGAGAGTAAAAGTAAAAAGATAGGACTAAGACAGAAAAAGTGATAAACTAAAATATTATTTTTTTAGAATTAGATTTATCGAAAAGAAATGTTTAGACAAATAAAAGCCTTGCCATTGATCAGAAATCGATAATTCGACCAAAAAAATGTATCGATTAAGGCTTCCAATCCCAGGATCCTGTCCAATTGTGAAATCCCAAATTCCCGGTATTGTGATATTACTAGTTCCAGGATTTTAGGATTAAGAATCTTTGAAGAGCTAAAAAAAAGGTCTTGCGTCGTTTCATCCGTAGAAAGTCCGTAAATTCTCAGGATTTCAAAATTATCGAACAAAAATTTCTCAATCCCGAATTTCGAATTTATACATGATTTTAAGATGAATTTTCAATCCCGATATTACAAACAGAGTCCGGGGTTGAATTCTATAGTGTTGAGTACTACGGAACGGACCCGGCATTTAAAAAATGTACTTACATTATTTGAAACAATATAAAATTTACAATATTATCTTAGCAAAATCTGTTTTCTTTTATCAATTATTTGTAGAAAATATTAAAGATAATGATTTTATTTTAAAATTATATGTTACCTTTATTATTTAGAACTTTAAAATTCATAAAAAAATTGACGTACATATGTATCATATCTGATAGTTATTAAGTGATTATATTGAAGGTTTTATGAAAAAAATGTTTCTGAAACAGACGACTCCGCCTGCCTGTTACTGAAAATACACCCCCGGGGGTCGCTTTTAGAATGTAAGGGACGCTTTCAATACAATCTATCGAAGGTTTGTTTCTCGATAAAGCATTGAAATTGACAAAATAACGTCTATTTATGTATTTCGAATTGTATTGTTCACAATCACAAAAGATTTTTTCAATAATTGATTGAGTGACGTTTTCCGAGATATAATAATCCAACGCTTTAATAAACCACTAGCAATAATTAACTCTTTGTACAATATACGCTTTGTTAAATTGTGATATTATCAAAGACCTATTGTAGAATATAAATAATTTAGTAATCACAATCGTAACATCAAGAGTAAAAATGACATTTTGGTTGAGGTTTTGTAAGTATATTGACAAGCACTAGTCAAATTGGAAATGAAGTTATGGGTTAGATTAAATTAGGCTAGGTTAGGTTTTAGGGTAAAAATAGCAACATATTTAGTTCTAAAATTTTTATGATATTAGTTATTAGCTATTTCAGCGTACGCCATCGTCAGAACTATGTTAGCTCAGCTATATATATATTGGCTCATAAAAAAATACACTGTAAATCTTGTTGTTCACTCTAACACCCTAACTTATATTACAATTATAGTACATATTATATTTATTAAATATGGAATTTTTTAAGGTATATTAGGATAAATTAAATTGGTAGTTATTAGAGTTTTAACAACGGTTATGGGTTGATAATTGTTTGTTAACTTAGGATGTATTGTTATTTGTAAATTCTTTTCAATGCCAATTGTTTTTAACAACTTTTTATTTCAATTTGTTTTGTATAAATAACACTGTCAAATTATATTTCTTATCAGTTGATAATGCTCACTGTGAGCAAAGCCGGTCTTGATCTTGGTAAATAAAAGGTTAAATAAGTACAAAGAAATATTGTGGTTTTCTTAATAAATATTTTTTTCCAATGAATTTCACTCTAGTATGAAATTAAGTAGATTTTTACTCGCTCCTAAGACAAAATAAATAATCAATGACATTTTATTATTTTCATTTTTTTTTTATTTACGATTCACAAAGTTTTTTCTGTTAAAAACAACTCGCTTGTAAGCACACTACTGTTTTTGTTTGAGTACTCATCGAATAGTCGTTCGAAAATATGTACTTTTCCGATCGTTTTTACTTACAAATAACTTCATTTATTCACGGAAATAAAATTGAAAAATCATTGGATTTTATACGCGCAGTAAAAAACTGCTATTTTAGAACTATCAATAGAACTAATAAAATTTCCATACAAACACACATATCTTAACATATACTATAAAAACTATCATAACAAAACAGCTTCAAGTGTGTACCTATTTCCCATCCTAAAGGAAAACCTCCATTGGATGCCTTTTCAATAAATGCCCACCATTTGAGATGTTCTTTTATGGTTTTATGATATCCCGTATCCTCGGAGCCAAAACTTGTAGCGGTTAAATAAACAAAAAAATAAAATAAAAAACATGGAAATAAAACGAGGCAAATGTATGAGAATAAAATGTTTGAAGTAGCATCCGCCTGTTTCATGAGAGTGGATAAAGTTGCTTAAAACAATAAAACAATAATGAATACAAATATTTGTATTTCTTCTTAATATTGTGACGTTATTTGTGTACAGCAAATAAGCAAGAATATTAAAAGGAATTCCGAGAGACCCAAAATAATGATATATATAAAACAAAGGAACTGAATTTATTTATTTGAGCTTTGTGTTCGGTATTTAATATTAAGTTTCATGTATTTTCTAAAAATTTATAATCAACATAAATTCTGATAAATACGCATACTATAATTATTTAAATTTTGATGAGATATTTTTGTATACAGTAATTATTATGAAATAATTGTTGAGAAGACATTATACAGAATTTAATTATTTATATAATAATCAAAGCATTCCGTAAAATAATACATTGACCTGGAGTGTTTCAATCAGTGGCGGCCGGTCAATGTGGCATTGGATTTATGCATTCTTTGTATATGCAGGGGTGGTTATATTTCATGAAATAATATTCAAACATAACATTTATACCATTCATTCATTTTAAATTCTTCATGTATTAATTGTCTAAAATAAAATAAAATAAAACGTTCTAAAATATTTATTATAGACAATAAATACATGAATAAATTTTAAAAAGATAAAAATATTAATTTTATACAAACCTATATAACTCAGCAGTATTTTTTTTTGTTTTTAGTTAAACAATATTCGAAGAGTAGATTTTTTTATGCCGCTTGTGTGGTCGAGTGGTCAACGTTGTTAGCTTCGGCTACGGAGGGCCCGGGTTCAAATCCCGGTACGGACAGTTTTTATAAATTGATTTTTTAATCGATTTGTGAATTTCTGTCCAAAGGCATGGGTGTATGTGATGTCTTGAATTCCCCCCTTTCACTCATCCTATCCCATGAACGGGGCGTATCGAGAGCGACTAGCTTACCACTAATCCTGTCCTAGCCCTATCCTTCTATCCCTACTCTCTTTGGAAAAAGAGAGGTTGAGCTACTGAGTAACAAACAGTTCTCGTAGAAACACTTCTGTTGAGATAAACTCCTTTAGGAGTCTATATGCTCCACATTGGGAGCGGACATGGTTTAAAAAAAAAAAAGATTTTTTTATAGTATGTGTATAGGATGACAAACAAATATTCAATATTGGTTCAGCCAAAAGCAATAATATAACCAACGTTACATTTTTGACAATAAAAAAACAATTATTGAAATACTTGTTCGTATGATACATTTCATTTAAAACAATATTTATATTTCTACTCTTAAGAATCAAGCTTTTTTCATAACAATGAAATCCATATTGAATCTTTTTACCAAAACAATATTTTTAACCGTGCCCGCTTCCTATTCTATCATGAATACGTCGAGTTTAGTTCAACGGAAAATTTTGTTACGAGGACTGCTTATTACTCAGTTCTCAACCAATCAAAGAGCGTAACTTAATGCAAGAAATATATTGAAAGTTATGTATGTACAATAAAATATTTTAATTTTACTAAGACTTTTTTATATGAATAATGATGATAATCTATATCGACTGTGGAAAGGAAAAAGGACGTAACCCTCAATTTCCCAAAACAGCTTTTTTTCAATAATAACAATGTATACAACTTGACACACGTTCTATCAAAAGGATGGAAGCTGAAAATGCCGAATAAATATCTAAATTTAGCTTGTAAGTTTGAAAAAGATGACCTTGTAAAAAATTAAAACCAAGAAAAAACACCGAAATAAAGGTTTTTCCGAGACAATTTATTTAATTAATATTAGATTTTGTCAATTAAACACTAGCTTAGAAGTATCCGTGCACTTCAAGGTTGTGTATAATTCATAATTTGCATATGTCACATAATCATCAAAACACGTTTTTAGCGCCTCCTGTACAATTTGATATGTGTGGGTTACGTCCTTTTTCATTTCCACAGTCGATATATATATCATAGAATTCGAAGAAATTAAAAAAATTAAGGAATTGATCAGAACCGGTTCTGCTCAAAGAAAAGATTTTAACTCATTTTTTAAATTGATTTAAACTTGTTTCAAATAATCGGGAGTGGGTTGATTCATCAAACATTGTGAGCATAAGTTGAAAATGATCGTTTTAACTCGATATACAATTTTTTCTTTAATTTATCTAATAAATATACTACATTAAAAAAAACCTCGATCGTAATATTGTTTTTTCTTATTTTATAATACATATTATTTCAAACAGAATGTTATATTTCATTGTGTTGACAGATAGTCTATATGTGTACTGTATGGGATTTTATTTCCGTTGACAGAAAACATCTTAAATCATGAATAATTGAAAAAACTATGGCACCTTTTACTAAATAATAAGTTATTGCATTCTCAATACTATTATTAATCATTTATTCCGCCACTAAAGACAAAACAATAAAAATTACAAAAAATATATTAATAAATTATTTTTGAACTCTAATCATTGCTGCACTCGTCTCAATGCTATATCAAATTCATTATTGTATTTAATTTGTGCAAAGATTTGATAACTTAAATTAACATTTATGAGGCTTCACCGTCTAGAGGTGTCTAAATGTCAAATAATATTGTTTTAAAAAAAAACCATTTTTCATCAACGAGTCTTCATTTATCAAAGAAACATTAAAACGGAATTTGATGAAAGTTTCATAAAACCTATTCATTTCAAGTAATAGTCAATTACTTAAGCCAATTTAAAGTTTTCAAAGTATATTTACAAAAAAAAACTACTCATTTTTAATGACTTCATTTGCTTGTTTAATGAATGAATTATCTTGGCTTTACTCTTTTAAGATGTTTTTAAACTTCAAAGAATACTGATATTTTTGTGACCAGATTAATGAATATTTATACTATAGAACTATTTCATTGTGTTTGTAAAGGTGCCGAATAAATAAAGATTTAAAAGCACATTATATGCGAAAAGAAATAACCAATAAAGCATCTTATCTTGTATCTTTTTTGTGATGCTCGTTTTTTTTTTTATTTTCTTATGTTACTCAAAGTAAACCCCACCACCACCGCTACAGTTTCATATTATTCTTACAGGGTGTATTCTACAAAACGCTTGGAAACATTTGTTACATTCAACGTGCAGAATATTAAATTCAATATAAGTATGTTAATAAATAAGAGCATTTATGAATTAAGTTCCATAGAACATCATGACCTGTTTGATCGACTGTCTTGTATTTTTACTAGTTGCCACCAAGATGGCATGACTGACGGAGCCAACCAATTCGATTGACAGTCGTAATTGGGTTTATTATTTTTTCCTGTCGTTGTTCATGTCATCATTATAAATGGATTCGATTGATATCGTTAATCATATATTTGCGTTCATATTTTGGAAAATTTTGGAATGTGACCATGCTCATTAAATTTATGAATTGATTGATCAAGATATAAAAAGTCGAATCATTGACCACATTAAATTCATCAAAATTAAATGTTTTAACAAAACTTACAGCAGTAACAATTGATTTGATCGTAACTTTATGAAGATTTGTTAAGATATAAAATAAAATAGTTTAGTTATTCCTCTAATTGCGTTACAAATTATAAAACGTCTTTTGCTTGTTTTATAAGCAACTTTTAATTATTAACTCCTAAAAAACTCCCATTCAGCGACCTTCATTTTATAATTTATAAGTTAAGAATACGAACAAACTCCAATCGTTAAGAACCCTTAATATAGTTTGTCTGAAGATGCTTCTCAAAAAGGCAAAACATTTGTCTTAATTTGTGACCTAACCTGTAAAATAGCAAAGGTATAAAAATAATTGATTATGTTCAATAAAGTTACATATTTAGTTTGAAATAAATTGTTTAATACTTTAAATAACCATTCTTTTATCACGTAGTAGCCACAATTACGAAAAAAACGTTTTCCTACTAATTTAAACTCCAAAGCTAACCGTCAACACCTCGCTTTTAGGATTGAAAAAGGGATGACTGGTATTGGATGAACACATGGCACGCATCCATGCTTTCTAAATTTAATGTGATGGAAAAATCATTCGATTAAGTTAACCATTGTGAGTTACAAAGACACGCCTGTGTAACCCATAAGAAATTAAGTTTAAGAGTATAAACGAATTAGAGACGTGACCAACAAAAGAACTGTATTTAAATTTAAAAAAAAAATCTACAGCACACGCTGATAAACGAATTTGTTATGGCATAGTTTTAAGCTTACAAATAATGCGGTGATAAAAAAGCTTTCTTTTTCAAAATTGTGTGGTTTAAATTAATTTGTGCTGGCATAATATATAAATATACCAATGGCAAAACAGGTTCATTAAATGTGTATGTGTTTTGCTTTGGGTTGAAGCAATCAATTAAACATTTACGTAATGACGTTAAAAAGCGGTTTAGGATACATTTGCTCCAATCTAGCAATTAATTCTGGAGTTTCGGTAATTAAAGTTAAAACATATTGAGTATGCAATTAAAAAGTGATTCTATATTTAAAGTCAATCAATATTGAAATATAAATGATTTGTGTGGTGGGTTTTAATATTTACGAGGTGCCAATTCCGTTAATAATCGGTAAATTTTCTTGGAGTTTCAGGTTTCACAGCCATGTGTTGAAACAAGTGAACTGATATTTATATATACTGTTTTGTTTTCATTGATTTATTTGTCGAATTGTATTAAATTACATGGATTTTGGGTATATGATAATGCCTCTTCAGCAACCTCATATCCGATATTGAATGAGAAAGAGAAAGTAGTTGACAATGAGTTCTTTTAAACATATAACTTTACTTATTTCAGATAAGGAAGTTAACTGTTTACATGATTCAAAAACAATATCAATTGATAAACACCATTTCAGTTTCGAATGCTACTCTGCGTATTGGAGATGTATTTTTTAAGAAAAAAAAGCTCTTAGTATGTTGCCTTTTGTATGTTCGTTGGTAAGAAGTTTGTCTTCATGTGATCAAGCTGGTCTGAACATCCAAGTAAGGCAAAAATCCCATTTAATTGTGATTTATTTAGATTTGAAATCTTAGACATTATCTCGAGTGACAAAAGTCTTACACAATAATCTCATGAAACTTATATCGTATGATTTCTTAATTGAAAAATATTTGACGCGAATGCATTTGCTTAATATTTTATTCCTGGCACTACACTCCGGGGTGAGACTTGGCTGCCTTAATTATTATTTTTCATTCAGCTTGGTTCTCCACCTTTCCACACCAGTCACTGACATTTAACATTAACATATCCTGTGCCACTTAGTTTATTTAGCAAGTTTACTGTATTTTAATGAAAAAAATAACTAAATTAAGTTTTAAATATATATATATATATTATTCGAGTACATTCTCGAAATCAAACACACCAGATTTGTTTGATAATTGATTGTTATAGAGTAAAATGTAAATTATATAGCAATCTATTTTAAAAATCGTTCAAAGCTAATAAGAAAAAAACTTTGTTCTCGTTGAAAAACATCGACTTATGCATTTTAAATATTCAACAGCTATAAACAAATTTAAAATAAGTGAGTAACAAAGCAATAAATAATAAAAAAATACAGTAAAAATAAGACGTGTTTTATCTTTGTAGATAACATTTTACAAAGCTGCTTATGAATAATTAACTCTGGTGTCTAGAACGATAAATAAAATTAATTTCTTTTGTCTGAAGGAAAATGCATTCATCTTCTGGATTACTTTAAACGTCAGGAGTAAAAAACTTGTTATATTATATTAAGCACTGTTTCACTATTTATAATGCTCTATTAAAACGTCAGTTTTTATTAAGTATAAACATGTGTTAGAGAGTTTTGAAATATGAAGATTTTCATACATCTTACTGCATTTTTTATTGAAACAGGTCGAACGCCCTGAGGTGAAATAGTGAAATTTGGATTTCAAAACCCTGGTCAATTTGATGATTCGTTAACCTGTATTGTCTAAATAGCAACACTTTTATTGATTGTTTTATAAAAATATTAAAAAAGCATCTTTATTATAGATACTTCTTGATTTACTATCAAATTTAATAATAAATAAACTCTGTCAGTTTATCTGTTTGTTTATGTGAATGCTTTTAAACAGAACATTGTTTTAAATTAAATATAATAAATCATGAAATCACCACATCTTTTTATTATATTCATTAGAAAATTTTTGTAGTATGCCTAAATAACTTTCGATTTCTCTACAAAACAAAGAGTAGTGGGAGTTATAAAATCACTCCCAGTTTCGATGGTTTCGGCGGTAACTTTGTGGAAGTTCATTTAAATAGAAAATTTAAATTTACTTTGATTATTCCACGTATTGTGTTACTAACTGTGACACGTGTTTCGCCTCTTTCAGAGGCATCTTCAGACTTACTATCGCAAAGTTTGAGTTAGTAACACAATACGTGGAATAATCAAAGTTAATTTAAATTTTCTATTAAAATGAACTTCCACAAAGTTACCGCCGAAACCATCGAAAGTATTAAAATAGCCAGTACGGCAAAAAAGGCGCTTTTATATCGTAAATTGTTTATTAAATACTACTTAAGCAAACTTTGCGATAGTAAGTCTGAAGATGCCTCTGAAAGAGGCGAAACACGTGTCACAGTTAGTAACACAATACGTGGAATAATCAAAGTTGATTAAAATTTTCTATTCACTCCCAGTTCTTTATTCATACTTTTCTTGTACTTTTACTTCTTCCAAAATAAGGTTAAGCAGTATAATAAATACCAGTTTTCGTTAAGAAAAGTTTTACTTAAAGGTCTTCATTTTTATACAAAAAATATTTTGTTTTTCTTGTCTGCATTTTTTTGAGATTTGTCACATTAGTTCAGCACTGACCTAATTAAATGGATTCAAAATGCATTTTGTCTCATATAAATAATAAAACATTTCATGTTGAATGCTCTAGCAGACGTTAAAAGCATTTTATTCCTACATATTTCATATTGCTAGAAGTTCAATTAATCACGTATACCTCTAACCCGTGAGAGAAAATTCATTTATGGGTGTAATTTATCATAATTTATGACTCATAATGATATTACTACGTGAATTCATTACTACAGTAATTTTACACAAGGGCGAGTTTGTTTTCGCACAGCCTCCAACGATTCGTCCCCTGGCGATTTCCCCCTTCAGAAAAACACACAAATTACGTTCGGTGTTTGATAAATTAAACAAGATTCTTGTTATTTAAAGCCTGTTTTTGCTGTCCACCAAAATTTGATATGTGTTTTCATTTGACGAATATGTTTGTATAAAATTATTTTGATGGTTAACCAATAAAAATCCAGATAATTAGCTGTCAGGCGTGGACAACAAAAACCACATTTCATATAGGGTAACCAACTTGTTTTACTGGATAATTTTTAATACAATTTATTAGTCTTAGTATGTTACTTATATACTGCTTCAAATAAAAAGGAAAATACCATTACCCACCGTTTTCTAATTTATAAGTTTTTGAATCTAGCACTACTTTTACAGCACGGAAGTTTGTCTAAAGATTCTTTTCAAACGGGTCAAACACGTGTCACATTTTTTTATATAATCGGTAGACAACACAAGTAACTATTTTTATTTTATCCGATCAAAAATTAAATATTAAACAACGTTAAAAAACAAGATAGGTTAAGCGGTAACTTGATTTTATTTTTTTATTTCATTGATTGTTTAATAAGGTGTCAAATTTGACTAATAAAACAAAACACCATGCTTTTGAAAAAAACTGATGCGTGTTTCGGAGAGCGAGTAAAATTCAACTTAAGGCGATAATTTAAAGGAATTGATTCCCTGCGCCTTTAAAATAAAACAACCAAGACTTCTAAAAAAAATGTTAAGTTTTAAGTTAACCATGCCACTTGACAGTGTCGTTTAATTGTACCTTAAAGCGAAGACAGGTAATCCAGGGTCTTTTGATTGATTAATTTAAATTAACTATTAATTAGTTTTATATTCTCTGTTATGTTGCTTAATCAAATAAACCGTAAGTTTACTTTCATTTCTTAGTATTTATGTTTGTTCATAAAAAACAGTTTATTTACTTAAGTATTAACCAACGCAATATATTTTTCTTTCATAACTACAAATTTGACAAAGTAGCTTTGATATATTCGCCCATTTTTATTGTAATTCTTTAAAAATTTAAAACTAGAGAAAATATCTTTTGTATTGAATGGCAACTAAATATTATGGAAAAATAAAAAAATAGTGAGCAAAAAGCATTGTTGAAGAATTGGTGACGTATTGTTAACACTTCAATATTAGGGGGAAAATTTTAGACTAAAAATGGATTGCAGAAATGTTCTCGAAAATAAAAGTATAATGGTTATCTGATCCTATTTTACGATTAGGGGTTGGATAAGGTTGTAATTAAAGTAAAGCGTTGTATCATTAACGGGGTAAATGTGAAAATAGTAGTACCATACAACCAAAAGGAGAGCGTGACCTTTTGGTAATAAGTTTAAGATAAAATATTATATTATTATCACTCAAACAATTATATAAATCCTAAAAAAAAGTTTCATTTCTACAAATTTCCCTAAGAAACTGAGAAACATGTCTTGATTTTGCAATTTATTTATTATATAAAATAAGAGGGAACCGTTTCATATTACCGATCGGCTCGTAGTTAAGCGGTCGACGTTTTTAGCTCTATGGGGAGCTAAGGTGTTCATGGTGTATATGGAATTTCGTTCGAAGTCATCAATGTCTGAAATAACATATCATCTTCTCGATTTTAAAAGTATGGCGTAGCGAGTGCGGTAAGCCTACCAATAGTTTTGTCCTTTATCTATATTTACATCAACAAATACCTTGTGAAAATGAATATTTATTTTATTATAATATAAGGTTTCCGACAAAAGGTTGTAAAATTAAGATTTTTAATAGTTTATTTATATGTTTCAAAAGAATCAAATTTTGAAATAAATATTCAAACTTTGAATGAAAATTATTCCAGTTCATTCATGCACTTGAAAATTTGTGTTAATGTACAGGATTTGATCGATTTAAATTCAAAAAATGCCCATTTTACAAACCTCATCATTTTATAGTTTTAAAGTTGTGGAAAAAGCATCACATTTTTTAAAATAATTAATATGAGTTATTATTTTTACCTAAACTTTCTTTATTTTATCTTTTCGGTGAATTCGGCGTTAACTTTATGGAGGTACATTCTTTAAGAAGCATTCTGAGACAAAAAAAGTTTTATCGAAACACGTGTTATTTTTTTAGCTAAACTGGAATTTATAGTAATAGTTAAATATTTAAATTAATTTTGACTTTACCTTTAAAACCATCATTCTACTTTGGTTCATTTTATTTTTAAAAATAAACATTTATAAACGATATTATTTTATTAATACCAATAACTGACAGTGACCATCTTCAAAGTGATGTGTATATATTTTTTATTGTTCTTTCAATTACCTTTAATTATTTCAGCTGCTATGTTTTGTAAGCGGTTGTATAAATGGTAATCAAATTGGAAGCAACAAAAGATAACTGCTCTTAGGAAGGTCTGATAAGGCTAGTAGAGTGTCGGTTTTTGTTCCAATTAAAAAACATACATTTTTATGATGAGAGTTTTAACATTGATTTTTGCTGTGGTCGTACTTATGTATTTTAAATTGAATATTCAAGTGAAAAATAAAAGTAAAAATATTTATTTTATTTTGAAAACTAAGAAATTAAGCTTAAGAAGATTTAAAAACAAAAAAATTATTACATTAAGAAAAATAAAAATCTTACCATTGATACCATATATTATTTTTTATTGATAGAGCAATGACCAACTAAAAATCCATATTATATGGAATCCATGTATATAACTGAAGTAAATAACATACATTATTATTATTCGTTGCTCTAAATGCATCACTGAGTCCAAGGCCATTGCTGGCGAAAAGGATAAGCTCATGAGAATGCCAACAGATTTGAGTAGTAAGTGGACTCAGTGATTCATTTATTTATTATATAAACACGAAACTTTCATTTACTAAGAGTCTGTTCAAGTTCGTCCATGCACTTGAACGCCTGAAGATGCCGAAAAGCGAAACCCGGGTCGTTAGTGACAAAATCTGTGAGAATTTACATAGTTTGAGCGATTCAAATTTAATATTGAAATTCCACCAAGCACCTTCAGTCGAAACCTTAAATAAGTGGTTTATTAATATTTACTTTTAAGGTATTCATTCACTGCTATTACTTGGCAGAAAGGCATAATATTAAAAAAATAAAACACTCTTTTGTACTAATTGGATATATTTAAATCATGTGAAAATGTTCGTAACGATATAAACTGGGTCTGATCCTATTAAATTGATGTGAAATAAGTACAAAAAGTATAAATCATAAACCGTTATAAAATACCCAGCTAATAAGGTGCTTGAAAATAGTAAACACGCAACATATTTTGAGTAAAATAAATATGTTATGAAGAACAGCCGATTAGAACGTTGACGTTGCATCAATAAATTTATTTTTCGGTGATATGGCACGTTGTAGAAATGTATTTGATATCGTTCTGTCCTTTATTTTAACATCTAATATCTATGTCAAATCGAATGTGTTATTGATTTCATGCGTCGAAAGGTTTCATCCCTTGCCACATGTTTCAATCCCCGATGAGTTTTTGCCGAAAAAAGTTATTCGCGGCTATTATTGCAAACGACATGAATGTATCGAAAACTCATATTGCGTGAAGTTTCGTAGCAGTTGTGTAGCAGTATCGTAGCAGTATTTTAAAATTGGCATAGTTTTGAATACGTTTCGGCGTAGAATAAAGATATTGATAAATATGAGACTTTATTTAAGTATTTCGACTGAGGATGCTTGATGGAATTTCAAGTCTTGATGGTCATGATTGTCAATCATTTAATTCTTGAAAACCATACGTTTAATTTTGACTCAGGTATTGATTTGTTACATACTAACAGGGACGAGCTTAAATTATTTTACCAAGAAACCTTAGAGATTAATCGAGCTCAGATCAACAGTTTGCCAATTTTAAACGAGCAACTTTATCTACCAAATTCTCCTTATTGTTGTACCCCTTTTAAATAATTGTCTTTTTATTAATAATTCAAGCATTTGCTATCATTAAATATTAATTCAAAAGCTTAAAAACAAATCAACTCATTAATAATAGGTCGGATAAAACCCTAGATTTATTTTAAACATTTCTATGTTATTATCTTGTCATTAATATTTTAAAAAAATCCCCATAATTATAACAAACCCACTTAATCCATTAAAAATTGTATACATTCAATTTTCGCTAATTTACATTTTAATATCCATTTAACTTAGTGATCTGCTTATATTTTTGTTTATAAACGATACAAACTGTTTACTACGCGTCAGTGCAAGTACATCCGTGCACTTGGAATGCTCGAAGATGCCGAAAGGCGAAACCCGGGTCGTTAGCGACAAAACTCATGGAAAAGTACAAAATTCAAACAATTCAAATTTGATATGAGACTTTATTGAAAAAAAAACAAATTTTAAATGTTGAAGTCCCATTTTACGTTTTGTGCCTCCACGGAACCGATAATTTCTTATATGTGCGATACTGTATATCAATAGTGTGAATACTAGAATACCCTGGTTTGATTTTGTCAGGAACAGAAAATTTCAGAACAATAGAAGAGACTGGAGAGAGAAGGGGATTTTGGAGATAAGAGTGTGGATTTATCAACCAACTATAATGTCAAAATAAAAGAATGACAATAGTCTTGACTGAGACATATTACTATGCTGGGGTTACCCGAGAAGAGACTGAATCTTGCTTGTATCTTCTAGCAACTGGATGGATCCTGTGACCAAAAAATAATACTTATGAGCATTCTAAGATGGGATGATTTTTAATAAATATAAATTGACATGGTCATTATTTTAAAATACAATAAATTCAATTTGAATCATTCAAATTATGTACATTTACACATTTCTAAAATAATTTTTGAAATACAATATGGAACAGTTATATAGCTTACCAATTTTGAATGAGCAGGTATATCTGCCAAATCTCTCACTCTTGTTGCCTATATGTAAGTTAATATAATCTTTCTAATAAATTTTTCCAGCAAACAAAATAAATATAATTCTTAAAATTTCTCACCATTCAAATCTGTAGCCATTCCCATCGGTTAATCCATTTCGCAAGCAATGGCCTTAAACTGAGTGATAAATGTATTTCTTATATAAGCACGATCTATTTATTTACTTAATTTCAGTTCACGCTCATTCGTGCACTAGTTAATTTTTTTTGTGAATGTACATAATTTGAACGATTAAAATTTTAAATTGAAAATTTACCATGCACCTTCAATTAAAATCATAAATTAATTAATAAGTAATAATGTTACCATGAATTTCCTGATTTTTTATGTATGAAAAGATTTCAAATTTAAATCAAACAAAATTGATTGGAAAATAATATTTTACAGTGAAAGTTTTTCCAATGGCATGACGGCTTATATTATAAATAATAAATAAATACTTTTGTTAAGTAATTTTCTTTAAATAAAACTTTATCGCGGCATTGAAACAGAATATTCAAAAACAGTGACAAAAGTACCGAAAAAATAATTAACAACTGCGCCTTTGGTTTGCGGGATCAAGTTTCATCCCGGAAACGTAGTATTTTACCGCCTTCCAACATACGAGCTCATATAACGCAATTGTACTCAAAACCTCTAAAATACTTGTACACCACAATCTGTATTGTTTATTCAAACTGTATCCCATCTCATTGTTTTGTTTACGCTAGAAAGAGGAAGTGGAACTCATTCGAAGCTTAGCACAAACAAATGCCCAACTTTGACAATTTCCATTCATCATTCACAGCCTCGCAAAGGCGTATTGCACGTCTAAAGCTTTTCGCAACGTTGTATACATGTCATATACGTATAGTCGAATACGAATTAGTGACACGTTTCACGGAATTCGTTTAAAACATAATACAGAATAATTGTGGCAACGCATATGTGTTGATTCAAAAGTTTATAAAGAATAGATACTGCTTAATTAATATTAATACAACTTCCGGTTCAATCAAACAAGTTTCACATTAAACTGATAGTTTTTAAAAATATAATAAAGTTTCATTGATAAATATATACGCGCAGAAAATTCAGCTTAACTTCATCTTAGAAATATCCATTTTTGTGTGAATTGTTGAAAACAAACGAGCCACAGAAAGTTTCGCGTTTCAAAATTTACTTGTGTATTACGTATACAAATACAAAGAAAAATACATATCAGTAATTCTATATCTCATTTTTCTTTGTCTCTTATTTCTACTTTTAAGTACAGTAATGCCTGATTAAAACATTAGTTCCGTGTAGCTCTAAATTATACCGAAAACATAAAAATGAGAAAGTTTGACTGTTTTTTTAAAACATAATTGCGCCACGGAAGGTAGCGTTGAAACACCAAAACATATATGTAGTAATATTAGTTGGAATGGGAAGCAATGATCAAATTATACCATATACCAAACATGATTTTTTTTTAATAACGTTTTATTTTTTACATTGCAAAAGTTATAAATAAATAATTCGTATTACTTTTGTGATGTACATGTAAATTAAATAATAATAAAGATTCCAAATTAAAAAAATATATATATTTCTATTTACCTATTTTCAGCGTTGGGCTGCCAATACGTTGACAAGGGGCTCGCATAATCTCGAAGCAATTTTAAGTGTTCAGAGGAAGGAGTGAATTTTCTTATCACTCCTATGCAATTACATACAATACTTAAATAAGCAAACGATTTTTACTTTATAATATGTAACAATACGTATTTTACCGTAAACTTATAAATGTAAATATCTAAAAATGAATGAAAAAAAATATATATATACTGAAGCTGTCATAGATAATATATAAATTAGAAATTGCAGTTATAAACTAATTTGATATGAGAATATTGTTTTCTCATAAGTTAACAAGGGGCTCGCCAGCCTCAGAAAAAAATCAACAAGGGGCTCGCGCGAGACCCTGGGAGCCCTTCCAGCCCACCCTTGCTTATTTCCACTTTTTTTTATTATTTTTTTTTTATTTTTTTTTAACCAAAAGATTAATAGATGGCACATTCTAAGATCAATCATATCATTCTAAGACCATATGCTCCACATTGGGAGCGGACCCAATGTGGAGCATATGGACTCCTAATGGAGTTTATCTCAACAGAAGTGTTTCTACGAGAACTGCTTGTTACTCAGATGCTCAACCTCTCTTTTTCCAAAGAGAGTAGGGATAGAAGGATAAGGCTAGGACAGGATTAGTGGTAAGCTAATCGCTGTCGATACGCCCCGTTCATAGGATAGAAAAGGTGAGAGGGGGTAATTCAATACATCACATACATCCATGCCTTTGAACAGAAATTCATAAATCGATTGAAAAATCAATTTATAAAACTGTCCGTGCCGGGATTTGAACCCGGGCCCTCTGTAGCCGAAGCCAACACCGTTGACCCCACTCGACCACACAGGCGACTTTTATTTACAAATAAAATTAAAATATATATATCATGTTTCTAGTGAAATTTTTTGTCAAAAGGAATTTATTTTATTTAAATTATTCTAATCTATGATAAATTGAGCATGTCCAGTCAAAATGTAATATTATGTTTTTAAAAAATGTTTTAATACTGTTAATAAAATGTTGCTCTTTCCGAAAAACAATAATGCATACGACGATTGTATAGTTTTTGAAAAATTGCGATTTATTTTTTCATAAATAAAAGTTACAATTGAATCGTTATAAAATAACTTCTGTTCTACACTATGAAGATCTACACTATTCCACAACGTGGCAGTCAATCGGTAGGAGATTCAACAATCAAAAATTCCGATTTCAAGACCTGACAAACTCAAAATCAAATGTTTTTTCAACTGATCATAAGAGATTACCGCATTGCCTGCTATTGACATATTTCCCCTTCAACTTTAACTCAAGTGACTAATAAATTCTTACTGAGTTAATCTACAGTCAGTATTAAATATGTGAATATTTTTTTACTACAAAATATTTCGATTGAAATCATATTTAGACTTTTTATTTGATTCGACAACATATAAACACTTTTTCAACAGAAAATAATTTTTAAAATATCTAGTTGTTACTGCTATTTTGTTATAAATAATATGATTTTTATAATTTAAAATATTTATTTATATACATAATAATATTATGTCCGTATGAATTATGTCGGGTCCTAAGGCCCAGCGGCTAGCGCTGTGGGCTTTCGTGCCGGACCTCACGGGTTTGAGTCCCAGTACGAATAGAATTTTTTCGATTGATTTATCGATTCCTGTTCAAAGACGTGGATGTTTGTGATGTCTTAATTTCCCTTTCAACTTTCTCATCCTTCATTAACTAGGCATAGCGAGAGCTATTAGTTAACCACTAGTCATGTCATATGCCTATCCTTATCTCTGCTACTCTCTTTGGAAAAAGAGATGTTGAGCGACTGAGTAGCAAACAGTTCTCGTAAAAAATATATATTTAGATACACACAATAGGAGGCTATATGCTCCACATTTGCATCCAGATTTATCGCGTTTGGAATGTGTCATTAGAATATTGCAAAAAAAATCGAATCCGTGGCATAATGTTTTGCGTCGCTAGTTTCCGTGATTTCCGTTCAAAAGCATAGGTGTTTGTGATGTATAAAAAGTTCCCTTCTATTATTTAGATCCAAAAAATAACAAAACATGGCAAGAGCGATTAGTAAGCACCAGTTTTCTTATACTTTTGTCTTTCTTTCCATACTTTCTTTGAGAATGAGAGTTTGAACAACTAAGTAACAAGTAGTTTTCGTAGAAAATCTGTCTTTCGTTGAAATATTTTCATTAGAAGAGCACATTGTTCAAACTGGGAGTGGACATAGATTAAAAAAAACGGCAGAAAAACAAAAACATTACAAATTGGGTTGAAAGCGAACTGAGAATGTTTTAAGAAAATTTACTTTAAGCCATTAAAAATAGTACTCGTCCAAGCTCACTCACGTCCACGAGGAATATTTTTACATCAGAATAAATGGCTTTAAACATTGTTAAAGGTTAAAGTTCTCCCAAGTGGTATCCTTAATCGCAAGTTGGATGTACATCTTTGAAAATGAAAATGACTAGGAACATAGATAGCTTAACGTTTTGAGAATTGCAGAATTTTTATTTTGGTCTCGTATAGGCCAACCAAATTGACAGTCAGGTACATTTTTCATCGAGGATACCTATAAACTTTTAAACGTGAGCTTGCATAAAATAAATTCAGTTTGATAAAACCATAGACTAATATTTATACACTTTCATATACCTAGCGATATAATTAGATGACTATCTTTTAATTTATTATTCAGTACATATTTTATAAAAATGATTATCATACTTCACAGTTTCATATTAAAGGAAGTTATTTTGTTTTATCGTTAAGTTGTGAAAAAAAGGTTTGATATATTAAGGTCATTATTATTTTGTCGGAAATTCATTTTCCAAGCTCTAATAGCGAATTTTCAAAGAATTTAAATTTGTGTTTGACTAATCCAAATTTAATTGTACATTTATATATATATGTGTGTGTACATAACGAATTACTCTGAATGCGGTAACCCTTATCTTCGGATATTCGGTATCATTCAAAAGCTTTATCACAAAGCACATTGAAACATTTGCCCTATATACACAATTAATTTGATAAAAAACACATCAAAGCTCTCGCAAAATCTTAAATTATCTCAGATGCAAAATACAACTAATTGTACAGACAAAAGTTTTTGCTTTATCCGACAAATAAGAGATATTTGAAAAGATTAATACTTGTAAGAATGTGCAACTTTCAAAGTAAAATTTCTTGTGTTACATTTTAACAGAAGTTGTTTTATGTGAACTGTTTGTTCAATCTATTTACAAGTGTCAGGTTTTATTTTATTTGAGTGGCGTTACAAGTGAGAGATATACTTGTAGCTTTTTGTTTTGGTTCGTTTTTAGGATTGGTTGTGTGGGAGAGTAACACCAAACATGTCTACATCATTTAACATTAATCTGTAAATTGGTTAGAAAATTAATAAAAATAATAAAACATTTTTAGTACTTTTTCCACATAAAATTTATTAATCACTTTTAGGGTGTTCACTGTCAATACTTGGTGGAAAGGCATTATATTAATAAAAACACAATAATCCTTTGTACTTTTTTCAACTGTCAGTTGACAATGCTCGCAATGAGCGAAACCGGTCCTGACATATTAAATAAAGTGGAATGAAGTACAAAGGATTATTGTGTTTTTATTAATAAAATTTATTAGATCAGGACCGGTTTCGCTTATGATGAGCATTGTCAACTAATAAAAAAAAACAATAAAACAGTAATATTTATACTAAAGTTAAGTGATAAAAACAAGGTATGACAAACAATTGGTATTACAACCTAGCAAAAGAATTGAAGCAAAATACAAGGAAAATAAACTATAAATAAAAAGTTGAAGACCACTTAGCAATGAAAACTATTACAACAAAAACATATGTAATAGTTTTCATTGCTAAGTGGTCTTCAACTTTGTATTTATAGTTTATTTTCCTTGTATTTTGCTGTATCAGTATTTTTTTTAAAAATTGGGGCTTATTTTTTTATACCCTTGTTGAACACGCAATCAAATTTCAACAACTAAAAACTAAACAAATCTAATTTTCCCATTAAGGGGACAATTTTTTTTAAGCTGCTATATTTTATATTCACAAAAAATATTCATTTCGCATGACGTGGAGAAAAAATAAGAAAAAACCCATCTTTCGGATTATCCCAAATGAATTATGATTGGGAAACGAAAAAGCGGTGGCAAAGCAAAAAAGAAAATTCGTAATTAACTTACCAAGAGTTGGCGAAAACTTAATTTCAAATCTTAAAAAATATTTTTCGCGGAGCGTCCACACGAAATGGTTTTATTTACACCTCGACTTTCTATGCATTTGTGTATGTATACTTTACGCTGTTAATATAAATGAACCCTAGGATCATCGCTGAGACGTCTTTGCCGTTTGTGTGATTCCTTGAAATATTATAATATGTCTTATAATAGAATGATATATAATATAAAATAATCGAATCCTTCAAGAAAATTCATAATATAAAAACAAACCGAAAAAAAGAATCGGCTTTTAAGTAATTTAGAAAATGCTGAGGTTTTTTTATCAGTAACAAAATAAAACAGTTAATTCATAGTGTCACTGAGTCGATGATTGTTGACATACATAGTATCATTTACTTTTTTTACACACTAAATTGTCAGTGTAATGATGATTACTTATTTTTATTATTATTTTAAGAAATGTTTCTATATTTTTTTAAACATTCAACATAGTTAAACTGCAAAAATACACTGTGAAATAAAGAGGTTAACTAAGTTTTAAAGAGTGTTGACGGCTATAAAGTAAAATTATAGTAATATCTTTATATGTTACGAAATGGGACAAAAAAAATATTATACAGTTTAAAAATAATATTTTTCTGTTTTACTTTAAAACGTCAACTCAATACTATTTTTATTTAAATGCCGATATTAAATTACAAGAATTAATTAAAGACATTGTTGACTTTTAAAGAAATACGCCAGTAAAATTTTATATTTCCTTCCTACTTCAAATTTTTCAACAAGGAAAGATGAAACCATGAAGTCTTCTAACGAAACCTTTCATCTTTCTTTCGATTTACTGAGGTTTCAATAATAATTTAAGATTTCGACTGAAGGTGCTTGGTGGAATGTACATAGTTTTCTGTGAGAATGTACATAGTTTGAACGATTCAAATTTAAATAATAAATTTAATCAAACATTTACTTGTTACTCTTTCATTAAAACTAAGTGAATTATATATTAACGATCAAAATTAATCTGGCGTCGTGTGATACCAGCAAACAGTTATAAGCTCAAGACAAATTATATTTGTTACGCATGCTTATGTTTCGAGGTACAACAAACATAATTTTATTTATCAATGTGTACTTACTTGTAATGTCACACCTTATTCATTTTGAAAGTTATTTTAAAGCAAAAATAATAATTTGGACTCTCTACTATGTTCACGTAACAGGGGTAAGACGTTCGTTTGATTCTGTGGGGTAAGGAAAAATCTCTTCTGGTTTGAATTACTTTTGCCTCCCTTTAACGGTTTAATTGCCCCACACTGCCCTTTTTAGCACCGAACAAAACATAGGTTAAAAAGAATCCTTTTACTTTGTCAGCATTATGAGTATTGTGAAAAAAAAAATACTTTTGATGTTTAATTAACTATTTTCATATTATATACAAGTGTTCTTAAAATAACTTTTTAAGATGTTGACATCTGTAAACTGTTTATTTTTGATAAACAGGCTTTAAATTTATAAAAATAAAACACAACACTTATTAGTTATTTCATAAATTTATCAAACAATCAGGTCTGGTTTTTAGTTTCATTGAAAATGATTGTATATAGTAAAAGAAATTGTACAAGCTGTGTATTTATTAAATTAGAAACTGTTCTAAGTTTTGCAAGATGCGTAGAATATAATTAATGGATAGATTACCTCACCGATACCATCTATCTATACTCTATAATTCTTGTAAACCATGGCTATTAAATCGGAGTCGTAAAGTCGTGGTGCTTTAAGTTTGTCGGAGTAGTAAAAAAACTAAACACTCCGAATCCCTTATCAGAAATATATGCATTTTACCAAGTATTAAAAAAATGAAAAGATTTTTTTAAAAGTATTTTTTTCAATCAGATTTTGAGTCGACCATTAGGAAACGGTGAAGATGGATTAAAGATTTTTTTACCACTCAACAGCTCCGATTTCAAAACTAATCGCTAAAATGTAGACCTTGAAGTGAAAACATGTTTTCAGAAGAATGTATTAATTTTAATTAAATGTATGTGATTAATTTGGAGAATTTTACTACAAACAGAGATTAAGCGTTAATTACAAGAACACTCATATATATATAACATATTTCAAATTATAATAAACTTCCACCCCGCTTCATTAAGCAAGTAAGCATTTTTGACTTATGGCAAAATTTCATTCCGTCTATGATTAACAGTGTTTCACGTTGGCTGCAAATGAAATACAATTTCAAATGTAACATCATTAAAATTAATAACTGGTTGTGGTACCAATTGTGACACGTATTTCAACTCTTTAATAAGGATTTCGAGACTTTTATCTATCATAAGATTTTTAATTATAGCGTAAACATAAGAATTACTCATATAATTGAAGATTTCGACTGAAGTTGCTAGGTAAAATCTCTATATTAAATTTCAATACATTTACCGAACACGGGTTTATAAAAATATAATTTGATTTATAGTAAATTAATTGTTTCTAAACTTTACGAATAGTAAAATTAAATAAAAAAAACTAGAAACGTCTAGACAATTTTCAATTTAAAATGCCGTTCTTATAAAATATTTAAATAAACAATTGGAGTTTATTTTATATTTATGAGTTTTATTACGCGTCGAAACATAAATTGGGTTCGTAAATTTCTGATTTGATATGTATTGTAAAAAAACGATCCATCAAAAAACCACTACATTTCGTATCAATGTAAATTATTCAGAGTGTACAGAATAAAGGATTGAATAGGTATCACAGAATAAGCTCAAAATCCTTTAAAAAAGAAAAGAGCTAAGCCTAGCAGAGAAACCAAAGTCAAAAGATCAAAACTGCAAAACCTTTCATCCAATTTACCCGTCTAACTGTAAAACGAATCGCGTGAAAATGTCGGCAGCCCTCTGAGTAGGCTTTGAAATCCTTTGGTTTGTAGATCATCCCCTGAAATATGCTCGTTTAAGTCTTTATTCCGGAAGCTTACAGTAGAGTGTTTAGAATAGCTTCAAAAATCAGAAAAGAAAGTTTTACAATAGCATGATGGATGTACATAGATGATAGCGATATTATTTAAAAAAAAACAATTTATTTTAAATTCAAAATAAAAGACTAAAAAATACATTTTTACGTTTTTGGTTAACTTACACGAAATTTTCCCCTGTTTTTACATTTTTAAAATAACTCTTAACTACGTAAGCCGAATAATTTATTTTTTGGAATTAAAAATTAGCAAAATTTATTATATATTTTATTTATGAGTCAATGGAGAAATATCAGTGTAATAGTGTCTGAGAAAAAATAAGGTTTATGAAATATTGTCTTTATTTCTGTGCTCTTTTTACAAATTTTGTCACTACTGAAAGAGAACACCTCAGTGTCCAGTGAAACAGGCGAATAAAAAAAAATACGCCACTTTATTTCATCCGTGCTTTCTGACTTTCATTGTTTGATGTCAGTGGTTAACAACATGGTTTAAAGATAAATTGAATTGCATAAAACACAATTTAAAACTTATTTTATGAAAAAAGTTTACCGTGAGACATGTAACGAACATGTTAAATTTACTATTTATAAACACATCGTCCATAAACTAGTCGAGGTCAAAACACAATGAACGGTCGGTGAAGTTTATGCGAAGCAATCTCATATAAACTAAACTTGCTTGCATAACAAATCATACATTATAAATCAAGTTATAAAACAGAGATTATTTGAGTTACAGTAATGCCTCTCTTATACGTGCCGAGTACGCTTCCGAAAGAATGTACTCGACTGAACACAAAACAATCTGAATGCGACGTATAGAACTCGGCCTTATGTGCCGACAAGTGAAATAAGCAAGCGAGTGATTATACATCGTTTATATTGCAAATACTGAAAAAATACTTCTACCACCTTATTAAGCACGCACTTAAACAATTGTTTGACGAGTATCAAGTGTAAAGTGTAATAACAACACTGTGATTACGCATAATCTAAAAGTATTAAGAAAATAGAAAAGTCTTTTCGTGTTTTTCATTTTTTTTTGTCCGGATCCGCTTGTTTTGGGCTTTTAACTCTTTTTCTAATAGATTTATAATTTTAAGGGTCAATTCGATTAACAAATTATTACTTAATACGTTTTTTTCATTTGATGATGACAGTTTATGTTGGAGCAATTTTGTATTGAACGAAACGGATTTAAAAATGAACTAATATGATTGTAGACCAGTGGTTCTCATGTGCGGCCACCAGAGGATTTTGCTGCGGCCGCCAACAGTTTCATAGTAAATCAAATAAATGTATTTTTACAAATTTATTACTTTTTAAAATTGATTAAATACACCTGACTTATCGAGAATTTAGTCGTGTTATTTACTCCAAATGACTCACAGAGGTATCATATTTATGTAAATTCTGTGAAAGATCATTCAGTGTAATGCACTTTATAAAAAATAAATATCGAAACCAGCTGACAGACGCAAACTTAGAAGCGGCGATGCGGCTTGCATTGGAAGAGAAAACTGTTGAACAATTTCCATTCGAATTGCTTTTAAATAAATAAATACTAATTTACTTTCGATGGTTTTGGCGGTAACTTTGTGGAAGTTCATTTTAATAGAAAATTTAAATTAACTTTGATTATTCCACGTATTGTGCTATTAACTGTTACTTAAGCAAACTTTGCGATAGTAAGTCTGAAGATGCCTCTGAAAGAGGTGAAACACGTGTCACAGTTAGTAATACAATACGTGGAATAATCAAAGTTAATTTAAATTTTCTATTAAATACCAATATCTTTAAATAATGTATTTTATTGAATATAAATTAATCCTTTTTTTAAGTAAATGCAACTGCTACTGTTATCACATTTGGTGCGGCCACGAGACATTTCCATAGGACCGCCGATGCTTATGATGCGGCCACAATGAAATCTAACGTGAGAACCACTGTTGTAGACACTCGCTCGTTTAATATTTCTGCTTGGCCGAGTAATCAGCCAGAGACGTTTGGTATCGTACTAGTTTGGTGTAAATCAGACATAAAGCTCATGATTGGTAACGATCCTTAGCTTACAAACAAATGTCAAACGTTCTTTAAATACTGATATATATTTATTCATATTACACACTTTTCTTAGAAACTATGTCTATGAGTGTTTTGTTACATTGTTGAATTAGCACATTTAAATTTTCACCGACTTAAATTTATTAGAGTTTGGAAAAAAATATTGTATTCTAATTTTAATGTGTAGTATTTTATATTGAAGATGGATTATGATGCATCACTTTATAATATAATAAGCTAATATTTAGTTTTTTTAATATCAAGAAGTGATATTTAAATAATACTAATTCAGAGAATATGACAATTTAATTTTTTGACGGTTGAAACATTTTTTTAATTAAAATAAGTAAAATTGATATAGTCGTTTGTTGAAATAAATTGTGACATTTCTATGCAGTTAAAGTAAACTTTTAAAGTTTGAACTCAATAGAAGATTTTTTAAAACAATTCAGCAGGTTTGTAGTTGTTTTGTTTCAAGGTCACCTAATTCATTTTACACAAATATTTTTGGCCAATTACGTTTCGGTTCAAATATTTTTTTTTAATAAAAAAAAATAGCAAAAAGTGGCCATTTGTATTGAGTTTTGCAAAATTTTACAAAAGCTTCAATGAGACGCTGTAAGGAATCGATGCGTTAAATAACCTTGCAGGAAATGTAGTTGCCCTCCCCTGACGCACTCCACACACTAACCTATTCCAGTATTAGGGTCAGTTAATCCCAAATCACAAGGATCACACTCGTTTTCCCAGCAGAGTTGGGTCAATGACGTCACTATCTCCACTCTAAAGTTGCCAACCTAAAATAATAATAATTTAATCACAGTGGTACGGCACAAAAAGCGTGCAAGGTTTTTTGTGCATGGCAATCTACATAAAGGGAGGGTTGAAATTTAGACCAATGTAAAACGGTTACAGTATCATAGTTTATGAAACGTATTCAAAAGTTATGTAATTTCAATGCAATTATGTACAAAATATTCAACTGAGATATATGATGAGCTTTGATACTACCCTGATGAAAATAAAATGCGTAGTACAGTTGTGGTAAAATATAATTAACATGACTTTTGATCGTCTAGTCAGAGAGTCTTCTTTAGATAGAGTACAATACAATACCAGGAATTGAACTTCTAAGTTAAAATTACGATATTGACGTCTGATTCTGATTTGTGTTCGAATAATTCTTTACTATTTACCCGATTTAAAAAACGAGGTGTTACAAAAACAATAACATAAGATTAGATAAATTGTAATTTGCTTGACATTTTCTAACGCAAAAATGACAGATAAGTCAACTAAATGCAATGTAGTTCTTGTATAACCCATTTAATTTTAGATAATGAAATGTAATGAGTAAAATTGATCTATTTTAAAATTTAAATCTATAAATAATATTATAATGTTGATAGCTTGACACTATTTTATTCTATAATTTATTTCATGAAATAACTTCAGACAAAGTTGTTCCAAAAAATCACATCATTCCATAGTTAAGAACGAAATTCTTTACTGTGTTAAAATAATTTACATTTCAGTCGTTCAGTGAAATTATCTTACAGTGTGTGTTGTCTAAAGTGAGTTAAAAATACTTTTTTGTATTTGTCCAATATAAAATGTATTGCACATTTCACAACAAAGATGTAAATATTTATATAGCTTTTATGTAATGAATGCCTTTCGGTCATCCATCTATTATAAGTCTTAAGACAAAGCATTTAAAGTAGTGCCATGACATATATTTAAAATAGTGTTTTTTACGCTTAAAACTTTCAGATATAAAAAATATATCTTTTCATATACTTTCTTTTACTTGGCATTCAAAGTCGTTTTCTTTGTTAAAAGCCATTTTCTTTGACAGTGACATAGGTTTCGTAATGTTAATTTATGTTGTAAGACTTAACTGTTTAGCAGCCATTCATTAAATCTAGTAATGTAACGAATTAAAAGGACACAGGGAAACATGAGCAATATTTAACACAGTGGATTTGATAAAATTAAATTAAATTATCTTCAAATAAAACAGTGCTATCCCGAAATAATTATGAAAAAAACATCCATTCTAAAGCAATATATAAAAATTAAGACCTTTGTATCAATTCAACATAATATATTTAAGAACTGGACTAGTTTGACTAGTGGCAAGCATTATCAACTGGACGAAATATAAAAAAGCTGAGTTGTTTACAAAATAATAATCAATAAGGCTTATAAAGAAAAGGAGTAACATACAATTTTGTTTAAAAAAAATGATAAAAAACCAATCTTGGATGTGAATGTGGATATGAAAACTCGTGTTTGATTAATCCAATTATCTTTTTAGTGATAAGTCATATCAAAATAAAAATAAAATTAATTATACAATTCTATAAATTAAAATCATTAAAACAAGATTGACCAATTTAAATCATACATCAAAAAATTTCGTTACTTAATCAAACTATTAAATCGAAAATTTTAATTCTTCCTAGATTTCTAGAAATTACATAACACCAATTCCGTTTCGAAGTGGAAAATATTCCTGACAAATGTTCTAAGCGGTTTCACAAGGTATTCAAAATAATCTAATATATTGAAACGATTTGAAATTATCCTATAGATATTAATTATCACAAAGTAAAGTAAGTATTTGAACAGCTAAAACTATATAATCATTTCAACGAAATAAACAACGGTTAAAATTATTAAAAAATGTTTTATAAAAAATCAATTCTCACTAATTAACATACATAAGTTGTCAATTCATGTGATATGAGATTTTTTTTAGCGATCAGGTGGGTTTTTTTGCAAATACCAGTAAAGACAACATCAATTTTATAGTTTTTAAATTACATTTGAAATCATTTGTTGACACGAGTGTTCGTTTTGTATCTTCTCGAGTTGATTTGAGTGACTAACAAATTTATTTACAAACAAATTTAGTTTCCATTGAATTGTTGTGATATGACTAATCAATTTTAAATATGTTTGACACATTTAACTGTAAACTGTAAACTGGAATGGAGTAAACTGGAATGAACAATATATTTTAATTAAATTAGCAACAGTTTCGCTGAAATTCTTGACACATCTATGCCAAAAAATTAAACACATGAAAGAGTAGCAAAGCTTCCCCGTCTCATATAGTTTACAATAAAAGAAAATTAAAATGTGTTCTGTCATAAATATTAGCTTTCTAAGCACAATACCATCTCTTTAGAGTTGGAGCTTTTGTTATAATAATAATATGTAAATATAACATGCCTCCGGTGGTCACGTTTCTCTACTGTCATTTTTTCTCACTAAAGTAGTGAGTGCTCAAAAAATACAAAAGGTTTTACGCTCTCTGTAGCCAAAAAGCTGAACGAAAAAGAGAAATTTTGCTTTTTGAATATTTTGTCGGAACTATGTACATATCTTTTAATACATTTACATTGAAAATAGTCTATTAGCTTCGCTTGCAATATATAAATATTGTATTAAATCATAATAATTTCAACGTGGACATGTGTTTATGATTAACCTTTTTATAGGTGCCTTGACGATATTTGACTACTTTATTATAATTTTTAAAATTATAATTCAGTATTTTAATGTGTAGTTGATGCGATGAGTTTTGAAGGGTTTTACATGAAAGAAAAAATATTGAAACATATCGACCGCAAAAAAGAAGACGGACGTAATCCACACAATAAATTTTACACAGGAAAAAACGTTTTTTTGATGATTTTGGGCCCAATGTAAAGTATGAAATATATACAACCTTAAAGTGCATGAAAACTGAAAAAAAATGGTTTTCATTAGCTGACTTTATCTGAATAAATTTAATATGGCAATTTTCACAGGCCCTCTTTTTTTAAAGTCTTACTTTAGATGGTAATTCGGCATTTTCAGCTTACATTCTTTCAATAAAATGTGTATCAAGATGTTTACATTGTGATCATCGAAAAAATCTATTTGCAATAACTTTGGGCTACATCTTTTTTCCTTTCCACAGTTGATATTCAATAGTCTAAAGAAATTCAATGGTATCTTTTCGTTTTATTGACTTGGTGATTCCTCTGAAGATTCTTTGAGGTTTGATTAAGAAAACTAAAAAGGATATAATTTATACCCCACCCACTAATATATACACCAATATATAATTAAATTTTTCTTCAATCAGTATATTTATTTTATAAATGATTATTGTTTTCAATTACTAATTCTGCCTTAAGAGTGTTCACTGGAAACACTTGATGTAAAGACATTAACATTAACATAAAATAAAAATACTCATTTGTACTGATTCCGCTTTTGTTTCATATAAGCAGGACAGGATTCGCTCATGACAAGCATTATTGACTGATGATGATCATATTAAATAAAAGTTTAATAAGCAGAAATTAGTATTCTATATTTTGAATACTAATTCTACATTATTTACTACAGATCAGAACAATTTTCGCTCATTGTCAACTGGTGAAATATATAACGATGCAGAGTTTTATATGTCCTGTAATGCTCGCATTGAGCAAAACTACTATTTACTACATTAAATAATTAACGACTGACACAGCAAATGTTTTAATGTAGTGACTTTTCACCAAAAGTTGTCCACCTTTATTCAGTTTCGTTGTAGACAGATTCAAATTTTTTATTATTAAAAATGATTGGTGTCTTTAATGTTTGAATTTTTCTCTCACCAATCTTATACTAAAACCAGTACAAAGTGAGAAAAAAATAATTAAACAAGTCTTGTCGAATCCTCAATCTCTCTTTCTATAAATTAATAATCTTTCATTTAAAAAAAAAAAAAAAATGGCGATAACATCTTAGAACAACTGATGTTGTTACTACACACAGCTTGGAAAAAAATAATTGAATAACACTCTTACTGGTTTTTGAAAACTTATTTTAAATTATGTAACAGTCAATATGTCAAAGCGACAGTTAGAACAAACAATTTCCAGCACATAAACATAGCCGCCGCGGTGATCGATGGTCCACTACAGAAAGTTGTTTTAAAGCTGTCAACTTCAGACTCTGGCAGGAAAAATAAAATAAAAAGCGATAACCCAGTAACTGAAAGTACTTTAGTATTAAAGCAAGGCTTGCTCAAAACCCTGGAGCTTATTGTTCCCCTGTTTACTTTCCCCGGACGGAAATAAATAAATAAATAAATTGAGCTTTCCTATTGCACAGCTTTCACGCTGTAAAAACACTTGAGGGAACCCCGCAGTAGATCGTTTTGATTGACCTATCCGGCCTTTAAGTAATATTGGCATGTCGATCAATTCACGCCGAAAAAACGTCTTCTTCTTTTTAACGACGGTTGCTTAAAATCATTTATATATTTAAAAAGAAAACGCTTAAGTATTGCTCGGTTGAGTAATTTAAAAAAAGTTTTTTCTTACGTGACATAGATAACCTTTTGTGTTAAAAGATATATTATAATAAAATACTGTTGACTTAACCTAATGAATGAATCTCTCGTTAGGAGATACTTTATTGTGATATATTATTTGGCTTAGACATGCCGGGATAGTTTTTCGTATAGTATAGTTATGTCGCCTGCTGTGGCCCAGTTGGTTAGAGCTTGCTCTGATCTGGGTTCGATTCCCGGTCAGACCACAGTGAATTTGAGAATTATTCAATTCAAAGTTTTGATCGAAGACTAAGTGTTTGTAATGTCAATTCACGTAATTTCTTATCTTCCCATTCTTCTGATCCTGTAATAACTGGGTGTAGCAATAGCGATTAGCCAACCACTAGTCCTGTTCTAGCCTTATCCTTCTTTCCCTACTACTCACTTTGAAAAAAGTGAAGTTGAGCGACAAATAGTTCTCGTAGAAAAAACTTCTGTTGAGATACTTCCATTAGGAGACCATATGCTCCACATTGGGAGCGGACATGGATTTAAAAAAAAAAATAGTTATATAGTTAAGTATTCAACGTTTAATTGATGTGTTAACGGGTTCTTACGGTTTTTTAGATTATTCTTAATTGACTAAATTTATTAAATTTGAATCGTTCAAATTATGTTTATTCATACTAGTTTTGTCACTAACGACCCACGTTTTGTCTGAAAATGCCGAAAGGCGAATCTTGAATCTTTAGTGACAAAAAATGTGTAAATGTTGATAACTTAAACAATTCAAATTTAATATTAAAATTTCACCAAGCACCTTCAATCGAAATCTTATATTAGACTTTATTTATCATGACGTTTTCTCTGATATTTATAATGGCACGTAATTAGCTATTCAAAACCTTACTTTTTTCAATCATAAAAATATTTATTATACTACTAAACAATAGTTAATTTAAGCCAATTTATTCTCCCATACCATAACGATTTATGTGTAAAAGTATCTATGGTTTACTTCAGGGGTCATAAACCGTTTTACACCCACCATCCGATTTTGTATTTTTTTACTTAAAAATATTCTTATTCGCAGTAATTTAATCCAGTGTTTTCACCTGAATTTTGGCATAATTTTTAAATCAATTTCTAAATATGTGTCGTTCCAATGAAATCACATATAAACTTAGCAATAAAAAATTGCACTTTACAAATCATCTGTTTGTTGAATCTGATAAATTGCAGTAATTGAATGAAGCAATTTTTGTAAGGAACAGACAAAGATCTCTTTTTTTGGGTGATTTTTATACGATTTCTCTGTTTGGTCAAGACGTATAAAGACTTTCAACAGGAAACATAATCACCCTCCGCCCACCATGTAACGAACTAGGTTAAAGACCCTTAGTTCAAAAGATGAATGTTTTGTAATTTATACTGTCGTTGTTATTAAATAATTTGTGATTTCGATTTGCGCTTGATGCATTTTCTACATTTAGTCAATTTAAATTCACGAGTGTCTGACGATGCCGAAAGGCAAAACGTGGGTAGTAAGAGACGAATCGCATACAAGTATTCAAACTCTATACGATTCATTGACCATAAAGTAAGTCGAATTTGCTTTTCATAAAATTTGCTCATTTTAAATGACATACATATTAGGCTCTTTTAAAATTGACATTCAAATATATCAATGAGGGCCACAGAAAAAATATATTAACATTAATATAACACAACATAAATTGCGTATTTTTTATTTGAAAAAAGGCATTGAATTCATAAAAACAAAGGTAAATGAGCTAAAAAAAAAACAAAAGTAAATAAAAATGGTATTTTTATTTTGTAAAATTATTTTGAAATCACTCAATTTCTCAATTTTTTCCCGGTCATTAATCTCGATATCCCAAAATAATTGTGTCCCGAGACTGGAAAAAATTATAAGTAAGAGTATGGGGGCTACGGAATAATGTAAGACTCAAAAGAGGCCACAAGCTCAAAAAGTTTGAGAAACTATGATAAAGAAGGTATTTTATAATAACTTTACCTATGCATTAAGCCTGATAAAAAATAAATAAAAATAAAAGCGTTGTCACGTGGAGAACTAGGAGATATTATTTAAGGTCAAATTTCTCTGGGGTGCCGATCTAGAGAAAATTATTAAAATAAAATCGTCCACGCTTACCGTTTAGTCTAATATTTTTTATACTTTAAAAGGTCTTTTGAAAGAAAAATATCAATTGGAAAACATTTTTTGTTGTTTTACTTTGATAAGTTAAGTTAGGTCTCTAAATAAGTAATATTTCTTAGTAATATATATTTTGATTTTTACATTTGTTTGAGTATGAACTTTATATTATTATGATAATATGTTACAATAAAACAGATGGCACAAAATATACTTAAGCGTGAGTGAAAGCGCTTTTAAGCATATGTACGAAAAAGCTTCCGGGAAACCATTTTCCTTTAGCTTTAAGCCACGAAAGACTTCAGTAAGTTATTTCATATTCCGGGAGTGTACGTTGGAAACGGTCCTTGAGACAAACAAGTTGCGAAAACCAATTTATTCAAGCTACATCAAAAATGTCCCACTTCCGGGGGAAAGCTGCGTCCGTCAAAGCCTCCTGCTCGCTCAGAAGAGGGGCAGAAGTTAAGAGGTTTATTTTCTTTTTTTTCTTCATTTTAAGCTTGTTTTGAAATAATAACAAATTATTCATGGAAATGTGATAATGACATTTTTAAGTCAGTGTGGTATGACTACCAAGTTGGTGCAAAGGTCTTATATAACGCAGTACGTTTTTATAGGGCCAATAAAACCATTCCCAATTTACAGAATTTTAAAAAATGCTGCGAATTTTCTTCCCTCCGAAAATGTACGAATAAAATTAAGAATGAACCTTTTTTATGATCATTTTCCTGTGATATTTCTCAACAATGAAATTAAGCTTATCAGCTTAATATTTGTCTTTCTCGAGACTGTATCCACCACCATCTACAAATATAAGGTCCTCATGACCTACTTTGACTTACATTTGTGCTCGGTTATAACCAAATATCAAGTTATCAATTCAAAAATACTAACAGTACTGCTTTACAGTTGCCTGTCATGGCACATTGCAAAAACATAGAATAACCGTATACTGCGTCTCAAAAACAGACTTCTTAGTTACTACGGTTTAATTTTTCCAATAAATCAAAGGTGGAAGAGCGTAGTAACCAACCATTATAATGTTACGTTAAAATGATGATGAATCTAGTTTGGTCACCGAATGGATTCCATCACCCTCGAAAGCCTCTGACGACCACTCATATGATTTACTCAGTAGAGCTTTCATGATTTTATAACTTTGGAGGAAGTATAGATTCTAGCAGAAGACAAATATTATCGGTACATTAACCCTATATTTGGTTCCATACAATAAAACTTTTTTAAGCAATCACAGTTAACTATAATTTTTTCCATCGTTACAGCCTACTTTTTTACAGTCCATGTAATGTTAAAAGCCACCTGTAATTTATTGAAACATTTAATGATGGCAACACTACATTATTTTAGATCGAAATGTATAAAAAATAGGTTTAAATATTCTCTTTAAAAAAGCTTTAATTGATTAAATTAACATTTACCTGATAGAATTACAATTTAAAAACATGATAAAATATAAAAGTCGTTTGTTCCTTGGTAAGGTCAGTGTCAAATTAAGATTTTTCAATTTAAAATTTGAGATCTAAAACATGGGTGTTTGTGATGTCGATTTACCTCGAGTATTCTCGAATGACTTTCAATACTAAAATTCTATTCGAGTTTCTCTCGTATTATCTTTCAACTTTAAAATATTTGGCGCATTGGCATTAGTTGTTGTGCCAAGTATTTTTTAAAACTTGTTGTTTGAAAGATTAAAAGATGTCGAAAACGTTATTAATTAAAAAAATGTCGTGCTATGTTTAAAGGGATATTTAAAATGGTAGGTTTTTAGTTGCATTATGGATGTTTGTCTAAGCACGGATATTTATATAGCTTAGAAAAATATTCGTAAATATTCAAAAATATGGGTGGGTGAGAATCCAATCCTTAAAACTGAGCCTCAAACAATTGGCTAATCCTATAAAAGCTCCATTGTTCTAAATTAATGTTATTTAACTATTACTAAAACATCAAAAAAGTAAAATTTACCTTTATAGTTATTTGTTGCCAAATATTTAAAATTACTCAAAAAATAAGGGTAATTGTCGAAGATTTAAAATATTAACACATCGTTGATATTGCAAGGATTTGAAACCATGCAGACTTGATTAACAGCGTAAAGTATATACTAATAGACTACAGAATTAAAAAAATAAAGGTTATAATCAATTCTCATCAAAACAATGTCTGTCAGCAGCTGAGATAAAACAATAAATTATTTTTGACATATTGAAATAAATAAAAATATGTGTTTTAAGGTGTCAAAATATACAATACTGAAACGCAAACAAAAATGATGCTGATAAATAAAACGCATTGTTTTATATAAAATAATAAAATAAAATTTCGTCTAGTATTTTCTTTTTTGCTGAGGAAACATTTCAATACAAACTTACGTCCGGTGTGCCTTTCATCACCCGGAGAATTCTCTTCTGGAAACACTATACAACATGGGTCAATCCAGATGTCACTACTTGTTTGTACAACTCAACCCACTGGAGTATTTACGTACCCGTATAAGTATTTACCTGGAATGCTGTAGGTATATCGATTTTATAAATACGGGACACAATGTTTTGGTTCGGTCCAAGCTGTGATACTTTCAGATTGGCGACAAATCGGATAACAACTAATGAATTGTTTTAAAAAAAAATCATCGGAAGTGGTAATTGAGCACGATGTTTCCTTATAAAAATTTAATTAAAAGATTTTTTCAAATTGAATATGTAGTTCCTTTTTTATATTTATCGTAGTTTTTTTTGTTGACCCTTCTTCCAATGCCTCTCTTTATGGAAACAAAGGTAATTTGTTTTATCGAGACATTCAATCGTTCATTTTTAATTTAATTATTGATTTTTATACGCAACATTAAAGATTGGACGCGTGAGATAAAGTATGATTTACAAATTGACGACAAACAAAAAGTCATAAATCTATTTTTTAAGGAGCTTGTTCGAAGACTCAAATAATTTCAAATATAAATTTTAATATTAGTACTATTGAAACCAGAGTCTTGGTATTTATAGTGTTTTTCAGTGATTAAATACCAGCTGAAGTCAATGCAAAAATACCGATATTTTTCAATTTAAAATTAGCTAAAACCAAATTCTGAATCTATAGAAACCATCACATATTTTAATCAAATTATTCCGCGATGAAAAGTTTGAATGAAACTAATATATTATAATACATAATCATTCAAAATTTTCTTTGAAGACTTTTTAATAATCCCATAATACTTTTTATCGTTCCGGGAAAAACACTATCAGTTTACTACAATATTTTTTAATAAAAGTAAAGATATCAGAATATATAAAAAACTGTAGTTTAAATGTATTCTAAGCCACATTAACTCCTATAGAACGTGCTCTGCGTGGGTTACGTCTTTTCGCCATTCAACATCCGTTATGTATAATAACATATTTGCATAAGTTTTTTTTATGGTCTATGTAACGATGATGTAATAATATTTGTTTGATGGTTAAGAATGTGATTTCTTATTAATTAGAATGTTAGAATAAGTAAGAAGATATATTTATTTAATTGACAAATTGCGAATTTAAGACATTTACAATGAAGAAAAAAAACAAAGCACAATTTAATATTAAAAGCAATAGAAAAAAATAAAATCAAGAAAGTTAACTGACTGAGCTCCGACGAACTCTAATATAATTAATAAATAAAAAAAAAACATTCCTTTGAACTCACCCACGTCCACGCAAATTATGTTAAAATCCGAAGCAATATTGTTATGCACCGTTGAAGCTCTTCTCAGTAGCATCTCTATTGGCAGGCTGGTTCTACACATTTTGAGAACAAAAAATTCATGTCCACGGCTTCTCAAAAAATAATCAAGAACATTTTGCCTCACATTCAAGAATGGTGGCATTCTCATTTATTGTATAATGTATCTGTTCTAAGCTAATTTTTGCTTAAAACTACATATTATTAAAGAGGACGCAACTATATGTACAATCAATGAATTTTCATCGAATAACTACCAATTCAAACAATAACAATATATTTTTACCGAAAATCAACTGTTACACCATTAATGTGAAATATAGTACTAAAATAAATTATAAAAAATAAAAAAAGAACGACGAGAAAAACACACATGAAGAAAAACTTTCAGTATTCAATTTGAGTCTGGCCAAAATAAAATAAACAGAAGTCGCTCATGCGGTTTTTATCTTATTACGAGATAGAATTCACGTCCATGTTAGACGTTGCATGGTTAAAAAAGAGACAGGCGGACAGGTAACGGGGGTGATTTATCAAAGGTTTGCCATTTTTATTGTTGCGTCGACTGGTCATGGAAATATATTATTTTTTCAAACACCAGACAATAAAATAGCCCAAATTGTAAACACTGTAAATTCGAGACAAAAGAAAACGACTCCAACTCCGGTCTTCAAAAAATTAAAACCGACTCCAACTACCGCTTTTTTTTCACTTCGGTTAAACTACTTAGCTTTATACCAACACATCAGCTTAGTAACTAGAAAAATTCAAGTACATTACACCAATCATTACTCATTGTTTTTATCCATGCCCACTCACAATGTGAAAGTATCTTAACAGATTTTTTCTATAAGAACTGTTCCTCAGTCGCTCAACCTCTTCTTTTCAAAGAGAGTGGTAGGAATATAAGTATAAGGCTAGGATAGAACAAGTGGTAAATAAATCGCTCTCGCTACGTCCGGTTGTTAGAGGTTCGAAAATGGTGAGAGGGACATCACAAACACCTGACAAAATGCTGTTCGTACTGAAACTCAAACCCGTGAGGTCTGGCATAGGGTATCCAATCCCAGTGCCTTTTTCCAATCCCGGGATCCCGGGATTAAGATTTTCTCACCGAGGAATTTGAAATCCTCAATTCGCTATACTTTTTCTTTAGATTCTCACAGAACCTCGTTATTTTTTTTTTAGTTCACCGAGGAATTTGAAATCTCCGATTTGGTATACTTTTTCCCAAAATCTCACGGAAACTCGTTTTTTTTTAGCTCACCGAGGAATTTGAAATCTCCGATTTGGTATACTTTTTCCCAGAATCTCACGGAAACTCGTTTTTTTAGCTCACCGAGGAATTTGACATCTTGAATTTACCAATTTCGTGTAAGTTTTCGGGATTTGCTCAAAATTTCTCAATCCCGAAATCCCGGGATCGCGGCCATCTCAATCTCGGAATTTCGGGATCAGAAAATTGAACAGGATCCCGGGATTGGATGCCCTAGTCTGGCACGTAAGCCCACGACACTAACCGCTGCGTCATAGGACTCAACCCTACCCAACGATACTCAATACTAAAAGTAATATTTTTCCAATACCTTTACAAGATTTTTTCTCTGATTATTTTGACTCCGACTACTCTAGCTGATATTTTCCACTAGAATTCTACGAAATACTGAAATTTTTTGAAAAAGGTTTTAAAGAACAGCTTAAAAATATATTTTAATTTAATTTGTACAAAAAGCTTATTTCAATTTGGAATAAACTGTAAGTACATTTTTGGGAATAAAATTAACGAATCTTTATAATGCCGCAATTAGATAATAATACTATACCGTACAAGACGTTAACCTATTAACGTCGGGATACGCCCGTTACCTGATGTTTCATTTACGGCAGTGGTCTCGCAGACCTAAAGGCTTAGCGGGGCAACGGCGCCATGAAAAAGAACGCGAGAAATGCCAAGCTTAAATCTCTTTTTGGAGTGATTGAATGAAAAACACGCGGCTTGACTGACAGTACGCTTTGATTTAAATTTAAGCGAAACGCTGTCGTGTCGGGGATGATTTTTGTTTTGTTTTTGTGTAACGACATGAAAATAAATTATTTTCCTAATGGCGTAAAAACCTCCGCTTAAAATTTTTAAAAAGATTATTAATGCCACTTTTTCATATGTATAAGTTTTCAAAATACAATAAATTATCGTATTCTCGTATTTCGAACGTTGCTCATTGTTTCCGGAAATATCTCGTGATAAGAAATTGACTTTTCATTATTTTTTCATATGAAAATACTTATCCAGGAATACCCAACTGAAATCTCTTGGTAGGCATAATACAATAATGAATGTCTCTGATGGGCCACACATAAATATTTTATACTTTTATAATAGTTTGAGTCTCACTCTAACTCGGACCATTAGAGTGAGATAGCAACCAGAGCGTGTCAAACTGTCTTGCGCAGTCGGCGACTGATGTCCCTCTACACTGTATTGATAATCAACAAAAGATCTGAGTCTGTTAATTAATGGTTCTTATTTCTGGTTCTACCTCAGAGTGCCGTTTTAAATAAAACAATAAGTCAAATTATATATTTCGTAAATATACATATATTAGTAAATATTCAACTCTTTATGATCCAAGAAATATTGAAGAAAAATATTTAAGCCTCAAATTTTGTATGGGTGCCTAGTCTCTTATAGTGCCGATGTCTGTAGCGTTGTTCCGGGTCCGGCACTATTGAAGAGTTGATTGTATGCATGTATATGGACATCTAATTCATTTTTGTAAACAGAATTTGTTTTAAGGACTGCTTGTTACTCAGTCACTCAACCTACCTCTCTGAGATAGAGTAGGGTAAAAGCATATGGATACGACAGGGCTAATGGTTAACCGGTCACTTTCGCTACCCCAAATTTTAGGGTTGGATTTGTGGGAAGGAATTCTTAAGCCACAAGTTAAAATTTGTTATATTTTAAAATATTATTTACTATTTTATAAATCGCTTAAGTTTTTTCCATGTTATGAGACGTGCCAAACTATGAAATGAAAACTGTCAAATCTTAAAAAACATAATCCAGCATAGAAAATTTTCGTTGCATGAAATTAAAATACTTATTAAACAAAATTGTTTTAATAGTCAAATATGGTTTTATTGTGATTCATTGGGTTCTCGAATAACTTTTGTTTACTTCTTTTTTATCATTACCAACGTTTTAATCGACAAAATAAATCACTTTATAAGTTTTCAATTAATCAGAAAATAATAGATTGTTTTCGCGTGGGTAGAGATAAATTGAAACTATATTGTGTGATACCAAAATTTACACTTTATCAAATTACTATTAGAGAAAGAACTAAGCAATGTTTTATTTATAACTGATTTATTATTGAACATTATTTTTGTAGTAACTATGATTTATTTATATAAAAATTGGGTAAATCAAAATCTACGATAATGTTTTTAAATTACTCTATACAGCTATTTAATTTTTTACTTTTAATGTGTAGACTGTTAATACTCAGTGAAAAGAAGTTATTCAAAAAATTGTCAGTTGATAATGCTCGTCATGAGTGAAAAAATCCTGATCATATTATGTAAACGTATGTTTGTACGTATGTTTGTACGTACGTCAAGTATGACGTATTCATTAATGAAAGTTTAACAGTAAATGAAGACCTATCGTCTCTTGGTATTTTTTATTTGGCTGTCACGCAAGTCATTTTCATCCTTTGAATGACTTCGAAGATTATTTGCTCATTTACTTTAAAACCGGCCTGGAAGTCGAATACAAACTAATATTAAATTATTAAGACTTTAAAGGTCTTTGAATTCGTTGCATTTTACCACCTGATTGATGTATGTTTTTTCGACTATACGAAGCAAAGAAAATAATTGTTACAGCTTGTCACTATAGTAGTATATAGCAGAACGAGATTCTTTTGGATACTCAAAGTCCATAAATTTATCAATATTCAAGATATTGATGATTAAAAGTTTCAGAAAACGACGGTCGCATGATGAGAAGATCTTACAAAATGTAAGTCAAGTTATTGCAGGCTATATATAATCTAACATTATTTGTACTGAACTAAAACTTATACTATCATTTCAAAACGACGATATTAAGTTTAAATGTGAAACAGCGAGTACGTTTTAGTAGATACTGTGAATGCAGGGTGTAAAGTTTTATATATCGATAATATTTATTGCTGATAATCTGTCAGAAACGTATTAATAAAAGTGTTCAGAGAACATAGCATGATGTGGTTTCAATAAACTTTACTTGTCTACGATTCTTTAAGATACATATTTTTTTGTTTATAAGTAAGTAAAATATATGATTACGTAAATTGAAGAAGATACTGATAAAGTTAGTACTAAATTAAGATTTTAAATTGTATATGTTTGACAGTTTAAGTGTTAAATCTCGCAAATGAATACATTGAAAGCAGTTTTAATTGTATCTTACCACATAACTATTCACATTTACTTATGACTTTTAAATGTATGAATAAACTAGTATAACCAATAGAATAACCTTTTTTGACCCTAGAGTGCATTCTAAAATATTGGTAGGGCGGCGGGCACCACATTTTTTCAAGGTTATTTATAACCCAGAAATTTGCCGACTTGCCTAAATTATCAGCATGACCCGTTTTTTTAGCTCTTCAAATAATTTTGAAATGCTATTGAATTTAAAAATTTGCCCCAATTAGTCGGAGGACGCCCGCGGGCAGGGGGTTGGTAGCCCCTGTCGTAAATAATATAGATACCATAAAGTTTTGTTAATATGGTTGAATTCAAACTGTAGTAATAGCGAAAATTAATTGTTCATTTTACCACATCAAGGAGAATCATCCAAAAACATACACGATTAATACACGTGTAATTGCGTCCCAGATTAGTTATTTTATACATTTACTAAGTGCATACTTCAACTGTGTTTTTTATAAATAAAAACAAGGAAATACAAGAAATAGTGCTGTATAAAACGTATGTATTTTTATCAACCATAAAATAAATCAAAATGAAACGAAACATTGTGCATTAGGTACTGAAAACGACTTTGTCTCCAGCAGTCATACGAGTGAAATGTTCTTCTTTATTCTCCGCGGATGAGAAAGAAGGGTAATAAAGAAAATAGAACTGCTTTTTAAGTATGCGAAAGATAATATAATATTGCCGTTGTGGTTCCTCGCAAAAAATAAATTAAAGTTATAAATGTAGCCCGCTCACAGATCAAGTCTTTTCGCTCATTGTTTGGTAATAATGAAGCGGAAATAAAAAACACTCCATGTCTACACGAAATGATCGCAGCACAAAGAAGACCCGTATAAAGCCTTAAAGGCCGTTGGTGTTTGTAAGGGTAGATTCAGTTCAGCGCAACGCCATCAACCCCCGGGCTATTTGAAAACATCCCTCATTTTGTTACAGGGCTATCATTCGAAAAGAAATGAATTGTTCTCATAAAAAATCTAATCTATTTCTTTTAGTTCTGCTCATAGTAAACTGCGAAATACCAAAGTTATGGTTAGGCATTACCGATTCGGGATTTATTGCAAGTTTCACTGCTAATACTTATTAGTGCCAAGGATTTATTTTATATTTTTTCACGTGACAACAAACAAAACTTTCCGTTTATGTTTTTCACTAATAAATTGTCTAGGGGCAGGGCAATAAATCAATAAACTTATTGATTTAATTTTCATTAACTCGGTAAAAGATCGATTATAATAAGGTGATACAAATATCAATGTATTTTAGTTTAACGATTATTATTTAATATATCGTAAAATTGATTTTGACTTACGCGCTTGTTAAAACTATATTTAAACTTACATTGAGATATACACAATACAATATTCATTTTCTTATATATTCCATCATCCTAACTTATGATAGACAAATATTAATCTATCACCATAACTAAGACCGTTACAGGAAGCTTGAGTACTTGTAATTTATCATTTCCATTAAAACTAATTTGCTTTGAAGACAACTTAATAACCATATATGTTTTATTGTTCCTAAAAACATTTAGTTAATTTATAACATATTTATAAATAGTGTAATTTTTCATTTTAAGTTATAATATATAAGACAATATATAAAGCTAAGTAAATATTAGCTTAGCCATAGTAAAATAAAGTATTTTGTATGAAATATCAATCAATTATATTTATAAAATAATATTTTTAAAATTTAAATAAAAAAAAAAGCAAGAGCGGTTATTTAATCAATAGTCATTTCCTAGCCTTGTTCATTGATCTTCACTACTCTCATAGGAAAAGAGAGGTTGAGCGACTAAGAAACAAACAGTTCTCGTAGAAAAACTTATATTTAGATACCTCCATTAAGAGGCCATATTCATCACTTTGCGAACGGACACGGATAAAAAATACATTTATATTTTGCCACTGAATTAGTGAATGTTTTTTATTTTAAATTATTAATTAAAAGTTTTATTTTTTACACCTCATTTAATTTTTTTATCGTTTTTGTATTTTTGTTATATTCCTGAATTTTATTTCTCAAATATTTTTTTCATTTTTGATAAACAGTAAAATTTACATCTACTAGAATGACATTTTATTTTGCTTGTATAAATCAAGACAAGCTGTCTTTATTTTTCATAATCCTCTTTCAGACTTAGCCATACATTTTTTATTTTTTACCAAACATGCCAAAACAACTTTCTGTAAAAGTGTTATCACTTTCGGCAAACAATGAATTGAATGAATTGCAGATTTTATCAAGTACAAACTGCAGCGAGTACTATTTAGACGTTCACCACCAGCAGCTTATGTGCTGCACTTCAGTTTTAGCCTCCGTTTCAAAAATATCTTTGATTTATTTTATATTAGACTCAAAGATTTGACATTATTTTTAAAACAATTGACTTCACAATAATATGCTCAGAAAGCATTCAAACGTTTTTTTTCACGAATATTTAATAATGTGTCACCAAAACCTGTTACAGATTTACAGCTAGTTATTATGGACTTACTCAGTAAAGCAATCGCGATAAACGCTTTCAAATGATATTATGAGCGTCGCGAGGCCAGTTACTCGAGGCATAAAAATACAACACAATACTGATCTCAATGTCATAAATTTATGACAACGTCTGTTGTATAAAATATTCGTGGCTTTCCATTGTACAAACACTTTTATACAGTGATCATATTATGAGTAACAGGCTTTGATTAATCCGTATAAACAAATATTATTGGCTGGATGCGTTGAATAAATCTCCAGTTATGAGCTAATGAGCACAAAATCAGAATCTTAATTGCGGATGAAAATATATATTAAACTAGAACAAATATTACAGCATTCTTTACAAAACGAAAGAATAACCGTATATTGTACTTTAAAAACTAAGGGTACGCTACGGTGGCTTAACTTTGTTAGGAACACAATAAGAAGAGGAAAAAATAAACACCCTTTTTACTCGCCATGAGCGAAACCAGTCCTGAACTATATAAATAAAGTGGAAATAAAGTACAAATGGATAATGCCTTTTCTTAAGCATCTTTTTATTACGTCCAATATAAAAAGTGACCATAGATTTGACTTTAATATGTGCTGCAAATACCCCAAGAGAGCTTAAATTCTGATGGTTTCTTCTACCAAACTGATGAATCTCATCGCCATGTCGAACCACTGATGATGCTAAAATTACATGAGGAGTATCAAAGAGACTTTACTTTCCCTCATTTACTCTTCACTGCTTCCTCACCTGTTGATTTTATATAGCAGTATTCAGTGGCATAGAAAAAGTAAAGAGTACCTACAGTTTTTTTCTTGACTAAGAGTGTTCAAGAAGCAACTGCTTAAGTCTTGGTGGCGTGTATCTAAAGTGCAAAAAATGAGTCCTTCCAAATAAACGAAAAGCTTTTATAAGTCTCTTTACTCGCTATCTGTGTGACGATGGAATACAAAGAATCATTGAAGTACCATCTAATAGACATTTACCTTGAATAGGGAGTGAATTTTTAGTTAAATAAATAATACTGTCAAACAACAAACAGTTAACCACGAAATATGTGCTTTGTAAAATACAAGGTCAACGATACTGGTATCATTGCTTATTCGCCCTTTTAATGACATCACACTATTTCAAAAGACAGAAGCTCATTATTACTAAGCAGATTAAAGCGTTTCTTTTTTTAATAATGATAGACACGGAAAATTCTTACAAAGACTTTTCTTTGTTCATTATATCTGAAGGGCAACAATGAATATTCTGAGCAAACCGCACTCATTACTTTAAAAGTTTACAAGGATCAATTTATTTTTAACAAGTCCTTATCTCCTTGCTCAGCCACCCTTGTTCAACATTATCTAAGGATACAAAATATACTGAGCGAGAGTTTTGCCTAATCTCATTCGAGAATCACGAGAGCAAAACCACTACAGTAATCCGGAAAATCGATTTAGATCGGTCTTTCCATGTGGAAGTTTTTGTTAGAAACTCCCAAGGAATATTTTTAGCTAATTACATTTTTTATTCTTAGTTATTAGAAAACTCTAAAGTATTTTTACAAAATAAAATTGCTACTTCTCTTATTCCAATGACAGCGTAATTATGTATCATATGTACGTGTTTCGCTTTTTTCAGAATTTTCCGACTTACATTAATGTTATATCAACTTAAACGTAACCATTAAATAAAATTATGTGTTCATTTTACATTAATTGGACTAATTATAATTCGGATGGTAACGTTTTTTTTTTAAACTTGAAATTCAAATGGATAGGATATAACCAAATATATATTATATGTATGTCTGTACCCGGAGGCATGGGTTGTCATGTTAATTTAAAAAAACTTTACAGTACCGCAAAAACAAAACGTTTTCTTCTGTTGATTTGTTTTAAAAAAACTCATATTTTGAATATTTTTTTATTTATACGATGATAAGAAACAAAAAAAAACTATAAAATAATGTAGCGAACAACTATTTTGTATAATGTTTGTAGTTGGTAAAAAATAACATTTTGGTATAAATATCGACTGTGGAAAGGAAAAAGAACGTAACCCACACATATTAAATTTTACAGGAGGCACAACAAACGTGTTTTGATTTTTTTGGGCTATATGCAAATTATGAAATATACACAACCTTGAAGTGCACGGAGACTTTAAAACTGGTGCTTAATTGTCATTATCTAATATTAATTAAAGATATTGTAAAAGGAAAAGCTTTTTTCAGTCTTTTTTCTTGGTTTCAATTTTCACAAGCTCATCTTTTTTAAAATTTAAAAGCTGAATTTAGATACTAATTTGGCATTTGCAGCTTACATCCTTTTGATAGAACGTGTATCAAGTTTGATACATTGTGATTATCGAAAAAAGTTATTTTGAAAAAACTGTAGGTTACATCCTTTTTCCTTTCCACAGTCGATATGTACGTAGCATAATTAAAATCGCTCAGTTGAATTTTTTTTTAAGCTCAAATCATATAAAAAAATAACCTTTTATTTCAAGCTTTTACACTTTTAAACTTTCTTACTATTTGCTGGTCAAGAGTGGTCAAGAGTTCCCTTATTTGACAATTTAAAAAACTCAGTTTTCATTTGAAACGTACACGTTTTTTAATGTTTTCATACTTTAAAATTCACGAAATCTACCATCTAAAATATGGTAGAGAGTTTTATTATTCAGTAAAACGAGAGATTGGGTAAATCTCTTTGGAATTTAGAATACATGTCGATATTTTAAGAATTGGGAACGGACGTGGTTTAATTATGACTAGCTGTAAGCCCGTTGCCCAGCAGCGTGAGATTTTTGTTGCATAGTATTTAATTTAATTTAATTTTATGTTATTTTATTTTATGGTATTTTATTTTATTTTATTTTGTTTTGTGTTGTTTTATTTGATTTTATTTCATTTAATTTAATTTTATTTAATTTAATTTTTTTTTTTTTTTTTATATTATATTATTTTATTTTATATTATTAAATTAAATTAAATTTTATTTTATTTAATTAGTACGCACACATCTGTGATTATTTGTGAAAAGTGAGCGATTAATAGGACACCTTACACTCACTCACTCAAACAAACGGACATTATCGACTATGTATTAATATATAGATTTAACCAGAAAAAAGATTAGATTTTTACTTATTTTGTTGTGCTTTTTAACACTTTGTACAACTTAAAAGATATATTTTTAGGGTGTTTACTTGATGAAAAGGCATTTTATTCAAAAAACACAATATTCATTTGTACAACTTCTTCTTTTATTTTTGCAAGACTATGACCGATTCCGCTCATGACGGGAATTATTAACTGATTTGAAATAAAGTTAAACAGTGTTATTTATACAAAACAAAATGCATCAAAAAGGTGTAATTAGTATTGAAAGAAATACAAATTACAGTACAAAATATGAATAATTAACTTTGAATCGTTCAAACTATGTACATTCTCACAGATTTTGTCACTAACAATCCGGGTTTCGCCTTTCGGCATCTTCAAGCGTTCAAGTGCACGGATGAACTTGAACTGACGCTTAGTAAATGAATTTTTCGTGTTTATATAAGAAATAAATGTATCATTGAGTTTAAAGCCATTGCTGGTGAAAAGGATAAGCACATGGGAATGCTCACAGATTTGAGTAGTAAGTAGTTTTAAGAATTATATTTATTTGTTTGTCGGCAAAGGTTTTATGGTTATATTTATATAGGGTATAGAAGTGGAGATCCCGGCATGTTTAATATTTCATTTGAAATCGGAAGGCTATGCAATTGTGCTATGTTTATTTCAAAAATTTCCTGTAAAATAGCTTATGACTATCCGTATTTGGGTGTAACATATTTATCCCTTGTTCCTGATTGAACACGTGTTCTTCCAAAATTAAGTGATTAGTAAAAGTAGACGTGTCTTTTTTCAATCTAAAGGCTGCCATATGTTCTGATAATCTGGTGTTCAGTGTCTTTTCTGTTTTGCCAATATAAAATTTTGTACAACAAAAGCATTGCAATCTATAAATCCCGGATTTATTTAAGTAATGTATTTTATCTTTATTGTTAACTAATAATTAACACTAAATGGACTCGAATTAAAAAGTGTCAAACTTTTAATAACAAAAATCAATTATTCATAATTTGGACGGTAATTTTTAATCTTTTTTCAACACCTTTTTAATCTAAAAATGAATTCATTTTTGACACCACGTTAACCTTCACTTAACTTCACTTACTTAAAATCTCTTTTATATAATATTTCAACCCAACACATAAAATATAATGAAAGAAACTTCTGTGGAAATAATTTTAAGTATGACATATATCCAATCATAACCAAAATATAAATCAATAACATACTTGTTTAGCGTTAAATCTTGAAGAGTAGAATAAATAAAACTTTTTATGAAATTTATAATCACACAAGCTGTCAAACCTGTCACATAAAATTCACATATTTAAATTTATAACTATTGTATAATTAATATTCTGTCTATTTGTTTCAGTTATCCAGAGAATAAACAATCAGCAATTTACGGTAAATGAATCAAATTAATAATGATAACTGGTTAGACTGTCGTTTGGTTAAAATTATGCAGACAGGCATATGTGCGCCGTTAATGAATTTTAATTTATTTCTACATAGGTAGAAAATTATAATATCATAGCAAAATTCCAACGATCGGTTCAAATACTTGTTAAATATTTTATATACATATATTATTATAGCCAAAAAACTTTTATTTATTTTGAAATATGCTGTGTTAATTAGTGTGTAAGTAACCGGAATAATTGTGGCACAATTTGATTATTTTCACATTCATACATGTCTAAGGATACAAGTTGGCTATTGAGTGTTCCACCACCACCCGTTATGTGTGTGCAGCCGCATTTTCTCAGCCACCTTTTATAACGAAATGCGATCAGGAAACGAAAATAGTTTATTCTTCATATTATTGCCCCAATACAGAGCTGCACGGGACCTATCTTTTAACCGTGCACTTTTGTGCTGAAAAAATAAAGATTGAAAGAGAAAAAGAGAAAGCGACTTGATCATTCATTTAGTTTAAGTGATTTAAGATTTCGACTGAAGGTGCTTCAATATTAAATTTGAATCGTTCAAATTATGTAAATTCACATAGATTTTGCTAAGGGTCAGTTCAAGTTCATCCGTGCACTTGAACGCCTGAAGATGCCGAAAAGCAAAACACGGGTCGTTAATGATAAAATCTGTGTGAGTGTACATAATTTGAACAATTCAAATAAGTATTGGCGTTATTTTCAAATGCTTGGAGATCAAATACACTGGGAATTTCGTAAAACTTTAATTAATACTACAAAATGACTGAAGAAACTACTTTCTTTGGGAAATATCACAATTTGTTACAAAATAGCAATACGCAAGGGTGTTGAAAACACAAAGAAAAAAAGAAACCACAAATTGCGCAGGATGCTTCTTACACGTGTTGTCAACAAAAATTTCAACAAATACTGGCAAAACAGTAGACAAAGATTATATTTGTTCGTTATGTATGGATATGTACTTACAAAGTACAATTTTGTGAGTATATATGGATAAAAAATGTGTAATAAACGGTTCCTGGTAAATTGCTGGAATGCAATTGCTCGAATGGAAATTGCTCGAATAACAAGATCCTCGAATAACCAATTTTTCGATCGTCAAATGCTCAAATTACAAATTGCTCGAAAATTTTTAAAAAAGTTTAAACATTGATTAATCATTCTTTAAAAAAACATTAATGCAAGTCGGGAAATAAAAACCATAAATGAAAAAAAAGTCATAATAAAAAAATTGCCAGTGGTCAAGTCAAAAAGGTCGTTTATTTTGTTATCGAAGGTCACGGGCTTGCATCTTTATACGTACACTTTTTAATCAATTATTTTTCAAACTATTTCTGGATTTCTGTTTAAAGGCACGCATATATATAATTTCTTAAAACCCTCTCACCCATTCTTACTAAAAATTGGGCGTAGCGATAGTGATAAGCCAAACGTTTGTTCTGTCTTAGCCCTAGTCTTCTGTGTGTTCTGAAAAATATAGAAACAGTTTAAGTAATTAATTAACAAGCAGTTCTCGTAGAAACACTTCTGTTGAGATAAAATCCATTAAAAGGTCATATGATCCGCATTTGGAGCGAATACGGTTAAAATAAATACTTATTTCAATTCGAGCTATTTGTAATTCGAGCATTTGACGTTCGAGGAATTGGTTATTCGAGGATCTTGATATTCGAGCAATTTCCATTGGAGCAATTGCATTCGAGAAATTTACCGGCTCCCGCAATAAACAACAACCATTTCACAAACTGGCACTGTTTCACTTATCGACAGTTGCAGAACACTGTATTACGGGTTTTAATTTGAACAGTGAAATCAGTTGAGCAAATACAAGAATTTATTTTACTTTCAAAAGAAAATTAAAACAACTTAATTTGAATCATTAATTAACTTGTTATTTCACAGTTGTAACGAGCATTTTACAATTATGGTTCAAGTTATTTGGGTGTAAAAACATATATTATTTTTGGTAAGGTTTTTAAAAATATTCAAAAAATATAACGAAAGAATGTTAATTTTTTTGTTTCAATTGAAAAAATAGAGATAATTGAAGGAATAAAAAAATTTACAGACTTAACACTCACAAGTGAATACAGGAAATAAAAAAGCTAATAAGTATTTTTTTTGGTACATTTTTATTTTTTGTATTCAAGTATGGGTTTTACACCAACGCCTCCTGGTAAAAAAGGAAAAACTATAGAAAATTTGTCGTTTTTAGAAAAACGGCATATTATTTAAAGCTGTTGTTAAGCGTATGGTCTCCTAACAGAGGTACCTCATCAGAGGTTTACAGTAACTATTTGTTACTCAGTTTTTCAAAATCTCTTTTTTTGAAGAGAGTAGCGATAGAAAGAAAAGTGCCAGGACAAGACAAGTGGTAAGATTATCACTCTCACTACGACTGGTTTTATAAGAAAAGGTAAGTGAAGGTTGTAAATTCAAGACATCACTTCGAACAAAAACGCATAAATTGATTGACAAATCAATCATTAAAGACCATCCGTATTAGAAATCAAAGATTTGATATCCTTGTTCTAAATTAACGACATTCACCACTCGACCACAGAGCCACCTGATTTAAGAGTCTATTTTTTTAAAAAATCTTAAACAGTTAATCGAAATATTAAATTAAATAAAAATCGAAGAAAACTTTCATTTGTTGTTACATTATTATACATTTTTATTTATATTTGTAACATGATCTCACCAATTTATAAATTTTACTTTTAATTACAGGAATATTTATTTTTAATTATAGCAAAACGTTGTTAGCAGTATGGTTTATGCTGTGTAAGGCGTGACTGTAATTGTAAATATATTTTGAAAAATTTCATCAAAAAGTTTTTCTAAAAGCAGTAAATTAAGTGACTTAGGATTTTAAACTTGTTTTCTAATTAAACGTTATTATCTACCGACATCATTTAGTAACCAGGTTGAACTGTTTTACCATTAATAGCATAGTATTTAAAGCGAAAAAAAGTTTTTTAGAGATAGCTTCAGAGAATAAATTAACCATATTTTCCGTTTCAAAGCCAAGCGGCGTAATTAATCATGCAAAAAAACAACTGTATGCCCTTTGCTTCTAAAAACCCACTTTACCGGAGCAGAAGTGGATACTTCGAATTAGCTTTGAGAAATCCATTCTCTTTTACGGTTCGTGAAGCCTTTATCCGCACTTCCAAAAGCTTCTTTTCCCCCAACGAAATGTGAAAAAACTTTTTCCAGTGTTCCGAAAAGAGCTTTTTAACGTTCGAATATAAAACTTTGATATTGATTGTTTTTAATGAAAATTTTTACTCGTTTAAAGTTTATGCTTATATTTTATTGTCGGCATTTTAGAAAATAAAATTCTCAAGATGTAAAATATTTTCGAGTTAATCACAAACAAAAAATATCCTGACCCAATTTCGCGTTGAAATAAATATTGCCGGGTACTCAACACAAGGTGTTTGTTGTATTCGGTTTGTTAATCTCCGAATAGAGAATTAGAAAATTATTTATCAAACGCTTAATAAATTCACTATGCCAAGATACCCTTCCAACACCGACTCTTACAGGACAACAGGTTATGAAAACAGTTGTTACCTTATTTTTAATTCGTTATCAGCACTTACTTAACCTGTTTTTACCCATAGTTTCATCAGAACAAAATAACAAAATCACATGTGTGAATTAAAATTTTAGGTGTAAATATGTTAAGTACATTTTCAATATCTCTCAGACTTTTTCATGTTTTATCTATTTAGAACACTATAAAATAGGGCAATCAACAAAATAACGTTTTAAGCCAGTGTTCGGTAAACTGAATAATCAACTGAGCCAAATATCAACAATAAAACGATTACAATTTCTTTTGAGAGACAAATTTTTAAAAACTTAAATTGCATAGATATATGCATTTTTGTTAACTTGATTAGGGTACTTATAAAACTCTTTGTTCTGCTTAAAAGATCCTCAATTTCTTTGAGGTACGTTTGCTGAGATTGCACCTTTCATCTTTAAGCTTTGAAACCGACAACCGACTTCTGCACGTGGGACACAAAGTTAAATCACACTGTATGTGGTACTTTGTGGAAGAGCCACACTCAAGGGGCCGAAAAACCGCATTTTGCTGACCACTGAGCTAAGCTTCAATCATTTACTCACGCATAAATTAAAAAAAACAGCCAAAATCAGAATGTGAAAGCAAAAACATCTAGTGATAATTGTTTTGATTAATATATTTTTCAATTGAAATTGCTATTCAAGAAGCATTAGAGAAAATTTACGATTGTACATTCAATAATTGCTTTTTTTTCGTAAGCTGAATATGTGTATATTATATATTCACGGAAGCCATCAAAGAATCTCACTGGCACTACTCTCAGTATCAACAATATTTTTAATTTGTTTTTTCCTTAAATAATGGAGCGTTGTGAGAGCGATTAGTTAACTATTATATTTCTCGTAGCTCCATCTTCATATCTCTAACCTATTTAGAAAAGATAAGTTGAGCAACTTAGTAACAAACAGTTCTTGTAGAAACTTTTCTGTAAAGATACTTTTATTAGGAAACCATATCGACTGTGGAAAGGAAAAAGAACGTAACCCACAGGTTTTTCAAAACAGGTTTTTTTTGATAATCACAATGTATCAAACTTGATACACGTTATATCAAAAGGATGCAAGTTGCAAATGCCAAATTAGTATCTAAACTTAGCTTTTATGTTTGAAAATGATGACCTTGTAAAAAATTAAAACCAAGAAAAATGACTGAAATAAAGGTTATTCCTAGACAACTTCTTAAATTAATATTAGATTATGTCAATTAAAAACCAGTTTAAAAGTCTCCGCGTACTTTAAGGTTGTGTATAATTGATAATTTGCATATGTCCCAAAATCATAAAAACACTTTTTTAGCGCCTCCTGTAAAATTTGATATTTGTGGGCTATGTCCTTTTTTCTTTCCACAGTCGATAGGATCTATAATGAAAGCGGATAGGGATTGATTATATATAATCCGTATTGTATTTGGAAATAATAAATTGCACAGTGAATAATTTGAATCGTTTTTTAAATTATAATTTTTTATATTTAGATAAACGGATTAGGTGGAAAGAAGTTCTCGTTTAAAAAAACACTATTTAAATGATCAATTTGCTTCAAAGAGAGACTTTTTATAAATACTTACTATTCCATTTTCATTAAAATACGATTAACAATACCCTAAAACCACCCTCTCGAAATGTAAAATACTCGTACAACATAAAAATCTTACCACGGATAAAGAAAAATAATTGACAAACGGGAAAACCGCGCGAAAATACGGCGAGAGATTTTCTTTATCCCATATACGAGACACGCTTTCATCATTTAGATTTTCTCGACAGTGTTAAAATTTTCCTTTTTGGCTCTAAAAAACATCGCGCATTAAAAAAACTCTTAGCAAGAGTGCCCTTGCCCGCTGACATCAACAACTTGCCGAGCTTTTTTATTCTAGCACACTTTTATCAGCCAGATTTTTTGAAAAAAAAATGTTAATTCCAAACTTAAAACACTTGGAGTTTTTCTCTCGTTATTTTTTCCTGGTTTACTGACGATTTATTTGCTATAGGTTTTGACGTACGTATTGAATGATAATCAGCTAATTTATGTTTGATAAGCCTTAAAAACAATCGATACCTTTATTAACCATCAAAAGATTACGGTTTAAAGCCGTAGCCTGTTGTCAATTATATTTTGAAAGTTATAAATATTTTTTTATTTTCTTTCATTGTCGAGTTCTTCTTGAATAATTTTGTTTATTTTTGAGTCGTATCAAAATAATTCGCTTGAATATGGATCCATCATTTGTAGCTCATAAATGCTGCAATTGGGTCCATTAAAAATTTCTAAGATATCATTATTTCAAAAAAAAATAATTCTTAACATATTATAATTCTTTAAAGGAATACTACCCAACCAAATTTATTTTAGGAATACTATCATTTTATTCTCTTGAATCTCAAAGATCGTTTTCAAGTTTAAGGAATATAGTGAATAATTCTGAAACTCTCATGAATATTAACTTACATACTGCCAATTTATTCTTACGTGGTTGAAACTATAACCAAAAAAAATGTTCCTAAAAACTTTTTCCTCATTTAGGCGTAAGACGTATGAGTCGTCAGTTCCAAGGGCTTTCCGACTGATCAACTCATTGCCTGGAAAAGTGAACATTTTCAGTAACAGTATTTGTGAACAGTTTGTTAGGTTTTACTTTTTTGATATTGTATGTTGATATTTTCTTTTAATCGGCACAGACAATAGCCAATAGATATATTTTTATTTCTATAATGCAATGAAATTAAATATTTGATTAGACAGTTGTCTAATCAAATATTCAGAATATGATTTGAAAAAAAAAAAATTAATAGTGACTAAGAAAATTCTGAATCCATCAAAGATATTGCCACAGTATATTTTTTCAACACTTACAACAAAATTGAATCTTTGTATCGAACATTCTGACTTTTCGATCTTGAGAAATGTGAGCGGGAAACGCTGAAACGCAACCGTCGTGTTCGAGACCTAATATTTATCCTCAAACATGCCTTTGAAGTGGAAAAGCGGTTCGCCACTATTTACATACAACTGTTTACAGTGGCCGACAGGACGTGGAAGGAGGCATATTTACAAGAAGCTCTACTCCAATGTACGATAAAGCTTATTCGTTATGCGAATTGCAAAGTCCAGTGGTTATTGTAACAAGAATAAATTTACAGTTCTCACAGTTATTAAAGAGAAATTACGGTTTAGCTAAGTTATTTAATAAAACAAACATTGATTTTTTGTGCCTAGCTGACAAATTAAAAATGTTTATTCGGTATTTTTCTTTTTACATACCGTTCAAAAATGTTATCATGTCCCAATTTGTCACATACACTATGGAATCAAAAAGTTATCATATTCAATAGTTATAAATTGTTGGAATCGGTTACGGAGCTCGAATCAGAGTAGAAAAAGATTTTTTCAATCGGCTTATATAAATATAAATTGCCAATATAAGGCTTTAAAATAAATAAACTGTAAGATTTTATCTCCCACAATGTTATTGTGCTTTTCAAAATGAGAAATCTTTTCGTGTAAAACTATTTAGACTTTCAAGAAAAAAAGTAATATTTTTTATCTGAAAGAAAAAAACAATTGCATTTCTCCTCTGATTGATTCCTTTCAATCTTTGATCGGAATTGTAAAATCCAATTTCCCAATGTAAAACAAGAGTGTTGAGGCGTAAGAAAATTTCGAAAAACTTTTATTTTTACAATTCAATCGACGCATTTGTAAAAGCTTTGCATATTTTCTCAGTGTGAGAAGTTTTTTGAATGTTGTAGTCAGCTTTCAATAAAGTTTACCGCAACGAATTTGAACTTTTTTTTATTCAGAACATCTTTATTAAAAACTATTTGGTGACAAATATTCTTTGTTTTAAAAATGAATTTCCATTGTCTAAAGAAATAGCCTAAAAGTTATTCAGTTAAATCAAAATACTTTTTTAAGTGTTTACGAAAAATCACTCTATTTTAAGCAAGTAACAGTTGGCATTATTTAAAAAACTTACGAAGAAAATATGTCTCAAAAACAATACTATTGTACAACAAATTTAATCGCAAAAACAATTTTTGCAGTAATAATATTTTCTTCGCATTATGAAATGTATTATAAATGGTGTATCTTATTTTATTTTTGAAGGTAACATTTAAGACAAATATTAAAGCATTTCCGTGGGTTTTCATCAATTTATTTAATCGTTTAAAAATTGTAAATTTGCTCATAGAATTAGCCTACGTTAATTTTAATTTGTTAACACACCTAAATTACTTGAATAGATAGCTACCTACTGAATGATACTTTATTTATTACATGTCTAGCTTACCAACCAGACGTACACATCCTAATTTTTTTGAAATAGTGGAAAAAAACAATCAAATATTCGCAACAAATCAAATATAATTGATTTGTGTCCATCCTTTTAATGATAAATATTTACTTAGAAATTTATTTCATCTGATCCAGGCAATATAATCATTTAATTTTGTGTTTATTTGTATAAATACGTTTTCTAAGTATCAAAAAATAATTAAGGATGCATTCTATCATTTATACTTAGCTTGGCAAAGTTTTGTAGTTAAGTGTCTGTCTATTTCGAGTTAATAATAGACAAAAGTTATACTAGTAGATCGATTTAGTTACAAAACTTTAAAATGGATTGATCATTAAAGTTATAACGAATAAGTGAAATTATTTGTAGAAAATAACTCGTAAAAAACACATTTGTCTGAATTATTTATAACGTAAAAGTAGTCTTTGAATTTGTTGAAAAATTATTGAATCCAGATAAAATAAAACATTAAAAATATTGTCATATGTGTGTTACAGAATTAAATTCTAAAACGTGGATCACGCTGCCTCAAATAAAATTACGTTTAACTTCTTTTCCGTACTTTTCCGTACACAAACAATTCAACTTTATGATACCTATCCTTATTTATAAAATTGTCAACAAATTGAGTATAGTAATTGTTAAGGTGATTTTCTTAAAGAGAAACAAAATCAAATAAGACAACTCGTTTTATGCCAATTTTCATTTATATAATACATATTCAAAATCTCTGTAAATAAAAAGATTGTTTTGTACGATTACTAAGAAAAATACTTTCTAGAGTAGTTGAAAATCATTTTTTTAATAAAATCTTCTTGTTTCTTGATAAAATATAGTCTTGTTTCTGTACAAAAAGAGTTATTTGAATATAGTTGGCATTTTATTATATCTTAAAAATATAAAATAATTTTACACTCAAGGCTTATTTCAAAACTAGCAAAAAAATATGTTAACAAAAAGGCTCTTGATTCTCTTTAATTTGAAATAATTTAATTTAAATTATGAAGACAGTATTATAAAAATTAAAAAGTTTTAAATATTTTATTATTTACCCAGTAAAATAAAATTTCACAAATGTTTTTTCTTTTTTGTCGTTAAATATTTTTGTAATAACAATTCGGTGAAACCGTTTTATTAAAGTTATTATTTCTCAACATTCGAAAATATATTCATGAATGCACGGAGCATGACGACTCCTCCTGATGGAGCAAAATTACGTATGTTGTTTATGGGGAACTGATGAAAGTTAAATGATCAACAGTTCTCTTTGTATAAAAGTAGTGTAAATTAGCAGCGAGAATTGTCTTAAGTCAACCGCTATGTGCTTGTTTTGTTTTATTCAAAGCATTTTGTATTTGTCTTTTATATACACAAAATATATGAACTAGGCCATTTATATATACTTTGTCATTGATGCACCTCACAGAATATTTGTACGTACAATCATTTTTACTGATTGTTTGAATTCGTATTTACTTGGTAGAACTGCATTGTAATAAGGTAAAACATATCAACGTATTTAATTCTACAACTAAAAACAATTTTTTAGAACTAAATACGTTGATACTTTTTACCTTAACATCATTTTTACTGATTTGCCTATCATATTATTCATGCTTGCTCTGAAATGACTTGGTAAAATACGTCAAAATCATAGACAAATATAAATAAAATTTGTCGCCTGCTGTGGTCTAGTTGGTAAGAGTTTGCTGTACGCATTAGTTGGGCCTGGGTTTGATTTTTGGTTTTGTTTCAATTTACGTTTGAAACCTAGGACGTGTGTGTTTATGATGTAAACTCTTCTCAGGTTGATTCTCGAGTGATTCGTGACTCGATAATTCTCATTGAGTTTATATAATGATCTCTCAATTTAAAATATTTGGCGAATCGGTATTAACCGTAGTCGAAAATATTTTTTAATTTAAAAATGTCTATCTATCTAAAAATAAATCAATTTTGTTTTCATAGATTGGTTTTTCTCAGTCAATTATGAGAATTATATTTATTAGATCTGTATTTACACAAAAGATGAAATTTTTGGATTGGTTTCTATAATCAGGACTTTTTATTATAAAACTATATTTGATAAACCTTTTACTCCATTATTGTGTTGCAAGTTGTGACTCGTGTTTTGATTCTTTACGAAGCATCATCAGATATAACATTGCAAGGTTTACGAACAATTCATTTTAATTCTTTTTTTAATAAAACAAGTTGAGGGACAAAGTTATTGAATTTCATTTTACCTTCGAATCTACCATGAAAAACAGTTAAGTAAAAAAAAAAGCAGTAGCGTGACATACCAGGTAATATAATATAAAACTTTATCACAGAAATATCAATTATGATATGAAAGCATTTTCAAATTGAATAATCAAACTGACATATCCAACAATAATAAGTTCACCAGATGTTATCCAATGTAATCGTATTAATTATTCAAACGCGGGTTAAGGGTAGTCCAACTTCACGGCAAATGACGATACTTTGAAGGTTAGTGGCGTGTTGTGGTGGCTGCACGTCGCAGAGCTTAAATCACACGGAAGCTCCCACTGGCGTTCGTACACACTTCTACATACGCGATATTGATACAGCCCAAGTTGCAATATCATAGCTTTCAACTCGCTCGTAGAGCTAACTCTCTACGAAATGTTATTATCCTCTGCCGACCGTAGAGGCTGCGTAGCATAATTTAGTCGAGTACCTTTCGGTGTTATTAAATTTAAAGGGTTATATTTTTTTTCAAGACCGATTCGTAGCAAAGAAATAAAAGGATGGAATTCTGCTTACTTGTATGGTTTCTTTTATTCTTTTTTAGGAAATTTAATATCACGTCGACCTTAATCTTTACCGTCTTGAAAAATAAATGATGAAATGACCCAAATATAGTTTTTTCTTATCTTTAATAAATTTCAGTAAATTTTGAAACAAAAGACATTTAAATTTAAAAATAAATAACGAGTGAAAAATGCTTTTCCAATCAATGACGTGTAAAACATTTTTAGCATCCTTGTTTTATTTTGTCCAAAACGACCAGTTTGTGCTTTTATTTTTATTTGCAAGGATTTTTTAGTGCGAATACAAATGACGATGTATGAATCGAGAATATGAATTATTAATATTTCAAACGTCAAGTTGTCTCGATGGATATTGAAGCAAAACAACTAAGCTCAAAAGTTTTTCAGGCATATGTATGTATATAACGATGCAATTCTCATTCTGAACGTACAATCATTGGCAACAAATCTTAAATCAATTAAAACAAACTAGTTCAATCATAAACATTATTTAAAGTCTAAGTTATGCCATGGATACATAAACATAAATTAACCCTAGTATTTGAGATAGTTAGGTAATGGAGAATGTATTTATTTTCTTTGTAATTAATGAATTCCAAGAAGAATTATATTAGAGAATATAATTATTTTAAGCAGGTTAGTACAAATATGAATTTATTTTATTTTGCAAAAATAAATTAACTGAATGAATTCATAATATATGAATTGTAAAATATGGGATTTAGTAGTATGGAAAAATACTTAGTTTACAAATACGTAGTTAAATGTCATTCGTTCACTTGTTTATTGATATTTAAATTACTAAATAAGGATTTGTTTTTATTTGCAGTAATGTGAGAATAATAATAAAAAAATAATAAGAGTATATTGACCGACACCAAAAAAATATTTTTCACTTCTTCGTCTGGGTGTCGTAAATTATTTTTTTAATTGTTTCTGTTACTTAAATCAATGGATTACTCACTGTTTGTATTATACGAGAGCCAAGTGAAAAGCTTTCGTTATTATAGTTATGGTAAACAGCGCCTGCCAACTTCCAAAAGGTAAAAACTTTAAATATTCTTTTTTCAATCACGAGCTATATTTTTTTGACACATTTTCTACATTTTTACACTTTTGAGCTTGGCGACTCATTTTTTTATATAAAAATAATTTTCCTAGCGATAAAAAATAAATAATGCGGAATTATTATATAATTAAGTTGCCTGGCTTTTTTGAGAAATATATTTAGACAAACTGTAGTAAGGTTATTTATGCACAAACTAAAACTTCATTTAAATTCTTAACTTTTCAATTAAAAAATGTAGGTTGATTTTTTTTCTTTCTATTGGCCACAGAGTGGTTATAAGATACAAGGTATTAAAAAATTACTTACTAAGTATAGGTTTATTCTAAAACAATGTTTGCCAACGTAGGCCGTACGCCCCACCTGAGGGTTATTTGAATATTATGGGGGGAAATCCAAATCGTTAATATTTATTAAAAAAAATTTTAAGACTTTCAGATTTAAATTTTTTTTTTTTCCACATTCAATAATAATATCTGTAGAAATAATTAACGTGGACATGCAGCATCAAGATGAGTTTTTACAATTGATTTTTTTAAAACCTTTAAAACACTCTGGCAATAATACAATGGAATGATTCTGTGTCAGAAACAAAATACCCTATTACGATAAAACAAGGTATTTTAAAAAATACTGTTGCAATTTCCCTCATCATATACTGATGAATGAATGATTTCTTATTGAAAAAAAGGAAATACCTAAACATCCCAAAACATGGAGATTCACTATTAAAATTTACTAAATTATTACATCATATAAAAACACTTTGCAGTTTACATCAAGCAAAGAAGAGAAAAAAAAATCCTGGTTTTTTTCTTCTGAGTTGTACATGTAACATAGAATATACATATCTACTAACGAAAATTAAAAAAATAGTTATAATTGTTTTAATTTTTTTGATGTTATTTTTTCAGTATTTGTTGGATTATGTATTTGAAGTTTGATATGGGGGCATAAAGATTTTAGAAGTGGGGCATGACACAAATAAGGTTGAGAAACACTGTTCTAAAACAGCTTGTCACAACTTCTGATACAAATTGTGAAATAAACCATATTTAACAATAAAAATGAACTTCCACAAAAATATTATTTTAATAAGCATATAATACAGAAGTATTTTTTTTATGATAATGCTATTTTACCAAAAATCGAATATGAACATTATAAGTGACTCGATATATAAATCATTTCCTCATGTTTTATAAACAAAAAACTTGGAATTAGATTAATATAATTCAATAAAATAATCTAGTTTACTGTAATTTTATAATAAACTTTTTTTAAATTATGTTTAAAGCACTCAACACTCATTTTTAGACATCTTTTTAATTAAGCTAAAATATGCAACACCCCGAGACTGAAAGTACTTTTTTTCTGATTTTTAGTCAACATAAATATGATTTCGCAAACTTGGCACCTAAATACTTTGAATGGCATTTTAATCTAACGTACAAAACAATTACAGTACGAGTTAGTGTCACAGCCATTAAAATATTGTAAAACAAGAGAAATTTTGTTTCTCTCTCTCTTAAATACATCAATAATATGAATTAGTAAACATAGTGTTTTATTACAGGAACACTGCTAAACATGATTTGATAAATGAATTGGAATTTACATTAAAAAACTTCTTCACTTTATATTGTATGACTAGTATACTTTACTACTCTATAATTTCATGCAGAGTATAAGAATTTGAGCACTATTTAATTTTAAACACATCGTGTAAAAACCAAAAAATCGTGCTTAAAAGAGCATTAATTTGTTATTTTAAGTTGACGGTAGTTATTTGACAATTGTGTAAAAAAGAATTCAATGTAAATTTGAAATTATTCTCACAACGTTCACTGTTAGCAAGGAATATATATATATATATATATATATTTATTTTTTCATTGCTTAAAGCATTTAGTTGACAAAAATATTCCTAAGAACGGAATTTAATTAGAATAGATGCGATAAATGGAAATTAAGACTTTTGAGTGCCTAAAATAAAAACAAATATGCAAGAAATTGCTTTATTAAACATAATTGAACATCCATATTTCTTGCGCTTAACATTTTGGCTTGATTAAAATAAGCGCACGTCAAATGAGCTTTTTTATGTCAGCAAAAATGTGACGCAGGTCGTTAATTTAAATAACTTACACTGGCCAGAAAATAAGGCTTCGAATGAAAAGCCTTCGACGGCCCACTGCTGGTGACCGTTGTAACGAATATGTTAATATAATATCAAGCTTGTTGACCCACAAGGGTAGTTTTCAGTAAAGTCACTTTTGGAATTATACGTATGTATATATTTATGTTGAGATAGGGCAGGCTTTTGTGTTGTACATTTATGCTTTCTCACGAAAGTAAAAACAGCCTTTTTTATATTACATAAAGACCTGAGTAAAACTTTCAGGCAAAATTGGTCTGTTCTAATAAATGTTGACTGGTATGTTGTTTTGCTAAAATAATATTTTTTAACGATAATCACATTTTTCATACGGCTTGTCTTTTTAGTTATATGACACAATCCTCTTGGCTCGAGCTGCTAGATTTTTTTTCGCTTATACCATATTATTATCGGCGTACATAAATCTAAACCATTTAAGATCATATTATTTTTCAATCACTTGCAGTTGAAAAAGTTTCTGTTATAGCAAGGTTTTTTTTTCTTTCTATCGTTAACGTTTTTGTTCTTTATCTAAGCATAAGTGTAACATTTAAATCATGGAGTATTTGAGAACAACAGATTTGTACGCTGTGCTTTTTTGATAATAGCTTTAATGCCTTTTGTCTAATTTTTGAAAGTGTCAACTATTGAAATGAGATATTGAATATATATATATAATTGTCCATTTCCAATCTCAATGAAGAACGCATGGCTTCCTTTTGGAAGTATCTTAACATAAGTTTTTATAAAATAACTGCATGTTACTAAGTTGCTCAATCTCTCTTCTTTTTAAAGAGCTTAGACATGCCTAGTGATCGGTCAATAACTATCGTTACACCTTATTATTTAACAATTGGAATGGTTGGACGGAATTTATAGACATCGCAAATAATCATGCATTCTAATAGAAAGGATTGTAAAAGTGTTGGAGTTTTAACCTGCGTGATAGGGAACGGAAGCCACCGTCGTTGACTTTTGTGCCACAGATCCGACATATTTAATTGTAAGTCAGTATAAAAATTGAATTTGCTTTATCGGCACTTCGCTCATTGGTGAAGGTTAAAATCGGATTAGGAAAAAAATATCAAATCTTTGCAACTTTATAATATAATACGAATCTACTGAAAAATTATATTTAAGAGTCAAAATTCAAAGATGTAATTGAACGTGATCAAATAAGAGTATTTATCGTAGCAGCATTGTCTACTTACCATTTCGTTTTGTATTCAAAAATCATAAAATAGAATCAGTTGATATATGTTTATTTGTGTAAATTATAATAACGGAAAAGCTGTATTTTTTTCAATTTCTTACTTTAATTTAATTAAATTTTGTAGCTTTTATAACACGTTTGAACCTCTGCCAAGGAAAATAAACGACTGCTCAGCCAATTAGGCAAAAAGGTGTAACATCGCTAAAACATCCAATTAACTAGAAAGTTTTCGACTAGATGGAAACTTTTGGTTTTTGGAAGGACTCTAGTAATTAAGTTGTAGTGCTATTGTTGTAATTTTCTAATTACTTAGTAGTGTGCAGTTAAAATTTTAACTCAAATTCTTGTTTGCCGTGCTTAATTATCTAATTGTGAAAGTGATACTTTCTCGTTTAAATCTTTTCATATGATTGTATCATAGTTAAATAATTCTCGCTAAATTTAGTATTTATAAGCAAAGTAACTGTCATTTTTTTAGTTCTATCATAAGTGACTTGTGTTTTTAATAGTTTAATACTAACATAAAAAAATACTCTACAATATATTCAAGTTACATATAGTTTTTTTTAATGTGCTTTTGCCACAAAAATCTAGGCCGAACATATTTTTTTTAGAAATACAATAATAAATCAAGATTGAATTTTAAAATGACTTAGCAGAACTCCATTTTAATAATGTCAAAATAACAAATTATTCTGATAACTATTTTTGTTTCACTAGTTTTTGGTTGATATATTTCAGCGAATTGCAACGAATTTGCGTTAACGATTATAATCGATAATTATCTATTGATATACACCGTCTATATTCCGTGTTTAGGAATAAGCAAAAATATAAAAATTACTAGGCATTAATACATTAAGCTAAATTACTAACTAGAATTTCAGAGTAGACTAGAAGAACTATTGTGTATCTCTTTAAAAACAGTCTTGTAGACGGCAACGCAAAAACAAACTTAAAAAACATAATTTTGACGATAGTGTCAAACCAAAATAGTTATCATATAATTTATAACATTATTGTATACATAAATACTTTGTTATTTAAAAATTCATATCGTATATTTTGATTTTTCATAGTTTTATTTTAAGGTTGAATCATTGGTTTAAAATAGTCGTTTATAACTGTCCCATATCATCAATGGCTCAAATTCAAACAACGTAATCTACAAAAAAGTGTTTCCCGGATTATGTTTCATTCTCGGCTACACGATAGTCAAACAACATCATGTAAATCACTTCTAGCTTATTCTTAAATCACCAGTGAAGTTTAACGTGAACTATATTAAATTGTCCTTTACAAGTAAAATAAACATACAGTACAAAATAAATTATAAAATATGAACATACGTGTTAATTTAACATCTGTTTAGTAAAGTTACAAAATAATAAAAAAGGATTTTTTGGCTCTCTTGAAAAGGTACACTTTTGTATATTGTGCGCAATTGTATGACTTTAAACTTTAGAATTTAGTGTCAACTATGATTGAAAATTGCTTATTAATATTTATATTCAGGAAATTACTTAATCGAATAACTTTTAAAGACCATTTATAAATACATATGATTATGTAGACAAGCGGATGCTTTTGTAATATAATATATATTTACTAACGCTAAATATGTTTCAAAACAATTCGAGTGAGAATTTCTCACGTTTAAATATACATCTGATGAAAGAAATATTGCGTATTTTTCTAGAACTAAAAAAAGCATCTGACGATAATACGTCACGAAGAATAAAGCTTATGACCAAATCCTTTACTGGCATTGTAATAAAACTACCAAAGTCGATTTGTTTTCATCTATGCAAATCTTTTGTGCCGCTTAAATCTTCTGTGCGACGATTCAGCTCATACATATGGAAACGCAACTGTTATTTTTATGAATATGACAATATTATAAACATAGAGATAGCGGAAATAATAACACAAAAAAAACTCGTTTAAAAAACTGGGGGATTTCTTGTTAGGTTCTGTTTGGAATATAACACAGTTGCGCTATTTTATTCATATGCGAGCAGTGTTTCGAAGGACAAAATGTTTTTCGCACGCTAATGGTGATAAAGGAAAATAAAAGCTTTGAAATCTGTTGTTGATAAAGTCTTTGTTTCTTTTACACACAGTCCAAAAGTGTCACGAGCTTAAGCGAAATGATTCAAAGTTAATATTTTTCAGATATATATTCTCATTTCGAATTCGTAATATATAATATTTTATTATTGTCTTTTTGTCAGCATGCGAGTACAGACTTTTCGCATATTTAATTCGGATTTACAAAGTACTAGACAAACAGTTGTGATTCAGTTCGCCATTTTTATTTGATAATTTATTTCCCTAGAAAGCTTAGTCGAGCAGATTTGTTCTATACTTTTATTCTACAGTGATGAACTAAAATTCTTTTTCGATATCTATATATTAATAGTCGATAATGTCTGTTAGTCTGGTGTCCCCGATTTCACACCTTCCAGTCTCCACTCTTTTATTCATACTAAATCTATATATTAATAGTCGATAAAATAATCACTCGCTTTTCACTTTTCACAAATGTGTGCGTACTGATGTCCTCGAGTCTTTTTCTTCTTCTACGAAATGTATTTGTTTGCGTACTTGAAAATTAATAGTTAATGAAATAAAATTAAATAAAATAAAATTAAACACAATGCAACAAAAATCTCACGTTGCTGGGCAACGGGCTTACAGCTAATAACTAATAATTTATTCAAAAAGCCAGATGTTTTGAACGCGTAGGTATATCTACTCACTACTAAAATATAAGGCATTAAGCGTTATTGATATTTATTCACAACCATCGGTTTGGGTCGTTTATATATTTATTATGAATGATTAGTTCCATTAGAGGTGAAATGTGCCAACTAGAAAAACTATTTGTTAGTGTTACTATATATGTACATACTATTGATCCTTCTCTAGGAAGTATCTTTACAGAAGTTTTTTCTTACGGAAACTGCTTGTTACTCAGTTGCATAGCCTCTCTTTTGAAGATAGTAGGCATATAAAGGATAAGGTAAAGACAAAACTAGTGGTAGGCTAATCACTTTTGCTACATTTTTTTTATCTTAGGATTAGAATGGTGGGGAAGAGTATTTGGTATCATAAAGATCCATGCCTTCGGACAGAAAATTGACAAATCAATTAAAAAATGCTGTTCGTAATAGAATTTGAACCCGTGAGTTCCTGCATAGAAGCCTACGACGTTGACCACTGTGCCATGGACCCGACATTTATTATTAATTTAAGTTAATTTGTGTAAATAATCTTATATTGATGTTTAAAATTTGAATCGTTCAAACTATGTACATTCTCACAGATTTTGTCACTAACGACCCGGGTTTCACCTTTCGGCATCTTCAGGCGTTCAAGTGCACGGATGAACTTGAACTGACGCTTAGTAAATGAATGTTTCGTGTTTATATAAAAAATAAATGTATCATTGAGTTTCAAGCCATTTGCTGGCGAAAAGAATAAGCTCATGGGAATGCCCACAAATTTGAGTAGTAAGTAGTTTTAAGAATTATATTTATTTGTTTGTCGGCAAAGGTTTTATGATTATGTTTATATATGGAATAGAAGTAAAGATCCCGGCATATTAAATATTTCATTTAAAATCGGAAGGTTTTGTAATTGTGCTCTGTTTATTTTTAATTTATTAATTATTATTCTCTCTTATTATTATTCTCTCTGGCCATAATAGTGTGTAACGAGAGCGATATATTTACCACTAGTCCTATCTTAGCCATACTCTTCTTTCTTTAAAAAATACAGGTTGAGCAACTGAGTAATTAACATAGAAAAAAATATGTTTTGCGATACTTACATTTGAAGACCATTTGCGACACATTTGCGCCATATAGAAACGAAATATTTAATGTGAAATAAGTGTGAAAAATGTTGTATTAGTTTAATTAAATGTTTGCTTGCACAAGAATTGCAAGTGAACACTTCAAAGGCGAATTTTAAATAATTATGCCTAATACATATGTGTTATGAACAAAATAGATGAGAAGAGGTTTCAGTAAAAATTTATAAAACTTTGATGGTCTAATAAAGATACACGACGCCATGGGATGATTTTTAGACCGTAATACCATCATGGTCGTCAGTGTAATTATACTAAGATATTATTCCAATGGCTGACTAAAAAATAAAAATGTTATTTGTATTTAGCTCTTGTGCAAAATAACAAATGATGTAATAATAATGTACGTTGAAAACGGTGAATTAAAAATACCTTTTCGTTGAAGTTCCACTAATTGCCATTTCAAACAAAGCAAAAAAATGCTACCTAACTGTTTTATCTTTTGCCTCGGTTATATATTTAATAGCTAATTCATTGTTACACAAAAATATTAAAAAAACGGCTTAATTTTTTTAACCTTAAAATAAATTACGGTCTAATTAACTCCATTCGTATTTTTTAATCTACTTCTCCTAGTAAACTGGACTTATTTCCGTATCATCGTATAAATTTCCCCATCGCGCTTTGGCTCGATACGCGAGAAATGTAGGCAAAGTTTGCAAAAGCACTTTGGGCGGAATTTATGAAGCCTACATCCAGCTCAATGATAAATTACATAATAAAATGCCACGATTACTAGACAAAGTTTGAATGAAAGAACAGAGCACCATGAGAATCATAGATGTTAGTTTCATCCCATTTTGAAACTACATATTCACAGTCATTGTGATATTTCAATTAACGTTTTAAACATTAACAATACAATAGGTTATTTTTTTTAAATATATTAATACTGTCCTTTGGTTTGGTATATGTTCACTTAGTCGCAAACAAAACTTAGCAAATATTAATTTATTAGTGAGCAAGAGATTGAATGACTTTTCGATTAAATTTTTCATTGAAAAATCCTTTCAAACAATTTGATCGACATTGCCAATTCGTTTCATGATCGGCAGATAATTTGCATTAATTTTCAAAAAATATAAATACCTTATTTAAGCCATTTGGCGTATTTTATTATTACATCACATGTATTTCCATAAAATTTACATTTATAATATGTTTAAAAAAAAAACACGAAAATACATACCTATAAAGCACGCTTTTAAAATAAACATATAAAGCTGTGATTTATATATTTATTACAAAATTGTATTTTTTGATGTTAATAAATTCAATTTCATTGTTTCTAACTTCTCTCCTGCGTCAATTTAATTTATAACGATATAATCAGAACCATGTTCATTTTATTATTAAATAACTTTACGATAAAAGTCTGAAGATGCTTTTCAAATAAATGTAGCTCGTGTCACATTTTGTAGCACAATCAGTGCAATAAAAAAAATATCAAATTTTATTTTAAATTTAATACAATGTTTTTAATTGAACGAATATTACAATTGTCAGACAAGATATCAATTTTCACTAATCGTTGATAAAAAACAATTATATCGAATATTTATGTCATCAAATTGTTTTCAAAAATTGACATAACATAACATCACATTACTCGTAATTAAGAGCGAGTTTCATTTATTGATAGAAATTTCTACTATTGTTCACGATGTTAAGCTCCAAGAATAAATCCCCACTAATAAAAGTCATTAAGGGCAATACTGTTGGTACAAACTCGGCGTTAACAGGTAGGTAGACATAAAATAAAACCAATCGCTCTACTATCACGGAAACGTTTATTTAAGAACTTGCAATCACCGAATTAATTGCATACAATATTTAACAAACAAAATTTTGAATTATTACAATACACAATAACTAGTATACGACGTAGCTTGCTCACACGATTTTATAAAAGTTAAGAAAATTGATGCTAAGTCTGCGCGCAGAAAAAACTGATTTTTAATTCTCATTGAAATGAAAAAATATCAGTTCTTCCATCTCGGACGAAACACAACAAAAAAAACTAAGAGTGAATTTACAACTAAAGGTCTCTCTAAAAGGGAGCAAGTCCCAGGACCGGGAAATGTCCCCACACACACGTTGTGTCTGATTCGGGTCCCAAAGAGCAAGAAAGAAAGAACCAAAAATCACATCGGTATCAAAAAACAATGCTGCCATTTAAGGCCATAAACAATAAAACAATTGATTAATATCAATTAATCAATGGGTTACATGATAGCAAAATTTAAACACAATTAATTTAGCTACACATTTTAAAATTCCGCCAGTTTCATCACAAAAGTGGTAGTGGGAGCGGGTGAAAATAAACCCTTCAGTGTCAATATTATTCTTTTTTACTTGTATGTATTTTTTTAGTATTTAATCTATAAATGTTAAAACTGTTATGTCGAGTATTGCTAGATATGAAAAACATTTGTAATATCACAATACTTAGTTATAATAATCTGGAATATGTGTATTCAATTTCATATAATGTCGTTTCCCTTATCGACACTAACCCTTGTCGTTTACTAAATATTCTTGTTATGTGAAGCAATTTCTCCGTGTCCAAGCCATATGGCAAATATTATAGCCAACAAGCGTGGGTTCAAATATAATTGACAATTCTTTCCGTACCTTTATTTCACTACAATAGAAAATACAAAGCTTATTGCCTGAAATAAGAATTATTATTTGAGATATTTTAGTAAAAATACACGGACAATTCTAAAAATGCCTAGATTTCTAAATTATAAGTTTGTCGCCCTATATTCTATTTGGTTAGAGCTTTATCTGCTAACCAGGCAGGTCTGGGTTGAATTCCCGGTAAAGTTAATGTAATATTTAGATTTTTGCAATTTTAATTTAAGACCTAAGTCAATTTATCTCGAGTGTCTGATAATAAATTCTAATCGCGTTTTTCTCGTAATATTGCAACTTAACAACATTTGACGCATTAGCATTAGCTGTAATGCCAATTATTTTTTTGAATTAATTTTTCAAAAAATAAAAACACATCGATTTTATTAGAAGGTGTGCATATTCGTTTTAGTTTGACAGAAAGAAATAATTAAACAAATTTGTGTTGATTTCATCAAAAAGTTTTTTTTATTCTATGTCCGCTGCCAGTGTGAAGCATATAACTTCCAAGTGGTGGTACCTCAACCGAAGTTTTTTAAAAGTCAAACATTTTATTTTTTTCGAAGATAGTAGGGATATGACAGAGCTGGGACAGCACTAGAGGTTAACTAATCGCTTTTACTATCGCTATTATACTATGTATTAATTTGTAAAATAATTTAGAATGTTAGAGTAAATAACAAGATGTACATATCGTGTATCTCTTCTAAGCCTGCATATATGAGTAAATACTGGTTCTGACGATGCCATACGCTGAAATAACTATAAAATGTTTTTTTAATATGTAGAACTAAATACTTTGTTATTTTTAAGCTCATTACAATAAAGGTTATACCAAGTAAATACCAATTTAATCAATAAAGGAATTTTTGGACATCACAAACACCCATGCCTACCAACAGAAGTCGATAAATCAAATATTATAAACATGAAACTCGAACTCTTGAAATCCGCCTTGGAAGCAAACGACGTTAACTAATATCCCATGAAACTTACATAAACATACTTGTCGCAACTTGTATAACAATCTGTGGAATAACTTAGTAATGAATTTTAATTTTATATAGTAGTTATTTGGTTTACATTAAAAATATCGTAATCCCAACTGCGCTAGTAAATATTCCGTTGATTTATTTATTTCGAAAGTGATTAGTTATAATGGTTTTTGTTGAATCAAAAGCATTCTATCTTTAAGTACCGAAACCTTTCAACAATGTTTTCATAATTGTCTCGAGGAGCCTTCAAGAGTAATACGAAAATAAGAATAATATTCTTAAGACCAGTTTTAAGCTTTTATGGATAACTTTCCAGGGAAAACCAATCACTTCTACACTTATTAAGATGTATTTTATTCATTGTGTTTCAAAATAACTTTGAAGTTATCGTGAAATGATTGGAATAATGGCTTTGTCTTATCAAATACGCAATAATTGGACCACGAAAGCTTTACTGAAAATTCTTAGATATTTATTATAAAATAATGAAGTCATATCGACTCATTTATTTAATTGACAAAACGAAGGAAGATGGATCACGTTTTTTAATTCATTATTGAAGATCACTCAATTCTACCTTATCAAAGCACTTTAAATATACATAATTATATTATTTTTTTCGTAAAGCATTTTGAAATAGTGTTTTATCACTTGACCTATTAATTCAGTTACGGTGGTCAAGGGTTTGAATCCCAGTAAAAACAGTTTTTATGAATTGATTTTTACAATTATGTCCAAATTACATCCATGCTATTTTAAAAACGGGCTTAGCGAGAGTGATGAGATAACCATTATTTCTTACCGATTCCTATCTTTCTATTCATATTTTCTTTTAAAAATACTAACAAACAGTTCTCGTAAAAATACTAGATGTTCATTAGCCTCACATTTGAAACGTAAAATAAATACGAAAAAGTAAAATATGAACTACAAATACAACTTTTATATTATACTAGCCGGTTTCCGGCAAGCGTTGCAATGCCACTCAAAGAAAGAAAGTGCTTGTTTTTTAATTGTATTTATTGAAGTGCATGTCTTCTTTTGTTTGTTTGACGTTTGTTTATCGTACGACACATGCGCCACCTACTGTAATTTAATTGTACTACGCCTATGACTTTCGCGCAAGTTGCATGAACGGTATGGTAGACAGACAAACATTGATTTTTATATACATATAAGACCTACTGTAAGTTAATTTCAGTATGCCTATAACCTTTCCGGAAGTGCAAACAAAAAGTTCCTTAAAGTTTCATTGCAATCGGATCAGCAGTTTGGTAGCCCATATAGTACGAACAAACAAACATTCATTTTTATATATTAGATGAGATTATAGCCTATTGCTTTAGATGAGTTATATTGTACAGATATTTAGATTTTTTATATAAATATTTATTGCGATCATTCCAATATCATATTATTATTCAACTCGTTCAGTTGGACACAGTGATTTTGATCTATAATAGTTTTTATAACTGTAATTATCAGTTTGTAATCTACACATTAATCACGGTCATGAAATGGAAAAGGTCGCCAAACGACGTTGAGACTTGAAACCCTCACAAAACTATATACCCACATATATTTCATCGTCATAAAAAGGGCCAACTGCAAAATAGTTATCCCTCAGAAGGGGCAATCGAAAAATATGCTGGCTTTCAGCATGTTTTTTGCGTACTATGTCGTAACAATTATGTACACATATTGACATTATTTTATAAAGTACAGTGGAACCTCTCATAATGAGTTTAATTCGTTCCAGAGTCTTACTCCTTATATAAAACAATGTGAAATACAATAATGCGTTCCATGTCGAAAATAAAATCAATTTGTATATTTTTAACGTTTATTAAAATAAAATTACATACTTATAAGTTGTAAGCGTAACAACCTGGAATGCGATTCCGATTTGAAAAAAAATCAATAAAAAAATCGACTAGAAGAATGAATTTATGAGAAATAATTAATTCGTTTTTACTATAAAGCTGTCTAGAGAGATTTGTTTTTGCCGACGCTTCAAAATTTGGTCAAAATGTGACACAACATTGTCATTGAATACATTTGTAAAACGCATAGCCACCTCCTTATAAGGATGATGCTTCTCAATGTACGACGCAACAGTTTCCCATGCTTTAAGCATTTCTCTTATTGCGCCAGAAGATTGTTGATCTGCTACTTCCTCTTTCCCCACTAACAAACTCTCCTCCATAACTTCTTGCTGTGAAAACAAATGTAACTCCATAAGCTCTTCGGTGGTCAGCTTTTGACTGGGCTCTTCTACAAGCTCATCAATAGTGTTGTCATCTACCGAGTCCCGTGGTTTTAGAGTGGACACTTACAGGTGAGTGACGTGAAGATGGGACTTTCTCTTTCTGCGTCACTCGTTATGCGAAATGTCGCTCTTTAATGGAGCATTTTTTTCACAATCTGTTTTGCTCGTTATGAGAATAACTCGTTATAAGAGGTGCTCGTTATGCGAGGTTCCACTGTATATATTATATATGTATGTTACAGTTAAAGTATGCACATTGACCAGTCACAGTATATGTGAGACAAGAAATAACGCTTGCACTAATATTGCTTCCAGCCTCTGTCTTCTGCTGTTAGCGCAATCAGGCAGTTGTAATGTTTTACTTTTATCTGACATTCCACATAACCTCAATAATTTCAACGTGTTGTTGTAACTTTCGATTTATTCATATTCAAACTACCTCTCCTAACCTTATTTACTTAAACCGCATTGGCAGAAGTCACTAATACTTTGACTAGCGCTTGTATACTCACATAACCTAAGCCGTGTTGTAATTTATTATCTGTCTAGCGCTTGTCAGTGAGTTTATACACTTATTAGTTATTTCATGCATCGATTGGTAAAAGTGAGTATTATTGACGTAAACTTAAACTAAAACTGCTAGTTATTGTGTAAAAATAGAGTCGTGAATGTATTATACATATATTGACGAGAGATTTTATTCATATTTTAACTAATTTTTATCCATGTCCACGCCTAATGTGAAGCATATGGCCTCCTTATGAAGGTATCTCAACAGAACTTTTTATACGAGAACTAATTTTCACTCAGTCGCTAAGCCCCTAAGAAAGTAATAGGGATATAAGGATAAGGTTAGGACAGGACTAGTGGTTAATTAATCGCTCTTTCAACCCAGTTATTTAAGGATTGGAAAAGGTGGGAAGGATTTTTTTATAGACATCAAAAACACCCATGACTTCGGATATAAATCGATAAACCAACCAAAAAAATACTGTTCATACTGAAACCCGTGAGATCCGGCACAAAAGGTCATATCGCTAACCACTGCGCCATAGTACCCGACGTTTTTACTATAACATACAAATATTTAAATATTCTATAAATCTGATAAAAAAAACTGTTTGCAGTGCTATCCAGCTTATGAAATTTATTTTTTATGGGTATAATAAAAAAAGATTTATCGATACCACCCCTCACATGGCATGGTCAAATATGATAATTTATTATAAACAGAAACTGTAGCATACGTTGACACCTTTGTCACGTACACATGGTACATATGGTACACTTAAAAAAGTGCTTAGATGAATTACAAAGAAGGTAAAACAATGTGTCTGGGAAAAATTTGAAACATTTAAATTAACGAGTGGTTGAGGGCACTATCATGCAAAGATTTTTGTGTTTCTCTGGAAGGATAGCAGTTGGTTACATTGGTATAATCATGGGCTTAAAAACTTCTACGATGAGACGTTGTCGAATTTGTTAAATACTCAACGCCTACGCTGGGCTTGATATAAATCACGCATGGGTGAGTTGAAGTCGACGAAACACCTCACAATTTTCTGCTGTTGAGAGAAGGGATGTTTGATGTCCGCGTTTCCGCTGGGCGAATAGAAGTTAACTTAACAGGTATTACGAATGCTGAAGGTCAACATTTCAATTAATTGTATCGTTCCTTTTGTGATCCAGAGTAACCTTTAATTGGTATGATTGGACCCTCATTACGAAGTAATCCCTGACATGCTTCGTACTATTATTTTTTTGACAAAATCTCTTTTGATGTTTACTTACTATATTACAAACATAAAATTATTACTATAGTAAATACTACATAAATTTATTACTATAGTACAAACATAAAATTATTTAATAGATACAACAAGATATTTTTTTATTATTTTTAAAATACTATCAAAGCTAACGTTTTATAAATTAAAATATTATCAGCTTGAAATCAAAAATTACTATATATGTACAATTTTTTCTGAACAAAGAAAAACACACTTTTTTATAAAAATGTACGCAGTTTTGATTATTAGTACGGAAACTACGATATTTTAGTGGCATAAAATTTGTATGCTGTTCTTTTGATTTGGATTTGGGCGTGTTTGATATTTCAAGCTTTTACATTTATTTTTTTTATTTTTTTTAACCATTTAGTGGTAAGCTAATCGCTCTCGATACGCCCCGTTCATAGGATAGGATGGGTGAGAGGAGGGAATTCAAGACATCACAAACACCCATGCCTTTGAACAGAAATTCATAAATCGATTGAAAAATCAATTTATAAAACTTTCCGTACCGGGATTTGAACCCGGGCTCTCCGTAGCCAAAGCCAACACCGTTGACCACTCGACCAAACAGGCGGCATTTACATTAACAATACATGTAAATCTTTTTATTTGAAAACCAAATTATCTGTATTTTTTATGAAAAATATTGAGAGCTTCCAGTTATTTCACTTTTACATTATCAAGTTTATTACTTTTGCAGTTTTTTCACACTAAAATCTCAAAAAATTGCACTTGCTATGGTTTTACACTCAACAACTGTAACAAAAATAATTTTTAAAAATAATTACGTAGGCAAAGTAGTTAAAACAAATATTGAAATCCGCGACAACGCTGTCTGTAATTGATTCATTCCCAAATGCATATTATATGATCATAAGACAGGAGCGCTAAGAGGGCAACCAGGTTACGCTGTGCATTATATGCTTCGTCTAATTGAAAGCGGAGGTGAATAATGTTTTTTCAGCTCTAATTTGAATCAGTTTTGATCATATCTAGAAGAAAAATCTATAAAAAACACTGTGTTCAAAAAAAATGGTCGACAAATTTAAAGAAAGCCGATTTTCATCGTGTCCGTTGAACTTTTACATTCTTGTAAACTTTGAAAGCATAGAACCTTTATATTAAAAATACGCAAGCTTCAAAAAGCCCTATCAGTATCAAAAGAAGGTATCCGAAAACATTGTAGAAACCTACAAACCGCTCTCACATGATCACATTATAAAGCTCCTTTCATGCGACGTCTATTGAGGCTTTCGTGGCGCCCACCGCCGCCACACTGTCCGCGCACGACGTCTTTTTATGACGTCAGCTTTCGTTGCTCTTTTTGTGATATTATGATTACATCATCACATACAGTGAAAGACATGCTGTAACATATTGGGCCTGTTTCGCTGAGAACCGTTTTTGTATTGCGTATCGCATTGTCAGCTTGTATAATTTTTTCTGACACCATAAGTATAAATGATAGACTTTTTGCTCGCACCGGAAAAGGGAAACAGATGCTGTAAAATTATTTACAGCAGGAAATTGCCTTTTTGAGAATAGGTGGCAATATTTTTACAACATATTTTAAAATATATATAAAATTTCCATTAGATATATTATCATGAATTAACAAATTAATACTTTAAAATAGTATTTTTGCTTTTAATTTTAATTGAAATGGGGTTAAAGAAATAGCATTCAGCTTATTAAGCATTCATATTTCGTTTGCATAATAACATACAAAAAAAACTAATCCTTTTTCTATGATGATACTTCAGCTCAAATAAATCTCTTCCTTACTTTTTTCTTTCATCTATCCCAACGGTGATCAAAAGCAGATTTTCCTTGAAATAATTACTGCTCATATTTAAATTTAAAAAATCATTTTTTTATGAAAATTGTACACTTTTAAGATCAACAAAGTAAAGCATGAAGTATAAAAAATTATATTTATATAAGTAATTATATTTAAATAAGAAACGTAAATGTGGCTCTCATTGACCCACTTCTGCCCTATCCAATCGCATCCTCAACATTTAGCTACGTGAAGCTATTCGGTAGGATCGGTCGATTAATCGTTTTCGAACAGAAATCGATAAATCAACCGAAAAAATGTTGTCCATACTGGGACTCGAACCCATGAGATCCGGCACGGAAGCCAACAACGCTAACCGCTGCACCATATTTTTTTCCTTATTTATTTAGGAGGTAACAATAAAAATGTTTCTTTATAGCAGAAAGACATTAATGAGTATAAAGCTGTTCGTAATTTATAACTCATAAATTACTGACGTAATGAGAAATGGTACGTAATGAGAAAGTTACGGTTAATTGCAACTCCTGGTGTAGATACGTTTTCAATCAAAAAAAGCACATGTGATAGCCCTGAAATTATGAGGTATTTAAAGCTAAACTTAAAATTACGTTATCTCTTCGAAGCGTCGCTAAAAAATAAACCCTATCCACAGTGGTATGACTACTTTTTTAAATGATTTTGTTTGGTATACATAGCAGAGTTGCGGTTATACCCGGTTGATAAAATTAAACGGTTTAATCCTTAGATTATAAGCATTTGTCAGGGTTAAATTACCTACTCTAAATTATTCTCGCATGCCCCAGGCCCACTTTTTGTCGGTCTCAATCCAATGTCAAACTATACCACACCCCTCTTCTGCGAACCTCTGCCGAACAGCCCTACACTCAAACGTCATAAATTTCAATTAACTCTTGAGTTTGCTGTGATAAGCAAGCCAGATAGCAACGCCCTGCTTACATCACTCCCTGTACCAGTTCTGGAGATAAAACTCTGACATAAAACTCTGATAAAACATGACGATCTCTGGAAGGTGAAAGTAGATCAATATTTAAAATCTTGCTTCTTGGATTTTTTGACAAAATTTACAATACAAGTAAAATAGTTGCTGTATAATTGGTTTTACAAATATCTGCCTTTCAGTGTTTGATTGCAAAGACTTCTCGACTGTTTTGACATTGTTTGTTCACATTACATTGACAGCGTTTCGCTCTTTACGTATTTGTCAGATATCAAATTTCCTAAAGCGTTTTTAAGCAATAAAGGAAAATATTTATTATTAATTATGCAAATATTGTTTTGAAAACATTTGAATTCCATAACATTTTTAATGGATTCGGTGGTGACCATGTTAAAAATTAAAATTGATAACTGTATTATTTCATTTACCGTGTGATATCTTATGGAATATGTTTTGGGTAGTAGTAGGTTAATTTAAAGCATCACCGACATCCATACCTTCAAATAAAAATCCATAAATCGATTTTAAAAATCCGCCCGTACTAAGATTCAAATTTGTGAGCCTCACAAACTACTACTGTTATTTTATATTTATTTTGAGATATTTGATTTTTAAATTAAGCTTTAACTTTTGTGTTTTTATAAATTAACCCATTTTAAGTAATAAATAAATGTCAGGTTCGTGGTTTAGTGGTCAACGTTGTTTTCTTCCGTGGTTCTCCTAGGTCAAAACCCCAGTACGAAAACCATTTTTTTTAAATCAATTCATTGATTTCTGCTTGTAAGCATGGCTGTTTTTGTGGTACCTTAAAATATCCGCTCGACATTTCAATCCTTAAATAACTGGGAAGAATAAAAGAACTTAGTTCACCAATACTCTTGTATTAGTCGTTTATTTCTATCCTTCTATATCTTTTTTGATCGATTTATGGACTTGTGTATGAATGTTTAATTGTCTTTGACTCATTTCTACACATCTGATCTAATAAACATCGCAAAAAATCATCCAAAGAGAGGTTCATCAATAAAATACAGCATTTTCGCTCTGCTCAAAGTATCAAAGCTCAAAGTATGCTCAAAAAATCTGCTCAAAGCTGACATAAATTCAAATTTTTAAAATACAAAACAGTAATTCTTTAAGTTCTTCTTGAAGTTATATAAGCAATAATGTAACAATTTCTCGGTAATTATTACAAAATACCTTATTGAAGTTATACTTTCAAATAAAATTATACATGTATTAAGTAATGGCTTGAATGTAGCGTAAGGAATCTGAAACATTTTAATTAATCCAAAGTTTACTTATTTACTGCGAGAAAAAATATTTCAGTCTGGGCATGGCGAAAGAATTCGTCCTTTCATTATTGTTTAAGTTAAGCAATCTGAGTAATTGAAAAAGATTATTATTTGTTGAATGATTTTAACAATTTTAAAAATTGCTATATACCTCAAACATAATGCTCTGTACGTTGTCTTTTTCGCACCATACTTGATAACAAATCAAATGTCATTAAACTTTTGAAAACCGCGCAAATAAAACATTAATATGTCCCAGAGATACTGCGTGTGTTTGAGAAAAATAATTTTGCCTAATATACACTCGAATTCGATATTTTAAAAACTTATATTGACTCAGTATAGATAGCACTCCACATGTTAATCAAAATATTGCTTATATTCTCATAGAATACCAAGTATTTGATTTTTCAAATGTGTTGGACATCCGTGTTCGTTTGAATATGTTCCGGACAACTGTGTCCGCTTGGTATTCAAGTGGTTAAAAAACGCTTCCATTATTCGCTTAACGATAGCAAAAATCGTGGCAGCTGAGTCTCAAAAGACAATAAATGCTTATGTTGGTTATTGGAGTAGAATGATTAAACGGCTGCGTGGTCGAGTATCAACGTCGTTGAGAATACGTAGGTCACGAATTCGAATCAAATAATCGACAGTTTTTTTTTATTATTTTTTTAATCAATTTATGAATTTCTTTCCAAAAGCATAGATGTTTGTGATGTCTTAAATTCCCTTCTAATCATCCAATCCTAAAACTGCGTAGTAGTAATCAAACCATTAGTCCTGTCCTAGCCCTGTCCTTCTGTTTCCACTCTCGCTGAAAAAGAGAGGTTGAGCAACTGATTAACAAACAGTTTTCGTAAAAAAAAATCTGTTGAGATATCTCCATAACATGCCATATGCTCCACATTAAGAGCGGACATTGATTTAAAAAAAGATTTAGCTTTGATCATAGATTGAGGAAAAGCTAAGAAACACCCAAGCTTTGCAACAAAATTCGTCCTACATAGACTAATGAAAAGAATAACCATTATAAAATAATTCAAGTTCAAGTATAGACAAGGCTAGTAACATTTTTTTTTCTTAAAAATTTATGGTGTCTTTTCTACTTGAATTGATCCCCATTCAGTTAAAAAAGTGAAACCAAATATTTGTTTTATTATGTGTGAAGTTGCTGGGAAACGTGCGGGCTTGTTTTGGAAATGGTAGAAATCAAGCTTCAATAAAGGTTTTCCATATCGACTGTGGAAAGGAAAAAGGAAGTAACCCACAGTTTTTTCAAAACAGGTTTTTTTCGATAATCACAATGTATCAAACTTGATACACGTTCTGTCAAAAGGATGCAATCTGCAAATTCCGAATTAGTATCTAAATTTTGCTTTTAAGATTGAAAAAGATGACCTTGTAAAATATTAAAACCAAGAAAAAAGACTGAAATAAAGATTTTTCCTTGACAATTTCTTAGTTTAATATTAGATTATGTCAATTTAACACCATTTTAGAAGTCTCCGTGCACTCAAAGGTTGTGTATAATTCATTTTTTTTTGGATATCAAATTTATGGAGCTTTAAGTACCAGGACACGCTAACGTCAAGGTTCTTCTAGTCTCCTTCATCGATAAAGTTTTTGAAGAATTGTAAATTGCATCCCCTTACCATCGTTTGCAGACAGAAGGGCGCGATCGCTACAGAGATAAGAAGTTCACGGGAACTCCATATGCACTATTTTGCAAATCACATTATATATGCTTCCCCATACTGCATCCGTACATGTACACACACATACGCATACATACATACACACATACAGTGCACAAAGAAAGTCAAACAAAGAGAGTCATTTTCGTGTTGCTAATTTCGTTCTACAAGTGCCAACTTTAGACGACATAAGATCTATGGAGGGTCGTCGAGCAGAATTGCTCTCGGTCTAAAACGATTCTCAAGCAGTGTCTCTTTGCATATGGCCCAAAATCATCAAAATACGTTTTTTGCGCCTCCTGTACAATTTGATACGTGTGGGTTAAGCCCTTTTTCCTTTCCACAGTCGATATGTATTGGTCTACTTATTTTTGAGAAGTTGCAGGGTCATCACATTCTCAACATTACATTATAATTTATATATTTTTTTTTTAAATAAATGGATTTTAAATGTAACAATATAAAAAATCTATAATTTTACTAAATGTATTTGGATCATCGAAAAAAAATATCAAAACAAAACGTATATACACATTCCTTAATCATTTTTTTGCATATGGGAAATAGTTATTTTGAATCTTTTCACAACTTTGCCCATCACTACGTTACGTTCTCTATCACTGATACGCAGTCAAGAGTATCTATCATAAAATTAATTCGCATTTAGTATGCAACACGAATATCGCTTCAGCGCACGGAGGCAAATTAAAACATGGCATGTGTGCATAAGCAGCTTACGGGATGGAGTCCAAAGAAAACAAACACTTCATAAAAACTCGCGAAAGTTATACAAAAATTTCAACACTTAATCTCCAAACGCGTAACACCGAGCTAATTTTTCATATCTGTTCCATTTACAAGACAAATATTCTTTCTAGCATTTTTTAATACAAGTGAAGATATGTTGTTGTGGTAAAAAAGCAAAATCATGTATTGATATTTATTCATATTATACAACAAAATGGTTTTAATAAGTGAATGTTTATTTTATAACATAACCTATTAAAAATTACAATATTTCGATTTTGACTCGTCAGTTTTCAACATTTTTGAAATTTGCGACATTCGAGCGCCGGTTGTCTTTTTAATTTGGTAATTCTGTTTGTCGGGTCCTATGGCGCAGCGGTTAGCGTTGCGGGCTTTCATGCTGGATCTCACGGGTTTGAGTCCCAGTACGAACAGCATTTTTTCGATTAATCAATCGAATTTTGTTTTTTCAAAAAATTTCCTCTTTCCGATCCTTTGATAATTGGGCATAGTGATAACGATTAGTTAACCAATAGTCCTGTCCTGGCCTAATATTTGTATTCATGCTACTATCTTTGAAAAAGAGAAGTTGAGCGACTGAGTAACAAACAGTTCTCATAGAAAAAACTTATTTTGAGACACCTCCCATTGGGATACAATATGATCTTCGCTAAGACCGTTCATACATTGACTTGAAACAGTTTCGGTTAAATAAAAAACGATATTAAATAATATGTAATAGTAAGAATTCAATGAATGAGTTAAAAATATTTTGGCATATTTCAAAAGTATTATTTTCCTGCTTTTAAATCTCGATCAAGAAAAGGTTTATTAAGTCTACCGCTGAGTTTATATAAACACCGAAAAACTTCGGTTTTAATTTAAATTGAATCGTCATTTTTGTGAAACTCCGAAAACCGGGTTAATACGAGTTTTAGGATATATATTAATTTGAAAGTCGTTTTTTTACAAGTCAGTCTTTTATAAGCCCTAATACCAAAGTTGATTATGTATATATCAAGTAACGAGATTCAATAAATTTGTTTTAGAATACAACATGTTGTACAAAGCTTAGAAAATAAAAATAAAAGTTCACGAAATTTCTTCGAAGGAAAATAATTGTTTTTCGCAAGCAGTAAGTAACAAAGAATTTTTAACAATGTAGAGATACAATTTAAAATACCTAGTGAGCTACTGTTTGTATCACGAATTTTGTTTATAGATATAGAACTATGAATACGTTAGCTGTAATAGTGTCTAGTGTTTTACTAAATCAATAACAACGTAAACAACTCCGAAACAAAACATACGAACACATTAATTTATTAGTAAAATGTCGAAAGTTTTCGACAGAGTCATCGTACATTAATTTCAGTTAGGCTTCTCTCTGGAAAGCTCCTGTTTACAGGCCTTCAAGAAGCTTTTTGCTGTTTGCTGACGGAACACATCTATCTCTTGATAAATTTGATGTGATATCTGACAGCTGAAGAAAACGTGAACCTTGAAATAAATTCCAAACAGTATCCTTCACATCGTGAGCATGGTATATACTAAATAATTGTGAGCTATATAACTATTTTTGAATGGACAAATCGTATATAATTGTATAGCTTTATGCTTCTTTTGGTAAGACTGTAGCATAAACAAAATGAGGAGCAAACATTCAAAAAGTGTTTTGTCACACAAATACAAAGCTTGGAAAATGATGATTTAAGTGTTGCAAAAGTGACGGTTTGTATGGATGTGTGAACTTTATGATTTAATTTTAATATGAAAAAAAACCTTTTTGAACACTAATTTTGATTTCCATTCATAGGTTTTATTATGGGCTATCAGAATTGATATATAACGCCATTTTTCAAAATTTGTGACAAAACACTTTTTGAATGTTTGCTCCTCATTAATATACTTTAGACTGTAGCCAAATGTTAAACGCTATACGACGGTCGTCTTCTTTAATTGTGTTATTCACCGATATGGATCCTTTGACAAAAACTTGTTTGTTTTATTGATTATATGATTTGTTTTGAAATGTTTGGTCACATTAAACGTAATGCACAGTGAGAGTAATAAGCCAACAGCTTGACTCGAGAGAATCCTTTTTTAATTACCTCAACCTTCAAATCATACCAAATTAAAAAAAGGGAAGTACAGTAACATAATAACAAACAATTATTAAAAAATACTTCTGTAGAGATTCTATATTATAAATGGAAGTGATCAGTGGCGGCTTGTTCTAAAATATATATTTTTTCATTTACTTATATTAGCGCGTTATATGCTTGCTGGTATACAGTTCTAGCATGATTACTCTCGCCGAACGCATTTCGTAAGCGCAAAGCTTGCATTCAAACAGCGTGCACTAATCTATTTAAAAAAATGACGCCAAATTATGCTGATGGGTAGTCTCGCCGTTTTATTGTGGCTCTGCGTTATCACTAAGTACTGCACCATTGGCTGTATTTCGTCTTCAAGCCAACGCGATTGTAGGATCATGTTGAATCTTTAAGTTTTGCTGACAACTTTGTTCCTCTTAATCTGTGTTTTTTTATAACAAATTTATGGGGCTTTAAGTACCAGGGCGCGTTAGCGTCAAAGCCCTTCAAATTTCCTTCATTGCTAATGTTTTGGAAGTTTATATTTCCTTGCCATCGTTGCTGACGTAAGCGTATGATCGCTACAGAGGTAAGAAATTCTTAGTGACGCCAAGTCACGGGGACTCCATATCGACTGTGGAAAGGAAAAAGGACGTAACCCACACATATAAAATTTTACAGGAGGCGATAAAAACGTGTTTTGATGATTTTGTGACATATGCAGATTACGACTTAAACACAACCTTGAAGTGCACGGAGACTTCTAAACTGCTGTTTAATTGACATAATCTAATATTAATTCAAGAATTTTTCCAGGAAAAACCTTTATTTCAGTCTTTTTTCTTAGTTTTAATTTTTTACTTTGTCATCTTTTTCAAACTTAAAAGCTAAATTTAGATACTGATTCGGCATTTTTAGCTTCCATCTTTTTGATAGAATGTGTGTCAAGTTGTATACATTGTGATTATCGAAAAAAAGCTGTTTTGGAAAATTGAGGGTTACGTCCTTTTTCCTTTCCACAGTCGATATGCATTAATTTGCAAATCACATTCTTGTACACACACATGAGTAAACATACAGTACACAAGTCAGTCAACCAAAACGAGTCATTTCATGACACTCTTCTTTCCTCTTAATCTGTTTGTCTTTATTGCTTATATAATTTTAAAACTTTTGATATGCTAGTTAAATTATGAGCAAAATTTCCATTTTATTTAATAATCTATCTACCTCCCGCACTATTTAATATTTTCAGCACAAGCTGCCACTGAAAGTGATCAACGTTAATAAATTACTCAAAAATTACTCATATTTTTTTAATGGTTCGATATATTTGAAATTATTCGCAGTGTGTAGTCAAAGAACAAAGTTTTATATAAAATATTAACTAAAACACTGTTTAGTTGCGGTATTTTTTTCTGCATATATTCACTTTTTTAGGCGGTCACTTGCTATTTTGGTATAAAATTAAAGAACTATTTTTTTTCTTTGCGTATCCACCTACAATAAAAATAAATCTGTTACCCCGCACCAGTTCTGTCACATGTTCCTTAGTCGCCAGACAAGCAATGTTGGCATTGTTTTATGTAAATTTTTGCTCAGAACTGAAATAACCCTAAATTCAAAATGACCGTTTAAGCTCTGCGCACAACACATTCGTGTAAAACTCAGCCAGCCCCGCTTCGCAGTTTTTCAAATAAAAAAGTTTTCCCGTTCCACGCCAGTGTTTTCTGGCTCATAAAACAACGTATGGACAGATGGGGTATAATTTGACTTCGTCTAGCGAACCCAGCGCAAATATTACTACCACGACTGTAATATTATCGAGCATAACATATTTGTTTTCAAAACCTATTTGGGCTGTGAGGAATCAACAATTTAAGATGTTTAGTAAAAACTCAATAAAATGGACCAATGTAAATTTAAATACAATTTTATTATTATTTAATTAAGAAATAACCAACCCACAGCGTTTATATAGAAGTCTCATTAATATCCCATTATTGGTTTGAAAAAACTGCTTAATGTTACTAAGAGGTTGTCAACTCATCGGCCGGCCTTCATTAAAACAGATTCCAGATCCCGAAATCGCAAGATTGTAACAGTACTAATCTTGGGATTTCGGGATTAAAAAAAATTAAAGAAAGTTCAGCTAGCTTTAAAAAAAATGAAAAATAAGAAGCCTCGAAGTTTTGGTTAAACAATAAAGCTCCCGAGGTGATGATTTTAGTAAATCCGTAAATTTATGAGATTTTGGATTTGGAATTCTTGGAAGAGCTTCAAAATTGCCGAGCAAAAATGTTTAATCCAGAATCCCAGTTTATACACGATTGTATGTTGAATCTTCAATCCCGGGATTACAAAAATGGTCCGTTATTGGATGTCCTAGGACTGTTCTGTTACTTATTGTTACATAAAATAGTTGTCACGTGGTAAATTTTATTTCAAAATATGTATTTTTACTATCAACGGCAAGTTAAAACCACAATTATAACTTTTGTATTACTATTTGTCGAGTCTGTGAAGCAGCGTTCAACTTTGTTGGCTTTCATAACGAACACCACGGGTTTGATTTATAGTATTAACAGTATTTTTCAATCTATTAATCAATACATAAGTGGGAGTCATGCCTAAACATTCTCTACTTTTCAAATCCTCAAAAAAACCTATTCTCTAATCTCTTCTGAAATGTGAGATTGAACAACTGAGTAGCAAAAAGTTCCTGTAGAAAATACTTGTGTTGATAAACCTCCATGAGAGAGTCATATGCTTTACATTGAGACCAGACATGTATAGCTAACGTGAACATAATTTGTTTCTCCAAAACAGCAAACCTAAAGAAATGGTACTTTTAGACGCCACACACTTTCATACAATACAATTGACCATATTGTATTTTTTTTTATGTCACATTAGAATACTTAATTTATTGGTATGTTTGTGAAGGTGCAGAAACAAACGAGTTCCCACATATATTTTAAAGGACATAAATAAATTAAAATCAAAGTCTTCACCTACTAGTCTAGATTCTACCGCCAGAATTTTAATTTTTTTCGATTTATTTTTAATTGTTACTGCAAACTTTTCTGACATTTTGCCGACCCGAAGCTGTGTTTGGGGACACTGGGACACGCTGTCTAAAAACGGGACTGTTCTGGTAAAAACAAGACGTCTGGTCACATTACGTATACCACAATACTTTTCTTTTTAACCAGGATATATAACTCCGTTACTCTGTGAACAGATTACAAATGAATTAGTATCACATACGACAGGAGTGTCTCAGGAGCAATTACTCAAGTTTTGATTACTGTTCAATATTTTTTGTTGAAAAAGTAGATTTTTTTAGAGTTAATGATTATTACATTCTCACTGCGATGTTATTTAATATATTTTTTTTATTGACTAGTAATTTTATCTTTTATAATTCATCACAAAATAATTCAAGAGAATTTAATTGACTTTCTGTGCTGTATTGCCATATTTACTAAGTAAGTCTACTAGCAGGGCTGTAAAAGATTGGCAGTGAAACAGAAATTATCTTAGCAGTTAAAACCTTAATCACTATACGTACCTTTCATTCAGTTAAAGTATTCAATGAAATTATAGAATAACGAACCGCTTTTTTTAAATTGAACCAATTTCGTGTACTAAGAAATAATATCCAACTGGTAAACAACCCTCTTGCGTCTCAAGAGATCTCGAGAGCAAGAGAAGCTTTTAAAAATAAGGGTTTATTTTATTCGCAGAATTCATTTAAAATTTAACACGAATAGTTTTGTATTATTTCTCAAAACGTAACAGCACACAGAAACTTATGATTATAATTGAAACATAATAAAATAGTTTTCTGAGTACGCATTGTTATATATATTCGTCAAAAAAACGACAGGATGAGTGGTATGGACAACATTGTGCAAATATTTTTTTTTTGATTCCACGTCCGCTCTGAATGTGTAGCATATGACCATCTAATAAGAACAATACATCTCAGGATTGCAATTCATTTGGCAAAACCGTACTTTCGGATCGTCTTTGTAACGACCTCTGGATATTTTCTTTGAAGACTTAAAAAGCGAAATAAAAAAAATATTATTTTTAGATAACTAATAAAAAAATACATACAAAGTTTCAATATAATATGCAAAGCACATTATAATGATCATCAAAATATCTATATACCAATAAAAATAAATAAATAAACATTTTTACACCCCTGTCAAAGCAAGAGGGACGAGAGTGGAAAACTAATTTGGCGCCCTTGAAAAGAACTTTTTTAATTTGTATGTAATCAATACAGCGTCAGATTAATCAGTAAGTTGGCAAGAAGCTTCTGATTTATTTGCAAGTTTCTTATGAAAGAGTAAGCCTTTACAAATGATTGCTTTTTTTATTCATTTCATTTCAGAACGGTTACGAGCAATATTTCTTCAATTTTTTACAACGATAATCTGTCATTTATAAAATCTAGAAAATACATTTACAAATACATCCAACTTAAAATGAAAAAACAAATATTACAAAAATGAATTTAAGTTATTTCATCTCTGAAGATGAAGATGGAATGAAAATAATCATAAATTATTGATATGTATGTTTTTTTAATTTAAAACCATGTCTACTTTTTGTTTTAACCATATCGACGAAATTTGCTTGTATAAAAATGTGTTTCCATTGGGAAAAAGTCTTAGATGTTTGACAGATATGTTCACTCCTTGATTGGTTCCCTGAGAATCGGTTGTTATTCTACCACTCGAGTTATCTTTTTCAAAGGGGGTAAGGATGAAATGATAAGGCTTGAAAAATACTAGTATTAAGCTTATCGCTTTGATTGTATTCCATATGCTACTATGACAGACATACTTTTAAAAAAATCCATAAATCAATCGAACTATTTATTTATTAAAGTTTCATATTGAGAATTCAATCTCGTGGGTACTTCAATTAAAAATAAGCGCCAAAGAGTGTTGACTTCTCGCTTAAAGACATGAAATTTTTATTATATTTTCGAAAACTTGAAATATTCATAAATATCTTTCAATTTCGTAATTGTATACATATATTATATAAATATATCTGTACAGAATATATTCCTGAATGGTGATCTGAGAACATAATACTGACAGAAAACAAATTTATGGGCGAAATTCGACCGGCATTTCTGTCGTCTACCCCTGCGTAAATTGAACCACCCTCTCCAATATACTATCCGGATTAAAATCCTCAAAAAGCATCTGCGTCCACCCTGGGGGATGATCATATTGAAAGATAGCTGTCGTCCAAGGATATGTATATGTATTATACAGATGTTCAAGTTGCACCCCGCAATAGTACCTTCGTTTGATGTTATGTTGTCGAGTCTCGGAAACATTGACAACTTTATTGTGAATATGAAGAAACAGGTAATACATTTCTTTGGAATGACAGTTTTTGACATTTTTATCGTCTTCGTCGTATTTTGGAATTATTTATCTTCAGTGAATATATTGCACCCTTATTTTTAGACTTGTACAAACTAAAAAGTGGAAATTTTGAGTGTGTAATGCAATAGGATAAAAATACCATTATTTACCTTGTGAAATACTTGTTCAAGTAAATAAATGAATAAGACACTGCAATAAAAGATTCAGAACAGAAATTGATAGTTTTTTATATCATTACTTGGAAAGGGAATAATTTTTTTTGTATAAAAGAATCACGCTTAGAGAAGGCGGTCTGAATGTTTAAATACAATTTAATCAGAATGCTAAGTTTCCACAGCTTAAAATAAGGATAACAAAATACACGTATCTAGTTCATTCAACAACAATTGTTCAATTTTAAATTTAAACAAATTCACTTTAAATACTCCCATATTTGCTATCGTTCCAATAGATTCAAGTCAATTTATTAAAGATAAAACTCTAATATGCAAAATAAATTAGTATCATAGAGTTAATGAGAGGATATATTGTGTTTCTTCTAAGCCAGTTTATATATCTAAGTTATTAGTATTTTAAAAATAATTTTGATAAATGCATACACCGAAAAAGCTATCAACTACAAAATAATATTTGTTGAACTAAAATACCTAGTTTGATATTTTTTCACCTTATCACTTGGATAAATAATATTCAAAAAAAATAGTTAATTAATAATTCTTTTAAATACTTTTTTATAATCTCCATTCTTGAATACTTATTCAAAGTTTACATAACCTTTCAACTATTATATTAGAAATTTACACAAAAATACAACAAAAATACATCTAACCACTCAATGTTGAATTTAAAAAAAAATGTATTGCTTGTATTTGACAAACATATAAATCATAAAATAACATTGCTCGTATATATCATAAACGTTCAATTTAAAATACGGGTTCATATAACAATAACTTTTCATGTTTAGATATATAGATATTAGAATAATCATTGCACAAAGATCAATCATTTATCATATTTTTGTTTTTCTTAATGTCTATGTTGCGTTTCTTTTGTTTTATGTGTATTTGAATTTTATCTTCGTGTTTCATATGTTCCTCGATTAACTAAAATTATTTTTAATTTTAAGCTTGAAACAATATCACTAAAAAGAATATCACTTTTAGGGTGTTCACTGTCATTACTTGGTGGAAAGGCATCATATTAAAATAATAAGACAAACATTTGTAGTAATTCCACCTTTATTTATTAAGATAAGGAACGATTTTTTCATGACGATCATTATCAACTGATTTGAAACGTATCAAATATAAGTGGAAAATAGTAAAAATGTGTATTTAATTTTTTAAATTTTCAAAGAATATAATAATACGGTTTTGAGCGCATTACTGTTAAGCAAAAGTTCATATGAAATTATGATTAAAAGTAAAATTCTGGTCTTTACTTGTAGCTTTCAAGTAAAGTTTATCACCGTGATAATAACTTTAGAGATAGTGTGTAGCTAGTGTAAATAATCAAACATGTGTCGGTTTTAAACTGTCAGTTTTATTAATACCATTTGAAAATTATTTGTGTCGTTACAAAAAGATTTGTTTCTTTAATATCCATATGGCTGTTATATTAATTGGTTTAAATGTATGGAAATCATTTTTTAGGGCTAATGAGTCTATAAACTTTCTGAAACTAGAATTTTTTTATGATAAAAAAAAAATTATAAAAAGAAATTCGTTCAATAAGCCATCTATCGTACTTGACGAAGAATAAAAATGTCTTTCATAAAAGATAATTTAAATTATTAAAGTCAATAAATAAAATCAAATTATAATTATTTCAAAACGAATCAAATGAATGCTGAAAATTTGATTAAACGAGTCAATTTATTTTACTCTGACAATATTCAAAGATATTTTATTGTATTTACAGGCAACCTTTAAGGGGTGACTTTTGTTATTTACTGTGTGGAATGGGAATAATTTAAAAGACGAAAGAATGTTTTGCACAAAACATCCAGAAGAAAGGTATTGCCAATCTTTTAAAAAATATGCTTGTTATATAACATTATAATTATTGAAATAGATAGTCAATTTAAGATATATTTTTTGTTAAAGGTTTGTTTTTTGCTAACCACAAAAAAATATCTAAGCAATAAAGTACTGACAAACCAGTGGGAAGACAAATTGATGGCAATAATAAAATATTCAACTTGAAAACCAATGACATCAATTATTTGTTCGTATCGTTTCGTTTGAGTTGTAATATCTACATTACACCATTTTGTTTGTACATATTTGGCGCACACCATTCCATTTCACTTTTCCGTTACAAAAACCAATACAAAAATGATTAACATCTATTTGCCAGGGTGTAAATATGTATAATAAAGATTTGAAGTAACCGTGCACCTGCACATACAAGTCTAAGGCAAAAGCGCATATTAAAGGTAATAATTAAAATTTTGCGCTGTTTTCAATAATATTTTCTTTTTTTTTGACAATATACGTTCCTTATATAGATCATATGACCACTACGCAACATCTCCATTGTTCCATGATTTTCACTAAAAATTGTATTGCTCTGTTTCCTTCCATGACATGCCTGCCTACCTCAGTTTTACCGGGTCCATATTGTGGATAGTACTCGACGGTTGTTCAGAAGAAGAGGCAAGAAGTATTGAAGCTTTCCGGAAGCATCTGTCAACTGATGTAACAGTGTGGTGTCTTGTACGTTCCAAGTTCATATATACATAAAGGCAGAAAGATTTTTTTTAAATAAAGCCAAGTAAGACTTATAAAAGTTTACCAAACAATATTGGTAATAGAAATATGAAAAGTAATGATACAAAATATGAATAGGTAAAACTATATTTTAAATGTTTAAAACCTATTTCAAATGAATGTTCTTCTTCTTGTCTTCTTTGGCCATATTCGCTCTCTGTGTGGAGCATATGGCCGCCACGTGGCACCTCCATGTCTCCCTGTCTCCCGCCAATAGCTTTGCTTCCTCCCATGACATGCCAGCATCCCTCAGTTCCGCCGAGTACATCCTACTAATGAAAAAAAATACTTAATTAAAAGCTTTTATATTTAGGTGGAAAACATTTTTTTTTCTAATTTGGTCATGAACAAATATATTATGTATCAATAAAATTATATATATATTTTTTTAATCTATGTTAGCTCCTAATGTAGATCATATGGATTCTTAATGGAGATATCTCTACAGAAACTGTTATACGAAAACTTTTTTGTTATTTAGTCGTCAACTTCTCTTTTCCAAAAATAGTTGCTAGGAGAGGAATAGTGGTTAACTAATTGCTCTCACTACGCCCAGTTATTGAAGGATCGGAAGAGTGGTATGTAATTTTTAGACATAGTAAATAGGCCTTCGAACAGAAATTGATGAATCGCTCGTAAACGGGCTCGACGCCGTGAAATCCGACACGAAAGCCAACAACGTTAACCACTGCGCTATATGACCTTACATATATATTTGTTAATTAGTTAAAAATACCGGTGATGAGAAACACCGGTTCTGATATTATTATATGATAAATATATTTAGAATTAGTCCAAGAGAGTGTTTTATTTATTTATATATTTTCTTTCCGTCAAGTATTGACAGCGAACACCTTAAAAGTGATAAAAAAATATTTACGTATTATCAATATATCTGTTAACCAGCACTGATTATGTGCATATTTTAAGTGTTTATTCATAGAATCAATTGAAAGCTCCATCCACAATCCAAAAACAAATATTTATTTTTTTGTTAAAGAAATATTGACATTCTATGAGTTGAAAGAGCCTTGGGTTAATATCGTGAAATTGAAAACCCGTTATTAAAAAACACTCTGAAATACATCTCATTGTTTTCCAATTTGTTTGAATAAAATTCTTTTTTCAACGTTTCCATGTTGTGAATGTATATGAACACAAGCAAAAATTGTAAAACATTTTTCTTACTAAGAGAAAACTATTGTAAATTATTTTCCATGAAGTCGATGTAAAAAATATTTATTAAATTTTCACAAAACTAAAATTCAAAGAAAACCTTGAAAATTCACAAATAGTCGTTTAGAATACATTTTACGTTAATTGAAATTCATTTTCCATTTATTTATTATTTTCTTTCGAAAAACTATTTTGTATTGTTGGAATTTTAAATGTAATTTGGTTTTTTTGATTCTAAGTAAACGTTTTGAAAATAAAACACAAACTTCAAGGTTAATTTATTATAAATAAAAAAAACTAAAAAGCTTTTTGTAAGTTTTTTGAAATTATTTTTATACATTTAATAATTTTAGAAAAGTCTTATTGGATTGGGTGGATATAGTTATAAATACATGAAAAAACTTCTACATATATAATACATTAATAATCATTAGTTGTATAGCTTTATATAAAAATACTTCGGAAATACTTTTTCAACCCTAGTTACTTGTGTACGAATTAAATCTTTATATTTCTATTTTTTTCAAGGAAAGTGTTAGAGCGAACCCGTAAAGCCCGGCACAGAAGCCTACAACGCTAACCGCTGTGCTATAGAATCCAACCCGATCAAATTCCAGTACGGACAGCATTTTTTCGGTCGATTTATCGATTTCTGTTCCATGGCGTGAGTGTTTGTTATGTTGAAAAAATTCTCTTCCACCCTTTTGGATCCTTTAATAACTGGGTGTAGTGAGAGCGATTAGTTAACCACTAGTCCTTTTTTAGACATATCCTCCTACCTCTACTATGCTTTGAATTAGAAAGGTTGGGCGACTGAGTAACACATAGTTATCGTAAAAAAACTTCTCTTGAGATACCTCCAAATACACTTAAATCTATAAAATTTGACCATTCATTACAGGGTCATAGAAAAGTGTTATATTTTGTATGTTATCGTTACTGAACGAGTAATTCAAGGTAGTAATGCATAAAACACCAAGGGACCAATTCGTCACTCTACCCTATAACTACAATAGTTTGTTAATATCAATGTGATTGAAACACTTTGTAATTTGAGTGTACACTTCCGTTGACAAAAAATACTTTTTTCATAAATTTCCGGATGTATTTAACAAAATACCGTTGACAGCTTGTATGAAAAATTCATGTCGATAATCAAAAAGGCGGATTGCAGCTTGTATCTAAATGACAATGTAAAATCACTTTAAACATTGTCCCTGGAGCCAAGAGAGCACGTATTAGTCTGCAGTTAAATATTTCTGCACATTATGATGCAATGATGCGGTGGTGCTTAACACTTCTGCTGGTCGCTTTGGGAAATCAAACAGATGACTTATTTTATTTTTATTGATAATGGTTTTGATTATTCTTAAATGTTGCTGGCTGACTTTTTTGTTGGAATGATAAAACGTTACTTATTGTATATATACACTGTGTAATATTTATTAACGATTTCAAGCCGAATCAACTAATCGGTTGAAAATATTAACATTCGAGTGAAATCCGTCTCAAACATTTTACAAAAGAATTATAATTTTCATACAATATTTCAATCGATCAAATTTTGTGCATTTCGATAAGTTTTGTTACATACAAGTGATAACCCTTGTTTTTATATTATTTTAAATTTAAATTTAAATTAAAAAAGCACAATATTTCAGGTTTTTGTTGTTGTGTTTTGATATTTATGTAATATTAATATAATTTATTATTTTTACCAAAGCTGTTTGATAGAATGGCAATACAAATTAATTTGTATCATTAAAATGTGGTACATTTCAAAATATGTTGTCAGCTAAAAACCAAATTTAAACCTCTCGGCATCTCCATGCGTTTCAGTGCAAAAATAAATTCAAACTGATGATAATGTAGTAGTTATAATAATAACGATAAAAATGTTTTCGCCGTGTTTAAAAGTTATTGGTGGTAATTTGTACTTAGCTTACTAATATTTTGATACACCTTTGAACAATTGAATAAACATTGAAAAATAATATAACAATTTTTTTAGTTCTTTGAAGTTATAACATAGGAATGTCTTCTGATTTTATAATAAACAATAAGTATGATCAGACATTTTATTATTTACAAAAAAAATACATTTTTATTGCTAGACAAGCTTAGGATTATTTTAAGAAATTTAATGTTATTTAGTTTCATATCAACACTTAGGATATAATAAGAGTAATAAAGGAATATATATATAGTCACTTAGTAATTGGAAATGTACAAAATTTAAACGCTTCGAATTCGCTAAGTTATTTATTATTATATCTTAAATTGTATTCATAGATTATCCTAAAAGCACAATTTAAATTTGATCCGTTTGCTATTTCTATTGAAAAGATATTTGAATTACAAGTATGCAAATTAATTAAGTAAAAATCATACCCCATACCAAACATCTATTGTGTTTTCAGAAATAATATTTTTACGAACAAAATTTAAATATGTAAAATGTGCTCTATAACTAATAATCTTTATTACATCTGGTAAGATAAATTTAATATGTTTTACCTTGTTTATAAAAAACTGTTTTTATACATAATCAATCTTATTTTTATATTTTTGATAGATTCAACGGTAACTTTGCGGAAGTTTATTTTTATATAAAACAAAATTTGTTACTCCACTTGTTTAACAAAATGTGACACGTGTTTTGTTTATTTTGGAAAAACAACCAGACATAACATCGCAAAGCTTACAAAACACGTATCATATTTTTTGGAATAACAAATTTATCAAATATATTCTTCGTTTTATAATTTATTTATAATCATTTTATTTTGCCTTTGTTTTATTTTATTTCATAAAATTTAGAACAATGAGAACTGAATATTTTAGGAACGTTTTTCTTATAACCAAATTAATATAAAAGTCAGACGTTTTATTGAGTTCTTTCTTTTGTTTCCATTTATAGAATTGCTTTCGTCTGAAATATACCGAAAAACCAAATTAGTATTCTCGAAGGCTCTTCTAATGCTATTATATATTATTATAATCTATACGAAGTAAACATAACGGTCTTGTACTAAACGTCCAATCATGCAGAGTTATTTCAATATCAATGCATGAAAAAATATATTCAGCACTACACGCATATTTAAATTTCAATAAATGGAAATAAACTGTTTTTGTTCGGAATTCTGTTCGCGACGCTTTTTTCGTATTTTTCGCATATTTGTCCCGAAAAAATATTGGCTTAATACGATTTGTTTTCTTTTCCAGCTTTCTATAATCGAATAATTGGAAGTTTGTTTTTTTTCGTTGTCGAAAAATGTATATATAGAATAAAGCCTTTTTGAAAATAATGACAATTAAATCAAGTGAAAAAAAGCATATTTTTTAAGTTATAAATAAAACAACTGAATTTTCAATGAGAAATAAATTTGAATAAATCTTTAAGACCACTGACTCTAGCGGCATATTCTTTTTTCATCATAATTTTCATTTTTTTTGTTATATGTTATTATAATGATTTTTTTTTGACTTTTTAAAGTGTTACCATTCTAATGGTATGTAATATAATCTAACGGTATGTCGGCTCCGTGGCGCAGTGGCTAACGTAGCTGACTACCATGATATCTGTCCCAGAGTGAATATTTTTTTTTCAGTCGAACATAAATTGATTGAAAAAAATGTTTGGACTGAGATTCGTGCCTGTGAAGTCTGTAATGGAAGCCAATGACGTTGACTACTGTCATATTGACTCTCAGTTAATCCTACTACTCTTAAAAAAATAGAGAGCTTTAGCAACTGAGTAACAAACAGTTTTCGTATAAAAAAGCTCCGTTGAGATACCTCCATAATGAGGTCATATTTGGTGGGGGCTAAAATTAAAATATAATTGAAAAATAAAAATATTTAAAATGTAACAAAAAAAAGTACACTGGAAACGAACAAAGGTAAGAAATAGATTTACCGACCTATAAATTATTTCTGAAAACCATGTAATTTTTTCAGCTAATTTTCTTTCTTCATTTACCAATCACTCAATTCACTGAAAACACCCCACAGACTAGGTAAAACGTTAAAAATATTTTTTTTATAAAAAATACAAGTTTCCCTTAACGTTTTTTTTGAAAGCTTTCTCGTTATACGGATTACAAACAACAGTTACGCATTTTTAATACCCATCCTCATTTTATTACAAAGTAAACAGTTGAATACATGAACAGTTTATCTCACATATTTATTTTTTTGTCACACGTCTTACTTGATTTTGCATAAATAACACTATCACGATTTATATTTTCTCAGTTGATAATACATGTGATGAGAAAACCAGAGTAATAAAAAATAATTAAGAATAAGTACAGAGTGTATGTTTGTGTTTTTATGTAAGGTCTTTCCACCAAGAATTGTTAGTGAACACTTTACTAAAGATTTACTAGAGAATAAAAAATATTAAAGCAATTTCTCGTCTAACCATCTCTGTTTTTAATATGCACTCATTTTTTTCGACAAAGAAAAGACGTAAGATAAACGAGTCGGTATTTAACATCAACTAAAAAAATGTGTTTTTCTATTCGTAAAATTAAGCTAACTTTTCCGGTTCTAAAAGAAATGCGACCCCAATACCAACATTTTCTTAAATATCTATTTTAATATGGGTGATACAATGTTTATAATTAAGGTATTCTTATATCATAGTTTTTGGACCATTTGTAATTTATATAAGTATGTGATAACGCGATTTCGCTATCAGGCGATAAGCACCCGCGATAACGATCGTTCGTAAGATATCTGAGAACACTCGTCAGTTGTCAATTCATATGTGTGCTGGGATGACGTCTTTTTTACGCGCAACTTAAAATATGATTATTTATTAAAAACCCAAGGATTTTTATAAAAAAAAATGTATGAGGAATGATGCAGAGAGATATTTTAAAGCCCTTAGACTATTTTTTTTAAAATTCATAAGAATAAGGCCAATAATGAGGAAACCACTGGGGTCAAAAAAGATCCCCATCGGCAGAGACGTATTTTTATAGTCTCCGAGCCGCGAGAGTTTTAACAAACCTTAGGCAGTAACTCCTAAAATATTTTAAGAAATCGACTTAAATAACACATTTGCCTTCATATATAATTTATGTATCTTTTCTAGGAAGCCGTGTAGTATAAAAACTTATTTATTGAAATATTTTAACACTTACAAATTGTTTTATATAGCATATGACATTTGTTAGGATTTTATTTTCCTATCGTCAATATGTTTGCGTTGAAAGTGAATGTCAAATGTTTGTCTTAACACTTATATTTGATAAAGCTTAAGATCTTTTTTTTATCCATGTCCGCTCCCAATGTGGAGCATATTGCCTACTAATAGGGGTATCTCAACAGATTTTTGTTTGATTACAAAAACTGTTTGTTACTCAGTCGCTCAGTCTCACTTTTTTCAAAGTGAGTAAGTGGGGAAAAAAGGATAAATGGTTGACTTGCTACTCCCAGGTATTAAGATTTAAAAAACAGTTATAAAATTTTCAAAATACACGTGACACTTCCTTATAGTTTTTTTGTATTTAAAACTATCGGCTAGAACCATACTACATTTTATGACGATGTGTTCATATGATTATAATATTAAAGTGGAGCAAACATTCAAAAAACGATTTTTCATACACATACAAAACTTGAAAAATGATGATTCGAGTGTTGGAAAAATCACGGTTTGTGTAAGCTTTATGATTTAATTTTTATATTAAAAAACCTTGTTTGAACAAAAAATTGTGATTTCCATTTATAAATTTTATTTTGGACTTATCATACATAACTGATATTTAACGGCATTCTTTTTAAATTTGTGACAAATCACTTTTTGATTGTTTTCTTAACTTGATTGGTTTTGAAACTAGGTAAAAATGACAAACTCACAACGGTATCTTAATATTTCACGATGGAATTTAAAATATAAAAATAGCAATTTTCACAACAAAATTAATATGTGCTTGAAATGGTTTACCCTTGTTGAATTTGATAGACAGTGAGTTTCTGGTGATGACGACGTTTCCAATCTCTGGCAAAGATATTTTCAAAAAATATTATGTGTGTTGAATTATGGAATAAAAAGAACAGCGCTTGTTTCATACCGCTAGATAGCTCTCTCTTAACTGAGGTTTCCTGGAGGCAGTGAGCGAATCTGCTCTCTGAATGATAAAACACACTTTCCCGTCCATTTTCCGACTTCATTTGTTACGCGCCGCAAGATGTTATTTCACCCCACTTAATGCAGTGGCTTCTAAATGTTTTGCGAGCATAATTTACTTATATACACAACAATATCACGAATGTCGTCACGAGAAACGTTAACCTGTATAAATAGAGTGAAAACGACCTGTGTAAGTTAACATAAATTGTTTAATTTGATAAAATACTATTAAACACGAAGGGTCAAAATCTTAGGTTACTTATAGCACTACAATAAAACAACATGAATGTTTCAGTGAAACTACCATTTACATATTAAAACAAAAGCTCAGAATTGCTTTTATTATTATTAAAAGTTCGATATTTATTTTAGTATGTAACATTTTTGCTACAGGTATTTTTTGTATGATTTTCAGACTTTGTGGGCTTCGTAAGGTCAAGCAAATCAATTATCGACAGCATATTTTGAATCATTTACTGTTGAATGAATTAAATAAAAAATTACAAAAAGTGATTATTTAAACGTTTCTGTCATTTGTGGGTCTTGAAAGAATTTACAGTATTTTAATTGCATACACATATTTAAAACAATTTTGTTATTTATCATTGCTGTATTTTTATCTGACGTACCTTAAAACTTTCAATTACCTTGGATAAAAAGATGATCATCACTGTCTTCTTTCTTTGAAGAGTAGTATTGCAGAGTGATTTTTTCTATATCATAATTCTCCATGAAAGTTATAGCATTTATATCGATATGAATGGATAAAAAAATATAAATATCTGAAGCACAATATGATGTCATAATTTTTAAAAATACTTCATGAAAGCGATTTTTAACAATCACGAAATATTTATGTTGGGAAGCGCTTATCTAAAAATAAAACAGTATGGTTCCATATGGCTGCACGCACAACTCTTCAAAAAGTAATTTATGTGCAAGAGATATTTCCAATGATTTTATAAAAAGAAGAAAAAAGTTTTTTTTTTATTTTTAAACAAACTCCAACAGTTACAGTAGGTTTCACGTAATGTATTTCCAGGGATGTAATAAAACTTATAACTAGGTAAATAATAGTATTTTATAGATAGTTTTCATTTCTCGAGTCCTGTTTTATAAGTTATTGGCAAAAAAGTTCTATCTTTTTCCTTAAAGCGTATATTTTATTTTTATAAAGATTTTTTATAAAATAATATTAAATATAAACACAATCTTTCGGAATCCGTCGTCGAGGAGCCAACTTTGAGTACGTTTACGGTACCCATAGATTCATTAATTGTTTTTTTTCAATAAATTTTATGGATTTCTGTAAACTGGAACGTTTCTGGAACACCATAAATACATTTGATGTCATAAATCTCCCCCTACCCATCCAATCCAAAAATGGAGGAAGAGATAATAACTAACCACAGGACCTTTTATAGTACCATCATTGTATCGTTACAGTTTACGCATCAGGTTTCATAGAAAAACTTCACGTGGCTATATGCCACACATTATAAGCGGAAATGGCTGAGAAAATAATCTTTGTCATATGTAATATAAAGGAATGTGACCTTTCAAAATAATTAAATTAAATTTTTAGCTAATATAAATTTAAATAAATTTTCCATATATGTCTGCTTCACTCAGTATAACTAAGCACCAAAATACAGATTTTATTATTTTCAGCGCTTTTAAACAACTGTGTCCATTATGAATGTCTGTGACGGCTAAAAGGATTAGCTAACCACTAATCCTGCCTAACTGACAACCCTAAGATTTTTGGTCGAAAAGTCACGCTAGACGACGAAGATAGCATTATTGCTTAAAAAAACTATTCGCACGGTTGTTATCAACCCTCGAAGTCAGGGTGCGTCTACGTTGCCTACAGCAATCTTTTCCACTGCTTTATTCTAAATGCCATTCTCTTTAAATTGAATGCGAGATAGTACATCTTTCAACATATTTTTTTGACAGTGAAAATGCGGTCGCTCGGCACTTAGTTTGTGTTGTTTTAGTACCTACTTAATAATTCATGAATTAAATTTTCGATATAATATGATAAAAATATTTTTTAATGTCACTATTTGTACTGTATTTCTGACTGATTTATTTGATGTTAGTAAACTGCTAGCTAATCAACAAAAACAGAACATAAAAAAGATTATGGCTTTAATTTAAGATTTCAACTGAAGGTGCTTGGTGGAATTTCAATATTAAATTTGAATTGTTCAAACTATGTACATTCTCACAGATTTTGTCACTAGCGACCCGGGTTTCGCCTTTCGGCATCTTCAGGCGTTCAAGTGCACGGATGAACTTGAACTGACGTTTAGTAAATGAATGTTTCGTGTTTATATAAGAAATAAATGTATCATTGAGTTCAAAGCCATTGCTGGCGAAAAGAATAAGCTCATGGGAATGCCCACAGATTTGAGAAGTAAGTAGTTTCAAGAACTATATTTTATTTGTTTGTCGGCAAAGGTTTTATGATTATATTTATATAGGGTACAAAAGTGGAGACCCAGGTAGGTTGAGTATTTCATTTAAAGTCGGAAGACTATGCAATTATGCTCTATTAATTTCCGAAATTTCCTGGAAAAAGAGTTTATGACTGTCCGTATTTGGGTGTAACATTTTTATCCCTTGTTCCTGATTGAACACGTGTCCTTCCGAAATTAAGTGATCAGCAAAAGTGGACGTGTCTTTTTTCAATCTAAAGGCTGCCATATGCTCTAAAACCCTGATTTTCAGCGTCCTTTCTGTTTTGCCGATATAAAATTTTGTACAACAAGAGCATTGCAATCTATAAATCCCGGATTTATTTAAGTAATTTATTTTATCTTTATTGTTAACTAATAATTTGCCTTAAGTGTTTTTACAGTGAAAAGCAGGTCTAACACTATCAGCTAGCTGTTTTTTAATTTTAAAACTTGTATTTCCTAAATAAATGATTCTACACCAATACCTAGTATGATCTATGTCCTTTGACACTATACCTTTAAATAAAAAAAATTCTGCAAGTTTAGTTTGTTTTTTTGATAAAAGATTGTCTATAAGAGACATATCGTATCCATTGTTAATGGCGATTTGTTTGATGATTTTCAATTCGATATTAAAGTTTATTTCGTTTAAAGGTACACTCACAAGTCTATGAATTTCTGAATGAAAAGCGGCTAGTTTATAAGCAAATGGGTGCATTGAATTTTTATGAATTATAGCGTCAGAAAATGTTGGCTTCCGAAATATTTTAAATTCGTGAGAATGAAATTAAAAAACAGCTAGCTGATAGTGTTAGACCTGCTTTTAACTGAATGTCTTGAATTCCCCCCTCCGACCCATCCTATCCTATGAACGGAGTGTATCGAGAGCGATTAGCTTCCCATTAGTCCTGTCTTAGCCCTATCCTTCTATTCCTACTCTCTTTGAAAACAGAGAGGTTGAGCAACTGAGTAACAAGCAGTTCTCGTAGAAACGATTCTGTTGAGATAAACTACATTAGGAGTCCATGTAACCATATTGTGAGCGGACATGGGAAAAAAAATAATAATTTATTCTTATAATTAAAAAAAATAATGTTTATTGATACGTTTCCGAAGCTTTTAGTGCATTCTATATATGTTATTCTAAAAGCATACTAATTTGTGTAATTTTAGGTAATTAAGAAAAAGCTGATGATGTTAATGATGACATTAACATAAATTGTTTGTGATACCAAAAAAGCACGCCCAATTTTTGAACATTAAAAAAATATTACGCAGCGTAAAAATGCAAAACATTATAATTTATTATTCTGTTTGAAGTCATTAAATATAACAGAGCTGCAGCAGTGCCAGTTTACATATTTGAGCAACTTAAAATTACGCGGAATGTGATAAAATACAGAGGATGTTAGGTCATATTTAAGAGCGACCTTTTTCTTTCTCTTCTCGCCAATTCCTACGTTTTCGTCTTTTACGCCTTTGCGCGTTTTATCCCTGCGAACAATTATTCATCACACATAACTCGGCTGTGTTTTCCCTGCTGGCGTTGTTAGTAAAAACGAAGAGCTACAATTGCCAGTCGTTGTCAAATTTGACGGAAATAATCCAAGAATTTTATGTGGCGTGATTCTGGATGCTGACCACATCCATTGGATTGGTACATGCTTTTCTAGTGGGAAAAACAATCAAGCCGTTCTTAACAACTGTTAGATTCACAGACCATGCTGCGTGCATATTTTTTATAGCATTAAGACAAAATTACGGTGTCAAACAGTGAGATAGACAATATCCAATTTAAGTATTTTCGTATATTTTGTAGGACAATTTTTACACACTTATGTTAAGTGCAAGCCGCAGTCTTGGTCAATTGCTCACAAAACAATTCTATCACACATCTGAAAAGTTTAACTAGCCCAGATCTAATACCAAGTAGTGGCGGATGGTAGTGGGAACAAAGTATTCTATGATACATTGAAAGAGTTTAATAATCTTTAACACGTTCTGGTAAAAATTAAACTGCATCATAATATAACTAACTGAGTGATAAACTTATTGTTCACTGACAGTGTCTGCGAGTAAGAAATTTTATAAGGACAATGTTGGCATTTGTTTTAAGATATATATTCTAACCATCAGATGTGTCTGGACTCAAGTCTCTAATATTTATTATATTAGATATGAATATTTGAGATTTATTTACTTTATATATTTGTGGAGTGGAAACAGTGATATGGATGGATCGAGTAATGTTAGATAAAGTGATTAGCATGTATACTTACCTAAAAAAACAATTTTGATCAATTGTATTCCATGTAATTTAAATATGAGAAAAATCTGACGTTTTGTCTATAATTTGCCAGCTGCTATATTATTCTTTATTTAAATATTATTTTTTTTTTAAATAAAACTTAAATATAGCAAGCCGTTTATAAAAAAATCATTTCTCATCAATATAAAAACAACGTTTGCGAAAAACTATTTTTAATTTACGTATAAACCGTATATGGCAATTACCCCAAATTTTATTTTGAAAAAAGTTAATAAAATTGTATATGACTATATAAAAACAACTCTAGTTTCTAATATGGTCTACGATAAAAATACATCTTATTGCGTTGTGGAGAATTGGTATTCTCTGGCGTAAACTCTCTACGGAACGTAGACATACAATTAGGAGTACTGCTACGAAGGAAAGCATATTTACTCGAAATGTAAAATATTATATACCTTCGCGTACTACTATTTTTCTCAGCCATAATTTTGGCTTAAACACGTGAAAACATGTAAAATATTTGCTCTTATTAATTTTAATCATCTTTTTCCGAATGGTTTTTCCGAAATATTTCTGCAGAACAAAACTTATTTTCTTACTTTAATTCTTAATATTTTGTTTATTTTAAACACAATATGCATAATGTTTGATTTTCGCGATACGAATGTCATTTTTACAAACGTCAATAAGCAACTTATTGCCATAATTGTGTTATGTTTATATGTTGGTTCAACTTTATTCTGATAACATAATTTACACTTTATAAATCAATCTTATAATCAAGAAGAAAAATAGTGAGATGACAGGTTTCAATTGTTTTCTTTAAACTACAATAGTTTCATACTTCAATTGTTTCATTCTAGAATGAAACATTTGAAAATAGAATATCATAGAGTATAAACATAGTATACTATGGTGTTGAGTATACATAACAATTGTATATATATATATATATATTCAAATTATGTCCACTCCCAATGTGGAGCATATAACTTGCCAACGAAATTATCTCAATAGAAATTATTTTCTACGATAAATACGTTTTACTCAGTTGCTTAACATTTTTATTTCGAATGCAGTAGAAATATAAATTCAGGACTTGTGGTTTACTAATCGCTCTCAGCATGCGCCGCTAATTGGAAATCGTAAGAGTAGGAAGAAATTTTCACAAATCAAAAACACCCATGCCTTCGAGCAGAAATTGACAAACGGAATATTTTAACATTCGAAGCAGTACCGTTTCTTATGCTCTTCTTGATGATAAAGTTTAAGACTTTTAAGAATGGCAAAACTTACAGAGTGCCCTCGTTCAAACTTACAGAAATATGTTGAAAGACACATTTCTTTTAGGCAGTTTATAATATTTAACGTCAAAATTTTAACACTCTCAATGTGTCCACTGTCAATTCCTACTAAGCATTATTACTGTCGATTTTCTCAGTCATGTAATTTGACAATACTTATAGTAAACGAAACCAGTAAATAAAAAGGTGTTTTTTTTTGTATTAAATGATTTATTAAATCAATCATCGTTACCACATCAGTGTTAACAATATCGAATAAATCAAACGCAAAGTAATAAAAAATATTTACTACGAATTACGTAAATACTTCATCATAACATTTCGTCATTATATATATATTTAACGGTCTCGTGGAAACATAAAATTTTAACGATCGTTTGTTTTAGCTTCATTTTGAAATCCAATTATAATATGCCCTTTTGAAGCATTTGGTGTTTTTTGTTTTGACAGATTAATGCAATACAAGTTGTAGATCGCCTAGGAACAGTAATAATATACCTTTTATAAAAAATATTATACGGTGTATACCGAATACAACTAGTACTGATTCTCTCTCGATGTCAGGGAATATTCTGTTATTTTTTCGTAGCCTTAGCAACAGTATGTTTTGTCTTATGGTAAGTTGACAATATTATTTATTTGAAGATTGAATTTATATTTCGATCAAACAAAAATCTTCTCAAAACACTGTTGAAACAAATAAAAACTGTCAATTCTTTTAAGAAAAGCACAAAAAAAACATATTAATATCGAATTTGAATTGTTTGAATTTTGTACTTTTCCATGAGTTTTGTCGCTAACGACCCGGGTTTCGCCTTTCGGCATCTTCAGGCATTCCAAGTGCACGGATGTACTTGAACTCACGCGTAGTAAACAGTTTGTATCGTTTATATACAAAAGTATAAGTAGATCACTAAGTAAAAGGCTATCAAATGTAAATTAGTGAAAATTGAATGTATACAAGTTTCAATGAATTAAGTGGGTTTGTTATAATTATGGGGATTTTTTGAAAATATTAATGACCAGATAATAATATAGGAATATTTAAAATAAATCTAGGGTTTTATTAGACCTATTATTAATGAGTTGCTATTTTAAACATTCCTATGTTATTATCTGGTCATTAATATTTTAGAAAAATCCCCATAATTATAACAAACCCACTTAATCCATTGAGAATTGTATACATTCAATTTTCGCTAATTTACATTTTAATAGCCTTATAACTTACTTATAACTTGTTTATAAACGATGCAAACTGTTTACTACGCGTCAGTTCAATTACATCCGTGCACTTGGAATGCCTGAAGATGCCGAAAGGCGAAACCCGGGTCGTTAGCGACAAAACTCATGGAAAAGTACAAAATTCAAACAATTCAAATTTGATATTGAAATTCCATCAAGCACCCTCAGTCGAAATACTTAATTATAATAATATCGATTTTGTTCATCACCGTTTAATCTCGTAGCTTTTAAAAACCTCCACCAATATCAATTTTATATCATTGATTATTTACATTGGTGACTGGCTCTAAATATTATTTTTAAAAAATCCTATTCAGTGATTTTGTAACATTTAATAACATTTTAAACTCTCTTTATTATTGATACTTTGAATAGTTTAAATGAAGTTTTATTTTTGTAAGTAATGTCGAGTGTATTGTAAGTAATTTTATTTATTAATTATTTGTATGAGTATTACACTCTGCCATTAATCAAAGGTAAAATTGCAATAATAACTATTTTTCTCTTGTTGAAATTGCTTGCGATGAACTAAAATTGTTTCGATCACTATCAAAATTATAAAATGCGTACAAACAAGCTGTATTTTTTCAATATATTTCCGATAAAAAAGCCTCATAATGATGGAAGTCCAATTTCATTTATTTTTAATCAAAAAAGGCTGCAATCAGTAAACTGATGTCTCATTTAATATCAGTAAAATAGTATATTTTGTATGTGAAGCTGCAATTCAATTCGGATCCTCTATTGATTTTTTTTTTCAAAAAATGACTGTACAATAGGTAAAAATAAATTTTGATTGAAAAAATCTTCGTATTAATACAGGTGTATTAAACTTTATATCAAAAATTGAATGCGTTGTATGTTTACCACAAAATAGCAATATTATCGTTGTTGTACAAAACAGTGGGTGATTAATTAAAATAAAGGATATCAGTTTATTGTTTTGCGAAACATATAAAAGGGTCATTTCCTGAAATTACCATTCCTATTTATTATTATGACCTAAAGATACATTTAGGGGTCGCTTTATCGTTGACGGTGCAATAAAATTTTGCAAACAGAATTCAATTAATACGTAAGCATGGACGGCAGTGAAACCCGTTACCATGGCGATTTTCGTGTAATATAAATACGTTCGATGCAGATATTCGGAAGTAAGAATATTGTAGAAAAAAACTAAGTCAAAAATTATCATTTTGGGTTAATAATGAAAAAAAGTTAGAGATTTCATTATTCACCCTTATCAACGACTATTGAAATTCTCATAACTTAATCAAGGAACGTCTTAGTAAGATTTTTATTATTGGCCAATTAACTGTTGGGTTCTATAGTGCAGTGGTTATCGTTGCGGGCTTTCGTGCTAGACCTTATGGGTTCAAGTCTCAGTACAAACATCATGTTTTAAATCGATTTCCGTTCGAAAGCATGGATGTTTCTGATGACTAAAAGTTTTCTCACACCGTTTCCGATCCTTTACTTACTGCGTAGAAAAAACGATTAGTTAACCACTAGTTCTGTTCTAGCCTTATTCTTCTATTTCTACTTCTTTCTTTGAAAGGAAAGAGAAGTTGAGTGACTGAGTAACGAACAGTTCTCGTAGAAAACTTCGGTTGAGATACGTTCATTTGGATGCCATTTGCTCCACATTGGGAGCAGACATGGATTACAAAAACTGTGTTAGTCGAAATGAGATTTTGTATTCAATTATATCGAATTTACTATAGTGACATAGAAAACGATCAGAATCATGTATTTCAAGAATTACTCGATAGGTTAAGACTAGGGTATCCAATCCCGGAGCTTTTTTCCAATCCCGGGATTTCGGGATTGATCCCCTTTTTTTCGGGATCCCGGGACTGGGGTTTCGGGATCCCGGGATTGTGATTTTCTTACCGAGAAATTTGAAATCCTTAATTCGTTATACTTTTTCCCAGATTCTCACAGAACCTCGTTTTTTTTTTTTTTTAGCTCACCGAGGAATTCGAAATCTCCGATTTGGTATACTATTTCCCAGAATCTCGCCGGAACTCATTTTTTTTTTTAGCTCACTGATTTTCCAATTACGAGTAAATTATCGGGTTTTCCTCAAAATTTCTCAATCCCGAAATCCCGGGATCGCGGCCATCTCAATCCAGGAATTTCGGGATCAGAAAATTGAACGGGATCCCGGATCCCGGGATTGGATGCCCTAGTTAAGACGGTATGAATTATTTCAAAATTCTATTTTTAACATGTCGCAGTATACAAATTGACATCTTTAATTTTGCCCGGTGACATTTTTTATATGCTTATTAAAACAATCGAAAAAGATTTCATAACTTCCATGAACACAGGTTACTTATCTAACGCTTAAAATTTGAGCTCAAAAACACTTTCATGCATAATAATAATTATTTATTGCAATTAAATTGACATTAATAAAATACATTTTTTGACGCAAAAACCTCATCACGCATAAAAAATAGTTTGATTTATTTATGCGTGGTGTGGTTAATTAGTTTTGTCATGAACGCAATCAATCGAAATAAAATATGAATCAATGAAAGCTCAAATAAAATTAATTGTTTCAATTTATTTGAAATTGTAATAATGTAGTAATTATTTTTATGCCTCGTTAAACACAACACTGATATTTTGACAAATTGGAATATTTTGAACATTTAATGTGCTTGGTTTTTTTGTAACCACCGAAATGGTATTTCTTTTCTATTCTACATAAAGTTGGATGAATATCTGCTTTTTTCTCTCACCACGAAAGAAAAAAGCACCCGCAAGCAATGTTTAGCTATTTAATATTTAAAATTATTAAGATTTTCAAAAAAAGTAATTATGTGGGGAAAAATTTAAGACATATCTTATAAAGTCAATTAATTTTATATGTTGCTAAATACAATATAAAAAACACTGGTCAAAACATCGAAAGAGTCGACGGTTTCATGTACCTGGGGGTACACATCACGGGAAATGGCAATCCGTGTAAAGAGCTCGCGATCCGATTAGGGATAGCTGGAGCAACCTTTAACTCAATGCGGAAAGTCTGGGACTCACGGCTGTACTCGATCAGAACTAAGTGTCTCATGTTCAAAGCATGTATCTTGACAGTGCTGCTTTACGGTTGCAAATCATGGCACCCTACGAAAGTGCAGAGTAACCGTATACCGTGCTTCGAAAACAGATGCCTGCGGTGAATTCTAGGAGTGAAATGGTCTGACTTTGTCAGGAACACTGAGATTAGAGAGCGGACTAACCAGCCTCTTATTACGTCCAAAATAAAGAAGCGACGGTGGACCTGGATTGGACACGTGATAAGGATGCCTTAAGAGAGCCTGAACCCTGCCTGTCTCTTCTTTCAACCGGATGGATCCCGGTGTCGTGGAAGGCCACTGATGACCATCCACAGAATGTACTCAGCGGAGATGACCTGGGAGGAAGCAAGGAGACTGGCTGGGGATAGAGAATCATGGAGGAACTTCGTGGTGACCATATATAGGGAGCGGATATGGACAAAAAAAATCAAAGCTCGCACTAATGTATGAACAATAATTAATTTATTAATGAGAGACCAATTACGAAAGACAGTCGGAAGAACAGGCCTTACTTACCGATCATCGCGGAAAAACGATTGTGCAACGAAAACATGTGAACAAATTGTTTATGATTTACTCATATATGAACAAATTTTATTTAAACCACTCACATTCTTCACGAATCTTTTTGCCTCTGCCTTTTACAACTGCCCGTCCAGAGATTTGAACCCTTGAGCGCAGCAATCACAACCACGTTGGTATCAAGACTATATGACCTACGTTACACTTCTCATAGACACCATGAGATACTTCTACAATAAAAATCGATAAAGATTTGTTAAATATTTAGATACATAAAACTCAATTACCAAAAAACCCATACAACTTTTATCCGCTAAGAAAAGGGCATTCAGGTTCTTACAGAACTAATCGAGTCAGAGTTAATCAACTAAAACGAATAATATATTTGAATTGTTAGCAAAATTAAACAATGTATCCTTTCATAGTACTATAACCTACTAGCCCGTTTCCCCAGTCACTTTCCCAACAAAGCACTGCTACCTTTTACTGGCATGTAACGGTAAACAGAACAAGGTTGTAACAACCCCTTTCCCCTTTAAGGCAACACGCAAAGACAATTAGCGATTCTGAGGCAGTTTCATCCCTTATTTTGTGGTTTGGCTTGTATTTGGTAGCAATTTATTGACGCTGAAGATAAAAAGAAACTTTCCTAAGATTTAGAATGAAACTTATATATGAGAAACGATATCAATCATTTTAGTTTATATTTTACTCTTATCGTTGCTTTGAGTTTCAAGAGTAATTGATAGTATTCAACTGTAAATTTATTTATTCTTTTGTCAATAATTAACAGATTTACATTTTAAAAAGTGGATGATTGTTTGTAGGTAGCTTATTTATTTTATGTCCAATGTAAGTTTTAAAATAAAAGCTTTTTATTACTTTTCATTACTCAATTTTCATTGAATTTTGATGACTTTATTATTCTACTCATTGTGTTACAAAATAACCGTGTGTCGCATCTTTAAAATTCTCTTCAGACAAACCATTTTAAGAGTATTTGTTTTTAAAGTAAACAATATCAGTAGAATAGTTTTAACTCAAAAAATTTACCCGTATAGCATATCATGAAACCCGAATAAATTTTATCTTAACAGAGGTTTTTCTATGGAATCGATTATATCTTTGTCGCTCAACTTTTTTTCAATGCTTACTACATTTTTATAAAACGTTCAAAGCTTTACATAGTTTTACTTCGAGGAATGTTTCGATAATTCCACAACATTACACTTTTATATCACACGCGAATATGAACTAATTAAAATGTATTTAACTTTTCCGGTTCTAAGCTCAAGAAATGCGACCCCAATACCCACATTTTCTTAAATATCTATTTTAATATGAGTGATACAATGTTTATAATTAAGGTTTTCTTATATCATAGTTTTTTGGCCCTTTTGTAGTTTATATAAATACGCGATAAGCGATCGTTTGTAAGATAGCTGGGCTAAACTCGTCAGTTGCAATTTCATATGTGTGTTAGGATAACGTATTTTTTGCGCGCAACTTAAAATATGATTATTGATTAAAAAACCACGGATTTGTATAAAAAAATGTATGAGGAATGATGCAGAGATATATTTTAAAGCCTTAGACTATTTTTTTTTAAATTGATAAGAATAAGGCCAATAATGAGGAAACCACTGGGGTCCCTTCCCTATACGACCCCCCATCGGATAAAAAGTATTTTTCTAGTCTCCAAACCACGAGAGTTAAAGAAAACAGAATACTTTGTTTTAATATTAGTATACAATCAAATGTCAAGAACGTAGTTCAGTGATAAACGTCCTGTAGTTCAAATTCTCTTAATGCCATTCGATCATAAAAATAAGGTACGGTGTATGCGAATAACTGATCACTTGCCTTGTCCTAACTCCATCCTTCTATTACCTATTCTATTCGAAAAAAAGAGGTTGAAAAAATAAATAACATGCAGTTTTCGCATAAAAACGTTTGCTAAGACTAGTTCCAAATAAATTCAACATGTTCCATACTGGGAGCAGATGTTCACAAAAAAATAATTAGAAAAAATCAAGTAAATAAGCTAACGGTTTGGTTTTATTTCTGTTTATATTCCAGAATTTAAATTAATTTTTGTAATTTCATCATACATGTCTAGTTAGTAATACATTTCAGCTGCAAGCCGTTTCAAAATAGTAACACGTTTAAAATATCAATTAAAAATAATGAAAGAGGACAGATGCCAACATGATAAAAAGGTCTTGTTTATTTTTCACAGTAACCAACAAAATCTAATTGGAGAAAATAATACGAAAAAAAAAGAAACACAAATTGGATTGGTTTTGTTTAGATTTTTTTGTTTGTGGTCGGCTTAATTAAAATGTCTTTTAATTGAAAGAGAGATTGTCTCCATCCACAGAAGGGTGCCAGGCGTACTGTTTTTTATCGGACTTGACCGTAATGACAAGTTACTAACCGGCCATGGCTAGTTAAATGAATAATATATACAATTAAGGTTAAGTGAGTTGCTGAAACTAAACGTTGTATTATATGTACATACTTGTGGGTATAAAGAATATTAGAACAGTAACTAAATACTGTTGATTTATCCTAGGATAAATGGTGATTGAGAATGTTATTTACTTATTTATACTCTTACTTATTCTTTGTGGTGCTACAGTCTGGGGTAAACCTTCTACTCCAGTTGCTGACTTCCAGCACTCCCAGGTTCTGTGACAGACACCCTATACATCCAACAAAGTCGTGGTCTTCCAACGCTTTGTCTTCCCTCGGAAGTAGTTAATGCGTAAAATTTTGTTGGCTTACACACTTGCGTTTTATAATATGTTTACCAACATCTAAAAATGTCTGACTGGCTCACCGTAGAGGATGTGAAACTCGTAGTAGTGCCGACGTCGCCAAAAGCCATCCTCACAGACAGCACTGATTTTTTTTCGCGCGATCTTCTGTGCAAAAACTTTTTTAAAGTTAAACATCCAGGTCTCTTACCTATAATTTTGAATAGCTAGTTTTTTCAGCGTGCCATTCTTACAATGGTTCAAATGGCAGCACTAATCTGTATAATAATAGCAGATAATGTTTGTAGCTTCGTAGAATATAACTATGATAGATTCCATAAATATTTGAAAAAATAACAGAATCAAAATACGTAATTTTTGTGTAATTGACTGATGAAAGAGTTACATGACAAATTGTATTTTGTATAATGTACGTCATAAATTAATCGAGAGATTAAAACAGCCTTCTCATACACAACGAAAAGTTTTTTGCTATTGAAATTCAAAAAACAATTCAAAATACATCACAACCTTTTATTTCAAAACCAAAGCTGACTCGCGTATCCATGAAACATTTAATTGAGCCGTCAAACCGATTCAGAAGACCAAATTATAATTTTATGATTACAAAAAATATTGGAGCCACGTATCAAATAAATTTATCACGTAAAAACTGTACAGAAACATTCACATACCGCAAGAATGATTGACAAATTGCAAAAACGCCACTTAACGTTTTTAATACACTGCTATGTGGTATTTTATATTGCTTGAAAATATCATTTATAATAATATATATAATATTTATGCCAGAATATAAGATAAATTTCAATTTTAAAAGAGACACAGATTGACTTTACTTGAAGATTTTACTTAAATTTTGTAAGTTATATAGGTTGATGTTGTCCGATGCTATCTTGCATTATTTTTTTACAGTTAGTGATAGTATAACATTGACACTTTTCAGTGTCAGTGTAAGATCATTTAATGCCCTAGGCAACGGTTATTGACGCACCTCTTTTTTAAAAAATCGTCCCATTTTTTCTAAATAGTAAAAAAAGAAATGCGGGATCACTAGAAAAATCAAGTTTTTAAATGTAAAAATACCGGTATTTTGGTATAGAAAATCACTCAACATTGAATAGTAAATTTAAATAAATCATGAACTATTTTAATAAAATTGTTCGCGATGAATCAAACTATTTTGAATATGAGTTGTAATAAAAGAATGATAGGTTCCAAAATTATGAGACTTTCAATGAAATATGTGTATTTTAAGAAACTCTATTATATAGGAGCTAGTAAGTTAAATAAAGAGTAATTTACATAGAGAGAGAGTTGACATAGAGAAATATATTTTCCCTACATTTGCATTGTGGGATGAAATGGCAAATTTATATTCACATAGTTTTATTAGACATGACTTCTGATCAATATGCTTTGTATCTGCAAAAAAACTTTGGTCCATTCCCTTAGGCAGAGTTTAAGGACAAAACGGGACAAATAGTAATACAAGAATGAGTAGTGAAAAACAGTCTCTTATATACGGAAAGTATGGTAATCATTGTTTTATAATTTTAATTGTTTACATATATATGTGTGTTTATTGGTTTAGTATATAGGTAAGTAAATATATAAAATATTATACGCATAAAGTGTCCACGTGAACTGGTAACTCTGGGGATTTTTCACCTCTGGAGCGATCATGCTCTTCTGTCGACAGTTATGAAAACAGCATTCATATAAACAATAACATCAGAGATGTATTAGAATCAAAGTACATTGATGTTTACGCGCCTTAGAACAAAAACTTCATCAAATATTGTAGATATCAACAACAACAAAAACTACTTGTATAAAGTATACACTGAACACATACACCACAATGAGTAGGCCAACGCAGAAATTTCTTTGGTTGCACGAAATGAGTTATTGATTTAATTTTGTGTTCTTCCGCGATGAAAAATTTGGAATAAACAACAATATAACAAAAAGATTAACAATAGATTCTGTGAATTTAATATTATGAAAGTATTATATGTTAATAAAAATACGATATTCTTCTAGTCGAGTATAAGCAATTATTTTTTTAAATGAATACCTTTGTAATAAAATATTTCCTGGAATGATATCGTATCTATTCGTGGTAAGGATGAAGTTGATTTGAGGTTTTCGGTAAGCCAATGGTACACCGATGTATATGTAAAAAAAAGTCTAAAGTTACCCTCGTCAAACGAGATGCAGGTTAAATTTTAATTCTGAGAAGCAAACATGATCCAAAATTTAAAAGCTCTCGAATATCGCATGACCGGACAATGTGTGGCATCAAACGAATTAATTGGATTTTTTATTAAGTTTATACGAGTGGCTTTGTTAGAATGTGAAGCTTTTTTGAAGGCAGCGTTTTACGTACATTTAAAATTTGGCCCCTTTTATATATTTTTTTCATTATTGTTGAAGATTTTGGGTTATTTGCATGCAAATTGAAATGTATGTTTTAATGTTTGAATTTGCGTACTTTTCGGTAGTATTAAATTATTGAAAAAATAAATCATAACTTAAGTTTGCAGCGACACAATTCTAGTGATTAGTGGAAAGTTTTTAATTTTGTGACGGTGTCATTAACTCTAAGTATATTTTTGTACGAAAATTTTCTATTACACTATCTACACTTCGAGGAATTAATCTTTTTTTTTTCAACGTTATTTTTAATTTAAAAACAAAAAAATATTAAAAACCCTTATTCTAATTTTGCAATTTTTACACTTTTTAAAGAGGTACATTTTAATTTTATATGCACGACTATAGATTTAATTTGATACTAAATATAGTCTTAAAAATTGAATATATTATAATTTTATGTACGATAAAATAGCCTTAAATCATAAAGATGACTGGCTAAAGACGCAACCTTATCACTTTCATGGTCACATGCAGCGCTCACCAACTTTAGTATTTCAAATGTATTTTTTTTTGTTTTTTTTTAAGAAATTACACTAGTCACTCGATACATGTATTTTTTTAATTAAGTTGATGGATTCTTAACCTGTTGAATTGGCATTTACTTGGTTAAGCTCTTGTATAATAAGATCAAAAAAGGTGTGTTTCCGTTCTAAGATTTTTTTCAATTAACCATTTGAGATCTTAAACATATGTACATAGGAGTTTTTCAAGTTTATTCGACCGATTTTAATATTTCATGTTATCTGTAAGCCTTGCCTTATTTTGATTTTTTGTTATGCTAAATAAACATGTATTTTTATAACATTTAACGTGGTAGATGGTTAGTTTGTTGGAATTTATTTATACAAAACGTAGTTAACAACTAAATCGTTTTAAACATTTTCGTAAACTAGATGTTATCAAAAACACGAATTTTATTCATCAATATATGTTTTTTTATACATCACTGTTTTACAATCTGAAAATTTACGCTTCCTATTGATATAATGAAGAATACCTGATTTCTGGCACACTTATAATATTATATGAAAAACGATTTTTAAATTATTATAATATTATGTGAATATAACTAGATACCTAGATAAGAATGGAATCACTTATTGATCGCATTGATGAGTTCTTTTTTTGACCTCAAAGAATACACTAAGAGCAGCTTTTTTATACTATACAATTTGTTAAGAGAACGAGCATATAACATAGTATTTTTAAAAAATGTTTTTTTTATTGTATTTGTTAAGACACTTCATTTAACAAACGATAAAAAAAAGATCGCGCATCTCTGTCAGTGGCCCCAAATATTTATACAGTCGCAAAAATAATTACCTAAAATAAAAGTAGTTCACTTTTACCAATAAATTTGTTTTATACTGTGAGAAAACATCAATGTATTTTGGTTGCATAATATTTTTAAAATAATCATCAATAGCTTGTTAGAATAGTCGAAAAGATGTATTGTATATCTATTCTAAGTGAAAACATACACAGCTGTAAATCATAATAAGTATCAATTATATACACCAGGAGTTTTTCAGTGACACCAGCAATTTTAGAATTTAATATCAACAATGGAAAAGAAAAATAACGTAACCCATACATAAAAAAAATACAGGACACACAAAAACTCATTTTTATGATTTTAGGCCAAATTGAAATTATAAAATATACACATCCTTAAAAAGAATGGAGACATAAACTTTGTTTTAATCGTCTTTATCTGATATAAATTAAATATTTTTTAGAAAAAAAAATCTTTTTTTACTTCTTTATTCCTGATCACAATTTCTATAGGCAGTTCTTTTTTAAAACTTATAAAGATACATTGTGATTAGAGAAAAAAAACTGTGTTTAAAAAAGTGTGGGTTACGTCTTTTTCCCTTTCCACAGTCGATATGAAATACTAGTATTTATATTAGATTTAAATCGTTCAAACTATGTCCATTCTCACAGATTTTGTCACTAATGACCCGGGTTTCGCCTTTCTGCATCTTCAGGCGTTCAAGTGCACAGATAAACTTGAACTGACGCTTAGTAAATGAATGTTTCGTGTTTATATAAGAAATAAATGTATCATTGACTTTAAAGCCATTGCTGGCGTAAAGGATAAGCTCATGGGAATGCCCACAAATTTGAGTAGTAAGTAGTTTTAAGAATTATATTTATTTGTATGTCGGCAAAGGTATTATGATTATATTTATATAGAGTATAGAAGTGGAGTATTTATATATTTAACCGTTAATTTAAAATTATTAGTTGTATTTTTTTTGGGGTACTGAATTATTTTTTTGTTATATGGGTGCGTAATCAGTAAAATTTGAAAACCACTGACTTAGACAACCACTGCCTTGATGGCGATAGCGGTTAGGTAGGCGTTTCTTGAAGGCGAGAGCACTGTAATAAGGTAATCCATGGGATAATCCGCCTTACTTTGTTTGCGGACATTTTTCGATGAAAACAACCCAGCAAAGAAGCCGGCGCGGCGCCGTAATTGGGCAAGCGCTGTAAACACAACGCGCGGCCGATCCATGGAAATTTGACGTTTTGATATCCCCATAATGAAAACCCCAAATTCGCCAAACCATAAAATAACATAAGGTTAAAAATTAATATAGGCAACAACAGGAACCCCTTACGTAACGGTGTTACAGCCTTTGTTTCAGTCAGTATAAAAAGGACAGAAAAAAACAAATTTTCTTTTGGTAATTTTCGAAATAAAAGCTCACACGTGTATCATTGATATCAAGCAGTAATATTCTAACTCTTTTTTTTGTATCAGAAATCTGGTAAACGAAAAGAAAGATTTTACACAAAAATCTTCAAATTGAGTATATTGTGACTTTTCGCGTAAATATAACGTAGGTAAAAAAACTCATTTGTATTTTTTTTAGTTTTCTATCGGATATTCTTCAAATATATCAAATTTCAACTCGACAAAAGGACCCAACATAGTTAAATGTACCGAAAATAGTTAAATTTAAACATGAAACAAAATACTAAAAACGTGTCATTTGAAAGCGTGTTTAGTTATTGTGAATCACAAAATCAGGAAAAAAGGTGAATATTTTTATTACGTTACGTTTCTTGTGATAAAGATTGTATTTGAAAAACGCAAATGAAAATTAAGTAAGAATTGATCATGCTACAAACAGTGACAGGTGCTTCACTTTTTTGAAAACATCTTCAGGCTTTTTAATTTAAAAATGATTTTTTTCAAAGTTAACGCCGAATCCATAAAAGATATTCAAATGGAAATCATTCAAACATTTTAATCCTGTAAACAACTCAATGTCACTCCTGTAAGCTACTCAATGCTCAATGCTGTATGATACGGCAGTATGATTAAATCGTTCATTTTTTATCCATGTCCGCTCTCAATGTGGAGCAAATAACTTCCTAATAGAAGAAATCTCAACACAAGTTTTTTTAACGTGAACTGTTTGTTTGTCAAACTGTTGTCGAGAGTAGTAGGATAGAAGGATAAAGCTAGGTCAGGACCAGTGGTTTACTTGTTGCTCTCGCTTCACCCGGTTGATATAACTAATAATTAACTAATAAATGTAAGGAAAGGATCGGAAGGGTAGGAGGGAATTTTCAGACATCAAAAATACCTATGTCATCAAACAAAAATCAATAAAGCAATAGAAAAAATGCGCGATCGCAAATATACGTTGATTTCTTGAATTGTGTTCATTGTCATGGATGTATGTGATGTTTAAATTTCTTTCCTTAGTCCAGAACGTAAAAAAACGATTTCAAACTACTTATTTTTCGCATGACCCATTCTCCTCTGAAAAACATAAGTTGAGTGACTGAATTAAAAAGAGTTTTTTTGTAAAACAACCCTTAAATAGATTATATCCATTAGTAGTCCATTTGCTTAACTTTCAGAGCATTTTGTTTGAAAAAAATCAAACAACTGTATTATATTATATATTATTATTTGGTGCGAAGAAAAAATATATACATAACGTTTTCATAACGAGAAAGCTTTGTATTGTCTTACAAGATGCCGTGCTAAAAATATTTTATTTTCCTTTTTCTTTTGTCGAGAAAAAAAGAAAATATTATCACACAACTGATTTGCGCCAAATACTTCATTATCATTATTTGTTTTCTGATTGCTAAAAACACGTAATTGCAAGAAAAAAGATACCTCCAGATAATAATTACTTGATGCTTTTTTGTCAAAAAACGTGTATCAAAAAAACGTATTTTCGTGAAATGAGAAATAAGTGATATCTAGCAGATAATGGTACGAATTGTAAACAATATTTATTTTATTTAAAAATCTTTTAAGAATGAACGAATTATCTTAATAACTCTATTTATTTAGGCTTAAAATTAAACTTTATTCCCTTCCTCAATCATCACTGCTTACACATCCATAATTTTTAACAGCAGTATCTAATGGCGTAACAAACGTTTATCTATAGTTTTTTGTTTTTTTTTTACTGTAAGTGTCTTAAAAGCAATTACTCATGGCTTGGTGGCGTGTAATTTAATGTACAAAAAATCACTCAAGATAATCTATCGATAAATGCTTTTTTCAGTTGAAGTCTTGCTCTTTAAATATCACCGAAAATTTGCTCTATTAGCCACTAAGTCGTCGTGGGCGATGGTCCAATACACGGTTGGGTAAACTTGCGCAGCTCTTCCCACGACTCATGAATTAAACGACATTTCTATAGGATGTGCTCAGAATCTTACCTTATAGACCCAGATTTGCATTCTGGTCTATCTCTATCGTCAGGGGCTTAAAGGTAACAACACACGCAAAAGATTTAATGTCAATGACATATATTTTTGATAAATTGTTTGTTATTTTATTTCATAGAATAATTTAAGCATTTATTGATTTGGCATTTACTTGGTAGAACACCATTACAATAGGTATAGGAAATACAAGTCTTTAAATAAAAAATAACAGCTAGCTGATAGTGTTAGACCAGCTTTTAAATGAAATATTAAACATGCCGGGATCTCCACTTCTTTACCCTATATAAATATAGTCATAAAACCTTTTCCGACAAACAAATAAATGTAATTCTTAAAACTACTTACTACTTAAATCTGTGGGCATTCCCATGAGCTTATCCTTTTCGCCAGCGATGGCTTTAAACTCAATGATATATTTATTTCTTATATAAACACAAAACATTCATTTACTAAGCGTCAGTTCAAGTTCATCCGTGCACTTGAACACCTGAAGATGCCGAAAGGCAAAACCCGGGTCGTTAGTGACAAAATCTGTGAGAATGTACATAGTTTGAAAGATTCAAATTTAACGTTTTATTTTGTTTATATTTTATATCTTTTATAACTCGATTCCACTGTATGTCATTAAAAATCGCCAGTGGCACCATTAAGAGATGAATTTTTTCTGCATAATTACAATTGATTCTTCTTTATTAAAACGTCTTTTATAAAAATATGATTGAGATGTTAGTGTTGTTTTTTTGAGATGCGAATACTAATTTATTAAATAAAGAATAAGTAGTAATAATTTTCAAAGGTTTTATTCATAAATTTGCATAGCTGAAAAAAACAAAAGTTTGTACTGCTTTTTTGTACAATATTAAAATTATATTTAATTAATAAAAAAAATATATTGTATAACAAAATAACTATAGGTGTGTTCACTGTCAATAATTGGTGGAAAGGCATTATATTTTTAAAAAAAATCCTTTGTACTTATTTCCACTTTTGTTTATCCAGATCAGCTACCGGGTTCGCTCATGGCGAGCATTATCAACTTAACTAAAAGTGGAAATAAGTATAAAGGAATATTGTGTTTTTATTAAAAAAAACAATTATTTGTATAAATATCTTCTTTCGTGAACATCGAATAACATTTTTATGAACAAGGTAACTGTATTTTGTTTTACTGAATGAGCTAGTTCAGAATTAAATGTAAAATCAATTTGTATATTAAACATGAGTCTTAAGTAACCGATCCAATCTTTGACTCTAGAGAGAGTAGGTATTTCACACTTATTAATGAAAAGTTTAACCTCACACGTTTCTAAAATATTTATAATATTATATTATATTTGTGGCAGTTTTGCATAATAATATGTCCGCAAGCTCCATGTTGCCGACCACTTTTCTAAGTGATGCCAGCAGCGTTTTGTGAAAGCGCTTTCTGCGATAGACAACTAACTAGCTCATAACATTGTTATTTTAGTGAGTATAACGTATCAAATTGATTGTTAGTATTATATGTTACCCAACTCATGATCCGTTTCGCAGGCTTACCCCGCCTGTAACGGCTTGTTTTTCTGCTTGTTTTCACTCTTGTATTAATTAAAGCTTTCGTTTCGAAAACAAAGCTATGACTTTTTGGTTGATGAAAGCTTTGGCATTACGATCAATTCAAGCGGAAAGGGGTTAAGAAAAAAAAATCTTTTACATATTAAAGACTGAAAGAACGTTGACATGATAGAAATAGGTTCGAGTGAAATGTCGTTAATTTCTGTGGTCTATGAAATATAGCTATGTATCATTTAAACCAGGGCTGTGGAGTCGTGTTGAAAAAAGACGACTCCGACTCTAGCCTTAAAATAAAACACGACTCCGACTCAGACTTCAAGATTTTTTTTCAATAATTTCATTTTAACTTATATATATGTATTCCACCAGATCATCTTTAGCCAGCCAAGCATGCAAAATCAATTTTTTGAAATATTTTTTTTGAATACTCATTATTACATATAGTTTTTCTTTTAATTGAGTCGCTCATTTTTTACGACTCTCACTCCGACTCCGACTCCGGCCAAAATACCACGACTCCCGATTTAAACAGCTGAGTATACCTTAACAAACATCAAATCACCAGCTGACACGCGATAACACGGCTGCAGCTGTGTGAATGTCAATCTTTCCATTTGACCGGAAAGTTTTATATTGAAATGCTTTACTGTAAAACCTTTTTCCAGAATGTGAAAGAAGTGCTTTTATATTATTCTTCTTTATTGCACAATTTTATTATCCTGTATTTGTTTCATTATCTGAAATTTTGTAACGACCTACTAAAGAAGGTTAACAATGTACGCCATTTAAATTCATTTGTGTTGTAAACAGCTCTAGTCTCCAAAATCACGTTGAAACTTCGATATTTTGAGAAAATAGAGCGAGAGAGGAAAAATCAAACAATGAAATCTAATGAATCAGCTCAGTGCATACTCTCCGAAGAGTGGCTGTGGAGAGGTAGGGGATGAGGATGGCAATTACTGGCTGATTATTGGCTCGTGAAGTGGTGATTTTAATCAGAGATCGGAAAAAAAACCAACATGGCCTGGTTTTACATGACTACTATTGTTTGCACTTAATAAATTATAAAGAAATTAAGCTACTTCACTATGGAAATATAATGTTTTATTCAATGTCAAACACATATATTTAAAGTGTAAAAAGTTCTCTATTCAAACACTCATTTGTACTTATGCTACTGTTAATTTAAGATTTCCACTGAAGGTGCTCGGTGGAATTCCAATATTAAATTTCGTTTGTCATTAACGACCATTTCGGCATCTTCAGGCGTTCAAGTGCACGGATGAACTTGAACTGACAATCAATTTAGACATAGACACAAGACTAACTGTCAGTTCAAGTTCATCCGTGCACTTGAACGCCTGAAGATGCCGAAAGGTGAAAGCCGGGTCGTTAGTGACAAAATCTGTGATTATGTACATAGTTTGAACGATTCAAATTTAATGCTACTTTTATTTTATATGATCAAGACTGGTTTCGTTCGTGATCAATATTATCGACAGTTGATAATCAGTCGATATTGGTCATCATGAGAGAAACTGGCCCTAATAATATAAAATATAAGCAGCATTAGTTTTTATCTTTGAAAAAACCTTTTTTGAGATATTCTCATTAGGAGGCTCTATTCTCCACATTGGAAGCGTACATGTACATATCGACTGTGAAAAGGAAAAAGGACGTAACCCACACATAGCAATTTTTACAGGAGGGACAAAAAACGTGTTTTGATGATTTTGGGCCATATGCAAATTATGAAATATACACAACCTGGAAGTGGACGGAGACTTCTAAACTAGTGGTTAATTGACATAATCTAATATTTTTTAAAGAAATAGTCTAGGAAAAACCTTTTTTCAGTCTTTTTTCTTGGTTTCAATTTTTACAGGCTCATCTTTTTGCAAACTTTAAAGCTAAATTTAGATACTAATTTGGCATTTGCAGCTAACATCCTTTTGATAGAACGTGTATCATGTTTGATACATTGTAATTATTGAAAAAACTGTGGGCTACGTCCTTTTTCCTTTCCACAGTCGATATGTAATATTCTTCATCATGTGCGCTTTCTAAATATATAATGTTATTTTTTTAAAAAAAATATTATGTGTACATCTTCTAAGTAGCACGCACATATTCACACATTTTATCGCTCTATTTGGCGCATCGAGCGCATTGAAAGTGGCACTGCCGTCTGATATTAATAATGAAGATTAATGAGATCTTAATCAATGTTACTAATAATTGTCAAACCCTTATTTATCTCAAATCATCTCACTTTAAGGGTGTAATTTCAATACTTGGTGGAATGGTATTATACTTATTTAATACTAAGATGAAATAACATGGATATCACTATTTTTCTGACAAATTTTAAATACATTTTTTTTAAGAAAAAGAAAGGTTTCACAAACGTTTCAGAGCAGCTTCGTCGGCAAGGTGTTTATCGCCCGGTTTTACGGCATATCAATTACCTGTCGCCGGGTCTGCGTCAAAGTAAAAGTATCTTTACTGCATATTGTTTACCCGCTTTTAAATGTACAGTCAGCACATAATTTGCATCCAATTTTACAATCAGCAGTGCCAAAAGCATTCTCGCAGGGAGGCGCTAAAAGTTTTAATTGGTATATATCATATACTATACGGATTTAATTTAAAAGCTTTTGTATTTGTAAAAATGATTTACAGCGGTCCAAAAATTAGACGGATTTACTGGAAACATATCCTCTACGTGTACACATATTTCAGTGGCGTAGGGTTCAAAGTATTTTATTATTTTAACGTTTTTGGACATCAAAACTTTTTATAATTATTTTCGCCATCAATTTTGAGCATATTAAGTACTTTTAGAATATTCAAACAAAATATTTTCGACGTGTAACAAAGTTAAAAGATATCAATGAATATAGTTTTACATTTATTTTATATTTTGACGAGATCGTTAGCCAAAACAGATATCAATTTCATATAAAAATAATCATTGTAGAACTAAAAAAAATGCATACTTATACTTTAACTTTTGTAATGGAGCTTTTCCAATTAAATTTCAATTCAATCAATAATCTTTAATGAGAACGAATTAATATTCATTATTTTATGCAAAATGACTTGCCGGCCAATCACACTAGTAATTAATATGTTCAATGTGTTTAAAATTTTAATAACGTCAAAAAGATTATGGTTTAACTAGAATACGATCAGAAGTAAGATGATTACTTTAAACGCCCTTAATTTGGGATCAAATGAGTGAGAGAAAATTTAAAATAGTACATTTCTCAATTAAATCAATTTTCTAACGTTGCCGTTTTAAGATTCGAACCCAGAAATACCAAGACGAAAGAGATCGACGTTGCTTACGCAATACATTGGTTGAAAAAATATTTTCGAAAACTACTTGCGGTCAGGCAATCACTTTTATATAATACATAAGGGATACGGCGAAATGAAGAAAAGAATCACAGACGGTTGTGTAATTGGGGAAAAAATTATGGGAAAATCAATTTATAAACGCGTTATTCTAGATTTATTTATTACCCAAGCGTGTATAATGAAACTGCTTGACCCTAAAACACAAAACAGCTGGCCATCAAGTCCTAACACGTATATCTTGTGCACGACAGCTAATTTCCGGTCTAAGAAAGGGATGATTTTTATAAGTAGACATTTCAATAAACTTTACTGTAATCAAATTTGAATATGATGATTGGACTTGTTAAGCAGGCATTTTTTTTAATAATCTAAATTAACTTTCGTAGTGGTTTATGTTTAACTTATATTGGAGAGAAGCATGTCAAGATAATGGTTTATTTACAACTGCATGAAGACTTAAGGTGATCCAAAGAGAGAATTCTTGCCGTAAATTAAATGTTTTTTAATATGGAATTAATAAAACTGCTAGTGTAGCATTAGCAATGTCTACTTTTAATGTGTAGGTGCTATTTTATTAAAAGGCTAATAATTTTGTGTGTACTGTATGTGTGTATGTATGTATGCGTATGTGTGTGTACATGCACGAATGCAGTATGGGGAAACATATAGAATGTGATTTGCAAAATAATGCATATGGAGTTCCCGTGAACTTCTTATCTCTGTAGTGATCACGCCATTCCGTCTGCAAACGATAGTAAGAGGATGCAATTTACAATTCTTTAAAATTTTACCGATGAAGGAGACTAGAAGAACTTTGACGCTAGCGTGTCCTGGTACTTAAAGCTCCATAAATTTGATATCCAAAAAAAATAAAATCGTTGAAAAACTATTGTTAAGACCGCCATTAATCTAATTTGGGAGCAAACAAATATTTGGTCCACCAACATCAATTTTTCAAATTATTTATTTAACATTTTTTCTATACTATTGTAAATTACATTTCTGTATTTTTACGGGAGTTATTTTAGAAGTAAGTGTTTAAATGTGTCCCGCAAATCTATGTGAAAAGCCTTATATAGAACTTGGTGGTGAAGCTACACACGCCTGTTATAAACAAAAAAAGTTTTAAATAACATATAGATACACTAATATTGGCATTCTTTTGATGCATAATTTATTATATTTATGAAAAATATATGTCATCAAAGATTATATATTTATAACATACAAGAAAAAAAGGTTTTATTAAAGAATAGTTTAATATAACTCGAATTCGATTCTTGATTCGTCAATAGGAGAATCAGTACAAAATAAGTTCTTTTCATATCTGATATTGGTATCTTCGACATTTACTTACCCCTCGAGATTAATACCAGCGAGCCACTGCCAATAATAATTAAGCAATCAGGATACTTCTAGAAAATTGAGCTAGGGGCTGATTAAATTGTAATCCTGGACAGGGTACGGAAAATCTGATTTGGAATTTGCGTGGGTATTATTGGGATTACATATTGAGCTATGATCGTTTTTCTGGTAAAAGCTGACGATATGGCCAATTATTTTTCTTACCTAAGAGTTTATATGACACTGGGGCGGATAATTGTGTGTTACCCATTATATTAATATATGTTTAGTGTTTATTCTCAATGTGTTTAAAATAAACTTGAATCGTTCAAATAATGTACAATACATTCACACAGATTTTGTTACCAACGAGCCGGGTTTCGGGTTTCGCCTTTCGACATCTTCAGGCATTCAAGTGCACGAATGAACTTAAACTGACATCAGTCGACTTGACCCGGGTTTTGCCTTTCGGCATCTTCAGGCGTTCAAGTGCACGGATGAACTTGTTCAGTAAACGTCAGTTCAAGTTCACCCGTGAACTTGAACGCCTGAAGATGCCGAAAGGCGAAACCCGGGTCGTTAGTGACAAAATCTGTGTAAATTTACATAATTTGAATGTTTTAAATTAAATATTGAAATTCCACCAAGCACCTTCAGTCGAAATCAAAAATTATTATTTTTATAAAATCTGCAAACGTTTTCTAAAAAATATATGTTATATATTATAGTCGAGTTCTCTAGAGGTGTAAGATAAGAGATATTTTATCAATAAAAGTCAATTGTCATGTTAGAAAACAAGTGAATAAAATAATTCTGTTACATCATGTGCTTTTTATTGTCGTCCAAGTTGTGGCATTCGAAGTATTATTTTATCACGAGCAATATACATCTCAGAAAAATGCATTTATTCCGAAATTTATAACTGGCCTGATTTTCCGAATTAAATATAAAGCTACTTGAACAGTTGAGTATTCGTATCTAAGTGTTTCCGGTAGCTGCTGGTACTTCGGAAGCGAGCTTTATTAGCCAGCTGATGGGAGTAGAAAATCTTTACAAAAACACTAAGCGTGTTTCAGTGGTGGTAAAAATGTTTTAGTTACATGTGTTTTTGCTCTGCCAATAACGGATTTCTCTCATTCTTGGAATTGTAAGAAACACGTACATTTTTGACAAATTTTTGCGTAAATTGCGGTTATTTTTTTAGTAAAAAAATTATGACTGTCGTGATTTACATATGTTCCTAGTAAAATTTACATCAAAATTATATTTATGATATACCTAATTGATATTTTAAAAATATACATAGATGTTTATTGTAAACGGCAGTTATAAAGATAAGATTAAGTTAGATTATCATAAATGCATATTAAAATTTAGAGGTGTATTTTGAAAATTATCAAAGTGAACGTAAAATACTTTTTTAAAAAATCGACAAATGCCAAGAAGTGTTTACAGTGTTAATTTCAAGTATTTGTTGTTATTTGTGTTTCAAAATGTATTTTACAGTTTAAAATATATATCTTAATACTTAAATCTTTTTTTTCAATTGGAGTAAACTACTTTTGTTTTTGTAACTTGGAATAAGCTCCATTTAAAACCATCACGTTTGAAATAAATTACGTTCGCAATAATCACTTGTAGTTTTGTACCGCGTTAACTGTTAAAACTGACAGCATGTCATTTTAAATGCACTTTTTTAGTTATTGGTCGACTAAGAATATTTAACTTTTGTAACCTACACTGGTTTATAAATTGATTCTTCTACTGAATTGCATGCACTTAAAGATTTTTCATACAAAATCGCGACCTTGTTCTTGAAATTTCTCAAAAGTTTCACAGCAAGGTAGGAAAGCATTATGCCCCAACGATCTCTTATCTTAAGAACTATAATGAGACAATGCCTGAGAATCGTTTTATTTTTCTTTCAAATTAATAAAACTTACAAATACGACCATTAGCGTCACGAAAATTACTTTCTTTGGTTGATTTCCTTATGTATTGTATGTGTATATATATATATATATATATATATATATGAACATAAGTGTGCATGTGGGCGAAACAATGAGCAAAAACTTTTATTTTTAAAAACTTATACCTCGCTTAGGAGGTATGAGTCACCAGTTCCAAGGGCCGTTCGACTAATCAACGCATTGCCTAGAGCAGTGGACATTTTTGGTGATGGTATTTGTGAACTGTTTGATAAATTTTTCTTTTGTATTTCTTGATTTTTTATGTTGAATTTGATGTAATGTGTATTTTTATTTTGTCTTATTATATTTTTCAAGTGCATGGCGAATTGACGTCAGCTGTTATGTCATGTACTGTAATTTTAATTTTTAACAATAAATAAATAAATAAATAATATGTGAGATGGTATATTTAATATGATTTACATATCAATGCATATGATGTCCTCGTGAACTGGCTTCATTCACTAAGGATTGTTTGCCTCAGTAACAATCACGCCCTTCCGTCGGCAGCGATGGTAAAGAAGTTCAAATGACTAAAACATCATTGATGATGGATACTCGAATAACTCTTAAAACGCACTTATAACTCCATATCCAAACTTATATCCAAAAAAAATACGTATTCAATATTTCAGAATAAGCTCACTTAAGAAATATACCCCTCAATTTTCAATGTAATAAATCAAATATTTAGAATAGAAGTTTTATTCACGAAGCTCATTTTTTTTTAATTGCTGTTTACTCAGATGAGTATTTTTTTTACTTACCAACATCCATCCGTCAGTTTAGTGACAATATACTATATTTTGAATTGATTTTCTAGTGACACGTAATAGAATACGTTTATTGTTATACTGTCATTAGATCGTTATCAAATTATCGCCGTGATAAACTTATCCGTGCGTCGCGTCGCATATCACAGTATCGTCTTCGAATTCATCAAAAACTTACGCTTTGATAAGTTGCCCAATTTGGTATTAAGGATAGGCAAAGTTTTGCCACGTAATTGCGGCTCACATGTGCTCGCATCTAACAACTGAAACATATAAAGCCTGCTTAGAGGCATTTTCGAGGCGGCGGTTTTTGCCATTAATCTCTGCTTAAGTAACAAAGTACTCAGTGAGATGTTTCCCAATTTGATCATGCGAATCCGATAACTTTTTACTCAGCCCTTATCACTATTTATAACGTGAAATATTGTTCTGAATACATACGCCTAAATCACTTAGTCTGCAGAGCTTTTGGACAAACTTGTTTGTGGAAATGTCTTAATAAATTATCATAAATTAATATGTAAAATTGTTATTATTGTAAGGCGACAAATAAGATTACTAATATGTGAGCTTTTGTCGGATCATATGGCGCAGCATTTTTTCCATTAATGTATCGATTTTTATTTAAAGGCACGGGTGCTTGTAATGTCCCTCTCCAACCTTTCCGATCCTGCAATAACTAAGCGTAACGGTAGCTCATAGTTAATCACTTTTCCTGTCTTAGCCTTATTTTTGTATCCTTACTAAACTCTTCTCGCTCTCGTAGAAAAAGTTATATTGAGATACCTCTATAGGGAAGTCATATGCTCCACACTGGGAGTGGATATGGATATAAAAAAGCTTATGATGATTCCAAATAACGACAGTCAAAAGAAAGGTATTTTGAAAAACATTCATATTTTTTTTATTCAAAACTAACAAAATACAAAAGTTAAATATGCTATTGTAAATAAAAAATTAATTGAAGTTAGTTTTCAAATAAACTGATATATAACACTGAATATAAATCTCAATATCAATATTTTTTTAAATTATAGGCGTCCATATATGACGTCACATATTTTAAGGGGGGGGGGGGTTGATATAGTGTGGCGATTTAATAAAACATGTAAAAAGATGATATGCCAATACACATATTACAATAGTCAAATCGTGTAACCTATTATATAAACGGCCTTTGCTAAAAATTATTTTACTATAACATGTACATATTATAAAACAGTGCCTAGCATTGGTTCGAAGGCCAGTACTGATAAAATGATTTAATAAAACATGTAAAAAGATGATACATTTACCTATTATATAAACGGGCCTTTACAAATAAGTAATTTTACTATGATATATTATTGAAGATAAAATGTATCAGTTTCTACATTATCGATTCAATTTTTTGTTATATCATCACTGCTGTGAAATTTTAAAATGTTAAAATAAAAAATCAGCATTTGCTTATAAAATGAATAAACTATGAGTAATAAATACTTCATTTTTTTCTGTGCTATGTAAAAAAAAACTATTTACCCTCCCATCGCTTTGCTTCGATTATACTATGTGATTATAATAATAAAAAAACAATATTTACGATTCGAAAGCTATTTCAAAACTCACTACAACCATTATTTTTATCACTTTTAGGGTGTTCACTGTCAATACTTGGTGGAAAGGCATTATATTAATAAAAACAATAATCCTTTGTACTTCATTCCACTTTATTTAATATGTCAGGACCGGTTTCGCTCATTGCGAGCATTGTCAACTGATAAGAAATATAATTTAACAATGCTATTTATACAAAATTGAAAAGTTATACACAACAGTTGGCATTGAAAAGAAATTGCCAATTACATTAAAGTGATTCTAAAATAACACAAAATTAAAATGTTCAACACAACTAACATATAATTAAAAAGTCATCCCAGATTCATAAATTCAGAATGCGATTGAAAGTAATTACAAACATAATTAAAATTTGGGAAATTTTTGACAAAGTGATAAAATGTTACAATAATAAATTGAATATGCTTAATGATATGAATATGCTTAATGATAGTTTTATGTTTTCCCCGCTTCCAAGTAGTTGGTGTGTTCATTCATCACTTAAACAAAATCGACAGCCAGGAAGATTCTGAAAAACAAATTTTTCAAAGACCATATCAATTCTAACAAAAGAAATCTATATTTATTTTATTTTATTTTTTAATTTATATAAAAGAATAGTTAACAAGGGCTAATGCAATGGATAAAGTAACGGGGAACTAGCAAAAATTATTTGATCGTTTAAAAGATCTGAATCAGGTAAAAATTTGAATCTATTGATTTCTAGGATTTCTTGCTTGTCTAGTTTGACAGACTTGTTATTTAAATGTAGAACTTTAAAGTTTCTACCAATATCGAAAGTGTGTTTATTTTGAAACAGATGGTTTCCAAATGAAGATTAATACCCCTTTAAGACCGGTAGTCTCTTTCAAATCAGCCCCTTCTTATAAATTGGCAAAAATGGCGAACCAACTTTTTAGACATAAATTAGATTTCAGTCCTAAATTTAGTATTAAAAACTCAATTGAATTAGTAGAAAAAATTAAAGACATTAAAGTGCCAGTAAATTCAAAACTTGTTTCTTTCGACATAGTTAGTTTATTTACGAGTGTCCCAATACCGGATTTAAAAATAGCATTTTTAGATTTCATAGATAGAAAAAATTTAAATCCCTTACTAACTAGAGATATTAAATCTATAGTGAACTGTTGTATCGATCAAAACTTTTTTAAATTTAACGATAAAATCTATCAACAGTTGAATGGACTAGCAATGGGAAGTCCGCTGTCTCCCATTTTAGCTGATTTTTTCATGGATTTTTTAGAATCTAAAATTTGCAATTTAGATCTTTTTAGTAATGTCATCTACTGGTACAGGTACGTAGATGATATTTTAGTTCTTTGGGGTGGCACTGAGAGACAACTCTCCCAGTTTTTAAATAATATCAATAACATTAATCAATATATCCAATTCACCATGGAGTTGGGTGTAAATAAAATCAACTTTTTAGATTTAACAATTGAAATAGTAAATAATCGTCATACTTTCAAAATTTTTAGAAAAACGACTTACAGCGACAATATTATTAGTAGTTCTTCTAGACACCATATTTCACATAAATTAGCCTCCTTCCATTGTTTTATTCATCGACTTCTAATGATTCCGATGACTAAAGCAAATTTTGATTTAGAATTAGAGACCATTAAACAAATAGCAGTTAACAATGGTTATGCTACGGATATAATAGATCGTCTTTTAATTAAAAAAACTAAAAAACTTGCACTCTTAAATGTTAGCTCTGGCCTGGTGTTGGATAAACCTGTTGTTATAAAACAGTGGGTTAAATTAAATTACTTGGGTAGAGTTACAGAAAAAATCGCTAGGAAAATTGATAGAAATAAATTTAATGTAACCTTTTATAACACACTCAACTTGAGTCGTGTTTTAGTTAATTCTAAAGATAAATTAAACTTTTTGAACCAAAGCGGTATTTATTTACTCAATTGCGACTCCTGTAACGCCAAATATATTGGTCAAACAGGTAGATCGTTTAATATTAGAATCAAAGAGCATTTGAATTGTGCTAAGAAAGGGGATGAACAGTCTTCATTTGGAAACCATCTGTTTCAAAATAAACACACTTTCGATATTGGTAGAAACTTTAAAGTTCTACATTTAAATAACAAGTCTGTCAAACTAGACAAGCAAGAAATCCTAGAAATCAATAGATTCAAATTTTTACCTGATTCAGATCTTTTAAACGATCAAATAATTTTTGCTAGTTCCCCGTTACTTTATCCATTGCATTAGCCCTTGTTAACTATTCTTTTATATAAATTAAAAAATAAAATAAAATAAATATAGATTTCTTTTGTTAGAATTGATATGGTCTTTGAAAAATTTGTTTTTCAGAATCTTCCTGGCTGTCGATTTTGTTTAAGTGATGAATGAACACACCAACTACTTGGAAGCGGGGAAAACATAAAACTATCATTAAGCATATTCATATCATTAAGCATATTCAATTTATTATTGTAACATTTTATCACTTTGTCAAAAATTTCCCAAATTTTAATTATGTTTGTAATTACTTTCAATCGCATTCTGAATTTATGAATCTGGGATGACTTTTTAATTATATGTTAGTTGTGTTGAACATTTTAATTTTGTGTTATTTTAGAATCACTTTAATGTAATTGGCAATTTCTTTTCAATGCCAACTGTTGTGTATAACTTTTCAATTTTGTATAAATAGCATTGTTAAATTATATTTCTTATCAGTTGACAATGCTCGCAATGAGCGAAACCGGTCCTGACATATTAAATAAAGTGGAATGAAGTACAAAGGATTATTGTTTTTATTAACATTATTTTTATAAAGTAAATTTGTTTACTGGTATTAAATTCAGACAAAAAAAAATCAGGCATTTGATGTCTTCAATAAATATTCTCACAAAATTTCTAAGCCGAAATTGTATTAGTTTTAAAATATACTAAAATAACAAGATTTTACGTTGGAAAAAAAAAAATTAAAGTTTTATATAAGTCCACTGAACATTTTCTTCGATGCGTACAATTTAAATGTATTAAATACAACATTAAATACAACTTTTAAGGTGTTCACTATCAATACTTGGAGGAATGGCAATTTTGGTTGACAGACATTAAGATTTATTTATTATATACACTAATTGTTGGTTTTTACTTTGTTAATGATAATTCATACCTAATTGGTTTTTGTTGTAATAGTTTTCATTGCTAAGTGGTCTTCAATTTTTTATTTATAGTTTATTTTCCTTGTATTTTGCTTCAATTCTTTTGCTAGGTTGTAATACCAATTGTTTGTCATACCTTGTTTTTATCACTTAACTTTTGTATAAATATCACTGTTTTACATACATAAATTTTATGTGGAAAAAGTACAAAAAATCTTTTATTATTTTTACAACATTTTATAATAAGATCGCGATGAAAAAATTTGCTTCTAACCTAGTACAATAAAAATATATGTATTTTTTTACCATAGAAGTAGTCAAACAATAAGTCAATTTTAATAAAGTCTGAAAATTAATTACTTACTGAATTAAAAGTAAAAAAAACTCATTCTTCTTCCGATAAAATGGCCGATCGTTTAGAACGATGTATTAATATTTTGAATTATTCTCAAGTGTTCTCTAACTCCTCATTTATTTAATATGATTGGGACCATCTTCGCACATGAGGATCATTTTTACCAAATTAGAACACACATTAATTAAATACAGTGCTGTTTATACAGAACCTAGAAAAACTTTTAAAGTTAATATAAATAGCATAATTTCCATGTTGTGAGGTTTCAGCATCGTGTAATGTAATATCTCAAAGAGTTTTCTTACCATTATAATAACAAACATCAATTTCAATTCGCTTAAATGAACCGATTTATTGAAGACAACTGTCTGAAATAAATAATTAACTCGTAAACCAATCCTTTTCAAAAGTATTTTCATAAAGCACAAATTTTTCGCTCGACTTCGCAAAGACTTGTTATGCAAAAGAAGCCAAAGTTTCACTGAACACAGTAGATCTTTATTGAAAAATCAATAAAGTTCTCTAGAATTGCTCTACTGCAATATTCAGTAAGATTACCAGGTACGGAAGAGGATTACGAAGATAAATAAGGTTTACCGTCTTAGGTGCTGTGGTGCAGAAGGCAGCATCAGCTATAGATATAGTTTTTCAATGAAATAACTTCTATTTTTAATTGTTTTGTTAAAAAAATAACAACATTACAAGAAAGCTTATTTTCTTATCAGTAAATTGCAGTAAGTTGATTTACACTTTACAGTTTTTTTACACTCGTAATTTTTATACTTTCGATGGTTTCGGCGGTAACTTTGTGGAAGTTCATTTTAATAGAAAATTTAAATTAACTTTGATTATTCCACGTATTGTGTAACTAACTGTGACACGTGTTTCGCCTCTTTCAGAGGCATCTTCAGACTTACTATCGCAAAGTTTGCTTAAGTAATGAAGCAAGATTGATTCTAACATTTTAAAATTATAAAATTACAAAATGGATTGGGTTTTTTTTCCTTTTAAGAGGAGCAAGGAGGGGGGTGTAGAATCGAAATAAAGCAAACAGATAATGATACTTATCTTACTAATGAGTTGTAAACAATCAGAATGGGATTTTTCCTTTTTAATGGAAGCAAAGAGGGGATTATAAAATCGAAACAGTGCAAACAAATTTAATCATACTACTAATGACGTTAAACATTACAAACTATTAAAACTAATGAGCTGCAGTCAATCATCTAGGTTTGTGATTACTCTATTAATTGGAAACAATTTGAGTAACGGGGAACCGCCTGTGCTATTAAGAATATTATTTAATAATATTTCTTTTTTGTTAAGAGTTTTATTAATTTCTAAAAATTCTAAGCTATTCATCTTTAAACCCTTTTTATTTACTCGGTGGAGTATTTCTCGTAATTTTTATCGGGTTTTATAGCGCAGCGATTAGCACTGTTGGCTTTTGTGTCGGATCTCACGAGTTTGAGCCCCAGTACGAACAGAATTTTTTCGATTTCCGTTTAAGCATGGGTGTTTGTGATGTCTGAATTTCCCTTCCACCATTCATATTCTTCAATAACTGGGCGTAGCGAGAGCGATTAATTATCCACTATCCTTATCCTAGACTTATCCTTGTATCCCTTCTATTCTTTTTGAAAAAGATAAATTGAGTGACTTAGTAACAAACAGTTCTCGTAGAAAAACTTCTGTTGAGATACTTTCATAAGGAGGTCATATGCTCTACATTGGGAGAGGACATGGATAAAAAAATGTTTGCATAACAAACATCATGTCTACTTATATATTGTTAATTTTTTTTTTCAAGAATTTTTACTTATACACATATTAAATTAAATAAAAACATTCTTTAAGCTATCACAAATAAAATAATATGTTTTTAAAAATAAATTATAATACAAATGTTTTTAAAAATAAGCTTTTATTTAAGTGTACTAAAAAGATAAAAATAATTCCCTTGTCTGAGCAACATCCTGACCACATGACACTCTTCAGCACAGTTAGTCGGACTCTCCAAAGAATTGGGAAACAAACCATCTCTCACATTCTACTATCGCTAGTAGTCGACGGTAGATTAGAGTTATTAATTTCGGAATAATTGTCTCATATGACTAAAAGTAAAAGCGCGCGGCGAAAATATTTATTTAAAACCTAATGTACAATACAATATCAAATAAATTTAAGGCGGACGAAAATATTTATCTAAAGCTTAATGTACAATATAATATCAAGTAAATTTGTAGCGAGCGAAAATACTTATCAAACACTTAATGTACAATATTATATCAAATAAATATAAAACGGGTGAAAATATATCTAAAACTTAATCTACAATATGATATCAAGTCAATTTAAGACGGGCGAAAATATTTATCTAACACTTAATGTACAATGTACAATAACACGACTAACAGAGCAAGTTGAGAAAAAGCTTACAATTAGATTCACATGCACAAATTGTTAAAAATTGGTTATTATTTTGTACCATATTTTTAACAATATAAATTGTTGAATTGCTGGTCAACATTACTCATCTAGTTCCTGTTATTCCAAATTTTCAATCTTGAGATTGGAAAACGTTAAGTCCTAAAATCTTGCAACTATTAAACAAACCTAGATGCCCTACATACAAGAATATTTTACTCTGGAATAATAAAAAAATATTTTGTCGACCGTTCGACTTGCGACTTCGATCGCATGTCGCCGAAATAAAATCAATACCACCACGTCAGGCTATGATTGGCACGGCTCGAGAAATTTTAAACTGAATTTTATAAATCGGGGTTAAGTTTAAGTGGCTTGTCAATCAATAGAGCCTTCATTTCACCGCAAAGTGAAATTTCACCCTTTACTTGTTTTTGATCTCATCGTTTCCGCTTTTCTTTGTCTACGCTTTTAGCAATAAGTGACGGAAAGTAGCCGGTTATTGATTGCTTCGAATTTATTTCGCTCTATTTTGCGATAATACATTTTGGGAAGAATTCATAAAATGATGTATTACTGCAAATCGTTACAAGATTTTATACAAAAAAAAATCTATCGGTGTTCTTGTTTGTAAAAAGAGCATTATATGTTTGTTTATAATGATCTAAAACAGAATTTTAATATAATTTAAGACTGAGTAAACTTCTGATTTCTCATTCTCAATTTTGAACAAAATTTAAAGCTATTTCTCTCCGAGACCAGTGGCGGTTTTGTTGAATAGGTAGTTTCCATATCCGCTCCCTTGTCGGAACATGTGGCCACCACATGATTTTTCCAAGATTCTCTGTTTCCCGCCAGTCCTATGGCTTCCTCCCATGTCATTCTAGCTACGCCTAGTACACCATTTAGATGATCATCAGTGATCTTCTACGACGGTGGAATCCATGCGGTTGGTAGACAAGAAGAATTCAGGCATCCGCAGCACATGTCCAAGCCAGGTCCATCGTCGCTTTTTCACTTTGGACGTAATTAACGGCTGTTTAGTCCATTCCTTTATCTCCGTGTTGCATTTTCTACAATGGAAAAATTCACAAACCATGAAACTTTAGCGGTCCGACATGTTTATTTTGTATTTTTTTTTATTTAAAGTTAAATTTGATAAATTAAGCATTTTACAGGTTGTGTGGTAAATTGTTACACGCCTTTCTAACAAACTATCGTGGGAGAGGGGGGGGGGGTTGCGTAAGATTGAAATAAGTATTTTATGAAAAATTAATGACTTATCTATGAACCTGTCCTATTTGAAATATCACGTACAAAAGTATTATGTATAAGAAATCACTGTGTTGCATAAATACGTCATAGTTAACAAAAAATCGTTTGTTTTGAAATAGGCTACTTAATTATTTTTGTAATGAACTTGCAAAAAAAAATTTTTTTTAACTGATATCTATGTGAATATTGTTAAAATTTCTTTTGTTATACAGTAAAACAGTTCCAGTGATGCTATTTCCACGTGCATTTTGGACGTTCTTTATACTCAAAACGTGATTGTGTTGACTACTTATTTCAGACCGTTTAAAATAAATATTATGCACGTAGGAATAGCATCGTTGATTTTTTTGGATCACCCATTCACAATCCATAGAAGATAATTTCAGAATCTTTGAATTATAATGTACTTAGCACGGAATGATTCACATACAGATAAGGAATAGTACATTTTTTTCTTTCACCTGTTAATTATGGATTTTTGATTCCTAGATTTTTCGCTCTCTGGATTTCTTTCATTTATAATTAGTACGGATAGTCGATGTTCCACTTAATAATATTGTTTTAGTACAATACCAATATTTTGGTACAATAAAAAACAGCCGAAATACTAATATATCGGTTTTGTTGACTCCAGTATAGCAATCTTTCAATCAATGAAATATGCAAATATTATACATTATTTCAATTCTTTCGCTTAAAGTGATTTTCTACTGGGTTACTTTTATAAACAGAAAAAAATGCAAAATTATCCAACTTTCCTGCAAGTATTTTCAACAAAACCTCTTATTTACACATTTTTATAGTGTCTTGTATTAATTACTATGAAACATTTATTAACTGACGTATCTCTTGACTGAAAAATGTTGAAGAGTTAAATAAACTGAGGCACTGATTAATCCTACTCGAAGGATATTTGCTAAAGGATTTTATGTCAATTAACCCTAAAATGTCATTATTTACTCCTGACAATTTTGCTATTTGTTTTCATACATTTATCTCACAAAGCATATATGTACAATTAGCATTAGATTTTATTTTTTCGCAAATATTTTTTTTTTTTAATATTTTTTAATTAAAATTGATAAAAATTTGTTCTTCGAACAGCAGAGATCAAAAAAAGTACTTCACCATTTAAACAAAAAAACCATACCGTAGATAAACAAAACCTGTTTGCCGTAGACTTTTAAAAGCTTGAAAAAATGGAAGGCTGTTGATTTACAACATTAATTCGAAGCGCGAGGTGACATTAGCGGAATGTTTACTTTGTAAACTTTTTCATTAGGACCACATATTTACTGAAAGCTCAAATCTACCACAAGAGCCCAACTAAACTTTTGCTTTATACAAACATAAGATTTATGCGAGCTTTTAAAGCGGTCACCCCATCCAGTACTCTGGTTCAGAAGTCACCAAAGTTTTCGATGTGAGCGCCAATTTTAAAACAAAATATGAATCAAGATACATTTTGTTTGAAAACTTAATATTAAAATACATTTTCAAGAATAAAATCCTCGTTTTTTTATCAGTAGAGAACAGTATGAATTTTACTTTAGCAAACAATAATTGAATAATTACAATAGAGTATTTATTTAAAATATTCATCTCGGAAACATGTGTAGTATTTGACGTATGGTGTGCATTTAAATTTTGTTTTTCACACAATTTCATAGCAGGTTACTTAAAAATTTCTGAATTATAAAATTACCTATTGACTTTTTAGTTGTTAATTCAAAATCGGTTGGAATTTTAAGCTGCGGTCGCGCCTCACAGTTTGACAGTTCATTCTCCCGCCGCTAATGTCACCCTGCGCGCTCAACTTTGTTGTTGCCTCGTCGAAAGTTTTTGATTGACACTTGCAAGCGAGTAAAAGTTTGAGCAATGGAGAAATTTGTGTAATCTATCTGAATCTTATAAATTATTCACATTCTGAGAGCCGCTCTGTTGCAACTTGCGATCTTGCGATGGCGAAGTTTGCCAGGCATGACGAAATTAATACTCTTGGCTGCAGACTTAATTGTTAATCTTCCATATTTATTTTGAAAACGATACACTGCTGTCAAGTCGTCTTCGGTGAGTTGTCCTATCAGCATTGACAATAATCAAACACTGTCTTACCAAAAAATAGAACATTTCATTCGTAGTATATTAAGGTACTTTATCTCTTATTCATTTGATAATTAATCATATGGTCCATTAGAAGTGACTTGCTAAAAGTGGTAGAAAAAATAATTAAAATGCGTTGTAATATTATATACGTCTTAAAGCATCGTAAAAGTGAAATAACCTTAGCTTATACTCATTACAATACTGTTATCTCAGTAAAATAAAAATGTGCAATCCACTAAAACACCAAATAAAGACGTTATTGTACTTAACAAGTACTTGTACAAGAAAAAAGTTTTACCGTTTTGTTAACTAGTTGCCCCACTTTACCTCTAATAAGCCCATCTATTATTTAAAAACATTATAAAACTTCTAAAATATGATGTGAAAAATGGTACAACCTGCTAATATACTATGTTGTTTATTTATTAATAATATGTAACAGAATTTATTAGAAAAATTAATAATATTAAATTCTTATTATAATATCTTCGCTCACAAATTGGAGAATATGGACTTCTACCAGAGTATTTCAACAGATTTTTTCTACAAGGATTATTAATTACGCAGTCACTCAACCTCCTTTCTTCAAGAGAAAATTATAAATAAAAGAACAGGATTTAGAATTAACTAATCGCTCTTGTTATTTTAAGGATCGGGAGAGTAGGATGGAGTTTTGAGATATCACAAACATCCGTGCCGTTAAACAGAATTTGAAAAATGCTATTCATACTTGGACTCATACCCGTGGACTCGAGAGACGTGGAAAAAATGTATCATTTTCTATTGATAACATAACATGGCAATCACGTATTGACCAATTTCCAATTGATCTATTTACTTATACAAACGATCAAAATATCTAACAGCCATTTTGTTAATTACGCAATTTAATCAAATTATCACGTTAATGCACTATTAATATTTGTCTGAAACACATTGATATATCATTAAATAACTGTGAATTGGTATTCATTACACCCAGCGTTCGATTTTCATTATATAGCATTAATACATAAACGGCGATATTTGTGATTACGCTGCGAAAATTGTGGTTAAATTAAACAATACACATTCGGCAATTTCACGTGTTTATAATATTTGAATACCAACAATGTAAGATTAATTGGTTAGTAAACGTTATTAGTATTTTATCACCGGGTAAATCATTAGTTATAACGTTATAGACACTGAAAAGAATAACAATTATAATGGTACCCAGGAGAAGGTAGTTTTTAGCTATAAACGTTTGATAAATTACTTAAATATAATCAAAAAAACTTTGTACAAATTCTATTTTTATTTTATATGAACTGGATTGGTTATGCTCAAGACGAGCATTATTAACTGATTATTAGAGTGTCACAAAAATAATGTAATATAAATATAAAAGAAATTTATGGCTATAGCAATTATCGGCAATATTTATTGGTAACAAATTGACTATTAATAAAATTTTTGTTAACTTGTATTAATAAAATTATAGTTTGGAAACTCATCAAAGAAAATTAAGTTATAGCGGTGAACACATCCTATGAGATCGTCGTTTAATGCATAGTTTCTGTCTTAATATACTAAGTGTCTGTTTTTATATACTTAAATAAAAAAGTTTGAATAAAAAATCAATTATTTATTATCTTATTTCAACGTTGAAAAGCTGCAAAAGAGAATCCAACCTTCCATTGTAGCACTCGGTCAAGTTGATTTGGTGTCTAATAAGGCTCATTACCAGACATTTAAGAATTTCGCAGCTGCATACAGAGAGCGAGAAGACCTGATCTCATAGAAGCTTTTCAATTATCTTGAATGATTGATTTTCAGCACACGTATGTGCATAATAAATCATATTCTAACTTTTCTTATTTATATTCTAACTAATCGCGTTTTTTATTAATAGAAATCGATTTTGTTGCAAAGGAATCAGCTAACGTTGTTATGTGTAGCAAACATGGCAATTTTTCAACAAATTTTACAAAAAATACGAGATAAGGAAACTTTAAAACCCAACAATCTCTTTTCTTCACAACATGGCGAGGCAATGCATAAGAATCGTCTTAGACCATGAGCAATTCTGCTCGATGACCCACCATAGATCTTATGTTTCGTCTAAAATAAATAAATCATATGAAGACGACCTTAGAATTATGAAAATGACCTTTTTATTGACTTATTTGTGTACTGTATATGTATTATATGTATACGCATGTGTGTGTACATGTATTGATATTGTATAAAGATTGTGATGTGTGATGATTGTGTGTAGTGATCACGCCCTTCCGTTGGCAACGATAGTAAGGAAATACAAACTACCAACACATACGCGATAAAAGAGACTCGAAGAACTCCCTAGTACTTAAAGCTCCATAAATTTGATATTCAAAATAAAATTTAGAAATGAAAATGAAACATTGTAATTAATTAGGATTATAAAAACTGCTGATTTTGTTTTCCAATCCCTCAAGTAATGTACTTTGAAAAAAAAGCAGGTTATACGTTAACAACATTTGTTAATCACGCGCTGGCTTTGTTGCATCTAATGGAAATTTCAATACGTACAAAAATGTACGGTATTAAGGAAGTTTTTCCGTTATTTATGGCACGTCGTCCTTCTGTACTCTGTTCACTATAGTGAATGCAAAATAGTTTTAATAAAATTTACCCCTGACTTTTTCAACAAAAAAACGAAACGCGCTCAACTTGTAATGCTACGGAATACATCATAAAAGAAGGTTGTGAAGAAGTAACGGATGTTATTGAGTACAAATACCAGTCGCTTGAGACTTAACTACTTCACAATTTCAAATCGGTAGTTTTTAATTTTGATAATGCACCTTTGCATCAAGGAAATTTATAAAAAAAATGTGAGGAAAAAAGATATAATTAAAAATGTTCTGATAGGGCTTCTACAAAAACCGACTATTTAAAAAAATCAATTATTGAATTCTAATATTTCTTCAGTTTTGTCGCCTGTGTGGTCGAGTGGACAACGTTGTTGGCTTCGGCTACAGAGGGCCCGGGTTCAAATCCCGGTACGAACAGTTTTATAAATTGATTTTTCAATCGATTTATGAATTTCTGTTCAAAGGCATGGATGTATGTGATGTCTTGAATTCCCCCCTCTCACCCATCCTATCCTATGAACGGGGCGTATCGAGAGCGATTAGCTTACCACTGATCCTGTTCTAGCCCTATCCTTCTATCCCTACTCTCTTTGGAAAAAGAGAGGTTGAGCAATTGAGTAACAAGCAGTTCTCGTAGAAACACTTCTGTTGAGACAAACTCCATTAGGAGTCCATATGTTACACATTGGGAGCGGACATGGTTTAAAAATATTTCTTAATAGTCGGTTTTACTCGGTTTTTAAATTTTTTCAAAAAAATGTTAATTCAATTAAAATAGCTAAAAAATGGATACAAAAAATTATTACCTTGTTGATTTATTATTAAATAATAACAAACAACAATAAAAATAGGAAATATTCAGTATTTCTCTTTTTAAAATATGTTTTAAAAAAAACTCAAAAAACTGCTACCAATGTGAAGCATATGAACACATCATTGAGTTTACCTCAACAGAAGGGTTTCTACAAAAACTGATTGTAATTCAGTTGCTTAACCTCCCTTGTTTTTCTAAGAGAGTAGGGATAGAAGGATAAAGCTAAGACAGGACTAGTGGTAAGATTATTGCTTTACTCAAACGACTATTAGGTTTTTAAAAATCTGAAATCGAAAATACTCTTTTACTGGCCAAAGAAGTAGGTCGTTTAGTTTTTAGTGCATCAAACATAAAATCAAATATGTTTGTAGACTCGCATATGGGCCCATCAGAGGTGAAGTAAGCCAAGTTGTTTTTTATAAAAAAAATATGTTAGATGCGTTGTTATATGTCTTAATTTATCGTAAAAGTTTAGTAACCTCAGTTAATAGACATTGCAATAGTGCTGTATTCGTGAAATAAAATATGCGATCCAACCAAGAAAACTGAAACGTCCAAGAAAAAAGTTTTACTATTTCATTAGTTTGCTCACTTCACCTATAGAACGCTCAATTGTAGTATTTTTTTATATAATTATAATTTTATTACAAAGTTTTGCCTTAAAGCAGGGTAACGATCCCAAGAAAATGGATTAACTTTAGCTGTATCCATTCAGTTCACGTTTTCAGGATATGTTGGTAAAAAAGCCAGTAAAAATGCGAGTTTTTATGTCAACGTTCCTTTTTCAAAAATGCAACCCTTTGGCAGCTGTTGTCTCCAAAGAAAATTGTTGAACGTACATAAATGCTTATGAATTATTCAAATATTCAAGTGGGTAAGCCAGTTGCCGATTCAAGTTTTGTTTTGGAAGTTCGTTAAGCAAAAAGGAATTAGCATGTTTTGGTAAAACTTATTTTATTGTACATTGACATTATTTGGGCTTTAATATTCTTTGAATGTTCATTTTGACTTACTCTCATAAGCCACCTTGTAAACATTAAGGGAATATTATGAATTACGATGACAACATGCTAATTATGACCTATTTGAACATGTTTTCTTTATATTAGTCTTTTGGTTGTATTTAACTGACGTCAAAAGAAATCACTATGCAATAACTTTTTTTTGTACCTAAATACTTAAAACTCTCCAAGGACGAGCGTGGCTATATTGACTGTAGAAAGGAAAAATAACGTAACCCACACATAACATATTTTACAGTAGACACAAAAAACGTTTTTTGATGATTTTAGACCAAAGGCAAATTATGAAATATACACAACCCTGAAGTGCGTGGAGACTGATAAACTGGTTTTAAATTGACTTTTTTGATATTAATGATTTTTTTTTCAGATGTTAACCTTTTTTAAGTCTTATTCTCTGATCGAAATTTTCCCTTCTTGCCCTTCTTTTCCAAACTTTGAAGCTAAATTTTGATACTAATTCGACATTTTCAGCTTACACCCTTTGATGGAACATGTATCAAGATGTATTCATTGTGATTATCGAAAAAAAAGTGATTTGAAAAAACTGCGGGATAAGTCCTTTTTCCTTTCCACAGTCGATATGGTCACAGTAAACACTGTTGTTTATTTATTTACTTTTAATCCTTCTTCTACCTGAATATTGTTGCTTTCACTCAATTTTAGTAAAAAAGAACACAGACTTCAGTAAGTCATCAGCAGGGGAGACGGAAACGACTACCAAAATCACATGCTATTTTTTGAATTTTTGTTTATTTTTTATGATTTTTTGAATTTTTTAATGAATTTTAAAGATTTTTTTAAGAAATTAAATTATTTGCACAACTTTTACTAATATATTTGTGTTTCAATTATTAAGAGGTCAAATTGTAAATACTTTTAAAAATTTCACGCTTAGCTATATTTCAACTACGAATGTTTGTGTGCCCTTACGGTCACGCTCGTCCTTACTACTGTTCGTACACAATGTTAAACGGCAGTATAAGGATGAGCATGTAGTCAAGCGGAATTTATATACAAAGATTTTGTGATTGTACTGTGTTATCCGTGACTTTAATATGGCTTAAAAAATATTTTTTTATTAAAAAAAAAGTCTCGTGTCTGGAGGTTTTTTTTAAAAAAAATAGCGAGATAGCTCTAGAGCTAAAGATAGTAGAGTGAAAAATTAAAATTCTCCACTCTTTCCACTGAAGTCTTTCTTGCGTTCTTAACTGCTGTTTTAGAAAACTAAATTCTAAGCTTATAGCATGATCGTGATATCGATAAATTTGTATGGTTGTAAAAGAGAGAAAACCCATTTAATAATATTACGGTAAATTTCATAAAAGGACTTTTGATTTTTATTCATTTATTTGGTGAAATAAATTCTAAGAATAAATTAATTAATCTACAACACGCTTCTGTCAGATTGTTTTTCAATCTCAAATGATTAAGCCTGTCTTAATAATTTCCATCACGTTAACCTGTGAAAATATAACGTTACCTACCATTTACAGGCACAACATCTCACATCTGAGACATTCCTGTCAAAATACCTAAGATTTAATAATATTATATAACATCGAGCGTGCGTGTTAGGGATAGCATTCCCGTTATCTCGTCTAAGTTTCCCATTCCAAATAACTCGGGATTAAAAACATTTAACCCAATTAAACAGTTTCACCAAACTGACGTTATATGAGATATTCAGAGTAGAATAGAATAGATTGTGAGTCTACCACCAATGTGCACTTAATTAAATTATTTAAAACAAAATTACGATGAGTTTGCGATACGAATAGTAAGCATGTTAGCAACTAGTAAGTGGTAAACTATTTTATTAGACTTTCAAGTACAATCAGTCTTTACTTGGTGTTTTGGTGGACTACAATTTGTATTATCTGAGGTAACTTCACTTTTACAATACTTTAAGACGTGTAGAATATTACAAAGCATTTTACTTATTTTTTTTCTAAAATACCACATTGTTCACTTTACCTCTAATGGACCCATATCGAATGTGGAAAGGAAAAAGGACGTAACCTACAGTTTTTTAAAAACAGTTTTTTTCGATAATCACAATGTATCAATTTTAATACATGTTATATCAAAAGAATGCAAACTGCAAATGCCGAATAAGAATCTAAATTTAGCTTTTATGTTTGAAAAAGATGACCTTTTAAAAACTTAAAACCAAGAAAAACGACTGAAATAAAGATTTTTCTTAGACAATTTCTTTAATTAATATTATAATATGTCAAGTTAACACCAGTTTAGAAGTCTTCGTGCAATTCAAGGTTGTGCATAATTCATGATATGCATATGGCCCAAAATCATCAAAACACGTTATTTACGCCGTTTGTAAAATTGGATATGCGTGGGTTACGTCCTTTTTTCTTCCCACAATCGGTATGTGAAAGCATCTATCTTTTTCGTGTTCCTTGGAAATCTTATAAAAGTGAGGCTTAATATTTTATAAATTCCTTTTTTAATTGAAATTCTCCGTTATCTTCTCAGCTTATTTTTTTATTACATTTTTATAAATAAATCATCTTTACGGTATTCACTGTCAATACTTGGTGAAAAGGCATTATATCAAACATTTTCAACTGATGACAATCCTTGCCATGAGCGAAACCGGTCCTGACCTAAAGTGGAAATAATGTACAAAGGAATATTGGGTTTATTCTTTTTATAAATAAAGTTTACATGGACCTAAATAAGAAGTTTAAAACAAACAATCATGCGAATGTATTGACCTTGGAAAGCATGATTAAGAAGCTGACAATCTAATTAATAAGCAAAAAGTGCATATGTATTTTAAATATATATCACTTAGAAACGTCTTAAAATGTGCTTTAAAATTTTAAATGCTTAACCATTCAAATCAATGTGACTAATCTTTTATCTGTCTGAGTTTTCATTCGAATACTGCTTAATAAATAATAAATTTTAAAATTTAAATAAACATTAAAGTTTTGTTATTCTGTAAAATTTGGCAAATCTCGGAAACAAATAGTGAACCGGGATTGCAGCCCCTCTTGCGTACATACTTATACGTACATGCGCACAGATATTATGATAAGTTATTTAGTTGAGATACGCAATAAGGCTTAGTTCCTTCAGTGTTATTTCCTTTGAACGGGTCTTAGAGAACGGTAAAATGTGAAATGACGCGAAAAGTGTTTTTCGCCCCGTAATTGAAACATTCCTCGCTCGGCGCTTGTTCTGAGGCCTCCGGCGTATCCATAGTAAACGTCGTCAAGGTCGTGCTCTGATCTTTGCTCTTATGTTGAGAAATATTGTAAGATATAATAAAAATAATAAAACATTTTTAGTACTTTTTCCACATAAAATTTATTAGATCAGGACCGGTTTCGCTCATGATGAGCATTGTCAACTGATAAGAAAAACAATAAAACAGTGATATTTATACAAATTTTAAGTGATAAAAACAAGGTATGACAAACAATTGGTATTACAACCTAGCAAAAGAATTGAAGTAAAATACAAGGAAAATAAACTATAAATAAAAAGTTGAAGACCACTTAGAAATGAAACTATTATGACAAAAACCAATTAGGTATGAATTATCATTACCAAAGTAAAAACCAACAATTAGTGTATATAATAAATAAATCTTAATGTCTGTCATCTAAATTGAGTTTGGAAAATCCAGTAGAGTTTAATCCAGCAAAGTTGATTCCTGCGAAAAGAATAAAGGCAATATCAATTCTTACAAAATAAAATCAAACTGAGAAAATTAAAATTCTAAAGAAATAAAACAGTAAAAAAAAAAAAAAAAGGAAATATAATAGGCTAGAATTATGTTAATGAAACGGATATAACAAGGGTGATGATGCAAATACAAGCTGTTCATTTAATAAATTAGAATCCGGCAAGAATTTATGTCTATTTATTTCTAAAATCTCTTGTTTATCAAGTTTTAAAGATTTATTGTTAACATGCAGGATTTTAAAGTTTTTAGAGATATCAAATGTATGCTTATTTAGGAACAAATGGTTCCCAAATGAAGATAATTCATTCCCTTTACGTGAGCAGGCTAGATGTTCTTTAAATCTGATATTAAAAGCTCTTCCCGTTTGACCAATATACCTGGCTCCACAAGAATCACAATCAATTAAATATATGCCACTTTGGTTAAGAATGTTGAGTTTATCTTTAGAATTTACTAAAATGCGTTGTAAGTTAAAAGAATTATAAAAAGTGACATTAAAAAGTAAAACTCACGTAAAGGGAATGAATTATCTTCATTTGGGAACCATTTGTTCCTAAATAAGCATACATTTGATATCTCTAAAAACTTTAAAATCCTGCATGTTAACAATAAACCTTTAAAACTTGATAAACAAGAGATTTTAGAAATAAATAGACATAAATTCTTGCCGGATTCTAATTTATTAAATGAACAGCTTGTATTTGCATCATCACCCTTGTTATATCCGTTTCATTAACATAATTCTAGCCTATTATATTTCCTTTTTTTTTTTTTTTTTACTGTTTTATTTCTTTAGAATTTTAATTTTCTCAGTTTGATTTTATTTTGTAAGAATTGATATTGCCTTTATTCTTTTCGCAGGAATCAACTTTGCTGGATTAAACTCTACTGGATTTTCCAAACTCAATTTAGATGACAGACATTAAGATTTATTTATTATATACACTAATTGTTGGTTTTTACTTTGGTAATGATAATTCATACCTAATTGGTTTTTGTCATAATAGTTTCATTTCTAAGTGGTCTTCAACTTTTTATTTATAGTTTATTTTCCTTGTATTTTACTTCAATTCTTTTGCTAGGTTGTAATACCAATTGTTTGTCATACCTTGTTTTTATCACTTAAAATTTGTATAAATATCACTGTTTTATTGTTTTTCTTATCAGTTGACAATGCTCATCATGAGCGAAACCGGTCCTGATCTAATAAATTTTATGTGGAAAAAGTACTAAAAATGTTTTATTATTTTTATTATAATGCCATTCCACCAAGTATTGACAGTGAACACCTTAAAAGTGATTGTAAGATATTTCGTGAAATATTCTAACATTTCAAATACCTCTCCAGCGCTTTGTTTACTTTTTGATTACTTACAATGGTTATTGGGTTGTGTAGTGGCTCAACAAACTAAAACAAAAAAAGCCAATCATGACGCCTCTCACTGTCAATTGCTCACCTCTAAAGCTACCACGACTTTTTGTCGCCAACGTTAGAAAAAAAAATGCAAACAACCAGGGGTGGGCTGGAGGGGGCTCGGAGGGTCTCGCGCGATCCCCTTGTTAAATTTTGGCGTGGCCGGCGAGCCCCTTGTTAAGATAAGAAAGTCATTCGTCTCAGATAAAATCAGCACCTAACTGCATTTTTTGTAGATAATTAAAGTTTATTATGAAACAAGACTTGGTTGCCCTTTATTTTTTTTCAAAAAATACACTGACTTCAGCTGCATAATAAGAAAAACCCTAGCTGACCGCATGTGCCTCGTGGGCCACGGTTTATGCATCATCTATATTACATGGCTTGAAGGCATTATGGAGGACATTTACCTAGCCCCTTGTTAAGATATTAGCAGCCCACCGCTGCAAACAACCAATAACATCCGCGATGAACTTTTTGCTAACGTGCTTTACGACTAAAAGCTGAACTAATTTCATATGAAAATAAAAAAAAAACACCGAAGTTAAGGTTGACAAGGCCATCTTGACATTGCTACACCTCTTTGGATAGAGTTAGACAGAGAGGACCTTTCCAACACGATCTTCCAGATTTGGTATGACTTGACAGTCTAGGTCTAGGAACAAGTTTATAAATAGGTTGCAAATCAAAGAAAAATAAAACAGTAATTCGTGTTTCTTTACACATCTTCACATGCAATTTATTAAACAAAAAGGTTACATATTTAGTTTGGTAAAAGCTTGAAACAGTTCATAATACAAAAAAAAAACAAAATATAGAATTAAACGTGACAATAAACAATTGATGAATACAATTAATATTTTTAGACTGAGATACCTTGTATCTTCTGGCGTTGTTCTTTGGCATTAAACCAAATTTTAATAAAATATTATAAAAATATATAATAGTTCAAAAAAATATGAATTTTTATTTTAATATGAAAAATTATTTTACCCGTTATCATTTACAAACGTTAAAGTGTAGCAATCGGTATGAGTGCTAATCAAAATTAATGTGAGAAACAGCATTTTTGTTGTACTGTTTATTGTGAAATACACATGACAGTATTTGTATATTCTTCAAAGTAGATTTCTTAAATTTAATGTTTTTTACATTCCGTGTTATTTGAATGTAAATCCATCAAATTACATGAAATTTAATTTGTCTTCTAAGTGTCAATTTTAGATATGGAATAAGCAATTAATTAAGTAACTACATGTAGTTTTATATTCTTTCAAAAACTTATTGAAAGCTAATTCTTTTTTAACACCAAAAAGCGTTTATATTTGACAAAATGAGTGTTGTTTTGTGACAAAAAAAAATACACACATCTGAATAGTTTGAACATATATATATTTCAAAATGAACGTTGCAAAACAATATGTGATAACAACTTTTATTATATATGTATATATAATAAATGTTGATTATATATAATATATGATAACTTTGAAAACGTGCTTTTTTAAACATATATTTTTCCTTATCTGATTTTCGCTTACCGAGATAAGTATTCCGCGAGAAAATCGCACAAGAAAGATAATTTAAATTTATTTTGTATACTAATTCTGACAGAGTTTCCCGTTTGAAGCTCGCACTGATCCTCTTTTGGAAATAAAACTCGCGCTCAATCGACGGGAACAAAAAAGTGCTTTCGGACCGAAATAAAAAAAAACAGATTTACAATTTAATTGCCTAAATTGGGCCTATTTACTACACAGAAATGGCAATATAGAGCAATCAGATTCATCCCAAATTGCCGTCGTAATTAAATTCTGTTTTGTTTGCTATTTTTTCGAGTGTTTTATCCTACAACGTAGGTACTATTTAAACTATATCAAAGTGTTGATTATTAGGACCTATTTATTTTACACATCGTCACTGTAAAACTTGAACTAGTATCTCCAAAAATTTTTCAAAGGCTTTCGTGTATAATTTAAATCAATAACTACCTTTCTTTGGATATATTTTGTATTCTATTTGGATCATCTGAACTGCCAGTAGAACATCCCAAGTCCAACAGAAGTATTTTTTTCAAATAATAAGAAATTATTAAGTATTTCGGGTTCTATGGTGCAGCGGTTAGCGTTGTGAGCTTACGTGCTAGACCTCAATGGCTTTAGACCCAGTCAGTACGAACAGAATTTCTTTGATTGATTTATCGATTTATGTTCGAAGGCCCATGTGTTTGTGATGTCCGTTCCACCATTTCCGCGTTGTGAGAGTGATAAGGTTACTACTCCTGTCCTAACCTTATCCTTCTGTCCCTACTACTATCCTTAAAAAATGATAGAATGAGCGACTGAGTAACAAACAGTTCTCATAAAAAAACTTATGTTGAGATATCTCCATTAGGTTATCATATGCTCTACATTGGCAGCGGACATGGATATATATTTTTTAAAGTATTTATTTTTGTGTAGGAAAATGACAAAAGGGTTAGAGGAGAAAAGCATTATTTGTTCGGTAATCGATATTGCTAGTTCGCTAGTCAATATCGCTACATCCTGATTTGAAAAATGTATGGTAGGAAAAACTTTGCACACTTTTGGACAGACTTTTGTTTGTGCGGATGCATTCAACCAAAATCACGCACATCCATATCTTCGTAAAAAAATTCAATAATTCATTGGAAAATCAATTTATAAAAACGTTCTGGGATTCGAGTTCTTGAGCACTGTAACCTAAGCCACTCGACCACGGACCCAAAAATCATAACGTTTGTATACAATGACCGCTCAATCTGGGATTTCACATACGGATCAAATTTCTAAACCTCATGTAGATTCCGCTTTATCACGGCGATTAGGATGTAAAGAATAAGTAATTCATTGAAAAATGTATTTAATATTTATTTTTTCTTTTTCATTTTCAGATATTACGACACATAATGAAAATTTACAAATGTCTTCGTAGTTTTATTGTAAGTATGAAGTATTTTTTCCAAATATTATATACTATCGTATTGTCGATATTGTCTCGGCAAATAAGAAGTTTTGGTATGATTTATATGTATTTGATTATATCAAACAATATAATACATAATTTTATTACATACTTGTATTTATTCGGTCAGTATTTATATCAACTTTTGGGCAGTATTACATGTTAAATGGTCAGTATTTTTACTAAATCGTCAGAATTTATTTATAATACAATCTCATCATCAAACTATTTAAATACTTTTTATAAAAATATAAGTCCATTAACATTATAATAACTTAAATAATGATAGTGACAATTTCAATATTTTTGTATATTTTCACAAACTAGGATTAATATAACAGTAAGCATCTACCTTTGCCAAGCCATTGGAATTGTTTTTTTTATAATTAAGTTTTCAAAAAATGAGTATTTCAACAATATTTTTTTACGGGAAGTAAATTTAAATTTTGTTTTTATTTATTTTTTTAATTTGAATTTTTTTAAAGCAAACTAGACATTACAGCTTACGCCAATGCGTCAAATATTTGAAAGTTTTTAAATTTAAAGATCATACGAGATATACTCGATGAGAAATATTTTTAAGTCACATGAAATTAGCTCATTGGCGTCACAAGCACCCATGTCTTAGATCTCAATTGGAAAATCGAAATAATCCAATTTGACATTGACCTTACCGGGAATCGAACCCACCTGATCGGTAGAGCAAGCTCTAACCGACTAGACCACAGCGGCAAATTTTTTCGTTCAAAATCATTTTCGCCTCAATCTTAAATAGTTTCGAAGCCTTAGCTAATTACTACTAATTACTACTATTCCCAAAACGATTGCCTTCTAAATGCTATTTTAAATGAAAACTAGTTTCTATAATATCTACAGAAATTGAGAAAAACACTACGTATTATTTTTACAACGACAAATAATGTGCCTTTACGTTACAAATAAAAGCAGTTATATATTTTATTTCACGTAAAATTTGATGCGAAATTAAGCGACTGACTCAAAATAATTAACCTTGAAAATTTAAAAAAGAGGCCATGTACTTAACATTTTTACAAGAGAAAAACGTTTTTTTTAAACGGTTTTGCAAGCAAAAACCTTCATATAATAAATAAATAAAATTTAACTTTATTGCCACTAAAAGATGCTATCAAAAAAGCGCTTTAATAAGCTGAGTCTAGAGTATAATACAAATCCTTTTACAGGATCCAAATACCACTTATTCTCAATCATTGTGGTCTTTTTCGCCTAATACTCCATTAAATGGTTCTCAAATGGAGCTTAAACGAGCTACCTGGCCATTTATTTCAATGTAATGTGTAAATCTTTCAAAGAAAGTTTCTTAAAGCTCTATTTCTTTGTCACTTTTTTTACTTTAAGTGAAAGTTTTATAGCCACAAGACGTGTCCATACGAGAATAATAATGTTGGTTTTTGTATTCGATATAAAAAAAAATATCACTTTGAAATTGACTTGGGGACAAATAAATATAATAAATTCAATGATCTCTTTAAAACTTTTATAGTAAGTGACTTTTTACACGACAAGTTTCGACGTTTATATCAACGAAAGTGCTTTTTTATCGACAATCGTACTAAAATAAATATATTTTAAAAACTGATTCAATAAATCGTTTTGTGAATAGATTTGTATTGAAAATTAAAGTTTGTGCTATATCATTAACATTGGTATAAAAATCTATAGTGGAAAAAATATTGAAAATCTCTTTCGTCTTATTAATTATATTTTGTTTCTTATTTGAATAAAGACATTTTTTTATTTAAAATCACAATCAGCCTGGTGTGTAATTAAATTTCCGTTATTCACGGAATAGCGAGGTCTTTAAGTTTCAGTTAATTTTAAAATAAGTGAATATTACTTTTCAATGGGCTTACACAAACAAGTTGAATACAAATTTATATTAATTGTATTTTAGAGGTCTAGCAATTTTAATATTCTCTCTAAGAAGAAATCTTGGTTTATTACAGCTTTTTTTACAATTCCAAATATTTATTGTATTCATAATTTTAGCTGTAACATCAACTATTTATATGCTCTATATTTGGAGAGGAAATAGATTGATAAACAATAAAAATAACAATCATTGTACTACTTTTTAATAAAAAAAATTTTTCTATTTTAAATATAAATCAGACCAAATGTACGCTTATGTTTTTTCTACTACAATATGTTTTTATAATAAAATAATAATATAGTAGCCGGTATATTTCCAGAAAATTTTAATTAAAAAATAAAAAGGTTTTGAGATAATCGACTTTTGACAATCGTGGCCGAAGACAATAAGATATATGAATTGACCAAAATTCTGACAACTTAGAAACTTATGTTCGTCTAATCTTCTTTGAGTAGCTGTAAAAATAAGAAATATATGAGGTAAAAAGCGTTAAATTGTTTATATGTTTCTGCCAGTAATAACTGCCAACGAAATTGACCCACTTCGTATTACTTCTTTATCAAAATGTTTCTCTATGCGATAAAGCGTGTTTAAATCTATCGATCTGAATTGATAACTCAAATCACCCACCAAACGTTTTCCGGAAGTATATACCTACTACCGATTTATTATATATTTATATTACGAAGTAATGAATATTTTGAAAAAAATAAATTACAGTGAATTTGTACCTACATGAGTATTATAACCACACGACTCAGTCACTGTAACAGAATATTTATACAAAACCAAGCGTGCGACCGCGTTTTGCGGCAAGCTATATACAGAATTCAATTTGAGAACTAAGCCATCGATCAATCCAAACGCGAAACATTTTCCCTAGCCTGTGACATTCCGTTTTACCTTTGTAACCACTTTATATGCTCGCTAAGAAAACCATACCCAGCTTGATGCCGGACATTACGTCTCTGTAAGTGTGGCTTTAATTTTGAATTGATCGCCCCTGTGAGAGCGGCTTTACAAACTTCGTGATCGAAATACATGACGTATCACAATGTCTGACATTTAAACTTGTTATGTTAGTGGTAAGAACTTAATAATGATATAACCAAAGCTTATAATATTTCCTAGAATTGTAATATTAATTCGAAATATTAACTCCAATTACAATCTCACATTGCTGTTGGTGTTATAAATTATGGTTCATAATGGCACTCGGATAAAACTTAAGTTAAATAACGCAGATTATTGAATGAGATAAATGAATAATGTATATTTTTTAAAGTATAACTAAATTTGATACATTTGACGCTTGCTTGAACATCACATAAATAAAGATACTTAATCAATATCAATATATTTATTTATGCTTTTATAAATATACTGCTTGTATTAAGCAATGCTAAAAATTTTCATTTTTTTATTCAGTGTTTCTATTCGGAAGTGGGATGATTATGGAAAAGTGTATCTGAGAAAAAATACATGACAAAAATATTTTCAAAACAAACCAAAATATATTTATTTGTATTCATTGATATTTACTAACTTATAAACTACATATTTATTTTAGTTTTAATTATAACCAAAGCGGTTTCAACTAAAAATACCAATGTTTTTAATTAAATAAAATAGTATTAAAGAAGAAAATATTCTAAAATTTGAAACCGGGTCAAACCGGATCAAATCGAGAAAAAGCTGCTCTTGAGTGCTATCAATTTCATTTGAAAACAGACAAGCCCTAAATATAATGTTTAATTGAATTTTTACGAAAAAAAACGTGATTACAGTTTTTCCAACCACGCGCGCTCTCACTTTTCAGATTATTTCGAACTATTCAAAGATTATAAGAATAAAGTGCCCACTGTTTTTAATGTTTCACTTCATAAAAAAAATGGCAAAGCATTACCTACTTGTTATCCAGTTCCCATATTTTTATATCTTTGTAATAAAAACCATATGCTTAATGCTGTGAAACAACTATAAATTAATAGACACAATTAAGTAAATGACATTATTAATGAACAAACAAATAATATTCCATCACCATTTCTTAAAACTTTATTAAAAGCTAATTATAAATTATATTTTTAAAAAGATTATCAGACTAATAAATTGAATACTGTATTTTTCAATACAAGTTAGAATGCTTACAATTAATGAATACACTTATTTTTTTAACCCAGTATATCTATGTTTATCTATGTTTAAACGAAGACGCAAGCCGATATGATTTACAACTATATAAAAATAATAATTTTAGAAATAAAATACTTGACCTTATTAAAAAACATTGCCTTCGTAGGAAATATTTCACATCGTGTAACAAATAATGCGACAAAATCCTTTTTCCTTTTTCCAGGTGAATCTTTTTATCACAACTCAATCTGCAATCACCATGCCAACCGTTTTATAGATTAAAGTCCTTGAAAATAATGAATGGGAAGATTCAATTTGGTTCCCGTGAGCGATCGAACAGCCCTTGATTTATACTGATGGATCAAATATCCTTTAATTAATAGCCAGGATCGCAATGCAGGGTTGTATTTTTTTCGAGAGGACGTGTCAATGAATTGAATGAACATCGGCAAAGGCATTCTAAAAAAATGGTTGAATCGATTTCGAAATACCTCGTAAAATACAACAAACATATCGATGTTTTAATATTGAGATTTTGTAACATATGATTGACAATTTTTCGTCAATTACTTGTTTAAACAAGAAAAGAAACAAAATTTAAAAAAAAATGTTATTTTGGCTTAAAATGGATTGCATAATTAGAAAAAAATGACAAATTTTGTATATATCTTTATATTCAAAGTTATACCTAAATAATGTGTTTATCAGACGACAGCAGAGAATAAATAAAATACAATACGAGTTAACAATGTTAGGCTATGGATATTATTTTCATCGCATTTAATCTATTATTATTAATTGTCTCTGCAATCTTAAAAATACAATGATCCAATGCATATTTTATAAACATATTTTTTATTATCTTCTGACAAGAATAACATAGTATAGTCTAGTGCAATTATAACTGCAAAAAGGTCGTTGATAAAACTGTTAATTTTAGGATTGCATGACATTATTTTTGACTTCGTTTTAAAAAAAATACTTTTAAAATAACAAACAAATAAAAATACCAAAATACATAAAAAGGTACCAATATCAAACAATAGATTAATGAAATGAAAATTTAAATACAAACATTAAAAAATAGTGGTTGCCCTTAAATAATAATTCAATTCTCTAATGGTCTTTGTTTATTGTTTTATCACTCTTTATTTATTTTTTGTAATACAATAAGTATGTAATAAAAATATATTATTTCAGGCACGCCACTAGAAAAAAGATTGTATAAATTACAAGATCAGATGAAGTAAACGAATTATTCGATTTATCAGAAAGCTTAATCAATGCGAATCTGTCTTTGGGAGTTTTCTTTTTAATATACCAGTTATACAGATTAATCAATCTTAGAACTTTATTGCAAACTCTTCATATATTATTTTTTCATATTTTGATCGAATTGATTTCGAACGGAATATAACTGCAATTATTCAACAAACTTACAATATATATTTGGTTATGATGTATTGAAAAAGTAATTTACTTTTTGACTAGTTCTAGTCTTAAGCCATTCGCTTCCGTTATAATATGCTTGATACTGTGACATATTAAAGCAGGGGCTACCAACCCCGTACCCGCGGGAACCATGGCAACCGCTGACTGATTTCGATGCGCCCGCAAAACTTGTTTGGGAAAATCGTTATATTTTTGAGACACGAGATTTGAGTGATAATTTGGGCAAATTGTTAAATTCCTGGGTTAGGAATAACCTTGAAAAAATTTGGTGCACGCCACCCTATCAATATTTTAGAATGTGCTCTAGGATCCAAAAAGGTTGGTAATCCCTGTATTAAGGAATAAAATCTTCTTAGAAATTCATTTTAAGGTCTACCCAGTCATAAATTAGATTCTAGGCAAGATAAATATGCATTGTTTTTATTCGTGAAAATGTGTTGATACTACTACCGAAACTGATCTTGTTCTAAAATAAATAATATAGAATTAATGCAAAAAAAAACATATTTTCAAATTTCACCGTGGGTTATTGACAGAGTGCACATTACATTTTTTTTAAGCATTTGAGAGCTGTGATAAATTTTCTCCCCGAGTTGATATTTTAATAATATTTGGCTTCTTCAATATTCAACAATGCTCAAGATAAAAAAAAATGTTTAAAAGGCATTAAATGAAGTCCTTGATCGTAGATCATGGGCCTCAAATAAGTCATTGCAATAAGAATTTATCATATACCTGGTTTATATTATAACATGTTTTTTTCTACCTTTTTTACAGCAAAATGAAAGCAGTTTTTGATGGCGGTCTTTAAAAATACAGTTGTATCTTAGCATGGAGCAACAAAATCGATCTGTTAATAAACTTCACAATTCAAATTAAAATTAATTGTCATCCATCGTTATTTAGAACTGAACTATAATTATACAGATTTTTTACAAATCGTAACGTAAGTAAAAAAGACTACGCCATCTGTTACAATGTTATAAAAACTTTGATGCAATGCAATATGTAGTCAAACAAATTAATCATAATATATTATACCTATCAGATATTATTTACATATATTAAAACACAGCTGTGAAGGTTAACTTCCCCATTAGTAGCCTCATGGAAATAAATACTGATATTATATTCCATTGAACAAATATCGACAATCTCCAATTAGGGAGCGGAGCGATCAAAAAGTGTAAAATTTAAATATATATCGAGTAACCATTGAATTCTGAGAAGGTTTTTTGATAAATATATCTTTTATTCATCACCAATATACAAAGGAAGTAATTCCGAATAATCTTCATCACTTCCTGCCGAAATGAATTATTTTGTGTCCATGAAAAACTTTGGGAAAAGCATTTAAAAAGTTTTCTCTTTCGATAGGGAATCCTGTCTCCCAAAAAACTTTTCTTGAAGTATCTGTATTGATCTATTACGACGTTATAATTATTATTTTCCGTTTCCTTGATTAATCTTAATAGAAAATATTTTCCTTATAAATTCAGTTGGAAGTTATTGACATTAATTACTTAAATATTATAAAATTTTCCCAAAACTTTATAAATCTCTAAATATGTTTTTTTTTTATTTTATTTTTTAACGTTAAACTAAAACAATTAAAATCTTAGTTTCTCAATACGAGTTATACTTGAAAAAATACTGTAACAAAGTTTGAAAATATTAAAATAAAAATTGTTTGAAAAAAAAATTGAGCAACTTAGCTGTGCTTAATTCATTTTCACTATTAAAATAAATAAAAACTTATTATAAACAAAAGGTGATACATCAAATTTTAATCGTAATCTTGTACATTTTATTTTATGCACGGCTTGTCACTTCACGGCTGATTTTGAATGAATGATGATTTCGAAGGGTGAACAACAAGTCATTGGTACATATGTGATATAAAGTTTAATTCAAATTTGTAAAAACAGTCATTTCTCGTTCACAATTTTCAGTGCTTGAACAACACTTGCTGCCTGGTGAATTTTCATGTGCAAAGGCGCAAACCATCTACAAATCATTAATAATTTTAATCAGTCACGACATTTATAACATGTCTATTGAAATTTCACTTGTCTTTAAAGTAAACATATGCATGCTATAATACACCTGATTTGCCTTTTTTCGTTGGCCTGTTAAATAAGCTTGGCCATTCAACCATACAGTGAACCGATCGGCTTCTCCAACTTGGAGACGAATGAGGTAAGTTTCCAATATTTTTGCGGTCACATACGAAGAGCAAACAGAACACAACTCATTGAAGCTTTTTATTTTTGAGGGACTGATTTTCTGATCATTTAAATGTAAGCCATCAAGTTTTAAGTATTTACTCCTAAGACACTCCCAGTCAAGAAAAAAACAGTATATACGATAAACTTTTGTTGTGTCACTGCATACTGACAAGTACAATTAAGGAACGATAAGCAGTGGTAGGCGGAGAATGGCAAGTATGGTATATTTTTATCACAGTTGTTATTATAATATTATGATAATCAAAAGGCGGCTTTTCAATCAAAAGGCACTTAGCAACTTTTTACGTTAAATCGACTCGCTCCTTCACCGTTTTGAATTATTATTTATTTTATAAAAATCGAAGAGTGTAGAATTGGGAGGTGGAATTACTTTGAATAAATTTCCATGTTTCCATTATCATTTATTCGCTCAATCAAATCAGCATAAAGGCCATCTGTCAAGATTTTATCACGCCATCCTCGCTCCCGTCCCACTCTTCGCGCCCGCTCTACAACAATGAAGATACCTGAGCCGGTAAACAGGCGGCCATATTTCTCTGAGGAAACCCCAGGTTCTGGGTGTATTTTCGAACTAACGATTCGACCTCGTACGTCATACGGCCTCGGGTTATAAATCAACTGTTGGAGCTATCGCTGTGTGCGCGCCGCCGACAGTATCAGTTTGGATTTGATCTCAAACGGTGGTCCGAATGTAAGTTTAGTTGCCTGAAAGTAAACACCGAAAAGAAAAATTAAAATATTTGTACTTGTATTGTGTTTCAAACAAGGCAACGCTAAATTGTGTAAACTTCAACATTCATTTTCATGAAGGACCTAGGTTTCGTATACCAATAGTTTGGCCAACTAACAGTTAGCAATTTATTATTATGGCGTATTCAAATATATGTAACAATTAGGCAATACAGATATCAACCTAAATCACCAAAAATATCTCTTATATTGCACTTCTCCTCTCGTATTATATAGCATGATACATTATAATAGTAACGCATTTCCATACAAAATAAAAAGTGAACAATCTAAAAGTAATTACTACTCGTTGCAAAGTATCGGACTTATTTTTAATTTAATCAACATGACGTGTGTTTGCTTAAAGAATTGAATATAATGATGTTATTAAACTGTTTAATGCTTCGTTAAAAAACTTTAAATAAATAAATAAAGTTTGTACACATTCTCAGAATGTAGAATCAGATAAATGAGTATATTCTTTAGAAATAAAAAGGTTCCCCACTGCTGGTTTAAACATTCAAGTGAGTTAATTTGCATCAGCTAATAATCTAAGCCACCTGTGTGGTCGAGTGGTCAACGTTGTTGGCTTCGGCTACGGAGGGCCGGGTTCAAATCCCGGTACGGACAGTTTATAAATTGATTTTTCAATCGATTTATGAACTTCTGTTCAAAGGCATGGATGTATGTTATGTCTTGAATTCCCCCCTCTCATCCATCCTATCCTATGAATGGGGCGTATCGAGAGTGATTAGCTTACCACTAATCCTGTTCTAGCCCTATTCTTCTATCCCTACTCTCTTTGGAAAAAGAGAGATTGAGCAACTGAGTAACAAGCAGTTCTCGTAGAAACACTTCTGTTGAGATAAACTCCATTAGGAGTCCATATGCTCCACATTGGGAGCGGACATGGTTAAAAAAAAAATCTATTGTGTATGAAATTGTTTTTATTTAACTCAGGGTGCTTTTTTGTTTTATGTTTGGGTGCTTGTGTAAGTCGACAAGAAATGGTAATTTAAAAGAGCTTGTGTCCATTCACTCTTTGAGAATCTGTGCTATTTGTCTTACCTTAAGATGCCAAGCAGGTACGTAGAATCCAGAGATTTTCTCTCACCATCTTTAGGCTTCAGAAATAGTCGCCGTGAAATATTTATGATACCACGGTCACCTTCCGTGGGATTCTTATTTGCGGACAGAACCTCACCCTTTGAACCTATCCTTCCGTGCATTGTTTTAGGTAAATAATATCAAAATAAGGCACTCAAAGTTTTTGTTTTGACATTTAAAAAATAGGTTTGTCTATCAGCAAGCGTAAATTTTATTTATTGTTTATTCAATATTATCAGGAAAAACAATGACCATCAATTGAAAATGTTTCAAATGATTTTTGATACCAGAAACAACTATGACATATATTTGATACTATGAATTTTTTGCTTGTTATTGACACAAAAATGACTCATTAAATATCTTCATTAAATATATATATATATATATATATGCATGTCTACTTCTAATGTGGAGCATATGGCCTCTTAATGGAGGTATCTTAACAAAAGTTTTCTCTACGTTTTCAGGCCCTCAACCTCTCTTTTCCGAAGAAAGTAGTAGGAATAGACAAACAAGACTAGGTGAGGACTAGATATTAATCGCTCTCGCTGCGCCCAGTAGAAATTGATGAATCGATCTAAAAAATACTATGGGTACTGGAGTTTGAAGCCGTGAGATTCGGCACGGAAGCCAACAACGTTAACCGCTGCGCCATGGGACAAATCATTTAAATTACTTCAAAAGAAAGCATAAAAAAACTTAAGCAGCAGAAATAATTTTGAAAAAATCTAAAATAGAATTGTATTAAAAATATATATATGTATTTGGTATTACAGCCAGTGGTGTAGTGGGGCCAGGTCGGTGACTTGGCACCTGAAAATGAGCCAGGGCGCCGCCCTGCCACCTTTTGACTTGTAATTTAATTTACAAGTAAATACAAATATTATAAAAAAAAAAAAATGGTTTTTTAACTTCGGACGGATATAAAAAAAAACGACAAAAAATAGGGAATATATAAATGACCGAACTGGTACCTATTTATTTACTATAACACTACTGATTAAAGCTAATGCCAATGCTCCAAGTCTCTCGAAATCAACTCGAGATAAATTGACATCAGAAACACATAATAAGATTTTAAACTTATTGTGTTTGACATTGACTTTACCGGAATTTGAACCCAGACCTGCCTGGTTGGTAGTACTTAGCTCTTAACAACTAGACTACAGCGGGTGAAATATAGATTCTTGGTCCTACATTTTGGTAAATCAATTGAGCGCATTCAGTGATTCTAACACGACACGAAAAAAAACAAAGCAATTGGCAAGGGGAGAAGAGTATTAAAGGTGCTGTGTGATAGCCATATAATTCACATAGGGAGCGGTAATAATCTAAAAATAGTGCCGCAAAAGTGTGGTTTTACAACCAAATACGCCTTTCTTTATTGCAGTACTTTTTGCACCCTAATTTAGGTATACCTACAAATTCTATTCTCATTACGCTACAAGCGAAGTGCGTACTTTATAGTACTGATGTAGTCATGCGAAGCTTTGCTCCCCAACCCCAGAAGAAAAGTTCACCAACTGTGAGTTTGAAAACGTAGAACGGGAAAGTACGTACACGCTACGTGATACCAAGGTTTTGCACCACTTAATTGTGATTGGCTATAATTTATTCAATGTTACGGTAAAATATCAAAAAGAGATTTTCGAGCCTCAATCATAATTCGACTGTGGAAAGGAAAAAGGACTTAACCCTCAATTTTCCAAAACAGATTTTTTTTCGATAATCACAATTTATACAACTTGACACACATTCTATCAAAAGGATGGAAGCTGAAAATTCCGAATAAGTACCTGAATTTAGCTTTTAAGTTTGAAAAATATGACCTTGTACAAAATTAAAACCAAGAAAAAATACTAAAATCAAGGTTTCAATTTTGATACACGTTATATCAAAAAGATGCAAACTGCAAATGCCGAATAAGAATCTAAATTTAGCTTTTAAGTTTGAAAAAGATGACCTTTTAAAAACTTAAAACCAAGAAAAAACACCGAAATAAAGGTTTTTCCGAGACAATTTCTTTAATTAATATTAGGTTATGTCATTTAAACACCAGTTTAGAAGTATCCGTGCACTTCAAGGTTGTGTATAATTCATAATTTGCATATGTCACAAAATCATCAAAACACGTTTTTAGCGCCTCCTGTAAAATTTGATATGTGTGGGTCACGTCCTTTTTCCTTTCCACAGTCGATATAAAAACACATTTTCAAAACTAAGCACAAACAAAATAACTGTTATTGACCAACTAGAATTGAAAAAGGTTCTGATATTTATAAATATATTTATATAGTCAGATTTTAGTGTTTAGTATGTTGTCTATAAGTCACGGTGCTCGAATCCTATAACGGGCAGCTAATTTTTTTAATCGATTAATGGGTTTCAGTCGCCTGTGTGGTCTAGTGGTCAATATCGTTGGCTTTGGCTATGGAGTTCACGGGTTCGAATCCTTGTAAGGATAGTTTTATAAATTTATGAATTTCTTTTAGAAGTCATAGATTTATCATATATGTATGTGATGTCTTGAGTTCCTTTCTCCCACCCATCCCAGCCTACAAAAGAGGCGTAGTGAGAGCAATTAGCTAACCATTTGTCCTACCCTAGCCCTATACTTCTATTCCTACTCTCTTTAGAAAAATGAGAGGTTGAGCAACTGAGTGATAAGCAGTTCTCGTAGAAACACATATGTTTAGATAAACTTCATGGTTAAAAAAAATGTTTCAATACTAATTTTTTGATAACTTAAATATAAAAAAAACAATTTCATTTTTTTTTATATTTAAGTTAATTAATCAAGAAGTTCTACACTGGGAGCGGACATGGATAAAAATGGATACTGTTTAAAGACACGAATGTTAGTGATATTGAATTTTTTTTTTTTCAGAAATTAGTGATGTAAAATTAATTGTGATTTATTTATATCAAATTATACAGTCAAAAACACGATGCAAAATATTTTAATTAATTATTTTTTAAAATAACCTTTCACCAAATAACAAAGTGTTATTTCTTTTGAGTTTCCGCTTGAAGAAAAGCTAAAAAAATCTCTTTATTATAAAGCCCATAATCACCTCATTAATTTTTTTCGTAATGCCATAAATAGATCGTCTGAAATTGTATTTTTGGAAATTTATAATCATAAAGTTAATTTAAGATATCACAAACGATGTTTTTATAAATAAAACCAGCTTCATTTTAAAATATTTAAACGTTTTTATACACTGTTATGTTTAACTGTTTTTTTCATGTAATGACTCTTTTATTGTTATCATATTTTATAACAGAAATCGATAAGTTGATTTATAAAACTTTGTTTGTTCTGGGACTTGAATCTGTGAGATCCGTCACGGAAGCCAACGATCTGCATTGACCACTACGCCACTTATTCGATTTTATGAATACCACACTGATTTATGGCAAGCATTTTTTGCTTTAACCCCAGCTTTTTACCACTATACCGAAAATTTATAATTTCAAATTGTAGGTCGGAGAAAACACATATTATAAACTTTTTTAATTTAACAAAGCATAATATTAGTTGACAAAGACAATTGTGGCAGCACATTGTTACGTCACTGATCATAGAGAGACGTTAAAGCTTATGTCGATATCTCTGGAGAGCTATAACCATACCTTTTTCTCTTTTTAAATGGTTGCTTTGAAGTCATGCTAAGCTATTGGTACATGGAAATCTGTCTCGAAAAAATCCGAGACTAAATTCCTGGGAAATTTAATCTTTTTGTCAGTTTTGGTTTTCAGGACATTATAAAACTACAGTTAGACGTGAGACCCATTATTTTAATAAAATTTGTAGAAAATATATTTTTTTATTCAAATCAAATAAATCTTGAGAACCTTTATAGTTTGAAAAGTTTTTTTAACAGAAGCGGAAGGCAGTAAAAAATGGAATAAATTTTTTGAAAGTTCTTTTATTTGAAACACAAAATATAAGCAATACGTGTGATGTATACTAGTTAGTTTGTTAATTATAACATGAACTTACTGACCCAGTGATTCATTCTTTGAAAAACAGCGCGTATTAATCAGAAAAATAAAACGAATAACTCGAATAAATGCTGTGTAATGATAAGTTATATAAATATGTTTACTATAATACATTCACAATTTGTTTAATTCAAAATTAAAAAAAACACTACCGTAGAGTTCGAGTTACCCACAAATTTAATGATCGACAGAGAAAATGGAATTTACTTAAGCGGTTTTGTTTTAAATTTAACGCACACTATGTTAAAAATATATATTATATTTATAGAATAAATGTTACTACACGCCTGTGTCGAGTGGTCAACGTTGTTGGTTTCGGCTACGGAGGGCCCAGGTTCAAATCCCGGTACGGACAGTTTTTATAAATTGATTTTTCAAGCGATTTATGAATTTCTGTTCAAAGGCCTGGGTGTATGTGATGTCTTGAATTCCCCCCTCTCACCCATCCTATCCTACGAACGGGGCGTATCGAGAGCGATTAGCTTACCACTAATTCTGTCCTAGCCCCTATCCTTCTATCCCTACTCTCTTTGGAAAAAGAGAGGTTGAGCAACTGAGTAACAAGCAGTTCTCGTAGAAACACTTCTGTTGAGATAAACTCCATTAGGAGTCCATTTGCTCCACATTGAGATCGGACATGGTTTTAAAAAAAATACTTTATGTGGTTTAATATTTTTTCATAAAAATGACTACACTACTACGGTCTAAAGATCCGAGAATTTCCCGGGATATGACAATTTTATGTCTCTAGTTCCGGGACTTTAAAAAAGCCGACACTTAAAAATTTCTTATTAGTACCGACGATGTATTCGAATCAAAAGAAAAATGCTAATATAGGAAGTAATAAGAGCAACTTTTGGGTGGGACAGAATCCAGTGACGCCCTTTTTGTACAAAAATAAAATATTTTCAAACACATACTTAAAACGTTTATCAAATTGAAAGTTTCAATTTTTCACTGACATGAACAGCAACCTAGCTTAAAATGTAGGAAATTGATACCACATAATATTGAATTTTCTCAATTGAGTTGGACAGCGTGAACTAAAAGTACATGTGACAGTGGTAGAGTGTGACCCGTATATAAAGTGACCGCGATTGCAGAAATCAATATTCGCTTGTGCTTTGTAGCCGGGAATCTTTTGTATTGACCACAGACTATTCTTCATGACCCTTTTATAAAAGCATTTTCCATTGCAAGCACTGGATTTAATAGAAAACGCTGCGTTTTTAATCCATTGTTTAATTTGTACCTTTGAATTTATATTGAATTTGGTTGTTTCCCGTAATGTAACAGATAAATTGTTTGCAGCAATTGAAATTATAATACTCAACTCATGTTGAAAGACTTCGGCTTTACCAAGAAAATACTTTCAACTGATAAAATTAAATATGATTGCAATACACTGGACACCCTTTGTACACAGCAGATACGTTCCAGACAATACCATGTAAAAAAATATTTTTTAAATATTAAGAAATGGTAGATAGGTTTTCTTATATACAAATCAATTCGAAATATCGGAAAATAAAGTTTTTTATTATATCTTAATTTTATGAAAAAAGAAACTTTAATTCTACCGAACTTGTTCTTTTCATCATTTGAAATATACAAAGTCTTTGTAATATAATAGAGTTACCAATTTTTTTCCTGGATGGGCAGCTTAAAATCTGTGAACTTGTATATTAAAAAACAATTAACGCTTTATATATAATAAATAATATAAACATATAACGTACGCTACAATTAGTTTAACGTCATTTTACATTAAATGTCTATTTAACTTTGGTATTGCCAAACATTAAAAAATAATTCTGACATATTTACAAACATATTTTATTCAGTGTATTATAATTCCAGTCCTATATTTGTGTTACCATACATTCTAAAATATTATATTATGTAGCTTTAAAAAAGTGGAGTGTGCAAAATAAAAGGTGTACTGCAAATATTGAATTCATATGCAGGATACAAAACAAAACTGTATTTAAAAATTCTCGTTGGATCATTTTTTAATCTGAATGTCTGTTGTTCTTTCTTTTTTTGCGAAACAAATTCATTTGAATTTTACCCACGAATTATATACGAAAAAGCTTTCCAAATATTTATAAAACACAAACAAGTGTTTATTTGTTTCAAATTCAATAGAGACTGCTTGAGTATTTTTAGCGGGTGAAATACGCGCTAACAAACTTGTATGGATGGAAAATTGTTTAATATTTCGAATTTGCCAATTTTCCTCGCTCGGATAGTGTGTGGCTTTTAGACCAAAGTGCAAATGAATCACGGGAGAAAAAACATTTTGCAACGAAAGCTTCGGGCAGTCTGCCAACATTTGGTCGTTAGTTAAATTTGTATCGATTTTTAATTTGTATCAATGATGCCGTTTTCTATGTCGATAGTCTTTCCGAGTATAGTACTTTGAAAAGCCTTATCAAGCTTTATACAGCACTAACGATATGTATTTATAATACACGTAACATTATTTTTCCATATAAAAACCAGGGCTGTGAAGTCGGAGTCATGAAATTGTAAACGAAGAGTACAATAAAACCATATAAAAATGCATAATTTTTTAACTGGTAAAAGATTTTTTGTCAAAGTCAGACCAATTTTAAAAGTCCTTCATGTATTTTCACAACTAATTTTTCAACATTTATAACCAAATTAAAAATCTTAATAAAACTGTTCTTGAATGATTAAAAAATAGCAAGCTTGAAGTGTACATAGATTAGATTCACCAAATTATATATAAACATATATTTTTTAAACTATTGCCGCAAATCGACAAAAATTTTGTTGAACTTTATTTTATTAATGTGAAATGTTATTTAATTATTCAAAATACATTTATGAATGATTTTGCATTTATTTATTCACTCAGGGAAGAAATATTGTGGCCACCTCTGATATACCATAAAACAGAAAAATATCCATGGTTATAATATGTCTGTCTGTCGCACTATTACTTCAAAACGGTAAACTAGTAACGTGATATTTGGACATGTCATTATAGCCATCATTCAAATTTCAACATAAGCTAGCACCAGAATAACACCATAACGCAGACGTCAACATTTGTATTTCCAGTGTCTGCTTTTGAAAGTTTAATATAACCAAGGCAAAGCTGGGTAGTACTTCAACCTATTCCATTTATAAAACAGAAATTTTGTATTTGAAAAAACGTGGTATATATTCCAGTAAATAGTAATTTAATTGTGAATTAGTAGAAAGCTAGCATTATATCATTAAAGAATGTGTTTGAATATATCTCAGGCAAAACCGGGTTATATCACTAGTTATCTAAAATTCATTATCAGCTTCTTTCTGGATTCATTGATGAGTTATGGAGTATTGACGTTAGTGTAAATTTTATTTTAAGAACACTTTTTATTTTAATAATATCAGAAAGCGTCATTCTTTTACGTCTCAGTATATTTTACCATGATTGACATTTTAAACAATACACACTTAATAAAGCAAGCACGAAACTCTTTCAATAATAAGCATGACGACACGCTGTCTGAGGCATCACAATATTATTTTTAGTTCGCATTTCATTCATTGTTTATCTGTCACACTGCTCAAATAAATAACATCACTTTCAGCTGAATACAAAAAAAAATTAACCACAAAAACAAAAGAAAGGCCGTTCTTTATGTTCTGTGTATTGTTTCAATCAATGAATAGAAGAGAAGGCTAGTTTATGTGGCAGTAGAGAAGAATACAAAAGCAATCTAAAATAGTATAATATCTTCTATATAAAGAACAAAAACAATAAAAGCATCAGTGAGTAACTTATTGTATAAACTGATTATAATGTTTTCGTGCGAACTTTTACACTTAACGTAATATTAAATTTAAGCACAAAATTTCTTCTTTGAAGAAATATTAAATAAACATTGGCTTAAAAAATAAATTAGAACCAGCTATGTTTGTCTTTAATAACTTAGGTCGAAACTTATTTAATGTTTTTTGATGATAATTCTTAAATTTTGTGAATTGGAATACACATCTTAAATCTGCCGCGAGCTGTATTAATACTGACAAATTTAAGGATCGATGTGTCTTTGTATTAGTTTTTTATGAAAAGCAGCCTCTTATGCGTGGTTCTTATAAGGGTGGTGGTTTCCAACCTTTATGTTACTACACCTCCTTTAAAGAAAAAAATATCTTCGCGCCTTCTCGTCTTTTATTTCATGTACCGATAAAGACACGCTTTAAAGAGTCAATAATTATTTTTGGAATGTTCGCTCCTCCCTTTGCAATAGTCCACGCCTCCTAGGTTGGAAGACGCTGTATTAGGGCATTCAATCCCGAACTTTTTTTTCAATCCTGCGATTGAACATTTACAATTAAATCGTGAAAAAATTCTGGATTTACAGGAATTTGCAAAATTCAGAAAATGTGAAAATGTGATATTTTTTTTACTTTTTTTAGCTCTTCCTGGGATTTCAAAAATGTTGACTGACACTGCCCAATTTGACAACCCAGGAATTTACCGAAATCCCAAAATGAAAAAATGTGGGACCTTTGTTTACTACTGACACAATCCCAGAATCACACAGTAGGACGGGATCCCGAGATTGGGCGCCTTATTGCTTTACTATCTGTGTCATTGACATACACTCTCAACGGTTTGGTTACGTCGAGCAACACACCAACTAAATTCCTTCTATGTAAATCGACTGAATTACTTTATAATAAAATGTTCTCTGTTAAATTCAGTAAACCTTTTAAGAGGTCTTTGATAGTTACAAGTTTACTCAAAATGAAGTGATATATTATGCTTCAAATATTACCAGTTCTTTGTATAAAACCCCAAAGCTTTTCTTTGCGTAAAACGTTTTCTGTGTCATATATAGCGCCGAAAAAATCTAAGGTTTTAGTATGGCATGCGAAAATAGATTAGCAGAGTTAATGGATTTTTTTATGAAATATATTCTCGGGTGCAATATTCCTTCCCGAGTGAAGATGTGCCAAGGAGATTTATTTTCAATTTGCAAACCAATATTACCATTTCCTCTGACAGAAAGTGATAAAAAACATCGGTGTAACGTTATTTTTCTCAAAGCAATTTTTGGTGATGACGACGTACGATTTTTAAACAAGATAACGATTGCTTCATGAAGTAGAAAATACCACCAGAATTGCTTTTTTATTCGAGTTTTTGACAGAAATTTTCACAGTGGTTCATTACTGATAATGTAATATTTGCTATTATTCCACACTTATTTTATCGTGATAATCGCCCACTCGAATTATTCATCGCGTGGATAACAAGACGCAAGAAAATTGGTCGTACTAAATATATAAAAACACGCGCGATATAGTTATCTAAACATTATGCGAACTGACTACCAGTTGGCAGCTCCACCTATCAACATTTGTCGAATGTTCTTGTTTGATGCAGACAACGTGTAAACAGAAGGAAGCTTTGAATGTTTTTTGAAGGGCATACCTTTGATGCTATCGTCACACAAATACTTGAAGTTAATATAGTTTTTACCCTTAAAATTACCCTACGGTGACCCAAACATTGTCAGATTTGTTGAAACTCAATGCCGGACATATTATATGTCACGCATTGATGAATACAAACAAAATGTCAGGACCTGTAGATACTTGCGATCAGTGACCGGCGTAGGAGAACGGGTGAGAAAATGCAACTACTTATTCATGGTTTTTATTGAATTGGTATTAACTTGGAAGGGTTCCACCTAGGGTATCCAATCCCGAAGCCTTTTTCCAATCCCGGGATTGATTTATTTTGAATCCCGGGATCCCGGGAACGAGATTTTCTCACCGAGGAATTTGAAATCCTCAATTTGCAATACTTTTTCCTGGAATCTCACGGAAACTCGTTTTTTTTTTAGCTCACCGAAGAATTTGAAATCTCCGATTTGGTATACTTTTTCCCAGAATCTCACAGAAACTCGTTTTTTTTTTTAGCTCACCGAGGAATTTGAAATCTTCAATTTGCCGATTTCGTGTAAATTTGCTCAAAATTTTTCAATCCCGAAATCCCGGGATCGCGGCCATCTCAATCCCGGAATTTTGGGATCAGAAAATTGAACGGGATCCCGGGATTGGATGCCCTAGTTCCACCTAAAATTAATACATTTTGTTTCACAGTTTTTGGTAGTTTTTTGGCACTGTGATGGGAAACGTTTATATCTGATGTTAGCACAATTTTACAGGAGAGCAAAATCATTTTTTTTAAATCAACGTCACACTTAAGAATTATATGTGATATTTATATTTAACAATCAGTCAACATTGCTGACTTCCGTGACGGATCTCACGGGCTTGAGAACCGATACGAGCAGCGTTGTTTACCCTCAAGTCTTTTCCTATTGCTATATTTCTATAGAATATATCTACTACTCTTTTTGAAAAAGATTGGTTGACCAACTGAGTAACAAAAAGTTCTTTTATAAAACTTCTATCGAGATACCTTTATTAGAAGGTCTTATACTCTTTTAAGGGAGCTTAAATGGATTAAAAAAAAAAAATTAGTGCAGAAGAAGTGGGATACACTTACGCAAAAAATTAATAAAGTATCTCACAAGAATTGATGATAAAGATTTGACCATTTCAGTAATTTCTCATTTGTAGTTCAGAAGCTTAGTGCTGTTTATTTTTATATAAATTAAAATATTTCGGGCTCGGGATTAAAAAAGAGCCCGTGGTGCAGTAGTTAACATCGTTGGTTTCTGTAGCGGATCTTACGGGTTCAAGCACCATAACCTTACCCTTCCAATCCTTAAATAACGGAAGCTCACGACAGCGATTAGCTTACCACTATTCATGTCTTAGCCGTATTCTACTTATGTTAAGATATTTATATTAGGAAGCCATACGCTCCACATTGGGAACGGACATATATTAAAAAAAATGAAAATCTTAAAACGCACCTCACTTTAATTTTGAAAGTAGTTTGATTCGCAATCACCGAATTGCATTTATTTTTTTATACAAAATTATTTCACAACTGTTTTTTATTAAAATAATAGTGATTGCCCAGCATGCGTTGCGCTGCCACTCAAAGAAAGAAAGTCTTTGTTTTTTAATGTTTATTGAAATATTTTTGGGTACACCGGAAAGGTATAGGACGCATATGCGACAAACCTACACATTAACGTATTGGCATCCCACTGTTGATTTATAAATCTTTTTGGGCGTCTGCACAACAACTCACCAAAATGTTATTGCAATCGGATGAACGGTATAGAAACGCACACGAGACAAACAAACAAACAAACAAACAAACTTGCTTCAACAATCAAGCACTTGCTATCATTAAATATTAATTCGAAGGCTTAAAAACAAATCAACTCATTAATAATAGGTCGGATATAACCCTAGATTTATTTTAAACATTCCTATTATCTGGTCATTAATATTTTCAAAAAATCCCCATAATTATAACAAACCTACTTAATCCATTGAAAATTGTATACATTCAGTTTTCGCTAATTTACATTTTAATAGCCTTTTAACTTAGTGATCTAATTATATTTTTGTTTATAAACGATACAAACTGCTTACTACGCGTCATTTCAAGTACATCTGTGCACTTGGAATGCCCGAAGATGCCGAAAGACGAAACCCGGGTCGTTAGCGACAAAACTCATGGAAAAGTACAAAATTCAAACAATTCAAATTTAAACAAACAAACATTTATTTTTATAAACATAAATATTTAGATGTCACATAAATATAATTTTAAGATTTTCACTAAGCTCAAAATAAACAATTTTAGATTTCATATACCAACATGCAATATATTACTAAAGATATTTAAAAAATATATTTTTATTTATCATCTCCTTGTTGAACCTTTTCATATATTTTTTTTGTGAAATATACGACGCTTAACAGAGTTATTCATCCGAGATATCAAGTTTCATGTCTGTTATTATGAGGATAATATAAGAGCAAAAGCATTTTTCTTACCCACCGCGAGTACGAAGTAAAAACTGAATTATCTCAGAAACGAGTGCTTCCCGGCAACTTTCATTTTCGTCTGAGGTATCTATCTCATGATGCCCTAATATTAACCATTCGTCTTGAGGCTGGAATTATACCGCTAAGGCTACCAAACAGCCCGCGGGATCAAAATAACTTCTACTTTTTTAGCTTTGGTATTAGTGGATTAATAAAAAGAAATAATATATAACTTTTAACAACAGTCAAAGGAAAAAAAACGACTCAAAAATAGAGCATTCAATAAGACAAATAAAAATCAGCCATTGTTTTATGCGATACAGTTATTTAAGTGTGTTGAGACACATGATTCTTTTTTCCATTCTTAAAAACATACGGTATACGGTCCAAGTACTTGTTTGTGTACAGAAAATATCCATATTTTATAGTTAGATATATTTTACATTAATTTGAAATTTATACTGTTAGTATTCTACTAATATTTTGTATAACTGATGTGACTGTTGTCTTTTACCCTTTCAAACCATTGAGAGACAGATTTAATATGTAACTGAATTCTAGCCTAACAAAAACACTTTCACATTTTTCATATTAAGCTTAAATTTTTCTAGAGTCAGTATGTTTACTAGGGTATCCAATCCCGGAGCCTTTTTCCAATCCCGAGATTTCGGGATTGATTAATTTTCAATCCCGGGATTGGACTTTGCTCAACGAGGAATTTGAAATCCTCAATTCGCTATACATTTCCCCCAGATTATCTCCAAACCTCGTTTTTCTTTTTTTTTAGCTCACCGAGGAATTTGAAATCATCGATTTGGTATACTTTTTCCCGGATTATCACAGAACCTCGTTTTTTTTGTAGCTCACCGAGGAATCTGAAATTCTCGATTTGCCAATTTCGTGTCAATTTTCGGGATTTGCTCAAAATTTCTCAATCCCGAAGTCCCGGGATCGCAGCCGTATCAATCCCGAGATTTCGGGATCAGAAAATTGAACGGGATTCCGGGATTGGATGCCCTAGTGTGGATGAACGCAATACGTTAAGTCATATGTAACCATCTGAAATATTTAAAAGAAAATTTAGTTTTAAAACCAGACTCTAAAACTCACACCTATATTGAACAATTTATAACCGGAAATTTGATCCGGCGTAGGCATAGAGTTTTTACAATTTTTCCAATTTTTTGATCACTGTATAGATATGAACTTATAGTTTATCGATGCCTACAGATGCCATCGTCACAGATAGGCCCAAAAATCTTCAACAGGATATTACACTAAAATAATTGCACTTTCTTAAAGTCGTGTGAACTTAGTTTCCAGGCCTATCTAAGAAGTTTTTAACTCAAGCCATGTCAAATATCATGGGACTTGGGGAAGCTGTACTTATTATACTGTTATAGTTACAAAAAAGTTGAATTTCTTTTTTAGATGAAAAACAGTGCGATATCTGTTTGATTGCTTTGAATAATATTTATTTAAAAATAAAAGCGTACAAAAAACATCGCAAAAACTAAAATTAAATGGGAACAATACTCTTTTGTTTGGAGGAAAACAAATATTTTCAATTTGAATTCGTAAATATTTTTGCCCAATGAACGAATAATAAACAAATATTACTATTGAGTTTTTAATTGCCGGCTGAAATATTTTTTTATGGCGCAGTTTGCAAAAAAGCATAACTAAGCACTATCAGGTGAGTTACCTTTGTTCATGATAAGCAGAAATGGCCATGGTATGTATAAAAAATATGTCTATTGCATAAAGCATTTGTACCAATAATTTGCAATGTGAAAGTTAAAATAATGTCGTTTAAATATAAGCATAAAATTAAACATTTTTTTATATTCTACATTCAAGAATAATTGTAATCCATAAAAATTCAATGCACCCATTTTCTTATAAACTAGCCGCTTTTCATTCAGAAATACATAGACTTGTAAGTGTTCCTTTAAACGAAATAAACTTTAATATCGAATTGAAAATCATCAAACAAATCGCCATAAACAATGGATACGATATATCTCTTATAGACAATCTTTTATCAAAAAAACAAACTAAACTTGCAGAAAAAATGTTATTTAAAGGTATAGTGTCAAAGGACATAGATCATACTAGGTATTGGCGTAGAATCATTTTTTTAGGAAATACAAGTCTTAAAATTAAAAAACAGCTAGCTGATAGTGTAAGACCTGCTTTTTACTGTAAAAACTCTTTAGGCAAATTATTAGTTAATAATAAAGATAAAATACATTACTTAAATAAATCCGGGATTTATAGATTGCAATGCTCTTGTTGTACAAAGTTTTATATCGGCAAAACAGAAAGAACACTGAACATCCGGGTTTTAGAACATATGGCAGCCTTTAGATTGAAAAAAGACACGTCTACTTTTGCTAATCACTTAATATCGGAAGGACACGTGTTCAATCAGGAACAAGGGATAAAAATGTTACACCCAAATACGGACAGTCATAAGCTCTTTTTCCAAGAAATTTTAGAAATCAACAAAGCACAGCTGCAAAATCTTCCGATTTTAAACGAAATATCAAATTTTCCCACATCTCCTCTTCTATACCCTATATAACCATAAAATCATATAATCATAAAACCTTTGCCGACAAACAAATTATATAATTCTTGAAACTGCTCACTAGTCAAATCTGTTGGCATTCCCATGGGCTTATCCTTTTTGCCAGCAGTGGCTCTGGACTCAGTGATGCATTTATATCTTATATAAACACGAAACTTTCATTTACTAAGCGTCAGTTCAAGTTCATCCGTGCACTTGAATGCCTGAAGATGCCGAAAGGCGAAACCCGGGTCGTTAATGACAAAATTTGTGAGAATGTACATAGTTTGAACGATTCAAATTCTTTTCAATCCTTTTTTCATTATGTTGGCTGGGTTCAAATGGATGATTAAATCTTGAAAAGCTATTGCTATTAAAAATATGAGATATGATTCTGCTTACCAATGATCATTAAGATAATTGTCTTCATGGTGAATTGTATAATAAATAGTGATTTGTGTAGTTTTTTCTAGAAAATTCTTTCTCTTTGAAATAATTATAAATTACTATCACCAAAATATAATCGATAAAGCTAGTAAAACAGCTTTATATGCCATCAATTCACCTTTAAATCATTATTTCAGACGACAATTTTGGGAAATAGAAAAAAAAAGCCACTTATAAATTTAATTTAATGAAAAATTACCCCATATATTGCACTTAAGCAGAGAAAAAAAATTACACGAGAATTCCAAGTATATTAAATCGCAGTTTTCATTTATTATGCTGCGGTAAAATTGACAACCACGAGTAACCACTGTTGGCCATTTTATTCAAACTCATTTATTTCATGCTGCACAAAATTATCAGTCATACTTTCTTAGCAATAAGCCCAGACATATATGGCCGCAGTTGTATTGCCGGACATTGATGTCTGCAAGGTTATCGGCAATGTTGCTGATCATATACAGTTTCGATGCTCGTTTACAGGCACTTTTAAGGATTATATTGCATATGAGCTCGATCTGAAAACCAAAATTTACGAAACGTATGTTATTAAATTTTGGGATTTTTAAGATTAAAAATTTGACGAATCTAAAAATTTCCACCCCAAGTAAAACTTGCCTTAACTTTTCCAACGTAAAAAACAAAAAAAGAGCTATGTATAGTGTTCATTATATAAGTTTTACTGAATAATTAATTATCAGTACCGATTCCATTAGCTGTACTTTTTATTGAAGCAACCATTAATTCAGCTCTTTATCTACTCGCTTTTTTATATATTATTATCTTGACACTTTTTCTTACTCCAACAATATTTTTTTATCAGACCACAGTAAATGTTCAGCGTTGTATTATATCATCGGCAAGTATTATACTCGAGTTTATTGAATAATTTTACTCCTGGGAAATTGTTTTTATATTCAATTTCGCTCTCCTTTTGGTCATCATTTGGTGAATTCATTTATCAGAAGGGCTTTACAAACGATTCGCAAAGGACACTTAGTATTATGAATCTTCGTTTTCACTTTTTTTCAATCAACGTGAGGTAATTTAGGAAAAAGGGGACGCGGTTGTAATTATTAAATAATTTTACAAGCTACTACAGTTTATTAACAAAAAAATGCGAAGGCTTACCATAACAGATATTTGTTAAATTTTTAGAGACGTTTATTTTATTTAATTAATGACTGGTCGTTACTGAAAAATCACTTTAAATATTAATATTTAAGTACAGTTAACTAAGCTCTAAATTATTTATGAAACATAATTGAAAGTCAGTTTTATGAAATTAAAATTATAATTGTTGTGTTAAATATTTTATAAATATTAAAAAACAAAAATTAAAATAAAAATAAAAAATGACAAATCAATTGAGAGTTGAAAATACGTTTTTAAGATTAAATGGATTATAAGCAAAAATTGAGTGTATAAATTAAGAAGTTTTATATCATAAATTAAATTCTAGTAGTGGTAGCATTAAGCCGTAAAAAATATTTTTAAAATGAGGAAGAATTGAATCAAAAACAATCTAAATTATAATTTATTTTATTTGAATCAACAAAAATTTTATGTCTCAATCAGAAAATAAAATTTATAAATACTTTATAAAACTCTATTGTTAAATTATTGTTTATAAATTTGTTTTAATTATTTTTTTCTCACATTTTTATTACATACATAAACTAGATAGCGATATTATATTCTATAGGGTGCCAGTGATATCTCATTACAGGACAACACCCGGAGAGTCTGCTTATCTCAGGATTCCGCATGAAATCAAACCACAATTGCGGTTCACAATCTTTCAATTCCGGTATCTCGGGATTGATCACTTACCATAATATCATGTCACAATTCCTTGAGAACATTACCGAAAAAAGTGTGTGGTTGAAAGATTTCAGATTTTTTTTCAACTTGAAGTGACGATTTGACAGATTCTACAGTTATTTATAAGTGTGGAAACTTTGTTTGAAAAAGTTGCGTCTGCCAGTGAATCCAGTTCTGTTGAGTTCTACTGAAGGATTAATAGTGGATTCCAAAATATCAGTATACAGTGGAACCCCCAATTACAATACTCCGAACTACGCGCTGGCTTGAAATATTCGCAGCCCAATTGAACGGTCGCTTCTACAAGACGGCCGTCTGTGCGGTGCATACAGTCAAATGTTGGCTAGCGTCTGTGTATTCAACACGTGCCAGGCTATACACGCATAGCCGGGTGACTGTCTGTGTGCTGGATTTTGCGCACTCTTTGCATTTTATCACATAGCGGTTTTACTGTACTAAGATGATCCCGGGATTTCGAACCCCAGTCATAACCATATAAATTATGTGTCAACAATCAATTGGGTATTAAAAGAAGTAGATTGAATTTGAATCGTTCAAATTGTGTAAATTTACACAAGTTTCCGGAGTTTACCTTTCGCAATCTTCAGGAGTTCAAGTGCATGGATAAATTTGAACGCTTGAAGTTGCCGAAAAGCTAAGCCCGGGTCGTTAGTGACAAAACTTGTGTGAATGTACGTAATTTGAACGATTTAAATTTAATATTAAAATTTCACCAATCGCCAGTCGACATTTTAAATTAGAAGTAGATTATTTACCGAAAATTCAGACGTGTACAATTTTTTTTTTATTTTTTCCCCGTAACCGCATTGTGTCAACTTTCAGACAGTCAACAAGATCACATTTCATATATTGTTACTCCTGAATATCGTTCACTATGTTGTCCTGCTGTCTTCTGGGATTTGGCATCTGAAGTCTCAGGTATCTGAAGCTGAAAACTTTCCCGAAGATTTGCTTTGTGAACTGATTTGGTAGTAAAACGTGTCAATTTACTATTCATAAGATAAACAGTTTATTTTTATTTTTACTTTGCCGAAAAACGTAAAAAAGCACGCATGTTTGTTTACACCTGTTTTGTAAAGAACTTTCCACTAGAGGAACAAAAATACAAATTTTACCTAAATGGAAACATTTTACCTCATTAGTACTTTAAAATTATCCGTGATTCAAACCAAAATAATTCATGCCCCGAGGTAAACATTCAAACAATTCCTCGCGAAGTTTAGGCGTTTAATAATATGCTATTCATATATGGGCTCTTTTCAAATCAATTCGCAATAAATAATTCAACGCAACACTGTTCACAAAATCAAGAGGCGTTAATAAAATTATCCGTTAAATGTTAAAGCTGCAAAATTATATTATATTTTCAATGTTTTAGCTGGTGAACTTTGATTGTATTAAATATCGACATGTGGTCAATCACTAACCATCAAACTTTGAGTAAAGTGCTAAGTATACTAAAAACTATTTATTTATATTCTTTGATAAAAATTCAAATATGTTAAATTGAGTAAAAAATGTATATGTACTACCGCCTGTGTGGTCGAGTGGTCAACGTCGTTGGCTTTGGTTAAGTAGGTCACTGGTTGGAATCCCATTACGGACAGTTTTATAAATTGATTTTAGAATCGACTTGTGAATTTCTGTTCTAAGACATGGATTTTAGTAATGTCTTGAATTCCTCACTCCTACTTATCTATCATAAAAAATGGGGCGTAGAAAGAGTAATTTTATTTCAATGTATACTAGTCGGTCTGGTTAGCTTCGGTTATGTCTAATTTAGCAAAAAGCTATTTTTTGTGTAATGTTAGAGTTATAAAATATAGATTTGTACTAATTTTCACTTTAATTTAATAATATTAGGACCAGTTTCGCTCATGCCAAGCATTATCAATTGATAAAAGAATACAAAGCTCAAGTGTTATTTATAAAAATCAAAATAAAATTAATAAACTGTAATAAACAATTGGTATTGAAAAGAATTTACAGATATAAGTAAAAATTATGAATAAGGTATAATCTCGGAGATTATAATTATGATAGAATTATTCATATGTCTCTATTTAAGCTCAATAACTCTTTGACGAGTTTCTTAATTTCATTTAAGAAGAATTAAACACTTCAATTTTAGTAAATTTAGTGTATTTTTAAAGAGAGTATGGATAAAAGAATAGAGCAAAAACAGAACTAGTGGTTACCTAATCGCTCTCGTTTCTCCCGTTTTTTAGATAAGGATGAGTGGGAGGGAATTTAAGACGTCACATATATCCATCCCTTCGAACATAATTGTTCGAAGCGGGATTTGAACCCGTGACCAATGAAGCTGAAGCCATCAACGTTGACCTCTTGACCACGCAGCTGACCTTGTCCGCACAGACCACTAATATTAATATACATAATATCAATAAATGATATTAAGCCGAATATATTTGAAATACTTAAAACCTGTTATGAATAAATGAATTAGTTTTACCAGCTTAAAATACTCGTGATAAGTAATACTGGTCATAATCATTATAAATAAAAATACAGAATTATTAAAAATAATATGTTATTTTATTAATGAAGTACAGTGTACGCCTTAAAAGTGGGTAAATAATAACATTAAAACGATTCGTTTTTTCGTTAATTTTAAATCTTTTTTCAATTGAGAAAATTACAGCAAATTTTCAAAAACTAGTTTTAAAAATGTATTGTCACCTTGAAATAACACCAGATTTGGGTTACTCGGAAATTTCAACCGATCCTAAGCAAATAGTTCCAAATTTCGTTGACTTTGTAAAAGTTCAACAACTTTTCCGATAATTTCCCAATGTGGGCTACCCATAACTTAAACTTACGACCATTTATCAAATGAATAACAAAATATGTTTCCACCACTATCGATGATTTTCCAGCCTTTCATAACTCGCCTTTGTGGGGGGCATCGGGGTAAACTTTCTGAAGTTGAGCAAGGTTTCTGGGGTATCTATTATGAATAGACACTTATACTCTCGAACCTTTTCTTACTTATAACAACACTGGCAAATATATATTTGTGTACATTGCATTATATTGTTTTATTTTCGCGAATAAACTTTGAAGCTATCACAAAACCTGTCAATACAGTAAAAGCGATTTCTTAGTTCTTTGTCTGGCTATTCTATACATTAGATACTTCATTTTTTTCGTGCTATTAATGAATACATTTTGTCGGGTCCTATGGCACAGTGGTTAGCGTTGTTGGCTCACAGGTTCGAATCACAAACAGAGTTTTTTCGATGGGTGTTGTGATATCTAAATTTTCTTCCCACCCTTCCTATATTTTGATAACTGGGCGTAGCGAGAAGTTTTTGTTATTCTTCTATCCCTTACGGAATTCCCTATTTGGAAAATGAGAGGTTGAGCAACTAAGAAACAGTTCTCGTAGAAAAAAATCTCTTGAGATAGAAGAGTCCATATGATCTACATTGGGAGAGGAAATGGATAAAAAAATAATGCGTAAAAAATGAAATGAACTAGTTTTAACAGTTGGATTTTTTTATAAACTTTAGTTTTTTCAAACTTCTCTCACGAGCTTTTTATCAACTTCAGGATCATTTAAGGAAATACTACATTTCCAAAAACCCTTATCTGAGTCAACCATTATCACTTCCGACTTTTTTGCTCTGCTTATAAATGATTTGTTTTCACAGCATATTTGTAAACAAGTTTTTTACAAGGCTATCACTTTTAGTCTAACCCTAATAGTTTTTTTTATACAGTTATGTGATGTTAACTCAAATCACTTTTTAAAAATGATCATAAGAATGTTTTGCCTGAAAATAATGTTTAAGATAACTCCTATCCGAGGGCCACGAAACGTCGCACAATACCTTAGACCAGTGGTGAGGAACATGCGACCTTGTGAATTAAAAATATTGTGCCATTTTTTTAGCTTAGATCAGTGTCGGCCAAACTATTTTACTTAACGGCACACTGATGAATAGAACTAGTACCGCGGCACACCAAGATGCCGCAGATTATTTCCGAAACTCCTTCTTGTTTTTTTAGCTCACCGAGGAATTTAAAATCCTTGATTTCTTTACTGCGGCCTTATGATGAATCAGATAAATAAATATGGCCGTGAATTAAACGGTTCCCCACCCCTGCTTTAAGCGCTGCAAAGTTCCATTCAATTTTTATATGGAAGTTCACAGCCCTTAACGAACTTGCTTAGACCGTGACGTTTTGTGACCCTCTAGTTATAAGAAGTCCTGACGATCCTTTAATAGTTCCGCTTCTAATGTGGAGCATATGGTCTCTTATTGGAGTTATCTCAACAGAAGTTTTTCTACAAACACTGTTTGTTACTCGGTAGGTCAACCTTTCTTGTTTTGAAAGAGAGTAGTAGGGTTAAAAGGATTAGGCTAGTACAGGACTAGTGGTAAACTAATCGCTCTCGCTACGCCCAGTTATTAAAGGATCGAAACGTTGGGAGTGAGGGACATCACAAAAACCGTTCGAAAAAATGCTGTTCGTACTGGGACTCGAACCCGTGAGGTCTGGTACGGAAGCCCACAACGCTAACCACTGCGCCATAGGATTCGACAAATTTATACTTTAGTTAAATAATAAAACACTTTTTTGTAATATAGTCACATTTTTTAAAATATAATATGTATTTGTTTGTTGTAATGAGCGAACTCGGCTCTGATCACTTTGGTTTCGTGAAATAGTAACAGGAAAAAGTTTTATATTATTTTATCTAATGCTGCTTCGTCGCAAATTAAAAAAAATTCAACATAAATGTAAATTATAAACCATGTCCGCTCCCAATGTGGAACATATGGACTCCTAATGGAGCTTATCTCAACAGAAGTGTTTCTACGAGAAGTGCTCGTTACTCAGTTGCTCAACCTCTCTTTTTCCAAAGAGAGTAGGGATAGAAGGATAGGGCTAGGACAGGATTAGTGGTAAGCTAATCGCTCTCGATACGCCCCGTTCATAGGCTAGGATGGGTGAGAGAGGGGAATTCAAGACATCACATACATCCATGCCTTTGAACAGAAATTCATAAATCGATTGAAAAATCGATTTATAAAACTGTCCGTACCGGGATTTGAACCCGTGCCCTCCGTAGCCGAAGCCAACGACGTTGACCACTTAAATTATAAGTAAAGAATAATTAAATCGATATGAAATGTAAATAACTTATTTCATATATATTAACGTACGTATTTCAGACCGGGTCTAACACATTCGTAACAATGATTGACTACATCCAAAATTTAATATCCGTCGAGATAATTACGGTCAAAAAGAACAATGCCATCAAAAATCCTTGCATATTTAAGACTCGGGTTGTATTATACATTGAGTTGGGTTTTTGTAAAACTTTGTACCGTCATTAGAAGCTGGTTTTTGTTCTCTTAATTTATTTTTTTGCCGCTCTGGTCAGTAAGTGGTAAATATAATTTAATCAACAGTGTATAAATTTAATTTAATTGCCAGATTTTTTAAAGTTAAATAATCGCTTATTTTAATAATTAGAACAAAATTTTCGAGTCCGTGGTCAGTTACGTTGTTCACGGGCTCGAATCCTACTACGGGCGTATTCATGTATCAATCAATCATTGGAGTCCTTTTCAAAGTCATGGATTGATCTTTGTGAAGTCTAACACTTTCTCCCACCCACACGATCAATGAGCTTATCCTGGTCTTATTTCTACTCTTTTCGAAAAACTAAGGTTGCACAACAGATTAGCAAGTCTCATAGAAAAGCTTTTGTTGAGATAAATTCCATATAAAGTCCATATGTTTCACATAAAAAGCAGACATGGTTTGATATATAATATATCGACTGTGGAAAGGAAAAAGTACGTAGCCCACACATAGCAAATTTTACAGGAGGCACAAAAAACGTGATTTGATGATTTTGGGCAATATGCAAATTATGAAATATACACAACCTTGAAGTGCACGGATACTTCTAAACTGGTGTTTAATTGACATGATACAATATTAATTAAAGAAGGTGTCTGGGAAAAACTTTTTTATCAGTCTTTTTTCTTGGTTTTAATTTTCACAAGCTAATCTTTTTTTTAACGTAAAAGCTAAATTAAGATACTAATTCGGCATGTGCAGCTTACATCCTTTTGACAGAACGTGTATCAAGTTTGATACATTGTGATTATCGAAAAAAAGATGTTTTGAAAAAACTGTGGGCTACGTTCTTTTTCCTTTCCACAGTCGATATAATGATGTCAGTTTTATGCTGTAATTAGACCGGCCTTTAACGTTTAAAGGGTTTTGAAAGTTTTTTTTTCCTTACTGTACGTCTTAGGTAGACGAAATCAAAGCAAATGCAAGGCCACTCGGTGCGGCACGAAAACATGAACTCCGCCGTTATAGTTTCCACGTGAGAACGCCACGATCAGTTTGTTTGATATTTTGATTCGCCTTAATTAATCTGTGTTCCAATCGCGTTCACAGTGACTTTTTTTTTTAACCATGTCCGCTCCCAATGTGGAGCATATGGACTCCTAATGGAGTTTATCTCAACAAAGGTGTTTCTACGAGAACTGCTTGTTACTCAGTTTCTCAACCTCTCTTTTTTAAGAGAGTAGGGATAGAAGGATAGAGCTGAGACAAGATTAGTGGTAAGTTGAGAAGGGGAAATTCAAGACATCACATACATCCATGCCTTTCAACAGAAATTCATAAATCGATTGAAAAATCAATTAATGAAACTGTCCGTAACGGTATTTGAACCCGGGCCCTCCGTAGCCGAAGCCAACAACGTTAACCACTCGACCACACAGGCGGCAAGGCGGCAGGTCGTAGGTGGCTTTTCCCATGTAAAACAAAGCGTTAGAAATCGTGTACGGAGTATTCTGTACGGATAATTCGTGCTCGGAAAAATCTTGTCGGAAAAATAGTAGTTGAGCAATCGAATAAAAATAAAGATGTTATATTAGTCCATATTATAATCGACTTAGGAAAGGAACACAGTTAACAAATATACATTTATTTTACTCCAAATAATACACAGACATATGCATGTATTATAAACATAAATCAAAACACGCAGTTGTTTTATTATGCTTTTTTTTTATATATTAAGAAACTACTAAATATTATACGACTTGGTTTACTACATTACTAAAATGTCTCATCACCCAAATAATGTCACGTAAATTTCCGGTAACTGCTTTAAGCCCGACCCCTTCAAAGATATAAACACAAAGGTAACATTTTAAAACAAAGCTCGAAGTTTCCGGCTGCACATTTTATTAGCCACCCCTACCGAACACCCTCGCGTTAAGGTTCGATCGCCACCCTCGCAAAATCCGGTAATAAAGCTCGCCTTATATAATTTCCACCTTTGCGCTCATACACGCTAAGAAGGAATGTGTTATCAATGTTTAAAATATTTTAAATTAGAAAAATTTAGATTTTAGATTTTTATTTTTATTATTATTTAAACATATTTTCTTTACAGCTGTATTAAAAATATTTTTATCTTCAATGAATTCGTCCTGTTACAATTTTTAAAAAATAAATACATTATTGTTTTACCTGCTTGTACTCATTAAGAGCCATAATTAATTTACATGCTCCTAATTTATTCTTACGTGGGCGAAACTATGAGCAAAAACCTTTATTTCTAAAAACTTATACCTCGCTTAGGAGGTATGAGTCACCGGTTCCAAGAGCCGTTCGATTGATCAACGCATTGTCTAGAGAATTGAACATTTTTAGTGATAGTATTTGTAAACTGTTTGTTAAATTTTAATATTTTATTTCTTGATTTTTTATGTTGATTTTGATGTATTATGTAGTTTTATTTTATATTTTTCAAGTACATGGCGAATTGGCGTCAGCTGTTATGGCATGTACTGTAATTTTTTAATTTTTAAATAAATTAATAATATAATATAATATGCTTAAAATCAAAAAAATATATTGTCGTGAGAAATAACTGTGAATTTCATTCGATTTAAAAAAAGATGTTAAGTTGTACAGAAAAATAATTTAAAAAGTAGTCTCTAAAACGAATAATCTTTTGAATTCAATTCACAACGCTCCACACCCCACACAAAACACCGCGATTCTACGACTTCAACTCCAACTCCAAAGCCTTGAAGAAGCCATATGTAATTAATTACGCCGAATTATATTACGAAGAGAAAATAATTAGAAAATTATTTGAGTCAGTCGTGTGTGTTTTAACTATGTTCACTATAATTAGAACATATTGTTGAACGTCTTTGCCTTAATTACACGGGTCGAGTTATACGCAAATTCAGTGAGATAAGTCTCGTTTTTCTAACAATTCACCGCGCTCAAATTAACATGTTAGTGCAAAATTAATATTGCCCGCACTTTTTTGTTTATTGCTTGTTACATTTATGTCTTAATACTATAAGGTGCGTATTTAATGGTTAAAATCTCCTATCAATGTTTTTCTCACGTTAATATGTATCCAGTTTTATATAAATATGTAGTTCTTTGATTCCTACTTCTTCAATGTTAAGCCATACGACTGTCTTACCGACATTTATTGTTAACTAACTTCTGTTGAGACGATAATCACACGAAAGAAACCTAAATGTCAATAATTTGGACAGAAATAGACAGATTTAGTGTATTATATATTTCAAAATTAAATTCAAGCCTTAATTTAATAAAAACTTAGATATATTTGACATTCAAATAATATTCAAATAGCCAACGTTTCTATTTACCATTTTTTCAACCACTCTTTTCCAAAGAGAGAAGTAAGAAAAGAAGAATAAGGCTAGGGCAGGATTAGTAATTAACTAATCGCTCTCACTACGCCCAGTAATAACAGGATTGGAAAGGGTGGGAGGGAATTTTTAGACATCACAAACAGTGAACCAACCCATGCTTTCAAACAGAAATCGATCGAAAAAATGCTGTTCGTACTGGGACTCGATCCTGTGAGATTCGACACGGATGCCCCAAGGCTAAACACTGTCCCATAAGATCCTATTTATATCGACTGTGGAAAGGAAAAAGGACGTCACCCACAGCTATTTTCGATAACCACAATGTATCAAACTTGATACACGTTCTATCAAAAGGATGCAAGCTGCAAATGCCGAATGAGTATCTTAACTTAGCTATTACGTTTGAAAAAAGATGACCTTGTAAAAAATTAAAACCAAGAAAAAATACTAAAATCAAGGTTTTTCCTAGACAATTTCTTTAATTAATATTAGAATATGTCAATTAAACACCAGTTTAGAAGTTTCCGTGCACTTCAAGGTTGCGTATAATTCATAATTTACATATGGCCCAAAATGTCTGGGTTTCGTCCTTTTTCCTTTCCACAACAGTCGATATTTATATCACATTATTATCTCACTTTTAATGTAAATTTAAATAAAACTATTTGATCAATCGCTTAATAGCTTATTTAATATGTTTTATTGTTGTTTCAAGCTTTCTATGCTCTCTCAAATAAATAGCGAAGCATTATAAAACGTGAATACTATGCACAAAAGAGTGTTGTCGTAAAGTTGGATAAAACTACAACCTTCAATATTAAATATCGTTCAAATATATCCTTTGGTGGTTTGTAATGCCTGCGATTGAAACTTAATAATTCAGAGAAGACGCCTAGAACAGAAAGTTGAGCTAGGAAAACTCTTTAACACTTTGTATGTGCATTATGAAGAGCAATCGCTTTTATTACTTACACATCGCTTTGTTCGACTCTGTTACAAACTAACTACTACCCACTTTGAGAGCGAGTTGTTTCACAAAGTGTTTGATTGTGGCATTTATTCCTCGGCATCCTATCGTAGTAAAATTTTCAGTGTATTATTTACGATAGTTTTATAGTTTATTCTCTTATGCTGCGTTTGGCAGTATTTAACAGTCTCATTTGAGGACTTGACAGTAATAAACATATAAAACTAAAACCATGTCCCCGCAAAGCAATTTAAAAGTGCTCGCTCAAGTATACTTTATTGATTTTTTAATCCATGCTCGTTGCCAATGTAAAGGAAATCGTCTATTAATGTAGGTATTTTTACAGAAGTTTTCTGCTTGTAAATTATTTTCTCAACTTCTCTTTCCTGTATGAAAGTTGGAATAAAAAAATATATGGTAATAACATAACTAGTTGATGGCTAATCACGTCGTTATTTGTGTATTGGAAAGGTAAAAAGGATTTTTAAAACATTAAAAATACAATTTCAACAGAAATTGATAAGATGAGACCAGCCAAGGAACCCAACGACGCTGACTATATGAAAAACATGATTTTTATTCATCAATCATGTTTTTTTTAAAAAAATCTTTTCCCAAAATACATGCCGGCATCGTTGTCCAGTGTCAACGTCGTTGACTTAGAACACGAAGGTTACGCGTTCGAATTCCAGTACGGACAATTTTTATAAATTATTTTTTCAATCGGCTTATGAATTTCTGTCAGTATTTATTTGATGTTTTGATACAGCTACTGCAGGTTAAAACAATGAAAAAAATGTTTCAAATTAGCTTAATGCTCACAACAAAGATCTAGGAACAATATGATGCATTTTGTCATAAAAAAACTATTTTAAGTTTCCACCTAGTAAAAAAGTTGCCGACCTCTGGTCTACAATTTATTTTAATCATCGTTTAATACCGCTGTCTTTCTGGAAAAAAACAATCATTTAAAAAAAATACATTTACAAATACCTTATGAAAAAGGAATTTATGACATTAAAGAAATTTACAAAGACCAGTGAATTTCATACCTTATTATAATACCATAAAGAATTACTAAACAGTCACCCAAATATTAAATAAGGATAAATAATTTTTCTGTTATACTTGCTGTATAACTATATGTGACACAAAGAGGCATCTTCAGAATTAATGTATGGTATATTTTGTCTGACTTTGCTCCACAAATAAGTGAAACACGAGTTGTTCATATCATCTCCAAAATTTGGATGAATAAAACAACCAATTTCATGTTTACATAAAAACTTATTTCCACAATGACCTCACCGAACCTATTGTAAATACTTACATCTTCTAATACATAGGTAATATTCGAGAAATATATTTTTTAACACCGTTTCCTATCCCTTATCTTAAATTGAACACGCAATAAATTTGTGTGTGACCCTATAGAGAAATTTAATCTAAGAATATCTGTTCTTTTTCAACGAACAACGAAGCTTTTGGTTCTTTTCTACGGAGAAAAACATATTTATATGTCTTTACTTCATTCGTAAGAAAGGAAAAACCATACCATATTTTATGAATTCAGTAAAATTGATATACACCGAAGAATTTATCAAGTCAAATACTTCGTTGATATTATATCGTACATAATGCAGCCGACTTTAATTAAATTTTCTAAGCAACTGGAAATTGAATTCAATTTTAAGCCTGATAAAGGAAAATCAAGATTGGGTAAAGTTCAGGAAATGGTAAATAAAATGCCAGGCCATTATGCGTATCTGAATTTGTGTCGGGAGCTTTTTTTAATAATACAAAAGCTCCCCGAAAAACATTTAAGGAGCTCCATGACGGGAGGGTCGCCGGATTTACGTTTTTAATATGTGAAAGGACTCGGAAAGATTGCAGATCGCCCAACAGAGCGTTCCGGATGAAAAACCCGGATTTTCCGGTTTATCTGCCGAGTAGCCTTCGAGGGTGTATTCACGCTGCGATATTCTCTAGTGTCTTTTAGATTGAGATGCCTATAGATTCCGATATAAGTTTCTAATACAAAATGGGTAGTATGTGGCTTCGTTGAAGTATCAATAACATCAAATATAAATTGGCTATACGCGTTCCAAGACAGTTATTTTAAATCACAATATAAATTTAAATAAGTGTTTTTTTCGGAGAGGAAAAAAGATTGCTGTTTTTTATGTTATTATAGGCATCTTGCAAGTCATTATGAGGGGGTATGCAGTCGTTTTTTAGTATCGCCATTCATACACAATAACGACCACATATATTTTATTATACCCTTCACGCTCGTTGTTCAATGCAGAACTAAATGAGAATCAAGATTTAATACACTATAGCTGGACTTAAAAAGTATATCAACAGAGTGACAAGTAATATTACTATTTTTTATAATATATTAAACATAAAACATAGTATGCAATTTAAATTTTTAAAAATATGGATAATTTTAATGCCAGGCGAAAAAACGAAATCGGTTTGTTGATGTTTTATTTAAAATGCATCAAACGGATAATTTTCATATATTTTTAAATCCATATCCGCACCGCAATGTGGAGCGTATGGCCTACTAGTGGAGGTATCTCAACAGATTTCTTTAAATGAAAACTGCTTGTTACTCAGTCGCTCAACCTCACTTTTTTTAAAGTGAGTAGTAGTGAAAGAAGGATATGGCTAGAACGGGACTATTTATTGGCTTATTGATATTGCTCAACCTAGCTATTAAAGAATCAGAAGGATGGGAGGAGAGGATGTGATGTGAATTGACATTTGACAATTGACTTTTGACAATTGTCTTCGATCACAACTTTGATTGAATAATTCTCAAATCCACTGTGATCTGACCGGGAATCGAACCTACACCTGCATGATTAGTAGAGCAAGCTCTAACCAACTGGGCCACAGCAGGTGACAAATAAATAAGTTTTGTAAAATAATTTGCCTAGTAAAAATATTATACTTTTCTATATTGATACAATCCTAAGCAAATTTTAAATACTTTGATTTATCGTTAACAATTTTAATAAAATATGTGATGATTTATTTGGATTAAAACTCGGTTTTTGTTAATTTTCAACTTAATATCAGTATATTTCAGAAATGGTATGTTGAATTTGAAAAATACCATAAACACCGAGGTCCTTGTTTCTGTATAGCCAGTATTAAAATCCATAGACTAGACGTCATTTTACTCACATCATAAATTCTGAGCATGACTCTGGCAAAACGCAAAGTAAAAATGACTGGGAATTACCTGAACGGAGATGGTCATAAGCACGAAGTTAGACTTAATTGGCCGCATTTTCTTTCGTGTGAGAAGCTTCTCTACCTCCGCATTATCCGCCACTTTCTTCTTAAAGGTAAGTGTGAGGTTGAAGATCTCCTTGGAGTAATGTTTTAGTCTGTAATTTTTGACCGACATCAAAAGAACCTCTACTTGTTTTATGAAAATTCAGATGTTCACTGACAATTCTCGGCAAAAATACTTATACTTATTGAAACAAAACTAGACATATTTTTAAAAGATCAGAAAAATAAATAGTAGATAAATCTAAACTTGTCGGTTCCTATGGCGCAATGGCTAGAGTTGTTGACTTCCTTGTCATATCTCACGGGCTTAAGTCCCAGTATGACCAGCACTTTTTCGATCCATTTATCGATTTCTGTTTGAAGGCATCTCTAAAAATATCCTCTCACCTTTCCGATTCTTCAAAAACTAGGCGTAGCCAGAGCGATTAGTTAACGACTAGTTCTGTTTTTTCCCTATCCTTATATGCTTTGGATAAGAGAGGTTAAGAAAAAATAGTTCTTGTAGAAAAAGTTCTGTGAAGATACCTCCATTAGGAAGCCCCATGTTTCTCTTTGGGAACGGTCATGAATAAGATTGAAGAACTGATGAAATGTACTGGTCATCGGTTGATTATGCTTGCGATCAGCAAAATCAATGCTTATCTTTATGAAAATATGTTGAATGGGTACAAAAAAATAATATTTTTTAATATTTATTTCATATAATAAAAAAAAATGTAGTTTATATAATACTTTGAGAAAGGTAAGTAACATTTTTTTAAACCACTCTCTGCGCCTAAAGTAGTGCATTTTTTCTCTGAATAAGAGCATCACTCTTCCAACAGGATAGTTAGTATATAACACATGTATTCTTCTTTGGCTATGTTTGCTCCCTATGTGGAGCATATGGATAATTTTTATTTTAATATAATAATAAAGAATGCATTTTTCAACTGGGATGTTTTGAAAATCATTTTAAGCTAGATTCTATCAATAAAACCAGGGGTTCATAAACTACGTTCTTCTTTGGCCATGTGGCCATGTGCGCACCCTATGTAAAGCATATGGCCGCCACGCGGCACCTCCATGTTTCCCTGTCTCCCGCCAATAGCTTTGTTTCCTCCCATGACATGCCAGCATCCCTCAGTTCCGCTGAGTACATCCTATGGATAGTGCCCGACGGACGTCCAGGACGCCGGAATCTCACCGGTCAAAATAAGAGGCAGGCAGGATTGAGGCTTTCCAGAGGCATCCGCAGCACGTGACCCAGCCAGTTCCAACGTCTCTCCATAACCACTGACGTGACGGGACGCTGTCTTGTACGCTCCCTTATCTCTGAATTCCCCACAAAATCAAACCACCTCACCCCCATTATCCGACGCAAGCATCTGTTCTCGAAGCTCAGTATACGGTTTTTCTGAGTCTTCGTCAGGTGCCATGATTCGCAAAAAAAAAATTAACACATGTATAGTTCTAGGAAAATTATAATGTTAAATAAGCCATTATTGATATGCCCTGTTTTCAAAATCGTTACTGTGGAAAGTGGAGATGAGATTTAAAAATCACATTATCTAATCTTTTTAAATAAGTGTTCGTAATATTTTTTTTATTTGGACTTCAATTGGCGTAGAAATTATAATTCAAGTAAGGCTAAATCTTTGCAGAACTTTGTGTTCATATTAAGTGGCTGCTCAGGCGTACAAGTGTAATCGCGCTGGTCTATATTTTTCTCCAGGGCGGGATGTAGTGAGCTGGTCTTTATGGCAGTGTGTGTGGGTGTGATTTTTAAAGTATGGGGCTGCATAACAATCAGGCGCAGGGGGGCGTCGTAAACTGTGGCGCGGCCTGACGCCAATTCTGGAAGTTTATGAGAATCCAGTGGTATACAATCGACGAAGGTGTTACTTCGTATTACCTACGTTAAAATGTACATATTTATTTCATACGGTATCTCAACATAATAATTTTTACGAGAACTGTTTGTCACTCAGTCGCTCAAGCTCTCTTATTCAAAGAGAGTAGTAGGGATAGAAGGATAAGGCTAGGACAGGGCTAGTGGTTAAATAATCGCTCTAACCACATCTAATTTATTAAAGAATCGGAAAAGGTGAGATGGATTTTTTTTAAACATCACAAACACACATGCCTTCGAACAGAAATCGATAAATCGATCGAAAAAATGCTTCCCGAACCGGGACTTGAACCCGTGAAGTCCAGCACGTAAGCCCACAACGCTAACCGCTGCGTAGAACCCGACAAAATATACCATCGGAATACTAAAAAAATGATAAAAGTAAAAAAAAACTTATTTTGAGGTAATCATGAACTGCTTTCATCTATATTTATACACTTAAACTATTTATTGATAATGGTTCACGAAATTTATAGTTTTTTTGTGGTCAAAAATAACTTCGAAATTGAATTGATGTTTATTATGTTCGGAGAAGTAAAAATACACAAAATATGGCTGAACATGCCATGTTTTTTAAGGAGATACTGTGAAAATCTATTTATCTGCATTGACTACTCAAAACAACCGGTTTTTTGACATTGAACCTTCTGCCGGTATAACAACGATACGTCTGTGAAATATTTGAATATATATATTTTTTTGTTTAACCTGATCTGTGCCGTGCGGTATTAATATGGCCGTGCATGGAGGGCCGTGATTTTCTTTAAAGAAAAAACCCAAATAAATATGTACTTTTTGGACATATAATAATAGTAAATTGCAAACACTTACCGTATAAATACACGATGGGTCATTTCCGCCATCATTTATCCAAAAATGTTTCAAAAACGAAAATTACCGTAATATTCGCTTAGCCCTGCTAACAACACATTTGAACACAACAAAAAAGCTTTTTTTATAAATCGATGTATTATAGATTAAAAAACAATATCTTTAAAGTTTAATTATCATAGTATGATTGCAAGAGATTTCACTATATGCATGATATTTTAAAATTATTAAATACGTTTCTTGTGGCCTTTAAACCGCGTCTCAAATACTGCACATTTAGTATGGCCGGCCCTACGAGCACGACACTGTATGGCGTGTTAACACGTCCGTGGTAGAGAACTGGTTAAGAGAGTTACTGGTGTCTTGTAAATCAAGTATAAAGTAGAGCGTATTAATTCGCTCTTAAACACGGAATTGTAGAGCGAATAAACTCGCTTATGGCAGAGATCCAGTTAATAACTAAATCTGAGAAAAAGAATATATAATTATATTTTGTTTTTACAAGTTGAAAGCTCCTGCGTATGCTAATTTTCCGGCACAGCCGTAGCACTTTAGTCGACATCAATTCAAAAATGTGTGCCCGAATTTACCGCCAGTATGACTTACTTGTGCAGGGCATAAAACTGACGGACTCACTGCGTCAAACATTCCGCTCCGTTAATATGATAATAAATCAAAAATTTAAACACATGTCAAGTTGACAGTCTGTGCTTTGAGCCGGATCAAAAGCACGGCATGGACAGCTTTCACAACTGCGAGAGAAAGCTCGAATTTAATTTTATTGTGATCGCCGTTCATCCTTATGTGCTTTTCATGGAGTGTCAAATATCCAACTGGGTAACACAACATTTTCCGTTTATTTCAGTGTTTGGATTCTATACACAATAAAAGCTATACAAATTTGAATTTTCTATATAATTTTTAATTGAAATTGATGGTCGTGGGCCTATTGACTATTTATTTATGAATAAAATAAAAATACACCTAATATTACAGATTAATCTATGTCCTCTCCCAATATGGATCATATGGACTCTTTACGGAGGTATATTGAATTACGTTTTTTATTAAGTTGCATAAACTTACTTTTTTATGAGAGTCGGTATAGAAGGATTAAGCTAAGACAAAACATTTGGTTTGCTAACCGCTTTATGATTGGAATGGTGGATTGGATTTTTGATAAATCACAAACACCTTGTTATAAACAAACATCGATAAATCGATTGAATCAAATATATTTGTAAGATCTGATATGGAAGTCAACAACATTGGCCACTTCACCATATTCCCGACAAAAATAATGTAATATAATTAAAACATACAATTAGTTGAAACCAATTATTGGTGAAAATAGGCGTAAAATACTTTTATTTGCTCTTAACTAACAACATTATGATCGGGACCGGTTTTGCCCGTCGCACGTGTTTTCAACTATAAATGTAAAATTAAGAAAAACACAATATTTTGTTATGTTTATTTCCACTGTTATTTACCGAAATCAGGACCGGTTTCGCTCATGACGAGCATTATCATCAGACAAGAAATTTACTTTAACAGTGATATTTATACAAAAAAGTATTGAAATAAAAAGGTGACATTGATATGTTTTACAAATAACAGTATAAATTAGAATAAGTGAGTCTAATCTATCACAAATTAAAATGTTTGACACCTCTAGCATGTTATTACAAAAATTTATTATCATCAAAAGTCATAACTATTATTTGTCTTATATTTAAGTATCTTATTTAGTCAGTCATCAGAATTTAATTCAAATTTATTGAATCGTCGACAAAACTGTAAAACGATATTTGAAGATTTATTTATATGTCACTTAGAGATTGTTCAAATGTCTGTATCTCCATATGTAATAATTTGCCTAGATTTACTTTTTATATCGAAGTATAAGACAGTTATTCAAATTGTATGAGTAACAAACTCAATTTATTAAAATTTCGACATTCTTCTATAGAACTAGAGCAGGGGTCGGCAACCTATTAAATCGGAAGAGCCAAAAGATACAATTTACAAAAATTCCCAGTTTTTAAAGAGCCACTAAAATTTTTCGTTTCAATATTATAGTATTTACTTATATGTATATACATATATAGTTATATATATATCGTGTAATGTGTATCGTGTATTTAATGTAGAATGTTGATTTAAAATAGACGCCTTAAAATACGGAATAATATTTATTCATTTAAAAACACAAATATAGATACATATGTAATTACATCAATGGGAGCATTGGTTTGGCATGTCTTTTGAAAGTTCGATTAAATCTGGCTTATAACTTGTTGCTTTAAGTTTCAAGCACGACTCTAAATTTTTATTTGTTAGTTGACTTCTAATTTTACTTTGTATTATATTCATGCAAGAGAAAGTTTGTTCGCACGAATATGTCAACCCGAAGATCGTCAGTACTCCATATGCCAACTTCTTCACCTCACTATAGCATTTTGGAAGACTACTCCATGCGCCGAATATGAGGGTCTCAACTCGCGGAATTTCTTTTAGAGCTGTCCACTTATGCTGCGCGATGTGCATGCATTTCTGGACCTCCAACTCTTCCAACTTGCTCTTGAGTTTTGTGAACTTGCTACTCCACAAGTCTTTAGATTTTAAATCTAGCAATTGCATCTGAAGCAATCCAGCATCAATTCCAAATGGCTCAATGTTGATTTCATTTTTATTTGTGTTGAGGGAATTTTCATATGGAACTGAAGAGCCGCAACTTTACATAGGAAGAACCGCGGGTTGCCAACCCCTGAACTAGGGTATCGATATATGTTTTGGTAAAAAATAATCTTGTTTATGATTTCACTATAACGCCAGTAAAATTTTTAATAACCCTCAAAAACACAAATATACGCATATCAATTCTAATACACTACAATAGTGTATGTATTTATAATACAGTTGCTGCATATCAGCTTTGTAACTTTTTGTATGAAATTCCAACCGAATATAAAGCTGAACATTGTACGAGGATATTAAAGAACAAAAAATCTTGCTGGCATACGTATCGCATGGAATATTAATACTGTCATTTAAAAATGCATTTTATTAACACAATAAAAAAGGAAATTTGCAAACATTACATCAGCGATAGCGAATGCGTGACGGAAAAACAGTTTTCGGCGGCAGTCAATTTTTTTTTTGTTTTTAAATAATTTGTTTTTCCCAATGTGGGACATTTGGACTCATAATAGAGCGTGTCTCAACATTAGTTTTTTAACGAGAACTGATTATTATTTAAATGTTCAATTACTTATCGAAGAGCGAATGGGATAAACGGATACGGCTGGAAAAGGATTGAGCTAATCGCTACGCCTAGTTCTTACAACGGGATAAATTGGAGGGAATCGTATACATTACAGTATTATAATTTTTTTTCCATCCTTGGATTTGTGCCCATAAGCACTGTATACGTAGACGACGGTGTTGACTTGAAAAACTTTAATGGCGAAGAAAAATGTAAAGTTAATTCAAAATCATACTACGCAGTGTGCCACACTTGTAATATGACAGGAAGTCCCAGATGATCAATTGCGCGTGTTTTCCGCATGTGTTCGATCCTCATTTTAAAGTTTTATATAATAGTCAAACAAAATGATTTCAATCTTTTTAAGTTTCTTCTTAAATAACCAGTAATGTAAATCGTTCAATTTTTAAAGTTTTCCTTGTTCAAAATTTTAACTGAATGGCTGCCACAAACGAGATATCTCGTAAAATATTTCGTGCTCAGACCTCAGAGACAAGATACTTCGTCAATAACTAATTAAATTATTAATTACAAATTATAGCCGGCGTGCTTGGTATAGACGTACTTTTTTCTACGGTAGTCAAAAGACTATAGACTTTTTAATCTATAGACCAGGGGCTACCGACTCCGTGCCCGCGGGCGCCATGGCGCCCGCCAACTTATCCTTGGAAGCAGTTGTGTAGTGGTAAATAAATAGGTACCAGGTCGGTCATTGATTTCTTACTTCTATTTTGTTTTTTTTTGTAAAATCTCCCGGGTAGATCTATTTTGATACAATGCTTTGAAATTTTATGAACAGTGTTTTGAATATAAGTACTGTACTTGAAAATGAAGTTATAAGTCAAAAAAGTGGCAGGGCTCATTTTCAGGTGCCAAGTCGCTTAACTGGCCCGACCTGGCCCCACTACACCACTGCTTGGAAGAGATATAAAAAAAAACCAGTCACGCTGATAATTTGGGCAAATCGTTAAATTCCTGGGCCCGCCGCCATATCAATATTTTAGAATGCGCTCTAGGATTCAAAAAGGTTGGTAACCCCTGCTATAGACTAAAGAATTTTAGCATCATTATATGCAATAAAAACGTAAAATACACAAGGATCATTTGATTTCAGATAAACGTCTACGTTGTAAACTTACCAAAATAATAAAAAAAAAACTTTTTTTGACTCTCCACTAAAGTAGACTTTTATAAATAGCGTTGTTTGACTTTAAGCCATCGATTTATTTGGTTTTGAATAACTTTTTTTTATATCAAACTTATGGAGCTTTAAGTACCAGGATACTTTATCGTCAAAATTCTTCGAGTCTCTTTCATCGCTTATGTTTTGAAAAGTTGTATTCCATTACCATCGTTGCTGACAGAAGGGCGTGATCGCTACAGAAGTAAGAAACCCTTAGTGAAGACAGTTAACGGGGACACCATATGCATTAATTTGCAATAACATTCTATATACTTCCCCCAATACTATATCCGTACATGTACACACACATGCGCATACATACACATACAGTACACAAAAAGGAGAGAAATTTTCATGATGCTTAGTTCGTTTTTAAATAGTTTAGAATTTTAAGAATTTAATTTATGAATGTATATCGACTGTGGAAAGGGAAAAGGACGTAACCCTCATTTTTTCTAAAACAGTTTTTTTCTGATATATATATCACAATGTATACAACTTGACACACGTTCTATCAAAAGGGTAGAAGGTGTAAATGCCGAATTGGTATCTAAATTTAGCTTTTAAGTTTGAAAAAGATGACCTTGTAAAAAGTTAAAACCAAGAAAAAAGACTGAAATAGACAATTTCTTTAATTAATATTAGTTTATGTCAATTAAACATCAGTTTAGAGGTCTCCGTGCACTTCAAGCTTGTGTATAATTCATAATTTGCATATGGCCCAAAATCATCAAAACATGTTTTTTTCACCTCCTGTAAAATTTGGTATGTGTGGGCTTACGTTCGTTTTCTTTTCCACAGTCGATATGTATATTAAATGATTTAGATAATACCGTATGTACTTAAATATGAATGCCATGCGCCAATCCTTTTTGAAATATATGACTTGTTTTGGCACGCCGATCAACTCCTATTTGCCATTCTTGCATTATATGGTATATTATGTGAAGTAAATTACATAATACTCGCATATAAGCTACAGCGTTTACAGCACGGGGCGCGGTTTGCAAAACAAACGTCTGTGGCTTACAGCGTTTAAATATTGACGACGCTCTCTGGTAAACACATACCAACGTCGTATTATTTTAATTAGGGATTGCAATGCCAAGTGAATATTTCAATACCGGTATTACAAAAAAGGTTGTCAATACCGGAAGTGTATATCGAAATCGATATAAGAATATTCTATGTAAAAACTGGTGATGTTTATAAATAACATTTTTTTTAAAATACCAATACACAATTAAATGTGGTCATCAATTTTGTATCGTGTGATATGTGAATATTTATAGAAATGATTTCACATATTTCAATTTATTCATTTTATTAAAATATGTAATAGTTTCTTTACATTTAAAATTCTTAAAAAAGAAGTCAAAGATATTAAAAATTATAAGTATATTCATTATTTTGATTGGTGTAATATACTTGGATTATTTTAGCAACTAGAATGATTTGATAGCATACATGTCAACTTTGGATAGACAAAAGTACGTAACCCACAGTTTTTTTTAAACATCTTTTTCGATAGTCACAATTTAAACAACTTGATTAACAGTCCATCAAAACGGTGTAAGCTAAAATGCATAATTTGTATCTAAATTTAGCTTTAGTGTTTGAAAAAAAAGGGCCTGTGAAAATTGCGGTCAGTAAACAGAACTTAAAAAAATGTTTTTCTTTAACAATTAATTACATAATATTAGATTAATTAAATTAAAACCAGTTCACCAATTTCCGCGCACTTTTGCCGCAAATTTTTTATATTGCATAATTTACATTTGGCCCAAATTCATCAAAAAACGTTTTTTGTTTTTGTGGATGTGTGGATTGTATTAATTTCCTTTTTTATCGTCGATATATGAATGTTAAATGTTACCATTACCTTACAGATTGGAAATTGGAGTCGGTTTTTAATTGAAAACATGAGTCGGAGTCATATTGTTTTACCAGATTTCATATCATTGTAATCAGTATCAAATAGTTTTTCGGTATTGAAAAACATCATGAATTCCAAAATCCCGATTAAGGTTAATCCCGGTATTGCAATCCATAATTTTAATCATACATGATTATATAAAGCTTATTATGTTTCGTGTAAACAAACTTTGGTTTCTTTAGAATCTAAATCTTAGATTATATAATTTATACTAAATTGATTAATTTCTACACTACACAACTGATGATAGAAATAATTTGCTTATTTGAATTAATAATTCAATTGTATTATAGATTTATTATTTTTTCAATGGCTTATTTGATTTTAGGATTTCTGTTCGAAAGCATGGATGTATGTGATGTCTCGAATTCCTTCTCATCGCCAATCTGATTAAAAAAATGGGGTGTAGCAAGGGCGATTAGTTAACCACTAGCCCTGATTTAGCTCAATTCTCCTATCTTTATTCTCTTTAGAAAAAATAGTTTAATTAACTGAGTGACAAGCAGTTCTCATATAAAAACGTAATTAAGCTTATCTCACCATTAGTTGTACATATGCTTAATATTGAAAGGTGAATAGGTATAGCGAAACGTAATGACTTATTTTTAAACATAAAAACATTTTTAGTACTTTTTCCACATAAAATTTATTGGATCAGGACTGGTTTCGCTCATGGTGAGCATATTTCTACAAAAGTTAAGTAAGAAAAACAAGGTTTGACAAACAATTGGTATTACAACAAAGCAACTTTAAAATCCTGCATGTTACATTAAATCTTTTAAACTTGATAAACAAGAGATCTTAGAAATAAATAGACAAATTCTTACCTAACTCTAATTTATTAAACGAACAGGTAGTATTTGCATCATCACTCACATTTTTTTATTATTATTTTTATTATAATGCCATTCCACCAAGTATTGACAGTAAACACCTTAAAAGTGATAAAAATAGTTATTTAGCCAAAAAGCAAAAACAAAAGTTTCGGTCATTATTTTAAATGCAGATTTAACGGCAGGCAAATAATTCTAATTTTTTAATTCCTTACTTTATTCTAGTCAAACTGGCATAATTTCATGTGTATTTTGAAACTATAATTATATATACAAGATAAAATATCGAGTCTTTATCGACTGTGGAAAGGAAAAAGGACTTAACCCACAGTTTTTTCAAAACAGCTTTTTTTCGATAATCACAATGAATCAAACTTGATACACGTTCTATCAAATGGATGCAAGCTGCAAATGCCGATTTAGTATCTAAATTTAGCTTTTAAGCTTGAAAAGATGACCTTGTAAAAAATTAAACCCAATAAAAAAGACTGAAGTAAAGGATTTTACTAGACAATTTTTTAAATAAATATTAGATTATGTCAATTAAACACCGGTTTAGAAGTCTTCGTGCACTTCAAGGTTGTGTATAATTCATAATTTGCATATGGCCCAAAATCATAAAAACATGTTTTTTGCACCTCCTGTAAAATTTGATATGTGTGGGTTACGTCCTTTTTCCTTTCCACAGTCGATATGCTTTATTTTAAAAGCTTAATTTTTCATTCATTCTTTACTCAGAACTATCAATATAATACTTGCAAATTTTGACCAATATGGTGACGATGTAGCCATATTAAAAGTAATGTTAAGTTATTATCTTTGTAAAATAAAAAAAAATCTGTAGATTAAATTGACTGACTGCCCTAGAGCAAAATGTTCCAAATCTTCCGTAAAGAATATCAAAATTATAAGAGTGTTTCCGAAAGATTAAAGATTGTCGCCAGAATGTTATTTTCTACAACTGTAACTCCATTCAGCCCCCGAACGACGTAATAAACTATCACGTGACTTTTTCTTTATTGGGAAAGTTTTCGGAAAAGTTTTCTCGTTACTAAAAATAAAACACAAAATGGAAGAAGTTCCCGCGGATTATTGAATTCTTTTTCACATAACTAATTCTTGCGAATCACAGCAAAGACGTTTTAATATGCCTTAATATGACAAAGCCACGGGGTGGTATTTTTATGTTTGTTTAACATTTCTGATGTTGTTTTTATTTTGTTTATTTATTTTTCGACACTGTCTACGTAAAGCAGTGGTGCGCAGCCTTTACCTTCTTGCGGGCCGCATAAAACAAATTATCGTGTGTTCGGGCCGCAAAGAAAAGATGATTTAAAGTACGCTCAGTCCTTTTTTACACAGAGCATATGTACGTTCCATGTAAAACAGCTTTACAAAAAAAACCGTGTAAAAAAGAAAAGCAAATTTAAACAAATGATTGATAGGTTCCATTACAATTTTTTGGCCGTGTTATTTCGAAAATGTGAAAACAAATAAGCTATGCGAAAAAAATATTATGAGTACATGCTTATTAAAAATCGTTTCATTGTGAATTATTTATGTTTCATTTATATGTAATTCAAAAGTTAATACGATTTTGGTCTTTGTTATTTTTTAACTATTTTCTTTTAATCTGATATAATTTTTGAGGGCCTGTTTCTATGAACCGATTTATTCTCCTTCATTGAAGAAAAAGCTTGCTTACATTTATAAAATAAATGTTTTACGTGAAAAAAATATGTAGAGAAAAAGATTGATGGGCCGCCACAAAATGCAAAAAGGGCCGCATGCGGTAAAGTATTGTAACGTAAAAGTAGGAGCATTACAGGAGAAAGGATTAAAGGTAAAACACATAAGTGACTCAAAACTAAGACAAATTAAAATATTTACCACCTCTAACATGTAATTAAAAGATTATCAGAGTCTTTTACTTTATAACTGTTGGTTTTGAGTCACTTATTCATATTTTTTACTGCAATTTGTAAATTCTCTTCAATGCCGATTGCTTATTACACCTTTTCATTTAAATTTCTTTTTGTATGAAAAACACTGCTAAATTATATTTTTTACCAGTTGACAATGCTCGCCATGAGCAAAACCGGTCCTGATCTTGATAAATTAAAGTAGAAATAAGTAAAAGGAATATTGTGTTTTTCTTGATACAACACTGCGTTAAACTCTTTATGTCTGCAGTTCATAATATGCCCGACGCTGAAAACGGCAATGATTTTTACATTTCTTACTTTTTATCTTAATCTTTTTAATGCATTCAGCCCGATTTCAATCATATTTTTTTGTTTTTTTTACCAACTTTTAAAGCTTACATCTACCTTAAAATTTAATTACGGAATAATTGTATCATATGTGATTTATCTTTACCAATAGTCTACCGTCACCCTTTTTTCCTTACAACCCGTTTTCTGGGCGTTTCCCGTAACACATCAGCGTTAAGGGATTCAAATGATTTATTTGATTGTACTTTACCGTGTTATAAGCTTTCTGATAACTTCACTATTAAATGACCCAAGCCCAAGAGAGGAATGACCGGGGATAATGAGCAAATCTTGTTTTAAATCATGGACGCTATCAAACAGAAGAGTAAAGACTCCTAATGGCTTATATTAGCACTAGAGATCCTAGTATACGCAAGTCTGCTACTTCGGTCACCCACTTGAAGATCGTTATTTATGGATTTGAAGACTAGTTTACGGGGAAGGCATATAAATAATAAAAGCCATATCAAGCTATCTCTCAATCACGGCGATTGGATATTTTCTCGATTAATAATCTCTTGCACTGTTGATAGCTTTAGGTGCAATTTTGTAACTATATTAATTCACAAGAGAATTGAGACAATTTGAACAAAAATAAATTAGTTAAAAAATGACAGTTGATAATTTTTGTGTTATTCAACTACTTGAATAATTTAGTCGCCCAGTTCCAAAATTCACCTTGTCCTTTTTAATTTCTTCGATCATACTTACAAAAGAAGTGTAGGAAACCGTTTTATTAAAATAATTACCATATTTTCTTGAATCAAATTGAATAATATATACATATTGAAATTTGATTCAATAAAATATGGTTGTCGCCTGCTGTAGCCTAATTGGTTAGAGCTTGCTCTACCGATCACGCAGGTCTGGGTTCGATTCCCGGTCAGATCATAGTGAATTTGAGAATTATTCAATTCAAAGTTATGATCGAAGACTAGGTGTTTGTGATTTCAATTCACATTAGGAGGCCACATGCTCCACATTGGGAGCGGACATGGATACAAAAAAAATGGTTATTTTAAAAAGTCACCAAAGTAATGAAAATGGACAAGGTAAATTATGAAAATGGGCCACTCAATCGTATTTTAGTATTGAACGTATCCGTGATAATTTAATGTTATACATTGTTATTATTTCACATTTAAAAAAAATCCGTGTCTTAAAAAAAGCTTCCAACTTGCAGTTCAGAATGACAAACTTTTTGCAATGGCGCGTGGAAATTTTTTATTTTAATTTAAAACTACACCTCTGTATAAGACCAAAATATAATAATATTATGATGATGACCCGATCGCGTTCCAGTCGTTATTCCAACCAATCGATTACAGAAACCGACTCCGCCCGTGCGCCCCATTTCAACCCATTGTCCGCGCATATTTACCATCGTGACGACTCTTGGCACGTGAGCGTTTAACTACTGCAATAACAATCATTTTTAAATTATAAAATAAACAATAAAAATAATAAAAGATTTTTAGTACTTTTTCCACATAAAATTTATTAGATCAGGACCGGTTTCGCTCATCGCGAGCATTATCAACTGATAAGAAAAATATATAAACAGTGATATTTATACAAATTTAAATTGAAATAAAAAGGTGTAAGCAACTATTAACAATTTATTATAATGCCTTTCCACCAAGTATTGACAGTAAACACCTTAAAAGTATAAAATAAACGTTTTCCCTTGACAGTATTTTTTGGGTTTAGTTATGCAGAAGAAATTATTTTGATTAAAATCATATTAAGATTGAAAAATAAAACAATTTTGATACCAAATACAAATAATTTATTTGAAACCAGGACTGATTTCGCTCATCGCGGGTATTATCAACTGACAAATGATATAACGATATAGGGTTGTTTCCACAAAATTCAATTAGGATGACAACAATAATGCTATAAATATACTTGTATGATTAGCACAGTCTTTCAAATTAATTTGTAGCAGGATGCCAAAAAAAAGACTCGAGAGAATCCGAAAAGAATGGAGCTGGGGGTCATTTTTTTGTCTCTCAATTATAAAAATCGGTTAAACAAACTGGAGAGGGTTTTCAAATAAAAATGTTTAATTCACGCCTAAGTAACTCAATTCCCATAGTGTTAAAACCTTTGTAATATGCATATTGTATATCGTTTTTCTTACAGTCACAATCATATTAATTTGATTTTCGTAGCGTTCAAGTTGTAAGAACTCCATTCAACAGTCAGATAAAGGCCGACCGCACTACAATAATTAATGGGACAAAAAATGGTCTGCCTAGACACGCAAAGGGTTAGGGATTTGCAATTCCTATTATAATTCAACTATAAACGTAAATCGTGATAAAATATTTCGCCAACTGAGGAAATTTAATTTTATTAATTTAATTTTAAAATCAAATACACCATACCACATATTTAAATAAGTAAAATATATTATATTTTCAAATTAAATTTGAATATAATTTGTGTTGCCAGATATTCATCGCATAATATTTAACTTCGTCTTTATTTAAATATTTTCTTAGAACATTTTATTTCGAAACACGGATTCGATTTTTAAAATTCCCATAAAACAAATCTCACAAATATCAACGTTAATAAAGAGCTTAGAAAAACGTTTGAAAGTGAATATATTGAATCAAATTGTATACGTATCATCCGATAAGTCAATGACCTGAACCCATTTAAAGACTAATGGTTATTAGACAAGTGGTCCAGGAAAGGCTAATTTCGTGCAATTATGAAATTTCGCAATTAAGCCTGATAAAAGAATAAAATTGCAACACTTGCTCCAGAGTTATACGGTGGTTATAGATTTCAAAGTTGAGAGGAAGCGATAAAAAATGTGCTGATGAAGGCACGCGTGGCTAGATACCAAACGCTGCGTGTTACTGGTCCTTCTTCTAACATAATATTCATGGATTTCGTGGTCTTGAAAAACTTGCTGATGATTACACATTTGATGTGTTCAGTGCTACAAAGAGATGTTTGCTTGACTGATCATAAAGTCAAGATTGGAAAAATACGTGTTTTACGATATGACCATAGAAGGAACAATTTATTTTAATAATCTGCTAAATCATTTTCCTACAAATATCGATTTCATTAGAATAACTAACCATACAATATATTTTATATAATATATATAAATATAATACATTAAAAAGATTGTTTCCAATACAATTATACAATTATTGAAAGATTTTATATTATTTATCAATAACCAAACCATCAGTCAGTTAAATAATTATTGAAGCAAATGTTGCATTGAACTTAATAAAAAAATATTTGAAGTAAAAAAAAATGTAGCTTTGAGATACGCTTGAAATTTAGTTTAAGTTGGAAGTTAAAGTTAACCATGCAATGAAAATTAATATCTTTTTGTTTTACTGTTTGTGTAACTAACCGTGGTATACACAATTACTGTAGTGAGGAATACGTTACAAAGTTGATATGTCTACAATCCAACTAAAACCAAATTACGATAACTTATAATTATAAAAAATTGATATGTTATTGTAAATTCAGAAATTTATCTACGAAATTATCAATTATTTCGATTTTATTATGGTAGTTTCGTCAAAAAATCCTATGTCGTATATTTTCATAAGATGTTTCAAACAATATAAAATAAATAACTATGTGCTTTGATTTGTTTTCAGATTCAACGACTTCAATTGGATAGTAATATGTACATCGTCTTAAATGGTAAGCATACAATAAATAAATTAAATATATTTAAAAACATCTAAATAATATTTTTTTGTTCAATAACTACGTATTAGATATGTAGACACTTCTACAGTCCAACAATAATTTATAAATACAAACCAATTTCTTGTGTTCATTTTCTAATTATCATACAAGGAATTTGTGCAAAAAGTAATGCAATTTAATTTAAATTGAACATATCCAATTAATATACAATACCATATTCAAATTCGGCTTCAGATAGCTTACATGACTTTCGATCCGCCCCTATAAATCATCTCCTCCGATAATTGTGTTAACCCTTTCAATCCCGAGGGGTGCACACACGCCTTGATTAAATGGTCCGGGCGTGAATTAAAAACCCTCTGTAGCATGGCATAATTTTTATTCGTATTGCAAAGCCATTTATTTATATGGGGTAAAGGTCTCGAACCCGTGTTATCTTCGATTTATCACCGCGTACAATGGCTGAATTGGTGTCGTGTTCGAATGCGTGTAACGGCTTTTAAAGGGTTGGTTTTTAGCATGACTCGAAAGTAATGGATGTAAAAGTTGGCAGTAAAAACATTTACGTGCGCAATATCAGAGCATCGCTCGATAAAAAAACGCTGATAACCTATCGCATGTGCTTTGTTATAATACGTAGGAAATAAAATGTCCTCCTAGGTCGTTTTTTAATAAATCTTTTAAAATAAAAATTCTTACATTATCTATAATAATATTTATCATAAGGTTCACAGCAATCCTGCGTACTATTTTGTAAGAATCAATAATTATAGTTTTTTTTTTAGGAAATTTGTGTATCAGATTATTGAACATGTCATCATTTTTGCATCATAAATATTGACAAAATGAACATGTATAGATTTATACAGACCTTACTTTAATTTACTGCCTTTTCTTAACATGACAATTTTGTGACTTTTTCCCAATGAATATATGTAATTCATACTTAGAGCATATATATACTTACAGACAAACACTCCTGTGTTGATTTTAAACTACTTTTATACTCAATTTGAATCGTTCAAACTATGTACATTCTCACAAATTTTGTCATTAACGACCCGGGTTTTATATCGACAAAGTTTTATATCGGCAAAACAGAAAGAACACTGAACATCCGGGTTTTGGAACATATGGCAGCATTTAGATTGAAAAAAGACACGTCTACTTTTGCTATCACTTAATATTGGAAGGACACGTGTTCAATCAGGAACAAGGGATAAAAATGTTACACCCAAATACGGACAGTCATAAGCTCTTTTTCCAAGAAATTTTAGAAATCAACAAAGCACAGCTGCAAAATCTTCCGATTTTAAACGAAATATCAAATTTTCCCACATCTCCACTTCTATACCCTATATAACCATAAAATCATATAATCATAAAACCTTTGCCGACAAACAAATTATATAATTCTTGAAACTGCTCACTAGTCAAATCTGTTGGAATTCCCATGGGCTCATTCTTTTCGCCAGCAGTGGCTTTGGACTCAGTGATGCATTTATATCTTATATATAACACGAAACTTTCATTTTCTAAGCGTCAGTTCAAGTTCATCCGTGCACTTGAATGCCTGAAGATGCCGAAAGGCGAAACCCGGGTCGTTAATGACAACATTTGTGAGAATGTACATAGTTTGAACGATTCAAATTTAATATTGAAATTCCACCAAGCACCTTCAGTCGAAATCTTAAATTATACTTTTATACTCATTTACAGAAAAATGGCGCCGACGTACATGTACGTCCATACTCCTCTAAAAGTTAATGTATAAGATTTTTGTACCATATCCACTCCCACAGAAGAATTTCCACGAGAACTACTTGTTACTTAGTTTGATCAACCTCTTTAAGATAGGGCTAGAACAGATCTAGTAGATAGCCACGTTTTAAGGATAAGATGGGTATTAGAAGGAAATTTACGACATCACATGCCTTGGAACAAATCAATTAATAAAACTGTTTGTGATTTGATGCAGCCGGCTTAAAATGACATGAGTAAGAGAATGCAATCTTCTCAAATAAAATATTTGTAGGTACAATAGTTTGACAACAATAATTAAGATGTAACGCAGGTAAACTTTTTGTGTATGATATAAACTATACAATATGTTTGCACTAAACTATCGATGCATTCCAAACACAATGTTTTATCTTGGCACAATTTAAATTGATATTGTGTTGAAATGTCAAAGGAATATGAGATATGCTGGCAGTTCTGAAAATTGTAAAAATAATATTAGCTTTCACATATTTAAAAAGACTATGCCGCTTTCGATAACATATAAATTTTGACTGCCTTTTTACGAGAACGCGTTGTTATAAATTCGCATCAAATCGAAAAAGTATTAGTAGTTAACGCATCACGTAAATATCTGATATAATGGAGGGGATTGTTAATATTATATAACAGACTTCCATGGCTTTAAATTTGAATCCAACTCATTATTGGGACTCGATACCGTGGACTCCAAATTCGAAAAGGACGAATACCTGATAGCGTTAACCACTCGGCTACAGGACATTCAAACGGAATTTGTCATTCCGTTCACTTTTTTAAAATGTTTTACTTGCAAATTTTGATACAATATTCTAATTTTAACAATGGCATGTATTAATTTTAACCATTTAAAGTACAGCACAGTTACTTCAACAAGACTCATAAAAAACCATTTAATTACGATGGGCTTTTTATATCATTTGAATAACTTTTTTATTACCAACGTAGTAAAAGATTTGAGATAAGTATAGAAACAATACAATTCAAGTCAATTTGTTGTTAATCTTGTCCAAGAATGTTTATACAAGCGAACAAATCCGTTTGTGCATAAATATACGAACGGCGCAATGCCGGTATTCGACATTCGTTGTATTAAATCACTATGCTTTTACCTACTCAATTAACGTTTAATTTCAATAAATAAATTTAAGTTAAATTAGTATTTTTCATCGCTCTTGTTTGATATTATTAAGTAAAAGTAAATAATAAGCGAAAGACTAGCAATCTGGAATGGATTCTTATGAAGTCACAGGACATCTCAACATACAGCTACCCATTTGCGAGTACAGTAGGTCACGTACAATATAGTAATCTGTCTTTCTTCTTCTTTTCTGTCCATATTCGTTCTCTAAGTGTACGAAATTGAGACCACATCATTCGCTAAACTTTCTCCGATGATATTCCGACATTCCTCGATTCCACCGAGTGCATCATACGGGTAGTACTCGACTGTCAACCAGGACGCTGGAATCTGACCTGTCAGAAGAAGAAACTATCTGGAGTCACGTGATTTTAAGCTCACTGAAGTAAAAAGGTGGCGCCTAGTACGTCCCTTAATTTCTGGGGTATTTATTTATTTTTCAATAGTATTGTTTATTAAAGTAAAACTGGATAAGATCAGATTGTTTCGTCAAAAGTAATTTTGCCTGTTTATCTTTACTCACTACACAGTCAATGATATGTTTGCATTCTTTTATATTCAACGAACACTCTTTTGGCACGGCGTTATCATGAAATTCAAAAAGTTTGTTAACGTGATATCGATGAGTAATTTGCTAAAAAGGTTACAAAATCTTATTCATAATGACCACACTTACTTACAAAGTACTTATTTGTTGCTAAATTAATTTCAGATGGTGTCAGCGATGCGACTGAAAATATATTGAAACCACCACATCAGAGAGTATAATTTTAGAACGACAAATAACCGTTTATTTGGTAATGGTCTAGTCATAATTGCGTTGAATTTCAATGTGCCATGATTCGTAAAATGAAAGATGTTTATTGTCAATAGGATTAAAAAATGCGGAAATGAAGCTTTACTTTACTGGGAAAAGAAAAAATAGAAACACGATAGAATAGGTATACCATAAACATATAATATGACTCAAAATATCTTTTACGATATGTTGACTTTATTCGCTTAAGCCCTATAAAAATATTTTTTTATACCTTTGCTTATTTGTGAAGCATATCTTTGAAAAATAAGCCAAATGCCTGATGAAAAATATCTGATTTTTATGGAAGGATTTGATAAAAGGTATTGGTATATAACATGTTTACATTTATATAAATACATTATGAATATGTTCAATCATTTATACAAATAATATTCTAAGCCACTGTATGGATGAGTAACACAAAACATATTTTTTCATTTCTTAATGGGAAATTTGATAAAAAAATCTTAACCTAAAATATATATTATTTTTTTACCACATCCGTTGCTAATGTGGAGCGGATGGATTCCTCATGGATTAGATACCAACAGTAGTTTTTAAAAAATCCATTTTTTAATGAGCAGTACCAGCTTAACTCATTGCAAGTTTAAAAAAAATAATTTTAATCTAGAAATCCAAAAAAATATTTATTTACACCGTATTGTGAAAAAATTACAACAGACAAATAACTTTTCAATGTTATATGGTTATTAAAAAGTATAACAGATAACTTGTGAATTGAAATGGTGCTGAAAGAATTAATTAATGTAACTCTAATGGTATATTTTTTCATAATTTAACCATCACTGTATTTTTTAATTACTTTTCCGTTTCTAAGCTCAAGAAATGCGACCCCAATATCAAAATTTTCTTAAATATCTATTTTAATATGGGTGATACAATGTTTATAATTAGTATTCTTATATCATAGATTTTTGGACCTTTTTTAGTTTATATAAATACGCGATAACGCTTATCAGGTAATAAGCGCCCGCGATAACGATTGTTAATAAGATAACTGAGAACGCTGAGAACATTCGTCAGTTGATAATTCACATGTGTGCTGGGATGACGTCTTTTTTACGCGCAACTTAAAATATGATTATTTATTAAAAAGCCACAGATTTTTATAAAAAAATGTATGCGCAATGATGCAAAGAATTATTTTAAAGCTCTTAGACTACTTTTTTTTTGAAATTCATAAGAATAAGGCCAATAATGAGGAAACCACTGGGGTCAAAAAAGACCCCAATCGGCTGATAAGTATTTTTCTAGTCTCCGAGCCGCAAGAGTCAAGTAATAGAGACTAATAGTAATATTGATGTCTAAAAAATTTTCCAACCCTTCCGATCCTTTAACCACTTGAATACCAAGCGGAGGACACCGGTGTCCGGAACATATGCAAGCGAACACGGATGTCCAAGACATTTAAAAAATCAAATACTTGGTATTCTAATAGAATATAAACAATATGTTGATTAATATGTGTAGTGCTATCTATACTGAGTCAATATAGGTTTTTAAAATATCGAATTCGAGTGTATATTAGGCAAAATTATTTTTCAAAAATCTTGCAGTATATCTGGGACATATTAATGATTTATTTGCGCGGTATTCAAGCGGTTAATAACTAGGCGTAGTGAGAGCGATTAGTTAATCACTAGTCCTGTACTAAACTAGCCTTATCCAGTTCTCTTTGAAAAAAGAGAGGTTGAGTGACTGAGTAACAAACAGTTATTGTAAAAAAAAATGTTGAGATACCTTTAACATTAAAAAAAAAAACTTGTCAAAAATTGATTTCATACTAAATTTCTGTGAGCGTTTTTTGTATTGCGTAATTTTATCAACTCAAAAAGCATTTATCAGTTCACTTACGCTGTAATTTTGCAAAGAAGCATTCTATACATTGTAACACTATGTCCAACTCTAATATTTAATTGAAAATTTTATTCTTGATCAGCTTGTACAAAAATAGCAGGGATAAAGTTCTAATTTATGGACCCGTATATAAAAGATCCTATACAGTTATGGTCGCAACTCGCAACGCACTTTCCTCTATTAAACCAGGTACGTAGTCACTTGCCTTACTAGACGGCTCGTGTGGCTGCGGGCGGGATTTAATATAATGCGTTTTATAATGGGTTATTCGGTAATTTCATTTATATAAAGTGATTTTCACCGCAGAGCCTCGTAAGCTCGAAACGAATGAGGATATATCGATGAATTCATTACCTTCTCTTTTGTTTTTATTGATCGCTTACATTGAAAAGTATATTTACTCAACATTTAGCTCTGAATTTTATTACTAAAAATGTTTAACTATGTGGCCTAGCAATCATGTCGGTCTGGATTCAAATCCTACTAAAGTCAATATCAAAAATAGATTATTTTATTTATATTTGAGATCTTAGACGTGGTTGATTATGATGTCTCTTTTCATTGATCGACTATCTTTGGCACATTGGCTGTAATGGCAAATGGATCATTATTCACATTCTTCAAAAAGTCTATTTTAAAAAAATCATTATTATTTGTAAATATAAAGAGTCAAAAGTAGCACTTTCTTATGATGTAAAATCTACTTGAATTACAGTATAAAAATCCTGTTTTCGTTCCGTTTCAAGTAAAAAAATATATATCGGTTCGGTTCCGGTTTTCGTTCCGGCAAAAATAACGGTTTTCGGTTCAGCTCGAATCCAAAAACCCAGGAATTTACCGATTTGCCCGAAATCCCAGCGTGCTTAAACACGCGCTGAACCGAAAACGACCGATATTTTTTTTCGGTTCGATTCCGGCAAAAATAACGGTTTTTGTTTTTTGGTTCAGTTCCGGTTTGAACCCTTATAAAAATAACTGATCAACGATTGATTCATTCAAAACGTTTCATTGTTTTTTTGAATATATGAGTTTTTACACCAATAGTGAGTGATATTTGACCGACATTATTATACTTTTTAACGTCATATTTCATATTATTTTTTTGATGTATTTAAAAACTGCTTGACATAGTTAGCTTAAAAATGACAAAAATAGGCACCTCAAATATTTGTACTATAATTTTGATATAACGTTTTTTTCTATTTTGTTTTAAGTGTGTTATGTATTTATGCGAAATTAAGCCGTAATTTACACTTTTTGCTTAATCATATCACATTTAATCAAAAAAAATGTTGTACTTAGTGGAATATAAAAAAGTATATTATACAGAATCAAGGATATTAATGATTGAATACACTGTAGACTTTATTCTTATATGAAAGCTTCTAGCTGTCTGCCTGAGTGGAAAAGCTTTAGTATAAGAATTAATGAGCATATAAGATGTCCAAAAGAAATTTTATTTCAGTAATTACCAACCATTTTATAAACCTAAGCATAAACAGATAAAATAGATATCTAATATTAATTGATTTGGCATTTACTTGGTAGAACTCCATTTATAACAGATTAAAATAACAATAGTTCTGACAATGGCGCAAGCCGAAATAGCTATCAACGAATAAAATTATTAAAAACTGTAGAGCTAAAATACTTTGTTATTTTAATCTGTTATAGATATCTAATATATAGAACTGAATGTCTGTTTGCTCGTATTGTATGCGTTGCCACACCGCTCATCCGATTGCAATGAAACTTTGACAAACCTTTTGCTTGCACTTCCGGGAAGGTTATAAGCATAAAAAAATAACTTACAGTAGGTCTTATATATAAAAATCAGTGTTTATATATCTGACGTACAGTTCATTTTGACAAAGTTTGCCTGCACTTGCGAGAAGGTAATATTACAATCAACTTACAGTTGATTGGTGTGGCAACTTACAGTTGATGGTGGCGCTTGTGTCGTACCATAGACAATCGGCACCAAACATCAAACAGGCAGGAAAAGAAAACGTGAAATTCAATAAACACAATTAAAACAAACACTTTTTTTCTTTAAGTAGCATTACATTGCTTGTCGGAAACCGGCTAGTGCTTTATAAAATAAGCAATAATGCACAAAAAATATTAGCTTAGAATTTTCATTAAAAATATTAAAACTTTTTACGTCAATAGCATTTGATAAACGAAGGTTGACTCGTTTTTGGTAAATCATATTTGATGTTTACCAAATGCAGAAGTAATTTATATTGTATTTTAATTATGTGTTATTACCACTTATTCGTTCATTGTTAAATGAAAATCTTATTTGTATTCCAGTGATAGGTCTAAATTTATATTATCGATGGCTTTGTTCCATACTGTTACAAGTATAAATGTGTAGTTTTGGGATATGGCTGACTAAAGTATTGACACGACAAAACTGAGTTGTAAATAAGTTATCATAATTGTTTCTCTCATTTTTTTAGTGAATCATTTAGTTATAAATCGTAATTCAACTCAAATTTATTGCAACGTTAACTGAATCATAAAATGATATTCCAAGTCTTATTTATATAAAACTGATATATTGTTTGTAGTTTTTTATTTCCATTATACAAACGTTTGCCAACAGAAAGAATCAAAGAAGTCATTTTTTGTTGTTTCACTTTTGTGCAGTTATAGAAAATATTTACTTTATCTAAATCTGTAAATTGACTTACTGTTATTGTGCGTAAATCTTAAATTTACGAAAACATTTAGAAACTGTTTTCATAAAACACATTATTTAAAAAGAATGCTTTTCAATGGACGACTTTAAGGCCATTTGTTTTTGTATTTAAAAAATGATATTAGTACTCTTCGAGTGGATAAGTACAACGTTAATTTGGAAATATTATTAGAAATATAAAAGCGGTTTATTTTTAAACAGACAAAAATTGAATAAAATTCATTATTCCGAGCATCAGTGTACCTTTGTGATATTTGTGAATAGAGTTCCACCCAAAATCGGCTTTAGGAAATCTTCAAAACAAAACGTATTTTGTTCGTCTTTTTTTCCGCCTCCCTACAAAGTCAAACGATTTTTCTTTTTATCGTCCTTTAATAGCACAATATAATAAACGGTAAATTTTCTTTTGAGTTGCGAAATCCTTAAAAAAAGACAAAATGTTGTGTTTCATTTAACATAAAAACATATTCTTATATAATGAGAATAGCTTCAACAACGAAGGATTTGCCCACGATTGTATTATTTGAAGACAGGCTGAGAAAATGTGATTATTTGTGAAAAATTAAATTATTCAAAATTGATATAGTCGGATCTTTATTATCCGAACCTCAAAATTAACACAATTTTCTTGCTATGCACGTGTTTACTGTAAAATTTCTTCCATCAAATGTCATATCTGTAATACAATCAATATATCAGGATGTAATATTGAAACATTCAAACAATTATATCGTGCATACACGTCGTGACATGTTGAATAAACTACTACCAAACTTGCAGAAGTATTCCTTATGTCACGTCATTTTTTTCGAATAATAGACAATATATTTGTTGTTAAATTTTTAGATTTATAATAGCTTGTAAGAAGAACTTAACCAATGTAGAATAAAAAAATAGACAATATTACCATGACCTGATGAAGGATTGAGTTGATTTTTTCGCGTGCGCCTTATATGAAAATAGTAAGAATATATTACAACGAAAAATATTCATATTTGAGGATTGGTTTTTACCTTGTCTAGTATCAGAAAACCCATATATTATATCGCGTGCTTAACTCTGCCATCTAACGGAAAACTTTACGATTTGCTGGTTGTATGAATACAAATTCGATTTACTTTTCATTTTGTATCTATTGTTTTCCCCATTATATATGCCAGCCTTGGAGAGCAGACATGTTTTAAAAGAAAGACACAACGACTGTGATAGTTTTATACGATAATAAACTTTACGGATATACATTCACATTATAAAAGAATAAAAGTCGTGTTCTAGCTTGTGTAAAGTTAGGTTTATACGCTGAAAGCCCCTTGAGCGACCTATTACGCATTTTCTCTACGATTAGACGTATTTCCCGTTAAAATTCACTCGGCCGATGGAATAAAATTAGCATAATAATGAAAACATTAAGTAAAAGTTTCAAAAACCGTCAACACCCGGCTAGCGTATTTTTCTTACAGTTTTTCTTCAGAGTTTATGATTTCAGGAATTACAAAACTTCGCGAATGCTCTCATAATTTTAATTACTTGCTTGTTTTATATGAATATTTCTTTTCCAGCACATTGATGAAATTTATCTATTCGGTGTTTTTTTGTTGTTTTATACGTTTAAGCTTTCATACTACAAAGAATAATGTAAAATTAATCAAAAATTCAATGTTTATATAGTCAACATCTTTTGTTAAACACTCAACTACTCTAAAAAGAGGTCCTTACGAGAATTTTGATGTTATCGAATAGCTCTACACTTTTTCCGTGTCAAGTTCGTTTCACCGGTGCAGACGATAAAATAATATAATATTTTAAGGTATTAATAGCTTCTACCCACTTTTAGTCTAACCACACAACAGCCAACCCCTTCCCACTAATTTAAAAACGGAATTTATGAATGACCCATTTAATTCTTCATTTCAAAGCAGAAGGAGTTGGATACACTGACACAAATAAATAAATGCGCTCATCACAATGTTGATTGACTTCTTTCGCTCGGTCAGTTACTTACTCTGTTCAAATATAGATGAAACTGTTTTTGTAAATTTGCTTATTTTACCATTAAAAGTATTTATTCACCACGTTGAGCAGAGACATATATTTTTCATTTGTGGTCAAAGATATACATTACGATATCATGTCAAGATTACGATATTTAATATACATATACATGGACATTGGCCACAACACGGTTCCTCTAAGATTCTTTAATGTCGGCTAGTCTCTTTGCATAATTTTAAACGATTAATAAAATACTATTTCTTACATTTTCTCATCTTTATATCATTACACTGTTTAAACGATTTTTTTCGAAAAAATCTTATGTAGACATGTTCCATAACAATTTCACATACTGTTTCTCAATTCTAAAAATAGAAACAATTAGGTTTAGTGTGTGTAGCCGCCTGTGTGGTCGAGTGGTCAACGTTGTTGGCTTCGGCTACAGAGGGCCCGGGTTCAAATCCCGGTACGGACAGTTTTATAAATTGATTTTTCAATCGATATATGAATTTCTGTTCAAAGGCATGGATGTATGTGATGTCTTGAATTCCCCCTCTCACCCATCCTTTCCTATAAACAGGGCGTATCGAGAGCGATTAGCTTACCACTAATCCTGTCCTAGCCCTATCCTTCTATCCCTACTCTCTTTGGAAAAAGAGAGGTTGAGCAACTGAGTAACAAGCAGTTCTCGTAGAAACACTTCTGTTGAGATAAACTCCATTAGGAGTCCATATGCTCCACGTTGGGAGCGGACATGGTTAAAAAAAAAAAAAAAAAACATAGAGAGATCAGTATTTCTTTTTAAACTTGATTATACACAATTGGTTAGGTTAGGTTAGGTTTGGTTGACAACATAAAACTGATGAACAATTTAAATATCGTATAGTCTTTATTAATACTTACCATTCAATATAAATACTAAATATCTTATTTTTAAATTGTCCAAAATTTGATTTAAATACTTACCAAATAAAAACAAGCATTATCAATTACCTTACAACTGTCTTTCAGTTTTATTGGTTGTATTTTGTCGTTGTTTTATTATTTAATAACTGTATACAACTCAACCATAAAATCAAGGCTTATTTAGATTACACGGGCATTTAATTATGCCAGATTGGCCACACCTGTTCAAAAGGCGAGGTGAAAACTTTCCCAGGGCCGGACTTTTAAATATACGTGTGCATAAAAAGATACAGCGCGTTTATGCTCAGCCTACAATATTTGATGTACAAACGGGAAAAGTTCTTTTTTTGTTTTACTTCTCTCGGCACACATGCGAGGGAATATGTTAAACTTTTACGCGTAACTTTTGGTTATTACTTTAAATTGTTTGTTAAATACGTAATTTTTTGAGTTTATAACATATTTATTTATCTTTTCAGCGTAATACAATACTACTGTTTTGAAACATCTCAACATTTTAGCAGTATCATTTCGCAAATGAAAATAAAATAAAAACAGCCAAACTTATGTTTTGCGTCGTTTTGTTTACATTTCCGTACGTTTCAGTAAATGGCCAAAGATACAGCAATTAAACGAACAACACGGCGTATCTTTTACAGCACTAACTTTCCATTAGAAATGTTTCAGTAGAGGTATACCGATATCACATTATCGTGTAATTTGTCCTCTGAACAATTTGACGTAACATGTATTTCAAATGATTGATTACTTTAGCGTCTGTGTATGTTTTATATTATATGTCCCTTAATTGCTGTTTAGAATTAGTAAAACTAGTTTGTTGAATTTAAAACAAGTATTTGATCAGGGTTATCTACCTACTGATATTCCATGACAGTAATTGAAAATTTACTTCTCAAATTGTCCAAATAAATAAAACGGGTTTAACTGTTCTCTCGTGATATAACAACAATCGATATTAGTCGATCACCATCAATAATTTTACCAATTTTTCGCTGCTAGAAACAAAAGTGTGGCAACACTTTCTATATAACAGATTGTACGATTATTTCAATTATATATCGACGGATTGTACTTTTAAAATAATCTTAAATAATAACAGTTCTTTTGTACTTCTTTTTTACGTTTATTTATTCATATCGGAACCGGTTTTGTTTGTCACGAGCTTTTATAATAGTGATGTCGTGATAAGGACGAAAGAGTCATAGTTTTTTTTAATTTCTTTTCACACTGATTTGACAATGAATACCTTAAAAGTACACTTAGATATACTACAACTGAGATTCAGTTCGTTTGACAATCCGATTTGTTAGTTCAAGCTTTTTTTTCACCTACACTCATAAAAAGTGATTATTTTGAATATTTAACTTGTAATTTATTACTGTATTGTCTGATTTTAGAATTTTATACGTTATGTTATTTTTTGAATCTCTATAAGAAGCAATATTTCTTAAGGTTTTCAAAGATATCACTTTGGTTAAAAACACCCTTCATAGAAAAAGCTCTCGATAAATCAGTGTCAACACTCAAGGATTAGTTCGAAAAAGGCGTACTATATCTAGCGCTGTTCACCAAGCATTGAAAGCTTTTTTACGGCATCTCGTTTAGCAGGTAAGGTCTGCACTTAATTGCTGTCAGCATACCGATTCATTTCCTGTAGGTTACTATTTCCATTACTCGGCGCTTTTTGCAATCGACCGGAAGTAAGAGTTAGCGCAGAACCTTGTGGCGCCGGCAAAGCCTGCAATTTATTGGCTAACGTATTTTTCATGCACCAATAATTGTTACGACTATTACGTATTTCATTCTTGTTTGAAAACCTTTTACTGGCCACTTATATCGGCGATCTTGTGTGTGATTGTATGCTCGCCGCGTCCGCTTTCAATATGCCATAAATCAAGCCTCTATGCGATCGAAGATTTGAATCCCCAAATGTATTATGGATCAATGTCCTTTTAAAAAAACAAGAAATATCCGTTATACTGTACAACTCTTCCTGTTCTATTTACTCTTAAAAACAATTCATTAAAATGTATCGATTATTTAACAATGACTTTACACTTTATGGAATATAGTAAAATTAATAACTGAATGACATTGAACGCATTTAAATATACAAAGAAAAGACAAGGAAAATTTAAGGTAATTTTAAATGGTTTATCACTTTTTACTATGTGTGCATAGTCTTTTTAATTTAGATTTTTACACACTCTTATAGGGCCCATACACCTAGGAACAAAAGTCCCGGGACTCGATCCTGAACATCTACGTAATGTCTCAAGAACTGTGTTCCAGAACTTGTTATTGAACACATAAGGGGTCACAGAAACGTCACCCGTTGAGGTTATGTAGTCAATTATGTCAGTGTTACGTCCAGACGAACGTTTTTGATTTTATTGGATGCAAAAAATGCAAGTAAAGTTAATTATTAATGTTTATAAGCTTTTTACAATAAAAATACAATTATTTGATCATCCATTATGACAGCTTTTACCATAGATAGTTTCAATATTACTTATTATTGTCTATAGTTCACTAACCTTTATTATCTATGATGGTTTATTTTGACAGCTTTCACCTTAAGGAAGACATTTCAAAGTCGAAAATAGATCTCTAAAATAACGCCCGATGAGTTGATGTGTCGACGAGTGCTGCCTACTATATATTCCTGCAAGTAGTATTCGGTTTTTATTATTATAATTAAATGTATCCGTCAAAATTTTATAACCTTTTTATGAAGTCATGACGAAATATACATTGACAATTCGTCTACAGCTGCACGCGCATGAATGTTCCCCGGGTTCCTCGTTTGCGCTCGCCCCAGAGCGTGAACATGGAATCCCATCTCTGCTCACGTGAAATTGTCCACAATACGGCGTGAACACGTGAATTTTTGTGTTCCAGTACATGTTCTTGAACCATTTGTTCCTTGAGGTTTGGCCATCTTAAGCCTCTTTCTTATATTGCTGAAATTATTTTTTCTAGAATACTTTTTAAAAATCAAACAAAACATGTTGTGTTACTTTTTCAGAATATAAATGAGTCGTAAGTATATGTTATTTTTTATCTTAATATCGTCACCACTAAAAACAATTACGTCGTTGTTGCATGTCACCAATAAATATTGATATCAAAGTTGTTTGTAATCCGAATTTTAAATGTGTATTGTAATAAAATTAAGTTAACTGTCAATGAAAATGCACTGTAAATATAATGACGTAATATTTGGGTCCTCAAACGAAAAAAAGTGCAATGTTATGTTCTGTATTTTTTTAAATGTTTTACTGCCAAAAAATTGTAAGTATGTAACTAATTTATATTTTTTTATATATCCCAGTCCGCTCTCAATGAGAAGCATTAGGCCTTCTAATGGAGGTATCTCAACAGACTTTTTCTAAGAGAACTGTTTGTTAATCAGCTGCACAACCTTTTTTCCGAAGATAGAAGTGGATAAGAACAGGAATAGTGGTTAAGTAATCGCTCTCGCTACGCCCAGTTATTAAAGGTTTGAAAGGAAATTAAGGCATTACAACAACGCTAACCAGTGCACCATAGGGCCTGACAAATTTATAATTTTGAGTGAATATTAAATTAAAATTTTAAGCTTTTGGTATAAAAACCCTATTTTCGATATTTCTTGTTCCATGGATAATTATTATATCAAAATATAGATGGATTTACGTTGACTCGACGAAAATTAAATAAGGCATTAAAAGGCATGGAAAATTGCCTGTCTTTAAATCTGCATTAATATTATTTACCGATGAAAACGCTGTTATTGTCAAACTACTGTAATAAATGCACCGACTGGGTTTTTCTAGACAAAGAATTGTTATCAAGGAATTATCATTGTTATTTTTATAATTTGTTTGTTTTATTTTTAACCTTTGAGATCACTTGATTCAATTTATAATGTTCGAACCTTCAAGATATAAACCTCACCTTCCCACCCTTCTACATAGCCTGGAAGTATTTGTACGCTAATTAAGTTTCTATATCAATATCATACAATTTTCTGGTTTGATTCAACGATCCTACTTTGAAGGTAGTATTATTTCATTTGAATTATAAATAAAATTATTATATTTTTTCATAGTGACATCACATATATATTACATTATTTTTATAAAAATATGTATTTTTTTATTTTAAACATTGTTTCAACACAGATAACTTATAAGTCTTCATATTCTTACTGTACGTAACATTGTACGCGCCACCACCCTCCGCAAATGTATAGCCGTTTATATTGGGTATATCCTGTAGCACAACAGCATGACGTGAATTTAAATGATTGCCAGCTTCTTTAGACCAGAGACTTGGAACCTTCGACTGTTTTGGTTCTTGAAGACGGCTTTTCAACTTAATTTAAGTTTTTACAAAATAATAAGCACAACATAATTAATCAGAACAATTAATGCGTTTTTTTGACATGAAAATATTTCGCAACTTTAGCTGCGTATGGCGGCTTAATGGTATTTAATGCAATTTTATTCTCGTCACATTTCAGTCGTTATGGCCAACTGGTCCAATCTGTGTCAACAACTACCTAATAAATGTACTATTTTTATGAATCTATGAAAATTTTTACTGTAAATAAACTAATATAGAAATAGTAAACAGTTAAGTATATTTAACGCTTTTAGACCTCAGCCAATGGGACCCAGTTATATGTCATTTCAAGGTTAAGCCACCAAATCTTTAAAATGAATTTGACACATATATTCATTCGTTTAAATAGGAACGACTTAAAAATATATTTTCTGTCAATAGTAAAATAGCAACCAACGATTTTCAATTATTTATTTTTAGATTCCATAATCCTCGCGAAACTGGCTGAGATAAAATAAAAAAACACGACCCTACCATACAAATGCATCCGACATCCCTTATGAGATTAGAACAAAGTTCGTAAGGTTTTATGTCATGTTGGAAGGCTTTACAATCGTCAGGGGTTGCTTCACGAATTCTCAGCCCCCGTTGCCCCTCTTCGTATTTACCGTGAAGCGACTGAGCTACTGAGTTACTGAGTCAATTTGTCATACCCTCCTAGACAGCAAATGGGGCGTTCCCCAAACAAGGTATCAGTTGTTGTCAATATTGATTAGGAAACAATGTATTTGTTGTCTTTATGCCACGATTGTAGTATCTTTTTTCAGTTGCATGCATGGTTATTTCTTAGATAATTTTGACAAAACATCAAATTAAAAAGTTAATTATAAGATTTGTTAATTAACTTATAGAAATTGACTCAAGGAACAACAGGTTTTCGAAATATGGCTTCGTAGGCGTGCAATAACGATATTTCCCTTTGTACTTGTCACTGATGTCAAGCTTTTAAGGCAAGCTTAAATTATGTGCTTAACATGTGTGGGCAATATAATACTTTGATAAATCAATTTACTTATTAATTTCTGTATAAGACAGCTTATTTTCAATCGTTTGAATATCAATAGTAACAACTACGATTAATTGTTATAAGTGGGATTATTGTCAAGTGCATAAAGATCTAGACTTTGTAAAGTCTTATACACACTAAACCATTCATTTTCGACTAATACGAAAATTATTAACATTGTTGTGTAGGTGTTACGTATTTTAAGCTGTTCAAAATAGGTGACTAGATCCTTATTCACATGAAAATAGCACCGAAGGTTTATGCAATGAAATTTTAATAGGAGTTGACTGGCTAAATAATCTTATTTGCCCACATTTCGTTTACAAAAATCAAACACGGAAATGTTTTAAACTACATTGCCTATAAAAAAATAGAAATTTTAACGTATATTGTAAAAAAAGCAAGGCTGCTTTATGCTTTATTATCTGTTTCTAATCTGTTGAAAGATTTAAGCAGATAATAAAATTTAAGTTCTTCGCTCGTCGTAAAATTTATTTATTCCAGCTTATTTATTATAATCACATAATCTGTTAACTTTGAATAAAAAACACTTTTGAAATAATATTATATAATAAAACTAGCTGACCCGACAAACTTAGTACCGCCTCAGAATCAATAAATGTTGTGTTAATTTATTGGCTGAATTAAATTCAGTTTAAATGAATACTCAAAATAAATTAAGTTCAATAAATGTGCAAAATTCAAAATGAAAAGTATTTTAATTACATTGAAATGATGTTATCCACGTGGCACAGTCGATAGATTTAAAGGAATACAGTGTACCAACGATTTGATTTTGAATTGTGAAGTTGAAATGATCGACATCTTTGTTATTTGCTGCAAGAATTGCTCGTTCACTCAACCAATTGTGATGTTTGTGATTAACAATGATGTTCGTGAACAATTTGTTGATGAGGTCGTCCTTCGATGAGACAAAATTGCAAAAATTCGGCGGAAACGAAATCAATCTAAACTGTCGTTACAGATAGTCAGCAATTACTTGGAGAAATCTTTGACAGATGGATCGTTTAGAAATACAACTCGCATGTTTTTCGTCAGCTGAAGTTTCTTCACATAGCGCCACAGAGTCGACAATTTGGGGCAAGTGTTTATTTCATCGGCAGCGGTCGAATTTGGAATGGCTTGTAGTGTTTGGCGGAAATTGCCAAATAGTAGAATTATTGCGCCCCCAAAACATCTTAAATCATTGCACAGATCTTTTATAGTTCGATTGAGTGCTTCCAATGCGCGTCTGTGCGTCATTGTGCATTCATCCCAGGTGATGATTTTACGTGCTACCAAAACTTCGGTCATCGCTGAGTGTTTCACAATCTTGCATGTCAGTTTTTCAGTCGTTTAAAGGTTTAACGGCAATTTCAGCACTGAATGAGCCGTTTGCCTTCCTTCTATCAACGTGGCCGCTATTCCAGAAGAAGAAACTGCTACAGCAGATTCGGATCTCGCACGAACAGTAGTCATAATCAACGATAATAACGGTGATAGTGATGTTATCAAGTTTCAAAATTCCAGAATCAATTCATTCAACTGCTGGTATTAATCAATTGAAATGTTTGCTAATTAGTGTTATGTACTAGTTTAAACATTGTCACTTAGTCAAATGAAAAGCGTACCAACTAAGTATTTTTACTGCAGTATATTGATTTTGTATTTTGTAATTCAAATTAAGACTCTCTTGTTACTGAGATTTCATCAGTTTTAAACATATTATTTATAGTTATTTTTATACATATCATTTGTTAAATGATGTTAATTGGATGGTTCAATGAGAAACTTAATAAGAAGACACAAATATTTATTTGAAATTGTAACATCAAAAATGGTATAGGACAACTGAATCAAGCATACATTTTAACCAGTTGTGTTTATCGTTAAGTAACCAAATATGAGCCGTTATCATTAGTTCACGCATCAAATATTAGTCGCGGTAAACTACGCTATAATCGTACCGATAAAATAGACTATTTGCACTCCAGATAAGGCAGCCCGACGAATAACAATGTTATTTTACTATGTCATAAAATAGCTTCGCTGAATTCCGCAGATCTTGATAGCAGCCTCTTCACAATTCCCCCATTTGACATTCGTTTAACACCATCCATTAGTTGAACAAGCGACGCCTCCACCATTTTGCGTCGTGGCGCCTAATTGCTGCTGCTAATGCATTTTACAGGTGATGGGGGAGGGGCCGATGCCAGCTACGCCACGGCTAACGGACACTAGGTTGAATGGCGTCGATTTTCGTTCGCAACAGACGAAAATGTAAAGTGTTTGCTTTGTAAATGAACTGCCCCAATGCAAAGAGTAGTAAATTGTATATAACGCAGTTATAAAATCATAACAGTCTGACACACGAATGGCACGGTGACATTTATTAATTTTGTCTTACATAAGTGATTGCTTGCTTCTTTCTTCAGGAACTGTATGAGATATGTGAATTAAAAAATGTTTTACTATTGTGTTCTCATTCCACTTTTGTTAACTATGATTAAGACCGGGTTTTCTCAAGACGATCATTTTCAACTCATAAGAATAAACTTGTAAGTGTCACAAACAATTTATTGCTAATAAAATATGAAGGGAATTTACAGGTAAAGATGCAAAATATGAATTAGTGACACTTAATAAAATATTTAATACCTCAATGTCATCACTAACACAAATAAATGATACTTATATTAACAAGTATAATTTAGTAAGCAGTCGCGTGCTGTGGTCCAGTTGGTTGGACCTTGCTCTACCGATCAAGTAAGTCTGTGTTCGATTCCCGGTCAGATCACAGTGATTTTGAGAATTATTTAATTCAAAGCTGTGATCGAAGACTAGGTGTTTGTGATATCAATTCACATCATTTCCTCTCCTCCCATCCTTCTGATCCTTTAATAACTGGGTGTAGCAATAGCGATTAGCCAACCACTAGTCCTGTTCTAGCCTTATCCTTCTGTCCCTACTACTCAATTTGAAAAAAGTGAGGTTGAGCAACTGAGTAACAAACAGTTCTCGTAGAAAAACATCTGTTGAGATACCTCCATTAGGAGGCCATATGTTTCAAATTTGGAGTGGACATGGATTAAAAAAATATAATTAATTCAAAAGTATTTCTAGTTCTATATTTTTTAAAATGTGATTTATTATATTTAAATCGAATCAATAAAGCAGAAATTATTGATAGTCAAAACAGTTTCAAGGTGAAGCGCTCTTAAAAAAAAATCCAGCGGCTATTTGGATTTTGAAAAAGAGTTTATCGAAACTATATCAACCTTTTAAAAGCGAAATGACAAAAAATATTAAATGAAAAACATACGTAGGTTAATTAAACGGGAATAACAACGGCGATGAAGAAATAATAATGTTCTCATTTCATAAATTTGAGAAAGGTAAGGATTTATGTCATGAGAGGAATCGGTCTGAAAAAGTATTAAATAAATGTTTAACCTGGATAAAAGAGTGTTTAATTATTTAAATATTATGCTTTTCAAAACAAAACATAAGAACAAAAATAAATAAGCCAGTACACATTCTGAATCGCACGTAGCTCACAGATATCAAAAACGATTTTATCGATGTGCTTAAAAATGCTTTATTTTCTCTGGTATTTCCCTAAAATTAAAAAAAAAAGCTTTTCTTTAATTCAGAACAAGCATTTTTTTTATTAATGATCGTGTGTAGCAAAGCTTGCTTTGATCTTTATTAAGCAAACGTGAAATAAGTATAAAAAAAACAATGATTTACTGGCAAAAAATGTCAGTGAACACCTTAAAAGTGACTTATAATAATTGGACAACAGGTAAATAATATAAATCAATTGGACCACAATAAATTATATTAAAATATCTTACTAAATTTGTAATTGAATTGATTATTGTTATAATGTAATAATATTGGCATAATGTTGCTTTATAATAAAAATAATAAAACATTTTTAGTACTTTTTCCACATAAAATTTATTAGATCAGGACCGGTTTCGCTCATGATGAGCATTGTCAACTGATAAGAAAAACAATAAAACAGTGATATTTATACAAAATTTAAGTGATAAAAACAAGGTATGACAAACAATTGGTATTACAACCTAGCAAAAGAATTGAAGTAAAATACAAGGAAAATAAACTATAAATAAAAATTTAAGATTTCGACTGAAGGTGCTTGGTGGAATTTCAATATTAAATTTGAATCGTTCAAACTATGTACATTCTCACAAATTTTGTCACTAACGACCCGGGTTTCGCCTTTCGCGTCAGTTCAAGTTCATCCGTGCACTTGAATGCCTGAAGATGCCGAAAGGCGAAACCCGGGTCGTTAGTGACAAAATTTGTGAGAATGTACATAGTTTGAACGATTCAAATTTTATAAATAAAAAGTTGAAGACCACTTAGCAATGAAACTATTATGAAAAAAACCAATTAGGTATGAATTATCATTACCAAAGTAAAAACCCTCTATGCTCATCATGAGCGAAACCGGTCCTGATCGAATAAATTTTATGTGGGAAAAAGTACTAAAAATGTTTTATTATTTTTATTATAATGCCATTCCACCAAGTATTGACAGTGAACACCTTAAAAATGTTGCTTTATATTACATTTTTATAGCGGGTAAGTATAAGTTGTTGATTGCAAGCCAATAAATGTGGTTACTTCTTAATCTGCTCACTCATTAATTTTTTAAAAGCACATAATTGAATAAGTACCAAACAAATGCTTTCGCAAAAGTAATTTTTATATGTTACAGTTAACGTAAACACATTCATTCAACTTATACCTTGCGGGCGTAATCATGCAATTGTGTTTTACTGGCATGTAAAATTTAATATAACCTCAAAATTGTCAACGCCTTGTTGCCATTTTCGTCCTTCAACGTATCGTACCTGACCTAACTTAACTTAACTTTAACCGTTATGTCATTTCTACATTTATAAGCTCTTGTCAGGATACTTATATAACCTAAGACGTAATGTCATTTCTACTTTGTCTAGCGCTCGTCAGTGAGTATATAAAATTACTATTCAACTCATTCATTGATTCGTCAAAGTGAATATTATAAAACTTGACGATATTACTTACTACAACATGTACATAAAAACAGACGCAATCCACTGTCAGACGTTTTGACTCTATTTTTTTCAAAATTACAGACATACAATTTGAGCAAATATCCCACTTCATAATTTTTCTCACTAATAGACGTTGCCGTTCCAAAATTGCAGTCATTTATCTTTTACAAAACTCTTTTAAATGAACACTTTAATTTTGCCAAACAAAAACAAATTGTCGATATCGAATTAATTTTCAAGTCTTTATTTTCAAACACGTATATAACAAAACTTCATCATAATTATGGAGATACAGAGAAATGAAAGGAACACTTCGATAAAGCGAGTCGTTCCGAGTTCATTCTGGCTTGCTTTGCTCATTTTTCTGTCTGTGTGCAAATTGTCAGTGCTTTGCTGTTGTGATAAATTGATTAACTAGAGTCGGACGGGGAATTTCCCGACGACGAACGTGCTCATTTATAAAACATTTCATTGGATTTTCTTCTGCAAAGCTTAAATATTTATATTTTGAATCAGACCTCGAAGAGTGCGCTATATATTTTCCAACCAAGAGACGTTGACCTGTGTTTAACAGTTTTAGTAAAAAAACTTAGTAGACAAAAGACTTCAGATGAAAAAATCCATGGAACAGGTATTTTCGGCGCCGTTAATTATAAAAGCTTTTTGTGTACAAAGCTGTTAATCTAGCAAATCCAAGCTTTCAGCCTTTCACCGTGTTATGCTATTGTTATTCAATGTATTAAAAAAAACTTGATTTGTTGCTTTTTAAACGAAATGTTTTGCTTAAAAATCAGTAGATGTAGAGAAAATACAACATACAGTACAGTTTGTAAATATTTAGTTTGAAAACTTGTAAAACATTAGTGTTTACTCACTCATTTTTCGGTTGGTTAAATGTATTGGAAACAATATCACCCCAGTTCTATCATTGGCACGTTGTCTTTTTTTAAGCTTCTAACAAATAATGACTATAAACAAATAATGTGTTGATCAACGTTCGCCATTTTTTCGGACGTCACTGAACATTACTCAAATTGAGGCATTCAGCCTGATGCAACAATCAGACTTCCTTTAATGACACCAATTAGACCATGGGATAAGACGATTATACGATGGGCGTATAATCTATAAACGCCCATTCAATACACCAGTCATTCATGAAAACTTAAATGATACAGAGGATGGAGTATCTTTATACATCTACAATATTGCAAAGCTAATCACTCTTAAAACGTACGCAGAGTTTCAAGATAAAATTCGGAAAAGAATTTAGTCATTCCTTATAAAATACCACCTGCGACCCTGTTTGCTTGGTGAAAATATGTTTTATACTGAAACATTGTGTTGTATTATATTATAAAAGCTTTACATTACACCAACAAAATCATGATCCCAGATGGGTTTTGGCTTTCATTAAACCTTTACTGTGTAGGCAGAATACATGTGACGTAAGAGAGAGTCATTGCTTACTCTTTCTGAAGCCAACGATTTCTTCACGAGTTAACTGTCTTCTAAATAACTGCCCATTACTTTTACAATAGTTCTAGTACAGACGTTTCTTAGTTTTCCAATCATGATTAATTGAAAATCACTCGCATCGTTTTTAAACTCGTAAAGGTTAACGTTTCATCGTTTCGAAATCTGTTTCATTAATCGCTGCTTGAAAACGTAGACGTCTTCTTTGACGGGTTTTCGATAACAAAACCTTAAACAGTAAAATTTAACTTTAATAGTTGACATGATGCAAAAGGTTGGCCATATCTTCTGTGATTTTAATTTCATGTATAATGAACGGTATCAATTAATAAAGTCGGTCCGACTAGCTATTGAATCTACGGACTACGCTGACTTGATACTGAACATTAAGTAAATTTGCAGAGTTGTACAGAAAAGATTAGATTTACACTCATTGTACCTTCGGAAATATATATTGGCCAAAAAAGTGCAAGCCGCCAAGTCTAGGTCAATTGTTTACGAAAAAATCCTAGCACAAAATTAAGCAACGCATAACGTTCGCTACGCCACGTGAAACGTCTATTGGACACAAATGTATGGTCGTGGCGGGAGTTTGAGGGAGTTGCGTAGTTTAAAAAATCAGTTAGAAAAATAAACTGGAATCACAATGAAGCTAATGATTATAATCGAAAAAAATAATTATGTTATAATCATCATTAATTGTTACTTAGGTTATTAATAATAACAAATATCGTAAGAAAAACGCTTGTAACTAATTTTATATTTATCGCCATTATTCAACGTCAGAACTACATATTGTAACAACTTAATAAGTATTAAGTTCCACAGTAATAATAAAAAAACGTAAAAACTTCATCACACTTATGTAGTTCTGAAAGTGGTGTTATTTCTACGTAAATATGTAATTTCTCTCGCTTCTGCTACAATAGAGCTTAGCGAGAGTGATCAGCTTACCACTAGTCTTGTCTCAACAGTATCCTTCTATGACTTCTCTCTTTGAAACAAATAAGCTTGAACAACTGAGTAAAAAGCAGTCTGTTGATATAAGCTGTCGTGAATTTAATGCACCACATTGGGAGTTAGATAGTTATTAAATTAGATAGATGAAGTTATTAAATTGATTTTTTTTATTTTTTCCATGATCAATTTTTAAAATTCATATTACATGGTGGACTCGAATAAATTTAACTGTGATTCCGTAGAGAGCAGTACTGGACAGCTTATATGTCTTATTTTTCTTCTGTGATCACAACAAATTGCTTTGCTTCAATAGAACACGATGGTCGTCCAGGGCGTCATAATACTATCGGTTCAAAAAAGAAAACACGTGGGATTGAGTCTTTTTAGAGGTACCCACAGCACTTGACCCAGCCAGACCTCCCCATGACAACACAGACATAACAGGACTATATCTATTGTTCGAGTTCCTCACGTAATGAAACCACCTCACTCCAATACCCAACGCAACCACCTATTCCCAAAACTCATTATACGGCTTATTTAAATCATCGACAGGTGCCATGATTCGCAACCGTAAAGCAGCAGTGGTAGAATGCATGCATTGAACAAATCGCAATTTGGTTTTTATCGTATACAGCTGCCCCCCCTGCTTATAAAGTTCGCATTGAGATGAATGTTGCTACATATAGTGTCGCTTAAGAACCAAGTCTGTGGATTCGGAGTTGGAGTCCTGGAGTCGGACCAGAAAAAAACATATATTTTCGAGTGCTGTATTAAGAGTCATATTATTTTATGATGACTCCACAGCTCTGTTAAGAATAGCCAAAGTCTGAAATATATATCGACTGTGGAAAGGAAAAAGGACGTAACCCACACATATCAAATTTTACAGGAGGTTCTAAAAACTTTTTTCCTATACATGTTACCTTTTCTCTCCCCATTCCTTTCTTTTTTTTAATCAAATGTACAAAAAAAAAAACAACAGACAAACCCAAAGCATTCTAAAAAAAGTAAATAGAATAAATTAAATGAAATGGGCCCACAACATCTAAATTAGAAGAAAAAAAAATATATTTAACCTTAGATGAAAGGGAGATTGGAGCTCGGCTCCACAGTTCCCCGTATAAAGATGAAATGACACTGATGATTGTGACATATGCAAATTATGAATTATACACAACCTTGAAGTGCACGGATACTTCTAGACTGGTGTTTAATTGACATAACCTAATATTAATTAAAGAAATTGTCTCGGAAAAACCTTTATTTCAGTCTTTTTTCTTGGTTTTAATGTCTTACAAGGTCATCTTTTTCAAACTTAAAAGCTAAATTTAGATACTAATTCGGCACTTTCAGCTTCCATCCTTTTGATAGAATGTGTGCCAAGTTGTATACATTGTGATTATCAAAAAAAAGCTGTTTTGGAAAATTGAGGGTTACGTCCTTTTTCCTTTCCACAGTCGATATATATATGTTGATTTGTAAGATTTTATTTCGAAAGCTTTATCGTAGTTTTCTTTTTAATGATAAGTATTCGTATTAATTCTCAATTTCTTGTTTAGATTAAAATACTTTACGGGATAGTTACATAATTATAATGTCCCTAATAACTCATAGCATATACATATACAATGGCTTTGTTTTATTAGAATGCCGAATATAATATTTTATAAAATTCCTTTCATAATATATTTAATGCGGAAATAAATCCCTCAGACGAGCTTTAATACAAAACTCCGTCGAAATTGTCTAAAAGCATTTTATATTAAATAATTTTTAAGTACTTACATTACAATACGTGTTATATAGACGGAAAAGTTTTTAAATTTATGTTCAGCATATCAGAGCTAAAATCCAAGCTCGGGATGGGAATAACTCATTTTGAATAATGGACGGTCAAGAAAGGTCATATTAAATCGGTTCTCATTCTGAATTTTATTATTTCGGCCAGAACAATGTGCCCTAATTAATTTCACTAAAATATAGTTTGACATTATTTTCAATTGAATATAAATTTAGTCAGTGACAATATTTCGTTTTCTAAAAGTTTCCTCAACTCCAATTTAATGTCAGTTGCTTCTTTTACTATTGTATTATATAACAGTCAAATTGTGAAGAATCTTTTACTTTTTTCAATGTTTTTTAAAGCTGTTTAATTTTTAAAACATTAGATTTCATGCACTTAAATACACCGGGTTTTGTAAAATGGGGGTTTTATTTAAGACCATTTTTTTTAAACTACCTTATAATTTTGAATTGTCTGAATGCTGTACTCTTCCATGAATCTTGTTGCTAACGACCCGGGTTTTACCTTTTGGCGCCATCAGGCTTTTCAAGTACACGAATGATAGACAATTCAAATTTGAAATTGAAATTCCATCGAGCACTTTCAGTCGAAATTCTAAATTATACCTTATAATTATTATATAGTTTTTAATGAAGTCTTGTTTATGCTTGTTTAAGATACTTTTTGTGTGATTTTTCGCAAAAAATCTGAGAATAGAGAATTATCCCTGCTTGTCCTTGACTTCTAAGAAACGAAATTTTTATTGCCAAGCAGAGGTAAAACTATTTAAAAAGCTTAAACTTTGGCATTAAATTTAACAAATATTTCCTACCCTAAAATTAAGCTGTGACTTTTATAAGCTGGCCGATGCGACATCGTGAGCGTTTAGGGAACCTTGCTTTCTCTTAAGTTCATTGCGTCTCGTTTTTTTCACTTTAATTTCAATGTGTGATGAATTAAAAAATAATTTGTAATAATATCCGTACGAATATCATGTTTTTAATTGTCATTTTTTCACAGATATTTGTTTAATATCATTGAGTATGGCCTTTTCCATTTACTGTAAATTGAATCGATAATAAGACAAGTTACCATGAATTTTAGAATTTTTCAACATTGTACAAAGCATCTTGAAAGATTGATTTTCTGCCAACGTAAGTGCACGCTACCAAGTCTTGGACAGTGGTTCTTAAAACACTTATACTCTAGGAAAAAAGCGTAGATAAGTTTTACGTTTCTTACGCTACTGGACACTGTTATGTTAAGATGAAGATTAGAAAAGCTGTGTTGAACAGAGAAGGGCCAGAGGGCTGTTTTTTTACATAAATAACAGAGGTGTAGATTCCCCGTGGTTTACAGTAAAATATAAAAAAAAAACTTTTTTCAAAAAGTTAGTAAAATAGATACTTTATGTATTAAAAATAAAAATATATAATTGCTGGATCGTCTGACTGAGTACATGACTACAGATATAAAAACATTTACTAAGTGAAAGATTCGATCAAGCTATTGTGCTTTTTCCCCGCTTATTTGAAAAGCTTACTTTCTTACGAAGCACTTGAGGCTTAAAAATTTGAGCGGACGAAGTAAATCTCCACCTGATTTTCAGTTTTACAACTCCCCGCCACAAACTTTTATTCTTTTATTACACCAATTCCGGCTTTGACAACCATTGGATTTTAATACGTATGACATATTTTACCAAAATAAAAAAGTTTCTGAATAAGGAAATTTTAAACACTTTGTAACCGTTCTGACGAAAATATTACTTTTAGAATCGAACACTTATTCTTTTTAATACATTTCCCATGTTTAATCTGTCGGGTTGTTGGCTTCGTTTGCAGTGCTGACGAGCTCAAATCCAAGTGCAGATAGTTACTTAAATTGTTTTATTAATCCATTTTTTTTTGTTTAGAGACATATGTCTATCATATTTTTAATTCTCTTCAACCCATGCAATCCTAAAAAATGGTAAAAGCAACAGCCATTAACTTATAATTTTTCCTGTCATTGCTTTATTCTCCTACTTACTTACTTTAAAAAAAAATAGAACTGAGTAACAAGTATTCATGGAGAAATACTTATAATTTACATATGCTCGATGGCGTTGGGAGTGTTATGGTTTAAAAAAAATGTTTTATCACATATATGTATTTTTTATCCATGCCCGATCCCAATGTGGAGCATATAGTTTCCTTATGAAGGTATCTCGACAGAAGTATCTCTAAGAAAACTGTTTGTGACTCAGTCACTCAACCTCTCATTTCCAAAGAGAGTATTAGGGATAGAATTATAATACTAGGACAGGACTAGTGATTAACTAACTACTTTCGCTACGCTCACTGTCGATACACTGTCCGATTTGAAATTTTTCACAGCATCTTTATAATAAACGCATCGTATTTATTATTTAAATATTATATACAGTAAACAATTTTAACTCACTTGTTTTATTTTGTTATTTTCTCGTGTAACTCGTCTCTGGGGTGGTGAGCACGAAGAATTTGACGTTGTATCTCGTTTGTGGCAGCCATCCAGTTAATGACCAAAACTGGTCTTGACTTTATAAAATAAAGTTGAAATTACTTCACATATTGTAATATTTTTTTAACGGAAATATTTTTCATCAAGTTTTGACAGGTAGTGCCTTAAAAGTAATCTATCTTGACCGATTGCCTTTATCAGTTAAAACTTTAAGTGTAGATTTTCTTTAAAAAAAACATATAATTTTATTTATCCATGTTGAAAAGCATAATGGAACATTTTTTATATTTTAATTTTACAGCCGTGAAAATATTTATTTAACAAATTAAACTGAAAAGGTTCTCTTCGTCTGTGGATTTTACAGCTTACCGGAATGACGCTGTCTTTGTGAAAAATCAAAGCTTCCGCTTTTGGTTCTTCTTTTCGCTTCGCTTGAATGGATGTGAACACTTTGGACGTGCAGCAATCTGTTCTCTGTCTCGGGACAAAATAGTCATTAAAACTTACACATTGTTCCGATTAATTAACGACGTGTCTCAAAGAAAAAAAAACACTTACATTCCGTGTTGGCAGAATTATTATGCAGCCATCGATTCAATAGCTTTATCAACAAAGTGGCCAAATTTGAATTGTTTGAGTTTTGTACTTTTCCATGAGTTTTGTCGCTAACGACCCGGGTTTTGCCTTTCGGCATCTTCAGGCATTTCAAGTGCACGGATGTAGGAAGTTAAAAGGCTAATAAAATGTAAATTGAATGTATACAATTTTCAATGAATTAAGTGAGTTTGTTATAATTATAGGGATTTTTTGAAAATATTAATGACCAAATAATAACATAGGAATGTTTAAAATAAATCTAGGGCCTTTTAACTTAGTGATCTACTTATATTTTTGTATATAAACGATACAAACTGTTTACTACGCGTCAGTTCAAGTACAATTCAAATTTGATATTGAAATTCCATCAAGCACCCTCAGTCGAAATACTTAATTAACAAAGTGGCCAATGATTTTAAAGTAAAATCGTATAACCGAATCAATTCGATCAGTGCTTCCCAACTTCTTTCATTTCACGGCCGCCTAAATCTGAAAAAAAAAATTCTGCGGCCCTCCTCAACAGTGTTCCCTCTAAGCTGTGCGCGTGTGCGCGCACATACATTACAAGAGAGTGCACAAAAACTACATCAGCTATATCATCACCAGAATAAATTAATTGACATTAAATAGTGTTGTTAATAATTATCATTATTAAAAATCAACCTTTTCGTTTAGTAGGTCTAAATACCGTTATTTGGCGCACAGATCTTTTTATTTCTTGTCAAAGTTGCACAGCCAATAATTTTTGCGCACATAACCTTCCGAAAATTAAAGGGAACATTGCTCCTCAATACAAAACATGTTCTGTGGCGGCCCCCGGATAAATTTCGCGGGCCCCCAATGTGGGAAGCACTGAATTAGATGATATGTCGCTCGCTGTGGTCCAGTTGGTTAGAGCTTGCTTTACCGACCAGGTGGGTCTGGGTTTGAATCCCGGTAAGGTCAATGTCAAATTCAGATTTTAATTAATTCAAATTTGAGACCTTAGTTGATCTCGAGTTGCTTACAATAGAATTTCATCGAGTTTTTCTCATATTATCTTTCAACTGTAACATATTTGGCGCATTGGTTAGAAAATAGTTATATATTTTTTTGTAAAAAAATATATATAATGATGATTCATAGACAAAATTGTGACATGGAAGAATTATGATAAAGTTGACTAATCATCCTCTTCGGTCTTTCATTCACCGCAAATTGCTCTGTTTTCTTATGTGATAAAGTTAGGATCATTCAACTATTTAGACTCGTTATGTAAAATATGCAACGGTAATCCAAGACGCAAACCATGTCTCATCAGGTTCCCGTAAAACAAAATATGTTAAGATGATCCATTGGGAGCTTATGCACTAATAATTGGGAGCCGGTTGTTTAATAAAACTCATTAAAATTAAACTCACAAATGACTAGGTTAAAAATAAAAAAACGCGACGATGGATCTGGATGTATGCCCCAAGAGAGTCTAAATCCTGTCTGTGACTTTTACCAACCAGATGGATCCCGGCGTCGTGGAAGGCAACTGATGACTATCCACAGAATGTACTCAACGGAGATACGAGACGCTGGAATAACCTTAGATCAGTGGTTACCAAAGTGGTTCCTGTGGACTCCCAGGGTTCCGTAAGACCACTGAGGAGGTCCGTGACAAATTAAAAATCATTTGGGGGTGCGTGGACAACGTCAGGGGGTCCGCGGAAGAAGAAATATTTTTAGAAAAGAGAGTTTGAGCGACTAACTAACAAACAGTTCTCGCTGAAAAACATCTGTTAATATACCTCCATTAGAAGGCCATATGCTCCACATTGTAAGCAGACATGGATAAAAAAAATACCATTCAAGGCATAAACTTTATTATTTCACTTGGGGGTCCACGGTCAGGTTTTTGCTTTAAAAGGGGTACATGAGCATAATGAGTTTGGGAATCACTGCCTTGGAGGAAGTAAAGAGACTGTCGAGGAATAGAAAATCTTAGATAAATCGTATGTTTATTATATATAGGAAGAAAATGAAATACTTTGGCCTCATTTTCATGAGTAGAATTTGAATGCGTCCAGTATGACAGAAAAGGTTGTTGACCCTCATTGTAAACTTTACGGAACTTTCCGGATACATTTAATCTTGCATAAAATAAGTGACTTAGTAAACGACATTTTCTTTATTTTTTTTTCGTTTATTTAAGACAATAATGGATGGTGTAAATATTTCTTCAGCCAAGAACTTTAAAGTTTTCATTCGTTCCGTTTTCTTGATAATGTTTGCTTCGCATAAGCTACCCGTTAAGAACATTCGGTCTACACATTGCGGATGGTGGTTCGACAAACAGATTAAATTATTATTTCATCCAATTCTAAAACGCTGAATATTTGACTGCCGTACGAAGATGTATGTCACAGTGCAAGGGCGCGGAAGCACTGAGTTATCTCAAGTAGGTTTAATAATTAAGCCGTTCAGCTCTCGCGCAACATCGCATACGTGCTCTAAAATGCAATCCCCATGGCGCTAAAGACGTGTTATTCCCATCGTAATATTAAAGTTACGCTACGCCATTACACAATACTATACAACCTTATCTATCCGAGGAGTTTGCTTTGGGGGTTAACTTTTCTTTGTGCCCACAATCCCTTGGTAACCTCTTACGGCGAGATAGTGAAGAGGGCAAGGATTTATGCCCTCGTCAATAATGTATTCTTCATATCTTCCAAATGATAACGTTTGTTTCCACAATTACACTCATCACCATCATCAAAAAAGATGGCTGATCTTCGTCTACTTCAGGGGTTCTTAACCCCGTGCCCGGCAAAGTATTAAATAAAATTATAAAAAATCATTATGTTTTTTAATAAAATTATTTTTAGTAGATTTATTGAATTCGCAAAAATATAACAATATCCATGTTATTTTAAAGCAGCTCAGGGAACAATAATAAAATTAATACATTAATATATAATACTTTTTGGTATTATGTATGTAAATCTGATTTTTAAAAATCCGCCCTGCGCCCGCCACTTTTCTCCTAAATCTCAAGTGCGCCCGTCACCGCAATAGGTTAAGAACCCCTGATCTACTGTTTCATGTTTAATACGAGCACATTATACAACGCATCTATATTATTTTTGTAAAAATAAAACACCTTTGAACAAATACTACATTTTTCATTAAAATCAGCAACATTTGTAGGTTTTGTTCATTGCCAGCATTATCAGCTGGAAAAAATTGACGAACAGTTTTATAGATTGATTTTTCAATCGATTTATGGATTTCTATCTAAATGCACGATGTATGTGATGTCTTAAATTCCCTCCCATTAATTCTAATTTTAAAAACGGGAGTAGCTAGAGCGATTAGTCAACCACTAGTTTTATCTTTCTATTCTTACTACCTTGAAAAAGAGAGGATGAGCAACTGAGTAACCAACTGTTCTCTTAGAAAAAAAACTGTTGAGATACTTCCGTTATGAGACAGTATGCTCTACATTGTGAGTGGACATGGATAAAAAAAAACATAAATAAATACAAAGTTATTTATGCAAAATTCTATAAACCTGTATCAATTAATATTTTTATCATGCTCACAATGAATGAAACCGCTCATGACCATAATATACAATGTGATATAATGCCTTTCCACTTTTTGTTGACTGTAAACATATTAAAATTGACCATCTACACTAACTCGACACTAACAAGTACGAGAAATCTTTCATGGACCTTATTTTGTTAGACTTTATTTATTTTATGAATAGCCCTGAACTGTTTTAAATTTTAATCAGTTGATAATGCTTGTGATGAGCAAAACTAGTCTCTTTATAAATAATGCGTAATTGAAACAAAAAGTATTATATTTGTTTACATATATTTTCTTTTCTCCAAGAATGAACAGCCCTAATCTCGTATCCACAAATATGAAAAACAAAAATCAGAAATCGCCATATTAAAATAATGTATTTTAAGACCCTGGCCAGTGTTCGATAAACACGAAGCTTTTTTTGTTAAGAACCATTTTGATTTATATTGTTTACTTAATTTTCAATAAATTAGTGTTCTGACCTTTTGAATTAAAATTTCTTTTAGAACTAAATCTGATTTGTTTTAAATATAACCGATAATATGACTGATGAAACCGTTAGTTCACAGTTCATTACTTATTACACAATTTAATTTCCTGCCAAAAATTCTCTCCAGCCCCTCCATTAAACCCCTTTTGTAGAGTCAAAATATCAGACATCCAAAAGTTTTATGTTTTCAAATTGAATTAGGAACCGGCGGACCGCGCTAAATTTCCAATTACGTTTTGATACGAAACCGATAGAGAATTTTTCCACACTTTTTCATTGATAGAATTTTTCTCAACTATTTCAACATTTAAAAACTCTTCTTTATTGCAGTAAATTTAGAATTTTATCTCGACTCTAAAGCAAGCGTACCCACATTGAGAATTCGATTTATTAAATACATTTGGCGGATTTCACACCGCACTTTAATAATTTTTGAGTCTAGCATTTATGGTACTGGTATATACATGTTTCAATTCTGATTTCACATAAAAGCAACTGGAGAAAACATACAAATCAGTAATAGTTTAAGTTCACGAATAGAAATCACTTTTTTCGATGAATTATTAATATGATTCAAACACCGAAAATAGTAATGTCTTAATAACACTTTCAAATTACAATCGTTAGTCAAGCATAGTGTCTGTCAAATAATTTAATACCTGAAATAAATAAGCAACTGAGACTTAAAAATTCAGGATTTCAAAATATTCTATGCGCCATCTCTAATATTATTTAAATAATAAATGGGCTCTTATTGTTAATATCGCTAAAATTACTCCAATAAAAGCGGACGAAATTTTAAGGGTTTTCCTTGCATTGCATAATTTTTTTTAATCTGCATTTTTTCAATTGATTTACCGAATTTTGTGCAAAGGCATGGATTTTTATTTAAAAATTACCTCTCTCCCTTCGTATACTGGAAAAACAGGGCGTAACGAAAGCCATAAGCTAACCGTTGACTCTGTTCTAACCCTAACCTTACTATCTCTTCTCTGGATCGATGAGCCACTGAGTAATAAGTAGTTATCATAGATAAAACTCATATTGAAATACCTCTATAAGAAGACCAAACTTTCCAAATGAATTTAAGTGGCTAAGCAAATCATATTTTGTTTTTTCTTTCATTCTTTATCTTTCTTTTATTTACATTAATGCATGGTTGAAATATAGTTTCCTTGCAGCTTTGTATCAGGCCAATAATACGAGGAGTAAATTGGTTTATTTTCTTAAAAGTTATTTTGTTGAAGAAGGGGGCTGCATACACGTAACAAGTGGTGTGAAGTAAATTAAAGATTAGTGAAAAACATTTTGTTGTTTTTTTTTATTTTTTTCTTTCTTAATAATAAAAAAAATTGTTACGCAACAAGCATATTTGACTCGCTGTCTTTTGTTGTAATCCGTCGCCACAAATCGCATGATTGATAGTGAAAAGCTTTCTTCGGAAAATAGTTTTCCCGGACAAGAAGAAAAAGCGGAAAACTTCCCTCGCATAATGACTGGCCGTAAAAAAAGTTGTTTTCCTTCTGCGTCTAGAGCGGTGAAATATTTTCAGGAGTCCTCTGGCGTTGATAATTTGTATTAGTTTCCGGGATGACTTGTGAAAATTTGCAATCGATCTCCTTTGTATTGTCAGTTGAGTGTATTGTTTGGCGGAATTTGTATTTTTATCTAAAGAATTTCGATCGTTTTATCAGCACAATGGGGATCACGCTCCAGTTCCCAACAATGGTGGTTTATCAACATTTCTTGTGCAATTATCTCGGGCTTTCTTAAGATTGTATACACTACTTAATTAAATTAATCTTATCCGTGCAGGGAGACATTATTAAATCACGATTTCATGTTAATATAAAATTAAAATTGATAACTTTGCTTTTCCACTGGCTGTGCTACTAAAATAGTTCAATATGAAACATAAGAGTCATCAATTATTAGTAAATCACATTTCAAACTGAACGAGTGGCCCTACGCTTTTAAATGTATTTTTATTAATTTTAAAAAATATATAAAATATTGTGAATTATACACACTATTAATGATTTAATTGTCAAACCTTTCCCCCTTTGTCCAGTAGATAAAAACCTTACAACTTATATTGCAATTCATAAACTGAAAAACATAATCAATATCTTTGTTGCAAATAAAAATATTATACTGTAATTATTCTGAAGATACCTCTCAAACCGACGACATATTGTAAGCAAACTGTTTAAATAGGAAAGTATTGTATTAATTAGAATTTTATATTGAATTTCCCCAAAGTTTTCACCAAATTTATTGAAAATTCTTTTTTGTGTTATAAATACCTTTTAATCAGCTGGTATTTTTTTTCTGGATAAACATAGTAATAATAACTATTTTGCAAAAAAATCCCATTTGTTAATGGTGAAAATGATAACTTTATTATAATTTTTAAACTCATTTGGTAACAGTAAAAAATAGTATTTAGTCTTACAATTTTTTTCAAAGTTAGTTGATAGCTACTTTGACGTATGCTTTCATCAGAACAAACAGAAGGCATGCGCCGATAACGGTATCATCAAACTTTAAAAAAAAAATTAGAACTGAATACTTTGCTATTGTTTTAATTTATTTAAACCAAGTTCTACCAAGTAAATGCCAACTCAATAAAAAAAACATTTTGTTACAATCGTTTACTCATTTTATTTTTAATATAGTTTTATTTTCGATTGCAAATTATTAATATGTATTCAAAATAAAATCTGTTGTGTGGCACGTGTTTCGCTTCTTTGTGAAGCAATCGCTATATTTATTTGAGAGAGATTCGAAACATTTTTTTTATAACTAATTTATTTCCATTCATTTATAATTTGTGTTATCATAAAAAAAACATATTTATATTTCCTTATTTTTGTCACACCTTGTTTTGTCATAAGCCTTATCTAATTTTTTTTAAATAGCCCTGTATCGTTTTTTATCGCATCAATTAATAATGCTTCGTAACGAGCAATACCGGTCTTGTATTTTAATAAATAATGTAAAACTAAAAAAAATAGTCTTACTAAAACTAAAAAAAATGTCGAGTTCTATGGCGCAGCGGTTAACGTTGTTGGCTTCCGTGCCAGATCTCACGGATTTGAGCCCCAGTACGACCATCATTTTTTCGATCGATTTATGTTCGAAAGTATGGGTGTTTGTGATGTCTAACCCTTCCGATCTTTCTATAACTGGACGTTGCGAGAGGGATTAGTTAACAACCAGTCTTGCTCCAGCTTTATCCTACTAACCTACTAACATTTTTGGAAACAAATGAGCGACCGAGTTCTTGTAGAAAAAAATTGTTGAGATACTTCCCACATGTGGTCATATGCTTTATATTGGGAGTGGACATGGATCACAAAAATACAAATATTATCCTTTTTATATAATACAATGTCTTTCCAACTAGAATTGACAATGAACACCCTTAAAGTGATAAAAAAAACTATGCTCATCATAAAATAGTACGTCTTAAACGCAACTATTATATCAAATAATAACATCACTGCGTCTGTAGAATACTTATTCTATTATTTATACAAAATAGGTAATAAACAAAAATTTCACGCCACTCATAATTTTCGTATAAGAAGGGTGCCTATTTTTCACGTCTTTTTTTTCATAGAGATATCAACATTTTATCACAGTGTGAAAATATACTGCGCGAAATTCGAAAAAAAAACTCTTTGTTGAGGTGAAAAAATCTTTTATTCAGCGACTAGCTTACGGCTTGCAGATAAAATGTGCAGAAAATGAAAACACATAGTAACAAAAAAAACTTTCCCGCATGTTCAACGGGGGTTTTTTTTTGATAGTAAGCGTCGAAATTTGCTTTGAAAAATACAATTTTCGATCGGCTCAATGGCAATTTTGTCAACTGAAGTTGATTACCGGTTGTCGAGTATTAATTACATAGTGTTGTATGCCCAGATTTTTTCAGTAACCTTTAAGCTTATCTATAAATCACTCTTTACGAGAATTCATGATTATTTATGGTTGTCGCTCTTGGCAACGTACTGGTAGGGAAATATTTTAAAACATGTTCTGATTGGTTATTTTTAACGCGTCTTAATAATGCGTGCATCGTATTATTGACTTCAATTTAATTTAAAACTGTTCTAAAAATAGGTAAACTCCTTAACTCACACTTTATTATTTCTCAATAAAAACTGACCACAAGCTTAAATTATAGATAAAAAGCTTTTAAGCATCAAGGGTAAACTTTAATACATCAGAGCTTTCAGCAATTTTCACATAAAAACTAATGATTTATCCAGAAGTTCATGCGCACAAAGCTACTTTTTATAATATAGAATTCACAGAAGTTTTGCGATAATAAAAATGTAAAAAACATATCAACAGTAACGAGACATTGAAATCAGTGTTTTTTTTTAAATAATAAGGTGCTGGAACTCACTTCTTATCAAGTTTTTTACGTTTTTTTATCTTGTATGCGTCCAGTCACCAAGTGGATTGAATGGTTTCCTAACGGCGGTATATGAACTGAAGTTTTTTTACGAGAACTCCTTATTACTTAATTGCTCGGCCAACCCTTTTTTGAAGAAAGTAAAGATAGAAAAAAAGAATAGCTAACCATTTTCGTTCGCCCTGTTAGTTTAAGTATTGGAAGAATGGCGTATTTTTAGATATCACAAACACTCAAGCCTTCGATTCAAAATCGTAAATATAATGTTTTGCGATTTTTATTTAAAGAATTAAAAATTCCGAGAAAAAAGGCGTTCCACCGCAAAATAAGCACTGGTTCTAACTATTTATTTCTAGCTTTTGTAGCTAAAATCGATTAAGCAAAACAATTATAATTTTTTTATTTGAAGCATTAAAAGGACCGAGAAAAAGGTGCCTGGAAAAATCACCGGTTGAAACTATTTATTTCTAGCTTTTGTAGCTAAAATATAAATAACAGCAATACTAAGTCTCATTTGAAAAAACACTGTGTAATCTTTTGACTAGGCGTGTGAGGCAAAACAAACAAGAACAAATAAAAACGTTTAGGCGCAGTGAACGAAATCAATAAAATCTGAGCTTACAGGGGCCTTATTGATTCGGCGGTGAGCCTTTATTGATTTGATCGCGGAAACTTTTCAATTTATTAGCTTTGAATAGTTGTTATATCCCGAGTTTTTGTATCAATCGGTACGTTTTTATTTTTCCCCGGTCGCCGCGTGGCTGTTAGGCGATGTATGATAATATACGGCTCCCCGGGGGCTATTCCGTCAATTGAATCCAGTTTTTGTCGCCTTAATGATTGCGGCGAGTTGTTCTCGTGGCTATTGTATTGTAGCACACGCAACTATGTTTTCTTCCTATACTGGCAACAAAAATAAGCACATTTTGGCATCCATAATAGGCAGAAAATCGTATCCGACAATTTAAACATTTTACAGAAAAAAGGATTTTTTTAAATTACTCTTGCACTTTGTTTGATAAAGGAATTTCTTAAATGTGGTTAGTAAATAGTAATATATGGTCAATACCTATCCTGATATTATATTGACTACTTTCAGGTATCTAGATCAGTGTTTCTTAACGGAGGGGGGACAGAAAAAATAGGGGAGACACAGGCAAACATTCATAAACTCGCAGATTTTGAAAATCGGGTAGCGACAAAATATTTAGAATTTTTTCTCATTCGCCTGATATTTTTAGGGCCTGAGCATTTTAGCGTTTTTACTAACTACCGCTTGTGCCGCGTGAACCCAGTTTGAGAAATCTAATCCAGAGCATAGTTACCGATTTTGGATCAATTTGACAGGAACGACAAAGAACGATAGTATTGCATTTTTTCTTTTGCGTTTGGTGTTGCAAAAACCGTGTCCTATGGCGCCGCGGTTCGCGTGTGTGCTTCCGTACCGGATCTCACAGGTTCCCAGTACGAACAATTTTTTGTCGATTGATTTCTGTTCGAAAGCTTGGGTGTTTGTGATGTCTTAAAAATTCCCTCCCACCTTTTCTGATCCTTTAATAACTGTGCGTTGCGAGAGCGATAAGTTAACCTTTAGTCCTGTCTTGGCCTTATCTTTCTACCCTTACTACAAATTTGGAGCGAACATGGATTTAAATAAATACAAAAAACAAAAAATGCGATCAGCGTTAAAAAATAATATATTATTTGTGCCAATGATATAAAAGATCGCAAACAAACAAAAAAGTATTTTTTAGTTTAAGATTTCGACTGAAGGTGCTTTGGTGGAATTTCAATATTAAATTTGAATCGTTCAAACTATGTACATTCTTACAGATTTTGAACTTGAACTGACACTTAGTAAATGAATGTTTCGTGTTTATATAAGAAATAAATGTATCATTGAGCTTAAAGCCATTGCTGGCGAAAACTATATAAATATAATCATAAAACCTTTGCCGACAAACAAATAAATATAATTCTTGAAACTACTCACTACTCAAATCTGTGGGCATTCTCATGAGCTTATCCTCTTCGGCAGCAATGGCTTTAAACTCAATGATACATTTATTTCTTATATAAACACGAAACATTCATTTACTAAGCGCCAGTTCAAGTTCATCCGAAACCCGTTAGTGACAAAATCTGTGAGAATGTACATAGTTTGAACGATTCAAATTTTAAAAAGTATTTTTAGCAACAAAAAAAGATAGTTACGTGTTTTTACGATATTTGCGACAAAATGGTATTTTTTTTAATATTTTATACAAATATGGTAACCGTCTGTAAACAGGATGCAATAAAAGGCTTTGAAGACTGTAAAGTGATAAATTGTGTATGTCGTAAGTCGTAAACGATGTCTTGAATTACAAAGTGGTGAGGCGATAGAAATTGTATGCAGTTTTTTTTTCATTTATACGTTCGTCGTCGATCGACTGCGTGACGTTAGTACTATTTCCATATTGAGTTCTCAGATGCGAATATATGATATATAACATAAGATACTCAAGTTATACAAGCATAGTACTTAAAATAGTCATGAAATAATTTATTTTTATTTCAGACGGAAACGTGTCAAGAAGAAATTTTCATTTCAATTCGTTTTATTTATGTTGCAATCGTCTTCAAGCGACTCTCTTTAGGTCGGAAATGTTAAAGAAATATAAAGATCGTAATATATACCAGGTATGGCGAACCTACGGCACGTTTGAGAATTTGTATGGCACGCGAACGATTTCCAAGTTCAAAAATAAAATATTTTTTATGTTTAAAAAAATAAAATTTTGATTAAATAATCCGTGAATTATTAATTTAGATAAACGACAAACGTTTCATCATTTTTTTTTCTATTTTGCTAAAATAAATACTGCTTGGGCACACCACACAATCGAAAAATAATATTTGAGAATTTTTGGCACGCGGACCCGAAAAGGTTCGCCATCCCTGATATATACAGTCATAAATAAGCACTCGTTTAGTTTGTATATTACTGTCTACAGTACTTTTTTGATTAACTTGTGTCTAATTAAACTAGAATCGATTTTTTTTTTTGCAATTAATGAATTTTCGATATTTGTTGCTTGCTGTGTTCTAGTTGGCTAGCTTTACCAATCAAGCAGGTCTGGGCTTAAATTGCGGTAAGATCAATGTCAAACTATGTTTTAGGGTAAACAGATCAACGTATTTAGTTACAGTTTTTTTTATAATATTAGTTAACAGCTTCTGGAAACACTGAGGTCATATTTGTGGCCAAGCCCGGATCATTTCAAAGTTGTTGAAACATGAACCATGAACGTAATTTAGTTATTTAGTATATAAAACTAAATTTTGAAAGTATTTTTAGAAATCAGTCTCAAACGTGGCTTGACAACATCCAAAATATCATTCCAAAGTAATGTAAGACTAAAAATACTTTTAAAATGTACATCGCTTTTCAAAATGAAGTTCAAGTTTCATTTTTTAACCATTTTCGAATAAGCCGTGTTTGCAAGTGCAATACCCTCATTATATATATGGGCCCGTTAGAGGTGAAGTGAGCCAAGTGGTATTTTAGAAAAAAAAACAGTTAGATGCGTTGTAACATTCTACACGTCTTAAAGTATAGTAAAAATGAAGTAACCTCAGTTAATATGTACTCATTGCAGTAGTGTTATCTCCGTAAAATAAAAGTATGCAATCCACCAAAACTCCAAATAAAGATGTGATTCCACTTAAAATCCGAGAAAAAAGTTTTTCAATTTTACTAGTTGGCTCACTTCACGTCTAGAGGGCATATATGTTATACGATAATTGGAATATAAATTAGAATGTTAGAGTAAATAGCAATATGTATTGTGTATATATTCTAAGGCAGTATATATATAATATATAGCTGAGTAAATGCAAGCTTAAAAATAGTTTGACGATGAGGCACGACAAAATAGCTAATGTTATAAAAAAACTCTAGAACTAAATACGTTGAAATTTTTACCGTATTACAATGGAATTCTAGAAAACAAATGCCAATTCAATCAATCAAACTGTGTTTTTTTTTCAATTGAAATATGAGATCACGTGCATGGGTGTTTGTGTATTTCTAAAAATTCATTCCAATCTTTTTAATTCTAAAATAACGGGGTGTAGCAAGAGCGATTAGTTAACCATTAATCCTGACCTTGTCAAATTCTTCTATACCTACTCTCTTTGAAAAAGAAAGTTTCAATAATTGAGTAATAAACAGTTCTTATAGAAAATAGCTTATGTTGTAATACTTTCATTAAAAGGACAAATGATACACATTGGGAGCGGATATGGATTGAAATTAAAAGAAAAGAAACTTCAAACAGAGATCGATTGATAGATTGAAAAAATGCTGTCACAAAAATTAGCGATACAATTATTTATAAATATAATAATTTTGTTAAAAATAAATAAGCAAAATTCGAATGACTGACGTACTGTTAATAAAGCATTAAAAACCAGAATATTGGTAATGTGTTAAATGTAATAATATATACAATAACATAATATCTGATGGGAAAACTTTCATCTGGCCACTGCCATATTTGGCCAAGTTTTTTCTTCGGAGACCAAATAATCAATTTCCTGTCACAGCTCACAAAAGCAATAAAAAAACATGTTACAAAAAAAGAAGGACAGTGACGTGGAAAAAATGGGGTTCGGTTGACCCACTTCCTTTAAGAAAATATTTTTCCGGCAATTTACAATAGAAAAAAATGCCGAAGGGAAAACATTAATTAGTTCAATTATTACTTTCATGTACTCTTTAGCGGCGACTTCCAAAAAAAACAAATAATTATTTTATTTTTTGTTCCAACAATGTGTTTTTTTTTACATTTCCATAACTTCTTTTACAAAATATTCACTGAAAAAACACTGTCGCAAGCAATAAAGAAAGATTGAATAATAATGAGACGATGATTTGTTCTGCTATTTTGTAAAAGTGCGCCCTTCTTAAAAATATGATACAAACGTGCATTTAAGACATCTCAGCAATAGTTTTTTAATGAGAACTGCTGTTTAGTTAGTCGCTCACATTCTTTTTTCCCGAGATTCGGTGAGTAGAGAAAGGTGCAAGATTTTTTTTAACAATGCCATATTGATACTCATCTTTTTAAGAATTGGACGGGTGAGAGGCTTTGGACCAGGGGTGGGAAACCTTTTTTATATAAAGGCCGCAATCATTTTTCTGATTCGACATAAGGCCGCAGTAAACATTGACTAGGGAATCTTTGGCCGGAAACAGGAATTTACGAATTTACATACATTTACAGAATTGGCCACAAGGCCGCACCAGAGTAGCCAAAAGGTCGCATGACCCATTAAGGCCACAGGTTCTCCATGCCTGCCTTAGACCATAATTCACCAAATTGAGAAAGAGTCGGGTCGAATATACATATATTTTTGAATTTGGTTGAATATGTTTTATAGCAATTGACTTATTACGTCAAAATTAATAATCACTTAATTTTTTTTTTTTTTTAACCATGTCCGTTCCCAATGTGGAGCATATGGACTCCTAATGGAGTTTATCTCAACAGAAGTGTTTCTACGAGAACTGCTTGTTACTCAGTTGCTCAACCTCTCTTTTTCCAAAGACAGTAGGGATAGAAGGATAGGGCTAGGACAGGATTAGTGGTCAGCTAATCGCTCTCGATACGCCCCGTTCATAGGATAGGATGGGTGAGAGGGGGGGAATTCAAGACATCACATACATCCATGACTTAGAACAGAAATCATAAATCGATTGAAAAATCAATTTATAAAACTGTCCGTACCGGGATTTGAACCCGGGCCCTCTGTAGCCGAAGCCAACAACGTTGACCGCTCGACCACACAGGCGGCATATGCCTTAAATACCTACGTATTTTAAATATGATTTGAAAATTTTGCATGGTGGAATGTTCGCATCTTATTATTTTTTTGTTTTGTTATTTGCATTCGATTTTTATGTAGGTTTGTAAAAGTTATAATTAATTTAAAATAAGATGTTAGTTAAATAGAAAAGTTGTCTTTGGTTGGTAAATTTCTTTTAATAAGCCGTCAACAATACAAAATAATATTATATTGCGAGCTAGTGTCGGCGCGCTAATGTCCAGAGTGCTGATATCGGGGTTATACCGCTCTACATTTTTGATTACATAATTAACATTTTGTACTAAACGGAATACGTTTTTTTAGGTTTTGTCTTAAACTAATTACTCAGCTATTAAGTAAGGCTGAAAAAATTTCATTTTTTTCGTTGCGTTACTTTGAAATCAGTTTGCCACTGATTGTTGTAGAGTAAATTAGTGGTTAGTATTGTTTTCAAGCTTTTTTTTTCATTGATCGGCTTCATATCAGGCAGTAAAGAAGTCATTCGCTATGATAATGTTGTTTAGCCAAGTTCATGCGGCACCCAAATATCAGCATTTTCAAATGATTATTTACTGTTAACCATCGACAACTAAGTTTTTGTGACCGTTCTTTTTATTTTTTTACGCAGGTCAGACTCCACGAATTAATTTAGAGTGTTTTTAACTTCTTTAACCATCTATAGCACTTACGACGGTTAAGTATGTCTCCGTGAATATCGTTGATCTGGTAGCTTCTTTATATCTTTGAACAGTTAAATGTAGCTTATTTTGATATAAATCCGTTATTTAATAAAACAGCATACATAACACAAATTTATTTCGTCAATATCTAGTCATCGATTTTTTTACTATCGGTTAGCAAAAATAATAACAAAGATTATTAACAGAGCTTTAAAACAATACCAACCGTGAGGTGTTAGTTCAGCTACAACTGATTTCAAAATAACAAACAAAAATAATACGTTTTTTTTCCTTGATTTATAATAATTATATTTTAACTTTTTTTACGACAAATTTAATTAAGAATTCTTCGAAACTTGCTTAGAGCTATGTATGAAAGTAATTTAAAATTGTAATGTTTTGATTCGGATTTTTAACACTTGTTGGTAAGTAATAAATTCATAATTCTGAGTAAACAACAAATAAAAAATGAGCTTAAAGAATGTTATTAAAATAATTATAATCTCAAAACAAAGATATATGTATCCTTTTCTCACTAGAACAATGTTAAAAGTTAAAGAGTGGAGACATTAACCTGCCTTGAAATTTGCAAAAATACTAATAAAAGAAGACGTGTTTGCTAAGGTGGTACAATAACTACGCCAACTGTATTATTCTAGATATAGAATTGGTGTTTAAGAATATCATTATGTACTTAGCTAGTTTTTGTTACTTACCAACTTCTGCCAGTACGTTTACGGTAATATAACATAGTACTACTCATTCTTGCTAAAAGGTTAACAGCCAAAAAAATATGTAATGTTCAATTTTCTTCCGAGAAATTGTTCGTCTAAAAAAATTCAATACTGACAAACTTTTAGTGAAATATTCACCCGCTCAAAATATGAAAGTTTACTTATGAACTAGCAGACAGTGGACGTGAGTATTCGTCTTTTGTAAAAATGAGAAAAGGGATCTTAAAAGTGCGCTGCAGAATCTCTTTGTGTTCTCCCTGTGAGAAATATACTTCAATGTTTTATACAGAGTGGAGCATAAAACAATGTCACTTTTAAATAATAAATTCGCACATGCGAGCAATGGAATAATAAAACGAAACCACTTACAAAAACAAACTCTCGAACTAAAAATGCGGTACAGACAAATAATACCCCTGAATTCTTTATTCATCTCATGCCAATTTGTAACGAAATCTTTTTTTCACAATATCCACTCGCTCAAGTACCCAAAACGTAAACCCACGCTTCTGCAGCAGAATTATGACAGAATTTCCGATCGCTGTTGTTGTTCAACCCACAAAAACGTTAACATCCATTCTATATTATTAAATGTGTATTTCCTTTGAATTAAATAATGTCAAATATAATGACTTGAATTTTCTATGCTATTTTTTGCCTATGCTCAATATTTTAATGATATATACACAATTAAAGCAATATATATATATATAAGGTCTTTCAATAAGGACGGTCATCGATTTGTTAGGTTATAGCAGCCATGTTGTTAAGTTGACATCTGTCAAATTTGTTGTCAATTGTTTAGTAGAGTACGGAAAATCAACATAGAAAGTTAAAGTGTTGAACAACGTCTGAAAATCATCAAATTATGTTATTTTTTCACCGTTCCGTTCGAAAAACGTTCGCTAAAAAAGTAATCTTTAGAGACCCATTTTCGGATGAACAGATATGTGAACAACCAAAATCGATGAATTTTGGGCGATACCAATCCATACGAGATACACCAAATACATCCTGAGAAAGTCACTGTTTGTTGCGGATTTTGGTCTGGCGGAATCATCGGTCCGTACTTCTTCCAAAACGAAACTAGCATCGCCATAACCGTCAACGGCGAGCGCTACGGATTGATAATTAGCAACTTCTTGTTGCCTAAGCTATGATATGAATAGCGATAACATGTGGTTCCATCAGGACGGCGCTACGTGCCACACAGCACTTTCTGCACGATCGAACGTTATTATTGAAAGACCCTTTACTTTGTCAGTGTAACTTGCTCGATCAATTAATTTTCATTTTTCTTTTCTTTCATTGCATTCACGTGGTAGAACTTCGCTTTAACAAGAAAAAACTAACAAATTGAATATTAACCTTTTCAGGTCCTCACTTTCAATTATTATTGCTTAAATAAAATGCATTATAAAAAAAACTTTAACTACATCATTCATTAAAAACAATATTTCAAAATAACACTCTATTTTAGTTTTTATTTATTTGATAGCCATTTCGTCTTTATATTTATAAAATAAACATTTAATTCTTTATTCTTTCAATTTCAGTTATGATGTAAGTGTAGATCAGGTGTCAGCAACCTATGACCCGCGGGTCATCTAGTGGCCCATTTGAAGATTTCAAGTGACTATAAAATATGATTTGAAAATACCCGAATAGTCTTTTTAATGGAAACACTTTTTTTATTTATACACGCAATTCTTTAAGTTCAGTTAACATAGTTCTGATAAAAGCGATAAGACTAAATAACTATCAACTTAATAAAAAAATGCAAAACAAAAACACAGTGTTACTCCAGCCTTATGATAATGGAGTCCCGCTAAGTAAATGCCAATCCAGTCAATGCAAAATGGGTCACTGTTTGAAGACGCTACTTGGAACTTATTTAGCCATGTGATCGACCGTTTATATAACAAGGAACAACTCATAGTAACTTATAGTAAAAGTAAAACGTTTTTAAATTATAGTTTAGTTAATAATTTCTGCATAAACGAATGCAATATATCGATCTTTGATTCGACTCAAAAAATAACATGTCACACAGGACATTAGATGAAAAAATATTATTTAATTGTTACTCGCCTGTTATGCGTTGCTAAATTTTTGACTCACCCTTAGAATAAAATGTCTTATACCAAGTGTTTACTTAATTAACAACAACTTAAAAGGCTTTGAAGGATTCTCCGTCTTAGAATTAATTTAAGAATCTTCAGTAGACATTTGTATCCCCGCTAAAAAAAACTGTACTTCATAAAACCAAGTGAATGATCAAACCAAACGCTAAAAATGACCTGAGGCTTACTCAGTCTTAAATTTTGATTCAAACAACTCAAATTCAAGAACAGACGAATGGCTATTACCTTATCCTGAATATTTTGCCTGTGTTTTCTTTATCGTATTGAATTTTTTTCTGAATACTAGGTTTCAAAAGGTATTACATTTTTTTAGTGCAGTTTTTTTTAAATTTTTCAATTATAATCATTTGGCTGATATTTTCAGCTCGTGTTTTAAATACAATGATGCGAGTTGGTTGAAAGCTTGTTATACCACCGTTTGATGCTTGCTTGATCTCTTTCTTCCATCACTGCTTGTCCGTTCATTAATTTTACATGGCAGCATCTTGTGGCGAATTAAAGATTGTGCGCAGTGATTTTTTTAAATATAAAAAGTACCAGAACTCACTTATTGTCAAGGTTTGTTTTGTAACCCATGTCCGTTCCCAATGTGGAATAACAGAAGTATTTTTTACGAGAACTGCTCGTCACTCAGTTGCTTAACTTATATTGTGTTGGAGGTAATTTTTACGACCATACTTTCAAACAAAAAACGAAAAAACAATATATCAAGCATAAGGTACCTTGGTTCTGGTCTTATAGTAAATTTATGCCCTGGTATTGCTTTGTAAATTGAAATTAATTTATAAGTGTTAACAGCACTCGGTATATAACATTCAAAACGAATGAAGTTGGGGACAAACAGTCAATGGTTTTTGATAAAAAAATCGAAAGCAAAATAAAAATAAAATTTAGCAAATATATAATTTTGAGAAAAAAAGGTGCTGGAACACCGTTCTACCCCGTTACATGGGGGGAAAATCCCTGGACTTGTGCATATCTGAAGCTATTTTTATTTACTGATAATATCTCCGGAGCACTTTTACAATACAGTTACCTTTTTTAACTACTTTAATTACAGTAAAAAGCACTTTCGATAAATGCATAGCCTCTATGTGTTGAGGTATATGCTTTTGCTTTATTATCCACTTCGTTAACGTTACTAATATTCCAATAAGCGGTTAGGTTAACTTGCTTGGTACTTTCCTGTTTTGTGTGCATTCAATGACAATCTCACATTATTTTTTTTAAACCTCAAATAAACTGTTCACAGTTTTAAATTTATATTTGGTTTAACCATTCACCGTTGAAGCTCAAAGAGCTCAAATCAATCCAAGCTAAGATGGTCATATTCTTCTACTAAAGTCGCTGTATACGTAGAAAACAATACCGTCACACGACACCCTTGGATAATCTCCCTCCCATCAACCACTCTGATTCTTCTCATAAAATTTCAGTACCCTAAAGCTCTCATAGATTTTTGCAAACGCAAAATATCGTTTTGAATATATGAGACGTTCTCCTGTGAAATTTAATGTTTTCAAATACAACAATAGACGTAAGAATTGTCGATAATACAACCACAGTAAGTGTTCTAGACACGGTGAAGAACAAGAACAGAAGTTGTACATATGCATTAAAAAACAAATATCAATTTGATGTAAACGAATGTCTTTTAAGCTAAGAATTTTGAGATGGAGCATTTACAATCATAATATATAATATGTCATCGCTCATTCGTTGAATAAACAAAGTTTTTATCATATATAACAAAACTCCATATTTAAAATAAAAACGTCTACACAATAAATTGTATAACATATATCAACGAACGTTATGAAGTAAAAGAATTCTCAAATTTTATACAAACTGATAAACTATTTACAGTTATAATTTAACTACTGCAGATGCTATTTTTTACAGCCTGTAAGCTTCGCGTGACTGTGTTTTTTTTCTTTCTTCGTAAAAGCATTGTGTTCTCTTTAAATACGCCTTAGAGTCGACAGTAATTTTTGTTTCAGTTATTATTACAGTCATGACTTACATTCTTTAACAAAAGATTTTTCGTGTGCAATTTTTTTTCCTAGTCCATTATTTAGTTCCACTAATGACTTGGAGGAAGGATGTTCAAATAGAGTGTATATTTATATTCTACATCCGTAATCAGTTAAAGTCTGTTTTGTGTTTTTTCTCGTCATAATTGAGGAGTAACTTGAGGATTTTAGGATCATTAGTTTTTAATATAAATTATAAAATTGTACGGTTTAGCAACAAAATTAATATTAGCTAAAAATTAACAATTACTTTTTGAAAATGTTCTCAAAGTTTTTATCAATGTTCTAGATAACATATTTTTAGCACAAAGCGTCAAATAGTGGTCTAATTCTAATTGCTAAGAACTATAACCCTAGCGATTATGCTAGTCTAGGATAAGGTCACAAGAAAGTAAATATCAAATTTAGATTAATCTGTTTATATTTGACATAATTTATTTATTTAATTAACATTGTACAAGGTTGACAAATTATAAATTTAAAACTTTTACAATGGAGAAAAAAATAATATAATTTAATATTAAAAGCAGTAAAAAAAAAGTGGCAAGGAAGTCAACTGAGTAAGCTCCGACGAACTCTACTTTAATACATAAAAAATAGTATTAGTCGGAACTCACCCACGTCTACGTGGAATATGTCGACATCCGAAGCAATATTGTTGAACACCGTTAAAGCTCTCCCCAGTGGCATCCCCATAGGCAGGCTGGTTCTACACCTTGGGAGAACAAACAATTCATGTCCACGATTTCTCAAAAAATAAATAAACATGGGTGTGCTTGATTTCTTATCTTCTCGAGTTGATCTCGAGTGACATAAAACTATGATTCTCTTATTTCAATATTTCTTTCATCGGTATTTATTAATAAGGGATTGGTCTATCACCAGCATTATCAACTGATCAGCGAAACCAAAGTGGCCTTTAATGAAAACTTTAATTACTTCTAAATTAAATAATATATAATTAAAAGAAACACATATATTTAAACGTCCTACTACTGAAGTACATCATTTATAAAATACGTGTTGATAAAATGTATAAATCTCAGGCAAAGTTGAATAATGTTTGATTGATGGTGACCATTTGAATATTGCTTTTAAAACAAGTTATTTGAAGTTGTCTGACGAGCTAACGGGCCGTCGATATGCTCATCAATGAAAATAAGCGTAGTGTTAATAAAAAAGAAACGTATGTAGTTATGTCACATAAAATTGCTTTTCGATGTCAGGTCATTGTTTTTCTTAAGTATTAAGTACGACAAAATAACGAAAGCAATTTACGCGAGACCCTAATGAAGATTATACCCGTTAAGTTTCGAATAATGAAACTCAAATAAACATTGCAATAAATATAAAGAGCAATCTAGAAGTGTGATAATCAGTGGAAAGGTTCGCAGGAACAAATAAAAAGAATTCTAATGAGCGATTTCCAGACCATTAACTATCCAATTTAATATCTTTCGAGCCATATAACTTTAAGATCATTTCGAAAGATTTCTTAGCAGGAATTTGTTGATTTTTTCGGTTTTATGAAAACTTTATAGAAAGTTACGCTAATGATAAAAAAACACTTTAGGAGAAGGAAAAAAATAGATAGAAAATAACATTTTATACACTTGTGTTGCTTTTAAATAGTACTAGCTGTAAGCCCGTTGCCCAGCAACGTGAGATTTTTGTTGCATTTTTAAGTAGTCAGAAAATTTACTGACGTGAAAAATAAATTACAAACCTATTTATTGAATAAGCCAGAAATTCTGATAGTAAAAGAAATATATCTCGGGGCATATATCGACAGCCCTGCCCTGCCCTGGAATAATGTTTAAGTTTGCTAACAACCATTTTTCGTAGTAGCAAAAATCGAAGACATCCTTCATACACTCAGACAAACAAACAAATAAACAAACAAACGGACCTTATCGACTATTAATATATAGATAATTGACAACGACACATCAAATAACAACACCGCAATTTGTGAACCCTAAAAAGCAAAAATAAATATTGCTGACTTGATAGATTGTATACTTATTAAGAGCCTCCAATTAAATTTGATTTTTTATTTAACTGCCTTTATTTATTTTTTGTTTCACAATTTTCCGCTCGTTCTTTAGAGTTTATGTATATTGTATTTTTTTATGAACACGCAATTTTGAAGCGTCTAGTTAAATAAAAATGTATTTACACATTTCAATATTTGGCGCAAACAAGGTTTTTATGTTTTAAGCAAAAAATGATTCTTTTTATTCAAGATTTTTTTCTATTTCATTCTATCTATCTATCTGACTCTGACGATTTGATTGAGGTAGTGACACAGAAGACAAACACACGTGTTGAAATCTATCTCTCAAATAAATTATCTTTGTAAGAGAAGTTCTCAAATAATGCCGATAAGATATTTTAGCGAAAAAATTAGAGCCAAAAAGTAATGTTAAAATACGATAGATTTTTTAACGATTCCACAGTTCTGGCCAAAATACCTGAATAAAATTATCTTAGTTAATAATCTATAATGTGTACTTAAATAGCCTACTCATTACAATGTTTAATTAAATAACGAGACTACAAATGAGCGATTTATTTTTTAATTCGTAATTCAGACTTTTTTCAATCGATTTGTGTTCGAAGACATGGGTGGTTGTGATGCCTAAAAATTCCTTACATTTCTAAAAATTCCTTACATTCCAACAAGGTAAATTTTATATTGCTCTATATTTTATATTACTACTTTATTTAGAAAAAATAGAGGGTTGAGCAACCGAATAGCAAGCAGTTTTCGAAGAAATATTATGTTAATAATTAAGATACCTTCATTCGAAAGATTTTCATATAGAATTTGAATCGTTCAAACTATGTACATTCTCACAAATTTTGTCATTAACGACCCGGGTTTCGCCTTTCGGCATCTTCAGGCATTCAAGTGCACGGATGAACTTGAACTGACGCTTAGTAAATGAAAGTTTCGTGTTTATGTAAGATATAAATGCATCACTGAGTCCAAAGCCACTGCTGGCAAAAAGGATAAGCCCATGGGAATGCCAACAGATTTGACTAGTGAGCAGTTTCAAGAATTATATAATTTGTTTGTCGGCAAAGGTTTTATGATTATATGATTTTATGGTTATATAGGGTATAGAAGAGGAGATGTGGGAAAATTTGATATTTCGTTTAAAATCGGAAGATTTTGCAGCTGTGCTTTGTTGATTTCTAAAATTTCTTGGAAAAAGAGCTTATGACTGTCCGTATTTGGGTGTAACATTTTTATCCCTTGTTCCTGATTGAACACGTGTCCTTCCGATATTAAGTGATTAGCAAAAGTAGACGTGTCTTTTTTCAATCTAAAGGCTGCCATATGTTCTAAAACCCGGATGTTCAGTGTTCTTTCTGTTTTGCCGATATAAAACTTTGTACAACAAGAGCATTGCAATCTATAAATCCCGTTTAATGGAACAGATAGACAAATAACTAACTTTCATAACTTTATCAATTCATTAGATAAAAATATTAAATTCACTCTAGAATTCGGAGGCAAAAATATTAACTTTCTTGACTTAAATATTAACATTGAAAATCATTCTCACGAGTTTAAAATATTTCGGAAGCCAACATTCTCTGACACTGTAATCCATAAAAATTCAATGCACCCATTTTCTTATAAACTAGCCGCTTTTCATTCAGAAATACATAGACTTGTGAGTGTTCCTTTAAACGAAATAAACTTTAATATCGAATTGAAAATCATCAAACAAATCGCCATAAACAATGGATACGATATGTCTCTTATAGACAATCTTTTATCAAAAAAACAAACTAAGCTTGCAGAAAAAATGTTATTTAAAGGTATAGTGTCAAAGGACATAGATCATACTAGGTATTGGCGTAGAATCTTTTTTTTTAGGAAATACAAGTCTTAAAATTAAAAAACAGCTAGCTGATAGTGTAAGACCTGCTTTTTACTGTAAAAACTCTTTAGGCAAATTATTAGTTAATAATAAAGATAAAATACATTACTTAAATAAATCCGGGATTTATAGATTGCAATGCTCTTGTTGTACAAAGTTTTATATCGGCAAAACAGAAAGAACACTGAACATCCGGGTTTTAGAACATATGGCAGCCTTTAGATTGAAAAAAGACACGTCTACTTTTGCTAATCACTTAATATCGGAAGGACACGTGTTCAATCAGGAACAAGGGATAAAAATGTTACACCCAAATACGGACAGTCATAAGCTCTTTTTCCAAGAAATTTTAGAAATCAACAAAGCACAGCTGCAAAATCTTCCGATTTTAAACGAAATATCAAATTTTCCCACATCTCCTCTTCTATACCCTATATAACCATAAAATCATATAATCATAAAACCTTTGCCGACAAACAAATTATATAATTCTTGAAACTGCTCACTAGTCAAATCTGTTGGCATTCCCATGGGCTTATCCTTTTTGCCAGCAGTGGCTTTGGACTCAGTGATACATTTATATCTTATATAAACACGAAACTTTCATTTACTAAGCGTCAGTTCAAGTTCATCCGTGCACTTGAATGCCTGAAGATGCCGAAAGGCGAAACCCGGGTCGTTAATGACAAAATTTGTGAGAATGTACATAGTTTGAACGATTCAAATTTAATATTGAAATTCCACCAAGCACCTTCAGTCGAAATCTTAAATTAAATTTTCATATAGGTTTTAAAGTGACTCGGAATCACAATAAAACAAAAGAAACAACACATCAATAACAGCAGAAAAAATGCATTGAACGAAGCTGTTAATCTAAGAAAAAAGAACATAATCAATTCTGAACGTATGCTTCTGTCAAACTGATAAGTTTTGTTTCCTACTGCATTTCTACTTACGAAAGAAAGATTGAATCATTTCATTTGCTGCCAAAGACACCTGCTTAGTGCAACACGCTCCCTCGAACATGTGTTGTCAACAACATTAAATAAATAAACGAGATAAGAATCTTGCCAAGGTAGTTTTCAGGTTTCTTCTTCAATGGCTATCTAGCACATTAATCCACCGGTTACCGCATGATTCTCACACAACCGGCAAATTATTTTCCAGTTTCCACTGCCTTCTTGTGCAGTTCTAACGACTAAGGATGTTTTGAAGCTAACGTCAGTATTGAATCTAACAAAGTAATCGTACCAATACAGTTAAAATACTTGTTTGGCACTTAATATGAAAACAATCAAAGTTTTACTAAATATTTAAAACACGGTTCAATTTTCCATGCAAATTTGCTGTTACACATTTAAATTATTTAACTTCAATATACTATGTATTTATTTGAAAAAGAGTATTTAAAACCATATAACGTTTGTTTTTAGTATCGAAATGACTCTTATTATAATAGAAATAGGAATAGTTTCTATTATAATTTAAACATACATTTTTTTAATTAATCCATACACAGAAAAAATCTTACTTAAAAGTGACAGCCGCCATTCACTAACATGCGATAACGCGCGTATAAGTTTACATCGTGGATGATTAAATAATTGTATTTTAATTGTAGAGAGATTATAAGCATTAGTAATTAACTTAACTCGCATAGTTTGCATTTAATAAAATCAAGTAACGTTCGCCAGGACCCAACGCTGACCAACGTAACCTCAACGGTTGACGTTTCTGTGACCCCTAGTATGTTCCCGAGACATAACGTAGATGTTCAGGATCATTTGTTTCCAGGTGATTGGCCAACATAATGGTCAATTTTTTTCGCTTTTATTCTGAAAATTAGTTCCTTTCCCTGTGCGATGTTAGAAATTAATCAAATGCTTTAAAGTTAGCCTTGGTTGAGATTTTAGATCAAATTTGTTTAGCTTGTTATAACCTTTCAGCGTATGAATGTATTTATATAACTTTAAAAAGCTTTTTGATTTATTTTTAAAGAGTTTTAATAAACAGCAAACTTCGCTCATATTTATTGTTAAATACAAAATACTTTAACTCATCGTGCAAAGAAATATCAGCAAAAGCGTAAACAAAAGGAGGTCTTTTTACGCAGTAAGTGACCCATAGTTAAGACATTGTTGATATAATATGACTCGACTCGATGTTAGCTAGTTGATGATGACACCACGACAGTGAGAAAGTTCAACATTATTACGAATATAGTTTTCTCTAATGGAACATTGACTTGACAGTTTTTTTGATCACTAATAGGCCGGTTAAACACTCGATACTCTATTCTGCCGTCGCATCCTTACTAACGACACAAACAAGACAGTAACGGGCAGAGGTACTTCTTTTATTTCCGTTTAACGGGGCACAGTAGTTTTCGCTCGAGTCGTTACGCGAAGAGTAGAATGTTTTCATTTCGCCCCGCTAACTACTGCTAACGGCGTTATTTAAGTCTGCTATACGAAAAGTTTTATTTTTTTCCGGCCTTCAACGGGATAGTATTATATCCCATTAAAATAAAATTATTATTACTGAGCAGTTCAGGAAACATTAAATGAACGGTTATTACATACTTCCGTCATAGAATTTATTGATCTGTCTTCGAGAGTTGACTATGTATATTACAATACAATTACTATCGTCTACTTAGGGCAAATACCGCTACGTTTTAATATTATTAATGTTTTCTGGAGTAAAGCGAGTGACCCAAATCAAAAAAATCACTTGCGTTAAGTTATAATAAATTCAAAACACTTCCACAGGTGGTACCTGATTATTTTTGCACCTCCTTTCTTGGCTCATTTTTTATTCGTCTTTTAAGTAATAGAACCTTTATTTTATTACACTCCGTAAAGTGAGACATTATCTCACGTCAAAAGGAAGAAATAAGGAATTGAAAATATTTTTAACAAACAAGACATTATTTTTCTCTTAATGTTAATCAAATTTTCAGCTTATGAATTTTAAAAACTTATAGTTCGCTTTATATTGATTTATGTGTTTCCTAGGAATATTTTTAAACACTTATTCTTTTACATGAACTCTTAATAAAACATATTTAATATATTTTTTCAACGAAAACCGGTTGTTTTTTGTTATCTTTGTGCTTGCGTATATAAGCTTAAAGTATGAAATAAGTGTATGAAAGTATGATAGAATGAGAATTTTAAAGTATGAAAGTATAAGAGTATGATAATATAAAATTGAGAGATTTTAAGTATGAAAATATGAAATAATGAAGTATGTTTTAATGAGAGTATGAAATTATTAAATATTAAAGGGATGAGAGTCTTCAAGTATGAATATTTAAAAGTATGAAGTATAAAAGTATGAAATAATGAAAGAATTAAAAGATAAGAATTTTAAAGTATGAAAATGTTTAATAATGAGAAAGTATGAAAAAATAAAAGGATGAGAGTTTTAAAGTATGAAAATATGAAAGTATGAGAGTGTAAAAGCATGAAAGAATAAAAGTATGACATTTTGAATGTACGGAAATATTGATAGTATTAAAGTATGACAATATGGAAGTATGACATAATGAAAGTATGAGAGTTTGAAAGTATGAAAGTATGAGAGCAACGAAGTATGAAATTATCAGTTCAGCGATCAACCAGCCACTCACTGAGTATGACGAAAACACAGGAACATAATATATTCGCCACTATTAAAAAGAATTGGTAAAAGGAATATGAAAGAATTTATAAATAATTATTATTTGGAATAAAACTATTTATAAAAGGTATAAAACTATCTATAAACGGGTCTTAAATAAGAAGGAATATGTTAAGTCTCTATAAAGTTTTGAGAATAAATAAATTATTTACAATTGAGGTTTAAGCTGATAAATTTTATTTAAACATGGCAAAAAATAATTTATAGTTAATTCGTCAAGAAAATATCCGCTGTTTTTCTGTCTGATTGAAAATTAAATTGCCTCTTTTACCGGGTGGTGGCAAAATAAGTATCCCCTAATAAGATCTCAGTTTCTCATACAACTCAAGAGGCACTCAATAACTAGATTGGATCCATAAATATCCCCGTATTGCATTCTCCTTTGATTAATTTGATATTGCACGGTACTCAGCAGCGCGCTACATATATCAGGGGTTTCAAACATTCAACGTAAAATCGCAATTTTGGATTTTATTAATTAAAAAGTATTGAGGTTGAGCAACTGAGTAACAAGGAGTAGAAAACGTAGAAACACTTCTGTTGAGATAAAATCCATTAGTTGTCCATATGATCTACATTGGGAGCGGACATGGTTTTTTGAAAAAAGGGTATCCAATCCCGGGATTTCGGGATCAGAAAATTTAACGTGATCCCGGGATTGGATGCTCTAACTTGATACAATATATATCACCCACATGAGCCCTTTAGAGGTGAAGTGAGCTAACTAGTAAAATGGTAAAACTTTTTCTTGTACTTTCAAGTACTATCACTTGTTTACTTGATGCTTTGGTGGATTGAATATTTTTATTTTACGGAGATAACACTTTTGCAATATGTATTAACTTTACAATACTTTAAGACGTATAGAATGTTACAACGCATGTAGTTTATTTTTTCCTAAAATACCACTTGACTCACTTCATATCTAATAGGCCCATATATATGTGAGCGAAACCGGCTTCCTACTGTTGCATTAATGTAGTGTTATGTTGAAAAATTAAAACAATTAAATTTTGTCTTTAGTTGAACTCGCCTATACGTCGCAATATTGGAAGCATTTTCAATAGATCGACTAGGAAAGTATAAAGCTCTAAATGTAATAAACAATCACCGCAAAATTTTCTCTTCTATCGAATGGTTCAAAATACAGTACTCGCTTCTTGTTTAATACCCAATTTACAGATTTATCAAGTCAGTGATTACTGCTTACAGTTTAAAATATATATCTGCATCTGTAGAATCTTTCTATATTTCAAATTATATTATTAACCAAGATACTTTTATATTTAATGTAGATGGATAATTTATGATTTATATGTGATAAAATCTTGATTAATCAGTTATTTTATTTTACCGTTGCCGTTCCCAGTGTGAAGCATATGAACCCTCCAATATTATCTACCAAATTCTCCATTGTTGTACCCCTTTTAAATAATTGTCATTTTATTAATAATTCAAGCACTTGCTATCATTAAATATTAATTTAAAGGCCTAAAAACAAATCAACTCATTAATAATAGGTCGGATAAAACCCTAGATTTATTTTAAACATTCCTATGTTATTATCTGGTCATTAATATTTTCGAAAAATCCCCATAATTATAACAAACCCACTTAATTCATTGAAAATTGTACACATTCAATTTACATTTTAATAGCCTTTTAACTTAGTGATCTACTTACATTTTTTAATATAAACGATACAAACTGTTTACTACGCGTCGGTTCAAGTATATCCGTGCACTTGGAATGCCTGAAGATGCCGAAAGGCGAAACCCGGGTCGTTAGCGACAAAACTCATGGAAAAGTACAAAATTCAAACAATTCAAATTTGATATTGAAATTTCATCAAGCACCCTCAGTCAATGTCTCCCTCAGTCAACCCTCAATGAAGTTTTTGTAATTGTGATTCGAAACAATCGGAAACAATCAAATCTTCCAAAATACTTACTGGACGCAATGTGCTGATGTAAAAAAATAATAATTTCAACGGTAAGACATTTTTTGTAGTATCCTAATAATGTACAAATTATGACATGCTTAGCGTATGGGACACGCAAGACTAGTTTTCAGCATTTAATTGGTTGAAAGCGGACATATTGTAACTTAAAACAAATCGTGTCTTTTTGAATAAATAATTTCTACCAAAAATGTTTACTTCAAATATTTACATAATATACGCATCTTGACATAATTTCTACATATTTAGCTGCTATATAATGCTAAATTAATAAATTAAAACACAATCAAACTATCGATCATTCAGTTATCAGTGGAACTCGTTACCGCTAACGTATTTTGATTTTGTTATTTTTTCAAATATTATCTATCATATTGTTATGTACACACAACATTAACCACTGTGCTATGTTAATTCTTTATTACATAACGTGTAACAATAAACCTTTCAACGGACTAAATCAATATTAAATTCCTTTCGCTTCAGTTCAAATTGAGAGTTCAAATCGAAAGGCCGAATAGCTTAGTAGAAACTCCCTTATACTCACATCGGTATTAAATGATTTAATAAGATTTAAATGGTTTATTAAAAACTGTATAAACTATGTTATGGAATAGATTTGAAACAACATTGAATTAAAAATAAGTTCTTTTTCCAGGAAATTTTGGGAAATAAATAGAGCACAGCTGCAAAGTCTTCCGATTTTAAATGAAATACTAAACTTTCCGGCATCTCCACTTCTATACCCTATATAATCATAAAATCATATAATCATAAAAACTTTGCCGACAAACAAATAATATAATTCTTGAAACTACTTACTACTCAAATCTGTTGGTATTCCCATGAGCTCATTCTTTTCGCAAGCAAATGCTTTGGACTCAGTGATGCATTTATATCTTATATAAACACGAAACTTTCATTTACTAAACGTCAGTTCAAGTTCATCCGTGCACTTGAATGCCTGAAGATGCCGAAAGGCGAAAACCGGGTCGTTAGTGATAAAATCTGTGAGAATGTACATAGTTTGAACGATTCAAATTTAATATTGAAATTCCACCAAGCACCTTCAGTCGAAATCTTAAATTAAAAAAAAAAAAAAGAGTTTTAGTAAAAATAATCCATAACAATATTTACATTATACAAAAATTATCCGCCATTAATATATATATAATAGAGAAATTTCTAACCGATGGTTTTGTTGCCAGTGAAAAAAAATATATAAATATACTATCTCTTGAACTTTCTTCGTACTCCTAAAATGAATCAGATAAATACTTTACTGCACGAACTGAAATAGAATTGTCGTTTCCGGTACACTTTCAAGATGTCTTGGGTGCGGGAAAAACGAATCATTGAACACACAACACATGCTTTATTTTTCCCGGGCGAAATTTCTACAGCTTTAAGTGACAGGAGTTGCGATCCTTTTGCTTTTTTCTTTTTCTCGGTTCCAGAATGCACCGAGAGCTTTCTCTTTGGTCAAGTTATCCGGGCGCTGGTAGAAATATTTTCACTTCTGTCTTGTTAAGAGAGGATCAACTAGCCAGTTAGGGATTTGTTTCATTTAATTGCGGTCTCTCCACTGATAAACAACAAAAGAACCTAAACACGTAATGTTAATACACTCAGATTAAATGTGAGGCTTATTTTAACGGCTTTAATTAAATGCGGTTGTACTTGCTCCATTCCTTTACAAACAGCCATTATGCAATAAGATTTACTTATATAATTGTAATAACAAATGTGTTTCATTTAATTTTCAACAGAATTTAATAATTGTTTTTGAAATCTTGTTAAGATAAAAACACATTGTAAATTGGAGGTAAGGCATTAAATCCCAGACTCATTTTTTAATCCGGGATTGATCATTCAACAGATAATCGTGTGAAAATTCGGCATTCGGGATGGAGAGATTTAAGGTTGCTGGCAGATTTCAAAAAAATTTGCTGGACGATTTTAAAATCCTGGGAATTTACGTACTTCCTAAAATTAAAATTTTTTTTTAGCTTCTTTAAGGATTAAATTTAAGGAATTTCCAAAATCTACAAATTTGACTCTTTTCAAAAACTTTAACAGAATTTTTCCCTCATAACCAAAATCCCGGAATTATTACAATCACAATCCTTGGATTTCGGGACTACAAAATTGTACGGGATCCCGAGGTTGGAGGCCCTAATTGTAGGCGCCTTTCCTTTTTCAACATGAAGATCTATAAAACTGGTTTCTCCGCCCATGAATTTTCTCATATTAAAGCTCTTAGCAATGGTATATTTTAGAGAGACAATTGAAAGAAAAAAAAAGAGTTCTGAAGGAACTAATAGTTTTCATTTTATCAACGTTTTATTTGCGCAAAATCTATAAAAGAGTGTGTGGAAAGGAAAAAACTATACTCATGCGTACCTTCAAAGAATTATTGAGTAAGGTTTCCATTTAAGAATTTAAGCCATTCGTCACGCATCCTAAAAGGGTTAAATTACAACAGTGTTCGCCACTTAGTTATGGAACCGGGTAGATAAATAAAAACTATGGCGAGATATTTTTTTTTATTAGCCAAACCAAAAGAATATATGTAAATTGTTTTATCAGCTTTTATTCTTGCAGCATTAAAAGTATTCAATGCTGCAAGCTTTTTAGAGCATTTTGCTTGGGTGGCTTTAAGGTCGCATATAACGGTAAAGTGAATTTTAGAATAATTTGAGTGATTCGGCGGTAACTTTGTGGAAGTTCATTTTTAATATAAAGTTCAATGGTTTGAACGTTTGAAGAGAAATGTACCTGGCCATAAATTTCTTTCGGCTCTCATAAACTTGAAAAGTGAAACTAAATGTTCTTGATTATTTTTTGACAGATCGTGGACATAAATTGTATGTTCTCCTAAGGTGTAGGACCAGCCTGGCAATAGGGACGCCACTGGGGAACAGCTTTAACAGTATTGCATCGGATTTCAACATATTCCACGTGAACGTGGGTAAATTCCGACAGATACTCTTTTTTGATGTATTAAAATAGAGTTTTTTCAGTGTTTACTCAGTTGACTTCCTTAGCAATTTGAAATATATTTTTGTTTACTGCTTTTTAATATTAAATTGTAATCTGTTTTTTCTTCATTGTAAAAGTTTCAAATTTACAATTTGCCAATCTTTTGCAATTTTCATGTAAAAAAAGGTAAATAAATAAAATGCGACACACGGTTTACCTCTTTGAGAAGTATATAAACGTTTATTTGGACACAAGTCTGATGATACTTCAAAAAGAGACGAAACACGTGTTATAATTTCTAGCGCAATAAGTTAAATAAAAAAGTTTTCAAAATTTAATTGTATATTAAAGCTGAGTATTATTAATGGTCGGATTACTTTTTTTTCTTTAATTAAAAACTTTTTTTCTGAGATTGACAATTTTTGTTATTTCTCTTAATTGATTGTTTTCTAAATACTCCTCACAGATGTAACACTACCTTCTATAAAAAGAATTTAATAAAATAGATGTGAGAAATACCTTTTCAATTGAAAATGTTTACTTGCCTTGCTTCGTGTCTTTCTTTTTTATAGCCCTTTTGATTGAATACAATACGTCTTCTTCTAAATAGACAATTTAGTCTTACAAAAAAGGTAGTGTTTTTATCAGGCCAACCGAATCGCTTTATCAAAATTTCATCGTTATAACATTGATTTTTCATTAGGAGATTTTTACTGAACACCCATTATATGATGATTATAAATTGTCAGTTCGGTGGTGCAATGAACAGCATTGTTTCTGTTCGTAGGCATGAGTGTTTGTAAAGTATAATAAAATAACAAGTGGTACCGAAAGCGATTAGCTTACCAATAGTCCTTTTCCAGCTTTTTTTATTTTCTAAACCTACTCTACTACTATAGTGGTTGGGCAACTGAAAAACAAGCATTCTAGAGAAGAAAAAAATGTTGAGACACATCCATTAGTAAGCCATATGCTCCATATCGTGAGTGGACATGTAGGCATGTAGTCATTATTATTTTTATTACAAAAAATACCATATTGGATTTAGCCTCCATAAATTTGAACTCATCAACAATTTTCTATCTAAATTTAATTTTTCTACTACGAAAAAACAAAAAGAAATCGAACTTCATTTATTTTTTCTGAGCCAAGAATTAAAATCAATGTCACCGTTATAACATTAGCATCTATTTGAGGTTTTTTTTAATTATCTGATTATCAAAACTGATAAAGCGCAAAAATGTACACATATCATTATATTTAACTCCAAGTTGTCTGACTAATAAACCGAACGATTGACATATTAAGCAGGGGTGTAAGAATAATTTAAAGATATTGAAAAACTACTTGTCTATTCATCATATACATAGATCGATGAAATGTATTAGAATTATTTTTTGTACCGCTTACGCCAATGCGTTAAATATTTAGAAGTTGAAAGATCATACGAGATATACTCGATGAAAATTTTTGAAAGTCACATAAGATTAACTCAGGGAGAATTGACTTCACAAACGACCACGTCTTAGATCTCGAATTGAAATTGAAATAAAACCAATTTGAAATTGAGCTTACCGGGAATCAAACCCAGACCCACTTGATCGGTAGAGCAAGCTCTAACCAACTAGACCGCAGCGGGTGACATTATCTAATGGTATACAGATAATTTATGAATAAATCAATTCTTAGTCGGAGTCGGAGTCGGAGTCAGTTTTAATTTAAAGCAGGAGTTAGAATCGTTTTCTTTTAACAAGACTCCACAGATAGACATAAACATATTTTGTACATGAAATATAACTTATCTAACGATTTTCATATGAGTAGTATGATACATACAAAGATATTTTTTACCTAGCAAGAAATCGATTTTTGCGTTTTCAATTTACATACTATTTGGTATGAGTAAATTCTTGGTACCTCATTCCACATCTCTCTGATCACACACGCAGAAATTTCCATAAACTATGATATAGCACGAACCAATTTTATATTCGCAATGTTTTTTTGGATATTTTTTTGTGTCTCCGATGTGTTTGTAAAAAATCACTATATGTAGTTCGAATATTGATACTATAATTGAACTCAAAATACCTTTGCATTTCACTTTACAAAATCCTTTCCTTTTAATAAATCTTCCACACGAGTAGCGCAACAAAGCTTTTCGGGAATTCCCGAAAACAACTTTTTTACCCAACGATACAGTGTATAATATAGATATTTTCACAAAAGAAGACCTACGCTTATTTTTTATTATAAATAAAAAAAATATAGGTCACATTATTTTAGCGATAAATATTGTTCATTTTACTGATTGAATTATTATTTTCCAGGGCTGTAGAGTCGCGTGAAAAAAAGACGACTCCGACTCCGACTCCAGCTTTAAAATATTTAACGACTCTGACTTCGACTCCGGCTTTAAAATAATTAACGACTCCGAGGAAATTTTTCAATAATTTCATTTTAACTTTAGTCAGCCAAGTGAAATGAAAATGTTAACACTTTTGACTATTTTGTTTAAATACACATTAAATATATTTTTCAAAAAAAAAGAGCCGCTCATTTTTCACGACTCCGGCCAAAATACCGTGACACCGCGACTCCGACTCCACAGCCCTGATACTTTCTTTGCTATAATAAGTTGTATAATTATGATGTTGTACATTTTTTTATTTAATTAATATCAATTTCGACTTTTAAGCTTTCTTCAGTACAACGTTTAAGCTTAAATAAGCTAAGCTAGATATTCTTGCTTAGAAAAGATACACTATTCATCTTTCCACATATTCTAGCATTATAATATTGATTAAAAAAATACGTTTTAAATGCATAAATTGACTTTATTAACTTTGAAAAATATGGCATTGATAAATTTCCTGAAAAAAAGAAATTGTTTAATGTTCAATTATTATGTAAGATTGCATTAGATCATGTAATGGATTCAATTATTTGATTGTTATTGCATAACCTATATGGCATCACGATTAGTACAATAAAAATAAAAAATTATACTGTAGCTAAAATATTATTTAAATTCAGTCCATTCCAATAAATAAAAATATATTTTTTAATTGTTTCCATATGAAGAATATGATCATTGCCATCAATGTTCGTACCAGTAAGCACAACCCTGTGATTGGTCATTGTAGATCAGTTTTCGTGAATTGCAACACACCACTTTTATATTGCGAAATGAAAAATGGCTACGCCTTTGAAAAAAATATATATTCGAAGACTTTTGTAATATTTCTTATATTTTCTAGCGACTGTTTAATGTCTCGGGGAGAACCCGAAGTGTTGTTTTGGATTTGAGGAAGAAGAGGAAGAAGAAAAAAAAGCAGAATTTTACGAGGGAAACTCGTAATAAAATACTTTGGTTTTATTTTACAAATTGAAAAAGCAATGTTGTCTGGTATTGCGCAGGAACTGTAAAGTAAAAAATAATGTTTTGTTTGGAAATAAATCGCAGATTTATTTCTTTTGCCCGAAAAAAACCTGCACTGCTATTTCCTTCAAAGACAAAAATGCAATTTATGAAATGCTTTTTTGATTTCCACGTTTTTTGTAAACATAATTCTTTAAGCAGATGGCTTTAACATTTCTCAACATTCTTTTGAAAATGTTTATTCTTCATTTTCTCTTCTAATCTAAAATGATATTGACTGTGGAAAGGAAAAAGGACGTAACCCTCAATTTTCAAAAACAGCTTTTTTTCAATAATCACAATGTATACAACTTGACACACATTCTATCAAAAGGATGGAAGCTGAAAATGCCGAATTAGTATCTAAATTTAGCTTTTAAGTTTGAAAAAGATGACCTTGTAAAAAATGAAAACCAAGAAAAAACACTGAAATAAAGGTTTTTCCGGGTCAATTTTTTTAAATTAATATTAGATTATGTCAATTAAACACCACTTTAGAAGTATCCGTGCACTTCAAGGTTGTGTATAATTCATAATTTGCATATGTCACAAAATCATCAAAACACGTTTTTAGCGCCTCCTGTAAAATTTGATATGTGTGGGTTACGTTCTTTTTCCTTTCCACAGTCGATATGTTAAAATAATAACGAAAAATCCTGTTTGTTTTGAAATAATAAATATATAATATATCAAATGATGCAATATGTATAACGATATTTTATCTTTGGTTTGGTCAGTAATATGTATTGCCTGACGGTGAAATATGCTAGTGATCATTTGTAGGCAATCAATTGTTTATGCGATCAATCGACGCAATAAATAAGCTGCTAGCGATAAATTGCTAGCAGTGAATTCCAGACAGTAAATTGTCCTCCACTCAGTGCAGCGATGTTTTCAAGCATAACAAATTTTCCTTACAAATAAATTCAACTATTTTCCATCAACCTTACAACTAAAACCTCCAATTCAACATTTTGATAACTTATTATTCTCGTGCGCCTGAGAAAGTTCTTGATATTTAGCTACATATAGGACCACTTTCCAAAGTGAAATTTCGCCATACGTAGAGAGCCCTGAGAGCTTTTCGCTATAACTTTATATTTCTTGTATCGAATTTATTGCACCTTTTAAACAACACTCTCCGGAAAATCATTATTTTTTCTTCTGAACACTATCTGAAAAATAATTCTATAGATACATCTGGAACCTACAAAAGCCCGTCACATAAAAGAAGTTCTTGAAAAGATCCTTCCTTTTATAAAAATAAAAACAAAACACGGAGATATTTATTACTATAATATAATGTAAAAGTATTAATTATTTAGTTCAACAGCAAATATATAAAGTTTATTGCTGTTATTTTTAATTCGCAGCGTCGTCAGCAAAGTTTGTTAAATAGAGTTCCATCAAGTAAAATCAATATGTTGTTTAAATTGTTATTATCCATGTTCACTCCCAATGTGAAGCATATAGCCTCTTAATGGAGATATCTCAACAGAAGTTTTTTGCGAGAACTGCGTGTAAGTCAGTCGATTAACCAGTAATTTTCAAAGAGAGTAGTTAGGTGCGAATGATAAGGCTAGGACTAGAGTAGTGGTTGACTTAACGCTCTCTTTGCACCAATTTATTAATGGATCGTAAAGAGTGGGAGGGAATTCTTAGACATATTTAACAATTATGCATTCGAACAGAAATCTATGCGAGAAATCTAAAAAATGCTGTTCGTACTGGGACTCGAACACGCGATATCTAATACAGAAGCTGACAACGCTAACCACTGCGGCATAGTATCAAACCGTTACAATGTATATTTTTATGAATAATTAATGATTTTTTAAGTAATTTTCATTACTTATATGAATCAGGTTTACCAAGGTAAACAACAAAATATGTTTAAAAATTACAAGCTGCTAGTTGTACATGATTAAAAGCAAATGTCATTTATTTAACGCTTACTTTCTACCGATGCTTGTTTACGGTAGCGAACCACAACACCTGACAAAAGCTTAGATAAACCGTTTATTGAGCTTTAAAATTAAATAGTTTCGTCGGATATTGGGGATATTGTAAGCTATTAGATAAAGCAGGGTTTCCCAAACTATGTTCCGCGGGTCACTGGTGTTCCACAAAATCTTAATAGGTGTTCCGCGAACACCCACGTCACTTAAAAATCACTTTTTTTTAAATGTTTTCCAAAAATTATCAATTATGATTCCTTGGTTTGGAATCCATTTTCCACAACAGCAAAACCAGCATACTTTATTCAGCGCAAGTGATTATGAATATATGACTGATTTTATCAGTGATACCCATATAAATGTCATTAAATTCTTTCTTGGCCAGTTTGTCACCAGAATTCTCAACGTGTCGAAATAAGTTATTATTGTTTTACTTCCGTTACGTGCAACCTATGTATGCGAAGCTGGATTTTCTTTTTATGCTACAACGAAGTCAAAGTGCTGGAACCATATAAAAATAATAAGTGTTGTATTAATATTTTTTTTGTATTTATACTATTATGAATTACCCAATCAAAAAAATTAGCCAGGTGTTCCGTTAAAGTTGCGACACAAAAGACGTTGAAACTGACTGTATCACTGGATCTTGCTTGCTTCTTCTTCCAACCGGGAAATTTCAGCGTTCTGGTTGACCTTCGTGTATTATCCTTGAGATGAAATTGACGGAACTGAGAGTAGCTGTCATGTCATGGAAGAAAGCAAAAAAAAATGGCAGTAGAAATTCAATTACGAAAGCGCGTAATGACTATATTTTTAAATAAAAAGAAGATTAGAAAAAAAACTGAAGTAATTGAGCTGCTCTCTAGATTCCCATTTTTTTGATTGAGTAGTTTTGGATGGAACTCATAACCGTCCAACAAAGTGGACAAAAAATAGCAGCGTTGATCACACGGGTACTTAACAATCACAATTTAAAATGATCTTTAATCAAATAGTTTTTACTTTTATTATCATATATCTTTATTAAAAGCTGTACCGAATTGCTAACGTATTAAATCATTTTTTACTTTTACAGTCTGCGATTCAAATAAAAAAAAATTGTATGCTTGTTAAGATTTGTTCTTTTTAATATTTTTATTTGAATGCTAAATATAATATTTTCTGTTACATAGTTTGTCAAAGCATGAATAAATGAATAGAAAAATAATGTTGCCGGCGAGTTTTATATTCACAAACTAAATTCAATTGTGAAACTTAGTAATTTATCGCGAAACAGGAAAACTTTCTTCTGCGTCCTTATTATATGATACGCCAGGGAAATTATACTTCATTAAATTAGAGAAAGGAAATGCAAGTACGTTAACCTGCCGCTAGCTGAAAGTGACACATCATTTTCGTACAAGAAGGAACTTAGTAATTACAATTTATTTAGTGACAACATGATTAAATATTACAATCAACGGGGCGGGATGGGGTGAGTTCCGTTGAAATAAAAAAAATATTTCTATAAAACATGGTTTTTGTAGTTACATATTTTTAATACTGATCAGTTGATAAACAACTAAAATGTTGTTTTAAATAAAATCTCAAAAATAATAATGAAACACAATTTTGTAAAAGAATCAAGACTGGTTTGTTTATCTCGAGAATTTTCAAGTGATCAAAATATATAAAGATACTCTGATTGGCTTCTTTCATCTATTAACTAGCTGACCCGACGAACTTCGTACCGCCTCAGAATCAATAAATGTTGTAATAAAAATAATAAAACATTTTTAGTACTTTTCCCACTAAATAAAATTTATTTGATCAGGACCGGTTTCGCTCATCGCGAGCATTATCAACTGAGTTATTATCATCTGAGCATTATCATCAGTTAATAATGCTCGCGATGAGCGAAACCGGTCCTGATCAAATAAATTTTATGTGGAAAAAGTACTAAAAATGTTTTATTATTTTTATTATATTGCCATTCCACCAAGTATTGACAGTGAACACCTTAAAAGTGAATAAATGTTCTGTTAACTTGATAACTTGAAGCATGATGACTACCGAGTCAACCTTCAGTTGTAAATTGCGCGGTGGCAAGCCAGGCAGATCCAATAAGTGTAAAAATTAAGTTGGATAGTTGGTTGCTTCGTCTTCGTTTGTAACACGGTCGATAGATTTAAAGGAATGCAGTGGACCAACGATTTGATTTTGAATTGTGAAGTTTAAATGATCCACATCTTTGTTCTTTGCCGCAAGAATTGCTCGTTCATTCAACCAATTGTGATTTTTGTGATTAGATGTTCGGGAACATTTTGTTGAATGAAGTGAAATTGCAAAAATTCGGCGGAAACCAAATCAATCCGTTCGATTCGTCGACAGGAACACCCCCGTTACCGATAGTCAGCAATTGCTTCGGCAGATAGATCGTTTAGCAATGCAACTCGCATGTTTGTCGTCAGCTGAAGATTCTTTACATAGCGCCAGAGTCGTGATTTGAGGTAAGCGTTTATTTCATCGGAAGCGGTAAATCTTGGAATGACTGGTAGTGTTTGGTGGAAATCGCCAGATAGTAGAATCATTGCGCCTATAAAACATCTTGAGTCATTGCACAGATATTTCATACTTTGATTGAGTGCTTCCAATGCGCATTTGTGCGCCATTGTCCATTCATCCCAGGTGATGATTTTACTTGCTACCAAAACTTAGGTCATTGGTGAGTGTTTCGCAATATTGCATGTCAGTTTTTCAGTCGTTTAAAGCAGTGCTCCGTAACCGGTGTGCCGCGAGGCGATGCTGGGTGTGCTGCGGCGCGAATCTCTAATAAACGAAAAAAAAAATAGTTTGGTCGATACTACAAACTATTTCTGATGACACTATCATAGAGAAGCAGAAATAATTATTTTTTGGTTGAAAGAATATGTTATATGTACAGTCTGCGCAAGAATGTTTCGCGCACCTTGCGAAAGTTCGCTAGGTTTGAAGGAATGTAGTGGACCAACGATTTGATTTTGAATTGTGAAGTTTAAATGAGCCACATCTTTGTTCTTCGCCGCAAGAATTACTCATTCAATCAACCAATTGTGATTTTTGTGATTAGACGTTTGGGAACATTTTTTTGATGAAGCCGTCCTTCGTTGAGACGAAATTGTTAAAATTCGGCGGAAACGAAATCAATATGTTCGATTTGTCAACAGGAACACGGTCGTTACCGACGATAGTCGAAGATCGTTTTCAAGCTTAAATCATTTTTCTCTTCTCCTTCGGGGCCGAGTTAATAATCCTCAAATTCTCATGACTATTAATTTACATGCTCCCAATTTATTCTTACGTGGGTGTAACTATGAGCAAAAACTTTTATTTCTAAAAACTTATACCTCGCTTAAGAGGTTTAAATCACCAGTTCCAAGGGCCGTTAGATTGATCAACGCATTGCCTAGAGAAGTGGACATTTTTAGTGATAGTATTTGTGAACTGTTTGTAAAATTTCACTATTTTATTTCTTGACTTTTTATGTTGATTTTGATTCTGATATATTATGTAGTTTTATTTTATATTTTGTCTTATTATATTTTTCAAGTACATGGCGAATTGGCGTCAGCTGTTATGTCATGTACTGTAATTTTAGTTTTGAACAATGAATAAATAGATAGTCAGCAATTGCTTGGAGAAATCTTCGGCAGATGGATCGTTTAGCAATGCAACTCGCATGTTTGTCAATTATTTGAGGCAAGCGTTTATTTCATCGGCAGCGGTTGATCTATCTACGTGGCTGCTATTCCAGAAGAAGAAACTGCTACAGCATTTTTTTTATCTCGCATGAACAGTGGCCATAATCAATGACATGAAGAATGTCTTCCCAGCTCCACCGGGTGCATCGAGGAAAAATAAGCCACCATTTCCATCATCGATTACCTTCATTAACGTATCGCTAATTTCCTTCTGTTGAGGGTTCAACAGTGGTACATTCGTTCAAACTGATTGGTTCAATGCATCTCGATCATATTCACGTTCACGTTCCAATTCTCGATTGAAAGCGTCGTTCATTCCACGATCTGGCGTTGGCATTCCTAACTTGACTACCAAACTGCCGCACATGAGGTAACACATGTCTTCGATCTAAAGCAAAGCCTGGTTATGTATCTCTTCATTCACCTCGAGATCGGGATTCCCCAAACTGACACGAATTCGATGCAAAATGTATTCGGACATGTCATCCTTGTACTTGTTCCACAGTTCACGGGGATTCGATGGGAAGCATGTCAAAATAATGATAGAAAATAATGTGCGTATCTGACTTGAAGATTCAGAAACAATTTCTTCAGCGATTGTAATGAGTATCATTTTCAAGCAAATTGAGCTGTTGACATGCAAGTAGAAGCATTCGTCATTTTTCGGATGAACTGTGTACATGCGACCAAGAGCATCAGTAGTCATTCGGATGAGCAGGAACCGCATCGCCTTGCTTTCGACGTTAAAATTTCTTCGATGTAGCTTTCCAAGTGTAATAACGTGGCATCTCAAAGTAGAGCAACGTTCGTGCAAACAGCGTAATATTTTTGTCAAAAAAATTATCATACCTAATTAAAAACATAACCTTATTTCAACATTATCCGAATTTATTTCGTTTTCATTTTATATCATCGATTTGTTTTATTCTAATCCATACTCTAAATTTAAAATTATTTAGAAGTCAATCGTATGCAAAAGAAGCAAAAACAAATGAATTTTGGAAAAATTGCCACCTAGCGGATGAAATCTGCATACAAACGACATTTTCATTATTTCAAAGTGTTCGCCATTTGAAAACTGTATGAGAATATTAATTTTCTTCATAATTTCTTTGCCGTGATATTTTTCCGATGTTTTAATGCTTATTCTGCTATTCTAGGCGGATACGAATTTAATAAAACAAAGATCATTAAAATCCGAGCTGTTATTCTCGAGATATACGTGGTGTAACAAACCCCACTTTCTTTTATATATATAGATTAAAGAGAGAAGAACTCTTGCTCTATTTTTCTATATTCTCTTGTATTTTGATGATCATTTTTCTCTTCCTCTTCTTTCCTTTTTTTCCCTTCTTCGGTGCCTGTTTGATTTTTATTAACAGTAGTCAGTGTCTTTTTCATCTTTTCGAAGTTTGACGTCGTCAACCAGGCAGGTGAGATAAGGAGTGGTGGAAGTAAAAGTGGCTTAGGAAGGTTTAAGCAAGACTAACTCTCGTGGTCTCACGTTTTACGTATGGGGATAGTCTATTTAATCGTCAAGTTATGCTTTTATCGTTGGGTTAGGACGATCAATCATGCCACGGTAAAATTTCTTTGAGAGCTTCACGATGTGATCAAGAATGGGATTGATGTTGAAGTCTTTGTATAGTGTCGTGCTACGCACGTGCCAGGGAGCGTCTATGATCATGCGTAACATATTATTTTTTATTGTCTGGAGAGTTTTAAAGTGCCTGCATGTGCGCATATTGGGCATACATAGGTTAGAATCGATCTGATTATCGCTGTGTTAAGTAGTAATTTGCTTTCAAAGGCAAAATTACTACGCCTGTCATCGGCTATAATCTAGCTGTGATTTGCGAAGCTTGCAGTTTTTTGTCTGCTAAATTTTAATCGCGGATCTAATGCGAGTCCAAGATATTTGACCGAGGAGACCCTCGGGATGTCAGTTCTGTGCATCCAGATACATCTAATTGTATCGGCGTGTCGGCTAGATATATATATATATATATATAGGTATATCAAGACAGTGATATTTATAGTGAAACCATGTTAGCTTATTTTAGATATACCTAAGTATTTTATACAAGAATACAAGAACCTTTCTTATTTATTTACTTTCCTCGAGACAAAAAATATTGATTTATTTAGTTATACAAAACCAAGTAAGAATAAAAAGACTGTAACAAACAATTTGCAATACAAATATGAAAATACCAATAGATATTTAAACGAAATTCAAATAATTGACAGTAAATTGACTATCATTAAAATATTTAAGACTTCTTCCAATGAAAACTAATAATTTACAATTGACAGTCTGCATTGAGTAAAATGTGACTCCAGCTGTTCCTTAGCAAATTACAAGCTCTTTTTTTATGCTTATATTATGATGTATTGTGTCATGTATTAATATTTTTTTTTATTTAACTGTTTTTCTTAAATGCCGTTTATTCTTGACATATAAGATTTTTTAATTAAAAAGATACTAGATTTTCTTAGATTACTGTCATTTGTGATGACGCATTCCTGTTTATAAATAATTATTTAGTAAAGCAACAAGTATTTTCTGCGCAAATCAACGATTAAAACTACGGAAAAATTAACAGTTCGTTAAATTAACAAACATTATTAATTTGGTTTTAGTCGTGTTCAGCTGTGTATTCTAAACTATTAAGGATATTAAAATAAATAATAAATAGATAATAAAATATTAATTTTTACATTATATATAACAATTAGAGACTCCAATCTCTGGATCCCGGATGCCGCTCGATTTTTTTATGCCGAAATCTCAGAATTGTGGTATTGTGAATTTTCGCAAATTCGTAGGATCGCAGTGCAAAATTTCTCAATTCAGAATTCATTTATTATTTTCCGAAATTTTTCAATTTCGAAGTCCCAGGATCACAAAACGGTCTAGTATTGGATGCCTTAATTACAATAGATTTTTTTAAATATTGCCTATTGTTTTCTTATCTATACATATGAAAGCAAATATCAGCACGTACATAAAATATAATTGTCTTACAACATTTTATCATCGCAAAAACTGATTAATTATTATAATTGAGCAACAAATTAAGCGCTTCTGTAGACAAGGCGCATATTGGTATTTGCCTTTAATCATACTATATTAGACAAACAGGTTGATTCCCTTGTCATCTAATAGCATTAACATTGCCATTAATCTGGCAAACATGATAAATAAGTGTTTCTCAGTAATTTGACGGACATCTAAGAACATTATTCACTCAAAGATACCTTTGATATCACCATTATTGATTGAGAAGAACCAAAGCGAGTATTTAAGAAGTATTTATTGAATGCTTAACAGTAACAAGATATTGTCTTACAGTAATTGTTTGTGAATGTAATAATAGTGTTGTGTTTATTAACTGTAAATTTTGTCATTATTTATATTAAAATATTGAAACTTATAGTATACAATTATAAACTACACGATATCAAAAATGGTATTTGTAATGGCTTTTGTTGTAAAAGGATTCATCCACCTCTTCCACACCCCAAACAAACAATAATCATTCACAACTCTATCATCTCAGCCAAATTTTCGACCTGCTTTCTTCATTCTCCTATTTGATTGACAGGCATCACTGTTTGTACCAAAGAGTCATAGTATTTTGTACACACTAATTATTTGTATCCATAAATTATTTTTTTTGTATATTTAATATAACTTAAAATCACTTTTAAGGTGTTTACTGTCAATACTTGGTGGAATGGTGTTATAATAAAAACAATAAAACATTTTTAGTACTTTTTCCACATAAAATTTATTGGATCAGGACCGGTTTCGCTCATGGTGAGCATTTTCAACTGAGTTGATTGTAAGTTGACAATGCTCACCATGACCGAAATCGGTTCTGATCCAATAAATTTTATGTGGAAAAAGTACTAAAGATGTTTTATTATTTTTATTATTACTTAAAATATTCAGAAGAAACACAGTTATAACTAACATACACACGCTTTGTATAAGAATAATATTTTTAAAAAATGGGGCGTTTTTAAAAATTCAGCAAACTAAATTTAATCAATTAAAATAAAGCTCTGTGTGTAAATCTGTCGTAAAATAAAGCTTCTTACTTCTATTGAAACAGTATTGAATTTTAAGCTTATTTAATTAAAGCGAATTTTAAATACTACATTAGAAAGTTATTCCGTAATATAATAACTTTGAAAGCTGTACAAGTAAACTTGAGTTAAAACTTTTAAAGATACTTAAGTAATTACTTTTGTTATTTAAAAAAGCAATAAAATTTCTTTACAAATACCTTTACAGATTCAATTTTCAAAGCTATATGTTAAACGATATTGATAATGCCCTTCAATAACACTTTCATTTTCTACTACTCGAGAGCTTTAAATGGTATGTACATACCTTCATTCGAAGTTTCAGACAACAATAAGGTATGCGAAGTTCTCATACAGATTAAAGTAATAATTCTGAGGCTCAAATTTACTTACGCATATCGAGTGTGCTTTATCTTCTTAGGATTATCCGTTTAAGTAGTTCGTATCTTCGCAAGTATGTTTTACAGGATTCGCACGAAATTTATTATTAATATTATTTAGCGAATTATAATCACACACTAAACCAGCATAATTTGTGTATGTGGTTTGTGGTAAATGTCTGCGGCTTAAACAAAATTCTCTTTAAGTTGTATAGATAATGTTTTTTAATCTACCGTGGGATAATTGTTTTTTACTAATCCTGCAGATAAGACGTGTTCAATGGTTTTGAATGAATCTCTGGTCATACTTTTTTCTACTAAATTAAAGTCTTTTTTAACAGAAAAATCTACCATCATAAAAAAGGAAAGATTACGCCTCTTTTTTCAAAATAATCAATTTTAATTTCGATTGTACAATTTGTTATGTATTTTTAACTTATTTTTGTAAATCACCAGATTCTGGGCTTCAATTATTGAAAAACACGTATCACTACAATCCGGTTCGCGGCAATCGTTGCAATAGCACTCAAATAAAGTGTTTGTATTTGCTGCCGATTTTCTATAGTACAACACACGCGCCACTTACTGTAGGTTTATTGTATTATAACCTTCACGCAAGTGCAAGCATACGTTTTCTAAATGAACTTTATGGCAGACATAAAAACATTGATTTTTATATATAAGACCTACTGTAAGTTAATTTTACTATACCTGTAACCTTTCCGGAAGTGCAAGCAAAAATGTTGTCAAAGTTTTATTGCAAATGGATGAACGGTATGGCAACGCATAAAATACGAACAAACAAACATTCATTTTTATATATTAGATTTAGAGCAAACTTTCACAGCTAGAACTGATATAGTTAAACGAGTAACAATCGATTATTAAATTAGGTTTATTAAATGTGGATAAACAAAAAAAATACAAAACGAATTTTAAAAAACACGTATTGATTCAATCCATCAAATTCCGTCGGTAATTTATTGTATTTTTCATCGTTTTTTATGCATGAAAAATTTAATTTACTGCCCGGTGCTAAATCATTTTTATTATTTTTGTTTCAGATGCTCCGGAAATGTCACCATTAAGCTGAAGTCGATAGAACATTCATTAATTTACTACGATAATAATAAAATATGAACATTTAAAATAACTGAATATATTTCTCCAATTAAATACGATTTATCGAAAAATATGCCAGCAATAAATTCTATTTAACTGATTCGCTTTGCTAAGTAAGCTGTTTGTAAACAAAATGGAGTGGTTTATACTTCACCATTATTACGAAATTAATCATAATTATTTGAATGAATAACACGTAGATAATTTTCAAAATGAGAAAAAAGAAATACATCAGTTTACTTCCAACAAATATTTTCGAGTTTCGTGTTTTCAATGATAGTGACAATATCCAAAAATTAAATAAAGTGTAATGACATCGCTTAAAATAATGTTATAAACGCATTGTTCCCGTGTATACTAACTATGCCATCAAAATGGATGCAGGGTTCGACGATAAAGACGTAGAAACCTTCGAATATGGCCCATACACTAACATCAATGTCATCAGCCCCGGCAAGCCAATCATGAACGGCGACGCCATTTTGCGTCAAAACGTCGACGCGGGCGATACTGGCGGGAAAGGTGCACAAAATGGCCGCCAAAAGATAGTATGCTGTTTCTGCTTCAAAACAACGAAATTAAGAAGACGTCAATACATCGTCAGCTTTTTTACAAACTTAGGAATATTCTCGTTGCTTTTGGGGTATACCTTTTTAGGTTCGTTTATATTCCTGGCAATAGAAGGTGGAAGTAATCAGGTACTGAAACCGAGAATGCTCCCCGATAAACACCATACGGAACAAAAAATAATCCTCGATAGGCATTCTAATTCAAGTAGTCTACGCGATGATGATCACACACAAGAAGGAAAGGTTTCTTCGGTGACTCTGATGGATCCTGCCGAGAAGTATCAAAACTACTCGTTTTTAAGTGACGTGAACTCTGAAGCTAGAGCAAGAACTGTGGAAAATATATGGGAAATAACAGTGTCGTTGAATATTTTGTACAGAGAAAACTGGACTAGATTAGCTGGTCAAGAGATTTCTAAGTTTCAAGAAGAATTAGTGCACAGAGTGGCACAAGAAATGGCCGCGCAGTATGGAGCTGTTTATCAAGAGATGGCGTTAGGAGGTGTCAGGACTTACGGAGACTTGAGCTATCATCAGGACGAGGGGGAATGGAGCCTTGCCAAAGCATTTTTCTACTCATTGACCGTATTGACGACTATAGGTAAACATTTTTTTTACATTGAGAATTATGGGAACCATTTTGATTAGTGATGCACAACCGCGGGCCGCATGAAGCCCGTTTTTTTTAATTGAAATAAAGTTCATATTTTTTCAAGTTAATTATTTAATTTAATAAATTTTAGCAATTTTGAGTAAAGCAAAAGTTAAAATTTGGATTCGATTGTGCGGCTTTATACTACAAATATTCAGTCAAATTCTGAAGAATTAGTTCAAAATAAGCAAGGAAAAAGATTGCATTAACTTTTGAGTTACATAATAATAAAACATGTATACATAATTATTTTAAAATAAAATATTTTTTGTTTTCAATTGCACATTTATTTTTAACACGAATTTGAAATATTGTAGCACGGTCAATTATAATGAAACCTGACATTTATATATTTATATTCACCTCATTAACACATTAACCACATCACCTGCGTAAAAGAGGATTGTGTGTACTTTAAATTTATTTTTTCCTTGCGACCCAAGCCCATCATATTTTTTGTATGCGGCCCACTGGAATAAAAAGGTTGTGCATGCATGTTTAAGAAAATGAGAAACATCCGTTCTTTCAATACGTTATTTTATATTAATTGATTTATTCACAGAGTGATTATAACCGCAAAGAAAATGGTCAACCCAACTTGCTGCAAAAATTTAATTTGAATAATAACAGAAAAATACCGTTTTACTATTTTTAGCGTTTTAATATGGAAACACAAAGGTCACTGATAATATACATGTGTATATTGAGAGTGGATTGCAAATTTGCATTGATCTTATGATTATAAAAAAAATACAAACATGCTATACTCGAGACAGTCACTTTTAAAAATAATTCTGAATACTTTTATCAAATTATCCGGTCTACTTTTAGAAATGGCTAGAATGTAGAGCAATCATATATTATATATTAAATCACTGGCATATTTTCTCTGTGACCCGTTTCATAACAAATTCACTTAATTTATTGAACAATCACTTTACATTATTTTTAAGCCAGACAGCACCTGTGCCCCTTTGCCTATATCTCATCAATCTACGGAAGGTGGCAGACAGTTATTCATATTAATTGATCCATATAGCACGTAAAATGTCTAACCACAACGTTCAGAATCTAGCGAAATTTACAGGGAATTGAAAAAAACTCACTCTTCCAAAAACAATGAATATTTTGTTTCGTAAAAAAATTACATTATGAAAAATTGCCTTAGAGTTTTTCGCGGCCTCCAAAATATATTGTTTACATTTTTCCACTCAAATTTATATTATTTTTTTTGAGGAACGATGGTTTTAAAGGTTCTGGAAAACATTTGAAACCTGAGAGTTTTTAAGATGGAAATTATTATTCGCATTAAATAAATTTTCTCGTTATATCCAATCCACTTACTTATCCAAATGGGATTTTCTACAGCTGTATTGGAAATTTTATATTAATAAAATATATATACAATAATGAGATTAGGTGCACATCACTTTTAATAAGCTACTCTCATTTCTTCGAAAATTCAAGTATGGAGGGGGGAACTATTAATAATCTTTAAAAAGTTAAACATTACAATTTTTACGTTAGATATTTTTTCATTTCGCAATCATTTTAAATTACTTCAAAAAGTGTTACACTAAGAATACTCGATTAACTCAAATTATTTTGATATAAATTAAAACATTGAAATATAAGTTACATTTGAAATAGAATTCTTCATTTTCTATTGAACGCGTGTTTGTAAGTAAAAAAACCCCAACATTTAATTTGTTATTTATAACCTTAGAATTAAAATAATTGTTTAGTTTACTTTTAAACCTTGCGATGTTCGGTCTAATGATGCTTATTTTTCTTTTTTTTATATCCCTATCCGCTCCCAATGCAAAGCATATGGCCGTCTAATGGAGGTATCTCAACAGAAGTTTTTCTAGATAAAACTAAGGCAGGACAAATGGTTAGCTAATGGCTCTCCCTACACTCGTTTTTAGAATTGTATGGATAAAAGTGAAGAATTTAAGACATCACATACAATTCAGAAATCGATTGAAAAATTAACTTATAAAATTTTCCATGCTGTAATTTGAGCCCATGACTTCAGTTATCAAAGCCAACGACATTGACCACTTGACCACGCAGAAGGCTGACGGTAGCGATCTGAGACAATTGCCTACTTTTGAATCTGAATTAATAACTATTACTGATTTAATGAACTGTTGTTTTTTTAAAAGATTATTCCAGACAAATGATCGACCTCCAAGAATCTCATCGAGTACAAACACACACAAGTACACGTAGTAAATTTGCTAGTTATCTATTTCTGCCATCACGGCGACGATACTTAAGTAAAAGTGTATTATGACTATTGAAAAACTTTAACTATCCGAATTTATAAATGCAAAAACTTGCTCTAATTTGAATGTTTACGTGTTTTTTTGAAAGTATTTTTTCTTTTCGAATCATTTATGTATGACAGCTAAAGAAGGGTTGTATTTTATCTCATACAACATTACACATTTTAGATAAACAATATATTACGAAAACGTCTCTTCGATGCCCATTTAACTTTGTCAACTTCCAACCGTCCCATAGAGCATTCACTAGCTTTCCTTCCCAATCTCCCCTTAAGAACCTCGAGTAGAGTCAATCTCGAGGCGACCATCTGACCGTGTTATCTAAATCTCACATAACTAGTGTCCCGTTTGGGTAGACTTTCTCCTTTCCTTATTATTATCTGATACACACGTCACATATATTATCAAGGGATATCGCATAGCACGTTTAAGAGGAAAATATTTATATTGATCTGACATTCGATTGAGGGTATTATAACTTTGTGAGACGGAGGTTCCAACGAATATTTGTAACTTATCAACGTTTTCACCTTTTATAATCAGCAATGTTTGCCATTCAGACGTTTGAATTAGGGCATCTAATCCCAGACCCTCTTTGTGATCCAGGAATTTCAAGATTGACAATTTTTCCAATCCAAAGATTGGAAATTAGGAACCAGCAGTTTGCGGATTTCTCAAGACAAAGTGACGTCAGACTTTTGTTTTAGCTCAAGCACTAAGTTTTTTTTACCATGTTCGATCCCAATATTGAACATATGGACTTCTAATGTAGTTTATCACTACAGAAGTGTTTCTTAGATAACTGATTGTTATGCAGTTGGTCAATCTCCCTCCTTTTTCGAAAGAGATTAAAAATAGAAGGGTAAGGCTAGGAAAAGACTAGTGGTTAGCTAACACCTCTCGCTACGCCCCATTTTTAGAAAAGTATAGGTGGGAAGGGGGAATTCAAGACATCACAAACATCCATGCTTTCAAACAGAAATTGACAATTTGATTGAAAAATCAATTTATAAAACTGTCTACTAGAATTTGAACCCGTGATCTCTGTAACCGAAACCAATGGCTTCAAAAACTCGCCCACTAACAGGCAGCAAAGTTACATACCTACTTAGAAGTCTATAAGTAATGAAAATCTAATGAAAGTAAAATGTGTACGACAAATAGTTCACGTATTTTAATGAAGTAATTTAAAATCAAATTTCTTATTTCTGGATGTTCAGAAATCTACATTGGACCTTACCCTACATATTTGAAGAGTCTTTTCTTAATAAACTATGAGGGCAATTTCTGTATTAAGACATACCATATTTTCCTTTTTGCTCTCAAAAAAATATCGCGAAAGCACCCTGTTATATAAATAAGGCTTCGTCTGAAAGGAAAAGTGCTCTAGTAGAGGACGGGGGATGGTTTTTGTGAAAGCACAAAAATATGGTCAAAGGAAGTGTTGGGTAAAACCCAAAATGCACTCAGCGCCGCGTCCGCCGAGGGGCATTTTTCCTTTGACAGTAATAATTTATTTATTAAACCGAAAAGTACCAAGATAAATTGATTATTTTTATTCGGTTTGGTAAAAGGATATTGATAAATTGCGCTTTTTACACGGCGAAATTGTTTGTTTATTGCTTCGGCCATTTCAAATTTATAACTTCGTAAGGCTGATTAATTATGTTTGCTCAACATTTCGCGTAGGTACGCAATAATATTTGGAAATGTGTTCAATTATTAAGCGAGTCGGAATGTTACTTTCACTTTAAGGGTGGTGTGGTGGTCTACAGCTGTCTACCTATAATTAAGAAAAAATATTAAGTGACCTATTTACAAACATTGTCGCCTGTTGTGGCCCATTTGGTTAGAGCTTGCTCTACCGATTACGCACGTCTGGGTTCGATTCCCGGTAAAATCACAGTGAATTTGACAATTATTCAATTCAAAGTTGTGATCACAATGGGTGTTTGTGATGTCAATTCACATCATTTATTCTCCTCCCATCCTTCTGATCCTTTAATAACTGGGTGCAGCAATAGCGATTAGCCAATCACTAGTCCTGTTCTATCATTATCCTTCTGTACCTACTTCTCACTTTGAAAAAAGTGAGGTTGAGCGACTGAGTAACAAAACTTGAGATACCTCCATTAGGAGGTCATATTCTCCACACTGGAAGCGGACATGGATTAAAGAAAATAATTTACAAACATACGTGTAATAGATATAATTTAACTTAATTGTATTCAAAAAATATCCTAGTTGAGTTAGGCATTCTTTATTATCAAATTTTAATCAAATTTACCTGTAAAAATGAAAAGAGAGTCATAATCTTGGTTAAACAGTCACCTCTTATTTTTAAATAAAAAAATGCATCTCAAACAAAACGCACTATTTATTTTTGAAAATTTAACTAAGTGGTAACAAAATCAAATACATTCGTAATTACATTAACTGTTTATTTATTTTTAACAATTCTTTATCCGATAGGTATTATTTCAACATTTAACCTCTTGAATACCAAGCGGACACTTGTGTCCGGAACATATGCAAGCGAACACAGTTTTCCAAGACATTTAAAAAATCAAACACTTTGTATTCTAAAAGAATATAAGCTATATTTTAATGAATATGCCTAGTTTCATCTATACTGAGCCAATATAGGTTTTTAAAATATCTAATTCGAGTGTATATTAAGCAAAAATATTTATCTCAAAAACACGCAGTATCTCTGGGACATATTAATGATTTATTTGCGCGGTATTCAAATGGTTAATTAACTATGTTTATCCAATAAAATCTATAAAATAAGGGTTGGCGCTCACTATGATCTAGTTGGTAAGAGCTTGCTCTACAGACCAGGCGGGTCTGGGTTCGATTCCCGGTATAGTCAATGTCAAATTTAGATTTTTCAATTTTAATTTGTTTGTGATGTCAATTTTCTCGAGTTGATCCCAAATGACTTACAATAACTTTTCATCGAGTTTTTCTGTTGCCAATTGTAATTTTTTTTTATAAAAATTAAAAAGTTAATGTTAATATAAACGTATTTGATTTTGTTAACGTTTAAACTTTACGGAAAAACAATGATAAACTGTTCTTGGGTAATGTGTGGGAGAGTACTTTATTCATGAGGTTTTTAAAAAAAATAATCGAAAACATATCAATTATTACAAGAAAAATAACCTTCATGATTAGTAGGTTTCTTTAATGTATCTTTATTTCACTATCGCATTCCTAGATAATAATATAACCTTATCCAACTCAAAGATTATACCCGTATACAAACTCATACCAAAACAGAATGCCTTTATTGATCTGTAATCAAACGTCTAGATAGCATCTCTATGCTAACAATCGCTAACATACTAAATTATTAGAGTGGGTCTGGCTAAATTCTAAATTCTAGATCTAATGCCGATACCCGATAGTAACAGTTGATTGACCCTAATTGAACACACAAGCATAATATGCTTTCCTTCACAACACAGTTTAATAGAAAAACCAGATTATTTTTAACGCTAATATTGTACATTACAAAATTAATATTTATTTATATACTCACGGTTTCATGTACGAGTACTAGCGTGTTAATGGTGTAATGGTCAACGTCTTTGGCTTTCGTGACAGATTCGATATCGATTTCTGTCCGAAGACATGGGTGTTTGTGATAACTAAAAACTCCCCACCCTTCCAATTCTAAAATAATTGCATAACTAGAGCGGTTAGTTTACTACTGGTCTATCCTTGCCTTATCCTTATATCCCTACTATCTTTGAAAAAAATGAAAGGTTGAACAACTGAGTAACAATTTCCATTATGAGGCCGTATACTTTACATTGGGATTGCACATTTATGAAAAAAGATCGCATGTAAAAAAATATCAAAGTTTCTCAACACTTTTAGGGTGTTCACTATCAATAATTGGTGGGAAAAAAATATATATTATAAAGCATTAAAGCACTCATGACGAGCATATGCTCGCAATGAGCGAAACCGGTCTCTATCTTGTTAAATAAAAAAGTAAGTACAAAGGAATATTCTGTGTTTTTTTTTAAAGATTTTCATTGTATATTTTTCGTGTTTTTTATACTTTTCTCCGTGACGTTTAGATCATCTTTCATTTTTTCTAATCATGAGTTAAAAAATATATTTATTTATCATAATAAATATATATTTATTTTTATTTGTGTTACTATGGCTTTGATAGAACATGATAGTCGCTGTCGTACTTAGAGCAGTTAAAATAATTGTACCCAAATCAGTAAAACAAACATTTCATGTAAACAGTCTGTAAGATGGTCTAATTTCTGATTGAAAAAAAACGTTTCACTATATTTGACCCATCTCAATCATTTTAATCATATACTTCTATATATTATATATTTTTCTAAAATATAAAAACATTACTTCGACTGTTAAACGGTAAACGGAAAAAAAGGTCCCTCTGCGAATCGACGTCAAATTTATTTCGCCACATGTAATCAACTTCAGGTCGGTGTGATCCAGGTAATCATTCTGTGTAAGAAATAGAAAAGCGTGAAGAAAAAAACTGGGCTGTGAGCAATACAAATGATGCTCCCCGTGGATTCCCTCATAATAATATTAACCTACTGTCATCTTACAATGATCTTTTAGCTTAGAATTACAGGTAACTGTCTGAAGATTGACTGTTATTATAAATAAAAGATTGGAAAGATATAAAGATAACCATGGGCAATAATTTTAATATGCTTTCGAATAATCACAATATTTTTATGACATCAACATTTATTTTTTAATGTTGCCATTAAGCCAATTTAAGCTATAGATTATATCACTTTAAGGATGTTCACTGTCAATGGTGGTGGAAAGACATTTATATTTTAAAAAATGTTTCTTTGTACTACTTTTTGTTTTATTTTAGCAAGATCAGGACCGGTTTCGCTCATGACGAGCACTATCAACTGATAAGAAATAAAAAAAAATGTTTAAATAACACTGTTAAATCTTATTTATTGTCAGTTGATAATGCTTGTTATCGGCAAAACCGGAACTGATCTTGCTAAAATGAAAGTGGAAATAGTTCAAATAAACATTATGATAGAAAATTTAAATTAACTTTGATTATTCCACGTATTGTGTTACTAACTGTGACACGTGTTTCGCCTCTTTCAGAGGCATCTTCAGACTTACTATAGCAAAGTTTGCTTAAGTAATGAAGCAAGATTGATTCTAACATTTTAAAATTATAAAATTACAAAATGGAGGTTTGGGTTTTTTTCCTTTTAAGAGGAGCAAGGAGGGGGATGTAGAATCGAAATAAAACAAACAGATAATGATACTAATGATACTAATGAGTTGTAATCAATCAGATTGGGATTTTTCCTTTTTAAGCGAAGCAAAGACGGGATTATAAAATCGAAAGTATTAAACATTATGATTTTTAATAGATTTTATCTTCAAATTAGTCTCCTAGGAACCATCAGACGTACAATTTTATGCTTACTTGGAATGACAAATAAAAAAAATATTTCTTGTCAAACAAGGGGTAACCCAGGCATTATGTTTTTTTGGGTTATCTTTAAGGTCCACACGCTGGAATTTTTAATGTTGAAGACTTACCTTAGACAAGACGGTCTTACGTGAATAAAAGTGAAGATATTTGTGCTGTTATCGAAACAAGTCCAAGATTGACGATGTGAGAGGTTGCCCAAAGACTAGATATGCATTCAGAAATAATTCACGGACATCTAAAAACATGGGAAAACTTTTATTTTAAGCTCTTTAAATTTACGCAAAAATACGCAAAGACCACTTAATATATTGTATTTCAGAACAGTTGATAAACTTTAAATATCCTAAAAAAGTAATCTTAGAGCATTAGACAACCACTGGTGTTTTTGAACATCGATATAAATTCACAAAAGATACATTTCTGAATAAATTTAAATCAAAAAATGAACATAAAACCGGCAGTAAGATATTTGATTTATTTGGTAGAAAATTACTTAAATGTGGATGAATAATAGGTAAAAAATAGCTTTCTTGAAAAATATGTGAGATGCTACTGGAAGCTAAGCAAGGCAGCCATTTCACTACAATAGTATATAAAAATTACAATCTCTATAATATACTATGTAATAAAATGAGCAAATACGATGTCTTGAACTCTGAGTAAAATCAGTTTCATTTGTATTGATACAAGAAAGATGCTATCTGTACAGATTATTGTATCTAACTTACCTGCGCAAAAAAAAATGTATAAGAAACGGGCAGGTCCGCTGGAAATATTATATTGTATTTTTGTTTTATTCGTTCGGGAGAGAAAAAGTTCCCGGCGTGTAGCAAATAAAAATATTTCCGAATGTAATATTATTGCACCCAGGGGGCGGGCGAGATCCCGGAACCTTTCTTATTTTTATTTTCCAAGATTACGTGATACGCGCCCTCGCCTCTTACGTTTACGTCAAATGTCCCACGTGACTTGCATTTATTGCCGCCCTTACATTGAAAATGATACATGTAGCACCTGTCAAAAAAAATATCTCTCCGCTAGTAATAATTAAACTGCTGACGTCGTTAATAAGCCATGAACGGCGCAACGTATCGTTTTGACGGTCAATTGGTGTCTCGAGAAGTTGTACGTTGTCCATGCGATAAATTGAATACGCTCGATTTTTTTTTAAATAAATTGCCTAACGCAATGTTATGCGCATTGGGTATACATATTATAAGATTAATTATGAGTAATGTGGAACTCCTGAGCTAAATATGAGACATTATGATTCCTATACTGACTTCTAAGTATCGCATTACATCTAAGGCATCCAATACCGGGATCCCGTTCAATTTTCTGATCCCGAAACTCCGGGATTGAGATGGCCGCGATCCCGGGATTGTGGAATTGAGAAATTTTGAGGAAAACCCGATAATTTACATGAAACTGGTAAATCGGTGAGCTAAAAAAAAACGAGGTTTTGCGAGATTCTGGGAAATAGTATACCAGATCGGAGATTTCAAATTCCCCGGTGAGCTAAAAAAAAAAAAACGAGGTTTTGTGAGAATCTGGGAAAAAGTATAACAAATTGAGGATTTCAAATTTCTCGGTAAGAAAATCACAACCCGGGATCCCGAAGCCCCAAATCGGGGATTTCAAATTCCTCGGTGACCTTAAAAAAAAAAAAAAAAACGAGTTTCGGTGAGATTCTGGTAAAAAGTATACCAAATCGGAGATTTCAAATTCCTCGGTGAGCTAAAAAAAAAACGAGGTTTTGTGAGAATCTGGGAAAAAGTATAACGAATTGAGGATTTCAAATTTCTCGGTAAGAAAATCACAACCCCGGGATCCCGAAAAAAAGGGGATCAATCCCGAAATCCCGGGATTGGAAAAAGGCTCCGGGAGTGGATACCCTAATTACATAATATATTAAGTACTGCTTGCGATATGTAATAATTGTTTGTACTAGTTTTCGGGTCTGTTACTCTTGTCTTTGTCTTTCATTGCTTTATTATTACCCGCTCCGAAAAAATTAACGAGTTACTACAGCAACTAATACTAGACACAAAAACAAAAATGGTTCTAATGTTTCCTTTTTAATTGTACTGCATTTTGTCTCAAAAACTAGTAATAAGTCTTGATGACTGTAAAGCACACGTATTAAGCCACGCATAGGCTTGCGTAATGGTACGCGTACACATAATCCGTCATCGTCCGAACTATGCTCGGCCGTGTCGTCCGATCGAAACAAACGCATGTAAATAAATGAGAGCGCGTACACCACAACAGACGGCATCGTACGATGACGGCTGTCTCTGACCGATCAACCAACGAATCCAAACATGTTTGGATTGGTCGGCCGTCTGCCGGCTACTTTTGACAGAACATCAACTGCTACTAACTTCAGTTTGGTATTGTCGCGAGTCTGCCGCCGACTTTCGGTGTATTATGACAGAAAATTTACCGGCCATTTATTTCGCATTTCGCATAATTTATCAGTTCTTCATATCGACTGTGGAAAGGAAAAAGAACTTAGCCCTCAATTTTCCAAAACAGCATTTTTTCGATAATCACAATGTATAATCACAACTTGACACACATTATATCAAAAGGATGGAAGCTGAAAATGCCGAATAAGTATCTAAATTTGGCTTTCAAGTTTGAAAAAGATGACCTTGTACAAAATTAAAACCAAGAAAAAACACTGAAATAAAGGTTTTTCCGAGAAAATGTCTTTAATTAATATTAGGTTATGTCAATTAGACACCAGTTTAGAAGTATCCGTGCACTTCAAGGTTGTGTATAATTCATAATTTGCATATGTCACAAAATCATCAAAACACGTTTTTAGCGCCTCCTGTAAAATTTGATATGTGTGGGTTACGTCCTTTTTCCTTTCCACAGTCGATATTAATGTGTGAATTTAACGCGATTATCAAGCCCTCGAAAAATAATTTTAAATCGTGGCCTTGTTTTTAGCTTAGTTTGTGAAGTTTTTCGCCATAATAATCCATGACTAGCTTTAACAAAAAATTACCACAGAAGTTTTATCGTACATATCGTGTAGTTTTCTGTGAAACTCTTCTTGATTTTTATTTGAAAATGGATATCGAAAAATTCTAAGCTGCACAGTACTACTGATTGCTACTAACTTCAGGTTGTACTCGGTCAAAACCGGTCGGCCGACAACGGTTGCAGTGAATGCACATGAATGGCCGACACTTTACGTCAGAATAGGTCCGACACGACGTCGGCCGATGATTCGGTTTTGGTGTACGCGTACCGTAAGAAGCAGTGTGGTGGATTTTAAGATAAACTTTACCAACGTATAGAAAACAAAAGCTTATTGATAAACAAGCCATGTAGTGGATGGTTTTACATGGAGATCAAATTGCTTTTGACAGGCACAGAAATAATTTAACGGCACTGCTTATAGTAAATTGATGTCGGAAAACATACTTGCGGGTTGATCTCTAAATGCCTGAAGGCAACAAGAAACTCATCATAAAGTGATTACTCAGTCAAGTAGATTACCGCATAACATTAAATAATATTTTCTCTTTAATTTGTATCAGTTGATTTAATTTAAAAAAATCAATGAATCAAACGTATTTCAAATCAATTTTTACATCTAACATACAATTGCATTAGTACAATATGTCATTTTTTTCTGTGCCAAAGCATCTAATCTTATTGAAAACCACTAAGAGATTTTCGAAATCAACGATATTTGAATACAGAAAACAAAAAGGCACTAAATACCAAACAAAAATTTAAAATTTGAGTATGCAGAAGTTTTATATAAGACACATAGAACATTTTTGCATCGTCACTTTTTTGTTCCTTATTTCCTGTATTCTTTTTAGTTGTGCATTTAATATGTTATAAATTAATTTCGACAATCTGCACGATGCACAGTCAAAGAAAGCGGCTGTGTTGTATTGAGTGTTACAAACTAGGGCATCCAATCTTGAGATCCCGATCAATATTGCAAACACGTAATCCAGTGATTGTCCTACTACTAATTCCAGGATTTTGGGATTCACTACAACATCTAAAACTCCATAAGTAGGGTTAAAAAAAAGGTTTCAAACTTTTGAATAATTGTGGAATCGTAACTTTTTAAAGTCACCATAGCTATCTAATTGTTCTGAGATTTAATATTATACTACTTTTAACATCGCTAAAATTATTATTGAACTATTTGTCAAACCTTTTTTTTTAATAATTGCATATGCCACGCTCGTCTGCAAGTCACTCGAGATAAACTTGCGGTAAATTGACATCACAAACACCCACGACTTAGGTCTCAAATTTAAATTTAAAAATCAAAATTTGACATTGAGCTTACCGGAAATCAAACCCAGACTCACCTAGTTGATATAGCTAGCTCTAACTAACAAGACCACATCGAGCGAATTTAATGATTAAAATTGTGAATAGTTAAAGTATTTTTCGTTTAAAGAACTTCAGAGTAAAATAAATTTTAAATCAATCGTTAAAAAAATCTACCATATGTCTTGAATTAGGATCTTTCCCTTAATGTTTGCTCGTTTCTCTTTACGTTGCCTAAAAAATGAGCGCTTTTAAACAGCAAAAAATACTCTAAGGATTATTTTTTTTCCTAAATTTAAATAAGCAAAGTCAGTATTCCCGGAGGACTTCTATTGGAAAGTCCTTTAAATTCTCTCTTGAAGGAGCAGAGTTAAATTTCTCGTTTTTATCTGACATTTTTATTATCATTCTTTTTCGTAATACGATCGCAAACGATCGTTCACGAGATTTTAGACATGGTCTATGATAAGAAAGGTAATTTTATGATAGCGAAAAGAATACGGAAAAATAAACAATACATTTTACCCTATGGATAACTCGATTTGAATTCGGATAATATTCTAATCACGACTAAACAACAATCCATTGTACTACCTATAATAAAATATTATTATTCCCCATACAATTTATCAATATGCTTTACATTCAGTACGTGAATTATTTATATCTGAAGGTAAAATAGATTGAGATACAGCAGTATTTTGTTTCAGTTCTAGTCAAATAAACCTCTACACTAAAAGCTCCAATATTTAACCGAATTCGTCATAATAGAGCTTTGTTTAAAAATTAAGTAAAAAATATTTACTTTTTCCTTTTTTTATAATGCTGTACAGATTCATTGTTGTCGTTTTGATTTTTTCAATAATTTCTTTTTGACTGACATATAATATGTATACATGCATGCAGGGCAGACTCTTGTGGTTTTGAATACACATTAAATATTTTTTTCAAATTTGTCGTGGTCGATTTTTCCTTTCCATAGTTTCCGACATCACAGAAAAAACTTACAATAAACTACATTTGATTTGTGTGAAAATTATCCGTGAACATATTAGATATATTTTTTTTTCAAGAATAAAAAACTTGCTTAGAGCGTTTGATCAGAATGATTAACACCCCAACAGATGTTCAGTAAATATTTTATTACATTTATTGTAAAATTAAAATTAATGAATTTATGAATCTTTTATTTTGGTACTCAGGTTTATTTATAAGCCAAATAAGACTTATAGGTGTGTATAAACAATTGATAAAAGAGATATATTTTTTTGTACTCTTATTTTCTTATATGGCTTCACCCACATTTAGATATTAACATTTAATATGTATATTGATACGGTATGGTTTATAGTCACCCGCTCTCACTACTACTTTTGTGATGAAAACTGGCAGAAATTTAAAATGTGAAGCTAAATTAAATGTGTTTAAATGTTGTTATCAGGCAACCCGTAATATCAATTGTTTTATTTTTAATGGCCTTAAATGGCAACATTGTTTTTCGATACCCGATGTGATTTTTGTTTCTTTCTTTCTTGCTCTTTGGGACACGAACCGAACACAACGTGTGTGGGGGACACTTCCCGGTCCGGTAAATTTACTTGTGGTTCTTTTTCTTTTGTGGTTCTTTCGTCCGAGATGAAATAACTGATATTTTTCCATTTCGACGAAAATTAAAATCTATTTTGTTCTCTGCGCAGAGTTTAACATCAATTTTCTTAACATTTATAAAATCGTGTGAGCAAGCTAGGTTGTATAATAGTTATTGTGTATTGTTTTAATTCAAAATTTTGTCTGTTAAATATTTTATGTAACTAACTTCGGTGATTGTAAATTCCTAAATAAACGTTTTTGTAATGATTTTATTTAATTCTACCAACCTGTTTTACGTCGAGTTCATTCAAACTGTATTGATCTTAATGACTTTGATTAGTGGGGATTTATTCATGGGGTTTAATATCGTGAACAATAGTAGAAATTTCTCACAATAAATGAAACTCGCTCTAAAATAAATTACGAGTAATGTCAATACATTTATTTCTTAATTTTATTTGACCCTTATAATTACTAATAGTTTTCAAGACATTTTGATATTTATATATATTTTTAATTCATGTCAGCTGCCAGTGTAAAGTATATGTCTTCCTAATGAAGGTTTTTCGATATAATCTTTTCGACGAGAACTGCTTGTGACTCAGTTATTTAACATTGTTTTTCATATTTTGACACACGGCACACCCAAAGTCAACATCCACCATACGCCACTGATACCCACGTCACAATATGGGCATGATAAGCACTTATGCAGATGGCAGTAATTTAATTCCACAGCTTGAACGAAGTAAATAAGTTTGGATGAACATAAAATCAAGAGGCGGAAGACAAAGGCTCACTAGTTAGCTCCCTTTGATTAATCTTCGGCTGAAATCCGTCAGATCTGAGCGTGTTAAGTATGCTTCCGACCTCTCCATTTTCTATAAAGTATGAAGAAATATTATTAGAAATCTTGGCACGCTTCAAATAGTTACATTCAATTACTCCATCTCGCCCGCCCTCGGCGTGTTATTTCGATTTCTTGCCGAGTTCTATTTCAGGTTTATCGTGCAAAATCTATCCAGGCACTCGAGGGGCTAATATCTAAACGACCGAAATATTATAGATAACTACCAAAATTACTATGACGATCGGCAACGATACATTATGGCTGACTTGGTAAATAACGTTTTTTAACCGCTTGAATACCGCACAAATAAAACATTAATGTGTCCCAGAGATACTACGTGTTTTTGAGAAAAGTAATTCTCCATAGTATACACTCGAATTCGATATTTTAAAAACCTATATTGACTCAGTATACATAGCACTACACATATTCATCAAAATATTGCTTATATTCTATTAGAATACCAAGTATTTGTTTTTTTAAATGTCTAAGACATCCGTGTTCGCTTGCATATGTTCCGTACACCGGTTTCCGCTTGGTATTCAAGTGGTTAATAGATTTAGATTGTATTGATAAACAAATAACTTTATCTTGGTGTCTTTTTTTCGTGCTCAACACGCCAGAGACAAGTTACCTTGTCAATAACAAATTCAATTAATAACTGCAAATTATAGCCGGCGTGTTTGTAACAAACATACTTTTTTCTACGGCAGTCAAAAGATTAAATGCTTGATACTTGGATTGTAGACGAATATAAACACAATCAATAATATTTATTTGATGGAGCTGAATAATGGAATAGTGACATGAGTTTATCCATAAAAATCTACAAAATGAGACCTTAATTCGGTAAAAGAACTTAAGCGACACAATTCGGGAAATTTCGTTTTAAGCCAATAATTATTCAATATCGCCTAAGCCAGGGATGGCGAACAAGTGACCTGCGTTAGAAATAATCTAACCCGCTTGAACTTATTGTTTTTATTTAAAGCCTTAATTACTCAATCTATGTGACCCGCGATTGACATGAATTTTTTGTGACACGATTTTTTTAAAAAAATTAAATCAAATTTGGCCCACTTGCGAAAAAGGTTCGTCATCCTTGGTATAAGCCTTAGGTGAAGCTAGATCTCAGTTGGTTGTATTTTTTTGCAATACCAGTACATAATACTTAAAAAAAAACAATATTTTCATTCGGTATTTCAACCTCTTGTTGCGGTATCCGCGGACTATAATCTAATAATGAATACATTTATAAATTGATTTTTTAATCGATGTGATGTTTGAATTCTCACTCACCAATTCGACAGGAGTAACAACCAATTCTTTTAAAAATGCATATTCTTATAAAACGATTAGCTAATTACTAATAGAAAATTTAAATTAACTTTGATTATTCCACGTATTGTGTTACTAACTGTGACACGTATTTCGCCTCTTTCAGAGGCATCTTCAGACTTACTATCGCAAAGTTTGCTTAAGTAATGAAGCAAGATTGATTCTAACATTTTAAAATTATAAAATTACAAAATGGAGGTTTGGGTTTTTTTCCTTTTAAGAGGAGCAAGGAGGGGGGTGTAGAATCGAAATAAAGTATGATTAATTTTTTTTGCACTGTTTCGATTTTATAATCCCCTCTTTGCTTCCCTTAAAAAGGAAAAATCCCAATCTGATTGATTACAACTCATTAGTATCATTAGTATCATTATCTGTTTGTTTTATTTCGATTCTACACCCCCCTCCTTGCTCCCCTTAAAAGGAAAAAAACCCAAACCTCCATTTTGTAATTTTATAATTTTAAAATGTTAGAATCAATCTTGCTTCATTACTTAAGCAAACTTTGCGATAGTAAGTCTGAAGATGCCTCTGAAAGAGGCGAAACACGTGTCACAGTTAGTAACACAATACGTGGAATAATCAAAGTTAATTTAAATTTTCTATTAAAATGAATTTCCACAAAGTTACCGCCGAAACCATCGAAAGTATTAGCTAATTACTAACCCACTGCTGCTCAAGTCTTAACTGGATGACTGACACAGACGATATATCTCGTCAAACTTTTCGTGCCCAACTCAACAGAGATGATTTATCTCGCCAATAACTAATTAAATTAAAGATTGCAAATTATAGCTGGCGTGCCAGTTACAGACTTACTTTTTTCTACGGCAGCCAAAAGGTTATTATTTTTATCATTTCTGAATGAATTGATTACTTTACCGAATTACAGAAAAAAAATGATAAAATATTTTTTTGTCGAGATGTTCCTTTATGGTTATGTGTCCTTCATATCAAAATCAAACGTGGTCAAAAAAGATCTAATATCTTACGTTTCGTTTATTTCATCCCTTTCTGGCATGCGTAGCAATTACGAATCTACATACGTTGCTTAGGGGTATGGACATTGTGGAAAAAAGGCAAAAGAGATACGGCTAGAAAATACCCCACGACCTACGCAATGAAAAATCCCCTCTTAAGAACAGTCAAAACGATCCAAAGTAAGATAAACCTTAAACCTCACATCACTAAAAAGGCGCCATTGTTGGTTCCATAACATTAACTTTTACACATATTCCGTATCGCAAATATTTGATAGCATCTGTTCCCCAACCCCTTCCGGTCGATCAAGAATTTCTGATCGGATACAGTTTTGTTCCACGTCAGCGTTTAACTTTCTATCCCTTTTGGAAATCTTTGGGACATATTCGATATAATATATTACACTCTCTTCTTGTTTTTTTGTATCGCGTCCGTCTTTGGCGCTTATCTTAGTGACTCAAAATAAAGATTTACAAGAAAGGGTTCGTCTTGAAGTTTGTATAACGTTTGACTTATTTATCGTCTTGTCTCTTTACTGAGTGAAGAAAGTGAAGTGTGTTACCGAGTGAATATTTTACGAGATCTATTTTTAATTTATATAGAAATATATTTTTTGGATCTGCGATGTTTACTAACCACATCGATTGTCCAATTCATTGTAAGACACCTCCAATGGCAGTCAAGAGATAATTGAAAAAGCAATCCTAAAATGGTCTCCATAAATCAAGTATTACAGATTTGTGCTCGAGAACGATTTATTTTATCAATAGGTGCTTAAATAAAAAGTAATTAAGTCGGACTTAGTTGAATAAATATTCATATAATGACCCAGATAACACCAAAATTTTATTTTATATTGATATATCAGCAATAAAATTTAATTGTGTATTTTTTTTCCATGTCCGCTCCCAATGTGGAGCATATGAACTCCTAATGGAGTTTATCTCAACAGCAATGTTTCTACGAGAACTGCTTGTTACTTAGTTGCTCAACCTCTCTTTTTCTAAAGAGAGTAGGGATTGAAGGATAGGGCTAGGACAGGATTAGTGGTAAGCTAATCGCTCTCGATACGCCCCGTTCATTGGATAGGATGGGTGAGAGGGGGGAATTCAAGACATCACATACATCCATGCCTTTGAACAGAAATTCATAAATCGATTGAAAAATCAATTTATAAAACTGACCGTATCGGGATTTGAACCTGGGCCCTCTGTAGCCGAAGCCAACAACGTTGACCATCGTAAATACAGCACTTAGAATACACAATCAACTATAGAATACAAATATAAATTACTTAATACTATTACGATGAACCATGTTTTTTTTAATAATGAGAATTGTATTAAAAAATGGTCGGAAATCAATGGCTGTCAAAACTACAGATTTCTCTGTTCGAATGAAGATTATAATTGCTTAGCACGTGTAGACAAGAAATCTATTAAAGATTAAACATGTATTGGGTATAAGCAGGGATGAGCTGGAGAGAGCTAGGAGGGGCTCGCGCGATCCCTTTGTTAAATTTCAGAAAGACCGGCGAGCCCCTTGTTAATTTAAGAGAAAACAATATTCTCAGATCAAATTAGTACATAACTGCAATTTCTGACAGATATTATCTACGACAGCTTCAGTATACACAGTAGTACATTTTTGGCTATTTACATTGATAATTTTACTGTAAATTTCATATTGCTACAAATCGTAAGTGTAGTAAGTAAAAATCGATCGCTTATTTTAGTATTGCATATAATTGCACAGGAGTGATAAAAAATTCAATCCTTCCCCAGAACACCGAGAATTGCTTTGAGATTAAGCAAGCCCCCTTGTTAACGTATTGGCAGCCCACCGCTGGCAGGGCCGGCGCTACCATACAGGCAAAATAGGCAATCGCCTAGGGCGTAAATCATTAAGGGCCGCATAAATTAAGTAATCAAATTATTTTTTATATTCTAAAAACAAGTAATAGTTTCAACTTGTATCTGTTTGTTATAATTATGTATCGTATTCTATATACTTCGAAAAAGGTAGATTGAGCGACTGACTAACAAACAGTTCTCGTAAAAAAACTTCTTTTGAGATACCTCCATTAGGAGGCCATATGATTCACACTGAGAGTGGACTTGCATATAAAAAAAATATTCCACAGTTTGTTAAAAAGGGGGCGCGCCAATAACCGTTGACTAGGGCGCCAAATAACCACGCGCCGGTACTGACCGCTGGGTATAAGAATAAAATGTAAAATCGATTTCTGTTTTGCGAAAAGTCAAAACAAATGTTTATACTTTTCGTAGTTAAACATTAATACAGTTGAGTGTTGACAAAAAATTACCCAAAACCATACAATCTTATCATTCAGACCAAAAACGGAATTCGAGTTACGATATTCAACATTAAGATACAATAATAGTTAACTTGTTTGCATAGCTACGACCTTTGTCACAAAGCGTATGTAAATATTCTAGATACAAAGAGTTAGAAAAAAAAACAAATCGATATATTAAATAAATACTTAACATTCCAACCGTGTCTATTCGGGAACTTGTTACAATAACTTCGTATATTGTATTTCAAATATAAAGCGACACACCCTTTTCTGGCGAAGGGTGGGACCTTCACAATACCAAATCGACCTTGAAATATAGTGACATAGTGTCACTATCGTATCAGCAAATTTAATATCATTCAAGACTCGGCAATCACTGTCTATGGTTTCTATATAACAAGAGACTTCATTGACAATCAATTTAAATTATGTATACTTGTAAAGTTTAAAACTTCGTTCAATTTCAAAGTTTCAGCATTACATCAGATATATAATATTCTACTTAATTTTAATTAAAATCAAACACACAAACTGTTAATTAAAATAGTATTTTTTTTATCTTGGTAAGAAAACATTTTTTTAAATAAATTTAACGTACTCTCTTATGAGCGAAGACGCAGAAAACACATCGTTTCGACTTACCGCACTTGAAAGTAATTTTTGACATACATTCTCATGATAGTTAACTTTTTATTTTGTTCACTTTCCAGTGCTTGACGTTGGTTCTATGGTATTTAATATTGTATCTACTACCTTCTACACCATTTGTATAGTTTATTACGCAGCGTAACAACGTTGTACGAGTTAAAAAAAAATCAAAAATAAACAAAGAAAATTTGAGACGTGGTTGCGTATTACACTATAGCAGAGGTGGCCGAAGCGTAGACTGCGATCTTATAATCACCTTTCACATACGATGTTGGTAGTCTATCGTAGAGATCAAAAGTACTATAGCGAAAAAACAATCATTTATATTTAAACTATTCAATTTATTTCTTTTTATGTATCTTAGATATCATTTGATGGTTCCACCGCTACCCATGTGAAACAGCTTTTTCTGCAACTTTTTATAGCTAACAATCAAAACAAATTAATTTAAATCTTGGGGTCTTTACTCGATGCGCAACTGCACGGAAATGATATTTCAGTTATCAACTTTACTAGTTTGATTATAGTATAACAGAATTCTACCAAAAGATGCCAATTCAATCAGTGGTGACTAATTTGAGCAAACTGGGGATCGAAGATTTAATTTTTGATCCCAGAGAAAAGTTTTTATCTCTTTGCTACGGAAACTAACGAATTAGCTAAACAAGGAATAAATTTTGTTGCCATAAATATTTATACAAAAGTTTCGGTCCCTTTTTCTTGAATTGTCTTCGGACGTATTCTGCTTTCTAAATGTCAAGGCTTTGCTGTGTTTGTAGCATTTTCAAAGACGATTATTTAATTAAGGATATAAAACATTGGTACCTTGAAACTGCTACTACTTTCAAACAAATTGTCTGAGGAAGTCAAATCGACCATTTAATGTAATACTTTAAGGAATCTTACGCCCACCGATCACGTAAACTAGGGATACGACCTTCATTCGACACATCCTCTCTTGGGTTGCGTCCACCCATTTTCAATGTTCTACCAAAATATTCAAGTGTGCCTCTCTGGCACACTGCAAACGAGGGATTCTGCCTAAAACGTAAGCTATGTTGCCAATCACAAACATTAAGTAAGATTTCACTATATTTAAAACGTTCTAGAACAGATCTGTACAAAAACAAATACGGAAGAGTGATTTTTACTTATATTCAAATTAAACTAATTAATACTGTTCATTTTTATTTTCATCTTGCATCCAATAGAAATAAATAATATTAACCTTAGTTTTGTAATTTAGAAGTTTAGAATTACATTAAATTTTTAGTTTTTTCTTAAATAACTAAATATGCATAGCAAGGAATCAAATGACGTTTTACAATTTTTTACACAACCCCTACAATAATAATGTATCAATTGTTATTTAATATTAAAAATCAACTAACACAAATTTACTGCCGAGTTCATAGAAAATATTTAAAATGTACAATGACTTTTTAATATTGTTTCATGTTTTACCAAAATATTTTACAAATCTAAGCTCAATAGATAGAACAGTAAAATAACGTTTAAAAATTTCGTTGATAGCAATCAATCTTATTATATAATTTGTTTTATTCAGAATTTTATGAAAATAATATCCGTAAGCGATTATGCGATTAATGATTTCCGTACAAATGGTTTACATAGATCGAGTGTAACAATCATGCTCAAACAAAATAAAAATAGATATAACGTAAAGGTATAAATAAAAATGGCTCAAGGACCAATTCTTTCTCAAATGGGTATGTCCAATTCATCTGAACAATTTTGTTTTGTACGATCATCGCTATAATCTTCAAAACCCTTAGTTATTATTTACTATAAAAGCTTGATTCTATGAAAAAGGGCAAAATCCTGCAGAATTTACAATCATAGGTATCACAGAAAAAACTTTAATAACTACATCAAATACTAAACGGTCAATATTATATGAATTCTTAGTCAAAAAACTAGACCAGTTTTATTTTAACTAAACAACAATAATGAAATTCAATGCTTCGAAACATCTGACTTACTAAAATTCTACATCAACTAAAAATCAGGGCTGTGGAGTCGGGTAAAAAAAGATGAATCCTACTCCAAAAAATTTTTTCGATCACTTCATTTTAACTTATATTGTGGTTTGAATACACAGATTTTTTTTTTAATGAGTCTATGTCGTAATTTTATACAATTCTGACTCCGGACAAACCCCCAACTCCGTGACTCCCGACTTCGTTTCCACAGCCTTTCTAAAAATAATGCAGATGGTTAGTCGTGGTTATAACATTAACAAGCAACTAACCTTTTTTGAAGACCTTTCACAGCTTCAGTGAGAAAAATATAAGAATTTAGTGCGTTTTTCTATGTCAGGGCCGAGAAGTGTAGTAAAATACTTTTTTATTTACTAATTAAGTAGGTTATATGATACAAAAAATATTTTACAGGAAGAGTACAGTTTCATAATTAAACTAATGAAATTTACTGCTTTGGATCAAAACTTTTCCACCAAAAAAACACATAAGACCCTATCCTCCGTTCAAATGACGCGCTGTGATTGACATCCCTAAAAAAAAGTCAATTTGTCCGTCTGACCTTAAAATACGTGTTCTCGTATCCTTTTCTTTTCTTTTCAAAATCGAATGATATCGCATGTCATAGCGGCTGAAAACTAATCAATAACGGGAAATATTTTTTATGCTATGAATCCTCGTAGCGATACTTGAAATCTTGAAAACAGTTTTTACTACTTCTTACTGTCCCTGATAGAGGTCAAGTAAGACTGGGGGTTGAAAGAAGTTAAGGTGTGTAAAATAACTTATTATTACTAGACCAGTGATTTAAATGACACAACATTCACGATTTTATATGCCTCATTTAAAGAAGTGGAAACGATACTCATATTGTTTTCATAAGATTTTTTGGTTACCCAAAATAAGGATGTGTTTCGCTAAGCTTTACTAAGCCTTATTATAAATTAATCCCTTAATTTGAATCATCGGTTATTATGGGTATTAATTATTCTGAATATACTTATGCGAAACATTACAACTGGGCTATCCTGATAAAAGCGTGAAACGCGATCATAGGTTTATTACCAAACAATATGTAAATTTATACATTTCGAACTTAGGTAAAATGTATTATATTATATTTTAATCGAGGAGAGCTTTGTAAGCTTCGATTACAGTTGTTATTTTTTATTCAAACAATGCTCGAATTACAAAATAACAAAGATGTAGTATGGTATTATTGTTTTTTTTAGGCTTTGTTTAAATATTGATAGCAAATCAACAATCATTATTTATACTCGTATTGTTCAATACTGTACGAAGAACCAACGTAATGCTTTGATTCTGGATGTTTTTAAATTTTGAAAACGTCCTTTCACAATACACATATCTCATCCTTTCAATAAAAGTGTCACAATATGATCAAAACAGTACTGTATTTAGTAGAACATCTTTTTAAAAAAATAATTATTAGGTTTTTGGCTATACGACTTCGTCGGAATTCATACATTTTTTTATTAAATACAATGCCGGCTGTCAAGTGGTCAACGCCGTTGGCTTCGGTTACGGGCTTGAATCCCAGTACGGACAGTTATTATAAATTGATTTATGGATTTCCGTCCAAAGGCATGGATGTATGTGATGTCTTGAATTCCTTCTCACTCATCCTATCCTTAAAAACGAGCATAGTGATAGCGATTAGCTTACCACTAATCATCTCATATTCATATCCATTTTTTAAACTATTTCCACTTCCAATGTGTAGGATATGGTCTCTTAATAGAAATATCTCAACAACAAAAAATCTTCGAAGACTGCTACTCAGTCGCTCAATATCTCTTTACAAAATATAAAACTATGACTATTTTTTTATGATTTTTTAATTGTATCTTATATTGAAATCAAGTAATAAAATAACACAATTTTAATCACGACAGCTTATTTAACATATTATTTAACTATACGTCACATTTCACTAAAGCAAAAAAAAATGTTAGGAGAACAACTTTGCATGGTCTATATGCAGCACTAAATAAAGAAAAACACCTGTTAGAGGTACCAAACGTAAATCAAAAAGATTTTTAAGAGACTCTGATGAAAAACCTGGAATTATCAATAATTATAAATCAGGAAAAAGCTTTCAACAATGCTCGTCATTTCAAAGTATGGCTATTATCAAAAGAGCTTAAAGTTTAGCGCAATGCCATAAATACCTACTTTTAATCTCACGCACTCACAAAAAAGCTCCTTTGAATTCACAAGTCTCTCCGCCGCCAACAATATGTCTGCCATTAGGTTCCATTACTAATACAGAACTCACAATGCAACCCAAGTGCATAGGTGAAGGGATGCACTTACTGCCCTCATCCACCCCTCCTCATACGTACGTAATTAGGCTGTATTGATGTAGGCTTTGCTGCGCATGACGTGAATGGCTGCAGACCGTTATATTATTATTCCACACAGGCATTCCGCCAACGTCCAAATACGGAATTTCGGAACTAAAAAAATCCAGTTGCAGTAAACAAATGTATATTTACTATTAAAGCTGCACATATTGAAGCGGTCCGGAAAACACTGCCACAGTGTTTGTAAGATATTAATGTGATTTATTTAGTTATACAGAAAACATACACACGCTGCGTGGTTCTACGAAAACTTTGTTTTATATGAATTTTGAAATTATACTTTGCCTTCGAAAAGATATTCAAATTTAAAAAAATATTTTCTTTAATACTACACGACAATATTATAAAAAAATATGTAATGATGCTTTCAATATGAACACTAATTCCTTACCTACTAATTGCTAATTCGAATTCTTTTCACGGTCAGTTGTATGTTTTCATTACTGAAACTGGTAAACCTAAAGCATTTGATATACTTTGAAATGCTAATTAATGTTGGCATTGATCCTACTATTTAAGATTTCGACTGAAGGTGTTATTAAAATTGAATCGTTCAAATTATGCCAGTTCTTGAACTGACGCTTAGTAAATGAATGTTTCGTGTTTGTATAAGAAATAAATGTTTCATAGAGCTTAAAGCCATTGCTGGCGAAAATGATCTGTGGGTATTTGGCTTATCATTTTCACCAGCAATGGCTTTAAACTCAATGATACATTTATTTATTATATAAACATGAAAAAATCTTTTACTAAGCGTCAGTTCAAGTTCATTCTTGCACTTGAACGCCTGAAGATGCCGAAAGCCGAAACCCGGGTCGTCAGTGACAAAATCTGTGGGAATGTACATAATTTGAACGATTCAGATCCCTTTATTTATTAATTATCTTTCTTGTGTAATGGAATAATCACTTTAGCAAATAATTTGCTTTTTCAATGCTTTAAAATATTTCCCGAATGCGTTGTTATACATTTTGGTAAAATAAACGATCAAATACACAAAACCATTGAAGTTTTCTTCAATGGATTAAAAATATTGTGTGATTTAAAAAATATGTTAACGGATGGAATGTAGCATTGTGCTCGATAAATCATCGACCGGCACGTATCAAAATGATCGTTGCTCATGCCCAAAATAGTGTTATCATTTACATTTAATAATATTGAAGAATAACATTTCATATTTGACCGGAATCAATGTTGTAAATAAGTTGTTTTAATCTTAGTTTGACTGCATTTGCCATTATTATCATACAAGACTGTAAAAGTCTTAAGTTAAAATCAGTCTTATTCTAAGTAATTCAGTTTCGTATCCGTATTGCAGTGGTCAACGTTCTTGGCTTCTGAATTATCTACCACCTTTTGATCCTTAAATAATGACGTAGCAAAAACGATTATCTAACCATTAGTTCTGTCCTCGCTCAATCCTCATATCCTTACTTTTTGAAAAATAAAGAGATAATGAACAATTAATTAACAAGCAGCTTGTACAAAAAATTCTGCTATGCTAGTCTACATCGAGAGAGAAGATGGATAAAAATAATAAAACAATTCACCTATATTGATTTCAGTCAAATATTTTCATATTTTCTGGAGGTGCAAACGATCATTCCAGGAAATAGTGTCCGGAAAATCAATGTTTTTGTTTGTGTTGACTCCCGGAACATGTCAACAAAAAATAGCCCGAGGCTTTCTGTTTTTTAATTATGCTTTTACAGAAAACGTTTTATAAATTCAAAACAGATAGTAAATCATTATCGAAAAACATTTCTCATCGCAGACAATAAGCGGTAAAAAAAAATGATAATAGGATGTCTCATAAACAAAAAATATAACCAAGATCGGTCTAGTTAAACAAAGAATAATGTGCTCTAGTGAAAATAGTCGGGACTGTGGAGTTGGAGTCTGAAAATAACTGGTGACTCCGACTCTTTCTTTTAATATGTTGTATAAACAAATCGGTGGAGTCAAAATAAGCGCTATTTCAGGATTCTAAGTTTTAAGAATATTAGACTTAAGCGTTGTGGGCTTCCATGCCGTATCTCACGAGTTCGAGTCCCAGTACGAACAGCACAAGTCTTTTTTAAGCCATGGGTGTTTGTGATGCCTTAAAATTCCGTCCCACCTTACCGATCCTTTAATAACCACTAAAGCGATTAGTTAACCACTAGCCATGTCCTAAGCTAATCATTATATCTCTACTTCTCTCTTTGAAAAAAAGAGGTTGACCGACTGAGTAACAAACAGTTATTGTAGAAAAACTTGTGTAGTGATACCTCCATTAGAAGAGACCATATTCTCTACATTGAGAATGGACATAGATAAAAAAAATAGTTTCAAGCCCATTAAAAACTATTGAGCACTTTAAGAAATTAACCTTTTCACCGCGTATGACATCTATGCATTCCCTAGCGAACATACCCTCAGCGCGTGTGACACGTATAGATGTCATGGAATTTTCAAACCCTATATAAAAGCTATCTAGATATTGTGTTAAAATTGTAAAACTCCGTTGAAAATATTACTAAATGTATATTTTACCAAATTCAATAGATGGCATTAGTCAAAAAAGATTCAATATAGGCTAAAATAATTTATTTATTGAACACGCCGTGGACATACGTCACCAACGCAAGATTTTGGATAGTGTAAATAAGCGATCGAGTGCGGATGAAATTGAAATTGTTCCGAGAATTTAATATTATAAGCATCGTATGGTGGTCGCGCAGTGTTCTCGGTCGCGCGTGGCGGTATTTTGCAATATGGCGACGTCACACCGCAATTGTATGAAGAATGATTATTGTTGAATTAAACCAAAAATACAAAAAATATATTGTATTTTATTATTGAAAAAGTTACTTTGGGTAGCAATTAACATATTTGATACGTTAAAAAAATATTACAACCTATATTTATAGTCGAAAACGCGATAACAAAACCCGCAAATAAACAGCCGCGTACAGGGCATGTTCGCTAAATTTGGTGACGCGGGCAAAGGGTTAATAGACTTTTTTAAGATTTCAAAAAATAAGGAAGTAAATTCTCAATTCTTTATAGAGATACTGAGATAAAATAATAAGGTTAAAAATATTATTATTTTGTTCTACATTTTTTTTTATAAATTTAGTCTAAAGCTATTTCGGCGTATGCCATCGTCAGAACTATGTTTAAACCTGCATTGACTCAGCTATATATACTGGCTTAGAAGAGATATATAATAAATAATGTTAATTACTTTAATTTTTTTTTATAGAAATTATGACAAGATATATATTTGATATAGATTATAGATATATATACATATATTACAATGGAGGTCTTCTGAGCAAGTTTCAATTGTATCAATAAGTAAAATAATGATAGAGAATAATGAGGAATGCACACCCTTGTTCACCTAGGAAGTTGTAATCTGTAAGTACATACAGTATTACAAATATAAATATATTTGATAATCAGCCAATATTTTATCGTATTTACTTGCAAAATAATGAATTTATGCACAGAAAAATAAAATAATTGAAGACAATTTCAAGTGAAGAAAAAAATATTTTTCAACCGAACACAGGCTCGGAATGGGAATCAGAGACGTTTTTTAATTTAAAAATGCAGTCGTGTTCGTTTTTATTTTAAACCATTTCACAGCCCTGAACTAAATATAAAAGATTTCGATATAATCCGTTCATCAAGGTGATATACTCACTTCAGTCCAGTTAAAGTTTTTCACGCTTCTAGGTGACGGGATTAACGGGCTGGCTATAAACCCATACCGGATGCTGGCTTTGACAACGTTGATAACCCTGAAAGATAACGATTTACGTATTGCTATATTGTTTTTACGACAAATTATTATTAAGTTTTATAATTACAAAAAACATAAAAAAGCTGTCATGGAATTTTAAGGATATTTAATTATTGAAAAATAATAATTACCCTGTTTGTAATATTCTAATCTGTTCAGACGAAATGAATAATAAAAGACCGAAAGGTGTGAAATAAAAATCTCCATCAAATAATAATGAGCTACAAGTGTCTCTATCTTCCATTATAATATAGACAGCCATCACGAACCAATTGCTTAGGTGCAACATAAAACTATTTAGTCATCATTTTATTAAATAACACGTTAGATTATTTTCTTCATAACATTCATTGCATACAAAATCTCAATTTAAAGAGGAATGGTTTTATATTTCGTTTTTCATCAGAAATTAAAGTCTCGCGAAACAAATGCGGTAGTTTTTACTATCCTAAAATATTGGCAAATCGATGAAAACGTTTTGCTTGTTTATAAATTAAACTTTGGGAAAAAGTAATCCCAAACGTTCTTATTATAATTATCTTGCTATTTTTAATTAATTTGTATTGCTTCGTAAATTTGGCTTAATAATTGCCGCTTTTGTTAAAAAATCGATTTTAATTCTTCAAAAATGTACATGTAAGAGCTTTATTTAAAAAAAAAACTTACTACCGGATGTGGAATTGCTAGTTCTACACGATGAAATATATAACTTATTTTCGATAGAGTACGGAGACTGCCGTCTTTGTTTCCAGAGCACTTAATTTAATTATATCGATTTGTACTATGGCGCATATATAAAATTTTGATAACGCTGTAAACTATCAACATTCATTTTAAAAAAATTCTACTTTGAAATAAGTAATCAATCATATCGTAATTACAAGATAAATTTTACTTTTTCTTTACAATTTTTTTAGTCTTTAAACATTTTTTTAAATAAATAGTACGGTTAAATAAAGTAACATTAAGTTAATGAAGGAAACTCAAAGAACTTTGACGCCAATAATACAAATACACCAATAAGTACCAGGGCGCGTTATCGTCAAGCTCCATAAATTTGATATAAAAAAAGTTAAGTTTACGTAATTTTTCTTTGTGTGTCAATTATATACGTCAACAAGTTTGCGAACAACTGCATTAGAAGCTGTAGAATTTAATAAACCTCCAGTCGCGGAGAAGTCATCAATTTTGCATCAAAAACGAAAGGAAAGGGTGAGAGAGAGATAATTTATTCCACCCTAAGCTTGACGAAAGCTCGTCCTTGACTTCATAAATAACCTTTTACGCCGTTATTTAATTTGAGCTAAGGCAGAGCCACACTTAAATACGCAATTTAAGTGGGTAACGGTTACTTTAATGACTATGAAGCTATAATCACCTAATATAAAACAAAAATGTCATTTGGGAAAATCTCTTCATACAGCATTGAAAATTATTGTTGAGTTGCAAACAATGTCCAATTTGGATCAAACATATTTGTGTTTTAAAAAAAATAACATCTTCGCTTCGGGTATAGTATGGAAGTATATTTTTTTTTAAATCCAACAGCCATGATGGTTCTAAAAAAGCATTTATTCAACCATATCAATTTTAACACGCGGAAGAATAAAAAAATATCATAGTAATAATAAACCATGAAAGTAAAAATTAATGAAACAGTTATAATAATAATAAAACATTTTTAGTACTTTTTCCACATAAAATTTATTAGATCAGGACCGGTTTCTCTCACGATGAGCATTGTCAACTGATAAGAAAAACAATAAAACAGTGATATTTATACAAAAGTTAAGTGGTAAAAACAAGGTATGACAAACAATTGGTATTACAACCTAGCAAAAGAATTGAAGCAAAATACAAGGAAAATAAACTATAAATAAAAAGTTGAAGACCACTTAGCAATGAAACTATTATGACAAAAACCAATTAGGTATGAATTATCATTAACAAAGTAAAAACCAACAATTAGTGTATATAATAAATAAATCTTAATGTCTGTCAACCAAATTGAGTTTTATTTTATACTATTTATTTTATTATACAAATTTATTATTTTCTAAAGAGAGTAGGAATAAAAGGATAAGGCTAGGACAGGACTAGTTGTTAGCTAATCGCTCTCGATACGCCCAGTTCATATGATAGAATGGGTGGGCGAGGGTAATTCAAGACGTCACATACATCTATGCCTTCGAACATAAATTCATAAATCGATTGAAAAATCAATTTATAAAACTGTCCGTACTTCAGCCGCCTGTATGGTCAAGTTGTCAACGTCGTAAGCTTCGATTACGGAGTTCACGGGTTCGAAATTAAAATTAAATAGTGTTTTATCTTTTCTACGTCAAGTTTTGGCAGTGAACACCTAAATGCGATATTTACATAAAGATCATTCATTGTTAATTAATCCAGTTGGCTAACGGTTTATTTTGCACTATTTATTTGTATAGAATAAACATTATGAAAATCTGTTTTATTATATTCTATTAATTTTTGTGTTTATTTCCAGCTAACATTTATAAATGATGTACACGTCAATATCTTGTATATTGGTACTAGAGTGAGTAAACCAGTATCGTTTATTAATACATCTCAACATTAATAAAATACAGTTCAAAATTTCGGTCGCAAACAAGGATCGATGTTTTTTTTTTCTTTTAACGATGAATAACACAAATTACCGTACGCTCGAAAGACATTATAAAGATTCTTGGAAAAAAATGTGTAAAGCACAGATTCACAATAACAGAACAAGTTAGTGCACTTTGGGCCTTTAAACTGTGATTTGATTAATGTATTCCTATCATCCAAATCTACTTCTAGACTACACGATACATACAAGCAACGATTTTTCATACCTTGTTTAAATCGATTTGAAAAAAATATATAATTATTACTTATTCATGAACCACTGCCACGATTTACAAGTGTATTATAAAATATTTTTGCGCAATAAAACTTTTCCATAAAGTTGAAAAGAAATGAAACGTGTTTAAATAAGGTTACCTCCATTAATTCAACGTACACAAAACGTTAAGATAGATCCTTTCGCAATCAACATCGGCAGGCGAATTATGTTTGCCGAAAAATCTTTTAAAAAGATTTGAAAATGCTAACTCATTTGCAGTAATAATAACCATTAAAATTTATATTCATAATGCTCGCAATCTTATATTCGTAAAGCGCTTTAATTTGAGTAACGATATTTAAAGCTTTTCGTGCACTTTTATATAACAATTTGTTTCTCTTTTCTGTACGCATAAAGAACAAGTTTACTAAAAACTAGGGGTGTTTTTTTTTTATACAAAACATGACTTGGGTATTTAAGAACTGTCCCATTCCGATTGAAAAAAAATGCAAAATTCATAAATAATTTTTGCGAATTTTTTAAATATACACGTTTCATTTAAGATTTCGACTGAAGGTGCTTGGTGGAATTTCAATATTAAATTTGAATCGTTCAAATTATGTATATTCACACAAATTTTGTCACTAACGACCCGGCTTTCGCCTTTCGGCATCTTTAAACGTTCAAGTGCATGGATGAACTTGAACTGACGCTTAATAAATGAATGTTTCGTGTTTATATACGAAATCAATTATTGAGTTTAAAGTCATTGCTGGCGAAAAGGATTTCTAGGAAGGATAAAGCCATTGCTGACTAAGCCCGGGTCGTTAGTGACAAAATTTGTGTGAATGTACATAATTTGAACGATTCAAATTTAATATACGTTTCAATTGATTATTTTTTAGATTTGTACGTTAATCGGACACTGATTTATATTTGCTGAAAAACTTCTCTACATCAATACTTCTTTTTTTTTTTTAACCATGTCCGCTCCCAATGTGGAGCATATGGACTCCTAATGGAGTTTATCTCAACAGAAGTGTTTCTACGAGAACTGTTTGTTACTCAGTTGCTCAACCTCTCTTTTTCCAAAGAGAGTAGGGATAGATGGACAGGATTAGTGGTAAGCTAATCGCTTTCGATACGCCCCGTTCATAGGATAGGATGAGTGAGAGGGGGGAATTCAAGACATCACATACACCCATGCCTTTTAACAGAAATTCATAAATCGATTGAAAAATCAATTTATAAAAACTGTCCGTACCGGGATTTGAACCCGGGCCCTTCGTAGCCGAAGCCAACAACGTTGACCACTCGACCACACAAGCGGCAGACTACACCGTACTACAAATCGATTTGATAGCAGCGCATTCAAACAATTCGTATTTAACCTGTGTGAAAAGCAATATTTGCGCAAAGTATTCGGTTGTGAACTGTAATACATTGTTTATATTTGACAATAGGTAATATTACAGTGTTTTCAGTGGTCATAAATATCGCCATAGAGAATAAACATTGACAAAACTACGGTCATATTATTATTTTAATGTATCTATTTGTGATTTTAGCATATATTTGTATAGTTTACGAAATTTTCAATTATTTGAATTTATCGCAAAATACGCCCATACCTCACGCTACCGATATGAAACATTGAAGTATTTTTGCAATCCACTTTTTTATAGACCAACTTCAACCTGAAATATTAAATTAATTTTAAATAAAACTAATTCGTGTACTTGTAGTCATAGTCTTACGTGCATTATAGTTACTTTACAGGAAGAGCAGAAACGTGTTTTGAAAACGGTTTTTGATTTAATAATAATTTACATTTTTATCGTTATTTTGCAGTTGGATATTTAAGGAGTTTCGCTTTTAAAGTTTTTCATCAACAGAACGTGAATTCGTTTGTTTTTTTTGAGATTTAATGGACGTGGGATTGTTTATTTCTTTGACTCTTTTCATTTTTTAATTAAAAAAACATGTCTATGTCCATAGTCGAAATGCTCAAATACGCTTTAGATATTTAAAGAGATACACTATTAAACATTTTAGAGCAGTGGCTTCGAACCTTTATGTTACTGCGCCTGTCTTTGAAAAAAGTATCCTCGCGCCTCCTCATCCTTTATTTCATATAGCAATTAAGACACGTTTTAAAGAGTAAATAAATATTTTTGACTGTTCGCGCCTCACCTTGCGATAGTCCACGCGTTCCAGGTTGGAAATCGCTGGTTTAGAGTGTTTATAATAGGAGAAACGATAAGTTTTTTAAGGAATTAAAAGACATAGGATTGTTTATCTTTTTTAAACTTTATAAATTTCGATTATGGAAATTTGTTGAAATGCTTAAATACCCACTATTAATTAGATAGGCCCGGGTTCAAATCCCGGTACTGATTTTTCAATCGGTTTATGAATTTCTGTTCAAAGGCATGGATGTATGTGTTGTCTTGAATTCCCCCCTCTCATCCATCATATCCTATGAACGGGGCGTATCGAGAGCGATTAGCTTACCACTAATCCTGTCCTAGCCCTATCCTTCTATCCCTACTCTGTTTGGAAAAAGAGAGGTTGAGCAACTGTGTAACAAGTAGTTCTCGTAGATACACTTCTGTTGAGATAAACTCCATTAAGAGTCCATATGCTCCATATTGAGAGCGAACATGGTTTAAAAAAAAATTAGTAGTTTTGGAAGAGGTTTATTCATAGGAACAGCGATATTTTCTTTAGGATTTAATGGACATAGAATTTTATATCAATTTAATGCTTTACAAATTTCGATACAAATTACTCAAATACGCACTAGATCTTTAATGCTTAAGTACCGAAACGTCGAAAACAGGATCGAGGATCAACGGGTACAATGTTACCCCACACAATTTTTCGTAATATTTGCATTTCAATTATTGAAGTATCATTGAAGATTACAATAAATGTCAGCCAGATATTATTGGCATTTATCGAATGGTTAAAATAAGAAGAATTTTATAATGTGATTGCTCCATATGGGAACAAGAAGATTAACACTTCCCCGTCGGCAGTGATTTCCAACCTTTACGGTACTGCGCTTGCCTTAGAAGAAAAAAATATCTTCGCACCTCCCCAGTTCTCATCCTTTATTTCATATAGTAATAAAGACACGTTTTAAAGGGTAAATAAATATTTTGGACTGTTCGCGCTCCAGGGAGGCGCGTCTCCCAGATTGGAAATCGCTGCCCTACGGTGCTAAAATACTTCCGATATTTTGTTGGACCCTTAAAGAACCAAGTAAAAAAACATGTTTTAACACTTCCGCCCTTTGAAGGACAGTAAATCCCCAGGTCGTATATTTTTTTAAAAAATGTATTTCAGTTGGTTTCTAAAGGACCAGCAACAAATCGGAAGTATTTTTTACCGCCGTAGGGATAGTGTTAGAGTTTAGTTTTTGATCAGTTCTATTAATGGGAGTAATTGTAAGTTTTTTTGAGATTGAATAAACTTATCGAATGTGGAGTAGAAAAAAGGACGTAACCCACACATATCAAATTTTACAGGAGGCACAAAAAACCTTTTATGATGATTTTGGGTCATAGAAAAATTACGTAATATACACAAACTTAAAGTGCACGAAGACTTGTAAACTGGTAATTAGTTGACATAATCTTATATTAATTAAAGAAATGGTCTAGGAAAAACTTTTATTTTAGTCTTTTTTCTTGGTTTTAATTTTTTACAAGGTCATCTTTTTCAAACTTAAAAGCTAAATTTAGATACTAATTCGGCATTTGCAGTTTGCATCCTTTTTATAGAACGTGTATCAAGTTGTGTACATTGTGATTATTGAAAAAAGCTATTATGAAAAAACTGTGGGTTTTGTCTTTTTCCTTTCCACAGTCGATATGATTGTTTACTTATTTGACACTTTTCAAATTTTAATAATCTTACATGTATATGTATTCTAAAAGTACTCAAATTCACACAGTTTACATATTGGTGAAACAAAAGCCGACAAAATCCTTATTAACTTTTTCGTTTTAACGCGTAATTGGTTCTAAAAACGACCATTTTAAGATCGATATGAAATGATTAACGTATATTTACCCGCGCCGAGTGGCGGCCCGATAAATCAAATAAATGATCCATCCAATTTGTTGCGAGCGAGAATCAATTTGAAAAACATATTGCCGAGCCTTCATTGCCTTTAAAATTATTCTGCGAACAGCGTGCGTTCCTCATTCCTCGTCATTCCGATATATCACCCTTGCATACATTTTCCCAACAGCTCGGGGAATGTTCAAAATCAATGTCTTATTATTGTACATGGATTTGTCGATAGACAGCGCTGTCTGTTATGTCAGAATATTCAAATAAGGAACATGCTTTGGTTATTGATATTGACGGCAACACTCGTCTTTCAATGAAAACATCAAATAACACAACTGAACCAACAAACACGATTCAAAAATAGACAGTATTAAGTTGGCGGCAATCTTTGATAACCTTTATCAATTAATTTATCAAATAAGTCGACGGATGTCACGAAACAATATTAATCATATTAAAAAGGCAAGAAAATAATTATAATAATACTTTGTGTTAAGGCAGTTTATTAAAAAAAACACAATATTCTTTTGTACTTATTTCCAGTTTTATTTATCAAAACTAGGACCGGTTTCGCTCATGGTGAGCATTTTCTACAAATAATAAATCGTCGCCAGCTGTGGTCTAGTTGGCTAGAGCTTGCTCTACCGACCAGGTGGGTCTGGGTTCGATTCCCGGTAAGGTCAATGTCAAATTTACATTTTTCAATTTAAATTAAAGACCTAAGACGTAGGTGTTTTTGATGTCAATTTACCTCGAGATTATCTCGAGTGACTTGCAATAAATTCTCATCGAGTTTTTCTCGTATGATCTTTCAAATTTACAATATTTGGCGCATTGCCAATAGCTGTATTGCCAAATATTTTCTTAGAAATTAAAAAAAAAATGAATTTAACAGTGCTGTTTATACAAAAACAAATTGAAATGAAAAGGTGGAATAAAAAATTGGCATTGAAAAGAATTTACAAATTACAGTAGAAATCATGAATAAGTGACTCTAAGCTAACATAAAAAAAAAATGTTTAACACCTCTAACATGTATTTATAAGATCATTAAAGTGTTATAAAATGGTGACTATCAGTGACTGACTTATCAGTTGACAATGTTGGCAATGAGCGAAACCGGTCCTGATCTTGATAAATAATAGTGGAAATAAGTACAAAGGGATATTGTGTTTTTTCTTATAGTTAACATATTTAAAATAATATAAAAAAAATATTGATTTTCCAACATTTTAGGATTATGAAAACTAATGACTTTACTCTCCGAGCCCATAACTAGTTATCATTAAATGTCTATATTTTTGGTAAGCAAAAATATGACAATCTAGCTTTTCTATGCATGCTTCAAAGAAAAAAGATTAATGTTGTGTGTGTAACACTTTTTTTTTTTTTTTTAAATTGATATCAAGCCGTTTGTAATACTTTCAGCGTTAGCTTTTTATGGTACTCACTTTTTTAAGATCAATAATTGTTTTTTTCATACGACAATACTGCAATGATTGTGTAGTGTAGTCTAGTTGGTAAGACCTCGGTTTTACCAATCACATTGGTCTAAATTCGATTCCCGGTGAGATCAATGTCAGATTTAGATTTTCGCTATATAAATTTGAAATCTAACCTAACCTCAAGTAACCAACAAAAAGTCTTATCGAATTTATCTTATACGATCTTTCAACTTCAAATAATTTCATAGCATAAAGCAAAATATTTTTTAAAGAACATTTAATTTTTTTGAAATAATATATCGCAAACAACTGTCATTAGATTAAACTTATAAAATAAATATGTAGAACAACAATGAGACGTAAACAATTTTGAGATATAAAATTGCATTAAGAAATGAATAAAATGTTTTATTAGTTTCATTCCCACAGTTAAAACAACAATGGATCGACTGTGTGAACGTGTTTTAGTGCCAACACACCCTCTAATGATAAATGACGTCAACTGTGTCGACACACATAAAAAACGGAGAAAAAAAAAACGATCCAAATGACGTCACGAAATCCACTATCTCAAATTCTACCTTTTATAACAATCGAAACTTCAAGCGTCGATATATTACGTTTTATAGGTGTAACTATGCGGGTTATCATTTTTATGCCTTGTTAACTTGAGACCACCTAAAAACAAGGATACTTGATAGCTTTCGTTAAGAAAATTCATGAAGTTGCGTTGTAGATGCTCCATAAAATTTTATAGGAAAAGTTAAGGCTGTTATGGTTATGATGATGCCAGCTTTTCACGATCTATGTAATACAAGACAAACTTTTCGAATTATGGGGCTGAACGGATCTCTGCGTATCCTTATAGGGTTGGGACTGTGCATTTAAAAATTTATGCTTGTATCGATGTTTACGCTCGATTTTATACCCTTGTCAAGAGCAGGAACTTTATTCAAACAACAATAATTAATTCAATATATTAAAAGGCGGTCATCTGTCAATTAGTTATGTTGTTATGACTTATTTACTTTTAGATTGAATTCAGAAATGGATTATCAGTAACTCTAGGATTCCGCGACAAACATAAGAAATATAAATACATACATTCATTTTATAATTTAAGATTTCGACTGACGAGCTAGGTGGGATTTCAATATTAAATTTTAATCTTTCAAATTATGTACATTCACACAGATTTTGTCACTAACGACCCGGGTTTCGCCTTTCGGCATCTTCAGACGTTCAAGTGCACGGATGAACATGAACTGACGCTTAGTAAATGAATGTTTCGTGTTTATATAAAAAATAATTGTATCATTGAGCTTAAAGCCATTTCTGGCGAAAAAGATGTGTGGGCAAAGGATCTGTGGGCATTCTCATGGGCTTATCCTTTTCGCTAGTAATGGCTTTAAACTCAATGATACATTTATTTATTATGTAAACACGAAACATTCATCTAAGCGTCAGCTCAAGTTCATCCGTGCACTTGAACACCTGAATATTCCGAAAGGCGAAACCCGGGCCGTTAGTGACAAAATCTGTGTAAATGTACATAATTTGAACGATTCAAACATACATTCATCTTTAAAAAAATAACTATTTCTTTGTACTACTTCCACTTTTATTTAACAATGTAACGGCATTATCAGCTGACATTTTTTACACGTTTCTATAAAAAAAACAAATACATTATTTTTATACAAGTTATTATTATTTATTACTTGATTCACAGACAAAAAACAACAAAAGCGGATAACGGAATTCCTAATAACAAAAAACAAACAAAAGGCTTCATCGGATATTTACATCTATCGATAAAAGTGTTTTACGTCCAGTCTCTCACAAAAGTACCCTTATTGAATCAAAAAGTGATGAAAATTAAAATAAACAATAAAAGCTACTTGGAAGCGGGGAAAACATAAAACTATCATTAAGCATATTCACTTTATTAATGTAGCATTTTATCACTTTGTCAAATATTTCCCAAATTTTAATTATGTTTGTAATTACTTTCAATCGCAATTCTGAATTTATTAATCTGGGATGACTTTTTAATTATAAGTTAGATGTGTTGAACATTTTAATTTTGTGTTATTTTAGAATCACTTTAATGTAATTGGCAATTTCTTTTCAATGCCAATTGTTGTGTATAACTTTTCAATTTTGTATAAATAGCATTGTTAAATTATATTTCTTATCAGTTGACAATGCTCGCAATGAGCGAAACCGGTCCTGACATATTAAATAAAGTGGAATGAAGTACAAAGGATTATTGTGTTTTTATTAATAAACAATAAAACTTGAGGATTGCTCCTATAACAATATTTGTAAGCCCTTCATTCCTGCATGACCACCATGATTGACTTTTTTTCGCGTACCACCAACCATCCACTGCGTACCACGGGTTGTGAAACCCTGTCCTAAATTTACACTTCTACCATTTCAATCCAAATTGCATTTGAATAGTAATCAAACATTGATTAAACATTACGTATTCTGGGAATGATATTATGTGAAATAATTGCAATCATGCTGATCTTGGCTTACCAAGATTTGTATCTAAGTTTCGTCAAAACACAATATTCCTTTAACCAACTTGGTACTTACTACTTACCCGCCCCAAAAAACATTTCACTTTAATGATAGCCGCAGATGTTGTTAGCGAAAAACTCAAATTATTACCAGCTTTAATTTTTCGATGAATAATGCCTAGCGCCGATTCTAGACTTCGATGGATAAGTATAGCTCTATGGCCCAGATGCTTTTGCTTGGTGTCGTGACCTTTCGTACGAAAATATTCAAATCGTGATAATCAAGTCTGACGACGGAGTGACTTTGTTTTTAAAGATAAGTTACGGATTATGTAAATCGATTCGATTTTACATTCGACGGAGCAGATTGCCAAGGTCAATATAACATTTATTTTGCTTTGTTTAATCTACTTGATTTTGTCAAAAGTTTTCTTATAGCTCTCAATTTATTAACATTTATTACAGTTTTCAATGCAATCACTGGTTACAATAAAAACGATTTGATTTTTATTCAAAGGCTTGTGATATTTTAAAATTCCCGTCTACCATTCCAATCCTAAAATAACGGGATATAGCGAGAGTCCCTATTTTTTCTATATCCACTACTTTCTTCAAAAAAGATAAGTTGAACGACTAAGTAACAAACAGTTGTCGTAGAAAAACAGTTTCGTTATAAAAATGCATTAGACATCGCGACATTGGATCTGTGGTCAACGTCTACGGCTACGAGCTCGAATCCCAGTGTGGAAAGCATTTTTTCAATTGATTTTTTCGGTTTCTGTTCAAAAGCAGGGATGTTTGTTATGTCTAAAATATCCCTCCCACCCTTAAAGGTTAAGAAGGGAAATGGTGAGAGGGACATCACAAACACCTATGCCTTTGAACAGAAATCGATCGAAAGTATGCTGTTCGTACTGGGACACCAACCCATGAGATCCGGTACGGAAGCCAATAACGCTAACCGCTGCGCCATAGAACCCGATACTCCTTATAATAGTGATAAACTTACAACCAGTTACATTATATAAATTGTTCAAATCGAGAGTTAGCATCGATACTTACAGATTCAAAATTAGATTTAGGATTTATTTCAATATCTTAAACATATGTATGTACTTCTCACTCGTTTTCGACAACATGCTCTTCTTCTACGTTTTATTTAAATTTCCTTCTTTTAAGCAAATAAAATCTTCCCAGTTTTATGTTCTTCGTGTAATTATTTCACTAAAATTAGATTCTTATTGTTTTTTCTCAATTTTCAGGTTATGGAAGCATCGCCCCTCGAACTTCTCTTGGAAAGGCTGCAACAATCGGTTATGCCCTCTTCGGGATTCCACTCACGATGCTCTACCTGACGAGCGTTGGATCCTTACTTTCAAAAGTTGCGAGAGGAGCTTTTTCTAGAGCTTTATGCTGCTGCCTCTGCTCAAACTGCGGATACTGCTGCTACGACGAACGTAGAATGGCCGAAAAAGAACGCAGGATGAAACTACGAAGACAGCACGAAGAACAAAAGAATTTACAAAGCGGTTCCAATAATTCAAGCCAAACCATTAAAACCACGCAAGAACCATTTTACGTTGTGAGATCTACTTCTGACGTCGTATCAAACGCAACCCAAAGTAAAGACGCGTCTACGAGTAAATCAAATCTTAACTTAAGCAAAGATCTTGATAATATTAGTTGGCCTGACACTGATTCAAAATTGTCTATGCAAGGTTTGAGCATATTGGCTCCAATTTTACTGTGTTTATGCATAATGTTTGCGTATATTATTATCGGAACTATAGCTTTATATAAACTAGACAATCTTCGTCCAATGGACGGGTTTTATTTCTGCTTTATGAGTTTGAGCACAATAGGCTTTGGCAGCCTAGTTCCAGGTACAGGACATTCAGGTAGTTTAAAACAAGGAGTTGACAATACGACGCTTTGGTTTTGTTCAATTTATATTCTCTCGGGCCTAGCGTTGACTGCAATGTGCTTTAACGTAGTGCATGATGAAATAATTCACCGGCTTAAGCACAAACAGAAACGGTGGTCCCAAAAAGGAAACACCGTTAAGGACGAAGCGAATCTCAGAGATCCATTTTATATAGCGTCCTGACAATTCTACAACGGTAATAACAAAACGGAAAATCTTTACAGTGTCATGGAAGAGACAAGTCTCTCCGGTGATAAAATCAGGAGAAGGAGTCTCGACGACGTGATGGAAGAGGGTTCCATTATTGGAGGAGCAGGGTCAAGTGTCAGTGAAACTGGGGTCACTGAGTTCAGTGGAGTTTCTTGTGGCGGGGAAGACGAGATTGTTGCAATAGTCACCAAGAAAGACACGGTCAACAGTGTCAACATGGTGGCTTACAACTTCTTGCCGGGTCTCTTGAATCAAGTCGGTAGCACGACGCCCTAAAAATGATTATATTTCAATGTATCATCAATTGCTAATTAAGTGTAACTGGAGTTACCGAAATTGATTCGTGAGACTTTAATGATTCTAAATAATATAATAATTAATATTAATCTTATAATGTCATTAGTTAATTAAATAGCTTAAAATTTGTAAAGTTCATTTATTGACACATGTAAATAAATTAATTAATCTCGTTGTGTATTGAAACATTCATTGATTTTCTGATAAAACTAACACTTTTGCTTTGTGCTTCAAATATGCGTTTATCTTTATAATTTAAAACGTTAAATAAATACCATTAATTCAAATTACTTACGCATTCTGACTACTGGTGTTTTAAACATTAATTTGAATTAAAATTAATTTGAATTGAAAAGTAATTTCTTGCCTACTCTTATTCTCAAATTGTCAAACTCATGAAAAAGTACTTAAACTGAATTTGCTTACCTATAAATCGATTCATACAACATATACATACATCATTCGACTCTTTTACAAAATCACGCAGACTTTTTCTACATCAAAATTTACTGTAGTTCAATGAATTATTTTTTCTATGTATACGGAATACGAAATATTGGTAAATTGGTGTCAAGTAATTTTTAAATGTAAGGAACATAATTGTGAATATAGCCATTAAGTGTATGTACTCATGTAAAAAATACTTATATTTTAAAAATATACTTAGGAAATATCACACTATACATTGGAATAATTTGTTATAACAATTGATCACGAATTTTTCATTTTCAAATTGTATAATATGTATTTTATTTCTGCACAAGCTTCAATAAACGATAGCACTTATTTAAATACTGAAATTTTTTGAACAAGTAACAAATATTACATCTTTTTATTTTATTATTTGACAGATTTTTTATTATTTTTAAACATATTGCTGAAAGAGGGTAATTAGGTTTAGTTTTTTTTGTATAAGTTAGATTTGCAGTAGACGTGATTTAAATTATATACAATAGAATTAATTATGAATTAACGTCAAAATATTATGATTCGTCATGTTCGTAAATCCAAATAGCAAATTCTACTATAAAAACATTCTTCAATAAAACTCATTCTGTTACTGAAATTAATAAACTTTCAAATTAAATTCAACTTATTTTTTACATATTATTTAATATCCATACTCATGTTATTTATTATGTACTCAAAATAAATTTATTTTCTTTGAAAATTCGCTGTCCAGGAATCGCAATAACAAAATTAAAAAATCTTAATCCCGGTATTCTTGAAGTTTTTTCAATAACGTTATAAAACAGCAAAATTACAGGTATTTTGGTATTGGAAATAAACCAAAATGAAATATTGTATGTATAGAAACCATGTTTCGTCAAACTTGTAACCAAGATAGCGTTTTCCATCTTTATCTGTCCGAACTAGGGCATCCAATCTCGGAGCCTTTTTAAATCCCGGGATTTCGGAATTGATTAATTTTGAATTTTTTTTTAGCTCACCGAAGAATTTGCCAATTTCGTGTAAATTTTTGGGTTTTCCTCAAAATGTCTCAATCCTGAAATCCCGGGATCGCGGCAATCTCAATTTTGGAATTTTGGGATAAGAAAATTGAACGGGATCCCGGAATTGGATACCTTAGTCCGAACGTCTGTATTATTTTTAATATCCATGGTGATACAGACCAAATATAGAATGAAAATTTTTACATTAATTCAATTTGTTTCATTTCATTAATACTAAATGACTTCCACGCAACAACGTACCATACCATTTTGTCCAATCATCATTTCACTGAGTAGAACAAATTGGCGTCTTCAATTTGTGTCTTTAGCCACTAAATTTTCAGAGTCTTCATTTTTAGAATAAGATTTACACAAGTATTCACATAATTATTAGTTATCAGCAATAAAGATCAGTTAACAGATTCAAAACCATTTTCATAAATTTAAAATTTGCAGCGCATTTTGTAAACCATGTTCTTTTTTTTATTTGGTAATAATATCGTGTTTTTAAAACCTTATTGTATTTATAGAAAGCAAAATAAGCAAGTAATTATACTTTACAACGTGTTACTTTGTTTCTCGTCAAAAAATAACTAAAACTCTCAAAAGTCAATGCAAGTCTCTATAAAGCTTAATTGCTGATATTAACATATTAAAAAATCCATCTATGTTATTAAATAAACCCATAATACATGCGAATAACAAATTATTTTTACGAAAATTCATCACCGTATTTCAAGTTTGCTCTATGGTTTGATCTTATCAAGCTCTATTTGATACGCTTTGTTGACTTTTCCATACTAATATTAGATTCGTATTTGACGTAAACATAATTGGTTAAGCTGAGTTTCATGTATGAAAATTTCTAATTTTCCTATTTGTTATTAAACTTCCTATAAACAGGTATAAATAGCTCTACTTTGTTTTCAAGTATATGATAAGATGATTTCATAAAAGTGAACAAAAACCAGTTTTTACTCTTGTCTATCTGAGCTTTGTTGTGTATCAGTTTTCAATTATTACTATTTACGATTCAATCGTGTCAATTAAAATGGTAATTTTATAACATAGCCAACGATTGTTTATTTAATATGTAGGCGTAAACGTAAATTACAACCACAAAAATATTATTTCAAAAAAAACATTATATCTAAATCTCAATCACTTAATGATGACAAAATATCTATAACCTCAGCTTGATAACAACCCTTACCCCACTTGACGTAAGTGACACAACGTTATGTTTGCATAATATTTATGTTACTTCAACTTTTTAATACCTACTGCCCACTTTTTTTTTTTATAATAAATTATTTTTACTGCTCATCATTTATGTCACATGTTATCAGGCGACTACAGCTCTAGAAGTCATACAAGTAATATTCGACATCGAAGATCTAGGGCAGCGCAATTTTTTTATTATCATGAATTGATCTCAAGAGACTTTAAAAAAATTGTCGTTGTGTTTTTTAGAGAATAAAAGAAAACATCACAAACCCCCACGCCAACGAACTGGATTATAAAACTTAATTATTACGTTTTAATACTGATCTTACCTGTATTCCAACAAAGAGTCTTAAAATCACTGAGCGGATCTCTTACCACCAGACTACAGATCACTGCTGTGTAAAAATGGTGAATATGTTTATATAGTTTAAATATTTTCTAAATAACAATTTAAATTATTAATTTGTTTTCATTATAATATTTTTTATATTCAAGTTTCTATGAATTTCAGTTATTACATTTTGACATTGGTCACTAACAACCAAATATTACACTTTTGTTTATATTAATTTCATTAAGATTTAACTCATCACAATTATTATCAACTGATGAATCATTCATCAATAGTTAGATCAGTAGTTAATGCTGTTGTTGATCTTTATTAACAAATGTCAATTTATTATTAAGAAAACGTATTTTATTTTTTAATATACAGCCTTTCCATCGAGAATTGTCAGTCAATGGCTTTAAAAGAGATTAAATAAATCGGTGTTTATTTGCACTGTTTGTAAAATATTTTATAAAAATGATTTTGTTTGTGCATTTTTAGTGAGCTATTTAATTTCTCTCGAGTTGTCAAATTATTTAAATAATCAGAATCATATAAAATACCTAGAACACCTCAACTTTGTAAAGATGCGTATACACATTTTTTACGAAACTTTTACGTAGCGTGTCTTCACTGTGAATATATTTTTTGAACTCCGAAATATTTTTAGATTTCACAATGTCTTGTAATGATAGTAATAATACTTCGTAGAACTAATCCACTCTTTCGAAAAACCGTGATAATTTTTTATCGATTAAAAATCGTGTAGAGATAACCTTAAATAATGTATGTTACGATATTGCTAAATAACCTATATTTGTAAATATATCTTCTAAACGTAATAAATTATTAGGCTTAGGGCATTTTCTAATTGACATCCTAGTAGTGTTAAGGAAACTGTGTAAAATAATAACATTTTGTCTCATGTACAAATTTGATTGTATGGAATAAAATAATTATGTTACAAACAATACAAAATATTTTGTCATTTTAATTACCCGAATATATATATATCCTTTAGTCAAAACCTTTGATCGACGGTCTGTACTGCTTTGAATTTCCGTACGAAAACTTTCATTTAGTGCTTTGTTTAAATTGAAATATTGATTTGTTTTCTAATGCATGAATGTTTATGACGTGATACAAAACTTGTGTACATCAACAGCAATTAATTCACTTACAATAACTTTCTATATTATCTTTCTATTCGTTTACATTTTGAAAAAGCAAAGGTAAACCAATATATAAAATATAAGCAATGAACAACCGTTTTTTTCATTCATGTCTACTCCCATTGTAGAGCATATGACTTTCTAATGGTGGTATCTCAACAAGAACTGCTTGTTACTCAGTCGCTCAACCTCTCTTTTTAGAAAAGAGTTTTCAGGGTAGAATAATAAGGCAATACATGACTAGTAATTAACTAATCGCTCTCACTAAGCCATGTTGTTTAAAGGTCCGAAAAAAACGCCAGCATGTAACTAATGAGATTCGTGGTAAAACGACGATGATCGCTACACCATAGATCTGATAAGATTACTTTTTAAAACAACTTATAATGGGATGTTCCATTTACAGTCAGTATTCTCCACACTGTTAGCAGAGATGTCTGAGAAAATGAAATTTTAATAAAACACAGTGATTGAATGAGATTTTCTGTTAGATCCTTATCTAAGCGTAGTTTTGATATATTTATGAAGCTGTTATGGATTATAATTTTTACTAAAGACACTTTTATATGTTGGTTCGACTTTTATTCCATATATCATAATTGTACACTTTTAAATAAATCACTAATCTTATAATCGAATAATAAGAATGTGAGTATCAAGACGTCTCTACTATGTTCTGACGACTGTTCGATTTGAACGTTGATTTTAACTGAATGGTAAAGAGTAGGATATCGGTTTTGGGCGTTGAAAGGTTATTGTTGCAATTATAGTATGTCATAGAGTGTTAACATAGTACTCTATGACATGATGTCGAGTATACATAACAAAACCAAAAGAAAACATACAATACTTAAAATATGTTGTCTTCAAATACATTTTCCCACCCAACAGAACTTATCACATTTTATCAAATCTTTATTATTAAGTATTCGTAATTAAGAATTAGTAATTTTTTGTCGCCTGCTGTGGCCCAGTTGGTTAGAGCTTGCTCTACCGATCACGCAGGTCTGGGTTCGATTCCCGGTCAGATCACAGTGAAGTTGGGACTGGGTGTTTTTTATGTCAATTCTGAGTAACAAACAGTTCTCGTAGAAAAACTACTGTTGAGATACCTCCATTAGGAGGCCATATTCTCGACATTGCGAGCGGACATGGACTTAAATTATTATGGGTAACCGAGCCACACTTTATAAAAAAAACAAACAAATAGAATATGATTAATTCTGACCTCAGAGCCTAATAGCTAAAAAAAATCCAAGTATAGCTTTTGTTTTAATTATCTTACCTTGTAAATTTACGCCAAATTGCAGAATACACTGAAGATCCAGTGTTTCGAAGAAAAGAGGGTTTATTTGTCATAAGCGCAATAGTGCTTAAGCTCTATCACTATAATAAGACTATACATTAAAATAAATGTGATATTTATTGTATGATTTGACATTCAACATTTGTTGGATTGGATGAGGCTAGGGCATCCAATCCCGGGATCCCGTTCAATTTTCTGATCCCGAAATTCCGGGATTGAGATGGCCGCGATCCCGGGATTTCGGGATTGAGAAATTTTTAGCAAATTCTCGAAATTTACACGAAATTGGCAAATTGAAGATTTCAAATTCCTCGGTGAGCTAAAAAAAAAAACGAGTTTCCGTGAGATTCCGGGAAAAAGTATAGCATGTTCAGGATTTCAAATTCCTCGGTGAGAAAATCTCAATCCCGGGATTCAAAATAAATCAATCCCGAAATCCCGGGATTGGAAAAAGGCTTCGGGATTGGATACCCTAGATGAGGCAGATAAATGAATGTTAGTAACTCACATATTTTCTTTTTAATTGGTTTGTTGAATAATTAGCTTTATTTACACCAAACGAGTACGATGCTCGGCTAATAACTCAACCGAGCAGCAATACTGACCAAATAAACAAACATCTACATGCATATAATTTTAATATTGAAGTGTTCTGGAATGGCTATTCAAAAACGCCAGTAAGTTAGCTGGTATAGTTCTACTAAAAAGTGATGGGAGTATCCATACAGTTTAAGATATAAAAACAGTTCCTATTCACTTTCTCGCTCATTTCTCTCGTTGGCTCACTAGGCCGAGTACTGTATTTCTTTTTCAGATTTTTTAGTATTTCTCCGAGAACTCTGGCTCGTGGCCGATGTCGTTATCTTTATTATGACGGTTCACGATCTTAAATATCAGCAAGAACAACTTCGTTTATTGATTTAAGAACGATTTGCGGATTCGTGCTTGAAAACATGGATTTCTTTGATGACTCGAATTCTCTCCAAGCCATCTGATTGTGCCATAGCAAAAGCAATAAGCTTACCACCATTCTTACTCTAGCCATTACTAATCTCTCAAAAATATTAAGTTGATATGCTATACATTACTATAGTTTATTATCACTATTTTTATATATCTATACATATTTGTCAAGTGTCAACGTTGATGATTTAGAACACGGAGACCACGAGTTCGAATCCCTATACAGACAATTTTTTTAGATTGATTTGTCAATCGATTTATGGATTTCTGTCCAAAAGTATGAACGTATTTATGTCTCGAATTCTCTCTTAATCATCTTATTGCAAAACAGGTGTAGCGATAGTGATAAGCTAACCACTCGTCCTGTCCTAGACAATAAGAGAGGCTGAGCAACTGAGTAACAAATATTTCTCGTAGAAAAAATATCCTGAGACACCTCGATTTGGAGGCCGTATGCTCGTAAAATTTTGGGTAAAAGGAAAAGTTACGATGACTTAAGAATCTTTTCCATTTTACTTGACGTAAACGGTTTATGAGAAAATAGTGTCCAAATACACTTTGATATTTTCTTCATCATTTTCATAAGCAATTTGTATTCATAATTCTTCAATTATGCTTTGCATTTAAATCTTTGCCTGTTGAAATGAAGCAATTTTCTTCACATTTCTTATATTAACCGCTTGAATACCGCGCGTAAATAAATCATTAATATGTCCCAAAGATACTGTTTGTTTTTGAGAAAAATAATTTTGCCTAATTTACACTCAAATTCGATATTTTAAGAACCTATATTGACTCAGTATAGACGGAACTATACACATTCATCAAAATATTGCTTATATTCTATTAGAATACCAAGTATATGATTTTTTAAATTCCTTGGACATCCGTGTTCGCTTGCATATGTTCTGGACACCTGTTTCCGCTTGGTATTCAAGTGGTTAAGGATGTTTTGTTTTATTATTTCAAGTTTTTTTCATGTCCATTCGTTTTACACACTCAAATGATTTAATGAGATAAATATGCTTTTTTACAACAGAAAACTTGATGAGCTTGTATTAAGTTTGACAGTTCTATATTGCACTCTTTTGATTGGTCAAACAAATAAAAAAAAAATGACTATAACGTAACTATACACATTCATCAAAATACCAAGTATTTGATTTTTTAAATGTCTTGGACATCCGTGTTTGCTTGCATATGTTCCGGACACCTGTGTCCCCTTGGTATTCAAGTGTTTAATGGCAGTGAATCTTATAGTTAATAACTCATTCTGAATTATGTAACGTTGCCATTTGTGTGTATGATTATTGACATTTTACGTTACACGCGTATTTTTTTCTTCACTGAGTGATGTTATATGTGATCATACAAAAGGGCTTTTTTAAATAATTATTTATGAGAAATTCATGTACACAAAAGGTTGAAATTCTTCACCCCTTTGCGTAATAGGCCGTGCGAAATTGCACATCCTTAGGCACCATGCAAGAAGGGATGATTTCAGGTTCACAATGTGTATTTTACGCGTGGTTATATTTGACACACCCTTACACGTGTAAATAGAGAATGATGGGGTGGAAAATAAAGAGATTTTCTACCGGAATTATTGCACCATATATAAAAATTAGCAATACCTTTTATATGTGATGGAAGTAAAAAAAAATAATGCAGATATTACATATGATAATTATCATCAAATAATGTTGATTCAATGACTTTTTTTTTGGTTTGCAACATGAATATGTTATGTTTGATTTACCATTTTTTTTAAATTTTACTTTTATGTTTAAGCCAATTTTATACGACTATGTTGATGTGTGCCGCCTGAGTGGTCGAGTGGTCAACGTTGTTGGCTTCGGCTACGGAGGGCCCGGGTTCAAATCCCGGTACGTACAGTTTTATAAATTGATTTATCAATCGACTTATGAATTTCTGTTCAAAGACATGGATGTATGTAATGTCTTGAATTCCCCCCTCTCATCCATCCTATATTATGAACGGGGCGTTACCGAAAGCGATTAGCTTTCCACTAATCCTGTCCTAGCCCTATCCTTCTATCCCTACTCTATTTGGAAAAAGAGAGGTTGAGCAACTGAGTAACAAGCAGTTCTCGTAGAAACACTTCTGTTGAGATAAACTCCACTAGGAGTCTAAATGCTCCACATTGGGAGCGGACATGGTTAAAAAAAAAATGTTGATGTGTATTTTTATTGATAATGGTCACCTACAAACTCTGTAAACTTCTAGGATTTCGAAGTCGTCAAGCTAAAAAAAAAGTTTTTGACTTTGTTTTAGAATCTATCAATATCTGCTTTTTTGCAGTGATCAATCCTGGGATTCCGAACTAATCGTGAATCCCGAAATTTTCCAAAAATGACACAATTTTATGGTGAGTCAAAAAATTGTAAATCCCGGGATTACAAAGTGTCGAGGATTGAATGCTTACATTATAAACCATTGACCACCACATTGAGAAGTTTTTTTTCAAATTGATGACTGACGAGTGAATACTGACTAGCTTATTACTGACAACCAATTTAATTTACTGACATACTAAATATTTAGAAACTTGCTCAACAAGTCACACAAAATTATTTTACGACAATTAAAATAAACAAGCAACATATTTATGGCTTGCGAAGATTTAAAAACATGTCATAACAATTCATGTTGTTTCAAAAACAAGGACGAACTCAGGCAAACTTGGCCGTCGAATTATTTATGTATAGAGCGAAAGTTTGCTTTTGTGCATGGAAATAAATACAATTTTATCATAAAGAACGCTCTGTATTCGCAAGTCGTGCTCATATATTTAAATTTTCAATTTAAAACTAGTGAACAGTTTGCGATGCGAACAGAATACCATCCATCAGATAATGGAATAACGCAGAGGCATGCCTAAACATTATTCCTGAATATTCAATCAAAAAGCGGGCAATGGCCAGTAATTGTAATGTATGTTATTTGGTCCAAAAGTTTTACTCTTGTCAAATATTGTTGATATGCATTTCTCGTATAAAGTTGTAAACGATTTTATGAAGAATTGTTTTCCCTGAGATCTTTAATATTTGCATTAAAATAAAGCAAATTTAGAATTGAATATTTGTTTTAATCCATGTCCACTTCCAATGTGGTGCATGTTGCTTTTTAATAAAAGTATTTTAACACAAGTTTTTCTAAGAGAACTCAGTTGCTCAACCTTTCGTTTTTTTAAGATAGTGTAATGACAGAAAGGAAAAGGTTAGGACAAAGCTAGATACAAGCTAATCACTCTCGCTACACAAGGTTATTTTAGGATTAGAAGTGTAGGAAGATTTTTTTTCGGTTCATGATGCAGTGGCTTACGTCGTTAGTTTCCATGACGGTTCTGACTGATTCAAGTCTTGTAAGTTATTTCGGACAACACTAATTTTCAATCGAATGATCGATTTCTGTTTGAATACATTTTTTTTAATATTTGGCATTACAGATAATGCCAATGCGCCAAATATTTTAATGTTGAAAGATCATACGAGTAAAACTCGATCTGAATTTTTTGAAATTGACATCACACACACCCACGTCTTAGGTCACAAATTAAAACATCTAAATTTGACATTGACCTTACCGCGAGTCGAACCCAAACCCATCTGGTCGGTAGAGCGACCTCTAACCAACTAGACCACAGCAGGTGACTTGGATTTTACAGGAAGCATCATTACGAAATAGTTTGTTTCATCAGACCAAACGTCGCTTGGTTTACGAATAAACTAAAAAATATTGTAATTCTATTATATTTTATGTTATCGATTACAAAATGAATGTCGGGGTATTATCTGTTCTACTGTACGCAGGAAAGGGGTAAAAAACATTGTATTATACCCACGAGAAATTAATTATTATTTATAGATTTTTTTCTTACAGCTTCTTTAGTCTAATTAATCAATAATTTAATTGCATTTTGTTTAACTACTCACATCATAAGAACTGTCATGCCACTGACCTGATGAAAGCAGATTGTTTGCGAGCCAGTGGCGCAGTGCTAGCTGGGCTGGAAAAGTTTCTCAAGTCGGCTTGAAGAAAAAACTTGCGATATTTTAAAAACTATGCTCATCCAGCGGAAGAAACTGAGCTTTAATATCTGCTGCCAAAAGAGCTTGGTGTAAATTCAGTAGGAAAATAATAAATTTTATATTATTTCATATTTTTTGGAAAGCATATTTCGTTCAATATAAAAAAAACATTGCCTAATTTATTTACTATTATAAAAGAAATCTTCATTTTTAATGTAGCATTTTTGTAATTCAATCCTTTAAATTTGAGTCCGTAGTTCAGTGGCCAAAATAGTTGGCTTACGTGACGGATTTTACGGGTTCAAACCCAAATACGAACAGCATTTTTTCAATCACCAATCCTAATAATAGCTATGCGTAGTGAGAACGTTCAGCTAACCATCATTTGTACAGCTAACCACTTTTCCTGACTAATTTATATCTTTGTATGCCTACGTTTTTCGAAAAAATACAATTGAAACAACTGAATAACAAGCAGTTTTATTAGAACTGTTTTATGAGAAACTGCTTTTTTACCACATGTAATATTGATGAAAATAATTGACAGTGTGTTTATATAACAAAATTATGTGTATTCCAAAAGCAGATATAATATTATTTTAATTAAGATACCCATAACTCTCTTAATTTAAAAGTAAACGCAAAAGTTTTCCAACATTTTCTTTGTTTTCCGAAAGCGGTAATTATTTCTGCATCTTTCTCGCTCCAAAAATTAATTCTTTTGTTCGTCAGATAACGAGCAAAACGTAGTTTGACTACTTCGTCTTATTATTTTTAACGGCAAAAATAACTTAAATATGAAAAATATCTAAAAGGTATACTGGTAGAAAATGTTAAATAAGAAATCTATAGATTGTTATATAATGTTAGAAAACAATAGACAGGGAAAATTGCATTAATTTATATTTTTTAATTCTTCTCCGCTCTCAATATGGAAGATATAGACTCTGAATGGAGGGGTATTTAAAAAAAAAAGTAATTGTAAGCAAACTTTTTTTTACTCAGTTACTGAACCTCTATTTTTCGAAGAGAATAGTAGGGATAGAAAGAAGTATTGAATTAAATCAAGACTTGTGGTTGACTAATCGCCCTGGTTACTTTTTTCAGGATGGGAAGGTTGGAAGGGGTTTTTTAATATATCACAAACAACCGTGTCTTCAATCACAAATGGATAAATCGATTGATAAAAATGCTGTTCGTCAAAGGAGTAGAACCTGTGAGATGCGTCACGTTTCGCATCCGAGAACCGATATCCGAAAATAAAATGCTACTGTTTTGGTTTTAATTTTTAAAAATATTTGGCCTTACAGCGCTAAGCATTTAACTGAGCAATCTTAATTTAACATTGACCTTACCGGGAATCAAACTCAGACCCGCCTGGTTGATAGAGCAAGCTCTAACCATCTAGACTACAGTGTGCGACAAAACTGTCAAACAGTTCCAACAATTCGAACGAATGCGTTGGTTCACACAAAAAAATGATATACAAGAATCTAATTGTGTACTTAAACCATTTCTGTAACTCTTCTAACTTAACTTCCGCCAGTACGGTGACACTACATAGTTATAAAAAGCATATTTTACATTTTAGACTCTATTCTTTTTTTGTCGAGCAGAATATTATATTACCACTCTATAGCTTTGTTATGTTTATAATTTTTTACTGAAACATTTTTATATGTTGGTTCAACTTTATTCTGATAACATAATTTACACTTAATAAATCAATCTTATAATCAAGAAGAAAAATAGTGAGATTACAGGTTGCAATTGTTTTCTTTAAACTGAAATAGTTTCATACTTCAATTGCTTCATTCTAGAATGAAACATTTGAAAATAGAATGTCATAGAGTATAATAGTATAGTATACTACGGTGTTGAGTATACATAACAGTTCTATAGCATAAAACATATTATGTTAAGCTAACATGAAAATATTATTTCCCGTTAAACGTATCGCTTTCCTATCAAATTGTATGTTGTCACAAGTACAGTACAAAATAGTAGGATACAGTCACCGCAGCCCTTGTGTTACCACCCACCCCCATGTGTTCAAGTGTCAATATAACGAAAACATATTACTTCTTTGATTGAAAGCTTTTAATTGTGATAAATCTCTGATAATTAAAGGTAACACTGCTAACTGTCTTTAAGTATTTTTATTTTAAATATACTTGTTGTTAATATCAACATAAAGAATCGAAGTAAAGTAGTGATATTTTCGAGCATACAGTTCAATAACCTTTTACATAATACTCTGTTGAAGCTTTCATTTGCCTTTGCGCAGCTTACTCAAGGAATTCAGTTCCAAAGTCCTCCAGAGCTTTGAAAGGCTTTGCAGGATTCAATGGGATGTCCATATGGAGATTCGGCAAAGGGCGTTGCATGCAAATTGGTGCATACGAATGCCTTCTAGCGTTGGTACTCAGGCATCTGTGTGTTATTCGTATTGTAAGGTGTACGGCAAATTTTGTTCACTGCAATTTACGTCTAATGCCTTCCGCGCCAAGTTTTACCGATAAATCTAATTTAAGTGGGAATTCTCATATTTAAATTTACTGCTCATAGCTCTGCTCTATTTACCATACTTTTTATTGTGAATTACTCAAAAGCGAGGATGCCCAATTGAAATCACTTGATGGGCCAAATAAAACAATGCACGTCTCTGATGTTTTTTTACATTCATAATAAACAAAACACCTTACCTTGTTCTGTTGAAATGTTTGTAACTTAGTCGTTTAACCTCTCTTTTCAAAGGGGTACACGGATAAGGCTAGGATTGGACTAGTGGTTAACTAATTGCTCAAAATCAAAAGGGATCAAAAGGGTAGGAGGAAATTTTAAGACATCAAAAACACCCATGCCTTAGAACAGAAGTCGATAAATCGATCGAAAAAAAATTGTTTGTATAGGGAATCGAAAATTTATACTTCTACTACATTGGTGACGGAATATTTTACCAATAACAAAATTTATAGAAATTCGGAAACCTTGAAAAGGTCACACATAAGCTTAAATAGGGCCAAGTTATTGTTTTTTTTTTTTTAATTATCTTTAAAAAAAAAAAACACCACTAATTATACTTTATATCGTTTATGATAAAATTTATCACTTAAGCAATAGAGAAAAGATTCGATTTTGTTCTTAAGTCTAATAGAATCCTTACTCTGTTTTTAATTTAAGATTTACACAAAAAGCTCCGTCTAGACTTACCCTTTTTTCATTGGAAACGTTGAAAAATGTCACTTTCCTTTTACCTGAGCTTTTACCGACCGTCCAAATGGTTGAATTTAATATCAATAAAGCGACGGCAGTAAAGTTATAGAAAAGGTAGCTGTGCCATCTTTTTGTAAATACCCTTTCAAAGTGAAGTGATTACATCTTGTAAAATGAAGGCTACCATTCGTAAATGAATGTTGCGAATTCATTTTAAAATAAACACTACTCGACGTTATTCATAACAAAATGGCAGAAAATATCAATCAGAAGTTTCCTCATTTTAATAAATGTAATGATGGCACTAACAAATATTAAATTGTGTTTTGTTAACTCTCGCGGCTCGGAAACTAGAAAAATACTTCTCTGCCGATGGGGGTCGTTTAAGGACCCTAGTGGTTTCCTCATTATTGGTCTTATTCTTATGAATTTCAAAAAAAAAATAGTCTAAGGGCTTTAAAATATCTCTCTGCATCATTCCTCATACATTTTTTTTTATAAAAATTCGTGGTTTTTTAATAAATAATCATATTTTAAGTTGCGCGTAAAAAAGACGTCATCCCAGCACACATATGAAATCGCAACTGACGAGTTTACCCAGCTATCTTATGAACGATCGCTTATCGCGTTATCGCGTAATCGCGTATTTATGTAAACTACAAAAGGTCCAAAAAACTTTGATATAAGAATACCTTAATTATAAACATTGTATCACCCATATTAAAATAGATATTTAAGAAAATGTGGGTATTGGGGTCACATTTCTTGAGCTTAGAACCGGAAAACACCAAAATTAAATGAGACCAACGGAAGCTATCAAGATAAAATGAAAATAAATATGTGCATTTTGTTTGCCAATCACATTCTTAATGACCAAATAATATTAGCTAAACACTGTTGCAACACGAGTATCGAAACGTCGAAAATAGAATCGAGGAGCGACGGAGTAAAAGTGACTCCAGAAAAAAAATGCGTAATTTTTTAATTGCATTTTAGATTAAAATAAGTATAATAATAAAATAAGTTTAAATAATAATCAGCTAGATATTATTGGTATTTAGCGAATGGTTGAAATAAGAAGTATTTTAAAATGTGAATGTCTTCCATAGGAATCCAAAAGTTAAGCCGTTTCATCAGTGATGCGCACCGTTTTAAGCCCAAGTGCCACTTTTTGATTGTTAAATTTGTAAAGTGGTAATCAATATAAGAGTAAATTTTTCAACATGTTTTTACTCGTTTGTTAACCTTTTTCTATAAACAAGGTAAAGAAACAGTATGAGTTAAACTAATTTAAAATACAAATTATTTACAGATTAAATTTACAGCGACTCGTTTCATAACAATCAATGTAAATAATATATTTACGTGGCAAAAGGAAAATTGTTTATGAATTCGCTATGATTCTATTCAATTTCACAAGAACAGATTACAATTCACACAGCACAACTACTGCGTTACATGAAGTTTATTTTACAATACACAATTAATATTAAATTAAAACTAATTTGCTTTGAAGAATACTTGGTAATCCTGTTATTTATCATTCTGGAAAAACACATAAAGTCTATTTGTATAATTGAACACTGTATTTTTTCAATGTCAGCTAGGATATTAGAATATATCGACGGCTTAGTTTCATATTGATGAAACTAAAAATTGATAGTTTTGAGATATAACTGACCAAAGTTTTTACGCATTTATACTATGTTGTAGAAAGTGGTATTTTTTATTTGTCTCATGTTTTGAGTCAATAATTTATCAATTTATCTCAATTTAATGAAAACTTATTGAATCGTTGACAAAACCATAAAATGATATTTTAAGCTGTGTTTTACGAAACGGATTTTATTTATTTATTTTCATATACCAAGAGAGAGAAAACTAGTAAGTTTTTTTTCTATTTTGTGGTACTACAGAAAAGATCTTAATGGTTAATATAACTCGTAACTTAACATTTCCGACTTGATCGTTCTATGGAAGTAGGCCAATGGTATAAGATATGTATTGTGTATCTCTTCTAAGTCTATATATATAGCTAATTCAATGTAAGTTTAAACATAATTCTTATGAGGTTGTAAGCCGAATTAAGAAAATTGAATGTAATAATTGAAGAGCTAAAATACATTGACATGTTTTCACCTTATAAAAATGAATATCTACAATGCCAATTTAATCATTAAATAACCTCATCTCCAAGATTGTCTTACTTTGAATCAAAAAGTTCTCATATTTAAAAACATCGGCAGTAATCCCTTCCTTGAAGCCCCACGCTTTAAGTTATAACAAATCATACAATTTCAGTATTAGGTGATTGGATTTAAAAACTCAATATTTTATATTAAATATTGATTTTTTGATTGATTGCCATGTTACCTTAGAACTTTTGGCAGTACTTAATATGTATTCTGATTTGCTAAACACTTTTCCTCTGATAATCTCTAATTATTTGACCAAAGAAGCACATTCAATTATTGGTATAAACATCTACCAATATCACTTTTAAGGTGTTCACTGTCAATACTTGGTGGAATGGCATTATAATAAAAATAATAAAACATTTTTAGTACTTTTTCCACATAAAATTTATTAGATCAGGACCGGTTTCGCTCATCGCGAGATAATGAGCGAAACCGGTCCTGATCTAATAAATTTTATGTGGAAAAAGTACCAAAAATGTTTTATTATTTTTATCTACCAATATTATTAGAAGCTCTTTTCTCGGCCATTAAATCAATTTGACTTGTGAAAGTCGTTGACAAGGTAAATAATAATAATTTCAACCTTTCTTTATTATTTATTCAAATCGTCACTTTTTGGCTTGTAATGGTTTAAAACTGGGGTACGACGTGTCTCATTTGAAATAACCTGAATGTTTTTTAGTTTTAAAAATGCATCATAACAACCGAAGAAGTATGAAGTGGATGTCTTCATGTGGTATGAGTTTATTTCACCAAAACATGTTTGTATGAAGCTTTCTTAGATTTATTCAACATTTGTCCACAATTAATGTGACTTGAAAACTAGGGTGACCATACAAGTATCATTATAAAACTCCACTATTTTTTCAAGACAGTTTAAAAAAATAATTACTCTAAATCAGGGGGGGGGCAAACTTTTCAGACGGAGGGCCAAATTCATAAATTCAAAATGAGCGGAGGGCTGCAATTAAAATACCATTTTTATGTACACTATTTATCATGAAAAAAACAATCTAATGAGGAATATAACTGTTATACGTCTATTAACATTTTTTAAATTCAGTTGCTAATTTTGTAGTTGAGATTCTTAAAACTTGTTGTAATTATTCATCACTGATATTTGATCGCAAAGAGTTTTTATTGAGGTTCATGATTGAAAATTTTTGTTCAAATATATAGGTTGATCCAAAAATAACAATCATTATAATTATTTTCAATCTTTTTTAAAAAGGCATTAAAAGATAAAAAAATGAATCTTTTTCAAAATTATAATATTGCTCGCGGGCCACAGAAAAATACGCGGTGGGCCGCATGCGTCCCGCGAGCCTCAGTTTGCCTGTGTCTGCTCTAAATGATAGTTCTAGCTTCATATAAGTGTTAGAGGTCATAATCGATTGAAAACCAATGAATAATACCAGTTCATTTGTTTACAATGCATTTGTACGTGTTGCACACTTTACTACACTGTCAATTATTTTCGGAGAAAGGCATTGCATACACTCCAAAATATATTTTTTTGTAAATATCAAGAGCATTTTCATCTGATCAGCTAACGAGCGAAACCAGTCCTGAAATTAATGAGTAAATTTGGATTTAGTACAAGATTGTTTTATTTTTTCATACAATACCTTTCTTCCAAGTATTGACACTGAATACCTTAAAAAGTTTTACTATGTTTTTGTAACAAAGTTTTTCTTTTTTAATTACAGTATTCTTTTCAAAAATTGGACGTTTGGATTCAGTCGAGTTCGATAAAACATCTGAAATCGATATCCGGTGTTTGTATCTGTTCTTATGTAGATCACTCTTAGTCTGAAAGAAATATAAAGATCTTAGCATTTTATATCAAAAATATAAGAATTCTATCGTAAAACCATTCGACGGGTTCTAGGCTGGAGATAAATATGACCTTTTACATTTAAAGAGACATTAAATGGCAATATAATATCAAAGTTTGATATAAATTAATTTTCAATTAAACTGTAACTATAATAGTTTTCAAACTTCATCGCAATTGAAAGCGTGGTTAGCCTAGGTGTGGATGTAAAATTTGAAAATTCAAAGCGGCCTTTATCCCCGATTTAAGTCGTTCTCGCTCTCGTAAAGCGTCGGCGGCCTGAATTATTTCATAGAAACACCAGCCAAAATGTTTTCACCTGCACACATAAAATATGCTCACCTGTTCTGAACATTAAGCCACTGTCTCACGATGGATTTATTTACTTAAAAAAAACTACGGCTTGCAAGACTTTGGGACAAAAGTATTACCAATGTAATAAGGTAAAAAATATCAACATATTTAATTCTACAACTTTTTACAAGATGAGATTATAGCTATTTTGGCGTGTGCCATCGTCAGAACTATTTTTAAGCTTGCATATACTCAGCTTTATAGACTGCTTTAGAAGAAATACACAATTCATCTTGTTATTTGCTCTTACCTCCTAATTTATATTACAATCATTAAATTTATTAAACTTCTTATAAAAAATTGTTGAAACAAATACGTTGATATTTTTCACTTTATTGCAATGGAGTTCTACTGAGTAAATGCTGATTCAATCAATATTACAAATGTTTTCGATGCTAACTTTGTGCAAGTTCATTTTAAATACGAAATCAAAATTGATTACTCAGTTAGTCCACAGGTTGTGACATGTGTTTTGCCGCTTTGAGAAGTGTTTTCAGGCTCACTATAAAGAGCTTATTAATTTCTCTTGGTAACTTTTAAAATAGAGATTTTAATCTTCTTTCTTTAAACTGTTTAGAATTCTAAGTTATTGATAAAATCATTAACAGAAACGTAACATTAGTAAATCATATTTTAAATAAACCAGTTGGATTACAATTTTTAAATTTACTTCCACTAAAATCACCCATCCTCATTGAAGTATAATAATTATTTTTTTAATTATTAATATTGAAGTTTTTATTTTATCCTCACTAATGCTTCCAGTAGAAAGAAAAAAACATTTGCCTTCATTTTGCAAAGAAAAGATATTTTTTTTATAAATATTTATCAAATTTATGGAGCTTTAAGTTCTAGGGTGCGTTAGCGTCAAATTTCTTCGATTCTCTTACATCGCTAATGTTTCAAAAATTTGTATTGCCTTACTATCGTTGCTGAAGGAAGAGCGTGATCGCTACAGAGATAATAAATCGTTAGTTAAGCCAGTTCACGTGGACTCCAATTGCATTCATTCGCGAATCACATTCTATATGCTTCCCCTCACACTATATCTTTATATGCGCATACATACATATACACATACAGTGCACAAGGAAGTCAACGAAAGAGAGTCATTTTCATGATGCCAAGTTCGTTCTTAAATAGTTTATTAATTTTAAACGAAATATAAAATCTATAAAGAAAATATACAAACAACACATATGAGTTAATTTTTTTTGACTTAACATGATTAGTATTCGTAAAGTGTTTTATAATAATTGCTTACTCCATCCGAAGCTTTAATCTGATGGAATCTTTTTAATAAAGTTCCAAGGTAAAATGTATTTGGGAAAGATATTTAAGGAGTGCCATAGCGTACATGATAATATTAGTGTTAATATGTTACAATGTCTCATTACCTTATTGAAGTCATTAATTCATGTCCTTTCCAGGAAATGAAATGATCGCGCTTGTCTTACGTGGAATGACAGAGATGACTGATCGAGCAATAGCCATAATATGCAATCATGCGATCACTTATTTGGGTGGAAACGTTACCAAATAATAAGCATATAAAAACACTTCCAGGTTTTCGGATCTCGTAAAGGTGTGTTTTACCATTGAATTTATCTGATAGTTTTCTATTATTTTTTTATAAATAACGTTTTTTATTTGTTTATTTTCTATGATATAAAGCATTATTTCGAGCCATTTTATTTAAATAATATATTATTAAAATAACATAACTATTTATTTATTTATTGTTAAAAATTAAAATTACAGTACATGACATAACAGCTGAATTGGCGTCACTTGAAAAATATAATAAGACAAAATATAAAATAAAAATACACAGTACATCAAATTCAACATAAAAAAACAAGAAATACAATAGAAAAATTTATCAAACATTTCACAAATACCATTACTAAAAATGTCCACTTCTCTCGGCAATGCGTTGATTAATCGAACGGCCCTTGGAACTGGTGGCTCATACCTCCTATGCTAGGTATAAGTTTTTAGAAATAAAAGTTTTTGCTCATTGTTTCGCCCACGTAAGAGTAAATTGGGAGCATGTAAATTAATAGTCATGAGAATTTCATGATTATTAACTCGGCCCCGAAGAAGAAGAGAAAAATGCTTTAAGCTTGAAAACGATCTTCGAGCTTCAAGTGAGTGAAATGATAACATTCTTAAAAGAAATTTGGTGGGGTAGTATTCCTTTAAGGAATTATCAAAGGGGAAGAATTTAAATTTTTTGAAATAATAATATCTTAGAAAATTTCTTATGGATTCTCTCCAATTTCAGCTTGTATGAACTTTCATATGGGCTCCAAATGATGGATCCATATTCAAGCTTACTTAAGACCAAAGAAACATAAAGCGTCCGAAACACAGTTGGGTTTTCAAATTAAGTATTAATTATTTTTTAATTAATTATTTGTCACCCTCAAGAAGAAACATGACATCACCTATGTTGAAAATCTTAAACTTAAATATAAAAAAAAAAAATGATTGTCTGAGTTGAACGACTTGATCGCAACAGCAAAGTTCTTTCAACTAGACCATAGTTTCTCAATCTTTTTGGGCCCGTGGCTTTCTTTGAGTCTCATATTTTTCCGTGTCCCTGAACCCGTTTTATATAGTTGCCTGTGCATTTTATTGTTTTAACTTATTATCGTTTGTTCCGGGCAGACCCCGTAGCAGTAGTCAGACAATTTTATATAATATCAGGAGAGGTAAAGTGAGTACTTTTGAACATAATATCCGTATATCAGTGGTTTCCAACCTTTATGTTACTGCGCCTCCCTTTGAAGGAAAAAATATCTTCGCGCCTCCCCATCCTTTATTTCATATAATAATAAAGACACTTTTTAAAGAGTGAATAAATATGTTTGACTCTTCGCGTCTCCCTTTGCAATAGTCCACGCCTCCCAGATTGGAAATCGCTGCCGTATATAAATATATTATTACAATTTATCCACAACTCAAAACATTGTCGATAATATAGATACAGGGTTACAAAATTACAAGACACGTTACAACGTGTGAACAAACAATGGGTATAATAATTAATTATGATATTAATTATAAATACCTATAATTAAAATGCATATAACCTCTTACAAATAAATAATGCTAAAAAAATAATTAAATTAATAATCAATTACACACTAATTGTAATTACATTTAGCAATTCAGTAATTCTCAAGTGGAGAAGTAAAATTATTAATTATATTTTTTTTGTAATATTACAATATGCAATTACAACTTGAACGCTTTGCGACCCGCTGTTTAATTTAGAATTCCTAATGTGACACTTCAGTTGAAATGTCTGTTTTAGACGAACATTTGTTAAGCAACAAAAACGCTAATGACAAAACTGTGTCTCCATTAACGGTTTCATACGAAATTTTCGCATAAATTAAATACTCCAGGTGTAATTAAAATCACTATTTCCTTAATTATCATGTGCGACATTATATTCGCGTGCCATCCTTGCGTCATTCCACTCGCTTGACGTCTTGTAACAATAACCCTAGACGCCATGTTTCCCGCGCGAGCGTAACTGAAATAACAGTAATTATGGTGACATCTATGGAGGAGTTGGAACACTAGCTGCCATCTTGATGTTCACTTTTCAAAAACGTTTCCAGTGCTGCCAACTTCAGCTTAGTTTTCAGGATGTAGTAAAGAGAATCATTGCACTTTGCATGACAATTTGACGCCGAATATTAATATAAATAAATCATAGCATAGATCTAGCTTTTTGATATATGTATTTAGTAAAACCTCGATTAGCCAGATTTTCGATTATCCGGATTGTCCAAAATATGTAAATATTTTTTTTACGAATTTGCTGATTTTCACGTGGTGAATTGCGTCCATTGTTGTTTACTTACTTGATGGAATGCGTAACATTTTGTTCGTTGTTGGAAATTAAAGAACCTCAAATGCCTTAAAAACATCAGAAAAACATGTTTTCTTCTTCTTCTTCGTATTGCCTCTATGTAATAATTGCAGATATGTCATATTCTTAAAATAGAAATTCGTCGCTCTATTTAAATTATATTTTGATTTCCAGGCAAATATTCTACGCGTATTTTTACTGATTTTAATCCTCATTGTTATATTTTTTTTATTCAATTTCACTATTAATTTTCGATCGGTCCACCGACTTCTTCGTATTTTTTTTTCTTATTCAGATGGTCTTGATGGGCTGGATAAATTAAATTATCTTGAATTTAACGTTTTGCAAGAGAATATGACACGAGTTTCGCCTCCTTTTTTTATTTAAATTAATTTTTATAATTAACACTAATTTTTTAATTAAACTACAATCAAAGTTTGTATTTTACCCTCTCCATGCGACCCGTATAAAGGTCAACCCCGAATTTTATTTTGTAATTATTAACATAAGAATAAAATCAATTTTCAGTTTATCCGTAAACTTCACGATGGTCTGATGATGCTTTTCAGTGAAGAAAAACACGTGTCACATTCAGTTACACAACCAGCAAAATAATCAAAGTTATCAAATTGTATTTTATATTAAAAATGAATTTCCATAAAGTTAACGCCGAATCTATTGAATAAAAAATAGATATTTTCTGGAGACAAATTGTATGCGACTGTCAATTTTCATGGTGCAATTATTTGAACGTGCAATTTCATCTGAGACAATACATTGGCAAACATTTTAAAGACCCTACACATAGACTTTTAACTAAATTAAAACTATTTAGAACGAGGTAGTGTACGTGACAGCCATAATGATTTTTAATGTAGAAGCACAATGTTTTAAAATATATCTGCAACTTATTTTCAAAGCAAACAAAAAACCTTTTATTCAAGCATTTTTTTCTTTCTTATATTAAAAAGAAAAAACTATGCAAGAAAGCGAAGTATTCTCTCAGTTTCTCGGAGCTTTTTATTTCTAGGGAAAGTACAATCTAAGTTTGTATATACCCCACATGGCTTCTAGTCAAGCACTTAATTTGTGTGTGGCTGAATACTTTGGCTTAGCGCATCCAATCCCATACCTTTTTATTGATTCCGGTATTAACCACTTACCAATATTCTAGTGAAAAAGTGACTACATAAAAGATTCCAAAATTATTTCAGATGTTACGTCTGTCAGTGAATTGATGGTTTCAGCTAAGGCTTTCAATCCCAGGATCCAATTTTGGGATTGAGAAAATTTGCGCGTGGGCTAAAAAAAGGTATAGCGTCATTTCATTTAAGGAATTTCGCAAATTTATTGATTATTGAAATCGACAATTTTTTTTTTGAAAAATCTCAGTATTTCAAAATCGCCTTTATACACGATTTTATGTTGAATTTTCAATCCTGAAATCCCGGGATCACAAAAAAGGTTCGGGATTGGATGCCGTAGTTCCAGCCCTATTGAGCTTTTATTTAGGTGAATTTAATTTTTCTTACGTATTATAGTGAATTCTAAAATCTCGTGATCATAAGCTCTATTTGGATGGGGATTTTTTTAAATAAGTTTTTCACGAATACGGGCCATAGAATGTTAACAATTTACATTTAAAAATATATTCATTTCTCATCAGCATTTTTTAAAATGCGATTAAAATCTTGTATAAGACTTTATGTCAACTTCTCTAACTAGCTTTTACAACTTGATTAGAAGGAGACTACGCGAACATTCAGAATTCAGACAGAAGATTACGTGCACAATATAATCATTAATTTAATATACGTTTGCAATTGCTTCTATATAACTATGTGGCGGGCGTTTTGAGAGCTAGCGTTCTAAATAATTATAATATGATATTCTGTATAGAGTGGAAAGCATACCAGGAAAGTGCATTACCAATGATTTTGTCTATTTAATCGATAAAAATAGTTTTACGGCGCCGAATCTTTTTTAATTGGTTGATGATTCCAGTGTTTATAAGCGCTAAATTTACAATCGGAGCTTTGTTTAATTTTTTACGAAGATCTTAAAGAAGCTTTTCATTTAACGTTATCAATTTACTTAAAAAATTAACGTGGACGTTTCCTCAATAAACTATATGTTTTTACAATATTTATATCTGAGCGTTCTAGAGTAAATTTTACTCAACTGTTTGCTTTGAAATTTAATTAACATAATTTAATACATACAATTTATATAGTTTATGATAGTTTGCCAAATTTTATCGATATTTAATATAAAAATAGAATAGAAAAATATTATTTAACAAATAACTAACATTCACTTAAAAACCTTATCAGCTCATTATAGTATGTGCTTTTATTAAATGTCATTTACATCTGTCATTAATGATGTTAGAACATTTTTCAAATCCACGTTCTCTCCTAATGTTGAGCATGTAGCTTCATGGTTTTATGATATTCATCTATGTCCGCTCCCAATGTGGAACATATGGCATCCTAATAGAGGTATCTCAACATAAGTTTTTCTATGAGAACTGTTTTTTATTCAGTCGCTTAACCTCTTTTTTAACAAAGAGAGGCTAGGACAGGATTAGTGGTTAACTAATTGCTCTCGCTACGCCCAATTATTAAATGATCGGAAGAGTGGAAGAAGAGGACATTTTAAATATCACAAATACCCATGTCTTCGAACAAAAATCGATAAATCGACTAAAAAATGCTGTTCATACCGGGAGTTGAACCCGTAAGATCCGGCACGGAGGCCAACAACGCTTACCGCTGTCGGCGTTGTCTATATAAGCTTTTTCTAAGAGAAATGCTTATTCGAAGAAAATAGAAATAGAAAGAATATCGCAAGGAATAGATTAGTGATCAGTTAAATGCTCTCAGCATGCCTTTGTTATTTTAGGATTGAATAGGTGGAAGGAAATTTTTATACATCACAAACATCAAAAAAGGTATGGGTCCTTCAAACAGAAATTGATTGAAAAAAATGTTCGTACTGAGACTTGAAACCTTGAATCTGTCACGGATATCAATGATGTTGAACACTGCACCACTGATCCAATAATATAGTACGACCATAATGATGTGAGCTTAATTTGATCAGCGAAGTTTAAAAATTATTATGGTCATAGGACAAAAAAAAATCTCGATGCAATATTATTCTGTAATGAACATGAATTCAAACTATCATAGAAATAAAAAAAAAATGCGCATTATATTCAAATCCATAAATCGATTGAAAAATCTTTTTTTTTGGTTTCCGTTCGGGGATAAAAACTCTTGGCTCAACCGGATTAAACAAAAGCCAATGAACAAAGAACATTGACAGCTTAGCTACGCAACCAAAAATAGTGGGATTTCTTCAACTTAAATTGATAAAAGAAAACAAAACTTTTCTTTTTCAAACTGCTCAATCTGGTGATGCTTATTCGAATGAAATTATCATATTCAACTTGTTCACAATTGAGCTTAAAAGCTTATTCCCGTTCTATCAATGGATTTATCACCACCAAAGTTAAGCGGGGGGAAAAGTTTATTTAAAATAATGATGACAAATTTTTCATTGTCGTAATAAACCTACTCTGTCCTGGGAACTTAGCATAAGATATATCAATCATAATTTAAGTCGTCTGTTTTCAAACAAAGTTTTGGATATTATTTCATTGCTTGGTAAGCAGTTCTGCTTTTTGAGAGTTGCTTTTGTAATTGATATTACTGGATGTTCCTTACACATTTTATTAAATAGTTGAATTAAATATGAGAAATAAAAAATGGAGTGTCAAATGTTTTTTTATTATTAAATTAGTATTCAAGGTGCCTTTAAAGTATTAAATTGTATTTCTATGTATTGTGGCGTGTTTTTAAGTACTTTATAAAGAGATATATTATAATTTTTAAAAACCTAAAAGAACTATTGATAAAAATGATGAAATATTTACTCAAAATATATAGACATACAATATTGACCGTCGTTATATTGGTAGAAGGTATTAAGCCAAAAACAAGCTGTTTTGAGCTATTAATGCATATTGACAGTGAAAAGGGAAAAGGACATAACCCACAGTTTTTTCAAAACAACTTTTTTCGATAATCTCAATTTATCAAACTTGATACACGTTCTATTTAACTGATTTAAGCTGCTAATGCCAAATCAGTATCAAAATTTAGCTTTTAAGTTTGAAAAAAGATAAGCTTGTAAAAATTGAAACCAATAAAAAAGACTGAAAAAAAAGGTTTTTCATGGAAAATTTATTTATTTAATATTAGATTATGTCAATTAAACACCAGCTTAGAAGTCTCCGCGCACTTCAAGGCTGTGTATATTTCATAATTTGCATATGGACCAAAATCATCAAAACACGTTTTTGTGCCTCCTGTAAAATTTGATGTGTGAGTTACGTCTTTTTTCCTTTCCACAGTCGACATAGATAGATTTTAACACGCTGTATTTTCTGAAAAATCAACCTTAGTTTTATATTCTGTGTATTTTTACATAATTGTATACATTAAATATATTCCTTTAAAATTATTTATGGCACAAAAACTATAAATAACTTTTATAATGAATTGGGTGGAACGATAAGTGCAATAGTTACAGTGCATGAATAGAGATGTTAAAATGTTATTATAATCGAAAATGACAATTTTCTCAAAAGAATGTATTTGTCATTATACGACAATCTTTACAGCATAAAGGTAAAAAGTGCTAATTAAACTGGAGATACAATATAATATTACACAAAGCTTTCTTTATTAACTTTGAAATACGTATTGTAATTAGGGCATCCGATCCCAGAATCCAGGATCACGTAATCCCGGGATCCCGTTCAATTTTCTGATTCCGAAATTCCGGGATTGAGATGGCCGCGATCCCGGGATTTCGGCATTGAGAAATTTTGAGCAAAACCCGAAAAATTACACGAAACTGGCAAATTTAAGATTTAAAATTCCTCGATGAGCTAAAAAAAAAACGAGGTTCTGTGACAATCGGGGAAAAAATATAGCGAATTGAGAATTCCAAATCGATCCCGGGATTGGTAAACGGCTCCAGGATTGGATACCCTAATTGTAATATGATGCTGTTTTTTTTCAATAATTCATTAAGTTAAAAAGATTGAAATAAATTACGTGATTAAATCGCTTTTTATTGTGGTTCAAATGTGATACGAAAATTCGGGACAATCTTACCTTGTCAAAAATAAATAAGTAATAAAACAATATTTTTATTGCCTCGCTTGAAACTTAAAGACTCTTATCGCAAGTACCACAATATTATCAGGGCTTATAATAAATCACGACTATCAATCACGTCGATGAAGTATTATTATTATGCGAAATCTTGGGTAGGTTTGAATATAATAAACTGGCTATTATACGGTATTAAAGCGTGTTTATAACTATTTTTCATACAGACGAATGGAGTTTTTGTAAACAAATAAGCAAAGACATTTAACATATATTTTTTTAATTCCAAAATATATTTCTATAGCTTTAAGATCTTTGGTTTATTGTCATATAAGTGGAGGACAACTTTGCCCATAACACTATATAAAACGAAGTCGAGCACTCTCAGGTGGCATTCCATAGGCATGCCTTAGCCGCGTCACACACCGCTACTTTATTCTCGTTTTAACGATATTTAACGCAACCTTGTTTATATGACCTAAATATTACGTGTTATATAGATTTTTAGAAGTAAGTCATTCATAATATATTTTTTTGTAAATTTCACAATTTTCATCTACACAATATTATTTATTGATTCTAAGACTACAATCCAGGGCTGTGGAGTCGGAGTTGGAGTCGCGATATTTTGGCCGGAGTCGGAGTCGTGACAAAATGAACGGCTCGATTTTTTTTTGAAAAATATATTTAATGCTGTGTATTCAAACAGAATACATAAATATAAGTTAAAATTAAATTGTTGAAAAATTTCCTCGGAGTCGGAGTCGTAAATTATTTGAAAGCTGGAGTCGGCGTCGTCTTTTTTCTACACGACTCCACAGCCTTGCTACAATCAGCAAAAGTTTTTTATTCATGTCCGCTCTCAGTGTGAAGCATATGGGCTCCTAATAGTTTATATATTTTTCTACAATTACTGCTTGCTTGTTTCTCGATCTCTCTTTTTTGAGAATATCTGTTTTTCAACATCTATATATTAATAGTCGATAATGTCTGTTAGTCTGGTGTCCCCGATTTCACACCTTCCAGTCTCCACTTTTTTAAATAAAAAAAATAAAATAAAATGAAATAATATAAAATAAAATAATATAAAATAAAATAAAATAAAATAAAATAAAATAAAATAAAATAAAATAAAATAAAATAAAATAAAATAAAATAAAATAAGATAAAATAAAATAAAATAAATTAAAATAAAATAAATTAAAATAAAATAAAATAAAATAAAATAAAATAAAATAATATAAAATAAAATAATATAAAATAAAATAAAATAAAATAAAATAAAATAAAATAAAATAAAATAAAATAAAATAAAATAAAATAAAATAAAATAAAATCTATGCCGACCCCATCTCAATAAAAGTTTTGTGCTACGAAAACTGTTTGTTACTCAGTTCCTCAACCACTCTTTTTTCTAAGAGAGCAGGTAAAGAGAATATAGCGCTGGGAACGGACTAGTGGTTACTTTATCGCTCTCTATATGTACCGTTATTCTAGAATTTAACGCGAGTAGGAGTTTTTGACATCACAGATACTCATACCTTCGAACAGGAAAAGGTTACGACGTTGACCACTGCACCACGAACTATAATAAATTATAATATAATCTTAAATTTTCTCAGTCTTTTTCAACGTGTCAAAGTATTATTCTACAAAGTTTTCTATCATATTTATCATTACATAATGGCATCATGACTCTCTAATAATTTTACGAAAAATATACACTTCACAGTATTACGCGCTGCAGCACGTCATCGATCAAATATGTCTGCATTGACAGTAGGAAGTGAGGAAAGTTTACCAAAAGCAGTTTGTCATGAGATGTCAGTAGATGCTTCCGGACGTAGAGAAACAAAATTCGACAGCATCTGCTAAAACACCGTTCACTTAACACAAGACTTGCCCTTATAGTATTATATTCTGCCATGGTACAATAGAATACATTAAATATGTATGCTATCTTATTATTACACTTTTGTTACGACAAAAGTATCATCTATTATCGAATCCATTATCATTCTGAGCATAAAATATCCTTTTTTCTTATTACCACACGTATTTGCAATACTAATACCTATTGATGTATTATTCCGGTATTGAAATCGCCGGTTACGGTTTTTAATTAAAGTTTTGAAAATTGGTGGTCAGTTCACTGTCAATACTTTATACTTAATTTCATTGTCACTGTTTACTGTCAATATTTTATAAAGTTCTCTGTCTTAACACACGTATTTGCAATACAGATGTAACTCATATGAAATACTTATACCTATTGATGTATTATTCCGGTATTGAAATCGCCGTTTACGGTTTTTAATTAAAGTTTTGAAAATTGGTGGTCAGTTCACTGTCAATACTTTATACTTAATTTCATTGTCACTGTTTACTGTCAATATTTTATAAAGTTCTCTGTCTTAACACACGTATTTGCAATACAGATGTAACTCATATGAAATACTTATACCTATTGATGTATTATTCCGGTATTGAAATCGCTGTTTACGGTTTTTAATTAAAGTTTTGAAAATTGGTGGTCAGTTCACTGTCAATACTTTATACTTAATTTCAGTGTCACTGTTTACTGTCAATATTTTATAAAGTCCACTGTCTTAACACACGTATTTGCAATACAGATGTAACTCATATGAAATACTAATACCTATTGATGTATTATTCCGGTATCGAAATCGCTGGTTACGGTTTTTAATTAAAGTTTTGAAAATTGGTGGTCAGTTCACTGTCAATACTTTATACTAAATTTCATTGTCACTGTTTACTGTCAATACTTTATACAGTTTATTGTCAATACTAAATAGTTTATATGGTTTTTCTTGCGGCAGAAAACTATCTCATCTTAGTTTCTGATTTCTTGTAAAAGACGGCGGCAGGAGACATATGTAAAAATATAAAAGGGGTATTTATTAAAGAAAAATTAATTGAACTTTCTTTATGTATGTTTAATCTTTTGTGAGATGATAAAAATAAATCATTTATATCATCTGAATTTTTAATTTAAAGCAATATCTCAATCTGTATTTCATGTTTGAACGAAATGGCGTTGTAGTTGATGGTTAACTAGCAGCCTGCACTTAACTATATCACTGTTTGCCAATCTGTGTGTCGCGATCAATCCCTACTTTAACTAAGTCAAATTGAATATGCACAAGAAAACGTGAATTTCTCCGAAAAAATTTTTAGAGCATTATCTCATTCGCTTGACCTCTTTTAATGCATGTGCATTTAAGTGTTTTGACTTGTTATTGTTTGTTCCATGTGGTCAATCAGAATTGACAAAAGCTGATCTAGAGGACTGAAAGTAGTCTGACAATTTACTAACCGCACTTATGATGTCTAAAAAATCCTTCCCACTTTTTCGATAGCTCAATAAATGGGCTTAACGAGAGTGATTAGTTAAGCATTTGTCCTGCCCTACCCTTATTCTTTTATTCCTACTACTCTCTTCGGAAAAAGAGAAAAAGCGATTAAATAACAAACATTTCTCGTAGAAAAAGCTCTGTTAAGATACCTCCAATAGAATGACATATCCCCCACGTTGGGAGCGGACGTGGATAAAACAAAGATGTCTTGTCTACACGTGCTAAACCATTATAAACTCCATTTGATCAGAGCAGAAGTTGGAGTATTGGCGGCCATTGACGTTCGACCGTCTTTTAATAAAATTTTCACAATAAAAAAAATGGTTCATCATAATAGCATTAAGTAATTGTATATTCTAATCATTGCATTATTATATACTGTATGAAAATCATGTTTTATGCCTCTAATGCCTTGGTGATTTTAAAAAGTACTAAGTGTATTGGGATAAAAATATATTTAAAAAAAGCACAATCGAATTTTTTTTTTTTTTGCAATCACACCCAATTGTTGTATATATATATATATTCTGTTTATTTAAAAGTAGAAAATCATGAATTTAATGGTTAAACTATTTTTAAGAGACTGCTTCTAATCGCAGAAAGCGGGAGCGATTTATATCAAGTTTGAGAGACACTGAACTATGTGACACGACTGCATACACTTTGACATAACTCCAAGACAAAGGCGATGGAGGACTTACCCCCTTTGTACGCTTTCTGAAGACGACCTTTAAACGACAATGTTCTTCTCTTTGTTGCATGTTGACCTTAATACATATTTAAACAGTGAATAAAGGCGCTATATCCAGCGAACTTTGGTAAGAGCAAGATCTAACTTTAAACACTATTCAAATAAGATAGGTTAAAACTTCACATCCGACTTATTTAAATTTGGTTTTCATACAATGCATCTTCGAGTGTGAGTTATAAAACCGTCATTCTCCATTACAAGATGTTGCTATATTTTTAACTTTTAATTTTCAAAAACATATTATTTATATACTAAATACACAGTGGCGGATTACCCTATAAGTTAACGAGGCGCGCGAATGAGGCTTCCGATTATTGTTGGTATAAGTAATGTTTTTTCTCTTCAACTGGATTTTGTGTGACTTATACAATTCTTATCAATTTTATCTTGTACAATTTTCCGATTTGAAATTATTTGACCGAATGGCATTAGATATAGTGCTCAGTATTTGTTAAATGTATTTAATGTATCCTTCTCTCTCTTTCTTTTTTTTCGTTGACACCTTTCCATCATATTTTTCATCATATCGACTGTGGAAAGGAAAAAGGACTTAACCCACAGTTTCTTCAAAACAGGGTTTTTTCGATAATCACAATGTATCAAACTTGATACACGTTCTATCAAGCTGCAAATTCCGAATTAGTATCAAAATTTAGCTTTTAACTTTCAAAAAATGACATTGTAAAAAATTAAAACCAAGAAAAAAGACTGAAATAAAAGTTTTTCCTAGACAATTTCTTTAATTAATATTAGATTATTTCAATTAAACACTAGTTTAGAAGTCTCCATGCACTTCAGGGTTGTGTATAATTCATAATTTGCATATGTCACAAAATCATCAAAACACGTTTTTAGCGCCTCCTGTAAAATTTGATATGTTTGGGTTACGTCCTTTTTCCTTTCCACAGTCGATATGTATTTGATGAATGAGTTTTAACTCTGTGCCAAATAAAACAATTAAAAGTAACGTTTATCAAACATTTAGTTTATTTTAATTTAATATCTTCATATCAATATAAACGTAAAAGTCTCGGGAAATATACTATATTCTATATAAAAATCTAATAGCTAATTTAATCTTTATATAACATTATATTACATTTATTCTCACATCTCTGTTATTTTATATTTAATTTCTGATTATATGATACCTATACGATACCTACATAATAGCCTCTTTGGTTTTAAAAACGATTGAAACAATTGAAAATCGATTTTACGATTCAAATATTATGTTCTATTTTATTAATATTCTTTTATTTTATTTTTTTCCGAATGACAGATTGAAAGGTAATGAGATATTATTCTAAATAATATGAATTACAAACTATCCCATATCAATTTTTTTCGAATATAAAGTAAACGCGTTTTGTCGAATAATAATACTCAAAGCCTTGATTGACTATAAATTTGACAATGAAGGCGGTTCAAGTTTTGGCAATTCCTTTGATATTTTGTTTCCGATTTCCAGTGAGTACGATCTAAATTTAATTTCAAATCAACGTCGGTTAGTTTATCAAATATACGGATTTTTTTTTTCAAGGTTTTAACATTTCAAAAAATATATTTTAAACATCTTAAGTACATTAGACGAGCTTTCCCAATTACCCGCTTTGAGAATTGATAGAGCATTCATTTGTAGATTCGTTTTGTTAAGCGACATTAAATGTTCCAGTCTTTGATATCTTTCCATTAAAATATTCATTACACGAGAAATCCATCTTCAAACGACATTTTGCGTTTACTTCGTCAGTTTGTTATCATGGATGGGCGAGCAATAGAATGTGCCAAGAGATATCGTCTCACTGAAAATTTACTCTACTTCACAGGGCCATTCAAACTAAATTAGGCAACTAATTATTTGGTCTATTAACTACTTCAAAAATGGTCAGTAAATTTGTATAAGAACGGCTCATAAAACATATTAAAGTTAGCATTTATTAGTTTATTGCGGGGTTATTCTTAAATGTATCAAGATCTAGTCAAAAATAAGGGCAGGTCGTAAATATTCGACGATTTTTTATTTGGTTTTTACGGTAGGTATAACATCACTACAAAAATTGCGGCTATTTTTAGTATGGTAAAACATGATATGTCAAACAACAGTAATTAACCGTTTGAATACCGCGCAAATAAATCATTAATATGTCCCAGAGATACTGCGTGCTTTTGAGAAAAATAACTTTACCTAATATACACTCGAATTCGATATTTTAAAAACTTATATTGACTCAGTATAGATCGCATTACACATAGACATCCAAATATTACTTATATTCTATTAGAATACCAAGTATTTGATTTTTTAAATGCCTTGGACATCCGTGTTCGCTTGCATATGCTCCGGACACTTGGTGTCCGCTTGGTATTCAAGTGGTTAAGGATATTTTGTTTTATTATTTCAAGTTTTTTTCATGTCCATTCGCTTTACACACTCAAATGATTTAATGAGATAAATATGCTTTTTTACAACAGAAAACTTGATGAGCTTGCATTAAGTTTGACAGTTCTAAATTGCACTCTTTTGATTGGTCAAACAAGTCAAAAAAATTGACTAAAACCATAGTGAGCATAGCCACAATTATAACATTTCAATAACACCAACCGTAATTTTTTTTTAAATAAAAAATACATAAAAAAAACATCACAGATATATTCGTTTGTTGAAAAATCATTACATTGTATGAAATACATAAAGAAAATTACATTAGAAAACGTAAAATGTATGCATTTTATTGAGATACTACCATGTTCAATATTCTTTTAGCTGAAACGTCATTACAGTGACTCTTGTAAGTATGTTTTATTGTGATGTATAAATTTATTGCAGGTCCACAAATTATCCACGGACCGCGTGTTTAGCGGATCTGCCTCAAAACGAAAATAACTCCCGCTCAGATACTGTGGCAGGAAGTGAGCCTAAAAAGCATATTTCCATTTTCCGGTGTGGCATAATTCACTTCCCCGCCATTAATCTAGTCGCGTACCAATGCGAAGGGGGCCGACTTTAATTTATATTGGAATTAAATGTTAAACTGCGAAAATTATGTGGAGTCCATTGTCCACTTTCGAAGCGGTTTAGCCATTTTGGGTCGTCGTGTTGTTCAATATATGTATATGTTTCAGGTAAAGTATGCCCTTAGTCAATGTATATATTAAACATGCAATGTTTGCTTTGTACATTTTAGCTAATTACAATATAATCGATAGAACGAATGGACGCTCTGACTTTATTAACTTGTTCGCCCGAAAAATGCCACTCAGACAAAGCCGCCCGCAAAAAAATAATTTATCAAGTGATTTTTTGGTTTTCCGAACTGTTTGTCAATAGAAATTAACATGTTTATGATAATCCTCAAAATTTGAAGTTTATTCCTCTGCAACTTTTGACACTTAAACAAAAGTTATTAATTTTTAACAAAGGTATGAGAAGACCAGCTATGTATCTATTAAGAGTTTTCAATGTTTTGTTTTATTTTTGTCTGCTCTCAGTGTGGATTAGGGTATCCAATCCGAAGCCTTTTTCCAATCCCGGGATTTCAGGATTGATTAATTTTCAATCCCGGGATCCCGGGATCGGGATATTCTCACCGAGTAATTTGAAATCTTCAATTCGCTATACTTTTTCCCTAGATTATCTCCAAACCTCGTTTTTTTTTTAACTCACCGAAGAATTTGAAAACCTCGATTTGGTATACTTTTTCCCAGATTATCACAAAACTTCGTTTTTTTTTTAGCTCACCGAGGAATATGAAATTTTCGATTTGCCAATTTCGTGTCAATTTTCGGGATCGCAGCCGTATCAACCCCGGAATTTCGGGATCAGAAAATTGAAACCGAATCCCGGGATTGGATGCCCTAGTATGGATCATATGCCCTCTTAATGGAGGTATCTGGGAAGATTTTTTTCTACGAGAACTGTTTGTTACTCGCTCAACCTCTCTTTTCTAAAGAGAGTTTATGGGATAGTATAATGCTAGGAAAGGACTAGTGGTTAACTTATCGCTCTCGCTACACCCAGTTTTCGAAGGATCGGAAGTGTGGAGGAAATTTTTAGACATCACAAACACCCAAAGCTTCGAACAGAAATCGATCGAAAAAATGCTGTTTGTACTGGGTTTCGAACCAGTACGGAAGCCAACAATGCTAACCGCTGCACCATAGGGCCCAACAAAATTCATATTATTAATTTAAAATATTTAAGAAGATAAGTAAACAATACTAATACATAATTATAAATATTATATGTTTACTTGTGCATATAATATAAAAAAGACCTCATTATTAATCTGCTTTTCTAACAAGCGGTTTTGATTGAAAAGCATCCTTGTTGTGTTTTTGTTTGGACCGCGGTTTAAAAAAAAACACAAAATTCAAGACACAATAACAAGAAGTGTGATTGAGGAAAACAATAGTGGACTAATGTAAATAATAATTATTATATTGTGATGTTATTTTATGTTGTATATTTTTTTTTATCCATGTCCGCTATGGAGATATCTTAACAGTATTTTTTAAAATTTTATTTTTCTATGAGAACTGTTACTCAGTCGCTCAACCTCACTTTTCTTAAAGTGAGTAGTAGGAAAAGAAGGATAAGGCTAGAACAGGACTAGTGGTAGGACTAATCGCTATTACTATACCCAATTATTAAAGGATCAGAAGAATGGGAGGAGAGGAAATGATATGAATTGACATCACAAACACCAAGTCTTCGATCACAGCATTGAATTTAATAATTCTAAAATTCACTGGAATCTGACCGGGAATCGAACCCAGACCTGCGTGATCGGTAGAGCAAGCTCTTACCAACTGGGCTACAATTTTATTACGTATAGAGAAGATAAAAACATTGTGCCGTCTCTTGGTAAGGTTTTAATTATTCTGTTAGAAATATCTAAATAGTCAAGTGATACTATTATTCACATTATATCAACTGAATCTAAGAACAAATCATTTACTTTCTATTTACGAGACCTTATATTTGAATAATTGAGTTTTTTTAAACTATGTCCGTTTTCTATTTGGAGCATATGGCCTCTTCAGTTGCTCAACCTTGCTTTTTCAAAAAGAGTAGAGATAGAATGATAGAACTAGTACAAAAATAGTGATTAGCTCTCGTTACACCCGTTTTTTATGACAGATGAGTAGGAGGATACATCCATGCATTCAGCCAGAAATTTATTTTAAAATAAATCTTTAAAAACTGTTTATACTGGGATTCGGTCCAGTGATTTCCGTATTTAAAGTCAACGGTGTCGAGCTTATACAAATACATAATAATGAATCAACCTTTTCGTACAACCACCGAATTCAAAAATGTGTTTGATTTCGCTGTTTCGTTTAATTGTTATTGTATTCTGAATTATAAGAATAATCATTTTTAAGCTTACGATTTGATAAATCTTTGCCTTACTGACAGAGGCTGGTAAGTATCAAAATTTATTAAAATGAATACAATACAGTAATTGTAATTTAGTAGATACATTTACCGTTGAAATTTAAACAATACATATTGTTATTCACGTTAATATCCTAATTCATATTACAATTATAGTATTACATTTATTAAATGTTACTTTAGTGTTTCGAAGAACGATAAGCAATGTGGGATATTTCAAGGTAAGTTGGGATAAATTTACTATAAAAATTTAAATAATATTGTACAAGCTATACATTTTCATTTATTCCTACTTCTATTATAATAATTCAAAAAGACGTGGCTATAGCTATTGTTTTCAATTTATGAAGTAATGCAAATATATACCAAGTTTTATGTTAGACAGTGTTCGAGAAATAATGCAGCAATGTTTTGCTACATGCAATTTCTATGAGGAAATGTATGTGAAAAACTTTTTACTTATTCTTTCATTTTATAAGCTTAACGAAAGAATAATAAAAAAAAACCTTAATATAACGAAGAGCATGCATTGTGAGTTTCATAAATTAAAGTTTATCAGCACTAAAAAAAGAACTAAAAAGTGTCCAAATATATGTATGAAAAGTGTATAATTTCTCCTTAAAAATTTAAAACATGTTTGATAAATGCTTTACAAAATGTCTATAGCACGAAAATATTGAAAATAGCGTCAGTTCAAGTTCATCCGTGCACTTGAATGCCTGAAGATGCCGAAAGGCGAAACCCGGGTCGTTAGTGACAAAATTTGTGAGAATGTACATAGTTTGAACGATTCAAATTTAATATTGAAATTCCACCAAGCACCTTCAGTCGAAATCTTAAATTTTAAAAGAAAACTACTCAAAATCAACTATACAAAGTTGAAGAGATGTAACATTTATCCATGTCTCAGATTTCAAATGTTATGTTTAATTAATAATATAGTTACATTTACTATTGATTTTGTATACGCTCGATGCTCGATAACTTCAAATCTCTAAGCCGATTTCCTAACATTACCTAATACAGTCTCAAATTAATATCAGCATTCAATTATTTATGATTCTGATCAAAATCTTTCTATTGTTGAATCTCATACAACAGTTCAATACCCTAGTTTCAGAGTGCAACAAGTCTGAATCTGGTTGTATTGGCAGAAGACAATATGATAAGTAGTTATCAGTTTTAAATATATATATATTTTTTTTAACCATGTCCGCTCCCAATGTGGAGCATATGGACTCCTAATGGAGTTTATCTCAACATAAGTGTTTTCTACGAGAACTTTTTGTTACTCAGTTGCTCAACCTCTCTTTTTACAAAGAGAGTAGGGATAGAAGGATAGGGCTAGGACAGGATTAGTGGTAAGCTAATCGCTCTCGATACACCCCGTTCATAGGATAGGATGGGTGAGAGGGGGGAATGCAAGACATCACATATATCCATGCCTTTGAACAGAAATTCATAAATTGATTGAAAAATCAATTTATAAAACTGTCCGTACCGGGATTTGAACCCGGGCCCTCTGTAGCCGAAGCCAACACCGTTGACCACTCGACCACACGACGTAATTATACTGCATTAGCTATAGGTTCAATAAAATATCTTCTTGGAATTAAATATGTTGTTAATCTTCCTATTTACATATAGTTACAAGTCTAAATGATGCAATTGTTTATATTACACGAAATATTTAGCATAACAAGTAGCGCATAAAAAAATATTCAGACAATTATCCTAGACAGAGAATAAATTCAATTTATTGCATACTTTGTTTGGATTGCGTGAAAAATCTAGCACAGATTAAAACCGTAAACTATAAGTTTCTAGCAGTGGGTTATAGTCAAAATGAGGGTGATACCATGCATACCATTATTGAACGTCAACAAATATATATTTACGAAGTAGTTTGCTGTATTTGCCAACACCTTTTTAATTTAATTTGCTTTGTATAAATAACACTGTTTAATTATATTTCTTATCAGTTGATAATGCTCGTCATGAGAAAAACCGGTCCTGATCTTGGTAAATAAAAGTGTAAATAACTACAAAAAATATTCTGTTTTTCTTAAGACAATCAATTATATACAGATCACAGATTCAAGGAACACCACCAATTTTAAAAAATGGAGGAAAAAACTAAATATGTATTTTGTTTTATGATTAAATTCTTTAACGAATATAATTAGAACAAATTTCCAGAACTTCAATACAATAAACCAAAAATTTAAGTAGATGTAACAGTTCACACTTTCATCAAAATTTGTATTGCCTAATTTATAATAATATTTCAAAACGGTGATTTCTGAGTTATAACACTCTGAAACTAACGTGTCAAATTTATTAGCAAAGCCTTTTCCTTGGAATATGATTTCAATTGAGAAGCAATAATACTTTAATAAAGATAGCTGAGACAACTTCAGAAAATCAAATATGACACATTAATTCGTGAGGTTATTAAAGATTGTATTATATTTCTTTATAAATGTCAGTCAATTCAGCTTATAAGCCGCAAATATGGTTATATAAGAATGAAAGGAAAAATCTAAAATCTATACTTATCCTGTCCTGACTTATCCACAGCTGCTGCTTTGGATTCGACAACCTTTTGTTATCATATTAATTAATTTTGCGTTAATATAACACATTAATCAGCTCTTAAATCTACAAATATCAATTAATTATTAACTTAAAACGTTTAATCGTGAGCCTTTGATAATTGATCGCCATTTAGTTTACTTAGTTGTAATTTAGTTGTTTTTTTGTATATATCTGAAAGGTATATTAACTATTTTCGTATACTGTACTCTGAAAATAGATACTTGTTTCCCATACATTTAATGTAAAGTGGTTTGACTTTGTTAGGAAATCGATTATTAGACAAAGTACGAAGCGACTCTGCCTGTTAAGCCAGTAGTAGGGCGTCCAATTCCAGAATTCCGTTCTATTTTGAAATTGATGAAAAGTAGAGGGAAGTTCTCGATTTTTTTTTTAAATGAGTTAAATGGGTAAAAAAAATACGTGTGAGATCTTAAAGTAATAAAAAAACTCCCATTTTTTGTCATTTAGGAAAATCCGTTATCATTCTTGGGTACTGTATGTGTGTATGTATGTATGCGTATGTGTGTTTACATGTACGGATACAGTATGGTAAGCATATAGAATGTGATTTGCAAAATAATGCATATGGAGTTCCCGTGAACTTCTTATCTCTGTAGCGATCACGCCCTTCCGTCTGCAAACGATGGTAAGGGGATACAATTTACAACTCTTCAAAAACTTTATCGATGAAGGAGACTAGAAGAACATTGACGCTAGCGCGTCCTGGTACTTAAAACTCCATAAATTTGATATCCAAAAAAAATCATTCTTGGGTTTTTAAAATCGGCAGCAAGACAAATTTGTTGAAACCCACGCGAGAGCTTAAAAAGGGTGTTAAATTTTTCTATTTTTGGAATTTCAAAAATTCCTAGCTTTTTGAAATCGGTTAAGTTCGGAACAGTTCCCTTATTTTTTCATTTTATGAAATCGACGACCAAAATTTTTTTAAATTCGGAATTTGTCTATGATTAAATGGTAAAAATGTGAATCACGGGGTTTCCGTGATTCACAAAAAGGGTACAGGATTGAATGCCTTAGCCAGTAGTGATAGAAAAACGTTGGAACTGACTAAAGCACATACTGTGGGTGCCACTGAACTGAAATCTGATTACTTTTTCATTCAATCGGTAAAATTATAGCGTCATGTGCGACAGTCAGGTTTTATATAATGTTAATTTGGTAGACCTTGAAAATTCTGGCATAGAATGAAACAAAGTATTCCACCGGTGATACAATATCTTATAAATGCAAATGGACTTCAACACGCTCCATAAAACTGGGGTAACTGAAGAAGAAGAACACTTACCACTTTTTTAAAAAGGTATATAACCTTTAACAACTAAAGTTTTTTTCATACATCGCGTTTATAATAAAAACTTTAAAAACTGCCTCAAGTATGTAGGTTGGAGAGTACTTAAATTAAATCTCAGTTTTAATTATATTTTTTAAAATACATATGCTGTTTTCAGTAAGCTTAAATTATTTCGTTTGTATTCTGCTAGAAAACGTAAAGTTAAAAAAACTAATTAATTAACTTTTTCGAATATCATGAAATGAACTGAAATGTAGTGCGGTGCTAGACAATAAGACAAATAAATAAACAACAATTGACCAATTAATTTTTTTATAGCTCAAAACGTTTAGTAGTCTAATCGCCTTTGGGTTGCTGTATAAATAAGAAATCTGTATCACTTAGAAGCTTTAAGTTACATATAGATTTCTGCAAGTAATAACTGCCAACAAAATATACTAAGTTTTTATTACTATTTTAAAATATCGAAACAAATGAATTTAATAGTAGTCATTTTGTTTTTTGAGACTATAAAGCGTGTTTAAATCTATCGATTTGTATTCTTAACTCAAAACAACTAAATTTGAATCGTTCAAACTATGCACGGATGAACTTGAACTGACGCTTAGTAAATGAAAGTTTCGTGTTTATATAAGAATAAGAATATATAAGAAGTTCTATTTATTTCCAAAATTTGCATAGCTGCATAGTCTTCCGATTTTAAATGAAATGCTAAACCTTCCGGCATCTCCACTTCTATACGCTATACAATCATAAAATCATATAATCATAAAACCTTTGCCGACAAACAAATAATATAATTCTTGAAACTATTTACTACTCAAATCTGTTGGCATTCCCATGAGCTTATCCTTTTCGCCAGCAATGGCTTTGGATTCAGTGATGCATTTATTTCTTATATAAACACGAAACTTTCATTTACTAAGCGTCAGTTCAAGTTCATCCGTGCACTTGAATGCCTGAAGATGCCGAAAGGCGAAACCCGGGTCGTTAGTGACAAAATCTGTGAGAGTGTAATAGTTTGAACAATTCAAATTTAATATTGAAATTCCATCAAGCACCTTCAGTCGAAATCTTAAATTATATCAAAACAACTAATTAACTGAATTTAACGTTTTCTGAAATTATACCGACAATATTTTATTAATAGTAAAATATAATGCGTTACTATTAAAATTATTACGCTGGAAAATGCACTCCGTAACAAGCGAGTTAAAACTGGAAGTGGCGGGTACAATGTCGAGTTATTTTTGGACTGTAGTATATTGTATTAGTTATACTTTATTATGTTTCTCCAGAGATAATATTCTAATGCAGGAATAATTTTATTTATCCTACTTTAAATTCAATTATTTGGCCCTACATATAATTACAATATATTATCTTCCTAATGGACAAAACAAGCAACAGAATTTACGGCTCCATAATATCTTTCCTCCGCTAATCGAATCTAGTCTTCACTTACTCATATAAGCATACCCTCTATTTTTCACAATATCAAACTCTTAAAAGGGGTTAACACCATGACTTCCATGCATATATTCATTTATATTTAAAGTGTAACTTTTAGTTGAGCTTTTGTATAAATAACAATTTTGTCAAATATATGTACATGTATTCATGACAACAAATGATTTTGGATATGTATTTTTCTTCGTTGTGTATTTTTATTGCAAAAAATAATTTCATCACGAATGATTCTATTCTTAAAATAATAAACTTATATTCCATTAATTTAGTACTTTATCTCTTTCACCAGAAATTATTCAACGATTTTGATCTCTTCTCTTCACTTGCAAGGCTTTACAAAATCACTTTTAAATTATTCACTGTCAATACTTGGTGTGGTGGAAAAGCATTATTTATACCACAGGAGTGAACTTGTAGCCTCTAAGCTACTCTGATGCGGCCTTTGACTTGATCAAAATATTCACGTCTAGAAAAAAATTGTAATCAACCCATTATACGTTCGACAGTCTCGAAAAAAAGGGGGGAGGGGTGTCAACGTTTTCTTTACTGCGGCCTTATGTTGAATCAGATAAATGAATTTGGCCTTTTAAAATGAATAAGTTCCCCACTCCTGATTTATGTCAAAAAAATGTACTAACTCCACTTTTATTTTATATAATTAGGACCGGTTTCGCTCATGACAAGAATTATCAACTGAATATTGTCGGTTGATAATGCTTGCCCTAAGAGAATCTGGTCCTGATCACATAAAATTAAAGTGGAATTATTATAAATAATTGCTTTATTTTTTTAATACTATGTATATCGACTGTGGAAAGGAAAAAGGACGTAACCTTCAATTTTCCAAAACAGCTTTTTTTCGATAATCACAATGTATACAACTTGACACACATTCTATCAAAAGGATGGAAACTGAAAATGCCGAATAAGTATCTAAATTTGGCTTTTAAGTTTGAAATAGATGACTTTGTTAAAAATTAAAACCAAGAAAAAACACTGAAATAAAGATTTTTCCGAGACAATTTCTTTAATTAATATTAGGTTATGTCAATTAAACACCAGTTTAGAAGTATCCGTGCACTTCGAGGTTGTGTATAATTCATAATTTGCATATGTCACAAAATCATCAAAACACGTTTTTAGCGCCTCCTGTAAAATTTTATATGTGTGGGTTACGTCCTTTTTCCTTTCCACCGTCGATATAATGTTATATTGTGTAAAAAACATTGTTTTTCTAATAAATTCTCTTTTGACAAATTTGAAGTATCTTTAAATTTATTCATTTATTCCTAACAATAATTGAAAACAAATTTTAAATAGCTTATAAAAAAATACTTGTAGCACTGCAAGTTGAAACATTATATAACGAAATTATTTGGCTCTGTAAAGAGTACTGGTTTTAAAATCACAAATAAAACCTATTATCAAATAGAGTCAAATAGATATACGCCCAACTATTTACTTACTCGTTCTTGTGACTTGGAAAGATGACAAAATCTTTATAGAGACTGATAATGACTAGCGATGTGAACTGTTAAATATTCGTGACAGCTTAGCCGATCTTATTAAGGCTGCAACAGAATCTTCAGTCTGTAAGAACCAGTAACGATTATTATAATAATTGTATAAGCTATAACAAAATTTCCGAACTCAAAAAGTGTGAAAGAGTAAAAAAAGTTATGCAAACACTCATCCAGAATTATGCCGTCGAGAATTTGCATAAATGGCCAGACGCTTTAAAGTATTTAACTAAAAAATTAGTCAAGTACGTGTACAATAAAACTAGTTTCATTTATTTAATAAAATTATGTGTTTAAAATATTCTCTGTTGGGCTACAACGTGTCAATGTGAGCCAGTAACCGCACACCGCTAGCGAAAGAAATTTCAGCGAATTTTTCGTAAAAACCCACCCCGCAACCTATCGAGAGGGATGTATGCCATAAATAAAAATAAAAACAAGGGTTTTGCGTGGCGAGACCATGAATAATGCAGGCTAGCGGGACACGGAACCGAAAAGAGATTCTGCGATTTTTAACCTTACTCGCCAGCTTGCCTAAATGCAATGTGGCACACGTAGGTAAAAGGAAAACACACCTACATGTCGATTCTAAAATTATTGACGTAGAGCAAGAAAACAAATGGAAAATACATTTTAAAAAATAGACATCAAGCGCAGGCCATACTGTTCTCGTTGCTGCGAGCTCTATTCTTGTATCGCCAGATGTACATTTTCCCCAGACATAAAATAGATTTTTAAATTTTAAGATTCGTCCTTTCTAGACTAGAATATATTTGATTTTTTCGTTATCGTAAATTGACCGGTAAAAAATTTAATAACTCATTTTATGTTACCTGTTATATGCAACAAAAAATCATTCTGTGTAAAGTTTCAAAAATATAAACAAACAAAATGTTTACTCTGCGCGCTCCTAATGTACATCATTTGCTTTCTAATATATTTATCACATCAGAAGATTTTCTGCGAGAACTTCGTGTAACTCAGTTTCTTAATTTCTTTTTTTTAAGAGAGTAGAAACAAAAAGTTTTGTCTTGGACAGGACAAGTGGTTTACTAATCGCTTTCGCTACGACGCTATTTTAGTATTAGGAAGGTGGGACATCACAAACACATATGCCTTCTAACTTCGTACTGGGACTCAAAATCGTTGGATCTGTCATGTAAGCTTTCGACGTTGTACACTACACGAGATATAAATCCAGTTTTTTTTATAAAAATCAGAAGCAGTGTGAAAGGGGTTGAAGATAACGTGGTATATCCCTTGACTGTTTGCATTGTTTGTATAAAACATCAACTTATAAAGATATTTGATATCAAATAATTAAGAAAATATCGTGGTTACCTCCTTTTCTTTTATCTTTTATCTACCACTAAAAGTTTACTTTTTTATATTTATTCTCTTTCACTCAACAACTATCAATTTTAGATAAAAAAATGAATTTCACAAAATCGGTCCGCTTCAAAGTATTTTCAATTATATTGAGTTTTAACAAATATAAAATGTATCAATTTAACAATGCGTTCATCTTAAAAATCATTCAATACATTTCACTCACACCGTATAACTATGACAGATCTTGATAGCAATACTGGTATTGGAAAATGTTTACTCTCACTGATATAAAGTCTCCAAACGGCTCCATTGCTTTTCCATAATTATTCTGTTACTAAGGGATATTCATTACTTGGGCCATTAGGCTAAGGTCTGGAATAATTTTCTTTAGCCCACTGAAAACGGCGTTGCGTGTTTTATATTATTTCATTATTTTTTCGCTTATGTGACATTCTGTGTAAATAAAAATTATCACTGTGCGTCTCGGTGAATGTTTTTATTGCTCTAATGAACAATATAATTCTTTTTTTTTGTAATGCATTTAAAATCATTTTAATTTAAGTATGTATTAGATGTTTTTCTACTCACATCCAATTTAGCTTATCTATAACTGCTTTAAAATCAGGATATCTAAGAAGAAGCTACATAAAGATATTTTTTTAAAAAAGACACATTTTTGTACTAATTCTGCATTAAATGCTAAAATATCACGACTGGTTTGATTCTTTGCTAGCATTTTCAACCGATGAAAATATTATTCACGGTAAATTAAATTATACAAAAGTAATTAAATGAAAAGGTGTCAGAAAAGGATTGGTAAAATAAATTGTTTGTTACACCTTTTTATATATGTCCGCACTCAATGTGGAGCATATGGTTTTCTCATGGGCTAGAACATTTTGGTATGCGATTGCTCAATATCTTTCTTTTTATTAATTGATTTGGCATTTACTTGGTAGAACTCCATTTATAACAGATTAAAATAACAAAGTATTTTAGCTCTACAGATTTTAATAATTTTATTCGTTGATAGCTATTTCGGCTTGCGCCATCGTCAGAACTATGTTTAAACTAATCTTTTGCTCAGCTATATATACTGGCTCTGAAGAGATACACAATGCATCAAGTTATTCACTCTAACATCCTAATTATAATTACAATATTACACTTATCAAATGTGATTCTAGTTTTTCAAAGAACGATTAACAATCTGGGTTTATTTCTTAAAACATTAATTAGGATAAAATTAAAATGATATTTATTATTAATGACATTACATACAATTTATTAACTATGGCTTTATTGTTTCGAACAACAATAAGCAATATGGGATTTTTCAAAGTAAATTAGGATAAATTATACTATTATTTATTATTAATTACAATAAGGGTTTTAACAACGGTGATGGATTAATAATCGTTTGTTCGTTTAAGATGTTTTGTTTATGCCTATTAATCTCAAGTTGTTCTAATAAATTTAATTTTTGACCCTTATGACAAAGATGCAAAATGGTTGGCTCTAAACTTAAGTTAATATCATGAGACTCGGTCAAAAAATGGTTTGCAAATTGTGAGTCTGATTTTGTATTGTTAAAAGATCTTATATGCTCTTTAGCACGTGTTGATATGCTTCTACCGGTCTGGCCTATGTAAATCGCATTACACGATCCACAGGACATTTTATATATTCCGCTTCTGTCAAGGTTGTTGATTTTATCTTTACTGTTTTTAAGCTGGATTCCTAAATTATTATTAACCTTAAATGCTACGTTAACCGAATGTTTAATTTCATTGTGGATTTTTTCGCTAATTCTTCCTAGGTAGTTAATAGATCTAAAGAAGCGGTTCTCTTGTATAACGTTAGGGTAAATAAGTTGTCTTGATAGTTTTAATCGTTTTTTATGTAGTAAATTTTGTATCACCGTTGCCTTGTACCCGTTATTGATCGCAATGTGTATGATAGTCTTAAGTTCATTTTGGTAATCAAAATTATTCATTGGCACTGATACTAATCTATGTATCATGGAATTATATGCTGCCAGCTTATGATTCCATGAGTGGAGGGATTTTGCGTGGATTGTAGTGTCGCAAAAAGTTGGTTTCCTAAAAATTTTGAAATTATGATTTTTATCTACTCTAGTTATCGTTAGGTCTAGAAAATTGATGCTTTTGTCTATCTCTACTTCTAGCGTGAATTTAATTTTACTATGTATCAAGTTAGCTTTAAGTAAAAAATTACTTAGCTGTCTTTCCGTTCCTAGCCAACAAATCAAGATATCGTCTACATAGCGGTTTATCTTTCTTTTTTTTAAGTAGGGATAGATGAATAGGGCTAAGACAGGGTTAGTTGTGAACTTATTGCTTTCAATTTTTTAATTTTAAGTATAGAATGGTGGAAGGGAAAACAAATCTAAAAATCTATTGAAAAAACGCTATTCGTAACCCAACCTCGTGAGATTATTCTCAGAAATCAACGACGTTTTTATTAGTATTATTGATTTTTACAAACAGCTTTGTACCGGTTTATATCAGTTTTTAATTCTTGACATGCACGACATTAGACCTGATCTTTAAATAAATTACGTCAAATTAATTCTGAAAGTATAATATAATACATTCTACCAATAATTGGTAGTGTTCATATAAAATAGTCCACATATTTTTACAGACATTTTCCTATAAATTCATAGTTGATAAATATCACTATATTTATCTTGTCTCTTTGGTAATGAATAACACGCTGTTTTATTATGTATACATCTAAAAATTACGTATATGCTCAGGATTTATTTTAAATATTCACATAAGTAGCTAAACATAAAGAAGGATAACGTCGTCTCCTGAAAGAAAAAGGACTAGTTCTCGCATACGCTATAAACTCGGAAAGACCTCAATTCTATCCATCTAATCTGATGAAAGTACATAAAAAGACCCGGGCGTAGCACTGGAATCTCATTTCACGACTGCCAATAGACTATAGAGAGACCGTACTAGTATCAAAATGACATTACTCAGTACTCCATGCACTAGGGTGGCCGTGCCTTGTTTGATTATAAGTGGAGTGACAATGGACTTTATGGGAAATTAAGATATGTAAGTTTAAACAAGGAAAAATTTTAATAATCATTGAACTCTTTTTTCACGTGGCAGATACGTTTTTAAAAATACCAGTGTAAAAATGAAATAAAGTTCATAGAAAAATTTAAAATTGGTTCCCTGAATTAAAAAATCCGTTAAATTTGAAAAAAAAACAACATTTTGGTTAACTTTTCCGGTTCTAAGCTCAAGAAATGCGACCCCAATACCAACATTTTCTTAAATATCTATTTTAATATGGGTGATGTTTTTTAATGTTTATAATTAAGGTATTCTTATATCATAGTTTTTTGGACCGTTTGTAGTTTATATAAGTATGCGATAGCATCAGGTGATAAGCACCCGCAATAACGATCGTTCGTAAGATAGCTGAGAACACTCGTCAGTTGTCATTTCATATGTGTGCTGGGATGACGTCTTTTTACGCGCAACTTAAAATATGATTATTTATTAAAAAAACACGGATTTTTATAAAAAAAAAATGTATGAGGAATGATGCAGAGAGATATTTTAAAGCCCTTCGACTATTTTTTTTTGAAATTCATAAGAATAAGGCCAATAATGAGGAAACCACTGGGGTTAAAAAAGATCCCCATTGGCAGAGACGTATTTTTCTAGTCTCCGAGCCGCGAGAGTTAAGAAAATCTTGTAAAACTATCACTATTCCATTATAACACATTTTATGGGAATTCAATTTTATTTAAATATTCATATTTAAAAATAAATATTATATCACATGTCAAAATATTCACAATTAAATTTCATAAATAAAAACCACGATAAAAAATTGGCTTAGAAAATCTTGTAAAAATGGTTTTATGTATTTTAATTAAGAAAAAATAATACTCTTTATCGCTTTTTGATGATTTTTATGTGGGATTAGAAAAAAATCGCTTTCATCGCTGAAAATTCTGACTAGTAAAATGTGATGGAACCTAATAAAATCTTTCGGTTGTTGTTACCGTCTGAAGGTCTGGCTCGTGGCGTGTGCAAAGAGTGCGGCGCCGCACTAAGATTTTAGCGCTATCCACTAATTTAGATCTAGTTTTGCGACGCGCCAAGGGAGTGTCGCACACAGGCGCAGAAATCCACGAGCCGACCCTGGTGTTCACTATCAATATTTGGTGGAAAGGCATGAAACACTCATTTGAACTAATTCCACATTTATTTAATATTATCAAGACCGGTTTCGTTCATTTCTGACGAGAAAAAAAATATTATATCCGTGATGAGCGAAACCGACCCAGATAAATTTCAAAATTCGTAAAATGTGTATAAAAAAGGATTATTTTTTTTAAATTTATTTAAGGTGGTGATTTATGATTTAAAAATCGACTGCTGTGGTCTAGAGATGGTAAGAGCTTACTCTACTGATCATGTGGGCCTGGGTTTGATTCTAATTCCTGGTAAGGACAATGTCAAATTTATATTTTTCAATATAAATTTGAGATCTAAGACAAGGGGCTTGTGATGTCAATTTACTTCGAGTAGATATTGAGTGACTTACTACAAATTCTCATCGAGTTTTTCTCATATGATCTTACAGCTTTTGGCGCATAGGCATTAGCTTTAATTTTTAGCAAAAAAATAAAATAAATTAAATTGTCAAAAAACAACGCATGGTCACCCGACGTACATGAAATAAGTTTGGTTTCCTTCAATTCTGTTACAGTGTCTGAAACAAAACTTTACCCGTGGCCACCGGATTAGGAGCATTCATCTTAAGCAGATTCACATACCGCCAAAAATAGTATTTCAACCACTGGATGAATATCATTGATCTTAAATAAATGTGTCTCCCAACATAAAAAAAATCTCTCTTCGCTTCCACAGATATTGCTAAATTTGTATAATTTTCCGTACCCATTCCTTGGGAGGCTCAAATAGGGAATTCAAAAAAATGACACTACATTTGTTTAACCCTTTTTCACTGTATTGTCTATGACTACTATCAGACCAAGAAAGCTACCGAAGGGTGGAGCCATTTATTATAAATGCTTTGCTTGAAAGCAGGAAATGCCAACTTATATAATATTACTTAAGTACTATTTAATCAGATCCTCAAGTGGTTGACGATGATGAATTTAGTTGGCTGCAGAGTTTTTGGGCTTGAGAACTATACAATATTTTTTTAATTGATTTATGGAGTTGTGTTTAAAGACAAGAATATACCTATATCGAATGTGGAAAGGAAAAAGGACGTAACCCACAGTTTTTTCAAAACAGGTTTTTTTCGATAATCACAATGTATTAAACTCGATACACGTTCTATCAAAATGATGCAAGCTGCAAATGCCGACTTAGCATCTAAATTAAGCTTTTGAGTTTGAAAAAGATGAGCTTGTAAAATATTAAAACCATGAAAAAAGACTGAAATGAAAGCTTTTCTTAGACAGTTTCTTTAATTAATATTAGATTATGTCAATTAAACACCAGTTTAGAAGTCTCCGTGCACTTCAAGGTTGTGTATAATTCATAATTTACATATGGCCCAAAATCATCAAAACATGTTTTTTGCGCCTCCTGTAAAATTTGATATGTGTGGGTTAGGTCTTTTTTCCTTTCCACAGTCTACATGTTTTAACTCCTTTCTAAGCATCTGATTCTTAAAACGTGGTGTCGCCCACTCACTTTTTCTTAGACCTATCCATCTATTCTCGAGATCTTTTTTTTAAAGAGAGGCTAGCTACAAACAGGCTTTGAAGAACTACATCAGTTGAGAAAGGTTTCATTTGGTGTCTAAATGCTTCACATTAGGAGCGGACATTACTAAAAAAACTTAAAAATATCGCTAAACATAAAGAATAACTTTGCCTGCCTGACGCACACGAAACTTATTCCTCCCGAGAATTAGAATTAAAAAAAACATACTTTTAAAACAACCACATTTAAAAAAAGGTTTAAACGTTAATTTTCATTAGTCACAGAAAATCTCTTTAATATCACCATAATGTTTTAATCAGTTTCATGTCACTGGCTGTTAAAATTAATTAACTTTTAAGGGGCCCCCACTAACAAGAAGCCATTTAGTGTATATGACGATGGATATTTCTGCTTACTATCAGACCCACTCAATTGAAATGAAATTACTTTCAACAGAAAAGTAAAGTTTATAATCGGCTTATGAAGAGAGTCTGTCTTTCTGACTTCGTTTCAACAATTTGATTTATTCGAAAAACTAATTTAACTAGAATCCGCTGCGATAGCGTTCATCAATTAATAATAACAATTATTAATTGTCTTGATTTATAAATCTACCATTTATATTTTAAGTATGAAACCATAAAATAATATGAAAGTTTTGATAACAAAACATTTTAAGTCGATAAAACACAAATATAAACAAGTTTGTTGAACAATAATTTTAATTTGTTAGCCGTTTGAATACCGCGCAAAAAAAAGCATTGTTTTTGAGGGAAATAATTTTGCCTAATATATACTCGAATTCCGATAATATACACCGACGAGATATCTCGTCCAATTTTTCGTTCTCAACACGCTAGAGATGAGTTGTATCGTCGATAATTTATTCAATTAATAATTTCAAATTAAAGCCGGCGTGCTAGGTACAGACGTACTTTTTTCTACGGCAGCCAAAATGTTAAAAATCTATATTGATTCAGTATAGATGGCCGCCTGTGTGGTTGAGTGGTCAACGTCGTTGGCTACCGCTACAGAGGACCCGGGTTCAAATCCCGGTACGGACAGTTTTATAATTGATTTTTCAATCGATTTATGAATTTCTGTTCAAAGGCATGGATGTATGTGATGTCTTGAATTCCCCCCTCCCACCTATCCTATCCCATGAACGAGGCGTAACGAGAGCGATTAGCTAACCACTAGTCCTGTCTTAGCCCTATCCTTATATTCCTACTCTCGTTGGAAAAAGAGAGGTTGAGCAACTGAGTAACAAGCAGTTCTCGTAGAAATACTTCTGTTGAGATAAACTCCATTAGGAGTCCATATGCTCCATATTGGGAGCGGACATGGTAAAAAAAAAAAAAAAAAAATAGATGGCACTATAAATATTCATCAAAATATTGCTTATATTCAATTACAATACCAAGTATTTGATTTATTTAATTTATTGGACCTCACGGGTTTTAATCTCAGTACGAACAGCATTTTTCAATCGGTTTATCGATTTCCTGTTCGAAGACATAAAAGATTATAACTTTTTTAAGAAAATCTCTCTACCATTCCAGTTATAAAATAAGGAAGTGTAGCGAGAGATATAAGCCTACCATTATTCTAATCCTAGGCATATTCTTTTTACCTCTACTCTCATGAGCAACTGAGTAACAAACAATTCTCGTAAAAAACATTTCTGTTGAGATACATCCATTAGGACACCATGTGGTCTACATTTATAGAGGATATGAATTCAAAAAAAACATTTACATTGTACTATCAATTAAAATTAGTAGTGTGCGTGTTGAAAAAAATTAAACACTATCATCTGATGTAAAATCTCACTTTTTATATTTTTATTATTTTTATTTATTATTACATAATAACTGATAATATTTGTATCAACTAACCAACAGAAATAACTATATTTCAATAACAATTTCTTTAATTAATATTAAACTAACAGATTAAAAATAACAAAGTATTTTAGTTCTACAGTTTTTAATAATTTTATTCGTTGATAGCTATTTCGGCTCAAGTTATTCACTCTAACATCCATATTTATTAGAGTGAATAACTTGATGCATTGTGTATTTCTTCAGAGCCAGTATATATAGCTGAGCAAAATATTAGTTTAAACATAGTTCTGACGATGGCGCAAGCCGAAATAGCTATCAACGAATAAAATTATTAAAAACTGTAGAACTAAAATACTTTGTTATTTTTAATCTGTTATAAATGGAGTTCTAACAAGTAAATGCCAAATCAATTAATATTAAACTATGTCAATTAAACACCAGTTTAGAAGTCTCCGTGCACTTCAAGGTTGTGTATTATTCATAATTTGCATATGGCCCAAAATTATCAAACGCCACGTTTATTGCGCCTCCTGATATGTGTGGGTTACGTCCTTTTTCCTTTCCACAGTCGATATTATATATAACGCAAAGCTACTGAATAAAAACGCGATTTATAAAATCTTTCTGAATTTCTGAGAATATTTTTCAATTTGAAAAAGTACAGAACGAAGCTATTGGCCTCGAAAAAACAGATCAGTATTTACCGATAGGCATTATTTATTCGGTAAATTGTCAACTGAACTTTAGTTTAAAGTTCTCCAAAAAAATGGAGAAAAATCCAATCTATTCATAATGGTTTATATTGGGAAAGTTCTCCTTTTAACAAACGGCAGGACAATTGAAATAATCGAGTTTTTACATTTGAACTGGCAATTTATGAAAAAGAAAGTCGTTCATCATTTTCGGCGGAAAAATCGACTTTTTACGACATTTTTATGGACTTCCTCGCTCCGGCGCTGATCAGATAAATTCGTAATTTTCCATTGACTGCTGCTACTCTTTCATTGCATAGTTTTATTCGGCAGAACTTTGCGCAAGAATAACGCCATTTTTGTGTTAAAATATCTAGTTTAAAAATTGAGAAAATTTAACCGCCACTGACGCCATGACAGTTGTTAATGTTGCAGTTTACAAGAGAATGTGTATCACATAATATGGGATATAGAAAAGATCGCCACATACTGTCAGTTGAAACAAGTTGGTTTTTAATTGTCACATTACCACCCGTTACCCACGGTCATCTTCCGTTACGCAATAACGATCAAGAAAAGAAAAGACATCATCTTCATATTATGTACCCGATACAGAACTGCATAGAGCGTATATTTTAACCATGCATTATGCTTAAGAAAAAAAAGACAATGTGACTCGCTCAGTTATTTATCTGAAAATTTTCCTACGGTGCTAAAAAATACTTCCGATGTGCTAGCCCTTAAAGAAGCAAGCGAAAAACATATTTTTTTAAAAATGTACGTTTACATGTTTTTTCATTTGATTTTTTAAGGTCCAGCAGCATATCAAAAGTATTTGTTAGCATCGTAGGAAAGTGTTAAGTTTGTAACCGTATATCGAGAATCCGCGGTGCCAGTAGAGTTTAGTCTACTTAAATCAAGAATATTCCGTTCCGTGAATAAATTTCGCCTTGGTTGAGATCAAGTCAGCGTGACCTATTGGGCACGTATGAAGGCGGACTCTACTCGTTCGGCATTCATCTCAAAACAGTCACACAGTACTTTATGAACGTCGTTATGGTTGTGCCATACAATTCCCATGACCTAGTCAATCAGTTGATATTATTAGCTGTGTAAATCAATTAGTACTTAGTTGGATCTAAAAAAATCCCACTGTTCTTCCATGTAAAGCGTCCAGTATCAAACAGATTTATTATATCCACAATTCAATATTTATTTCAGTTTCGAAATCATAATAATCGACTTTAAACACTGATTTATTAGCAAAAGTGGTCAATTCAAAGTGATACTGTTATCACACCGGCCAAGTCGATCAGATCGCAAGATTTGAATCAGCTGAAAGAATATCATTAAGTAATTTTTAAAGAATGTAAAAACATAACGTTAAATTTCTGTGTTTTTCGTCGTTATTTGAGTTGATTGCATTTAAACTTGAAATGATACTGACTTGGCCGTGTTTAATACTACACGATTAAACATGCTAAAATTACTATAATACAACCTGTGCCTAAGAAAGAAGTGGGCCAGAAAATAATCAACGTAGTCAAATCAGATTTAGTAGAAAATAAATTTTATTCCATTATCTTAACAATTTATCAAACTTACATATATTTTTTTATAAACATTAATAAATAGTTTATTAAATATTCGAATAGTTTATTAAATAATAGAAAGACCAATATCAGCCGCATATATTCGATTAAGATCCCTGGTTATGATAAGTTTCAGATTGGTTTTGCGTTGATCGGTGTTGCAGATAAGGAAAAAAAATGCACCACTGCACTATTTTATGATAGACTCATTTAACCATCGCGGTGTTTACCGAATCCAAAACATTGATTCAAACTCCACAAAAATATCCGTTCGTTAGTGATAAAACATGAAGCTTTAATTACAATATCGACCGTAGAAAGGAAAAAGGACGTAACCCACAGTTTTTTTAAAACAACTTTTTTTTAATAATCACAATGTATCAAACTTGATACACGTTCTATCGAAAGGATGTAGGCTGAAAATGTTGAATTAGTATTTAAATTTAGCTTTTAAGTTTGAAAAAAGATGAGCTTGTGAAAATTGAAACTAAGAAAAAAGTCTGAAAAAACAGTTTTTCCTAGACAATTTCTTTAATTAATATTAGAATATGTCAATTAAACACCAGTTTTGAAGTCTCCGTGAACTTCGAGGTTGTGTATCTTTCATAATTAGCTTATGGCCCAAGATCATCAAAACACGTTTTTTGTGCCAACTTTAAAATTTGGTATGTGTGAGTTACGTCTTTTTTTCTACAGTCGAATACTATCAATGAAATTTGATGAACCCTAATAGAGAGGAAATATTTATTATATAAAGTTTGTTTTAAAAATAACATTAAGTGTCAACATTTTTACTAAATATTTTATAATGTGTTTTATAAAATTAAACATATGATACAAGTAGAAATTGCAATATCAAACGAATATATCAATACCGGTATTTTGGTATTTCAACTATCAATACTAGGTTCTCCAATCCCGTGATACCGTCCAATGATATGATCCCGAAATCTCGGGATTGTGACAACTGACAGTATTAATCCCGGGATGTAAGGATTGAGAAAATGACAGAAAGTTGAGTGAACTGTAAAAAAATAAAGGTATTTTTTTGGAACTCCGTAAATTAATTGGATTCGAAATTCTCGGAAGAACTAAAAAAAATAAAGCTCCCACGCTCTTCATTTTGGGAAATTCGCAAATTCTCAATCCAAAATTTATACACGATTTTATGTAGAATGTGGATTGGAAAAATTGTCAATCCCAAAATGCCGGAATCACAAAAAGAGTACGGGAATGGATGCCTTAAAAAAACTACCAGTTAGAATCGTATTAGGTACTAAGAAAGTACACAAAATCATTTATATTTCAATATTTCATATAAATCAACGCCATTTAAAAATATATCATAGTCATAAATGGTTGATTTTCATAAATAACAAACGGTTTCTTAAAATAGTAATGCATCATTGAAAGGTTCATCAATTGTAAGTAAATTTAAAATATTTCAATTCCTCGCGAAAAATTCTAATATGAGTATGTGTACATTCCAATTTTCTAAATACATACAGTAAAACCCCCATTTACACTATATTCGGAACGTGTAATTGGGGGTAGTGTAATTGGGGGTGTGAATCTCATACAAAATTAGGGATTTGGTTTTTTTTCGAGGAAAATGCAAAACTAAGATTTCCCTAGTTTTCCAAAAAAAATATGAAATATTTAGTTTTTGTAGTAGTGAATATTCCGCACACAGACAGACGCCCAGCTATGCTTGTATAGTCTGGCACGTGTTAAATACACAGACGCTAGCCATCATTTTACTGTATGCGCGGCACAGACCACCGTCTCGTAGTAACGACAATGGAATGCGACCGTGCAATTGGGTGATTTGCGGCGAATATTTCAAGCCAGCGCGTAATTAGGGGTAGTGTAATTGGGGGTCTTACTGTACTGGTATTTTTATTTTTACAAAACCGATATTGTGAATGCTGGAATCTCGGTTTCAGTAATATCGTAATTGTATTCCCTAGATCAGGGGTCACCAAACTTTTTGAGAAGCGGGCCGGAATGAAATTTTTAAAAACTAAGGGGGCCGGACGACAAATAAATTCTTATTGGAACCCATTCAGAATATTATTTCATTTTATGTGATTACATAATAATAAAAATTTAAACAAACAAATGAGAATATTTGAGAATTTTTTGAGTAAACGAACATCTGGTCGTCTCGCCTCCAATTTCTATCCAACTTTCTACACTTTGAGTCCCCTACTAGATAGTTGTATGACAATTGATGATTTTAAATAAATAGTTCACAACTAAATCATGAAAAACTATATTTCTTATATGAATAATTTCTATGCGAAAATCCAGAACTTTTCGCGGGCCGGATGAAAATCTTCGGCGGACCAGATCCAGCCCGCGGGCCGTAGTTTGGTGACAGCTGCTCTAGATACAAGCTATTTGTTACAAATATTCTTAGATAATAACAAATGGTAATATAATGCATTTGTATTATATTTCATAGACAACATCAACACATATTTTTATTTTTTTTTAACCATATCCGCTCCCAATGTGGAGCATATGGACTCCTTATGGAGTTTATCTCAACAGAAGTGTTTCTACGAGAACTGCTTGTTACTCAGTTGCTCAACCTCTCTTTTTCCAAAGAGAGTAGGGATAAAAGGATAGGGCTAGGATAGGATTAGTGGTAAGCTAATCACTCTCGATACGCCCCGTTCATAAGATAGGATGGATGAGAGGGGGGAATTCAAGACATCACATACATCTATGCCTTGGAACAGGAATTCATAAATCGATTGAAAAATCAATTTTTAAAACTGTCCGTACCGGGATTTGAACCCGGGCCCTCCGTAGCCGAAGCCAACAACGTTGACCACTTGACCACACAGGCGGCAATATTAGTCTCCAGATTTAATGGAAATATGCAGTAGAATTTTTAAATTCAAATAAATATATATGTTATGTACGGACTGCGGCGGGAGATATTTTATCGAAAGTTCTCGTATTACAATTTATTTTGCGTAAAGTCTCTTTTCACGTTTACGGGGATGAATTTAATGGTATTTCATCCCCTACCTGGCAGCCAGCTAGACGCTCACCCTTCCAGCACATTCGGTGACGTATCAAACACCTTGACGACTGAAAATATGACGAAAGCTTCCAGATTCGAACTCAGTATATAATACATATGTTAAGGTTCTTTATCTTTTCCTGATAAACCTTTTTTCTTACTGATAAAGTCGTTTATTTTTTTGAATTATACATAATGCTAAAGCTTACTGTGGATGCAATATTTAATTTAATATTGAATACAAGTTGTGCGCGAATCCCGCTATTTCAAACCCCAACATCTACAGATTTTTTATAAATCATATCAGTGTATATCAATTTAGTGATTAGACATTAGTCAAACATCTCCAAATTACTCTTAAATTAAAAAAGAAATATTCAATTGTTAACCGTAAATGAAGTATTATGCATATTTTCCCGAGTTATATATATATATTATTAACAGCTGCTTACAGATAAGGTACTTAAGTTGAGTTCAGAGTTAGGACATAAAGAAATATTCGGGTAATGATCCAGACAACACCATTTTTTTTTAATTCTGTAGAAGGTGTTCGGTTATATTACTGCACCTGGAAGAACATCAAATTTATACGCATCTGCAAATTAAATTCTAATTGTTTAGTATTAAAATTTCGCACCAAATGCTTGGGTTACATATTTACTTGCCCCTCGTATAACACGGCTATATGTTTTCACAAAACCTTCGTCGTTTGTAAATCAGGTGTTATTATGGCTAAGCAAAATTATAGTTACTATTCTAAAATATCTAGTATAGTTTAGTAAGTAATTATCTAATCGATCTCTCAGTATCTCGTTTTAGGATCGCGTGGGCGGAGAGAATTAAAAAAATACAAAAAATCTATACTTTTGAACTCGAATCAACAAACCGATTAAAAATCAACTTATAAACTTGTCCGTACAGGGAATCAAACCCTTTCCCATCGTCAGTCACTAATAAGAAATAAAAATATATAGTTTTGTGGTGTCAGCTAGGGCTTATACAAAAATCGGTTTTTGAATTCCAATGTATTATCCTATAACTTAGCTTCAGCAGGTTTTTTAAGTTTCACAAAAGGGGTCATTTATTAAAACCAGCGATTTTTTAATCATCGTTTATTATAAACAATGTCAAAATAAGTTAACAAAAATATAAAAAGATATTAGATTAACCAATTGGCTGGCCCCAGGCGCAATATAATTCTCAGGCTCTGTTTTCGAGTAACAAAAAAACGTCGTAAATTTATTCGAGAAGTTCATATTATCGAATGCATAAATTGAAAACGTTACTTATTTAACAAAAACAGTTGATATTATTATAATATTATTGAAAAGTAAATAAAAATATCTAAGTAATAAAATATGTTTATTTTGAGGTCTCTTAACTCTTGCCTCGTGTGCTTGTGGGGTAATCTCCATTTTGTAAATACGTATTTAAAACTTAAAATAGATTTCCTATAAGGGCACAAACTATACAAGATAAGATTGAATATGATAAAGGAGACACGTGTCATTACAAGTTTAGAAGAAAACAATGCGGGATAGGCGAGTGATAGGATCGCACGTGTAGTTACAAATACTATATATAACCGCGTACTTCGGAATTTTCTCGTATGAATGCCCAACAAGCAGAACTGCTTACAGCGGTCAGCCTCCGACCGAACCCTATTGATTCCGCTAAATTGATTTCAACCAAAACCGATATCGAAACATTCGTAAAATTTGCGACATCATTAATATTAAAACGGGAGGTAGCCACTTCATGTATAGAGTCAACGCAAAGTAAATTCAATTTAACCACTCTGTGAATTTGAAATATTCGGATTAACATACTTTGTTGATATAAAGAGATGTTTTTGGCATAGCTTACAGCTTAAAATTGAGAATAAAATAGTGATAGTCATAAATCTTAATCAAAAGACGAGTTAATTCATTACTGGACACAGTAGTTTCGTTGTCAAACTCTTTGTGCCTGACTAGTCTATAAATAGGGCAACTCGTCAATATAATGTTATAAAGCAGAATATTGAATATATTGTATACAAGTGTCATTTAATGCATGAAAAAAATAAAGAGTTGCGCTATTTAATACAACCGTTAATTGGAGAGATCAACCACGTCACTTGGTAAAGCAAATTACCAAACCATTAAACTATTTTCGGTATACTGACTGATTGTGTTTATTTTGTTTTTGAATGATTTGATTTTCGTAAAGAATTACTGGCCGCTTGCTCCTAAGACAATTCGTGAGAATATAAATAATTGTTCGTTACGCCAATAGATAATGTTAAACAAAACAAACGTATATGAAAGTAGTGGTGTACGAAATCGGGTAATAGTTAAAATCATTTTTGTGTATCGATTATCATTAGGGCATCCAATCCCGTAACCTTTTTGTGATCCCGGTATATTGGGATTCACAATTTTTTCATTGATTATTCACCATAAAATCTTGGAGAAATTGTGGATTCGGAATTGAGGGATTTTAAAATAACCTACAAAGGAAAGTAAAAAAAAAATAGAAATTCTTTTGTTCACCGATTTTCAAATCCTGGGAATTTGCGGATTTCTTACAATGAAAAATGTGAGACCCATTTTTTGTTAGGTCTCGCGCGGATTTCAAAAAGTTTTACTCGCTGGCCGATATCAAGAACCCGGGAATTTACGGATTTCCCGAAATGATACAATGTGAGAGCATTTTATTTTAGCTCTTCCGCAGATTTCAAAAATATTTTGTCACTGCCCGAATTCAAAAAGCCAGGAATTTGCAGAATCCAAAATATTATAAAAATATGGTACAACTTTTTGTTTTTTCTGCTCTGTCGGTCATTTTAAAAACAATACTCACTGAAAATTTTCAAAAATTCAGGAATTCCTTTTTTATCACTCGCGGATTTCACTTATATTATCACAAAAAAAAGGGACGGGATCCCGGGATCCTAGAATTGGAGACCCTAATCGTTATTGCGTTAGAGAAATCATCGATATTATACGTTCAACGAATTATTTCGGGATAGTATCATTTCATCATGGGAAAGGGATGAACTGTATCCAAAAAATAAACTTTAAATTTTATATGACCATACCCTTATACGTCTCTGTCACTTGGCAGTAACAGCGCGGCAGTAACACGTATGTAGGTATAACGGTTCTTTCCGATCGTCAATTTGCAATTTCAACGGTGGCTGGTGAATCTAATTTTATCTGTCATTTCCTCCCTGGTTATGGAAAGGAGATTGCCGCGGGAGATTTTTCAGACTGACTTTTCGTCCAGCCAATCAGGGCGTTGGGTTTCCGCTTCCGATTGAGTTTTCGCGGCAAACTCGACGTCTTCGATTTTCAAACAGACATCATACAGGGTGCTTAGTTTATTTAAAAATACTACACGTGATATTTATCACTTCCTATTATTTTTGCTCTTAAAAATAGCGCTTTACAAAGCTTAAAAGATTTTATGCTCCACGAATTCTTTCAATAAAGATTTTCCGAAATGACTATATCAATCTTTTACGCCAGGATCGCCAGATACGCTTTATCGCTGGCGCATATGCAAATAACTAGGACTTTATGAAATACAGAGAGCGAGTAGACCTCAACTTTTTTTATCTTGAGGCATTGGTTTTCTGTACATTTATGTTCACCTCACAAAGTCTTGTGCTGTTGATTCTAAGACACGCCAATTCCATATTAAAAAAATATAAATTCGCTTTATATTTCTCACACAACTGGATATTTATTATTTTTTTAAGCCATGTCCGCTCCCAATGTGGAGCATATGGACTCCTTATAGAGTTTATTTCAACAGAAGTGTTTCTACAAGAACTGCTTGTTACTCAGTTGCTCAACCTCTCTTTTTCCAAAGAGAGTGGGGATAGAAAGATATGGCTAGGACAGGACTAGTGGTAAGTTAATATTCATAGGATAGGATGGGTGGGAGGGGGGAATTCAAAACGTCACATACATCCATGCCTTCGAACATAAATTCATAAATCGATTGAAAATCAATTTATAAAACTGTCCGTATCGAGATTTGAACCCGTGCCCTCCGTAACCAAAGCCAACGACGGTGACCACCCGACCACACAGGCGGCTGGATATTGCTGTGTAAAAAAATATTTAATTCACACAATTAAAAAACCGTGTTATTTGAAAAAAGAACAAAAAATTGTATATTGTATAAAAAGGTCATAATGAAGACCCAATAAATAAATTTCAAAAAATATTAGTGTTCATTGTCACTTGATTACATACGGGGACTTTTATGAAGGACTGGACTTAAATCGCTTCCATCGCTAGAAATTTCTAACGCGTCTTATGTGTAGGATGTAATGAAGCCTTTTGTTTGTTGCTACTGTCTTGTGTTGTTGATATTCTTGTTATTAGAAATTCCGTTATCCGCTTTTGTGTTTTTTGGTTCTGGGAATCGTGGTAGAAAAAATAATACGTGTACAAACATAGTATTCGTGTTATTTCAAAATCGTGTTAAAAAATAATATTAAAAAGAACTAAAGAAATACAATATGCGTTGGTACATAATATGGAACACCCTCTTTTGTTTGTATATAACAAACCGCCCTTTGATTTAGGACTGTCAAAAATATATTGGAGAAATACCTCGAGTGTGCAAAACATCGTTTATTCTGGAGGATGTCATATTATTATTTATAGAGAATATTTTTTTCCGTTTGAAATTGCTTGTTGTGCGAGTCTAACCGCTGACGCTCGCTTACAACCCCCATCCCCTTTGGCACGCCACTGATTTTTTTAAGATAATGTATTCAATGGTTTGAAAAAAAATATCATTGGGATAATTATAATACTCATAATTCAACATCAAAGTAGTATTTTCTGTAAGTCAGTGGCTCAACATTTCACTTCGGCTAAGGGTTAAAAAAAGGGTATGTAGTTTGAAAAATATTAGCAGCTCTCTAGTCATTCTTTGTTTTTATTTACATTTAAAAGCATTTATCATTCGGTGAAGAGCCGCAAGCAAATTAAGCATAAAGTAAAATTAGTAAATAAACTGTTCATTTTTAAACCTCACAATTGTAAAGGTGCTAATTAGGACCTCCAATCACGGGATCCTGACTTATTCTGCGATCTCGATTACCTGGGACGCTTACCCTAAAATAACGTAGTGCGACAGTGATTAGTCAACCACTTGTCCTGTCTTAGCCCTATTCTTCCTCTTCTACTCTTTTTTAATAAAAGAGAGGTTGGGCAACTGAGTCACAAGCAGTAATTTTTTATGTTGGGAGACCTCTATTAGAAGACCATATGATTCGCATTGCGAGTGTGCATGAATGGAAAAAAGTATTTTTAATATAACTAGATCGAGTTTGAGTGTAGTTGAAGTGTAACCTCGTAAATCGTGGGATAATTTTTTCATTACTTCGATATTGAACATGAACTTTAAACGAATTTTGAATGCATAGAAGCCATTGTATATGTAGGTTGTAGCAATATTAACAGGTTTCAGAATTGATGATTATTTCAATAGTATAGTATTATTTTAAGAACTTATTAGTAATGTATAAAAATATCCCGTTTTTAAACATTTTTTATAATACCTGTTTTATAATTGATAATTGCAGTATTGATAATACCGGAATACCAGTAAAGCAATCCTTAGTGAAGAAGATTGCCATCTGTCAACGCTGTTGACCCTAATGGACATACTCATTTGGTTATATCAAGGGTTTTTTTTGGCCTTAAAACAAATTCTTAATGTTTCATATCGACTGTGGAAAGGAAAAAGGACTTAACCCTCAATTTTCCAAAACAGCTTTTATTCGATAATCACAATGTATACAACTTGACACACATTCTATCAAAAGAATGGAAGCTGAAAATGCCGAATAAGTATCTAAATTTAGCTTTTAAGTTTGAAAAAGATGACCTTGTAAAAAATTAAAACCAAGAAAAAACACTGAAATAAAGGTTTTTCCGAGACAATTTCTTTAATTAATATTAGGTTATGTCAATTAAACACCAGTTTAGAAGTATCCGTGCACTTCGAGGTTGTGTATAATTCATAATTTGCATATGTCACAAAATCATCAAAACACGTTTTTAGCGCCTCCTGTAATATTTGATATGTGTGGGTTACGTCCTTTTTCCTTTCCACAGTCGATATCATTGTTCTCAATAATTATAATTTCCCAATTCGGTATTATTGACAAACAAAACGGAATTGAGTTGGAACAGATTATCTCTAATTGCTTAATTATAGTCGAACTATAGACTTGGATTTATACTAGCATTGCTTAAGAACCAGCATAAAATATTTTTAATATATTATTTATAAATGATATCTGGCTTTCGTTCTACAGGATGATATGTACGACAAGAACTTTTTGGCCTTTGAAAGGAATAAAACATAGATAATAATGATAATACAACGTTGATAAGTCATATTGTGCTGGTTGCCGTACAGAAGAAGATAAGGTTCATTAAAACTTTTGCTGGAAAACATGGCGATGTGAAAAAACAGAATTATTTTCCTTGCCGTCAAACGAACGTTGCTTTGTTAGCCTCAGAAGAAATAAAAGTATTGTATTAAAAACATTCGTAATTAAGCGAGAAGGGAAATTAATTTCAACGCTCTTTTGTATGTGGTGAAATATTTAAATGATAATATTATTCACAGTCATCAGGGATAGGCTCGCTGTGTGTTCGAAATTCACAACAATGATTGTCATATTTTAAATGTTCGCGAAATCAATTTATTCAAAGAACATTTAGTTTGAAGAAAATTGTCGCGACTTGATCTGAATCGTATTCGATATTGTAACTTAATCTAATATGTTCAATATTTGCCACCAATCTAAATTATTATTTTTTAATCCATGTCCACTCTCAATGTGGAGAAAAGTGTCTCATAATTATTTAGGTATCTTAAAAGATTTCTACAAGAACTGCTGAGTTACTGAGTTTCTCAACCTCTATGTTTTTCAACTCTCGCGGCTCGGAGACTAGAAAAATACTTCTCTGCCGATGGGGTCGCTTAGGGACCCCGGTGGTTTCCTCATTACTAGCCTTATTCTTATGAATTTTAAAAAAAAATAGTCTCAGGGCCTTAAAATATCTCTCTGCATCATTACTCATACATTTTTTTAAAATAAAAATTCGTGTTTTTTTAATAAATAATCATATTTTAAGTTGCACATAAAAAAGACGTCATCCCAGCACACATATGAAATTGCAACTGACTCGTTTAGCGCAGCTATCTTACGGACGATCGCTTATCGCCTCATCGCGTTATCGCGTATTTATATAAACTACAAAAGGTCCAAAAAACTATGATATAAGAATACCTTTATTATAAACATTGTATCACTCATATTAAAATAGATATTTAAGAAAATGTGGGTATTGGGGTCGCATTTCTTGAGCTTAGAACCGGAAAAGTTAAGAGAGTATGGATAGTAAGGATAAGGCCAATACAGGACTAATAGTTATTTTATCGCTCGCGCTTCACTATGTTATTTGTTTTTCATATCCTAACTAATTTATAATATACAGTCATAAATAGATTAAAAAAATAAACTTTAACGTTTCGAATTCAGTAAATAAAATTTCCCTAATGAGAAACAGTTTCCTTGGTATGTTACTCTACATAAATATTCTTCATTATTTAATATAATTATATAAAAACTGCGTGGTCAAGTGATCAACGTCGTCAGCTACGTTCACGGAGGTCACGGGTTCGAATCCCATCACTGACATGTTTTTAAAAATTGATTTATACATTTATATCCGTTTCCTTTCCACACTTTTTATCATCAAAACGGACGTTGCCAGAGTGATTAGCTCACTACTATTCATGTCCTAGTTACATCCTTCTATCTCTTTTTGAAAACATAGAGGTTGAGCAACTGAGTAACTAGCTGTTCTTGTAGAAACACTTATGTTGAGATAAACATCATCAGGAGTACGTATGCTCCACATTGGGAGCGGTTAAAAAATATGATAAAAATAAGCAATTTTAAATTTGAATTTTCTTTGTTATATTATGAAATCCACTTTACTGGACTAATTTTATTGTTGCAAAAGACGTGCATAATAAATTTAATTAATTTAGGAAATTTATATATTATAATATATATATATATATCTACTTTAAAAAAATACATTTCCAATAAGTACTCTACGTTGTATCTACAACCAACTGTTACGACATTATATTTGTCTTACAAGGTTTAGGTATTCATACTACACAAATTATGAATCGGGTTTTAAAAATTTCATGCATGCACTGTATGTACGTATTTCGCTAAAAGTATTATATAACCTTATTAGGATAATGAAACAGCTTTTATCTCGAGCTCTCCGTAAAACTTTTTAACTATGCAAATGGTTTGTAATTTACTTTAAACATAACTACGTTGATATGCCCACCAGAGCTGACATACCAGATTTATCTCAATATCACTATTTTTCCCATTCGTTATTCATATCTGGACATTTACGAAGGATTTGATCAGCATCCATGCTCATTTTGCCGCACTCACATTTAATATAGTTAACATAAACAGCTATAAAGCAAGGATCAAAATGTAATACTTTATGTAAGGAAATCATTTTAAAGTTCGCCTGCCCGTTAATATAAAATTAAAATAACCTTAATGGATTCAAAGAAAAAAAAATACGAATAGAAGCGTTTTTATTCTTTTATATAGGCGCTGATAAGCCCATTGCTGCGTCTGACAGCCATGATAAAATGAAATCATTCCCTTTATTTTTCCGTGATTTTTTGCAATTTCATAATAAACGATCATTGATAATTATTATTATGCGGGATTTATATGGCCGTGCATTGAGGGCTGTGATTCTCTTTAAAAAAATAAAACCTAATAAATATGTACTTTTTGGACATTTATTAATAGAACATCACAAACACTTACCATAGTAATACACGATGGGTCATTTCCACTATCATTTATCCAAAAAAAAAAAATCAAAAACGGAAATTACCGTCAAGGAATTATAGCCCTGCTAGCGACATATATAAACACAAAGAAAAAGCTCTTTTTTGAAATCGATGTATTTATTTATTGTTAAAAATCAAAATTACAGTACATGACATAACAGCTGACGCCAATTCGCCATGCACTTTAAAAATATAATAAGACAAAATATAAAATAAAAATACACAGTACATCAAATTCAACATAAAAAAACAAGAAATACAAAAGAAAAATTTATCAAACAGTTCACAAATACCATCACCAAAAATGTCCACTTCTCTAGGCAATGCGTTGATTAGTCGAACGGCCCTTGGAACTGGTGACTCATACCTCCTAAGCGAGGTATAAGTTTGTAGAAATAAAAGTTTTTGCTCATTGTTTCGCCCACGTAAGAATAAATTGGGAGCATGTAAATTAATAGTCATGAGAATTTCAGGATTATTAACTCGGCCCCGAAGAAGAAGAGAAAAATGATTTAAGCTTGAAAACGATCTTCGAGCTTCAAGTGAGTGAAATAATAACATTCCTAAAAGAAATTTGGTGGGGTAGTATTCCTTTAAGGAATTATCAAGGGGGAAGAATTTAAATTTTTTGAAATAATAATATCTTAGAAATTTCTTATGGATTCTCTCCAATTTCAGCTTGTATGAACTTTCATATGGGCTCCAAATGATGGATCCATATTCAAGCTTACTTAAGACCAAAGAAACATAAAGCGTCCGAAACACAATTGGGTTTTGAAATGGTTTGCTTTGTCTAACAATAAACCCAAGAAGTTTGCACGCAGTGCAATAGAAGTTATATGTGAATGAAAGGTGAAAGAGGAGTCAAATCTTATACCAAGATCAACAACTTCAGACAAACGCTTTAAAGCATCATTAGATATCACATAGTTATATGTGATGGATAATCTTGAGCGAGAGAAGGAAATACAAAAACATTTTGAAATGTTGAAGTCGAGTTTGTTTTTTATAGACCAATTTAAAATATTATTCATATTTTGTTGCAGAATAGTACAGTCAGACTCATTACTGATACGTAAAAACAGTTTTAAATCATCAGCAAAGAGCAGATACTTTATTCCACGTATACATTCTATAATATCGTTGATAAAAATAAGAAATAAAATTGGGCCAAGATTAGATCCTTGAGGAACGCCGGAATATGTTGGAAAGACGTTTGATATGCACCCAGCGTAATCAACATATTATAGATTACAAAACAATATCTTTGAAGTTGAAGTATCATACTATGATCCCAAGAGATGTTACTATATGCATGATACTTTAAAACTGTTAAATACGTTTTTTGTAGTCTTTAAACCGCGTCTCAAGTACTGCGTGTAAACACGCACATTTTGTATGGCCGGCCCTACGACCACGAAATTATATGGCGTGTTAACACGTCCGTGACAGAGAACCGATTAAATGATATGTTACTTGTTTATACTGCCCGTTTGTGGCACATATTCAATATAAATCAATGGATCCAAAATATTTATTCGTTTTTTCACTTAATAATTTAAAACAGATATTTATAATCTGTTTTCTTCGTTATCATAGATAAACTCTTTACAAAGAAATAGCTCATTTATAACTTTCATCGTTATAATACAAACATGTCCACTCCCAATTTGGAGCATATGGACTCACGATGAAGTGTATCGCATCAGATTTTTTTCTACGTGAACTGCTTGTTACTCAGCTGCATAAAATAAGGACAGCCTACTAAAAAAATATATTTATAAATGTCTTGATACATGCCATTTTTGAATTTCAGATTTATGTGCGTATATATGTATGTACGCGGAGGCATTTTAAATGGATGATGGTAAATTTTGGTGTTTAGTTTTTTTAGTAGAATTTTTTTTTTGTTAGGTCATGTTACATTCAATGGTATGTAGCAATTCTTCACTGTAACGCCACGTGCAAATGTCACGAAAAAAAACAAATTAATAAGTTATTTTTAAATATTATTAAAATGCCCCCGGATAACAGGAAATTGCCTTTGTATTCTTATATAATTTATACCAAAGCTTATTTTTGTTTTGGAGAGCTACATCACAAATTAGAGGGGTCACAAATTATTGGAAGAGCTATAAAAAAGGTCCAACGCTGAAAAATTTAGAAAATCCGCAAATTCCCGGAATTTTGAAATTATTTTTTTTATGAAAATACAAAACAATGAGGGCCACAGAAAAATAAAGACACTTAAATGGGGCCACGGGTCCAAAAAGGTTTAGAAACACTGATTTATACAATCAAAATACAAATTACGGCTTTCTCAATTATCCGCACTACCTTCATCTTCAATGAGTCCGTATAATTATTGAGTTTCTACTGTTTCATTTTTGTCCATCTTTTGATGTTAAATTTTTGCTAGCACATCTTTGAGCTATAAATAGGTGGGCGATGGTTTTTAACGTAAACATTTTGCTCATAAAACCATCAGATTATTGTTTGTTCAATAAAAGGAAATTTTAAGCGAGGTAATTTATTTGGATACAATGATTATGCCTCGTCAAATTGCTATTCTGATAATCGCTCGATGTAATTAAAAATGATTTGATTAGTGGAAGCCATTTTGACTGTTTTGTTTATGACAAAGGCCGTCAGATGGCGTTGGGAATAATTATTATTTAAAATTAATCGCTTAGTACAAAACGACTGATTGATTGATCACAATTCCAGTGTTAAACAAACTTCTATTTTGACGGATTTTCACAAGCTCTTTGTGAATTAATTTCGATATACTTTGAACAACATAACAATCAATAAACACATGATTACATTTTGTGACACGAGTACAGAAAATAAAAATGGTTAAATACTTAACGTGTGACATAGAACACTTCTACATATCTACTCATTTTTTAAATATTTTTTTTAGTGCGTTCTTTGTTTCCTGTGTTCACATGTGAAAAGGCATGGTTATAAAAGTGGTTGTTCCGGCCATATATATTTTAATTAAACATTCGCCCAAAATTAACTCATCTCCATTTCGTAGACAACGTTTTAAACGCATATTTAAAGCTTGAACGTTCGAAGAGAAATGTATCTGGCCATATATTTCTTTCGACTTATACGAGGCCAAAATGAGAATTCCACCATTCTTGAGAATGTGAATCTAAATGTTCCTGATTATTTTTTGAGAAATCGTGGACATGAATTGTTTGTTCTCCCAAGGTGTAGAACCAGCCTGCCAATGGGGATGCCACTGGGGAGAGCTTTAACGGTGTTCAACAATATTGCTTCGGATGTCGACATATTCCACGTAGACGTGGGTGAGTTCCGACGAATACTATTTTTTATGTATTAAAGTAGAGTTCGTCGGAGCTTACTCAGTTGACTTCCTTGCCACTTTTTTTTTTACTGCTTTTAATATTAAATTATACTTTTTTTTCTCCATTGTAAAAGTTTTAAATTTATAATTTGTCAACCTTGTACAATGTTAATTAAATAAATAAATAAATATTGTAGACCATTTAAGAAAAGGGACTATCCATCACACAAAAATACAATATCATGAATATTCTTGATGGTTATTTGAGAAATTGTGGACATGATTTTATTTCACAATGTATTAAAACTTAACTTATAATACAATGCCATAAAAAAAAATCAGCGATATTGATTTTGACGTTAATTAAGTAACACCGTTAATCTCGCTAGGTATAATTTTGTATTAATTATTAATTCAATATACCTATAGAATATCTAGTTATAAAACAAATTTAGCAATGTGGTTGTGTCTTGTTTTAGTAACAGTACTGTAAGCGTGATTAATAATTTATGTAGAATAAGACCTCACACTTTGAGAACTATTGAGGAACAAATGAACGAATGAAATTTGAAAAGGATTATGCATGATTCTCTTTCGTTTCACATATTAAATCATCTCATAATTAAATTCACGCAACATAAATTTGTAACTGCATCGTTTCGAAAATCAAACACAATGGTGTGAATACAGCTTTATTGAAAACAAAAGAACGACGCCGTTTTTTGAAAATAGAATTTTAAACGTCATTCATAAACAGGTGAACAAAGGCCAATTTGTATTTTCCTTTACTTCAGTATTGAAAAGTATAAATTGAATTTAGAATTCTAATAAACATTGTTCGAGCGTGTTTTGTTAGACCGGAATATGGAGTATATCCGGAAAGTGAAAGAAATTTATTCTAGACAGACTGAGCTCCAGTATTAAGGAAGCTTAGAATAATAATTCCGTATGTTATTTTTTGTGATAACTGATGAATAAATAAACTATAAATATTGTTTATTTATTCATAATACTATAGAAATTGAAGAAAGTTGTTCCAAACAGTGTCAGCGTGAGGTTAATTGGCGCCCTATGCAACATTTGCCTTAAAATCGTGTAGAATTTTGGGATCCGGGATCGATAATTTTTTGCTGTTTGATTTTGAAATCCTGGGAATTTACAGATTTCCTAAAATTAAAAAATGTGTCATTTTTTGTGTGTGATTAATGTTTTTGTGTGTGTGATTCATCCCAGAATTTCCAATTACAAAATCCAAGGAATTTGCGGAATTCCTAAAATGAAAAAAAATTGGACCTTTTTTAGCTCTCCCTCTATATTTTGTTGCACTTTAAAGAGCGGTAATTTTTGTGGTGGTAAATATTTTTTAAGTTTTCGAGCTACTGGGTGAACCTCACTGCGTAGATATTTAATATTATTAAATTATAAAAAATATTTTACTCTTCTATTTATGCGCCCTATGCGATTGCCTATTTCGCCTGTATGGTGGCGCCGGCCCTCGCTTGTATAAAAACTTATTTTTTTTCTCAGACAAAGCTTTCGACACAAAAAATTAATAAACCATCCCTCAGCTTAGAAAGAAGAAAGCTTTATAGCATTGATCGCTTGACTACAGAGCCTGCAAACTTTAGTTTATTCTCGAATAGTTAAGTCGGTGTGATATTATAATATGTATTTGTTTGTAAACACAAAATGTATACAATAAACAATTTCATTTACGCCTACGTAATAAAGGGACATTTCAAGCTTTTATGATTCAGCTTTGTGAGTTATGACAACATTATTCTGTGTATTGTTGTGGAAACGATATCGTAGTCTATAAATTACTATCGATCGACTGCACTAACACAAGAGCGCTCCTTCATAAATTTACTGCCACATCTCCTCATTTGTCAACGCTACTGACAGAGTTTACGCGGGAAAATATAATGTAAAGGCTTGACGCCACTATCGCACGCGACGCCATATATTTTTTTCGTGTCTGACACGTTCAATTAATTTGAAGAACTTTTTCTTTGTGTACCTATTACATTCTGCACTAAAAATCTTATTCATTACAAATTATTTATTTTTATCGTATTACGATAAATAAACTAACTATATAATAATGTTGGTGTTAAAAGACTTAACGCGAGGGTGCGGCCAGTTAGGGGTAGATGAAAAAACTTTAAAATAAAGCAAAACTTTAAATGTTTAGCAGTTTATCTTAGTTATTTAATCCAAATTGGGATATATTGCAAAGTTTTTCACCACACAAGAACCATGCTGCATTAAAGAAAATTCATGTTTTTGGTGTGAGGAATTTAATATTATATGCAAGGCATATACGTGGACAATAACGAGAGAGGCTTATGGTAAAATAATTCAATATCTGGCCAGAGTAAGAGATGTCTCGGTGACCATGGACCTGAATGGAGAGTGGATAAAATCGTTCCATTTAATTCAAAGTAGATTTCTTACGACCTATCATTGCCTTTCAAGAGTACCAGTTTTAACCATGGCCGATTATAGCCTCCTATCCCAGGATTCCCTCCAATTTTGTAATGCCGAAACTCCGGAATTGTGATAGTACTAATCCGGGGGTTTTGGGATTGGGGAAAAAAAGTCCAAAATTCTCTAAATTGCTGAAAATAGGCAACCAGAGGAAATTTTAAAAATTCACGCGAGTGCTAATGGAAAACGCCTTGCGTTTTTTCATTTTTGGAATTCCGTAATTCCTGTGTTTTGTAATCGGCCAGAGAGTAAATATTTTTTTGAAAAATCCCCACGAAAGCTACAAAAACGAAGGTTTATTTTTTTTTCCATTTTAGGTAATCCGTAAATTCCCATGATTTCAAAATCACCAAGGGTCAGGGATTGGATGCCCTTTGGCCGACCTCAACCTTGACAAAAGGCATTCTCGTGAGTCTTGCCATTACCTTGACAATGAGACAGTCAAAACAACGATTTCAATCGTGATAATGAGAGCATTCAGGTGAAGCATCGATACCTTGGCGTTGAATGGACCCCAGATGGCATAATATTATTGGAAAAAGTATCTGATAGTGTGTGTGAATAGTGCCACATAAAAATAAGCCTATAATATGAAAATAAAAATGAATTTATGAGAACAAAATCCACTAGAAAACATTTTTTCAAATTAAAGAAAGATTTCTCATCTCAATGTCCGAAATATTTTATCGGAGTCTTTCGCAACATAGATAATAACGCTAGAATAACTGCACCTTAACTTTTGATTGCTGTTATTCTAAATCTCCAGTAATAATAGGGTATCATAGTAAAGCGCCGTTTGCACGATGCCTATATAGGATTTTTATTGGCCAATTGTCAGACACTGGAATTGGTTTGTTTTATTTGAATGATGATAGCGTGACAACATGAAATGTTTATTAGAGGATCAAAGGCAATAATACACCATTGTCTTTAATCGTTTATTATCATTTCATTTTGTTAGCTATACATATATATAAAGTATGTACCGAATATAATCTAATTCTCGTTTAAATACGACTTTGAAGTTATGCGGTGCGTAAAATAAATAAATATTACTAACAAAATAAAGGGTTTTCTGTTGTATATAATATATATATTGCAGTGAACATGTCGTCGAGAGTTTTTGAAATAAAGGGGTTTACTTTTTGTATTTAAATATATAATCATATAGTTACCAACAGCATGTTATTTATATACATAAAATTCAGTAATAGTGTATGCAGAGAGCTTTTGAGATTCTTTTTTTTTTAAAAATCAATGTCCGCTTCTAATGTGGAGCATTTCGCCTTCTATTGGAAGATTTTCAACCGAAGTTTTTTTACGAGGATGCTAATAGTAACTCATTTTTGTTTGATTCCCTAGGTTACTCAACGTTGTACCCACCACCACCACCTGCTACGGCTTCACACTCTTTTTCCGTAGCTTTTTCAACGTTATTTGTATTAAATTTTGGCCAGGGATGTCTTGAGAAGAAATTCCTCAAGACTTGGTTGCATGCACTACAGTGTGAAGAATGATAAATAATATAATGAATTGAAGCTAAAAATAAAAGCTCTTAGGGATTGGATTCCAATCTCTTTCCATAAGACGCGGTAAATTACTTTAAGGCCTTATAATTTGCCTTAGGTGCAACCAAGTTGGCATGAGCGGTGGGTCCGACAGACAGTCTTACTTTATTTTTTCAGTTCGTTGTTCAAGTTTGGACATTCCCGAAAGATTTAATCAGTATCCTGAATCATATCTCCGCATTTTTGATCAATTCATCGACCTCTTTTTTTTAAAGAGAGTAGGAATATAAGCATCAGGCTAGGACAGGACTAGTCGTTTACTAACCGCTCTTGCTACGCCAAATTTATTTTTTGATTGGAAGGGTGGCGGGAAGGTAACAAACACCTATACCTTCGAACTGATTTTTTTTTATTGTATTTAAATTGAATTATATTGTTTTCCTTCTTAGTGAAGTGAGTCATCGACAAAATCATCGACAATACGAGAACAAGAGGCTAAAGTTAATAATAACATATATTTTAGAGTTTTATATTTGTCATTATTTACAGTGATTATGGTTTTTATCTTATTAATAAACATTAGCTGAAAAACGCAGTCCAACTATAATTTAAAATATTCTTAAAAAATAACGTGGCCAAGTACTTCTGTAAACATTTTAAACTTACTCATTCATAAAATTTCGAAGCTTCCGAGTTCTTACGAAGCTTGTTGAGACATAAATAACGTTGATGGCGGGAGTTATTTTTTTAGCTTTATTGATGTAACAATACACCTTATAGTTGTCAAGTTTTTCCTCTTGAAAAGTTCTTTTAAAAATTCCATGTTTGAATTTTTTTTATAAAACGGCTTAATATATCACAGTCTTATTTCCATTTACAAGCACATGAAAAGCTAAGCACTCAAACAGCAGCCACACAAACAATTCATTTGTTAACCTCTGCATTTTTTCTTCCTTGTTTTACTCATCAATTACAAACAAAATGTGAAGTCCCCAAAAGTTTACCGTGTAAAAAAAAAGAGGAAGCCCAACATTAACCTTATTTAGCGGCTCGCGAGCGAGCGTTATATGAAAAAAATGGCGGGCAATTTGTAACCGGTGACATTTTGCGGGCTGTCCGCCATTTTGTGGGGGGCTACGTCAGCAGCACGCCTAACGGGCTACATTTGTAACTAGCCATTTATGGTGGCGTTTTATCTATATACATAAACTATTTTATAGATTACACAGGTATTTAGAAAATGTAACAAACTTGTTGATACACCACGTGTAAAAAAGATTTTTTCATGGAGTATTTATTTTTTAACCAGTTTGAGGCATATTGCTTACTTTTAATGGAGATCTCAGCAGAAATAATTAAAACATAACTGGTTGTACGTCAGTCACTCATTTTTTTGTCGAAGAAAGAGTCAGTTACTCTTTTTAACACATTTTTCCAGGACCGGATAGGGTATCTGTTTTAAGATATGGAAAACATGACAAACGTATTATATGTCCTTAAAATAAAATCTATTGCCGCGACCTTACAAAGTGGATACCAAACAGTGCTAAATACTGTATTTTTTTTAATCCATGTCTACTCCTAATGTGAAGCATATGAACTTTTTAAAAAAAGTATCTTAACTTATTTTTTCTACAAAAAATGCTTGCGACTTACAGTTTTTTCAAAATTTATTCTTTTACTAAGAGATGAATGATAGAAACGATAAAACTAGTGTTTAAAAAATCGCTCTCACTACGTCCATTTATTTTAGAATTGCATTTTTTTGACAACACAAATATTCATGCTTTCAAAAAGAAACCGATTTAAAAAATGCTCTTCGAACTGGGATTTGTGCCCGTGTGATCCGTCACGGAAGCCAACGACGTTGACAACTGCACTACATATCTGACTAGATTGTAATGCGCATAGAAAACACGTACATCAGTTAGTTGCACAATAAGTATAACAACAAATAAGTCTTCCGAATATATTTATATTACTGCTAGCGAGATAACAACGCCATTAACTTTTTTTTTAAATGATTGTTTTGTGCTGAATGAGAAACTAGTCTACGTCAGTTTTGGTTAATTATATAGGACGGCTATTAAAAAATTTGTCTGATCGTCAACTTTTGAAATAATAAAGCTTTTTATATTTAAAAACGTATACGAAAGAATTATTCAGAGAAGCGATAGCTGTTAACCTTTTCACCGCGTATGACATCTATGCATGTCTTAGCGAACATGCCATCAGCGCGCGTGACACGTATAGACGTCATGAAATTTTCAAACCCTATATAAGAGCTATCTATTGTGTTAAAATTGTATAACTTGGTTGAAAATATTACTAAATGTTTATTTTACCAAATTCAATAGATGGCATTAGTCAAAATCAATATAGGCTAAAATAATAACACGCCGTAAACATACGTCACCAAGCAAGATTTTGGATAGTGTAAATAAGCGATCGAGTGCGGGTGAAATTGAAATTGTTCCGAGAATTTAATATTGTAAGCATGGTATGGTGGCGGTATTTTGCAAAATGGTGACGTCACGCCGCAATTGTATGAAGAATGATTATTGTTGAATTAAATCAAAAATACAAGAAACATGTTATATTGTATTATTGAAAAAGTTATTTTGGGTGGCAATTAACATATTTGATTAGTTAAAAAAATATTACAACCTAGATTTATAGTTGAAAACGCGATACCAAAATCCGTAAAAAAGCAGCCGCGTACAGGGCATGTTCGCTAAATTTGGTGACGCGGGCAAAGGGTTAATAACTACTCTACCGTCAGATAATAATATTATGTTGCTCTGCATGAAATGAAACTATTTTCTCTTCTAACTTCAATGTCAGTTCTTCTTAAACAAACTTACGAAAATGAATGCTACAACGTTGTGTCTTACATTTTCAGTATTGATATTCTTGAATTGCAGTACAGACAACTTCATAAATTGTATAGCGGATTAGTGTTTGAAGATATTTCATTCCAATTCAAAAACTGTGACACAGCAATATTAATTGTCTAATTTATTTCTGTTTTTACAATCTTTTCAATATATATATAACTTGAACAGCTATACATAAAAAAACATATTCTGTTAGGATGCTTGTGTTAAAAGGTCAATAACGAAATAAATTGAGATATTAATAACATATGAGTGGATCAAAACCAGACGCGTCCATCTCACAAAAGCAAAAAAAACAGAGAGGCATGTCATCGCTATAAATATTAAATTTTCTTCAGAACCAAATATGACTTTAACCAAAAATATTCGTCTTATGCCAAAATAATCATTTTTCGTTATCGTATAAAGTGATCCATTCTCAGAAATATGTTTGTCTATTCTACATAAAAATGACGGACAAGTCGGACATTAATTGTTAGATGCTGGAAGAAACAGATGATTTTTCAGCAGTGACGAGGAATACAAGCTTAAATTTGATAACTGTGTTATTCCACGTGTTGTGTTATAAACAGTGACACGTGTTTCGCCTCTTTAAAAAAATCATCAGACATTACATCGAATACTCCATTTCGTAAATAATAAAGGGCTTAGAATGAATAGCTTGAAGTATTAGGAAATTAATATTGTCATTAATAGAAATATATTTTTTTAATAGGTCAATTTGAATTTATTTCCATTGAGATTTGCCGTACCGCATGTAAGTAATTAATTTTTAATTAGTACTTTTGACTTTTATATCTTACCCCCTCCCTGCTGCTAGTAGAAAATAACAAAACCACGACTCTTATTTTGTAATTTATAACTTAAGAATTATAATCAATTTTTAGTTTATTCGTAAAGCTTGCGATGTTTTGTCTGGTGATGCTTTTCAAAGATTCGAAACACGTGTTACATTTGTTTGCAAAACTAGTGGAATAACAATGTTATCAAATTAACTTTGTATTCAAAAAAATCCATGTCCACTCCCAGTGTGAAGCTTATGGCCTCCAAATAGAGGTATCGAAACAGAAGTTTCTACGAGAACTGTTTGTTACTCAGTCGCTCAACCTCTCTTTTTTCAAAGAGAGTAGTAGCGATAAAAGGAGAATACTATAACTAGGACAGGACAGTTGGTTAACTAATCACTCTTGATACGCCCTGTTATTTAAGGATCGAAAATGGTTGTAGGGAACTTTTAAACATCATAACAGAAATCGAAAAAATGCTGTTCGTACTGGCACGGAAGCCCACAAGCTAATCGCTTCGCCATTGGACTCGACATTAAACCCGACCCGACCCGAGGCTCAATATTAACTTCCACAAAATTACCACCAAACCCATTGAAAATATGTAAATACAAGCCTTCAAATATATTTCAACAATGCTATAAATTTATCACTCAATATTGTGGGTTGGACAGTACTGCTTTTGGTCCACCGACGTCAACACTTTTGACTCTATATAAAGTACCGCATAATGTTTAAAATAACTGAAAAACTATGTTCATAAATTATAATAGTTCTGAATCAGCAGCGTGATGACAAAACATTGTTTAATTTAATTCACTACATTAACCAAACATTCAATATAATCAATCGAATGCTTCTGACAAATCGACCATAATCTTTTAAGCCTGACAGCTCGAAACGCCATCCACACAATACCCCCAAGGATGTCAATGCGTAGTCTAGTCTGGCAAGTCTATCCCGATCAATCAGTTTGCCAATAGTGTCCGATAACACAACCGCCGCCCGATAGACCATTATTTAAGCTGACATTGTATGCAATCAATCTTCAAATCCATAATATTCAAAGTCCAATATTATTCTGTGCATTGGGCGCCGCTCGACATGTCAGTGGTTCCCACTAGGGCATCCAATCCCGGGATCCCGTTCAATTTTCTGATCCCGAAATTCCGGGATTGAGATGGCCGCGATCCCGGGATTTCGGGATTGAGAAATTTCTAGCAAATTCTCGAAATTTACACGAAATTGGCAAATCGGGGATTTCAAATTCTTCGGTGAGCTAAAAAAAAAAAAAAAAACGAGTTTCTGTGAGATTCTGGGAAAAAGTATACCAAATCGGAGATTTCAAATTCCTCGGTGAGCTAAAAAAAAAAAAAACGAGTTTCTGTGAGATTCTGGGAAAAAGTATACCAAATCGGCGATTTCAAATTCCTCGGTGAGCTAAAAAAAAAAAAAAACAAGTTTCTGTGAGATTCTGGAAAAAAGTATAGCAAATTGAGGATTTCAAATTCCTCGGTGAGAAATTCTCAATCCCGGGATCCCGGGATCCCGGGATTCAAAATAATTCAATCCCGAAATCCCGGGATCGGAAAAAGGCTTCGGGATTGGATACCTTAGTTCCCACACGGCAGGCAAACGTTTTATTACAACTGTTACGGCATTCGTTGGCAGATTACCCCATAAGCGCAAGAGGCGCGCGCTTGGGGCCTCCAAATCTAAGGGCCCTCAAAAATAGCATAAATTATATAAATCATTATATTTTTATTTCAGTTTTCAATATTCATTATTATTTTACGGAGAGTTTTGCAACACTTATATGTTATTCGATAAACAGGGCCTCCAAAATTTATTGCGCCTGAGGCCTCCAAAGTGCTGACGGCATTCATTAGAAATTCTGTTTCCAAGATTTTCAAATCATTCGTTTGTTTGTAAAAAATCATCAAGGAGCCAGTGGTGTGTTCTATTTGTTCCATTAAAAAATCGTATCTCAACCAAAACGCATTATTTATTTCAAAAAAATATATTGAACGTTATCAAAATCAAATACATCAATAATGATATTAAGTTTTTATTTTAAGCAATTTAATATTTCATTAATAAGATGCATAAATTTATTTCAAGTTACCAATAACGAACGATACGAAATTCTTTATTTTTTTTCGAAACCGTTTGAGGTGACACAAATGAATTCCCAAAATATCTTATTTCCAGACATTCAATATAAAATTCTATCCAACAAACCAAGCGTCTCGCGCCGAAGTTAGTAGGTATGCACATAAGGTATTTAATTTGGTCAAAAGTATTTGCATAAACATCATGGTAGTGGAGTTAAGATGTTTTTGAAGCTCTAAGAGTTTCTCTTGTCCAGAATTCTACCTCTAATGAAAACCCCACGACATATTAAGGGTTGGCCATTACGTCTTGTAACATGTAATTTTATATTCTACCACATGTTTTTGTGATCGAATGGTTGAAATAATTAGCCTTGTACTGCATACGTATACAGTAATAGTGGAACAAAAAACTTGTTGTCAATTTGTTTAGTACCCAAAAATTTTACCTCATTAATATCTGCATATTTCGTCCGGCAAACTTTAAGATTCTTTATGAATCACTCTTTCAAAACGCGTAGTTATTTATGGTTGTCGTCCATGGCAACGCATTTATAGGCGAGTCAGTTTTAATTTTTTCACAGAGATTTCTTCTAGATTTATCGACACTGTTCAATTTGTAGTTCTTTACCATATTTTTATTGTTGTTATTATTTCAATACAAGTTTTCAAACAGTGAATACTCTACAATTCACGTTTTTTATTCGTATATTTCAATTTGTACAGCATTTTATCGTCAATATTTTTTTTTAATGTCTGTTTTCACACGTGAGATCATTCGAACAGAACAAGTTAAATTATAACTATGAAAAGTCATTTAATTTCACTCATTAAAAGTAAAGATGAACAATATTAAAACACTTTTTGTAGAGAAGACATCAATGTAAACATCACATCACAATCGTCTTTGACGAAACTTCAAAAATCGGTTAAAAATATCCAATCAAAGATTTGAGCATTGAATCGCATGTTCAAATAAAACGATCGCCCATGAACGCCTAGTAGAATAAATATCCATTTCTACTAACTAGTTCTGGGCATACATACTACAGCCCTATGTGTATTTTTATGCGTCCAGCTATGCGCTTGATAAATTGTTTATTATTATAAAACCTCTTATGTTTCATGTTGAAACTCGTTTTTTTCAAGAAAATAAATAATGCTACCTAAAAAATAGGCTTTTTATAACGACTCGTCATTAATTTTGAATTTACAATGTGGCCCTTCAGTCAAGCTTATATCTGCACTTACTGATGACTACTCATCTAGATAAATGGCTCTATATACTACCCATTAAAACACATTTTTGTACACAATTTTTATAATGATCATGACCGATTTTTCTCAACTCGTTAATTTTCAAGAAATCGTTTGAAAATGATATTCATGAGCAAAACAAGTTTAAACCGTTACAAAAATTGTGAGAAAAAGATGTTTTACAAAAATATATATTATTTCTACGTTTTATAAATAAACAATACTTTTTCCCAAAGATTGAAAGAAACAATGCGTTTTACCAAAGATTTTTTTTGAGGTGATTGAAAATTTTGAGCCAGGTCCTAAGGCACAGCAGTTAGCGTTGTGGGCTTCCGTGCCGGATCTCATGGGTTCGATTTATCGATTTTTGTTCGAAGGCATGGGTATTTGTGATATCTAAACTTTCAGATTCTTTAATAACTGGGCGTAGCGAGATCGATTAGTCTATCACTAGTCCTGTCCTGGCCTTATCATTCTATCACTACTACTCTTTGAAAAAAAAAGAGATTGAGCGCTGAGTAGAAAACAGTTCTGGCAGAAAATATCTGTTTATATACTTCTATTAGGAGGTCATATACTCTACTTTGGGAGCGGACATGAATATTTAAAAAAAAAAATGAAAAATGAGATGTTTTCATTTAAAGTGACAAGTCATAAAGCTTAAATTTCCTCTCGGTGAATTGTACATCAATATTTTATTTTTTGTTACTACATTTATTCGGTTAATTCTTTACAGGACTACAGTCAATTCGTATCGTTCACCAATATGAAAATAGTAATTCTCAATTTTTATATGGGAAGTTTACGATATCATTTTTATGGCAACCCTACGCGTGGTTTACATACAAAATAATGTTGCCAAAGCGCGACCCTTTCTTAATCCAGCTTTTATGAGGAGCTCGACATACTTCAGTGTTTAATCTTTGAAACTGCTCCCTAGAAGCATATTCACTATTCAACATACCACACAATTTTCTTACAAACGTCAAATGAAACATGGTTTTTTTAGCCATGTAAAATATAACAAAAGAGAAATAAATATCTTGCAATTAGGGATTGCTATAATACCGGTGTAAAGATTATTTGTGTTAAAATGCATGAATTTATGTGATGTCTGGATTCCTTCTCACCCATTTAATCCTTAACCACTTGAATACCAAGCGGACACGGGAGTCCGAGACATATGCAAGCAAACACGGATGTTCAAGCCATTTAAAAAATCAAATACTTGGTATTCTAATAGAATATAAGCAATATTTTGATGAATACGTGTAGTGCCATCTATAGGTTTTTAAAATATAGGTTTTTAAAATATCGAATTCGAGTGTATGTTAGGGAATATTATTTTTCTTAAAAACACGCAATATCTCTGGGACATATTAATGATTTATTTGCGCGGTATTCAAGCGGTTAAAACGGCGCTTTAGAAGAGCGATCAGCTCATCGTTAATCTTGTCCAGAATCTATTTTTCAATCTGTACTGTCTCTGAAAAAAAATATTAAGCAATTGAGAAGCAAGCGAATTTCACACTAGTTAGGAGTGAATTCGACAAAAAAAAATATGAACTCGATTTCACATATAATTTATTCGGCAATGATAATGAAACTTGTTTTTATATTATTACTTTTGGGGAATTTTTAAGACGTCATGAATTTCAAAATAAATAAGGTTTTACTTTTACCGTTCTTATTTTCCGTAAAAGAAAGGCTAAGTGACTGAATCGGTTATTCTAAAACAACTTCTGCTTACATAAAAGAATAATGTAATCTATTGAGCAGCAGAATTTCTCTTAGCCTTTAAATATTATTAGGTATTGTCTCGTTATGTTGTGTCATACATATAACCTACCTCTCTGTAAAACTTTTGAGACATTTCACTCGCAAACTCGCGGATGGTAGGTATTCTGTTAAAAGAAGCTTCATTCGAAGTCCTTATGAGTTCCCCGTTTCCAAGAGTCGCCTTGCAATTTTTCTTTATTTGTAAATTATTCACAAAAACGTGCACGTAACATTTGCATTTAAAAATAGTCGTATTTGCAAAATTTTATTAAAGAAAACGTAGCTATTCTTTTCAATTTTATAAATTTTTTATGAATATCTCAAAACAAAACTAAATGGACAAGGTGGACTTTGGAAATGAGTAACATGTATTCATCGGTTGGTCGAGATTTGAATACTGTTATGCAAACATTTTTGCGCTTAGCTGTTTGCAGTAGAGTTGTAATATCATAGGAAACAAAAGTTACTATGATCGTTGCTATGTCAATTATATTAAATATTTGACAACGCTGTTTGAATAAGGGTTTGGCTCAGACCTTGCAAAAATCCGTTCGCATATAGCTAAATATTTAGGAACGGGTGGCCTGGCAGTCGTGGCTCTGCCAGAATTGACAATGTTGCTACTGCTATGCAAAATATTCAGCTTCGGCATGGAGACCCGTTATCTGTCTTGTATTTTCTGAAGGGTCAAGGAAGACGAAAGTGATTTACATATAAGGTAGGTGTATAAAGGCAAACAGCACACCTTCATAAATAAATATGTGTTTGATGAAATTCCCTCATTCAATTTGACATATCTGGCAAAAAATGTATATATTTTCGATAGACGATTTTCTATTGTCTACCACAGTGCTTCTTAAGCCGGGGGTCTTTGACCACCGTGGGGACTTGACAGATAATCATTTGATAAAAACCTATTACCATAAATATTTAATATAATTATATATACAAATCAAATATCAGTTTGAAAGGTAACACTTAATAGCAGAGTTAAAACAAGAGTATTTGTGATAAAATGTTTTCTTTAAACGTTAAATAGAATTCAGTGATGCCGTCTTTTAAAATTAATTAACGCATAAATCTGAACTTTACCTAAATCTAAGCATTCATATTGGTACATTCAAAAGCTTTTTATAATTTTAAGACATAAAATCCTTCAACTTTTACACTTAAATCAAGGGTAAGAGTCACGGTCTACAGAGGAACCTATAATTAAGACAAATTATTTAATTACTTAATACAAAAATCGTTTAAATGATAGAATTCAGCATAAAAGAATTTTTAAATCATCCCAGTTGAGTAAAACATTCCTTATTATCATATGGTAATAAATTTTGTTTGTAAAAAATGACCAGGAAGACAGTGGCGTGCTTCACTCAAAACGCACTATTTATTTTTTTTAAATATATTGAACGTTAACAAAATCAAATATATCGAAGATAAAATCTAAGATTAATAAAAAGGGGCCGAGAAGATAAACTTTTTCTACAAAAGAAGTAGCAAATCTTTTGAAGTGACATAAATTTTCTGGAGACAAAACTAGGCTTGATATCCGATACGACCGTCATGCTTATTTCTATATTATGAGAACAATATACCTCTTTCTGTGGACATAAGAGCTACTTTTACTTCAATAGTTATTCAAATGTTGGTTATATACTCTACATATACAGAATTGAGGTCCTTGGTTGAAAAAAGGTTTAGAAGCACTCATCATCTTCCGTTCGTAACAATCGGATCAAAATCGTATCACGCTATCCTCAGAACCATTGCTTCAACGGATTATTGCTCCCTTATATATCGACCTCAGAAAGACAATACGCCTAACCCAAGCAAAAAAATACGAAAGAAAAAATTCTAAGCAGTATCAATGTAAATACATTGTGTGACGTTATGTAGATGAATACCACTATTAAAGTTTCTGCAAAATTTTACTTGATTTTCTTAGCGCAAAATTGTTAAAAAAAAATCATGAAACTAAGATAATAGTTCGTTATTTTAAGCTTACGGCGGATATCCATGCCTTTGAATTTATTCATAAATCGATTAAAAAACAACTGTGCAAGTGTTTATACTGAGAACAAAACACCGAACTTGAGTCCTATACTATAGGCTGGGAAAATCGGTAATACATTTATCCTCCAATTTAAGCGGTAGATGCTTGTAGATGGAAATCCCCTTATGCAAAATCTTAAGATAGATTCCAATAAATAAAAAAGTCAATGAAGTACATGCTTTGTATTAAATTTAAGGAAGCATTCTGACAAATCCGCGTTAAAATAGTCCACAGTTCCTTATACCGAAAATATTTATCTTAAATTATATTCTCAAAATTTTATTATCTACATTCTACAATACGCCATGAGATTTTTTTAAAGATTTAAAAAAAAAAAAACTTTTAAGACCTCGAACAAAATTAAAAATGTATTCATCCTTGTTTTCACTGTAGCAGTCTTCTAACCTTTTTTTTTTTTTAACCATGTCCGCTCCCAATGTGGAGCATATGGACTCTTAATGGAGTTTATCTCAACAGAAGTGTTTCTACGAGAACTGCTTGTTACTCAGTTGCTCAACCTCTCTTTTTCCAAAAAGAGTAGGGATAGAAGGATAGGGCTAGGACAGGATTAGTGGTTAGCTAATCGCTCTCGATACGCCCCGTTTATAAGATAGGATGGGTGAGAGGGGGGAATTCAAGACATCACATACATCCATGCCTTTGAACAGAAATTCATAAATCGATTAAAAAATCAATTTTATAAACTGTCCGTACTGGGATTTGAACCCGGGCCCTCTGTAGCCTAAGCCAACACCGTTGACCACTCGACCACACAGGCGGCCTTTTAGCTAGCTTAAAACTTATTTTGCCTTCATTAGAAGAATTTGCCAGTTCTATTCCAAAATAAGGGTAAATTTTTATTGAAAATTTCGAGGTCATTAATTATTTTTATTTTTTATACATTTATTCATACAAGTATTTTGAAGGTCTCTTAAGAAATTGAGAGTAGGGCAACCAATCCCAGACCCTTTTTGTAATCTCGATATTTCGGTAATGACATTTTTTCTAATAAAATCATGTAGAAATTCGAGATTTAAAATTTTTTGTTTGGCGATTTTGAAATCCTGGGAATTGACGGAATTCCCAAAATTAAACGACGTGAGACCTTTTTTCTAAAATTTCCTAAATCCTGAAGTCCGGGAATCACAATCCTGGAATTTTGAGATCACAAAATTGGAGGCCTTAGTTGAATGCACGTAGGGTATCCAATCCCGAAGCCTTTTTCCAATCCCGGGATTTCGGGATTGATTTATTTTGAATCCCGAAATCCCGGGATCCCGGGTATGAGATTTTCTCACCAAAGAATTTGAAATCTCCGATTTGGTATACTTTTCCGCAGAATCTCACAGAAACTCGTTTTTTTTTTTTTAGCTCACCGAGGAATTTGAAATCTTCGATTTGGTATACTTTTTCCCAGAATCTCACGAAAACTCGTTTTTTTGTTTTTAGCTCACCGAAGAATTTGAAATCTCCGATTTGGTATACTTTTCCTCAGAATCTCACAGAAACTCGTTTTTTTTTTTTTTTTAGCTCACCGAGGAATTTGAAATCTTCAATTTGCCAATTTCATGTAAATTTCGAGAATTTGCTCAAAATTTCTCAATCCCGAAATCCCGGGATCGCGGCCATCTCAATCCCGGAAGTTCGGGATCAGAAAATTGAACGGGATCCCGGGATTGGATGCCCTAAATGCACGTTCCATTGTTGGATCAATTTTTTTACACAATGTTTGCAATAACATTTTTCTTAAGCGAGTAAAAGTGAAACCGCATAATACAAAATCCGCGTAATTCGGGGGATGAGTCTATCTTTGTTTTATCCATAGAAATGTGTATAGAAACTTCTCAGCGAATATCTTCTTTAGTACTCGTGTTACAGCTAATACTATATAATAATTTCAAAAGCTTGCTATATAACAGCTCTCTGGTGCTTTATCTAAGCGCATTGAGCTTTAATTGCAGTGGTTTTGATGGCGTAAAGCTATGTCGTTGTTACATCACTTACGAGTGTAAACTGACTTCTGTGTATAGTAAACATTCACACACGAGTCGAAATATGGTCTTTATTCTAGCATCGTCTGAAATGTATTCAATAGGGATTCTAATCAAATGTCCAAATGAAATATTCAACGGTGTTCGAATATTTGAATATAAAATAATGTAAGTGGGTAAACATTTAAAGTGTTGCATTGCTTTTTTTATTTACAGTAAAAACTCACAACTTATTTTTATGAAAAACATGACCATAGGCGGCATAGCCATAAGCTAGCTATATGAGGAGCAAACATTCAAAAAGTGATTTGTCACAAGTTTTGAAAAATGCCGTTTAATAAAATGTATGAATGTAGTCATATGTGTGAAAGGGATTTTTTTTTATTTTTTTTTATTTATTTAATTAATTAACATTGTACAAGGTTGACAAATTATAAATTTAAAACTTTTACAATGGAGAAAAAAAAAATAGTATAATTTAATATTAAAAGCAGTACAAAAAAAAAGTGGCAAGGAAGTCAACTGAGTAAGCTCCGACGAACTCTACTTTAATTACAAAAAATAGTATTCGTCGGAACTCACCCACGTCTACGTAGAATATTGTTGAACACCGTTAAAGCTCTCCCCAGTGGCATCCCTATTGGCAGGCTGGTTCTACACCTTGGGAGAACAAACAATTCATGTCCACGATTTCTCAAAAAATAATCAGGAACATTTAGATTCACATTGTCAAGAATGGTGGAATTCTCATTTTGGCCTCGTATAAGTCGAAAGAAATATATGGCCAGATACATTTCTCTTCGAACGTTATCACATACGGAATCACAATTAGTGTTCAAAAAAGGTTTTTTCCTACAAAAATTAAATCATAAAGTTGACACATTCAAGCAAATCGTGATTTCTCCAACACTCAAATCATCATTTTCCAAGCTCTGTATTTGTGTGACAAATCACTTTTTAAATGTTTGCTGTGTTAAAAGTACTTATTTTATTTGTCGCGATTAGCACATCCAATCCTGGACTCTTTTTCTGATTTCGGGATTGATCATTTACCATAAAAACGAGTCGCAGTTTAGGAGAATATCGTGATTCACAATTATTCAGTATGTGGGTTTTCGGAATCCCGGGATTAATCACTGGCAAAAAATGTGAGGAATATCAAAATAATTCTCAACTTCAAGATACATATATCTTTTAAGCATAGGAAAAAGCACAGGATGACTTGATTTCATTGACTTCAGTATCAACTTTGATTGACTATTACACTTTCGGCCCCGGCCCAAATCAAGTAACATTGTCTCGTGTGCCCGGCTTATTATTGTATTTTTTCTTAATGACTTACAAAAAGGCTATAATAGTGAAACCACAAAGTCAAATCAAGTGAAACCTTTTTGGTTGTTTTAAAAACTGTTATTATTCAATTATGCATGGTAATTATTGCTATAATTTTCTGCTATGGAAAGCCATATTACAATGTTTGCACATGTACCGAGTCTTACTCCATTTTTTTCTTGGTGGGCAACCTTGCAGGTTCAATTGAGCTCAATTATTTTCTCTTGTTGCTATTAGTAACAAAATATTATTATAAATGCTTTTTGACATTCTTTTCTATAGAATATTTAAAGCTAAAATTGAAAATTAACTCAGTGACTGCACTATCATGTAATCTTCAAAATGACAAATGGACGCATAAAATGCGTTAAGATATTCTTAAATTTTGGTTGGTAAAATCAGTTAATAACTTTTTTTTAATAAAAGCAATAATTAAAAGACTGATTTAGAATAATTTGAGTATCTGTTATAATGATTATACTGAGTCTTCTATACAAAATGTTGCTTGATTCCACTATGATGGCTCTATTTTAAAGCATAGCCCATAACGTAAAAACACGGCTCCGGGATCCAACGTGTTTTCAAATTTACCATTGTTTGAATACTTTACCGGGCATAAAAAAACAAGCAGTCATACCCAGGCACATGAAGACTTGTTGTATTAAACAAATTTAGCAAATATAATAAACCTTGACGTTTCAAGACATTAACGTCTAAAAACAAGGTAAATTGAAAATTTTATTGAAGCCATTATTCTTCTAGATGTATTACCTATGTATTTATTTAAATTCCTAAAATGGATACAGATCAGCGGATAAAATAAGCATAAATACCTCACGCGACTTAAAATAAATTTCGAGTTCTCAGTATTATAATATAAAGAAATAGTTTTTCTCTTTAGCTTTTCTTCTTGATTCTAAAGCTAGGCACATAAAGAGCTTTCCTTTGTACACTCTGGCGGCAGAACTATAAAGCTTATCCCTGGGAATATTTTATAATAATTTAGCATGATTTTTTGCCGCCAGCCCAAAACCACTACACGGGCCATCCGTTAGACACAGATATGATTCTTGAGGTCTTCAGTTTGTAGACAATTGACTTTGGCGTTTTGGTAAAAATTCTTATAATTTAAAAACCTAATCCTGCTTATAAATATTTATTGATTTAAATCTACAAACTGTTACAAATCGACTAAGAAATGCAATTATTAACTGTAACAAATAATTAAATCTAGCTAGACTGATATGAGTATGATATTTCACCGACTTTTGAATCCCATGAGTGAAATCGTATAATTTGATTATTTATTCCAGTTACGAGTTAATGTTCAAATACAATAATTGTTATGATGTTTTTATTACATCCACGATTCGACTATAAGAAAGCAGAAACACGCTAAACCAAAAATAAATTTACAACTTTGTTTTTCTACCAACTGGGTTGGGTTACCATTTGTCTATTTTAGAAACAGAAAAAATAAACATCTAATCATTTCTTTGATGCATCTCTTTTTTCTTTCGCTATTCAATGATTTGTATTGAGTGACTTACGCACGTAAAACCAATCATAAAAAAAAATCTGTTGAGATCTGTCATAAGGCATATATAGGCTTTACAATTATAGTGAACAAGGTTATGAGAAGTTTTTAAAGATGTTAATAACAATCAGGTATTCGAACCGTTATTTTCAATTAATTAGTTGTCGTTCCGGATTCAGTAAAAAAAAACATATCGGACCGGTTTCGATGTTTGCTCCGAAAAAATTGGGTTTTTTCCGTTTTTCGGTTCAGCTTCGAATGAAGTTTTAATTTGTGTTAAAAAATATGTTCTGTCATAATTGAGAACATTTTATTGCACTTGTGTGATACCCCGGAGTCACTTTTCGAAAAAATGCAATTAGACTACAAAAGAGTGAATAGAGTTAAAGTGCATGATGGAAAGTGGGTTATATATTTTTTTCGACTTATACGAGGCCAAAATGAGAATTCCACCATTCTTGAGAATGTGAATCTAAATGTTCCTGATTATTTTTTGAGAAATCGTGGACATGAATTGTTTGTTCTCCCAAGGTGTAGAACCAGCCTGCCAATGGGGATGCCACTGGGGAGAGCTTTAACGGTGTTCAACAATATTGCTTCGGATGTCGACATATTCCACGTAGACGTGGATGAGTTCCGACGAATACTATGTTTTATGTATTATATTAAAGTAGAGTTCGTCGGAGCTTACTCAGTTGACTTCCTTACCACTTTTTTTTTACTGCTTTTAATATTAAATTATACTATTTTTTTTTCTCCATTGTAAAAGTTTTAAATTTATAATTTGTCAACCTTGTACAATGTTAATTAAATAAATAAATAAATAAATCTTAAATAATAGCGTCGTGAAGCATTAGACATTTAATCGAAATTGCCGCCAACACAGAAATCGTTTGTGAATTATTTGTTTAAATTAGTTATACAAATCTTAGAAGCGTTATGATCTTTGATTACTGTCATAATAAATTTAAAAAAATGTATATTCAATCGTAACGTAACTAAGATGTATAAGTAGTTACACATCGCTTCCAATATTACCGATTTCGCGGCGAAGTCGGTACGATTGAATATACATGTTTTTTCCATTTATTCTGACAGTAATCAAAGATCATAACGCTTCTAAAATTTGTATAATTAATTTAAACAAATAATTTACAAACGATTTCTGTGTTGGCGGCAATTTCGATTAAACGTCTAATGCTTCACGACGCTATTCTTTAAGATAACCGGAAAGTGTACCAAACCTTTTAAACTTATTTTGTTATGGAAAAAATAGGGTTAGTAGCATTGACATTACAAATAGTTTAAAAAACATACATTTTTTTATATATCTCTTATTTTCTGATGTTGCTTACATCATAGAACACATTTGAATGCATATCTATCCCATATTTGTGTGAATGTATATTCATATAACCACAAGACATGAGAAATTAGTTACACAATGTGAAATGCAGATCGATCACTGTTTACGATTTAATTATAATTAAATTCACAACGATTCATTTATTTTCTCATTCATCCGGGTATAATCCAAATAATTCTAGAATAAGAATACAAAATATCCTCGAAGAGTCTTTGCCACCTGATTCTTTTTTTTGCGTGGGGATTACATTCCAGGAACACCCGTGTTAAAACGGAATAGGGATCGCAGAAAAATGAGAGATAGGTTATTGTAGACGTTTTTATTACAATTTCCAAGAATATTTTTTTCTTTATTTATGCACAATAATATTTCATAAGCTACAAATAAAGTGACACAATAAATTTACATAGTTATAAATGCATATTGTTGTAGAAAACTACCAATATCATTAGAAACTATTTTTGCAGCCACTAAATCAAACATTTGAAAGAAATTTTCTGAATTGTCAACATAAATGACATTTTTTATTTTTTAAACCATGTCCGCTTCCAATGTGGAGCATATGGACTCCTAATGGAGTTTATCTCAACAGAAGTGTTTTTACGAGAACTGCTTGTTACTCAGTTGCTCAACCTCTATTTTTCCAAAGAGAGTAGGGATAGAAGGATAGGGCTAGGACAGGATTAGTGGTAAGCTAATCGCTCTCGATACGCCCCGTTCATAGGATAGGATAGGTGAGAGGAGGGAATTCAAGACATCACATACACCCATGCCTTTGAACAGAAATTCATAAATCGATTGAAAAATCAATTTATAAAACTTTCCGTACCGGGATTTGAACCCGGGCCCTCCGTAGCCAAAGCCAACACCGTTGACCACTCGACCACACAGGCGGCATTTTTTATTGTTATTCTTTAAAACTAAGCATTTGAACTGTGTTATTCTCACCACTTTTCACCATTGCTTTACATCTGGGCTTAGTCAACGTTTCTAGTGGCTTAACAAACGTGAAACGTTTTTCAGGTTTTTTTCTTAAATTATCTCGGAAGCATTTGACCAAAACTTGTCAGTTTACACTTAAGTGTGCAAAAATCTTTCTATAAAAAGAACTAAAGGTGGATCTTTACTTTCTCTCAATACGACGCCGCAATTTTTTTTAAACTATTTTTTTGCTGAAATGTAGCTACTATATACAGTCGAACATGGTTATTCCGAGTAAGATGGGACCGACTGAATTTGTTCGTTATAAGCATTACTCGTTATTCAGAGAATATGTATTTTGAAATGCTTACAAACATTTATGAAGACGTGAAGTATCTGGAGCTGTCACATAACACAAACTTAGCAATTCAAACAAAAATAGACAGTTAGAATTTATTTACACACCCGTAACACACATATTACATTTTTTCTGATCAATCCACTTTTCTTATAAAATTTAAAATTGATGCTTGTATAATTGTTTTCACTGTCATTGTTTCAATTTTTTGCTCGATATGCCCAAGAAGTAGCTTGTTATAAAAGTGAATAAATATATTTCTAAAACCATACACTAAAATTTCAACGAATATTTTCTCATTAAATCCGAAATTTTGCTATTTCGTAATTCGACACTTGTATTGTAACCAAAATTTATAGTTTATTATACAACATTCTTTTGTGCGAATAAATGCGCAGCTAAAATGTTTAGTACACCCGGTACCTATATGAATAAGTAGTTTTATTCTTATATTATGAAGGGTTTTACTCTATTCATACATTTCAAATAAAATTCAATTGAAAAGACTCTCGGAATATTTCTCAAACCAGGTTTATTGGAAATATCAGATAAAGAAAAGCTAAATTTCACATCGTAGCTCTTCAGTGTAGGCATCAATATTGCTCTTACAGAATCCAATAAATATATCTCAAGCTCAATTCTTTAACTAAAGATATATTATTTTTCTTTATTTGTATGGATATGAGCTATGAAAACGTATATTACCTATAACCAGTGGCATATAACATGAAATATGAAAACCTTTAAAATATTTCTAAAAAGCGAGTAAGAAATTATTTGTAATCCATTACTTAAATAATATAATAAAATACTTTCTTAAACAAATAATCAGTGTTTTTTTTATTATCATGTCACGTGGTAGAACGGCGTTCCAGCACCTTTTTTCTCGCAATTTTTAATGTTTCGATATTTGTAAAATTTACTTTTTATTTTGATTTAAAAACTGCTGTTTTTTTCATGTATGTCATTGACTGTTCGTTCCTATCTTCAATACTTTTGAAAGTTGTGTTCAAAACGATACCAGGTGCATAGACTTACTCTATGAAAAGAACCAGGGGTCTAATGCTTCATAAATTGTTTTGTTTTGCAAAATTCTCTTATTAACAACACCTTTTCCCAACAGTTGGGTCATCGTTGTTGGCTTTAGTAACAGATCTCACCGGTTCAAATTACACTGCGAAGCAAAGCGAGAGAAATTAGTCAATCACTAGTCTTACCCTTACCCTACCCTTCTATCTTTACGTTATTTGGAAAAAAGAGAGGTTGAGCAACTGAGTAACAAGCAGTTGTTTTAAAAAAACTTCTATTAAGATACTTTCATGAGGAAATTATATGCTTCACGTTGGGATTGGTCACGAATCAGAAAAAAAGAATATTGACAAGAAGTGAGTGCCGGTACTTTAAAAAAAAATAACGATAATAATAATGAAAGATTAGGAACGGTCTCGCGGCCCGCAATCACTATTATCATTTGATAATACTCATGAGCGAAACTGGTTCTGATGAATTACTATGACAGATTTTGGTATTTCACAGTAATTGGACAGTATTTTTTAACAGTAGTCCAGGTGGGACATTTAAGGAAGTACTTTTCTTAAGCATACCATAACTTCAAAAGTTTAACCATTCTAGTAACACCAGATGTATTTAGGGACGTGGAGCTTAATGAACTTTAAGAAAATTAAGATGCAAATTATATAGACTCAAGGGTTTTTTTAGATATTCGTATTCGACTTTAAAAATATGGAAAGTCATAGTAATTGGACGGTATTATATTTTATAGTAATTGGACACACTTGATACTGCATTAAATATTTCATTGCTAACATTACTTAATTAAAATGTTTTTTTCAGCCTAATTTTTTTTTTCTCCACAGTGACGCAATACATATGTGTTTCATCATATTAATATTTTCTATACAACATAAAAACTGAATATATAGAACATAATAGTGAGGGGTTTTCTGCTAACTGAGGGTCGCAAGTACTCTTCTTAGACACAAGTTGTCCTATATCTACGAGATATGACTTAGGGGACATATGCTAAAAAGGGAAGGCCTCTTTTATTATGTCGCTACGCTTCATAATATAGAGAAATAATAGACAAACGTAAGAGTAAAGTTATGATATTTCACAGAGGCGTGACAAGGGGGTTTTCCCTTGCCCTGTGGGAAGGGAGTTTCGGAGATTTGCCAAGTACCACGCCGCCTAAAAAGATCATACGAATATAAAAAAATTATACAACAAAACGACATGGAAAATTTAAGATTTCGACTGAAGGTGCTTGGTGGAATTTCAATATTAAATTTGAATCGTTCAAACTATGTACATTCTCACAGATTTTGTCACTAACGACCCGGGTTTCGCCTTTCGGCGTCTTCGGGCATTCAAGTGCACGGATGAACTTGAACTGACTCAAGTTCATCCGTGCACTTGAATGCCTGAAGATGCCGAAAGGCGAAACCCGGGTCGTTAGTGACAAAATCTGTGAGAATGTACATAGTTTGAACGATTCAAATTTGACATGGAAAATATATATAATAGTAGTAACATTTAGATTTTTTAAATCTCTATGATTTGTAAAGTGTTTTTTAAGCAGTCGTGTGTGAGCTACCGATAGCTCACATGCGCTGCTGCCCGTTGGTCCATTTTGTAACTAATGAGGAAGAAAAAATAAAAACGATACAAACAAGTGGGCTTGATGAAACTGGGTAAAATGCGAACATAACATAGCATTCAGTCAAACTTGACCAAAGTATTATCATAAACAAAAAAATAGAATTTCTCATATAACAGCCATTCACCTAATGGTGGAAAAATTTGAGATTTGAAAAATTTTTGGCCGATTTTGAAATCCTGGGAATTAACGGATTTCCTGAAATGAAAAAATGACTTTTTTTCTAGCTTTTCGAGGATTTCAACTGTTTTGTCTGCATGCCAATTTCGAAAACTCATAAATTTCCGAATTTCCCAAAATGACCAAAAGTTGGAACCTTTTTAAAAAAAAAAACCTGGTTGCCTGTTTTTAAAAACTTATCGAGAATTTTGAGCATGAATTTTGGGATGAGTACAGTCACAATCCCGGGATTGAACACAAAATTGGACAGGATCTGGGATCACGGTATTGGAGGCACTATTTGCAATGTCAACTCTGGTGAATTCCTACAAGTAAAATTAGTTTCGTCGGCTTCAACTAACTGTTTAATGATTTTTCTTGAACGTTACAAAAATGTAAACTCTTATTAGTAAATAATAGATATTTTTTTTAATAAATCATTTTTAAATACTTAGATTTTTTTAATTACTTGTCGTAAAACACTAACAGGCATCCATATATTCATTTATCATATCATTATATGCCACTTCTGAAACTTGATTTTAATAATTTTTTAATGTTAATCTTTGCAGTACTTCCTAATTTTTCAATTACTTCATTGTCATAATCTAACAATCACTAACCCTAAATAATTGCGCATATCAATTTAAAAAAGCATTCCGATGATGTAAATGCATATTTTGTAAATATTTATTTTCACTAACGATAAATGAATATTCAATAATTTTCATTACAATTGAATTACCATTTGAAGATTGGTAAAACCCAGACATTGTTTAATTTGCCAAAGCAACATCGTATTCAATGTCGAACGAGTAGAATTTTGCTTTGAAAGGATCCACAACTAAGCTTATCTATACAATTCCTCATATATGTTTTTTAAGCCATGTTCAATCCCACTACGGAATATACTTAGAGGATTAGAGTCTCTCGGGATATGGTATGTAAAATCATACACATACTTCAACATTTTTTAAGCTATTTCGGCATTTAATGTTAAGCACGTGAACTCATCATAGACAAAAACTGTTTTTCGATAACCGATTGTAAATCAATAACCCAGCACATCATTGATAAGATAATATACATAAATATTCGGCTTGATTCTGCCATAGCGTATGTCAGTTTACTATAAGTGTTCAGCAGACAGTTAAAACTGAATATTTCAACCTACAGAAACTAATTCTTAAACTGTTGTTTCTGTAGAAGAATATTTTACTATTCCTTGTTTTACTTTTAAAAAATAATCATTAACTTGTACATATATTATACTTAATGTAGAGGACTTGTGATATTGGAATAGATACAAGAAGAGATACGTTATATTGTATTGTTTGCTTTTTGACCCCTTCCACTTGCAATTATGGATATTAAACGAATGAAATAGATGCGTTGATATGCTTTTTAACACCTCCGTGTCCATGGTATAGGCATAGCCGGTCGAGTCATTAAAACATTCAATATTTCTCTTAATATTGTCAATAATTATTTATCATTTTAGGTATTCCTAGGAAAAATAGTTTTACATCCAAATATAAATAAATAAATTAAAAAATATTACGTCTTTTGCACAAAATCATTGAAATTGTATTGCTCTAAACGATTAATCGATCTTTGTATGTTAAAATGCGATAGACATATACGAATTGAAACATGCGAGAAGTAAAGACATCACAGATAGCTTAGAGGGAGACCTGCATTCATCTTTAGACCTTCACGTATGAAACATGCTTGAGACATCGCTTTGAGGCCGAGTTTTGAATATCAAGCATTTAAAATATGTGAATTTGATTAAAGCTGATTTTGTGCCCTTATTAAAGCATTTATAATTAAAATGAAGGTGAAAATGATACCTAGAATATATTTGCAAGCAAAAATAAATGTTTTAAATTATATTTTAGCTTCTAAAATAGGTTTAAATACTGTCAATAATGAGTGAAACTGAGATGCCATCGTGGCAGGAAACGTGATTTTCTAGCATGGCATGTCACGGGTTAACCTAAATCACTATAACTTGAAACTATAAAAAAAGACTTACGTGATGTTAAAATAAAGCCAACAGTTTAACTATAATATGGTCAATTTTTATTCAAGTGTCTGGAGCCCTATTTCATTATATGTAGAAGAAAAATAAAATCATTAATACAAAATAAAGAAGAGAAATAAAGTCCACGGCTTTGGACACGAATTGATAAAACTATCTGCAAATTTTTGCACTTTCATTTCGTTTATATCAACCCGCGACTACGCAATCAAGTAGGATAAAAGCCCAGGTTCGTTGTCCACGTCGACATTTTTGTAAAAAAAAATCCTTTTCAATCAGAGCTGTATATATTGCTTTTCTGAGTAAAACCGCAGTGTTTCTGGTTTTAGTGCAATGGCTATGGGAGAATTTATTTTTTTAACTAACTTTTCTCTTGTCGTATGTAGAATCGCTGAATGATTTCGACTTCATCAAAAATATGACAGTCGTATTGTATATTTACACTTAACAAAATGTAATAAATACACGAAATCATATTAGAATGGTACATGTGCTTTTTATTTGAAATGGGATATCAATTTGGTTAAATTTCGAAAACATGTTTACACATATTTCTTATAAAGAAACGAAAAATACTGTTTTTTCTTTAACTTTTCCTGTTCTAAGTTCAAGAAATGCGACCCCAATACTCACATTTTCTTAAATATATATTTTAATATGGGTGATACAATGTTTATAATTACGGTATTCTTATATAACAGTATTTTGGACCTTTTGTAGAAGAAAAAAAAATATTCGATCGCTAGTTCCGTCGCTATTAAATAAAACAGAAAAGAAAAAAGATCCTCAAAGTAGAGCAAAAAAACGGATTGATGTGTACAAAGTAAAGATAATAATTTATGTATCCTCAAATACTATTCTCAAAAAAAAAACTTAATTATATATAAATGCGCGATAACGCGATAAACGGTCGCTCGTAAAACAGCATTTGCAATGATTGGTTGGCTAAATCTCGTCATGTGCGATTACATATGTGTACTGGGATGACGTCTTTTTTACGCGCAACTTAAAACATGACTATTTATTGGGGTCGGTAAAGGACTCCCATCGGATTTTGTGTATTTTTCTAGTCTCCGAGCCGCGAGAGTTTTAATGAAATATGTATTGAATATCTAACTTTTTTTTAATCAATGTCCGCTCCCAATGTAAAGCGTGTTGCTTCCTAACGGAGGTATCTCAACAAATATTTTCTACCAGAACTGTTTGTTACTCTCTATTTTGTATAGTGAGTAGTAGGGATAGAAGGATAATTCTAGTATAGGACTAGTGGTTAACTAACCGCCTTCGCTACGCCCGGTTGTTGAAGGATCAGAAAGAGAGAAGGAAATTTTAGATATCACAAACACCCATGCTTTCAAACAGAAATCGATCGAAAAATGCTGTTCGTACTGGGACTCGATCCCGTGAGATTCAGCACGGAAGCATACAACGCTAACAGCTGCGCCATGAGACCCGACCTAACCCAATATCAATCTTCACCGAAGAACAATTCCTCACAGTCATGTTAGAAATACATTATTTTCAAAATTTTGTGCTTTTACTTGGCATGCAGTATATTTAGAGCTTTTGGTTAAATTAACCGTTTGAATACCGCGCAAATAAATCATTAATATGTCCCAGAGATACTGCGTGTTTTTGAGAAAAATAATTTTGCCTAATATCCACTCGAATTCGATATTTTAAAAACTTTTATTGACTCAGTATAGATAGCACTACACATATTCATCAAAATATTGCTTATATTCTGTTAGAATACCAAGTATTTGATTTTATAAATGTCTTGGATATCCGTGTTTGCTTGCATATGTTACGGACACCTGTGTCCGCTTGATATTCAAGTGGTTAATATAATGATTCAATCAAACAATATATTCAGATTTTACACATAATAATATATTTATAAACATGGTTTTCCAACAAAACGAAATAAAGGTTTGAGTCTGAAGTGAAACATATAACAAAATCCATACGACAAAATATCCCTTTTTGAATAAACACTCACTCAGTTTCGTTGTTAAGTTTCATCTAAAACTGTTGGTCGTAATTATAGTTTTAATTGTAAAACAGTTTCCTGTGTAATTTTCAGCAAACTTAATACTTTTCGTTAAAATAATTTACGTTATTTCCTAAAACACGTTGAAAATCCTACACATGCCACTGGAAAATAAAGGCGATTCCGTTTGTTGGTTACTTTGGAAGGACTTCAAATATGTACAAAGTTTGCTTGAGGATATTGTCATGGCAAGAATGTTAGGGAAACACCAGTACACCAAGAATTGGATTAATATGCACATCCTTTGTTCCTGTACTCGTGTATATTCAAACAATTTAATTTTATAGTTTATTTACGAAAATAATATTAAATATAACAATAATATTGGTGCTGAATGTGAGTTGTAAACTGTATTTACAATGGAAAACCCTGCATTTTAAGATTTATGCAACTGTATCAAATGTGTTGTTAAAAGAAAAACTATTACAGTTAATTAGATAAAATAAGTGACCATACTAATTTATTCTATCAAAACTTCTATGGTTGAATTTGAAGTAAAGTCTGCAAAAAACCGATGTTTTTCATTGGATTTGGCAAATACGTGCCATTTTTACTCACCGTGCAGTCTTTTTAACACTGTTTTGAAATAACACGGTCCATTATAAAGAACGAACACAATATTTTTACGCGAATTATTTGTTCTCACACGATTCTTAGAAACAAAAAACACAGAAGCGGATAAAGGATTTCCTAATTATAAATTCAACAAAATAAAACATTAGTAACAAACAAAATACTTCACTAGATGTGTCAGGCATTTCCTCACAGTCCCTCATAAAAGTCTCCGAATATCAATGAATAGGTATAGCCATAGCAGTCTTAAGTTCCAAGCAGTGTCGTAGAAAAAACAGCAAAAAAGACCGGGCCGTTAAATCCCAGCCGCTCCTAACAAATTGTATGGCAGTTATACGTAGATCAACTCTAAATTCCAATTTATGAGCTTATTTTTCGTCGAATATAACATGTATGTTTGAAAGATTTCTTGTATGGATATTCTGTGATTTTTTGGTGTTATTAATTTACAATTTACGATACATCGGAAGGGTCATATATGCAAATTAAGTAATGATTGTAAGAAATATAGCGAATGGCAAGAAATGCGATGTGTGGTAAAACAAATAAAATTTAACTTCCCACTATTAAATATCACAGTTATATAAAATATTGATTATAAATAACATAAAACAACAGTTACAAGCGGAATCCATATTATATTATATACGATTTTGACGCCTATGGTGATATTATGAAATAAATGCTGCGTTTTATCATATAATAATGGTAATATACCAAGTAATTGATGATTTAATCAATAATAATATTTAAAAAATAACGAAGTGAAATGTGCTACCCTAGTTTGACTTACTGATTTTTGATTACTGATATGACTTGAGAAATCCTATGGAAAGATTGAGTAACGAACCAGTGTGCACAAATGATTTTTGAGATTAATTATCAATTGATTAAAATCCCAATAATGACGTTGATTTTTTTAATGAACTATCCAACCTCATATTCTGTATTGAAATATTGTAAAAAAATAATTTTACTAAAATGATTTGCCTTCTTTGTTTGCTTTTGTTCTCCGAGATTTTTCTTCAAAAACCTTAGAAAATGTGATTTTTTCTGATTTTGAAAAATATGTAATTGAAAAGATATATAATTACAATATAAATATGTATTTCCTACAATATATCAGAAACAAATGGCTTCATAATGATGTGATATTACTTTGAAAATTATGACGCCGGCCCGCTTATCTGAAAAAAGTACCTGTTTTCAGCTCCATAGCATGGCTTTCACTATAGGGGGCTTTGGTATAGCTCATGCTAAGCTAATGAAGTAGCTATGAATACTATATTGTTTTAAATAATTATGATAAATGTGAGGTTTTATTTGCTAGCACGGTTCATTCCAAAATGGTTAAAAAATAAAACTTGAATTTCATTTTGAAAAACAATGCACATTTTAAAAGTATTTTTAGTTTAACATTACTTTGGAATGATATTTTGTATGTTATCAAGTCATGTTTGAGACTAATTTCTAAAAATACTGTTTAAATTTATTTTAAAATACTAAATCACATTCATGGTTCATGTTTTAAGAATTTTAGAAAGAGCCGAGTTTCCAAATAATAGCCTCATATTATGAATAATATTTTGTATATTTTACTCATTGAGTCTTCTTTATAACCTTTTTTACATGATTTTCTATACCAAAATGTTTTTTTGATTCAGGAAACCAATTTTAAATTTTTCTTTCACTTTTTTATACTGTTTTTTAATACTCGGTTTTTAAGTGGAGTGTATTTACTGTGTAAAAAAGAGTGGTATTTTTAAAACATAGAACTTAAAAATGAGGCTTTTACTGAGTTTTAGTGGTTTATGGTTTCCTAAAATATGTATATTAAAGCTGGGCTTTAATCTTGTGATTCCATTCAGCCCGGAATTAGCTGCAAACAACATTAAATTTGGAAAATTTTCTTGGCTATAATTCAACACTGGCAACAAAAAAAATGCCCAGACCTAATTTAAGCCCGGCAAATAATGCAATAAAGAACAATGTTACGCAAGAAAGAGAGTGAAGAAAAACCTTTTAAGACAAGTCACGATTTAGAGGAAGTCACGTCGGCAGAAAAACGAACCAATCCACACACATATGATTTATTAAACACGTGCTTTTTAGATAAATACAAAAGTTAACATCAGAACGGCTTGCCTCCGAAAAAATGCGCATATGCGACAGTTGCTTACAACATTTTTCATTGAAGCAATCAACGATTATTTTATTTTTATGTATGCCTAATTTCAGTGTGAATATGACAAATTATTTTGGAGTCGTAGACGAGGAGTGTAAATCCTCTAGAATGGTCTCGGGCAGGGCCGGTGCCACCATACAGGCGAAATAGGCAACGGCCTAGGGCGCAAGCCATTAGGGGGCGCATAAATGGAGTATTAAAATTATTTTTATATACTCTAATATTAATAATAAATTGTAGTATATTTCTTTAATGTTTTTATTTGTTCGATTTAATTATGTATCGTATTCTATATGATTTTAAAAAGAGAGATTGAGCGACTGAGTAAAGTACAATTCACGTAGAAAAACTCCTGTTGAGGTACCTCCATTAGGATGCCATATGCTCCACATTGGGAGAGGGCATGCTAATATAAAAAATATAACTAATGATCCCGAATTGATTTTTATTTATTATTTCGAAAAATAGGACGATTTTTTAAAAAGGGGGACGCGCCAATAACCGTTGGCTAGGGCGCCAAATGACCTCGCGCCGGCACTGGTCCCGGGTGCAGCTTAGATGCGGCCTGCGACCTCCACAACCAGTAGAAATAATACGCTTGTAGTGTTTGTAGCTTGTAGTATTATTGAAAATCTTTGTAATCATTTTTAAAGAATTCAAGAAAAAATATTCTTGACACCGGACGGCCGTCAAACAAAGATATTAATCATAAACCTTTATGACCAGGGCTGTGGTGTCGTGTAAAAAAATCGACTCCGACTCTGAATCGTTTTTTTTAAATATATCTGTGTAACTGACATATCAACCTCTCTTTTTCCTACTATCTTTGGAAAAAAAGAGGTTGAAAAAATGAGTAACAAACAGTTCTCGTAAAAACACTTCTGTTGAGATAAACTCCATGAGGAGTCTATATGCTTCACATTGGGAGCGGACATGGTAACAAAAAACATATCTGTATACCATCAGATCATTCTAAGTTACTAGAATTCACCAATCAATATGATACATTATTCAATATCAATATATATCTAGTCCTATGGTGCAGTGGTTAGCGATATAGGCTTCCGTGCCTGACTTCACGGGTTCGAGTCCCAGTACGAACAGATTTTTTTAGATCGATTTCAGTTCGAAGTCATAGGAGTTTGTGTTGTCTAAAAATCCTCTCCCACCCTTTCCGATCCATTAATAACTGAATGTAGCGAGAGCGATTAGTTAACCGCTAGTTCTGTCCTAGCCTAATCTTTATATCTCTACTACCCTCTTTAAATAAACGAGGTTGAGCGACTGAGTAACTAACATTTATCGTAGAAAAACTTCTGCTGAGATATCTCCGAGGCCATTTGCACCACATTGGGAGCGGACATGGATAAAAAACTCTTTGGTTTTCCCGACTCCAACTCCACAACACTGTTTATGACTACAAATTTATTAACTAACATAAGCCCAACACGACGCATATTCAATTTACAAATTTTATTTCTAAAGTAAATATTTTATAAATATATATAGGTTGGTATATATTAAGAATAGTATAAATTTTATTGACTCATAATTTTTGTAAAAAAAACATTATGTTAACAAGTAAGGAAACCACTAATAGTTTCGAAACGTCATATGCAATAGATCAACGAGATCATATAAAAAGTCATAAATTATTATTCATGTCAATAATTTGTATTTGAAATAGTATTAATTTTTGTAAAAAAAACTGTATTATTCGTTTTCAAGATGGTTTTCAGTCGCTGCTTAAAGCACACACAATACAACATCAAGAAAGTTGAAATTCAGGATTTCTTTGTGAAGTAAACTTTGCAAGTAGAATACACGTAGAAATACATCAATGGAAAGTTTCATCGACTCAATAATTTTGAAACTTCCTCGGATTTTCAGCAAACTTTATTTACACAAACTAAACGTTGCCTGGTACCAAAGACGTTAAGGGATTAAAATTATTTAGCTCCCGCGCTCAACACCTTAAGGCCGAATATATAACAGTCGATTTAGCAAAGCGTGAGTCGCCAACCGACGTAACCCAGTTGATAACGCTCAGTGGATAGTATATCACTTTGAGTAAAAATTCACACCAAATTAAAAATAACAATATGTATTAACAAATCACAGTACCTATTACACCTCTAAAAATGTTTGAGAATAAGCACTGTATACGTAACGAAATTGTTTTATTTTAACGCTGCGTGCTTTTTATGATCACAATCAACTTCACCGATTTATTTGATTTTCTCTGTAGACATGGAGAAGGCTGGCTTTGAATGAAAACTACATAATCTTAAAGAATCGTCTGAAGATTTACTTTTCATTTTCTTACCGTAGTTTGAATAAATAAAGTTATATATGTTATGAGTATTATGTATTTTTATGAAGGGTTTTATTCTCTATGTTTTTCTCAAGTTCTCAAGAAAAAGATTTTTAAATTAAACATTGGAAATGCTTTAAAATGCTGTAATTTAAAATGAAAATGTTTAAAATACAGGTCTCCAGTGGCGGATTATCCCATAAGCGCAAGAGGCGCGCGCTTGGGGCCTCCAAATCTCAGGGGCCTCAAAAATAGCATATTTTTATTTTATTTTTTATTTATTTATTTAATTAACATTGTACAAGGTTGACAAATTATAAATTTAAAACTTTTACAATGGAGAAAAAAAATAGTATAATTTAATATTAAAAGCAGTAAAAAAAAAGTTGCAAGGAAGTCAACTGAGTGAGCTCCGAAGAACTCTACTTTAATACATAAAAAATAGTATTCGTCGGAACTCACCCACGTCTACGTGGAATATGTCGACATCCGAAGCAATATTATTGAACATCGTTAAAGCTCTCCCCAGTGGCATCCCCATTGGCAGGCTGGTTCTACACCTTGGGAGAACAAACAATTCATGTCCACGATTTCTCAAAAAATAGTCAGGAACATTTAGATTCACATTCTCAAGAATGGTGGAATTCTCATTTTGCCCTCGTATAAGTCGAAAGAAATATATGGCCAGATATATTTCTCTTTTAGTTAAGCATGCCTAAGAAAAAGTCAGTTGGATAAAGCCATGGGTAATATCCATACACCCTCATATAGAGAAGTCTCAAAAATTTCTTCTGAATCTTCTCCACCATAAGGGTATATTTCGAGCATCTTGGGGCCCAAACAATTGACCCATATGTTACATAAACCCTTAAATTTTGATTTTAATTTTCAATATTAATTATTATTCTACGAAGAGTTTTGCAGCAGTTTTATGTTATTCGAAAAACATGACCTCCAAATTGTTTTGCGCCTGGGGCTTCCAAAGTGCTTAATCCGCCACTGCAGCTCTCTACTAATCCATGACCCATTTTTATATCCTACTGTCTCCAAAAAGGAAGGTTAAGTTACTAAATAACCGTTGTTGACTTAAAACAACTTATATTGAAATGTATTTAAAGGCGTACATAATATACCCTTATCTTATTGGTAGTGAACATGATTGAGAATAAATGTTGATTAGTGTTTGACATTAACATCGTCTTCAAATCTACTGTACACCACCATTAATAAATGAATAAAAAATATTCTTATTATCTTAATATAAAACATTTTGTTTATTTACAATAATCTTTTAAATAAGAAAAATACTGCATAGACGGATTTAGTGGGTTAACAGAGTTAGGTTATTTAAAATAGGTTTGGATTAAAGTAGAGTTGCATATTTGTTACTTGTGTACACAATGACTAACTTTGTGCAATTTCAAATTGTTAGTTAGTATTTTAATAAATTATTACATTTTAGAGTTTGGCTGAATACAATGTAACAGTTAATCGAATACAAGTTGGCTAAGAAAACAGTTTACTTTGCCTCATTTAGAGCTTTTAGGGTCGATCTTATAATCATGCACCATTTTTTTCCGTGTGTGACTTGGAGGCTCATGGTGAAGTCTGGGTACTGGGTTTGTAAGTATAACCAGTTATAGCAAGTTTAATGGAAAGCTATTTTGGCTGAGTGGAGCTGTTTGTTATGGTGCAACCTCGTACGGTCCCAATAGCCCAAGCTGCCTTGAATTCAACGAAGCCCAACTTTGAGGCATTTGATAATGCAACATCACACTTATAGGGGACGGGATACTTTTGATTCAACGCATAGAAAATAAACTGTACCTTCTCAGTATACGGATACACATGATGCTTTATGTGATTTTAGTTAATGCAATAATGAAATTGAACTATTGAAATTATATTTAAACTGTATTATTTTTTTACGGAGCATTCTTGTAACATATAAACTTTATGTCACTTTACGTTTTCTCAGTGAAACTGAGCTCTTTTCCCATTTTTAAACAAACAAATTGATTTCAAGTAACCGTTATAATTTTTGAACTACGACACATAGTAATTCAATCCAATTATGGTGGAGACAGAAGATGTCAACTAACGCCCCTTAAATATTATTAGAAATATAAACTAACGAAATAGAAAATAGAGGACAGAGATTCGTTGTCAGGAAGAGATTATTTTGTGTACACTTCGAAAGTGGCTAGAAGCCCAAGGCATTGGTGATTTAAAGCAGTGACCACCAACCTTTCAAATCATTAGGGTCACTTTACTCAGAATCCTGAATCTCATGTATAACTTACATATTTTTTTTAATTTGACTAATTTATTAGACAACCGAAAAATCGAAATTGTAGTTGAATATGCGCCCTATCGTGTCTAAAATGTATAAATCTTGGGCAAAACATGAATAATACATACCTACATACTTGATATAAGGCAGGGATGGCGAACCTTTTTGGATCCGCGTGCCAAAAATCCTCAAATATTATTTCTTGATTGTGTGTCGTGCCCAAGCAGTAAAAAAAGTAACAGAATAGAAAAAATAAAATATGTTTTTTTTTATGAATTTTATTTACAAGCTTAAAAATTACAATTACAACATTTCAAAATTAATTGAACGAAATAAATAAATTATCCAAATATTATTTAATCAATATTTTAATTTTTTAAACTTTTTTTTTTTTGAACTTGGAAATCGGAAAGCGTGCCATCCAAATTCCTATGTGACCATTTTAATATTGCTTTTCCCATTATCAGAAAACAGGTTATTCGGAGCTGTCTAACAAATAAACTGACCGATCGACATATATGAGGAGCAAACATTCAAAAAGTGTTTTGTCACACAAATACAAAGCTTGGGAAATGATGATCTGAGTGTTGCAAAAGTGACAGTTTGTTTGAATGTGTCAACTTTATGATTTAATTTTTATATGAAAAAAAACCTTTTTGAACACTAATTTTGATTTCCATTCATAGGTTTTATTATGGACTGTCAGAATTGATATAAAACGGCATTTTTCAAATATTGTGACAAAACACTTTTTGAATGTTTGCTCCTCGTATTATAAAAAAGATAAAATAAAATTTTTGAGTCTTACAATGATGAAATTATGCTATAAATGTAGATAAACTAATAATTCAAAAAATAAAATACACATTTGTACTAATTCCCACTTTTATTTAATACGATCACGGCCGGTTTCGCTCATGCCGAGAATCATCAACTGATTAGCGAAAACGGTCCTGATCTTATTAAATATAAGTGGCAATTAGCGCAAATTTTTATTTTATGTTTTGATTATAACGCCTTCTGATTATAAAGTATTCACAGTGAACACACTAAAAGTGATAAATTAATAAGTTTGTGTAAAAAAATAAAACAAATTTATTTAGGTATGTATATTAAACCTATAATTATTTTGAAAAATGTGGGGTAATAAAAATTTTCAAGATTTTTTTGACAGTATATCTCAGAGTATTTCCAGTAGCGGATTACCCTACCCTGCCTAGTGGCCTTTTAATCTTAAAGGCCTCAAAATAGCTTATATAATATAACTCATATCTTTTTTGTATATTTTCATTATTTTACTTGGAATTTTCTGACGTAGTTACGTTATCCTTTAGAAAAGGGCATCCAAATATTATTGCGCCTGGGGCCTCTCATGTGCTTAATCCGCCGCTAATCATGCCAGAATAAATCAAACCATTTTCATTCTTTTTTTTTCATATTTTTTTCGAACGATGTGGTTCGAAAGGTTTATAGTAAAATATGTATTACGCATCTGCGGCTCCAGTGGACCCACCAGGAGTCGATTACGGAAAGCCCCAATGTAAAATATGAATATCATGTTTCAAAACGACTTGCATTGCTCGAAAAATTGATATCAGAATGTTCAACAACTACGTGTGCAATTGTATGGACTTCTCTAACTATTCTCGGCATTGCCAGTGATTCCCAAACTTAGACAAAAAGCCAATAAACTTCGATTTGCACATTCCGTGAAATGCACAGCTGCCATAACTTTTAAAACAGCATCTTCCGCACGAGTTACAGCATCATCAATAACCCAATAATATTGAAACTTTCTCGGCTGTAATCCGACGTTGGACTATCTTTGCCTAAAGCAGTTATCGGCAACATATTTTCACGAAAACTGCCGCAAACATAAACTTTCAGTACTTGATATTTCAGAAGTACGTGACATCTATGAAAATCTTATAAATACGTCAAATGCATTGTGACAGGTACAATTATATGTCACAATGCAATAGCAAAGCAACCAATTAGTATAATACATACATCCGTCGCTCATGACTCATGACAGCGTATACATGAACTCTCACTTGATTTCAATGTGTTTTAATCAGTGGCGGTTCTAGGTACTGGGCTAGGTGGGCTAAGCCCGACCTGCATTTTTCACCCAAAACTTTAGATGGCTGAATAAAAATGAACAGCAATTCGGCCGCTGAACAAAATAAATACATTTATAAGCGTAACTAACCTTCCCCAAATGAATATAATATCTTTGTTTAAATTTTCCTCTATCAATATAAGACAATGGCATGTCTACCTACAATAATATTCTCGATTGTTTTTTATTACAATTTTAGGCTGAGCCGGCATAAAAAAAACAATAACCCTATAAATAATTCATAAAGAACATTCAACGTGACGTCAGTCTGGCAACACCTATGTACATGCTATTGGTCAGGGGCTAACGCTTTCCAGCCCATAACCATAGACAATATTTCTTTACACTAGAACGCAATCTAGCACGATTCGATTTTGTTTGTATTTGTATGTACGGAAACGTTATCAAACACACAGGACTGTATTTCAAATTTACTGGCTTCTGTCATTCATCGGGAGCTAAACTCGATTTAGTCCATGGCCCATACAAACATACCAATATCTTTGTATTTTATGAAAGTGACAGGTATCGAATCTCAGTGACAGTTCTGTATTGCTTTTTTTACTTGTTATTTCACTTTGAAAGAGACAAATTTAAGGTCACGTACTATTATTTCTTACTTACATTAGCATTGATTGTATTATATAGTAATTTATGCTTTGCAGTAGTGTCGTAGTATTTGTTAATTTGCTTGTAGATTAATATATAAGATGAAGTGGAAGCATGCAAAATTTCGTAAATAGTATACAATGCTATGCTTTTCTCTAGCCCACCCAAGATTTCAGGTCAGGAACCGCCACTGGTTTTAATCATCCCTCAAGCACCAAGCAATCTCATCCAGCGAGTACCGGCGATACATGGCCAACGGAGCTGGCGGCCGCCTATAGTGGCAAATCTGAAGATGTAGTCCAATGTCTTAGCGCCTATGGAAATTTTATGACTGGGGCGGAAAAATACAATCTTGCAACAACGTAGTTGCAACGTTTTTCTACTCTCAGTTCAAATCAGGGAAAGTTGTACCTGTACTCGTTTGTTTTTTAATGTAAGCATGTTAGCTTTACTAAAAATCTTTCAGCCATTTAAATAATTAGTAAAGTGAAATGATTATTTTTTGATGATATATTTGAAACATTCTCATAATAAATATTTTTTACCTGTATAATAATATAACTATTTTTCTCTATGATGGAAGTGTTATTATAGTGTACAAGTGAGGAGCAAACATTCAAAAAGTGTTTTGTCACACAAATACAAAGCTTGGAAAATGATGATTCAAGTGTTGCAAAAGTGACGGTTTGTATGAATGTGTCAACTTCATGATTTCATTTTAATATGAAAAAAAACCTTTTTGAACACTAATTTTGATTTCCATTCATAGGTTTTATTATGGGCTATCAGAATTGATATAAAACGCCATTTTTCAAAATTTGTGACAAAACACTTTTTGAATGTTTGCTCCTCAAGTGTAGCGCTCCACTTTTGTGAAATAATATAATATTAATTTACCACTTGAATACCAACCGGAATACAGGTGTCCGGAACATATGCAAGCGAACACGGATGTCCAAGACATTTAAAAAATCAAATACTTGGTATTCTAATAGAATATAAGCAATATTTTGATGAATATGTGAGTCAATATAGGTTTTTAAAATATCGATTTCGAGTGTATATTAGGCAAAATCATGTTTTTCAGAAGCATGGACATGTTTGGAACATATTAATGATTAATTATTTGCGCGGTATTCAAACGGTTAAAAGTTTATTTACATTTTTGAGACAACCCGTCTATGAATGAAAAAAACCTAAGTGTTAAATAAAATAAACAGGTAAGTCAATTACAATGAACACATTATAATTGTTGCTTCGAGTGTATTTTTTTGTTTCTATACATAACGAATAAATTATTATTATTATTAATAATATTTTACCTACCATTGTTTTGAATAAATTATAACAAATAAATAAAAATATACAGTAAGATTAAATAACAGAAGTTAGATACATATAAGAAAAAGAAAATATGAGAACATTTGTAATCGGGTAGCAATATTTATAGTTATTGAAATTAACTATATAAATTGTGTTTAAAAATGGCGAACATGCAGTTGTTTATGGTTGCCATATTTCTTGCAAGTCAAACCGCGACATTTGTCCAATTTGCCGAATTTGTCCAAGACTTTTGAATCCATAAATTCAGGAATTTACCGATTTGCACAAAATACTAGCGTGCCTCGTTTTTGTTTTTTTAGCTCTTCCAAGACTTTCGATTACCAATTTTCCCAAGTAATCAGCGTGAGTCGTAAACCGGGACATTTAGGCGTCCCGAAAGGTTTGTCCGGGACACCAGGACACAAGACTCAAAACCGGTGACAGTCAACTGGCAACCCTAAGTTAATACATGATAGTATACCTAATATATTATATTTCTACCGTGTTCAATTAATAAATATATTATAATATAGGTACAACAGATATATCTTTTGCTTAGTCCGTTTACTATTTATTAAAGTATATTAGTTTATTCTATTTGTTTTATAATATATATAGAGTAGCAATCGGCAACCCAAATACAATGGCGAGCCAAAAAATGGTTAGTTAAAAGTACTGGACTTTTACCATGTCACTGAAATAAAACTAGTATATCGTATAATAGTTGTACGTTTTTCGAAATAATAGTTTGTATTTTTTAATAGCCGGTTCTAAGCACAATCACTTTTATTTGCTTTTGAGTAAAATGTATGGTTTAAAGCGAGAGAAAATCCGTATAAACAACACTAGTTTTTTTTCGTTTTAGAGCTCATTGAGTGTTTTTTAATGTACACGCGACCACCCATTCACACGTGTAAGTGCCTGATTATTCAGCCCAAGTGTATTGTCTCTGATTCAGCCCCTAATAAGGCACTTAACATTGGCATGAAGTCGTCCACGCTTTTGTGACGTCAGTTTCTTATGCACATGGTGCCGGCCACATATTCAAGCCGTCTTGTGGAACATTTCACGTGACCCGATATAGGTTCCCATGTTCACCGTCTAAAACCGAGCACAAACGAGGAACCTGGGAACATGCATGCGCGCGAGCTGTAGACGAGCTGCCAAAGTATATTCTGAAGTATGTTTCGTCATGACTTCATACCAAACTTATGACACATTGTGGAATACATTTACTAACAATCATAAAAACCGAATACTACTTACGAGAATATAAACGTGGGCAGCACTCATCGACATCAACTCATCGGACGTTGTTTAAAAGATCTATTTTCGACTTTGAAATGTCTTTCTATGTGACAAATGACAAAATAAACCATGCACCACAATAAGTTATATTGTAATTATCTATGGTATAAGAAAAAGCTGTCATAGTGGATGATAAAATAATTGTATTTTAATTATAGAAAGCTTATAAACATTAGTAATTAAATTTATTCGCATTTTTGTATCCAATAACGTTCGTTCGGACATAACCTCAACTGGTGACGTTTCTGTGACCTCTCGTGTGTTCAAGAACATGCTCTGGAAAATAATTCCTGAGAAATTATGTAGATAGTTCCGGGAACAAAGTTCCTTAATGTATGTCCCCTTTTAGGCATAATTAACATACGTCACCTAATCCTGGACGACGGCGTCCCAGTGTGCAGACCTCTAATAATCAAAACTGAAACGAACAAGCTAGTAAATTTTGCCTCATATTGTCTATGATTATATTGTTACGGTCAACTGTCACCAACTTTGTCTATGCAACCAAATGACAAGTGCAAAGAATGTTTGGCGGTATATTTTTGTTATAACTTTATTATATTCATAATAGGTGTAGTAATGCCGCGCTGTTCTGTTATCGGTTGCAAGTCCGAAAGGAAAATTATATCAGATGACGGTGAAATCAAATTATCCTTCTTTAGGTTTCCCGGAAATACCCGAAAACCCGAATTGTTAAAGCAGTGGGTCGATTTTTGTAAACAAACGAAAAAAATTAATCTCAGATGTGCGACAATATGTTCCCGACATTTTTCAAAAGATCAGTTTGTACGAGATTTTAACGCAGAATTATTGAATATACCGTCGAAGAAACAGTTAAAACGAAACACTGTTCCGACTAAAAATGGACCGAAATCGTAAGTAAGATATTCTTTTGGGTTATCTTTAAGAATAGTATCGTGAAGTATTAAAAGTTTTTCGCCGCAGTAGTCGACGTGCTACTAAATGACATAATTACCTTCTTCGTAATAATGTGTAGTTTTAACGCGATTATCAAGCTCTCAAAAAATTATTTTAAATCGTGGCGTTGTTTTTAGCTTAGTTTGTGAAGTTTTTCGCCGTAATAATCCATGTGAAGTCGATTCTCCTTGAGTTAATCTCATGTGACTTTCCAAAATTCTCATCGAGTATATCTCGTATGATCTTTCAACTTCAAAATATTTGACGCATTGGCGTAAGCTGTAATGTCAAATATATATTATTTTTTTTAAAATGAAAATGACGAGCTATACTTTTCAATTACCCAAAAAAATAATTTACGAACGATTTAAAGTAAACGTAACTGTATGTATGAACGTAAATTTATGATTTTTCCTATAACTCGGGGATTTTAAAACTAAAATATTTGAGTGTTCCGATTGGCATACTTATCTTAAAATCGACTTTTTTCACTCTATCTCACAGTTGCTTTATGGTAACGATATGGGTAAAAGTAGAGTATAGCTCGTCATGTATTATTACGGCGATAAACTTCACAAACTAAACTAAAAACAACGCCACGATTTAAAATTATTTTTTGAGAGCTTGATAATCGCCTTAAAACCACACATTATTACGAAGAACACTGATAAATTATGCGAAATACGAAATATTTTTCAGTACATCGCCTCTGTTTTCCATTATGGCGGCGCCGCGCGGCGCCAACTAAATGACATAATTACCTTCTTCGTAATAATGTGTGGTTTTAAGGCGATTATCAAGCTCTCAAAAAATAATTTTAAATCGTGGCGTTGTTTTTAGCTTAGTTTGTGAAGTTTTTTGCCGTAATAATACATGACGAGCTATACTCTATAATTACCACGATATGTTAAGAACACTTATGAAAAAAAATGTTTATGGTAGTGTTTTTTATTTCAGTAATGATTCTAAGGATGAAACCAGTGAAGAGGAATATGATAAAACCTCTGACGACGAAGATGTCGACATGTCTGAAGATTCGGATGATGATGTTAAAACAGATAGGTTAGATTGCCAGTGCAAGGTTGATTCATATCCAACTTGACAGACACAATATTGGTCATAACGACTACAGATTCATAAATAATATTGTCTTGCATGCTAAAAGTTATACATTGGCCTACAAGATATTTCTATTGAAAAACAAAAAAATATCATTTCCCATATATACAATAAAATATTTCAAAAAATTCAACACCTTATTTATGGTTAGGAAAGCATGAACCATGTTATCTCTTCACCTGCAGATTGTGCGGAATATTTTTCATTTTCAAGACGTGCTTCATACACAACACCTTCTTTTGTTATTGTCAGTTTTCCAAACTAGCAAGACCTCAGTAATATCAATGTAAAATATGAAAAAAAAAATCTATTATATGATTATATGGTACTCAAGTATAATTTCATCGGATTTTTTTTATTTTCCCCATATTCAATATGCAAGCTTTATAGCCTCTTATCTCACCTTGTCGCTGATTTCCATGAGATGAGTTGGAGAGAAACTCGGACTCAAAACATAAGAATAAAAAAAACATAAATACTAGCAAAAAAATGTTTAGAGAAAGCGTTATTTTATTGACAATAGATTATTCTAGGATCCTTTTTTGTTTCGCAATGATTCCTTTGCCATTGCATTTTACATGATAGACCAAGGCATTCTTAGGCTCAGATACTAAATACAATGTAACCATTTACATGCCAGCGCGAAATATTCGATCTACCTCTCGACGCCAGCGGGCTTAGAGCCATTTGTCTAAAAATGATTTGACTTACATAATTTGTTGTCTCAACACATTACAATTATTTATTTTTAGTCAATATTTTGTACACTAAACGAACACTCATCATTAACTATTGATTGTTTGTTCAGTGTTGTAGCAATGTATAAATATCTTTTATTACAATATATTGATCCATTTGACAACGCCAAAGCTGTTTTTTTAAGACATTGTGAAAAATACCTCCATATACGATTTGCGTATGCCTATTTACAAATAATATGGATAAACTAAGATAATTTTAAATGTTTAGCCGTTATTGGGTTCATCAATAAATGCCACTAGCGCAATAATTTTTAGATATTGAAGGAATATTTAATGTCCACGAAAAAACATAGCGACACAACGCTGCATCACTGGCGTATGGAGACAATAAGCGTTCGACGCACCGGTGAGTCGCTGGCATGCTAATGGTTTAAAAATCACTCGGGACTAATTATTTATTTTTATTATCCGTACTTCCATCATTGGCCCTGATAACCAAGAGTTAACTGTAAATTTTATTTATTTTTAGAATTCTGCGAATGAAATATGAAGAACATCTTAAAGAAATCATCTCATATCAAAAGCGTCGTATGAAGGAATCGGAAGAATATCCTACAAAGGACTTATGTTTTGAAAACTTATCATTGTCGATAAATCAAGTTCCAATAAAGGTTTGTAAATTCTTACTATTTTGACTATCACTTTTAAAAATTATGTAAGTGTCACTATTTATCAATGTGGAAACCATAAATCACATACTCGATAACATACGGGCGTATCTAGATTTTCCCTGTTGCGAGATGCCGCAGTTTTACTGACGTTGATAACACACGTGTTTATAGTCTTTCTGCAATATGTAAATGTTTCTGTAAAGTATTAGTTAATAATTATATTATGTAAAATTAAATTTGATAACTTTGTTACACCACTTTTGTGACATGTGTTTCGCCTTTTTAAGAAGCATCATCAGACAAAACATCACAAGATTTACAAACTAAAAATTGATTATAATTTATAAGTAATAAATTACAAATAAAAAATCAGTGGTTTAGTCATTTTCTACTGAACGCAGGGAGCGGATAAGATACAAACAATGATAGCATTAATTACACATTAATTAATTTTATTAGGTATGACAAATCCAACATTGGTGAGCTGCGTCTTATTTAAAATGTTATTTACTAATTTTTCAATTTTATTAATTACTATTCATTTTAAAAAACTTGAAGCTATTCATTCTTCACCTTGTATTATTTACAACATGCAGTATTTCAACATTTTTATAAAAATGTGATCATTTCCCATCAAATAATTCTCAACCTCTTGAAAAATAATTGTGTTATAGACATGTTCTTATATAAATCCATAAAAGTTTCTACCTGTCTATCCTACATAAGCAGCTTGACAGTTTTGACAGGTCAGGCGATAGATACTGCTCGAAAATGATTCTAACTTATCTTTACTATTAAATAAAAGTTTTCCTAAGTTGTTTATGGGTTGAAAAGCAGGTTCCCCAATATAAAAGATTTTTCACCAGTTAAACTATCATTTGTTTGTTCCTTACCCGAGTAAATAGTATCCACAGTTATCTTTTGAAACTGTTTATTTTCCAGTAAACTATTTATTTAATTGGTTTTTTAAGTCATTACATGCTATTTGCTTAATCGCATTTGACTAAAAGATATCAAAATCTAATTTTCGAAAGGCCTTCCAAAATGATTCCGATTTCGAAAACAACTCCCTCAAAGTTCTAACAAATATATCAAAAAAATAAAAATATATTATGTATATTAGTTATTTATTATAAGTCAAGAGAATATTCTTCATTTCAGAACCAAAGAAGAAGTGAAATAGGAATAGAAAGTATCTATGGAGCTCGAGGAAGACAATTGATAAAGAGCATGGATGTGATAATTCTTGCTAAGACAGCGCAAATAAACAAATATATGGAGAAAGCGAAATCGCAGCAAACTACTTATACTAACATGAGATTGTACAACAAAAAGCTGATTGAACAGTTTGATAGTATGGAGCTTAAATTAAAAGCTCTCGAAGCAAACCAAGATACTTTGGAGAAAAAGCTCATCAAGTTAGCATTTGTTAAAGACACAGACTAATGAAATATTGATTCCAACCACTGAATAAAATGTACCTATGTCTTACAAGCATAAAAAAAATTAAAGTTTAACCCTCAAGCCCAGTTGACATGCTGTACACGCTGATCAAAAACCACTCCCAGAAACGGACCCGTCGACGTGAAACCATTGCGCTGTTTTATCTTCCATATATAAGACCAATAGTTGATTGATTTCGTTAAAATAACTTAATTACTCTAAAGAATAGATTAAAATTTATGATGTGATTATTTTTTATAATATTTGATTAGAAAAAGTGAGGAGCAACCATTCAAAAGTGATTTATCACACAAATACAGAGCTTGGGAAATGATTTGAGAGTTGGAGAAAACACGGTTTGCTTGAATGTGTTAACATTATGATTTAATTCTTCTATGAAAAAACCTTTTTTGAACACTAATTGTGATTTATAGATTTTATTATGGACCATCAGAACTGATATTAAATGACATTTTTCAAAATTTGTGACAAATCACTTTTCAAGTTATCAACTGATAAATTAGAACTTTTTTGAGCACTTAAATTGATGGCTGTAACTTTTTAGAGTTATCATTTAGGTGGTCTGAGTGATATTTTTAAATAGAAAAATACTTGAAAACCACCAGTGTTTGACTTGACTTGGTGTCTTACACTTAGGTTGTAGGGCCTTATGGATTACTCCAATTGCCCTTTTGTCTGATGTTGGGGCTTCACCTCTTCTTAGTGTTGGTTCCTGTCTCTTTTTTTTTTGTTTCCCATGTTATTTGTTTCTTTTTAATATGAGTGAGACAGGATAGTCTTTGATAGATAATGTATTTTTTTTTGTTTTTATTAGTTTTTTTTTTTTTTTTTGGAATACAGGTGATGCAGTTTACAAAAATAAAGAAGAAGATAGTACAATGAGCAAAAAAAAAAAATAGTAAGGAAAAAAAGAGAAAAAGAATACAGTGAGAAAAGAGTACAGTAAGAAAAGAAAAAAAATACATGATGAAAGAAAGAAAAATTACGATTGGATAAGCATTTGATTCTGCATTCGATCTTGCCCGTGGTTGCGGGTGCGATGGCAGGTGCGGTCGGAGATGTTGTGATCTCTTCAGTGATTTTAATATATTTGGCGGTTACTGATTCTATACGTGTTTTGAGCACAAGGTCGTTTTGGTTGAATTCATTCGGAGAGAATTGTTTCTCGAGTGATTCCGCGAAAGGTTCTCCTTTTTCCGCGGCTGTGAAAACCGGGCCATTCGGACCATTCAGTGGTTGAATGGGGCATTTTTTGTGCCTGACTGCTTTGCTGAGAATCCAGAAGGGATTGCTCCCTTTGGTCAAACTCTGTAGGTATTTGCCATAGGAGGAGACTCTGTGCTCCCGAAAATCTATTATAATCTCCGCGGTGAGACGGTTTTTGAGCGTTCTTGCTGTGGGATTGGTGTGCTGGCGCCATTCCTTAGCCGCTCTGTTTTTTTCCCGAATTAGGTTTTTAATTCTAATTGGGATATCTGGTCTGTGGTCTTCCATGGGGACTTCGGTCATGGCGGATTCTTTCGTGGCGCGTATGGAATCCGTCAGACCGGCAATTGCTCTGTCTATGTCTGCCGGATTGGGGAGACTGGCAGGGCTGTGAAAATTGTCTGAGAAGTGAGTGCTGAAATCTTCCCAGGAGACTTCTCTGGTTTTTTCGGCACGATAGCAAGGGGGTCAGCTAAGAATAGAAGGACCGGCTGGTGGTCTGAGTTTAGTTCGTGAACGACTCTAATTTGCAGTGTGTGCGACATCGCTATTAATAGTGCGAAATCGAGCACATCTTGTGTGTTCGATGCAGGATAGTATATGGTTGGCTCATTTGGACCGGCAATAACGGCGTTGTTATCTAGTACAAATTTGTAGACGGCTCGGCCACGGAAGGTGGTCCGACAGCTATTCCAGGCTGAGTGTTTTGCGTTGAAGTCCCCGGATATAACGGTGGCGGGGATATCATTCAACAGCAGATCTGATTAAGTCTGTTGCCGCCAATGTTGATTGGTGTGTCGGAGGGCAGTATACAGATATTAACTGTATTTTGCCTGCATTTTTTGTGTTAATGCATATCGCGGTTGATTCTAAATTGCAAGAGTTTAGACGCGGTTTCTGGATAATAGCACAATGGTCTATGTGTGATTTTATTACGATGGCGGTTCCTCCGCCTTTCGCGTGCGTCCGGTCGGTCTGGTGCGTACTGTAATTTCGGGAAGTTAATCGGTGTCACGGGTTTCAAAAACATTTCATTGACGAGTAATGCGTCAATGTCGTGTGTTCTAAGGAAATTTTGCACTTCGATTTTATCGTTGCGTAAAGTACCGTTTGCATTCCAGAACGCTACCTGTTGTGATGTAGGTCTAGTTTTAATGTTGGCCATGGTTGGTTAGGAAGGTGGTCTGGTAATAGAAGTCGCTTACGCGAGCAATGGTTGCTTGGCTGCACGCGATTGAGTCCTGGAGTTCTCTTACGAGTTCTTCCAGGGCCCTGTCACGCGCGACTTCGTGTGGGACGGGGGAGTAAAATGCTTGGTACTCACTTTGAGTTTTGGTGACGGTCTCAGTTGTGTCATGTCGGCAACTTTGGCTGCCCAAAAAGTGCTTAGTCGTTTTTGCTGAGTTTCTCGTCGGGCTGAGGGGTCTTCGTATCTACGTCCTGTGTTAGACGGCAGTGCAGGCCAGTTCTCGGCTCGCTGTATGGGTTCGCCGCACGTGGATGGTGGGGGCAGCCCCGGTAGTTTGCCGGATGCTGTCCAGAGCAGTTTGCGCAAGTAGCTGGACCATCCTCTCGTTTTTTGTTGCATGAGTCGGTGCGGTGGTCCATGCCGCACTTTACGCATTTCGGCGGTGCGTGGCATGCAGTCTGGGAATGTCCGAACATTTGGCAGTCGTGACATTGGCCCATTCGGTCTTCCGTTTCAGCGGAATCGCTGAAACGTTGTAATTTCCAAGTCTCTGGATCGCAAATGTTTTTTTCCCTTCTTCGGTGTGTTCTACATCAAGCATCATGAGGGCCATTGGAGTCCTGAATTGGCCTTTTTCATCTTCTGTGCTCTGATGATCGGGTAACCTTCTTCCCGCAGCATCTCCTCCACCTCCGAGTCCTCGAAGTTTTCGGGTATACCCTCAGGGAATCTTTCTGATCCGTTGCAGAGTCCAGCCAGCTTCAGATCCTTTTCGAGGGTGGAGAAGGCTTTTTTTTTTTCGGTGGATAATAATTGGGGGCGATTTTGTCTCGCGCGGTGTTGTCCCCATTTTTAGTGATAGTGGGTAGCTGTGGGGCGGTTTTGGCGGTCGTAGTAGTTGGCATTACTTTTGTTTTGGGTTTAATGGAAGTTATCGGTAAGGCGGTGTGCGGAGTTGATAAGCTTGGTGGGGTTTTGGTCGTTTTTTTAGCCGCTTTTTTTGAGCGATGGCTGGGTATGGTTTTGAATGTTTCAATCTTGTTGTTCGTCTTTTTCCGATCTAATTTTTCGTTTGAGAGGTTTGCTTGTTCATGGTCGTGATGAGGAATGTTGTGTGTCTGTGGATTCATTGGCCGACTCGTTGCAGGCCATGTCCTCCCAGTTTAGTTCCGGGGTCGAGGCGTTTTTCTCCTCTAGTATTTTTTTAAGGTTATTAGCCTTTTTGTCGGTTTTAGTGCATGGTGAGAATGCCATGCATAGCAGCTGGTAGAGTATGAGGAGTGACTCGACGGAGATAAGGCCTTTTCCATCCTTCCCTGTATGGAGAAGGTTTGTGATCTTGAATAGAATGGAGTCCGGGTGGGTCTTTTCGGTGATATTTATGGGCTCTGATGCTCTCTTTTGCTCCTCAGGAGACAGGTCGGACAGTTGGTTGTGATCGTCCATGATGAGGTCGGGTTGTTGATTTGAGACATATTGATTATTGTTGTAATAAGGCTTGGTCGTTGTGAGTGGGTAGTGCTGGCTTGTACGGTTGTAGGTCTTGCGGGTGAAAAGTTCAGAAGCGATGATCGGTGTTAGAATGGCTGTGGTCGGTAGGTTTGGTATTGTTGTCTGAGATATTGTGGAACAGTAGCGATAGTGGCGATGTGCACTGGTCTGCTATCTGATCGTGAATCACCACCAGTGTCATATGCACTGGTGATTTTGAAGTGTTTCTCTGAATAAAATACTAATTTTTCTTTTTAAATACTAGCAATGCCATCTCTGGATAAGTTTCAATAATAAAATATATCGCTGGAATAAAAGGATTTGCCTTGAGACAAAATCATGGTTCCTGCATTGCATTATATTATCTCACATCCACGATTCATTAGTTTGCGTAATGCATTATAAATAAGATTTTTCATTTATTGTTATTGAATTTTAATCTGTGGCTATTTTTATTTAAATTTTGAGTTTTATACAAGTGTGATATTACAAATAATACTAATAAAATGGATTATGATTTCGGTGATATTAAATTGTAATCAACGCTCAAATGTGAAGATGATAAAAGTGACAGTTCTGATGTGAATGAAAATTTGGCATTTGATAAAAGTGTAAATATTAAATCGGAATCTATCGAAAGACAGACATTTTAATGTCAATGTGAGTTGTTTGAATCGCACCCATTTCGATTTCATAATAATTTATCGAGAATCAAAGTGAATAATTATCGTCTGATGCTGTTGGAATTGATTTCTTCAAATCTGTGTTTTGTTGAAATGTTAGTCTGTGAGACAAATAAACAATTTATATTTGTCACTACAATCAATGAAGTTTACACATTTTTAAGATTGTGTATGCTTATGTCTCGGAATAGTCGAAAAAAAATCACAGAACATTGGTCTACCATTGTGAACTATTGTTTGGGGCTTGTTTTGCTATAGAGAGAAAAATTATCCTTTTACAAGTGAAGAAAATAAAAAAAGTCATATTCGGTTGTTTGTACTAAAGAAGCTAGTTAACTATTTGTGTAAGGGATACCACGTGGTGTGTGATAATTTTTACTAAGATACCTTTAGGAGAAAATCTTATAGAACAAGACACGTATTTAACAGATACGTGTTGTAAAAACAGAAAATGTATTCCCAACAATCTTCTCAAATATAAATACACAATTGGAGAATCAAAATGTCCAACGATAATTTGTGGATACCGGGAGAATAAATCGCAGAAAAAAACTGTTACTTTTAGTTTCCACATACGCAAAACTAAAGACACTTTAAAGATTGAATAAAATATCTAGAGATTTCCAAATCTAAAATTTTTAAAGCTTACAATAAGTTTATGGGAGGTGTCTAGTTGTCGGATCAAATGTTAAATACATATTTGAATGAAAGGTGGACCCTCAAATACTGGAAGAAAGTAGTATTTTATATTGTTTATACCAGGGCTGTGGAGTCGGAAAACCGAAAATAAATAATTAAATAAAGATATTGAAAAATCACTATTCATTGTTTTGATTGGTGAAATCTACTAGAATTATTCTAGTAACTAGAATGATCTGATGGTATACAGACATGTTAGTTACACGGAAATATTTGAAGGAATCAATTTGGAGTTGTCTTTTTTTTACGCGACTCCACAGCCCTCAGTGCTCTGTAAAGAAAATTACGCAGGAAATATAAGACTCGTTCGCTTAAAATTGATTTCCTCAAATGTTGACTATAAAAAACGAATGGATCCCAAAAACAAACTTTGTTTGTCTAACAACAACCACTCCTGGTAAACTTGTGAATAAATAGGCCACAAAAACAAATGCGAAAGTACAGTTTATAATAAAGGTGTTCGAAGGATGGTAAAATGCAGCGGTGGGCTGCCAACACTTTAACAGAAGACTCGCCTAATCACAAGGCTATTCGCAGTGCTCTGGGGAATGGGAACAATTTTACATAATAAATAACTAAGCAATCAAATGTTACTATTCTTATATTATATAATGATACGCAATATACTATAAAATAATTAATATCTATAGCTGAAAACTGTGCCACCAATGCTATCAAGGTGCCAAATAAACCTTTTTACTGAATTACATAATTTTTGTGCAACTAAATACTATGCTATTTTTTTACCTTATAAATAACCAAGCTTTGTTACATACAGGCTCATGGAGAAAATGGACAGCTGACATGTGCCTCAATTTTGTAAATGATGAATTTTGTGATACAATTTTTAATTGTAAATAAAATATTTTATTTATTTTAGTGTATTCTTTTATTTCTTCTAGTTCGAAAAAAAATTAATGAAGATCTTTAAAATATTCTGTACCTCAAGCTTCACTTTTTCTTTTAGAGGCCGTTGTTTAAACATTCTTTTTTGGCCTTATCCATTCTATGTAAAGCATAAAGACAGTGCCTGCTTTCCTGTCTCCTGCCAATTGCCTCGCTTCCCCTCATGAAATGCCAACATCCCTCAGTTCTGCCAAATACATCCTATGGTCGTCCAAGATGCCGAAATCTTACCAGTCATAGAAAAGGCAAGCATGATATAGGCTCTTCTAAGAAATCCGCAGGACATGAAATATAACATAATACTTATACACAGACAGTAATACTATGTTATCAAGCATAAATGAATTTAAAAAAAACAATTAAATCTCATAGGTTTATTATCCTTATAATACAATGACCACCTGAGTCGGTAGAGGTCTTCAATAACACATAATAATGAAATTGTAATATAGCTACTAAGTTGGCGTGGTCTACAGGTCCAGCCACTGGTCGGACTGATTTTATTAATTCCTACTGTTCATTTTTCATCATGGAATAATCCCAGAGGATATGCATGTCCCTGTGTTTGTTACTTGGCAGCAAAACTGCTTTGTCTTGATTGAATTAGTTAGTCCAATAGCAGGAGGTGAGTCCCTGGGTTACCTATATTTGATATAGGGAAAGGATTTATAATTGTGACGACTTTTTGTCAAAGCGTCGCACCGCTTTTGTCAGGCGTTTATCGCTGGGCTCATTACACATTCGTGTACTGCCAAGTGGTGACAGTTGCATGCCATGGAGTCCATACCTGATGTGGGCGACACTGTGGTGCCGCCCTCCCAGCATTAGAGTCGTAGCACCATGCTCCTGTATATGTAGGTCAAGTGGAAGGATGCCTACCATTACCGGCAGAGCGTCCATACTTGTGCTCCCATAGATCTTTATTATGGCAATCAGTGATTTGCTGTCCGCTGAGAAGACATCTTCTTATGTGAAAGAGCCTGCAACTATCGGACTACACACTAAGAGCATAGCTCGCAATGCCCATAAAAATAGCGCTGCAAGCAATTTTCAAGGTCGATTTTAGTCGCTGCCAGGAATTCATGCGACACTGAGGAAAGCCTGGTTGGCTTTCACTATTGATGTCATACCGAAATACTTGGCAGCCCCAGTTAAGTAAGGACATGACAGTCTTGTTGAGGACAGCACCGAATTAAAAGCATGTTCTGCTAATTTGTCTAGATTTAACTATATTAATTTTTGTAAACTTATTTTTTTGCTCGGCATGTAGAGGAGTTGTAAGTTTCAAAGTTTCTGTGATCAAAATTTTACATTTTCAAAGTTTTAAGGTAATGTTACTTGTAATATAGCCGTTCCCCAAATTAAACATATGTGTTTATTTAAAAAAAATATTGATATGAAAATATGCGACACCAAATTAAATACTGCAGTGCTGACTAACGATAGTAATTTTTTTATACTTTAATAAAAAAAAAATTAGGAGATGCTCAAAAATATATTTACTAGAGATGACTGACATTTTTTTCATCTTTTGTTTAGCGATCATTACTTTTTATCAAACTTATCAGCCATTAACTGTCAAAAGGTTATGTACATTCACCAGAACATTCACTGAATAGCCATATATATATTTTTAAAAGATCTACTGTCTATTTTTTGAGGTTACCAAAATAAAAATAAATTTGAACAAGTGAAACTATAATTTGGGACATGAATAGCGAATCAAAATTAAAAAATACCTTGTTGAAATATTTGGATAGTAAAATACTTATTTCTAACGACATGTCTATTCAAAATTCTTGAGGAAATGTCATTAAATGATTACTTTGGTTATGATATACAGGATTTTTTATGGCAGGCCTACTGCACCATATACAAATCTTCGCTGACATATTTTCATAGTGCAGCTGAAAATATTATTCTATGGATAGTGTCTTATTACTTATTATGTGCTTTAATATACATTCTATCCCTTCGATACAAACTAGGTTCAAGTACAAATATAAAGGGTGCAAAAAGGGCACTATTCGTCATTGCACATCCCGATGACGAATGCATGTTCTTCGGACCTTCGATATTAAATTTTATTCGCCAGGGAATTGAAGTTCATATTCTATGCCTTTCAGTAGGTACGTAAGTATGGCGTGATTTATTTTCATAGTTTTGTTGTATGTCACTTGTGCTTAGGGATTGCAATCCTAGAATCCTGCCGTTTCTAAATGCTTAATTCTCAGATTAAAAACATGGGTAAATATGCTTTACGACATGCTACTATTTTCTGCCTGAAAACGAACTCAAGCTAAGCGTATGCTGTGACGCAACTCAGGGTAACACAGATTTTGTATTACATGCATAAGCACAGAGCCGCGTCCTCTAATAGGCAGGTGCGTATGATGCATAAATGCATTTGCCCTGCGCTGCGGTCTGTTGTGAACCCGCCACAGATTCCTGCTTGACGCGTACAGGCTTGGACGTGTTGTTTTTATTTTGCTGCGAAAATGGCAAAGAAACTAATTGAAGTTGTGCGACTGAACTTTGTTTATTCTATAATACTCATGTAGACTGCGGTTTCTCGAAAAAGGGCCAGGTGGCTCCCCCGTGAGCCACAGCATGTTCTAAGAAGGCCACAGAAAAAAAAAATTTAGGGGAGCCACAGCACAGTTTTGGGGGGCCCTAAATTCCTGTGTAAAATCTGCCAACGAGCCAAAATTTTCAAGCAATTGAAAATTATTTTGGAATCTTCAACTTGTTTATATAAAAAAAAACGGGTAGGGTCATGTCAGTTTTTTGATATTTTCTTATCTGCAAGTAAGCTTCCTAGCGAATAACATTATTTTTAACAGGCTTAATTCATTTTCTGGTAGACAAAGAGAAGCATGTTGTCGAGCATATTAACCAAAACATGAAATCTCGTTTTTTTAATCAAAATTGCAAAAACCTACAGAAGCAGCCATGATCAAAATAACTTTCCATTTTACAGGAAACTATGAAAGTCAGGGTGTCGTCAGACAGTCGGAATTGTGGAAAGCTTGCGGCATTTTGGGTATTAAAGATTCTAGGATAACTTTGTACATAGATCATTCTATGCCAGATGACCCAGGCATCAGATGGCCCACTGAACACGTAGCGGAAATAATCTCGACACATTTGGAAGCCAATAAAATGGACACCCTTGTTACGTTCGACAAGGAGGGTGTTTCACATCATCCGAATCATTCATCTATATTTTACGCCATTGCACTTCTTACTATGGAGAGAAAGTTCCCTAAAGGTACGCAACAGAAATATAATAAGATTACCACACTATTCTAAAGCTACTTTTGGACCTAGCTTTACCATAAGTTGACATGAATTTTATTTAGGATATTGAGGTTAGAGGTTGAAGCTAAAATTTTCATTTGTTTTGTTTACTTAGAACTGTTAATTTGTTACTTACCAACTTCTACCAGTATGGTGGCAATATATAGAAATATTGCTGTGGGAAGACATCATGTTATGTTTGCCAGTAATCAAATTTAAATATAAGCATTAGAAATTGTTTTTGCATAATACATATCTTATTTCTAGAAGTAAAATTCAATATCATTCGAGTTCCGTATTATATTCAATTGAGCTAATAGATTTGCGCTCTGTAGCTAAAATGGAATAAAAATTAAACTTGCAACAGCTATGATACATCTGGTAATTACCACCAAATATAGAATTGTTTCATTGATTGATTTTACAATTGCTGTTTTAATTTGTTTCCGAAGAATCTTTATATATATTTTTTTATTCCTAACCACCACGTATGGTGAGCAATTTACTTACTACTCATCTTTATCTTTATCCTTAATCTCCCTGATGATTACTCTACACTGGTAAGAGGTCATGACTTAAAAATAATAGTCCAGTAATCAACTTACTGAGTTCCAAATCAATTCGAAGTTGATGTTCATAGGTATTCATTAAATGTTGTGATTTAAATAATTAAATAAATAATGTTAAAGATATTTAAAAATCTTTGCTACTCTTCGCAGTCCTGTCAAATTTTATGTTGATACCACAGCGAAAGAAATATGATTCCGTGCTTAAAGAAAACAAAAGCACTGTTTTTGATGTTATAATAACCGAAAGGTAAAGATGGCAAACTTAAACAAGTACCTAGTATTTTCCTATTTACAAAATTCTGCATATTTATGTAACATATTTGTTTTAACTTTCCCGCTTCATCATAAACATTACTTTGATATATATTATGTAAATTTTACTAAAAAAAACAACTTTTATTTACTTTCAGGCTGTAGAGTTTTTACTTTAGACTCTGTAAATATTATTAGAAAATACTGGAGCTACCTCGATCTACCCTTAAGCTTCCTCTTGTCTTCATATAGGTAAGAAATCTTTATTATATTTAATTAATACTAATTCATCAATATTTAATCTGACCCTACACAATTCTAATATTTTAAATAAGCAATATTCAAACTAGGTTATGACAAATTCTCGAACGACAATTAATATTAAACAAATCTTTTTTGTAAATTTATGATCATGTGAAAATGATGCCACTCTCAATACTTTCACAATTTGTTGAATTATTTGTATTCAGTATGTATCTGTAAGTACTGGTGAAATCTTATCGTCTTTATTATCCAGGTGTTGTGTAAAAAAAAAATCTGTGAAATCAACTATCCGCTAAAAAGTTTTGTTTATTAATATTTCAGATTCCTTCTCTCCAGAGAAGACAGAAGAATCGTGGTGGAAGCAATGAAACAGCATAAATCTCAAATGCTTTGGTTCAGACACTTGTATCTTTTCTTTTCAAGGTTCATAATTATTAATACCCTCAAAGAGGTTTCCATTTTAGATATTGAATTAGACCTGGAACTGGACGAGTAATCTTAAATGAATAGCGCGCAATCGACCTGATGCTTTGCATATCGGTTGGATGACCATTGACACGAATTAACTGAAAACAAAACAATTCAATCATTTTTTGCGACCGCTTACGAATTTCCAACTTTTTTTACATGTCTCATATTATTAACTATCATTTGAGTAATGATTTCGGTTCAACATCTAAGAAATGTGGAAGGTTTTATTTGAACAATGAGATTACTTTAATTACTTGAAAAAAACGTTTAAACTAACCATGCGGTGCTTTCGAAATATAAGCATGAAATAGGAAGCAGCTTAAATTTAAAATTAATATTGATAACTTTGTTACCTTGCTGATTGTGTTACTGGGGGGTGTTTTTTGAGGATCATGACCACTCTGGATCGCTCCAGAACTCTAGATCTTGTGTCTTTGTTTTCTATCCTTTGCCATCTTTGAGGCGTTGAATGTTATTTATTACATGTAAGGCTTTTATTTGAATTAATCAATCGAACATTTCATTTGAATTGTCTAAAATTGGTACTATTTTAATAATTTTGAAAATATGAACTTTTAACATTTGCTCCTATAGCTGATCAATGTCTTTAAAATCAATAAAAACTGTGCTGTAATCCTGTAAATCATTCCAAATCCTATTGTCCCCACAAATAGTATGTCTGATAAATGTTTTTGAACAAAAAATACGCTAATTGAATTCTTTACATTGATTAAAAATAATAAATTCATTCAATTTAGATTTGCTTGCTGCTTATGACACTTGTGAATGCATTCCCGTATGATAATCGTACTTAAATTGGATTCATGCATAGTAATTAAAGTGCAAGTTTTCGTAGGATGTTACCCGTTTATTGCCTAATTTCTATTTACAAGACCTTTCCATATGGCGCTATATCTCTTTCGTATTCTCTCTTATTAAAATTAACAACACTACTTCATTAAAAATTAAATGAGAATAAAAAAAGACCTGTGCATCAAAACAAATAAATCGTTTTTTAATAAATTTAAAATGTTTGCAATTTGATAGTGCCTAATTTGGGATTTAGAAATATGTAAATATGGATCAATAGTGAAAAAGGCTTATACTTAAAAACATTAGCTTTGGCATGGGATTTTAGTAGTATGGTTAAAAAATATTGAGCAATATTTAATTGAGTATGAAATGTTACATAGCTTTTGTATATTTGGAGAGTTTCGTAAAGGGCCCAAGGCTTACAAGGCTGTTTGTTACCTGAACCAGGCTCGAAGCCCTAAAATTTATTGTGTCATTTTCAATAAAAAAAATCGTTATACTATACATATATTCAGTGTAAAACTTTCACCATTTTATTATTTATACCAGTTCCATGCAGACGTCTTTCTTGTATGGCTAACACGATAATAGAATGGGAGAGGTTTTATTACTTGTAAAGATTGCGTAGTGTAAAAGAAGCTTTCAACCCACAATACCTATAATGGCGAAAACTAGCGGCAAGAACCAAATATTTATTTAAACCTTCAAAAATTAAAACACATGAATGCAAAAAGTAGGAGTGTATATGAATGGAAGTTTTGCATTGCATTGCTACAGCTCGGTGAATGAGCTACATTAATTGACGTGGCAATGTGTTTTTAAGAATTGCTTAAGTTTTACTAATGAGGCTTAAAAGAAATTTCGACAATAAACCAAATTTTCGATGAAATTTCTGTGTTGCCAACATTTCGTGAAAAATGTTCATTTGACAAGTTGCTGACACATTTTTTTTTATTATTTGGAATCAAATACCCCTTGCACTCTATGATGTCACATAAACACTCAATTTACTGTGTCACTTCAATAGCTATAATGAGAAATTTAAAAAAAGCACCCTCAAAGGCAATTGTTAAAAATTCGAAACACCTAATATGATAATTAACAAATAATTGACTTGCACCATAGCAGTGGTATGCAAGCGCAAAGTATTAAACAATATAATAAGTAATAAATGAAATTTGACAACCATTAAAACAATACGTTTCCAATTAAACCTCTTGGCAATGGTATACTTTTACATGATAATGAATGCTTTTTAGCCCCCTTCCCTGGTTTGTTTATGTTACCCAAAATGTCATTTTTGAAGTGCAAATTGTTAGATAAGTAGGTAGGTACTATTAGGTAGTTTTTTTTTACCTCTGAATTATTTTGTACAAATCTGCTCAATTTTTTACAATGTAAAATTATTAGGCATGTAAGAAATTGTGACACGTTTTAGCAAACCAAATATTAATTATACGAAATAAATTGTTTGTACAAGTGTTAAGGTATTTTTTATTTTTTTAATATGCAGTAAATCTTTATTATAAACAGTCTTCCAAAACCTTCCAATACAATTTTCCTAATTGTATTCGCTGTGTATATAATAAAAAAATACTTGAACATTATTCTGCTAAAAAACATTTATTTGAAAAGGTTTATTTGTAACTGAAGCTAATTACATCTTTCGAAACCCATAAATTTATTGAAATTAAAACTCTGAAAACGTTCATTTTAAAAAAATTATTTCTAAAACTAGATTCTCATGCAGTCACTGTCCAACTGTTAAGTTTATGGTTTTAAAAAAAAAACCTTTTTTAAGTGTGTATGATTGATATAATAGACTATTTCTTTTACTAGTATTCCAAATTCAAACTCTTTTGTGAGAATGATAATGAATTACATGGCTCATCATTTTTTTTGTAATTACAATTGTGTTGCTTCTAGTTGTTGTGGTAAGATCTTTACCTTAGAAGTCACATCGGTCTAGAACCAAGTGCCGACAAGGTCATTATCAAATCTAGATTTTTCACTTTAACATTTGACATCTTGTTTTGGGTGTTTGTGACTTTTTCATTCTGAGTTGATCTCATGTGTCATTAAAAATATTCTATATATATAACTTTCTGTTGCCTTGGCTATGACATATTTTTTTCTAAAATCTCATGACAATTTATAAAGATTGATACTAATTCTAATCAAGTATTATTCCATTGATGGCATAACCCTATTGTCAATGCCTGACCTACAGCATTTACATAACATACAAGTACCCAAAAAATGATGCGTAAAGAAAGATTCTAAAAAATAAGAATTTATTAAAAAATATTACACAAATCCCAAGCTAACATCATGGGTTGACATATATTACAATCTATTTCAGCACAATTTTGTTCCACTGACGGGATCTCCCCATCAACACTTGTATGAAATGAGAATAACTTGGTAAGTATGTAATAAAAAGAACTATAAAAAAGATTCTTTGCTATGAATGAATCAAAATGACTTTAGAGGTTTCTTAAATCATCTTCTATTGGCATTCTATCTATATATTGAATGTAGGAACCAAATTTTCTCTACTGATAGCACTCTGGAATTGTTTAATGGGAGTACAGCCACAATAAATATATTTTTATTTTACAACTACCAATTATGCTATTTGATTATTCATTATACATATCGACTGTGGAAAGGAAAAAGGACGTAACCCACACATATCAAATTTTACAGGAGGCGCTAAAAACGTATTTTGATGATTTTGTGACATATGCAAATTATGAATTATACACAACCCTGAAGTGCACGGAGACTTCTGATCTGGTGTTTAATTGACACAATCTAATATTAATTAAAGAAATTGTCTAGGGAAAACCTTTATTTCAATCTTTTTTCTTGGTTTTAATTTTTAGAAGGTCATTTTTTCAATCTTAAAAGCTAAATTTAGATACTAATTCGGCATTTGCAGCTTGCATCCTTTTGATAGAACGTGTATCACGTTTGATATATTGTGATTATCGAAAAAAACCTGTTTTGAAGAAACTGTGGGTTAAGTCCTTTTTCCTTTCCACAGTCGATATAGTATGTTTAACTGAGATATTTTTATAATGGTTTAGTTGTATGCTCGTAGCTTCTTGAATCGGAAATAATGTTTATGCCCAACAAAAGAATAACTATTATGCTGCCTTTCACAAGGTTTTTTTATTGCTTATTCGGCCTTCAGTCAACACAAGTCAAGGATTTATTAGTTACTACCGGATTATTATCCCAAAATGAGCCCACACACATTTTTCCATCCCCGCACACAGAAATATTGTAAAAAAAGTTTGTTTCACCAAATTTTATTTTTGCTTCAATGCTTTTACTAAGCTCACCAAATTTTCCACATCTAGCATCATTGAGTATATTCTTACATATTTGCGCACATTTTTTTATTTTGCTGGAAATTTACTGCTCTCAGAAGTTGATGGGCCGCACACACAATAGAAGAATTAGAGGGAACGTTGCACATAACTATATGCTGTATGCAACATTATTACTGTAATAAATTAATTATGGATTTATTAAGTCTTCATTTTTTATACATATTCTTTTGGCAATGTCATTGGGAAGACAAATAAAAGTAGCATTCTTATTGGAAAACAATTTTTAATTGCTAAGCACTAACATAAACGTTATATCTTTTTGATTAAAAATTGGCAAAATGACAAAAATGACGCGCCTTATTCAAATCGGCTCAGCTGTCCATTTTCTGCTGTGTCTATTGACGCCATATCCGTTGCGTCACGATGTCGGCGCTTGCGCAATAACCGCCAGTTTCTCCAGTAGTGGGGCACCGAGTTAGACGTCGTCGGTAGCACTGTCCCGTGTGTGATTAGTTTAATACAATTTAGTGTATAACAAGATGATTTATAAAGAATTGTAAGTAGTGATTTACCACAATAACTCGATAAACTCCTTTTAATTTAGCAATCCGTCAGTTTTTAGTTACAAAGTGTCCAAAAATCAATTGACTTGTCTTGCGAGTCCTCGGTCCCACAGTCATATCTGCGTTTCCCTACGTTAATAATAGTCAAACTACGTTCAAAAATAAATCGTCCACGTAGAGTTGCTTTATATTGATAGTTGCTCGCGAAAATCGTACGATTATGGGACTTATTTGAATCCAGGATGACAAACTGACACTGACAGATCGACGGGTCAAGGATTATACCTCAACTTTCAATGACATGCCAATTTCTTTCACGCGATTTTGAATCGCCGTCTTCATATTTCCTCGCATGTCGTTGAGTCGTTTTAATTATTATAAATGTACCTAGTTGTCATGTCATTTATTCGAAAAATTGTTTTATTTCAGCCGTTTGGCGCTGCCGCTGACAGTCGAAGAGGTAAGAACGTGTTCAATTTAATCATCCACTCGTAATATGACATCACAGCTCACGCTATACCTGATTCATAATATTGTTTCTGATTCGTATATTTTTTTTTGGTGCAATAAAACCACACGCTGACGAATACATTTTCACGAGAAGTAGTGTATTCAATACTTCTCGTGAAACTATCGCTTAGAGATTTATCAACTAAGCAAAAAATAACACTCAATATTGGTATAGTTTTTTTTGTTCAATGCTAAAATTTCGTTATCGACGTCATCGTATTTATTGATAGACGAAAAAATATTCATGTATTATATTTATTAACTAGACATTGGAATCGGATACATAATTTAAAAAAAAAAGTTTTCTATTGTGTTATTATTTATTTTTTGTTTCTATTTGGAGTACAATTACTAAAATACGTTCTAAAAAAAATACCATCAAATTACAGTTTATATAATTAATTTACTGCCATAATCTGATGACCAATCAATTGTCTAGTGATAAGAAGGTCACAGGTGTAATTCTCATTCAGGCAATCACTTTTCGAACCAAACATAGAAAATTTCAATTGCTATAAAATTACTACTTACTATTTTTAAGAGACAAAAATGCATGCGAAATTTTTCATGATCATGATTCAATGACTTAGTGCAATGATGAGTAATCTTTTTAGTGTAGCGTGCAAAATTCAAAAATACCTGGCTTGACCCGGGTGCCACATCACATCTTGGAGTACTCGTAAATGTTCGGCGTTCTTGGGCGAAGATTGTCCGTTAATGATGCGTGTCACCACGCGTGCCATAGTTTACCCATCATTTGCGTGCGTGTTTTGAGAACATCTAATTTGGTAACCTATTTTTGTATGATCCATATCGGTGAATTGGACATATTTATTTGAATCACACGATATCTTCTCACATAACCTTTTTAAATGTACAATAATTTTACAGCTTAAAAATTTAATGCATACAAACCTCATGTACATGTCAACTAAATTTTTAAAATAATTGGACATACCATGTCTATGTATACCCATCAAATTTAAAAATGTCTACATAAAGAAAAATAAACAAAAAAACTTTAATTGAATTGCGACAGAACTACGTTATCTAATTTTGGCATTCTTGCAGCCCTTGAATTTTCAATGACAAGATTACTCAGTATATTTTTTCATCTGACCTTGTTCTGTCATCAAAATTCGACACTAAGCAACCTCGGCAACCTGCGACCCGCGACGCTTCATGGTGCGGCCCGCAAGATTCTCGCTGCAACACAAATGACCCAAGTGCGGCCCGCACTAATTCCCACGTAAAATATTTGGCACTTTTACAACAAAAGGTTGCCGACCCTTGCCCTAGATCTATGGTCTCCAAACCTAATAAACCTAATTCTATACCCAAATAGTAGTCGAAGAATGAAGTTATTCAACAACTAAAATAACCAAACTTTTTTTTTTAATTCAAAAATGTATTTATTGGGGCTCTTATCATGTGTATATGTGTAGTGTTTAAGTGTAGTACAGTTTCACTAGTTAAATTATATTATTTTTCAAACTGTCATTGAAACTAGATTCAGCAGTTGTGAAATGACCAATGAAATCATATAATCTGATGAGATATATTTATATTTTAAGTAGCAGAAGTTCATATACATTGATAAAAATATGCATGCATATGATTTCACCAAAATTTCAGTGAAAATAAAGTTTCACTTGAATACACTTTCACTGCAACATAATATATTATATTACATACTGACAGTAATAAGGCAATTCTGATACCTATTTTTTTCAAAATTATCTTCAGTTAATCAATAATATAATTTGAACTGCGTATATTTGATAATGCTGTTTGTACTGGAACTCTCAAACCTATGAGATCCAAAAAGAGAGGTTGAGCAACTGGGTAACAAACAGTTTTCAAAGGAAAAATTCCGTTGAGATACCTCCATATGGAGGCCATATGCTCCACATTGGGAGCGGACATGGATTTAAAAAAAAGTAATAGCAATCGTTTAACACAGTGCTTCTCAAACTAGGTCAGAAATAGAATTTTATGAATAAAGTATTTTAGAATTTTGGATAAGGCGACAGCAAGAATGTCCGTCTATCACAAAAGAAGCTTTGGTAACACTTATTCCTTTTGCGACTTCATATCTCTGTGAAATAGCCTTTTTGTCATTCATTTTACCAAAAAATAAGCACAGCTTTCCTACAGGGGCTTTAAAAAATTCCTTGCGAGTAAGCATTTCTGACATTGATTTATTATTTAAAAACATGCAACTTCATCAATCCCAATCCACATACATTGTTTTTGCAATCTTCATAAAGTTGTAATTTTTTAAATATTATTTATATTTCCTATTTATTGTGATATAACATATAAAATTTACGACAAATAATGCCACATTTTGACGGCTAAAATACCTTTTTTTTCGGGGGACCGTGAACTATTTATCCAGATTTAGGGGGCCATGAAATGAAAAAGTTTAGGAAGCACTGGTTTAACATATACACTTGTACTGTATATGTATGTTCTAATGATTTACTAGAGGTAGCGACAAAACCGCACATGCACGGCACCATGTACACCTCACTAACTGACATTAAAAAGAAAGATTAGCAAGTTGTGTTACGTGACTTACTCTTTGTTGTAGTTGGATTCAGTCGATTTTTAAATGACTCCGGAACCCTGTTGAATACACACATATGGGAGTACAAAATGTTGATACTAATGTGAATGAGAAGCAATGTACATGCAAACAACATCATATTTATAAAGAAACATTTCGTTTTTACTGTATACTTTTTTGCTGCTGTCTTTTTTTGCATCAATTCCATGTTTTTACGAGTCCAAAGTAACATCATTGAAATGTTGGATGATAATTCATAGCCATCAGTATTTTTTGTTAAATTTGTTAATTGTTCGTCACCAGTTTTTTTTTGTTGAGTAATTATGGAAGCCATTGTTGAATTGGAGGTTAATTTCATGTACAATCGAATATTACTAGCTTAGCTGATTTCATGCAAAACTGTTATTCTCATTTTGGCTTTTTTTATCCATGTCCGCTATCAATGTGGAGCATATGGCTTCCTAATGGAGGTATCTTAACTACGAGAACTGTTTGTTTCTCAGTCACTCAACCTCTCTTTTCTAAGGATAGAAAGACAGGGCTAAGACAGGACTAGTGATTAGCTAATCGCTCTTGCTACGCCCAGTTATTGAAGGATCGGAAGGGTGGGTGGGCAGCCATGCCTACGAACAGAAATCGATAAATCAGTCGAAAAAATGCTGTCACGGAAGCCAACAACGCTAACCGCTGTGCCATAGAACCCGGCCAAAAATATCTGGTAACAGTCAACAGCCATGTGGAGCCAGATATTTTGAAATTCTTGAAAACATTAGATAGAAGAAGCTGAATGAGATTTTTTTAAGTCACTTGAGATTAACAGAAGAGAAAAGATGTCATAAACACTCATGTGAAAAATTTCAAATAAAAATAGAAAAAAAATCCTAATTTGATGTTGACCTTGCCGGTAGTTAAACCCAGATTCAACTGGTCGTTTAAGTAAAGCTCTTATTATTTTACCACTGAGGCCAACATTGAAAGATAAAAATATTTAATCCGCATTTTTTTATTTTATCATAGTGGCACTCTGGCAACTGGCAGTTTTGTAAAGTGTGGCAATCTACAATAAAATAAATTCATCTCAAATTTGCAATGTTGACTGGAAACAGTTTTAAATCTAGAACAGAAGGAACCAGCTTTCTTAAGGTCACATTAGGCATTCTAGGTCCTCAAATGAATTAATCTTAGAAATTTAACTTTGAGGATATATATCTGTTTAAATTTACTGTTTCCAAGGTTTGTTTGCAGAAAGTGCTGCAAAAAGTCTTCAATTAGGACGCGGATTGGCCATGCCTGCTCTAGGATATTACTTCATCTCAAAATCATACAAATATGTTCTATATTACTTTGAATGGTTTGAATCAGTTTTGATAAGAATGTTTAATTTTTTTTTTATTCAGTATCAAGTTGGGCAGTTATGGGCCGTAGCCGAGGCGTCAAAAAATGAAACAGGAGGGGGTGAAGGAATTGAAGTCATCAAGAATGAGCCCTTTAAGGATTACCCACTACTCGGTAAGATTATTTATTTTATCTATAAATGTTTTCAATCTGATATTGATGAAACCCTACCTTTTGAATTGAATTCCTTCTTCATAGTCCTATCCTAACTTCTGTACATTCAATTCCTCAATGTTAGATTTATTATTCAGAGTGGTCTTTAAATTTCTTTTCAATTTACTATTTCGTTAATAATTTTTAAATGTAATTAAAAAAAATAATCAAAATCGTGCTTTTCGGTTGCAGTAATCATGAATTATTTTATAGATTTGTTTTGATTAATTCCCTCCCACCTATTTCATTAAAAATACGGGTTCGCTCACTACCAATCCTGTTCTAACACAAACTTTCCATCGTTAATCTCTATGGTTAAAAAAAAGACTAAATAACAAGCAGTTTCGTAGAGCAACAGCTGTTGATGTTATTCCTTAAGGCGTCCAAATGCTCCACATTGCGTGAAGAATAGTCAAAAACTATAAGGAAGCATGTTAACCTTTTGACCGCGGCTCGGATCCAAATTGGTTCAGATTGGGCTGCTATAGCAGTCAACCGCGGTCAAAGGGTTAAAGTATATATTTTCTGAATAATTAAAATCTTTCACTATTTCTCGCAAAAGAAATGCACGGTTGGCATTGTTTCTTTATGCCACATATGTCATAAATCTTATTCGATTTAGCAATATGCAGGTGCGTACAATATTTTGTTTAAAAATTTTAATCTTGTGCAATATAAAAAAATAGTTATCAAATCGGCAATTAATTCTTAAGTTTGATTGCATTATAACACGTCATCTGTTCCAATAGCAGTGTATAGTTTATTGACACAAGTGCATTTTTCTTTATTTTTCCGAAGTCTGCTCATGCTGTATTTCACTATCGTGCAGGTTTAGTTAAAGTGGATAAATACATCAGATCTGACCTTTCAATAAAATATACATGAATTATAATTAATCAAAGAGGTGTCGTTAATTCAAATAATAGATTATAATGAAAGCGCATGGTGTATAAATTGACGTATTATTACAATAAATATTTGTCAGTGTTTAAGGTGTCGAATGCACATCAAACACACTATGTTTTCACGTTACATGAATAGTGACATGTTGCACTGCAACTGTCAATTTTTAAAAAGTCAAAAATTTATACTTGTGTTCTTATAGCTCCACAAAAGTACAACTAGAAATGATCACTAGTTTTCTTTCGGTAGATAGACATTTTAATTGAATTAAGATAAATGACTAAATGATTCATTAAAAAGATGAGACAAATAATGATTGTTTTTGTTACAAATCAGCTTGGATGCGTCAAAATTTTGGTCAGTCATATCTCAAAACTACCAATTTCTGGTTGTACCGGTCTGGAACTAAACCATCGATATTATTTGTCTTTTATTTATAATTGATATGGGGTATTTAATAAATTATTTTAAAATATTTCCAAACAAAAAGTAAACCACTCTTTATGCAAAAATATATGATGTGCATATTAACCTTTAGAGGAGTGAATAGATTTATACAGACCTTACTTTAATTTACTGCCTTTTCTTAACATGACAATTTTGTGACTTTTTCCCAATGAATATATGTAATTCATACTTAGAGCATCCGGTGTTGAGTTTAAAGTACTTCCATTCTCATTTACAGAAAAATGGCACCGTCGTACATGTACATCCATACTCTAAAGGTTAAAAAACGATTTTGATTGCATAAAATAATGCTGAGCGTAAAATGCAACAATAATGCCAATATTGATTGCTGCAGTATTATCATAAAAAATAAAAATGCTTATTTACTTTATTAACTAATTTATAATCCCCGCCAGAGATGAGAGTTTTTTTTATCAATAAATTGATTTTGGAGCAATATTGAATTCACTGATAACTTTTATATCTGGGAAAAATAATTTAAAAAACATTATAATAAATAAAGCTGGTGACCATATTGACACGCTCGTCCTTATAGAATATATGTAATGTTGTATAAGGACAGATAAGAAAGAGTGTGACCATATGGTTACACAAACACTCAGGGTTTAAATAATGTAAAATTTTTACGATTTAACCTCTTGAAATTTGAATCGTTCAAATTATGTACATTCACACAAATTTTGTCACTAACGACCCGGGTTTCACCTTTCGGCATCTTCAGGTGTTCAAGTGCACAGATGAACTTGAACTTAACCTCTTTAGATCAACATAATTTTAATACAAATATATTAGTAAAAGTATTGTAAATAATTGAAAGCCTCAACAAAATAATAACTAATAATTTACAAGAAGTTCATTTCTAGGAATAAAAATTAAACAGAATTTTAAAAAAATCGCTTCTGCTTTTTGTTATTGTGTCCGTCCTTGCGGCTGATGAATAGTTTAAGTCGTTGTCAGGAAATCCAATCCCAAGCCAAAATGTTAATACCGGGATTTCGGGATTAGAATATTTCGAGCAGTACAATAAAAATTGATAATATTGGTGAAAAATAAATTTTAAAAATTATTCTATATTATATAACCAGCTGTAAGCTGCCAATACGTTACCAAAAGGCTCTCTTAATCTCAGTTATTCGCGATGTAGAGGTGAATGAGTGGATTTTTCAATTACTCGTAAAAAAATATGCGAAATAATTATTAAACTAATTTAATATGCATACATTATGTAAAAATACGAAATATAACTTAAAATGATTAATGTCGATATCTGAAAAAACCAATTACCCACTTCAGACTGCAAGAATGAAGATTTCTAAAATTGTCGTCTACATACATACATTCATAATAATTTTATTGGAGTAAATAGAAGTAATTTTAATATTCCCAAAGTACCAGAGCATCGATTTTTTCGCCATTTAGTCAAAGGTTTCGGTTAACGGTACAAAATTAATGTTCATGAACAATAAATTACGCAAAACAAACACTGCCATTAATATCTGGTAACATTCATTGATGTAGAGAACAAAGCGAAAAATAAATTTAAAAAATATTGAAATGTGAAGCTTAATAATAACAAACAATAAATATTGTCAACAAATGCATTCAAATACAGTACACGTGCTGCGTATAATGCATTGAAGAAATATGATGTGATTGGCATCACATCTTATCACAAAGATGAAGACTTAATAATAAAATTGGGCATCGTTTATTGCATATGCGTGAACTGCCGATTTGAAAACCAACACGTTTCTGTTTTAAAATCAATCCCGAAAGTTTCGGGTTCATGTCTTCTAATCCCGGGATTGGATTCCCTAGTCGTTATCCTCTTCAACCAAAATTGACTGAAGGCAACAATATTCAGGTAGAATAAGGGTGAATAGTGGAATCAGCAGATAGCAATGTTTACTGCTACCATATGGTCACGCTTATCTTTAGAGGGTTTAATTGACTCGTATTTTTTAAATATTTATATCGAAACATAAAATAAATCATTCAAAATTTCACAATAGTCTACTGTCATTCTCAGCCATGTATGTTTATGATAAGTATTTTTATCACACTTATGACTTGTCTCATTGAATTTTTAAAAAATGCTATGTCTAATGGTTTAAAACTGTCATGCATACCTTAGGCATAAAAATGAATGAACAATCATTTATTTGAAACTGTTGATTCATTCATTCATATCGTAAATTTATTTTTGTTAACAGCGTAAATATAAAAGCATATTCACTAGGGAAACGTTTTTTTTTTTCGCTATCCTAAGATGCATTGGATCGGTTTGCTCAACAGACTGGCATTGTCATCTTTAATTCAAACAGTATTGCATGCGATAAATTGAAATGGTAAATTTTAAACACATATCGACCCGTAATAGGCAGAAAATCGTAACCGACAAATAAAAAATATTACAAAAGTTTTTTTTTAAATTACTTTTGTACTAAGTTCGCTAAAATAATTTCTCAACTGGGCGGCCGTTACGAGTTAGCTCGTCGATGACTAATTAAATTAATAATTGCAAATTGTAGCCGGCGGGCTAAATGCAAACATACTTTTTTCTACGGCAGCCAAAAGGCTAAATAAAATAATACATCGACAGTTATGTAGGGATACCACTGAAAGGGTTGTGTAATTATTGTTAATAGAAATTAAATGGAGAGAGTACGGCATATTTGGAATTCAGACTGGGTTTTAGTGATGATTTGCGCACCTCGGAAAATCTTAATAACCTTTGAATTAATTACAAACATTAATCTAATAGATTCATAGATTTACCAGGACTGTCAATTCATTTGTTATGAAGTTTTAGTTTTGTAAATGTTATCTTTTTGCAGAGATAAGACATAACGATTTGGTTTACCTGTGGTTTTGTAATCATCACTTTTATGTAATAATTATTGAATATCGTTTTTGGAATAGAACTTATCTTTATTGCTGATCAGTTTGTCATTTTTTTTTATGTAGAGCGTTTATCTATGTATGGTTTTATCAGTTTTTTCTGCTGATAAATTATCTATGATGAGCCTCGTACTGTTTTGTTATGGATTATTTGATTTTAAATTCCATCGTTAATATAGCATGTAAGCACACTGCAGTTTAAATATACAATATAGAAATTGTGACCCGCGGAACGCTTAAACTACGGAGACACTTTTTTACTGTCTAGCTAGTTTGATTTAGAAACTAGACTTTGGGCAGTATGATCATAAAACCTTTTCCAACAAACAAAAATAAATATAACTCTTAACCTTTTGACCGCGGCTCGGATCCAAATCGGTTCAGATTGGGCTGCTATAGCAGTCAACCGCGGTCAAAGAGTTAAAACTACTCACCATTCAAATCTGTGGGTATTTCCATGGGCTAATCCTTTTCGCCAGTGATGGCTTTAAACTCAATGATGCATTTATTTATTATATAAACATGAAACATTCATTTACTAAGCGTCAGTTCAAGTTCATCCGTGCACTTGAACGCCTGAAGATGCCGAAAGGCGAAACCCAGGTCGTTAGTGACAAAATTTGTTTGAATGTATATAATTTGAACGATTCAAATTTTGGACTCTGGGCTACCTAAAATAATGCATAGAAATTGAATTTATTTATATATATTATTTTTTAATTGAAAGATCGTACGAGAAAAACTCAAGATAAATTGACATCACAAACACCCACGTCTTGGGTCACAAATTTAAATATCTTAATTTGACATTGACCTTACCGGGAATCAAACCCAGACCCACCTGGTTGGTAGAGCAAACTCTTAACCAACTAGACCACAGCGGGCGACAAGAATTATAATAATGTTGATGTAAGGGTTGAATAATTATATCTTAGGAACACTTGAAATAGCCATATTCTCATCTGAGTACAATGAATTAAAAATCGTATCCCTGAGCTCTCTCACTTATGAAGGTAGTGAATTGATATTAAAATATTACTGTACAATAAGTGATTGTATGAGAGATGATAAATCTGGTTTTTTTCGTTGTTGCCATACATGCTTTGTCCATAAATTCATGATAAATGTTGATAAATTCAAGCTGGTTGATGATCTCGGTCACTCGTCTTATTCGGCTGCAGTATATATGAGGAGCAAACATTCAAAAAGTGTTTTGTCACACAAATACAAAGCTTGGAAAATGATGATTTAAGTGTTGCAAAAGTGACGGTTTGTATGAATGTGTCAACTTTATGATTTAATTTTAATATGAAAAAAAACCTTTTTGAACACTAATTTTGATTTCCAATCATAGGTTTTATTATGGGCTATCAGAATTGATATAAAAAGCCATTTTTCAAAATTTGTGACAAAACACTTTTTGAATGTTTGCTCCTCATATGTGTTTGGATACTCATATGGACAATTCGTGGGCTTGGTATCACAGGGGCCTGACTACAAAAATGCGTGGTTTGAGTTACGCTCGGTTTTGGAAATGCCATAATCATATTTATTAGTGACACAAAGCTATATCTCGTACATACAACCGTAAAGAAAATACGGTCGGTCTTCAAATGAAGTTATAATACTTGAATCACATGTTATAGTGAACTTAAAACTATTTTTTTGTTGGTAGAACTCACTCTGTGATTCTAAAGTCATGTATTAATTTGTCAATTGATTTATTAACTTGTATGCAATGCATAGATTCCGTTCTTACCATCATCCGATACTAGAAACGGAACACAGAAAAGGTGATTAGTTAACTATTGGTCAATTTCTAGTCACATCCTTCTGTGCTTTATATTTACCAGGGGTGTGGAGTTGGACTCGAAAAAACTAATAACAATATAAATGAGGCTATTATTTGCAAACCCGGCTTTTCCAAAATTGTTAAAACATGAACCATGATGATGTAATTTAGTAAATAAATATAAATTTTAGTAAAAGTGTTTTTTTAGAAATCGGCCTCAAACATGGCTTGATAACATACAAAATATCATTTCAGTCATGTTTAACGAAAAATTCTTTTAAAATGTAAATTGTTTTACAAAATGAAATTCAAGTTTCATTTGTTAACTATTTTGGAACGAGCCTTGTTGCAAATAGTACCCACAAATAACTTGAAAAAAAATTGTGTATTCAAACCGCTGGTGTCAAAAGTGCATGCTGCTAAGCCTAAAAAATAATTATAGTTCGTTTTATTTCTTAACAACTCGACAGCCCTGATATTTACACTGAACAAAAGAATTAAGTGACTGATTAACCACCAGTTTTCTATTGGGAATTCATGCGATACATATTCAAAATATACATTATTGGAAAAAAACACGTTTGAAATTTCATACTTAATTCAACTCGTGAAATTTAACCCTCCAAGGACGAGCGTCACCATATGGTCACACAAAACACCGTTGTCTATTGATCCCACTATTCATACTTTTTCTACCTGAATATCATTGCTTTTGCTCATATTTGGTTAAGAAGGGTACGGACTACAGTAAGTCATCAGCCGTAGGAACAGGAACGGTCTCCAAAAGCACATGTGATTTTTTGAATTTCCGTTTTTTTTAATTTACTTTTTGAAACTGTTAGATATTTTTTTATAAAAACATAAAATTATTTACAGTTATTTTGCTAATATATTTGTTTTGAAATTATGTTGATCTAAAGAGGTCAAATTGTAAATATTTAAAAAAAAATCACGTTTAGCTATATTTCAACCCCGAATGTTTGCAAGCCCATACGGTCACTTTTGTCCTTACTACTGTCCGTACTCAATATTACACGGTAATAAAAGGATGAGCATGACCATATAGTCATGCGGGGTTTCTATACAACGACTTTGCGTTTTTTTTTTTTTAAATTTTGGATAGGAATAAAAGTTATCCGTGACATCAATATGGCTTAGAAAATATTTTTTTTATCGGAAAAAAGCTCTCGTCTCTGGAGGGTTAACTTGTTAAAGATTTACTAAATCAATTCTCAATTCTCTTATGTAAAAATCAATCAAACATATGAGGCAGGATCAACTTGATTGACTTTTCATTGCTGTCACTCTTCTCGAACATATTAGGTTGTACGTTTATTATCAAATTAAAATATTTAAATTTTAAAACTTGTATGGGTTTTAAAAGAATTTTTCGTTTGAACGAATTCATATGGTTTGCTAGATGTATAGACGACTAATAGAGCCTAAATTAACATACTATTGTATAGCTAAGACATTTTGATTTATTGAAAGAAACAATAAGATTCTTTCATCGTTTGAACATTGACGTACTCTTGTTCATCAGAGATAATTTGACATAAAAAGCATACCAAATGCGATCATTTATCTGAACTGAAACATTTCAAATCTGGTTCATAGCAATTTTATTAAAATAATACAAAACAAAATATGTATTCAAATTATGTCATCTAAATCTATTTCATAGTTATTAAAATGCAATCTATTACTACTCACCGCTGGTCAATTTTACGGTTACGCTCTGGTGCTGCTTTTTAACTTTTCACCGACTGATGAGTTTTTTTTTGTCATCGATTAGTCGGTAATTTTTGTAGAATATTTGCATGCTTCTTCCATCTATCGGTGACCGTGGAATCACCATCTTGATTTATGTTTAGTCAGTTGTTTGAATTTATGTCTTTCCACTCAGCTTTAAGAAATAATCTGGCCTTTCTTTAATCAATTTTCTGTATTAGATGACCAACATAATTTAATCAAATAAAAATGTGACCGATTGAATGATTTTTGTTTTTTTTTTTAATTTCTTCACCTATTTAAGCTTAATCGATATAGTAAATCGGCATCTGATGTTTTTAAATCTTCGATTCTGTATTCTATTGACACTATGAATATTTTAGATTTTTTTATGAATGTCATTACATGTTTGAACTGAAATGATAAAATTTGTATCAAATGATTTTTAATAACCTCTTTTTACAGGTGGCAAGTATTCATCAGGTCAGTACACATATAAGATCTACCATCTGGCTTCGAAGGTTCCCGCCTTCATCCGCCTCCTCGCCCCCAAAAGTTCCCTCGAGATCCACGAAGAGGCGTGGAATGCTTATCCCTACTGCCGGACAGTACTCACCGTAAGTACTCTCCGTGAGATTGTATTCATTATGATAATCATGTCGGCCTCACAATGTGGTATGAGGTCAAGTTCTGGCATATCCATTCCTCCGCTTTACAGGGTGCTTCTTTTATGCAGTCAAGCTAAATTTGTTTTTAAATGAGCACTTTTTGAATTAAGTTGTTATTTGTGTCATTCAAACCATTGTCAAGGTAACGGTGATGATTGCCCCACCCCTCTTTACGGCTCACCATTTACACCACAAATTTATTATTTGTAAGATTTGCTCTCAAACAATACTTAACACTCGAGTACCGAAACATCAAAAATAGGATCGAGGACCGATGGGGTACAGAATGACCCCGGACGAATTTGCGTAATATTTGCATTGCATTCAGGGCCAAATTTTGGCATGTGAAAAGTATGCGGCGGTTTTTTCCTACGAGAACTGCTTGTTACTCAGTTTCGCAACCTCTTTTTTCAAAGGGAGTGGGGATATAAATAATTGGGCTAGGACAAGACTAGTGATTTGCTAATCGCTCTCGCTACGCCCAATTGGAAGGGTGAGGGGAATTTTCACACATCACAAACACGCATGTCTTTAAATAGAAAATTATTGAGAGAAAAAAAGCTGTCCGTACTGGGGTTCGAACCCGTGAGTTCCATCATGGAAGCCAACAACGTTGACCACTTCACTACGGACCCGACTGTTCAACCTATACAGTTACGGTATCCATTGGCTAAAATCTTTATATGGACACATTTTTGTATTCATTTTTTATTTATTTATGAATTTGTGTCCGAAGATATGATGCATAAATTACTTACAGCTCACTCCATATCTAATCCAGAAAACAGATAGAAAAATTAGTTGACCTGTAGTCTTTTTCTAGCCTAATTTTTCCATAGTTACCCTACCCATTTTTCACTAGAAAAATTCTAAAATTAGGGGTGTGATATGTATCTCACTGATAATGGAAATATTCAAGAGAGTGAGGTTTTAGCATAATATTATTTTTTATGATTTATTTTCAGTAACAAAATATCGCACTTATAAAGTCAATTCTTGTACCAATCAATGAGCGTCTCGCTATGCTCTTTTTTATGATCAGATGGATGGCGGGGAATGTGTGCATCACAGACATCCATGCCTTTGAACACAAGTTCATAAATCAATTCATGAAATTGTTTGCACTAGGATTCAAACCTGTGCACACTTGAACCAAAGAGGTCGACGTTGACCACTCGGCCATCATGATTGCACACAGTATTGGAAATTATTTGTGCGATTGCATTCTAAATGTATTGCCGAATATTTTTATTTATCTAGACATACTTTTAGATCATATTTCGTTGAAATTGCAATAGCTGATTCGATAATTATTTTTTAGCACTATTAAAAACTTTGTATGGACACGCAAGATTATTGTTAGCATTTTAAGCACAATTTTAAGTTTTCTTTTATCAATCATATACTACATCTTTTAATTTTGATTTTCAGAATCCTGGCTACATGAAGGAGAACTTCATCATCAGTATTGAGTCATTACACGTTGAAGATCAAGGAGACCAAGAAAATGTGAGTATCTTTTTGCACATAGGACGCCATATAATAACTTTTCATGTAAGAGTGGATGTGTTGATTGGCGCACGAAGTACAATTTACAAGTTACCTTCATTATTTTCAATAGATTCGGCGGTAACCAATTTTTATAGATAACTCCGCTATTACATTTGTTAAGTTACCAGGAGTGACTCGTTCTTGGTCTCTTTTAAAAGCAACATAAATGAGATTTTCTTATTTAACGCAGAGAGGAGAATAATACGAACGATGATAATGTTAATTATATTATAGTCTATTTTGAGGTTTCTTTAAAAAATGGTTAATCGGTGTTCGACTGTACTAGTGTTTCATGGAAATAAAATTTTATCCTTGTCTACCAATGTGGAGCATATGGCCTCTTAATGGAAATATTCCGTCAAAAGTATTTTTCTACGAGAACTGTTAGTTACTCATTTGTTTAACACTTCCCTTGTGGTGCTTAAAAATACTTCCGATATGTTGCTGACTCTGAAAGAAAGAACCAAGTGAAAAAACATGTTTTAACCCTTTGATGGACAGTAAAAACCCAGGACGTATATTTAAAAAGAAACATGTTATTCACTATCGGCCAGCAACATGTCGGAAGTATTTTTTAGCACCATAGGGGAAGTGTTAACCACTGTGTTCGTATAGAAGGATAGAACTATGAAAGGACTAGTGATCAGCTGATAGCTCCCACTGCGCCCGTTTTTAGGATAGTATGGTTGGGGGGGAAATCAAGACATCACATACACTAATCCATAAATGAATTTATATAAACTGTCTGTCCTGGGATTTGAACCAGTGACCTCCGTAACTGAACCCAATGACATTGACTACTGGACCACGCGGCCAGCATATTGAATATTTGTGTAAAACTTTTTTTTGATAACATTTCATGACTACCAACACTCTTCGAATAAGATCGTATCAGAATGTCTAAATGAATAAATTTTAATGAATAAAGCTGGCAACGTTGCTCTATTATTAATAACAACATTAAAATGGCAAAGTCCATTGTTGGATTTTTCTTGGTTTCGAGAGCATTATACTTCGTGTTCAGCAGCTGCATTGGAAAAACTGGTGGTGGTTGAACAATTAACTTGTTGATACCTAAGAAATAGATTTCAACTCACGTTTTTTATGTAAAAAAAATCTTTCAACGGTGAATTGTTCGTTTATTTCTATTTTTTGAAACTTTTTTTTTTATTCATGTTCGGTCCCAATGCGGAGCATATGGCCTCTATCTCCTGGAGATTTGTTTGTTAGTCATTCGCTCAACCTCTTTTCCAAAGAGAGTAGTAGGGATATAAGGATAAGGCTAGGACAAGACTAGTGGTAAACTAATCGCTCTCGCTACGCCCAGTTATTAGAGGATGGGAAGGGTGGGAGGAAAATTAAGACATAACAAACACTCATGCCATCGAACAGAAATCGATCGAAAAAATGCTGTTCGTACTGGGACTTAAACCCGTGAGATCCAGCACGGAAGCCAGCAATGCTAATCACTGCGCCATAGGACCTGACTTTTAATGGTTACATAAGTAATATATTATTCATCTTTTGCAACTGCGTGATTTAATTCATTCCAACGAATTGAAGCATCATGAAAGACTTTATAAAATATATATTATTGTTGGCAGATTTTGATTAGAAAATTGTCAGCTTGTAAATAATAATTACATCTTTTAATTGTTCATTTATTAAATGCGTGTCATGATATTGAAACTAATAATGACTTATAATTATTATCAACTCATTAAGTTATTTAAATGCACCTTTTAAATGATAATAATATTGTAAAGTATTGATGTACAATTAAAATTGATAACTTTGTTATTAAGATCGAAGTCTGAAGATGCGGAAAACGTGTCGGAACTTGATTTTATTTTCATTATTGAAAATAAATCTCCATTGAGTTCCCTACGAATCTTTCGTAAATAATGTTTATTAACTACGAAACATTAAAATGGCTGTCGTTTGATAGCGGAACAAAAAATTCTTTCCACATTAAAACTTAATTGTCCACCATCGCAAGGCCATAGTGGTATATTAGCAATTTATACATTACTGTTTAGTTAAGTATCCTAACTCCTGCTCGTTGAGACCTTTTTTGAGCCCATAAGTACATCAATTAATCACTACTCATTTTAATTTATCATCTACATTTATTATTTTTCATATAGTTGATAGCTATTATGGTTTATGCACTATCAAAACTATGTTTAAATTTACATTAATTCAGCTATATATACTACTTAGAAGAGATACACAATACATCTTTATCTATTCTAGTATCCTAACTTATATAAAAAAAATACAGTATTAACCTTTAGAGGAGTATGGACGTACATGTACGTCGTCGCCATTTTTCTGTAAACGTGTATGGAAGTACTTTAAACTCAACACAGGAGTGTTTGTCTGTAAGCATGTATATGCTCTAAGTATGAATTACATATATTTATTGGGAAAAAATCACAAAATTGTCATGTTAACAGCTTAACGACCTTGGACGCGTATTTGAGTCTTTGAAAAACAAAGGTTGCTGGCCGGAGGACACATATATGCGTATAGGCGAAGTATCTGGAAGCTAAGAAAATTGAATTTTGTAAAGATATCTTAATTTGCTTACAAATTATATTGAATTTAGTAAAATTATAATGTTTGCGAATTTTTCGCAAAATTTTATTTCGCCAGGTGAAATTTTATAAAAAAAAATGTGCGGTCGTTAAGCTGTTAAGAAAAGGCAGTGAATTAAAGTAAGGTCTGTATAAATCTATTCACTCATCTAAAGGTTAAATGTATTAAATTGACTTTTTTCCGTACCAATAACAAATATATACAACTTAATACACGTTCTATCAAAAGGATGCAAGCTGCGAATGCCGAATTAGTTTCTAAAATTAGTTTTTAAGTTTGAAAAAAAAGGATTTGTAAGAATTGCAACCAGGAAAAAGGACCTTTATAAAGGGTTTTCTTAAACAACTTATTTCATTTATATTAATTACAATGAGTTAATAAAACATCAAAGTCTTTTTGCACTTTTAAAAATTGTGTGTGTGTAATATGTTGACTGTGAACCCAAAATCAAACCAAAATATGTTTTTCGTCTCTTGCAAAAGTTGTTCCGTGTGGGTTGATTCCTTTTACCTATTTTTATTGTTATTGTCAAATTCATGGGACATTGGCATCACCCGTAATGTCATTTATTGTCCTTTCCTTTTTTTTGCAATAGAAAATAGCATCTACTTGTGTGATCAGAGAATTAATGATAACTGATGATGTAATGGTCGATACTGTCAGTATGTTGTGTAGTGTAGATTAACATATCTTTTTTATTATTATTGAATCATTATGTTATTGGATATTTTTATCTCAGATTTGATAATGATTCATTGTAATAATATCTAATGAGATTGACTATCATAGATTACTCCCAAAATATGTCAGCTGTTGAATTATAATCTCATTCATGTATGAATTGAAACACCAACGGTGCTCTAAATTTAAATTGACGAATTTGTTATTCCGCTGAATTGAAGACTTAATTCCAAATCTGGTTGTCATTGCATTAAAATTTTACAGGAGAGGCTAAAAACTGAAGAGAAAAAGTAAATGTGGGATTAAAAATATTTACTTTTGAGATCATGAGTGCTATATGTATATGAGATATACGTTTGAAACCTACAGGAAGCCAGGATCTATCCATGTCTTGTAACTTGTTCCTCGAATCAAAAGATAGACCAGGAAATGAGTTATCATTAAAATTATAAAAAATCTGAAAACGTTAATATACCAAGAAAAAAATGCATGATTTTTAAATATATATAAATATATTTTTTATCAAAAAACCTTAACATTAAATAATAATTATGATTCACACGTTTAAAAATTTGTTAAATTAAAAAAGGTACTCAGTATTTAACAGTTCTGGTAGAACTTCTTTTCAGATAACCCTATTAGGCTCCTCTCATACACTCCAAATTCTAAGCAGACATAATTAAATAAAATTTTTCCAGTAATGATTTTCATGAACTCTTCTGCGACAGTTTTGGCTGGTTATCATTTTTTGGCAGCAGTCCACCGTTATGAGTAATACAGACATTAATCGAAGCTGTTTCTTCAAAACTATATCAAGAATACACTATACATTCAACAACATTATTTGTAATGTTTATTGAGAAAAATTAACAAGATAACAAACCTTTCAACTGCTGTTGATCTGTAAACTCAGTAATGTTAAATATTAATTTTAGAGGTCGGGCATTATGTGATTATTTTGTGTGATCGTACTACGGGGGGTGATAAATGTTGTAGGACTGCTGTGGTCCTAGGTATAATAATAAGACATAAATGTATTCTAAAGACTGATGGGTGTAATGGTAGGATTCATATTGACTGTTATTGCCAAGTGTCATAGTTGTTAGGTCGATTATCTCTCGTGTGATTGCATTTCGTTTGTGTGAAGATTCTACGACTTGCACTTTATACATTGTCATTTCACTTGCTTAGACCAGGTGAGAATTTACATCTCCTTCATTAGTTCATTTTCAAACTGAACATTATTAGAACATAAAGTCGATATTAAAACAAAAGAAAATTTCATTTGTCAAAATTGTGTTATTAAAGTTACTTTTTTTTGTCTCTCACAGTCCCCGAATGGGTGTGTGACATAGTAGTAAAATTAAATAACTATGGCTGAATGAAAGAGAAAACAATAGCAAAGATAACCATCGGTTATTTAAATCCTTTGCTTCTGTTTTACTTACGTTTAACTCTTCTGGCACGTATACTTGAAATAGATTTTGAACAGTGATTCACTCTGCTATTCATATCTTATTAATAAGCCAAGCCGCACATGAACAAAATAAATTAAAAGCTTTTTTTTTTCGAACTTCAAAAACTTTGACACCAGTGAATGTCTACTTTAAAATAACATTAGGAAATATAACCTCATTCAAACAATTCTATATTGTATGTTGGCATGTCATGAGAAAAGCGAAGCAATTGGTGGGAGAAGGGAATAGTAATGTAATCAAAGAGTTAGTATTAATGATTAAAAGTTGCTCTTATTGATATATTTTTTTGTTCATTACAGGTCCATGAGCTGCCACATGAGAAGTTGAAAAACCGCGAAGTCATCTACATTGATATTGCCAACGATCCCGTCTCCCAGAGTGACTACAAACCCGACCTTGACCCCACGACGTTCAAGTCCGTCAAGACCGGCCGCGGACCACTCACAGGACCAAAATGGTGGCATCGACAGAAGCCTGTGATGACTTGCTACAAGCTCGTCAGCGTAGAGTTCAAGTGGTTCGGATTACAGGTAATGCTGTTGTTACACTAAAGAGTCTTATATTGTAGCAACATTTTTAATCAGATCAATGTGTTTTTTTTCATAAAAAATAATATGCTTCATTTAACACTGTCTATACCCAAGGGAATCTTTTTGTGTTGGCAGTTCACATTCATCTATCTGTAAACTTTTAACACTCAAATATTACTGTACAATGCAAGGAAACATTTCGAAAAATGTTCCCGCGTTCTAAGGGTTATTAAGTATGGGTAGTTTTCCCCGAAAAATATTTTTTTTTTGATATTAAATTTTGCTTTCTTTGAAACTCATTGTAAAATATTCTAACTGTGCATCTATGCTTTAAATTTCAGAACAAAATAGAAAGCTTCATCCTTAAGTCAGAAAGGAGATTGTTCACTACATTCCACAGGTATACAAGATTCTTCTATCCATCATCTAAAATTTGTCTTTAAATTCTTTTTAAATAAAAAAAACTAATCAGGAGTATCGTATTAAGTTGAATGTCAGTCATTCAACCTCGCCCTTAGAATGGACTTTCGAAGGTCTAATAGTTAAAATTCTAGAGTTGAGCGTAATCTATGGTGATCGACCAGAAGTGCATAGCAGTCTTGAACGGAAGTGTTGAAACTGTTGGATACTTTCTGTCAGAATTTTCACACGTGTCAAATGGTTTATTTATTTATCATCAATTGATATGACATAAAATAACCTACGCTGTCAGCCGAGAACTGATGTCATTCTGACACGTTCTGTTTTGTTAATATCGGGCACTCGGGTGACACCCTCGAGCGCTATGACTCAAAACTTGTCACCTCCCGTGGCCTAGTTGATTAGAGCTTGCTCTACCGACCATGTGGGTCTGGGTTCAATTCTCAGTAAGGTCAATGCCAAATTTTAATTTGAAACCTAAGCGTGGGTGTTTATGATGTCAATTTACCTTGACTTACAATAAATTCTCATCGAGTTTTCCCCGTATGATCTTTCAACAAAGTATTCGGCGCATTCGCATTAACTGTAATGCCAAAATTATTTTAAAATTAAACAAAACTGGTTTCATTTCTCTAGTTTTATTTTTTTTTATCTTGTTGAGTTTATTTAAATTTCAATTGTAAATAAAAACAATTCATCTATATATCCGCCATCGAGACGGCGGTTCTTTAACATTTATTAATGTGATGCGATTTATTACAGGCAAGTAGTCTGCTGGTTGGACCGCTGGCACGGCCTGACGATGGCGGACATCCGCGCCATCGAGGATAAAACCAAAGAAGACCTGGACAAGCTTCGAGTGCAAGGCGAAGTCCGCGGCATGGTGTCCGACGGCGATTAGGCGCCCGTCTCCGCAAAACTGTTACCATAGACGAAGTAATAAGGAGACATTCGCAGGGAAACCGTAGATTATTCTAAGACCATCCGGTGGTTGCTCACGGTGATACCCTCTGGCTCATTGAATATTTGACAAATTAATACACTGATAAGATAATATAATATTTCTACAAATAGTCGAGTTTATTTTTTTGCGCAGACCAATCGATTGGTTTAAGTAAACTTGTAACGGTTTGTGTAAGTAGAAATTAAATTAAATTAACCGATTGATTTGTAAATCTTTAGTTTGTAAAATCATTATACATATTTTATAAACAATAATTAAAATTGCAAATTTAGAGGCTTCGACTGTAGTAGAATCTTGATTATATCATTTTTAAAAATAGAGCGTGCGAATTGTACAGAATTAATATGTCAGGTAAACATTTTCTCATTTAGATGAAGCATTTTTATTTTTGATTCGTGGATTAGGGACGATGTGTTGTAAATATCTTAAGAAAGGTTTAAACATGAGCCTCGGGGTAACACCTTAATTGTGTTTGAGCGACGTCAGTCACTCCATAGATTAAGTTGACTAGAAAATTGTCTTAGCAGAGCAGTCACCATAGACACAATATTATATTAACTACCCGTTCATTTCTCAACATGCAAAATTAACAAACTATGTCGGTAAACTGTGATGAATAACAATACCATAGTTTTGAGTGCGGCGGTACATTGATCTCGATATTTATTTGAGTAGTGATAAAAGAGTACGTCATTTATAAATTAATACACCATAGTTAAGCCCTTCTTCTCAGAACATATTCCTTAGTTAAGTCCGATCAAAATTCTTATTAGTAAATATACATAGCGATAGTGAACTTTCCGTTTCTCTATTCTCAATCATTTATTTAACTCGATCTTGGGTAGCGAAGAAGGGATACGTGTACCTATTTAATTTCTATAAAAGTCATATTTAAACGTATTTTAACAGATGTATTAAATCGATTAACGTCACATTAAAATAAAATTGAAGACAAATTATTTATACGGATCAGTTGTATGCTTGTCTCAGTCTCGTTGGTTATGGTCTACTTATTTTGAATACTGTCTACGCCTACTTAAATTAATTAATCTGACAGTTGACAATATTGGCTAAATCATACTTTACCGGCAACACTCTCGAGTTCTGATTGGATGGTAATGGGCGAATTTTTTTTTAGGTTGAATTATTAAAAAATTGTGCAAATATGTAGTTAAGTTGACGATGAAGTCTTTGCAGCCATCCAATTACAGCTGTAATTTTTACAACATTTTAAAAAATATATATTGAAATCGGGTATGTACGTTATGTAGTGGAAAATAATAGATTTTGTTGTGAAATTAATCTAATTTCAAATTTACTATTGTAATTATTATTTTAATTTATATTATAATAAAGTATAAATATTTTTTAAAAATACTAGTAATAAAGGTGCGCTTTGAGTATTGTGTTACTATTAATGCTGGTGTTAAGTTATTTTTATTTTTTTTTTGAAAGAGAAGAGAGGTTGCTTATATTTTGAAAGTTTTTTTTTATTGCGTCCTGTGACAGCCACGTCATACCATTGTCTTTTTAGCCCAATTTTTTCCTTGCCTTTAGAAAACTATACTATATACTACAGTATTTAAGTAATTCCTGCTGAGATAATTTTAATTGCAATAGATGATACTTGATCTATCACTTGTTGGTAAATCTTTATTCTTGAATAAAAGCATACTTCGTTAATTTAATTTCCATTATTTGAAATTATATAATTTTTAACCCACTATCGGCAAAAATGATGGATTGAGGATCTATTGCATGAATAAATAATAACAGCAAAACTTGTTTAATTTTAAATATAATCGTTTTGATACTATATTCTTCTAAAACTGTAATTATCGATCGCAATCTAGGTGGATAACATTTCCCAATAAATAAACTTCGGCACATGCCATAAAATTTTGAACCGAAGTGAGGTTAGGCTGGGATAATGCCACAACTCTTAATACCAGACCTACTGTTTTTTTTTTTGATGATTTAAGGCTGTTGACATAAGTATTGTGAAATGAATTCTTCAATAATAAATAATTGAAACTTAAAAACATTTTTTTTTTACTAGATAATTTGTCTGTTTCACTTGTTATTTTATTTTATTCTTTATATCTGGTTTGTAATTTTTTTTTTATATCACTCGAGCGCATTAAATAAAACTTATTAATATGTATAAAATCAAATAAGAAATTTTACTTTATTTATTTAAAATTTTGTGTACGTGTCGTGCTTTGTACCATGTTCTTATTAATATCAAAGCACACATAAATGAACTATTGAAGGTTCACGAATATTTCATATGCCGCATATGAATTTTTCAAAAATTATGTATGTAATATAACTAAAATATTTCATTGTAATGGAATTATGCAATAACCTCCGTTCAAAAACATTTTTTTAAAGGATGAAAAGTACTGTGAAAAAAACAGAAAAATAACTCAAACTCCCCACATTCAGTTCATAACAGTAATTGTGTGATAACTTGTCTATTTGACAGTAATGTTAAAAGAAGTAAAATCGATGATGAAAGAATATTATATATTGAAATTACCTATATATTTATAGTAAATAATCAGTTATTTGTTTCTTATATGATTGCATGAACATAGATAATTTACATAATATTAACCAACCGTAAACTACATATTAGTTTATTAGTAGAAAAAAAGAAGCTATACACTAATTGAAAAAGATTATTTATAAGCTATATAATGTGTAATCTAATTAAAAGCTTTGTATTTATTGATAATTTTACCGAAAGAAGCCTAAAATATCACACATAGATCATTAATATTTTTTAGCTAGGAACATTGTATTAAATTATTGCATAACTGTATATCATGCTTTACGTTTCAAACATTCCACTCATTTAAAAACTTGCTTTTTGTCTAAGATTACACGTTAAATATATATACGTATATTATACACGCTTGTGAGTGACAAACAAGAAATGTAATATTGGATCTGTCTTGCTAAAATATGAAACATTAAATAAATGCCCACAACACAAACAAGTAGTTCACGATATAAATATTAGTTACACTTATGTATTTCTCACGACAAAAACAAAAACCGTTTGATTTACTGGCACATTACTTTATAATGTATTTAAAAATAGTTTCACTATTTTAATATTGCATCATTAATAACTTGTTTGTAAACATATTGACTCTCAATCTCGATAACGATTTTGAACTAATATCCAATCTTGCCATTTAAAGTTAGTTCATAAATAATCATTGTAATTATTTTTGGCCTTTTTCTTTATTTTAAAATAGAGTTTTTTTGCAGTATATTTACAATAAATCTATACTGTATGGTGCTCAATTTATCCTTAAGTTCCAATGAATGTTTAATCAACCGTTCTTTCTAATTTAACGGATTCACAATAAATTGATTCATTCGTAAATGAGGTAATGATTGTGGAAGAATGTGTTTACTCACAGATTACTTAATAATATTCAAGAATTATATATTCGATTAGATCGATCCCCAATTTTGGACTGAACGTTTTCTGGCAGTATACCGACGATATATTGTCCACCAAAGTGTCAATTATGTTTGCAACATTATCTTTCATTCATCGCTCGAAGATGTCTCTCCGCAAGTACTATGGTTAGTGTTAAAACGATCTAGTTTTGTCGAGCAGTTGGCATTTGTTTATAAACCGCTTGCTGTTTGTGTACAAGGATTATTTTTGTGTGGAAGCATTGTTTCTATCGGTACACAGTGAGAAAAACAAATTTACTGCTTTTGTAACTTCCACCATCTACAGCGATGAATCCTAAGAATGTCAATGATATTTCCGATGGATTCTGCAGTAACTTAGTTGATATTCATTTTGAATATAAAATTAGAATTGATACTTTTATTATTCCACAATGTGTGGCACCTAATAACACAACCATACGAATAACAAAGTTGTAAACCTTTATTTTATTTCATACAAATCTAAATTTTAAAACAAACTAACACATATCACACGTAGCAAAAATACACTCGTAAATTTTCAACGAATATTTAAATTATCTCGAGTCCCATTTATGAATGCAGTTCAATATTCTTAAAGACAGTTGTTTTTTTCATTATTTTAGTGAGATTATAAGATACAATAAAAATTATGGTATTTTGTAGAGTTTGAAAACTTTTGAAAATTTGATAATTGAATATATTATCGATAATTAAATGGATCTACAGTGTTTGTAAATTATTCAATTGCTTAAAATTTCTGTTTAGGTGTGAAATTTCTTATCATTGTTCTTTTCGTGGTAAACGTCACGTTAATTGCATAATACATCCATGATAAGCTGTGAATCGTTGCAAGCCGATAACATTGATGAAGAATTTTTTTTTTTCAGCTAACATCTGCGTACAGCGAAGTGATAAATACGCACATTGAAACATGTTTTGACTAGTTTAATAATGACTAATCTTTGTTTGATAGATGTAAACTTTTTCTCATGAAATGCTGCACAATATTTAGGCTTCGTCTTGGCAAATTACGGTTGAAAGTCAAAATCTTCGATGTGTAACTATCGTTTCAAAATTCACTTTTATGAGAAATAGAACATTGAACTTAGCAAAACATTGACTTAACCATATTATTTTACTTACCAATCTTCTAGTATCTATGAAAGAAAGGAGCAGTCAAGTCTAAAATCACTTCTTTTTAAAAGCACCTTCGGTGATAAGATTGAAGAAAAAAATCAATAAAAGGATACTTTTCGACTCATTCTCCTAAAATTTGTGTATTTTATAGTAAAACGATTGTAAAACTTCATTGTCTTGTCAATCCTTAATTAGTTATTGCGTCATTAATTTATTTTCATAGTTCGTTTCCTGCTTAGATTTGCCTCGACTTCCTTTCACACTGATATGACTTGTAGTATTAGCATCATCTGTCAATTTTACCCAAATTATAATTTAAAGGAAATTTATATCCTTGAAAGAAAAACTTGATACGTGCACTCAACCGTGAGAGGGACGTATGCATCTTATTTTAGATAAAAAACTAAATACATAAACTAATTATTACTGTTCTTCCGATGAAATATTTATGTTGCAGTAGTTCGATTGTACAAATATAAATCTCGGATGACTGGATGTACTCGTTTTGAACAGTGTGATAGATATCTAGAGACACTACTTGATTGATCGGTATCTAAGGACAACAGTCGATCAGGATATGTACTACATTTAACTTAGAAATCAAGTTTTTTGATACAACGGCTGGAGTCCTCTGACAGAATTGTTTGTCTGAATTGCTTCAATGGCAACCTTGTATTTATCGATGTCACGGTAATTTAGTGTATTATTCTTATTTAGACATTTCCTATGTACAATAAATCTATGACCACCAGAAGAATATTATATTTTCGCCAGTTTGGCAACTAAGATTAGGAAATGCAATAATCATACTATTTAGCATAGCTAGAAAACGACTATGTGTTTGGTGGTATGTGCATCATGCTTAGAAATATGCAATTTACTTCTTAGGGTCTGGGAATGGGTAGCCGTATCAGACTTCGGGTGATACTGTCAGTTCAAGATATGCTATTTTTAATCTATGAATATTGAGATAGAATTATTCGATATGGCTTCGGGAAGCTCTAATCTATGTGTTGACATATTTAATTATAGTTAATAAATTCATAGATAAAACATGAAAGACAGTTTATTGTTACATTGTTGAGAAAATATGTCTAAATCAAAATTATAATAATTATTAACATTGTTATGTAGGCTGTTATATCTGCCTATGACGGCATATTTATAATAAATCATCATCATTGAATTTGTTCAAAATAATCCTTTCTGCTTTATAATCCAGTTTTTATTATATTGTAGTAATCTATTAGGCAACGAAGTCACTGACATTTGATTCATAACTCCTTTTATAGTAAGATTACATTGCAAACATTCATCTTTGATTCTTATTCTTTGTTAGCCACTATTTAAAAAAAAAAGAAACATATTTTCAATATTGTAGTTATTTAACATATTAGATGAAATCCTTTAAATCAGAGTGCCCACACTCTTGCGGAAATTATTTTTGGGATTACATTTAAATCGACAATACAGCAAAGACAATTGAAAAAGTTATGAGATGGTTAATTATTAATACCCCTATTCCCACGGGGAGAATATTTTCAATCATATTTGATCTGATATTTCAGGCGGCATCTTCACAAATTCGCAGTGGACATATATATCAGTGTAGTGGGAGTAAAAGCGCTATCAAATCAATGTCTTAAATTTTATATCAATAGACATTGTTACAATAGCTGACTGTTTTAACTGAGGTAATTTGAATGTTGAAAACTATGACAAAACTAGTTTTTCAGCAAAGCTTCCACAATTTTAACAAAAGAGGTGCTTAGTATCGATTTCATTATTGCTTAACAGAAAAAAACAAGATAGTCTTAAAACCACAGGGGATTGTTCACTCTAAAATGCCTTCAATAGTCAACTTTGTCACATAGTCTTGTTACAATTTCAGTAATAATCGACAAAATGTTTCCGCTAGAATAAAAAGTAGTTGGTTTTTGATTTTCTTACTATTTTTTTCAGATAGGTATGTATTTTTTATTGTAATAAAAGATTGAAATATTCTAGTATAAACTGGTGTAATGAATTGTTCATAATAATAGACATGTTTAGAAGGACAAATTAGAAATGTACATTTTCACCGACGACTTCCTCGATAAAGAGGCATTAATTTTTAATGTTTGGATAGATATTTCCACAATATCTATGTAAATAATGTGTAAATGGTTGTTAGAAAAAATAAATTTAAAAAATATTTTGGGATGTTTTAATAATCATGCATTCTGCAGATTAAAACGAACATTATGTATGTCAATTTTGAAATAGTTAATACTTAAATAATGTATTCGTCAAGTTAATATATTTCAGAAGTAAAGTTAACCTGGACACCAATTATTATCAACAAATAAAGCAGCCACAAATGTAATGTTGTTTTCATTTAAACATTTCCATTTATTATTCTTGCCACTGTATTCTAAGGCTAGAGATGCGGAGCACACAGCAAAGGTTCATGATATTTGATGAAAAGAATTTTTTGAAATTAGTGAAATCATGCAATATCTTGGTGGATTCAAGAATAAATGTAGCATTTTGACAAAAAAATAATTGCAAGTTGAATCGATTAAATGTAGTTGAAAATTGTTAAAAATACCTTAATCCCTGTTAATTAATCTTTCAATTTTTTTTTTATGTTACTTCCACACTTTATAAAGAGGGACAGTTTGAGTAATAAAAAATAAATTTAAATAGGGTGACATATCGTCTCCTTGGGTAAACAAGGTTCCATCTGAAAAAACTTAAACTGTGCAGGAGACGCAATTTAAGATTTCAGAAGATTTAACTTTTTGTAAAAATGATATTTTAGTTTAAAGTAAATTATTTAGAAGTATAAATATAATCAGAATTAAATGTTTATCTTACATATTAATTTTATTTCAATGTCCTAATTACATTAGCATATTTAGAAAAGACAAAACCGCAGATAGAACTTCGGTGATCTCGAATGTTCTAAAATTGCTGAAAGAAATCTGCAGATAGAACCTTGGTGCACTAATTCGTGTTAGCATCGGCCATTTTTATAAACAATCTGTACGAGGATTTAACTAACTAAACACTCGAAAATATTACGTCTTCCCCTCTCAGCAAGAGGCGTGCGATAGGGGTGGACCGCCCCGGGCGGCATTTTCAATAATAAATACAATATCTTTTGAGAAAATATATTTATACATAATACAAATTAAGCCAACCGGAAGTAAAAACTTCTAGCTCATAGTTAAAAAATAGTATAAGTGATATAAAAACAAAATTATAGGAAGTATTGGGGGCGGTAAATTCAAGGACCGCCCCGGGCGACAGAACTCCTCCGACACTGCCCTCTCTCTTATGTATGTTACAACATTTGTTTCATTCGCACCTGGGATACTTGTAGGAAACACTTATGCATCTATGTACGCGAATGAAAGAGTGATCTGTTTCTAAGACTGATTTTCCACACGCAGATTTTATAATTATGCATTCAGATGGAACTTTGGTGCTCTATAAAAATTCATATGTTTTTTCTGAATCTGTTAAACATTTTTCTTTTTTGAATATTGATGGATTTAATGAGAATTTGAAGATTTTTTTTAAATGCAGATAGAACCGTATATTGAATACAAATAAAACTGCATTAAAAAGTCATGCTGTGAAAAAAATGCAGATGGAACCATGTTTACCCAAAACGTCACTATATAAAATTGAGTTGGACTGATGTGAAAGTATACAAAACAATTGAAACAAAAATGTATAGATTATCATACTAATTATAAATGAACGTCTGTAATGCCTTTCCTCCAAGAATTGACAGTTTGCACCTCGGAAGTGTTGAATCCGATAATATATAAAAATATATACAAATTTTCTATTAATTTTAGAATTATATCAAACAATGATCAGAACAGGTTATACATATCATGAGCATTTTCAACTGACAATTTATGAATGTGATAATTCGATAAAGTTGTTAAATTAATACAAAAAAATGTTTTATCTTATAAATATAATGCCATTCCACCAAGTTAACACCATGAAAATGATCATTCCAATAGTAGTTAGTACCCACATAAATAAAAATTTAATCAGTGACTTATACTCTTGTGCTCAAATCCTTGAGTGCACATTAAAACACTGATTTGAAGATATTATATTTCTTGAATTTCATTGATCAAGCATCTCAAATTTTTCACAGAAATTTGATTCAAACTTTTTATTTCCGATAATGGCATAAAAAACGACTACAGATGAGATTTATCACAAAAAAATCAATATTAGTTTTTACTAGAAATAATATTATTTTTCTTCTAATTGTATGCATTTTCTCACTTCATTGATATTAATTCAAAAGATTAAATTATAAAATGTGAGTGTATGGGGATTAAGACGGTCAAAGGAAAAAAATTATCTAAGAAATATTTTTTATGGTATTGTAAATCTTTAATCAATAAATATCTACAATGAATCATTTTTTTTAAAGAAATTCATTTATCGTTTTCTTAGAATCTGTCATTTTCGAAGTTACCAAACCGAATTCTTTTGACGCATATACGTTGTCTTTAAGTCCCATCTCTAGTATCTCTAGAAATAGTTTGTGGTAACATCTGTGCGCTGAATGTAAAAGACTAATATATACCGTTCCTTGGCAATACTCTCTTTGTCGTCTTGTTCCTCTGAGGATAGGTCAGATATGACCTCAATTTGTTCTTCATTGTATAAAATTCAATTGAAAATATTTCGTAGCCATCGAAAAATTTGTGTTTTACACAGATGACAATATGGCGAACGAAACATTTGAAGATCTATTACAATTACTTGTTTCATACAATCTGGAAAATCGAGGCACATTTAAAAATGGATCATTACATTAGATTGTTATATTTCATAATAACACATGTAGATCATCATTACAGGGGTTTCTTCTTTTATTCCAAACGCCACAGCCGTTGAAGTGGTGTTCTTTTTCTATGAGATACAGGGTCAAACTTAAAATTTGAACATTGGTTATGCGGGACATGTCAACAGTTTGCCCTGCAACAATTTCAACAGCAGTATTTTTTTCCGCGTGCAATCTGAGGAGAAATCCGAGATGCTTTGAAACAGATTCCCATTGATAAAGTAAAAGGTAACAATTATAGAATATGTCTTCGCAGCTGAACAACTTTTTCAGTTTACTATGAACGGTGAAGAGATTCAGCAAGGGAACTTTATTTGACATCGGATGTCTTCTCAAAACTTCATGTATCTCGGAATAAGAATAGTTATTCTGAAGAATAGAGCATATGTTATTTAAAACATCGTTTCCTTTAGTAAAGTCGCCCTGAGAATTAGCAAACACAGAAAAATGTTCACTCGGACCGGATAGCACATTTAAACTGATGCACTTCTTGTCAATAGTCTTTAAATATTGTAATCTTAAGTCAGCTTTCTTTTTATAAAATACTAAACGAAGAATTCGGGGATTATCTATCAAGCATTTAAACTCTGGCGTTTTCTTTAATTCTTGCAGTCTCCGCTTGACAGTTTCATAACCGAGAGTGTATATTTCGAAACACCTTCGCTGAGCCTCCAGGGATACGCGTTCATCGATCATAAGCTGCCGGATTTTCTGAATTGATTTATAGTTTATATTTAAAAGAATGGGCTTCTTTTTTAGAATCTCTCGTATATCTATACCGCCGAGGCTTCTCAGTTCAAGAATCTTTTTAACATTATCAAAATCGGCATGTAAGATTGCGAAATGTGTTGAAATTTTATTATTCGGTATTTTTATAAAAGTTTGTATGATATGTAAGACGTCATTTATCTGAGATAACGGCCTGTGTTTAATTCTAGGGTATGTTATGATGCATTTGCAGAAAGTCTCGGGAGGAAGATCTATTTTCAATTCTAGATAACGAGACAAGACTCGCATTCTCGCCTCATTCAGAGTCATGGCAGAATCTGACATGGCTTCAGACATAGGCGGAGACGTGGGCCAAGCTGTAAGGCATTTCACTAGATGATTTTGTACATCAATTCCTTCTTCTAAATATCCAGTCTTTTTTAGACAAGATATGGTTGTTCTGGATAACGTTATATATTTTGATACATTTTTTGTAGAAACATTTTTGAAACCGCTTTCCAAAAGTATTCTACATCTATAATCTAAAGTGATAGCCTTCAAATTTTTTATTGCTTGAATTTCCGGTTCGTGTCGTTTTATAGAATATTTATCAAGCACGCTACGAAGAGCTGAGATACTTCCCATCGAATTATTAAAAGTAAGATTCGTATCGTTTGCCGAAAACTTCGGATTCATTTTCGAATACGGTGGGTCATCTCTGAAGTGGTTTTTCATTTTAACCCTTCCGAAACAATATGTCATAAAATCTTTCATTCCGATAATTCTTTTAGATCGATACCTAAATATAAGGAGCAACACCATTGTGATTTCATTTAAATAGCGTTAATTGCGTATAATAATTTGAGACAACATAACCACAAAATAAAAATAATTATCTACTATAATATGATAGCCTATATCTACTGTCAAATCTGACAGATGGCTAAAACCTATCCGTACCATAGAGTGGAAAATGAACAAACTACAAATAGTGTGACCTACGTATGTTGTCTATGGTCCTACGTTCGTTATAAATGGTTATAAAGTTCTATTTCTACGGGCGGTATTAGCGTTGTAGTATTTATATTTTCTACTTTAACCATAGATGGTGTGTCACATCGCCAATATCAAATAATGTTTGAATTTGGCAGAAAAAAATCGTTGAAAGATTCAGAGTAATGTAAATAATAAACAATTAAATCAAACTTAAATTTTGTTTTCTATAGCGCTTACTGTTTGGACAAAAATCTTTTTTTTTATATCGACTTAGTTTCACAATAAAAAAAGGTAAAGAAAGAGTATACATGTCCACCATAATAAAGCAAAAAGTAAAAACACATGAGAATCTTAGATATCACTTCTTTGTATGGAATGACTCAGTTTAAGCATTTATTCTATCAGTTTGGCAAAAACCACTTTTCTATAATAATATACCATTCGCTGCTGGCGCTTCTTGATTTCTTAGCCCATGTGCAATGAAAATGTTCAACAATCAGTATTGTTAAAATGTATGACTTCTGTGGGTCACACAGAATTTTTTTCTCCAATTCCTTTTGATTTTAAAAACTTTTAGTAGATTAGATCCCGTATCAATAAACTTTAGTACTAGTTTTGTTACTTAATTCATTTTTATCTGGTTTTTCTTATTGCAAATTGAAAATATTTGTTTGTAAAAGGTGCTAAGCATTTTATTTATAGATACTTTATGTGTCGCGTATTTATAATTTGTATCATTATTTAAAAATTGATTCATATCTGTTTTACCAATTATTTGGCACACCTTGTCTTACTTACTCAATTTTGTATAAATAATCTAGTATCTTTTTATATTTCATCATTAGATAATGCTCACCATGAACCAAGCCAGTTCTGATCTAAAATAAATAATGTGGAGTTAGTTTGTACAAAACTGTATTATTTTTAAAATAATGCATTTCCACCAAGAATTACTAGTGAAAAAGTTAAAAGCCACACAGAGTCCAGAGTCCAGAGTCCACTTCACAAACCAGCCTCTTTTATTTTTCTCAAAACTCCCTTTAATCTGGTTTTGAAGCTAAGTACATAATTGTTGTCAAATTCTCTTCTCTGAATAAATTAGAATAAGTGAAGCATATAATTATGTTACAATGAGCGATATTATGTCAATATTTCAATATTTGCAGCAAACATTGTTTTTTGTTTGAACCAAAAATTATTGGCTTTAAATTAAGATTATTTTTTCTATTATATTCTATCTTTAAATAGAAAATAAGTATTATACTTGATTAACTGATAAACCATACAATTAAATAAATATAAGTAAAATAAAATTGTACATAGCAGACACCAGAATCAAACAAATATAAAATATTCCGCTTTATGAAGAATAAAAAAAAAATGTTTTTTTTTTGTAGACTTATATTGAGTTCTGGAACATATAAATTTTCACACTCAGTGTAGAATTGCGTGTAGAATACGCATGTATGTTTTGTTTTATATGTGGTTTTATTGCTTTTTGTAACTTGTCAAAAAGTTTGTTTATTTTTGTTGGGGTTTTTACAAACAACAATTTCATTTATAGTAGGTACATGCTTCAATTCTAAAGTAATAAAACATACGGGTAATTCAAGAAAAAACCACATTGCTGATTTGGTCGCAATTAATTTTTTTGCTTTATTTAAAAAAGTTATTCAGATACATCCTTCCATAATTTGTTCACATCCCTTTCTTCTATACAATTAAATTTATAAATAATATGTGTGTATGATTTAACGTTGCTCATAAATTGTTTTTCTTTATTTCTAAGTTTTATCATTTAAAGATAATAATTTATATACTCATTTTTTGTTTTCATTTTGTTTAATGTACGACGTAATTTTTATTGGAATACTTTTTATTATTTGATAACATTTAAATTTGTTGTTTTTAATTTACATTTAACAAAATCATTTTTTGTACATTAAGAAATTAATAACAATAACAAATCAAAAGAATAATGTTCCAATTCATTGAAAGCATATTTATTGTCCATTGAAACTGATAACATTGGTTTCTGGTTTTGGTATAAACAATTGCAGTTATTCATCTGTTGTAGAGGGTATGGAGGGAATCATATGATTTTTTTTTTATTCAATTAATATTACTTGAGTATAAAACCCACGTCTTTTTGGTATTTTCTAAATGAGTCTAAAACAATTTAAATAAAGAATTGTAACAAAAAAGGGCAAATCATTAGAAATATTAGAAAATGTCAACAGACAGTCAGCACTCCTCGGTCACTGGATGAAAATAGCACAGATAAAAGGTTTTACTTTAACTTCTTGTATTCAGTAATTTTCTCAATGATTAATCTGAGTATGATTTTTTCTATGTTGGACGCAACAGTTGTTACTCTCGAAGACATACTTTCATATATTCATTGTTGGTCTTGAATGTTCGGAGAAAGTTCTATTGCAACATCATTGAGTAACATATTGACTAGTAAATGTATAACAATCAGAGAAAAATCGATCATTCAATACAGAAATGTGTAAAAATAAGTGTAACACAACATTAATAATGATTTTTTATATCATTATTAAAATATATTATCGGTATATGATAACGTTATGGATAACATTCGTAATCAAATCGAGTGCATTGTATAGCCTAATTACATAATATGTAATTTGGCACTTTGATAACTTCACACCAATTTGGTGTGAAATGGTTTGATGCTTAAATTCAAGACAGTTCATACGCATTTCGAGTGGCTTGGGACTTTTTTATCGCAGAAAGACAGAAAGCAAGCAGTTTGAAAATATCAGAAATTCACAAATCGTCCACCAATTGTTAGAAGTGCACAGTAAAACATATTATCTAATATTTCATCTTCTTACAATTCTTGAGAGTTAAACCCTTCTTTTTTTTTGAAATATTAATTGATTACCAACCACCCTTTACAACAGTTATAACAACATAATAATTCTATAAAAAATCTGTCAAATTCTAAAAGAAGTATTTCTGTTGGCAAAGAAATACTTTACTGTGTGTGTTGGTTCTATTTCCTATTATTAATTTTTTATTGTTAATCATTGGCCACAATATAGTCATAGAATATTTAAAAATAATATTGGCTGCACATCATATATTCTTTTTGTATATAGATAATTTAACATGTATAAACTTTGAAATCCATCAATAATAATAAATTGTTGGAAAACTGTTACATTGTTCCATTTATGTTGATTTGGCCGGCTTATATTGTAATATTTGTAAACATTTAAGTTTTTAAGATCTCCAATAGTTGCATTATTACAACTAAAAGTACTTTATTTGTCAAAGGTATTCCGTTGTTTTAACAAAAAATATTCTTGATTTAAGAAAAATTATACCAAGAATTGAATATGAAGATAGATTTAATAAACTATATGATTATTACACCTAAATATTTTGATATATTTTTTTATCAAATTGGTGTCAATAGGGTGGACTGTAATTTTACTAAATTGTGTGCAATAGCTAAACAGCTAAAGAAGCTAATAATTTAGTTTAGCATTAAGTAAGTAAACATTTTCAATAATCTATTCCAATACGTATAGAATATCAAATACAAAAGTCACTCGTATATTTTTTATTTCTATAAGAAATATTAATTTTGATAAAACTATTACATAGTACTCTTAATAATTCAGGAATAAAAACATTTTGTTTATTTATTTATTATCAATAACAGTGATTCCCAAACCGTAGCCAAAAAAGATAATTTTTAATAGTGTTGCTTGTAAGTATACATTTTTTTGTGGTACTTTAGTGAGTGGTCTACTGGTATTAATTAATTCATTTGTTTTAAGCACACAGCAACAAACGGTTTATTGTAATTAATATTTTCTACAGGTCACCTCCGTAATGTTGGCAATCTAACATACAAAAATTCTTATTTTTAAGACAATTACAGGTGTTCAAATAAATTTGTTTCAGTCACGCGTTGATCACATTTGCTGGAAATAAGAATTTGTTTTTGGCATTTCTAAATGACATGCAGCGTGTATATTGTAATAAAGTTAATACTATTCAATGTATATTGCTACCACTGTTTTTTTTTCAAATTATAGAAAATAGTCTGTTGCTATGCGATTAAAACAAAGGAATTATTATCAGCAGACTGCGGTTTAGAGGGTAAGTCTCATGCTAAAGTGTACCTATTCTTTTATGATATTGAATATTATTCATAAGTCGACTATATTAATAATTAATAGTTTGATGTTTGCTTAGCGATGAGAACTTTTTATATTAAGTGATACAGAGCCACGGAAGGGGGAAACGCTGGTCAAATATTTATTTAAATTGGTTAAAAATAAAAATAAATCTGTTGTTTTTTTTACATAGTATGTTTATAAATAGTTTCTGGTCATATTTCATAAGTTTTAACTCATCGAATGCCAAGATTATCGAAAATAAAACCGCCTTAAAGTAAGTTATTAGTCAAACAGCATTTCAATATTAGTTAGCGCTGCGCAATTATTTGATTCATCAGATGAAGCTTACATCGAGGTGCACCAATTTTGTTCACAATATTATGTTTAACATTCCTGTGACAAAAATAAATACCGTAACAATAAGGAACAAAATGAGTTAGTTGTTTTATGCAACGTCCTATAATAAAATAAAACAAATTCATGTACAATTTGAATAAGTATTATTTGTGGGTCAATTTATAATTGAATAAATTCATACAGAATTAAAGCTTTGATCAAGCTTTTTAAAAAAAGCACCAGATGCTGTACACATTGATGTGTACGGATGCATTTCGTACGGATGTGTACGGATACATTGATGTCTATGGAAAATATGATTTCAAATTTATTAAGATGTTAACAATTATTATACTTAAGTGTCGAGAGTAAGTGTTAATTTAAAGCCTTCCTTTTCATCAGATTTGGAATGTCATTTCAATTTCTGAAACATAATAGTTACCAGTATTTGGTTTGAGTAAATAAATGTAAAAAATAATTATCATTATCAATTAATCATAGACAATTAATCAATGTATTGTTAAATAGTTTTTTAGCAATACATGCATGCGAGCTAGTTAATGACATTGTTTTGTTTTTGACAATTGATGATTAAAGCAGTAACTTATTTTGGGCCATTTTTCAGGATTCTTACAAATTTATGAAATCAATATTACGAAGAACTTTTAGTGAATAGCATTTAAACTCTCTTGCAAAATGAAAAAAAAAATGTTTTACTCCATTCTTTGCTGTTGATTAGTATTTTCTGTTAGCTGAAATCACGAGTGACACTTGTGGTCGTATTTACCAGAGATATTCGGCAAACACAACTGCGTTTAATAAGTTTTTTATATTACTTAGTTTAACAGTATAAAAATGGTTTGTAACAGAGGAATTTATTCAAACAAAGGGTTAATTTCAATGTGTCCAGTGCTAGCCGATAAAAGTTTAATAAAAGAACTTTAAGTTATAAATAATTTAACATGTGACTTTTTTTTTAAATCCTCACCCCAGTGTGATGAAAACTTTGTTGGATTTACACTATGTTAACACGTAAATAATATTTGGACCGATCTTAATGTTCTGATATAAATTTTATTGAATCAGAAGCTGTAAAAAATATTATAGTGTGCAGAATAATTATATATAACTATAACTACCTTTACACTAGTAAATAATATTCAATTTTATCGTCAAAATTTATCGGTATTTTTTATCCATACTTATTGATAATATAATATTTTTTAATACTGATAATTTTTCGAAAAATTCAACAGTTATAAATTATAGCGTTTCATATTTTATTTCCTATCCTACGTCTAAAATAGAGTGTTATATAATTGCGTTCATTATTCTTAGATATACCCTATGAGTAACGGGTACCTATCTAGAAATATTATCTCTTTCCGAAGCTTTGCTTTTGCCAATCGTATTCGTTAGTTTCACATGCGGCTTTTGTTGAAAATTAAAATTGATTCAGTGTATTGATTGAATAAGCATTTATTTAGTATAACTCCATTGTGATAAAGTGATAAGTAACAATGTATTTTGGTTCTACAAAACTTTTACTAGGTTGATAGCTATTTCAGGCCTTGTGCTTAAGCTATCATTATCTTAGCTATGTAATACATCATTTCATCTATTCTAACAACCTTACTTATGCTGAAACGTGAAGATTTAAATATAATAAATTGACTTTGTGTTTTTTTCCAAGGAACTGTTACAGATATGGAATCATTAAATATGTTAGTCTCGAAGCAAATTAGTTTTAATTTCAACAATTACACATAGTTATTTAATTAACTTTATGTAACGGTTTAAGTCAAGGGTGGGGAATTGATTTTGTTTGATGATTAAGAATCTCAATTTACAAGTAAGGATGTTAAAATAGATGAGAATATGTATTGTGTATTTCTTCAAGTATACAAAGCTAAGTTAATCTTAGTTTTAATATAGGGCGTACAACGGAAATAGCTATCAATTTTAAAAAAATGTAAAACTAAAATACATGCTATTTTTGATTCTATGTACACCTAAAACACTAAAAAGTAATAATGCAAATTAGAAAGTTGTAACTAAATAAAAAAGCAATCATTCGAAATATATTACATCAATAATCGACGTAATAATTCTATTTTATAAAAAAACATGCCCCTTAAAGTATGAAGATGCAACATCTTCAATTATTAATATCATTTACAGTAAAACCCTGATAAATCGCTCTTTCATTCATTACTTTCCTGCATTTATCGGTATTTTTGATATCCCAGCAAATAAGAACTATGTTCAATAATTCCTCATTCATTGTCGCCTTGGAGGGTTCTGTAACTCGCGATAATTCGAGGTTCCATTGTAACTGCTATTGCAATTTAAAGGGCGGTGATTTTGTGAGTAGGGAAATGAGAGTCTCGGAAGAACTCAACTTTGCTGGATGAATGGGATGTCGAGAGACTTGCGAGTGATAAGGGTCAGCGATAATCGTAGGAAGACAGATGACCGAGTGAAGTAAAGGACTGATTTAAGGAGACAAGGTTCACCACAGACTGTAGCGCCAGAAAAAATGGAAAATTAAATTACCAATAGAAGTTTTGCAAAGTGTTATTTCAATAAACATAAGTAGTTAATAAAGAAGGAAAAAATTATTGAATTTTTAAAATAAGTTCAGTCCCATTTTTTCCTTTGTTTTAAATTATTAGGGAATAACGTGGTGCACTAATTCTGGTAAAGTATTTCTATTGTGCCATTAATATTAAAGATAGCCGCTCGGCGATGTCAGTAAATTAAGTAAAAATCAATTCGTATGCAGCCTATTACCACTGCGCTAGCTACCGACTCATCCATAAACCGTTTGAATGAATGTAGCAGTCAGAACCCGAACCGCTGTTTTTCCTTCTGAGCATCAAAGTCTCTTGTGACCTCCTGTACTGTTGGACTTGCAAGCCAGGCCAGGGGGAGATCTCGGAGTTTCCTGGTTTTCGAGACTCGAAGCTCTGAGAATGAGACCTCTCGATCTACGAGTCAGCCAATCCGGGCGAGTGAGGGATGAAGAGGAGCTTCCAGAGAACGAGCTTGTCTTTTGGAGTCTGTGCGGTGAATTTTCGTGTCTCGTTTCGTCAAACGATGGAGCCTGGTGGTGTTGAGGTGTCATTTGGACATCGGATTCCTGAAGAATAATAAAAATATATCACTACAAGAAAATTTTCACTAATATTACACACACTGGAATAAAAAGAATTGCTTAAATTAATTTCTAGCACTTTTTTTTATTTTTTATTAAAATAGATTTAATCCATGAATTGATAATGGCATGTCATTGATCAATCGTTTTCAAAAAACCTTTCCAATAATTTAAATAACTGATTAAAACAAAATATTTAATTTTAACTGACCTCTTCGAGACTCCTTAAGATGTGATCTCCTCCTCGTTTCCCTCCGTGTGAGCCTCTCGCCTTCCTTGCTTCTTTTCTTTCCCTTCTTTCTAGTTCTTCAGCCAGCATGACAACTTCCCAATCTCCCGCTCCCCCACAAGAGCTCGCTTCAGACGATTGGAAATTTTCGAACATCGGAGTGCGAGGAAGATAATCTGATTCACCGCTGCTACTTGTTGAAGAGCTATAAGATTAGAATGGAATATGCAAGGAAACTCCCAAAAAAGAAGTTATACAGTCAGGCTAGGTAACAGTCTAATAGATTTTGTATCAATATTTTGATATAAAAGACATATATTTCTGTATTTAATGATTAATTGCAAACCGTGCATCCCCTGGAATCATTACTGACCGAGTAAATCATATAACTTATTGAAAATTTGAATTCTTCAAACTATGTACATTCTCATAGATTTTGTCACTAACAACCCGGGTTTCGCCTTTCGGCATCTTCAGGCGTTCAAGTGCACGGATGAACTTCAAAATCTGTGAGAATGTACATAGTTTGAAGAATTCAAATTTAATATTGAAATTCCACCAAGCACCTTCAGTCGAAATCTTAAATTATAACTTAGTGAAGATCCCAGAGAGGATCTCTATAGCTATGTCAAGTTCCCGGTGCAATCCTTCCCCTCCTATTCTACATATATCTCCTATGGAGCAGGTGGCCAACCACCACAACATTGTCAAGCAATTCTTAAAAGTCAGCTAGAGACTTGTGTTTACTGACCCCTACAATCAGTATACGTAATTTATTTCGTAATAAAGTACAGTATGCGGTTATGAAATATAATGGCTTAGTTTATACCCACCCTAGAAATAAAAATAATCAGGAAATTGAGAGCCCTCGTTGGAACAAATGATTCCTTACTTTTTGATATGCATATTTTTATTGAATAATCTGTCAGTCTGTAACCCAAGAACACTATCCTATGCCTGGGTTGATATTGAAGAATATCAATAAAATAGATAACATGAATATACTTAACACTTCTTAGGCGGGCCACGACCAAAGTCGTTTTTAGCTGATTGTACGTAGAATGCGGATCACGGCAAAAGTCGTTTTTAGCGTATTGTCGGTAGAATGCGGATCACGGCATAATATGTTTTTTTTTATATCGTCGCTTGTTTGCGGGACACATAATATCACGGGTTTGTTTGTCGGCGTTAAATAAAATGCCGCAACTAATTAACATTAGTCCTAATTCTTTGCTAGATTATAAGGGTGTAAATATGCTGTAATTTTTACGGCATTTGATTTTACACTTCCAGTGGTAGTCAAGTTGTAGGAATGGCGATTATATATTATAATTATAAAATATTGATAAATATGCTATTTTGTTATATAGAATGTTTTGAATATTTAATATTTATAACATGCGGAGTGCTATCTACTAAATTGATAACAGGTTTTATATTCAGCTTTGAAACATAGTGAAATTATGATGATATCGAAATGTTCTAATTTTATTTTTAATGATTAGATGTCACGTATGATTTGTTTTTAAATTTCAATCGAAAATATCGTTTGGTTTAGAAGTTGTGTTGATTTTAAGAATGTAATATATTTGTGCGCTAATCACTAAAAAACGCCCGCTACAGGCTTGAGTCTATTTTTTGAAGCGCCCGACTAAGAAGTGTTAAGATAATGTTTGAACAAAGAAATTTATGAAAGCAATGAACATAGTGTTATAATTTTTCTCCAATGACTTAATAAATTTTAGAGCCATTCACCTATTTCCATCGCTAGATGCATACTCGCTCCCCATGTCTAAGACCACAGTTTCTTGTCTGATTGATCTGCAAGGTGACGCAGCCTGCTTCCCAGAAGAATGGGCGCCTCGGTGATAGCCAAAAAATGATCCCAAACTGAACTTCCGGTGCTCGTGATCTGAAGTAGAACCACCTGAAAATATTATTTATCATAAAATTAATAATGAATGCTTACAGAATTCAGGATGCATATACGGATTCCAAATATTTTTTCATTTCGTCGTCTTACAATTTGAACTATTTAAATCTATAAAATAAAGCTTGTTCTGCTACTCTGCTCTCGTTTCTATTAAAAGCCCGCTCCTGATCATCTATTGAATGTTATCAGTGGATGTGCAACAATTTTTCAAGGATAGAAACTGAAAGATAACATGTTGATGATCGGCCAAATGGGTGGCGAATAAAATGGATAAAAATAGATATCTCATTGTTAAATAAAAAGCCTCAATTATTATAATGTACTATCGGAAGAAATAAATTAAATAAATATGTCCATGTGAGTCTTTTGTTAATTTCAAATGCATTTTAGATCTGAATTAAAAATCATAGGTAATTGAGGCGTTTGTTTTGTTCCCTTTTTCCATTTGTATTCAATTATGCAAATTTTTAACTTTAAGATTTTGTTTTGACAATATATCCTTAGTGTTTTCAATTGCATTGATCCAAAACTTTAAAAACAGTCCACACATTAGTGAAGTGGATGTTGTTTTTTCATAATCTCGATTTTGCTAAAATGGTTGTTTCACTCTTTTTAAAAACACTGACAAAATGTCCATTCTATGATTACATTTGAAGGTCTATAACTAAATGTGAAAACATAGGTCCAAGACACGACAAAATAATAGGGATTCTGTCTGCATGAAAATATCACAATTATTTGCAGTATCATAAAATTGTAAAATCAGTACAGTAACAAACCAACCTCCTCCTTTCGTTCCAGTGTGATGTATTCCTGTGTCTACAGACTTGGTCTTTTTGATTTTCGCCCTCGTTGAATCAAGATGGGACCCAAACAGATGGAAATGATGCGGGGATTTCTTTGATTTTCGACTATTTGATCCGCCGACAACGTCAGGGCTGAGGAGTGCTCGTTCTTCACAACCCATCAGTTGGGGAGATATTGATCTTTAACAGCAGCAAAAATCCATTTGTTATTATTTGATTTAAGGCAACAACAAAAATATTCAAGAACAGCTAAGAATTTAAAAAATAATGAAAGCTTTGATTTAAGTTTAAATATGTAATTTAAGATGTAAGGGGTGGTTAACCCTTTCAAATTCATTAACCTTGGGATTTCCAACCTACACACAGGTAATAATTAGTAATGCTATGGTATCTTCCCTTGAAGTCAAGTTTGTTCAAAGGTAATTTTTGGTATTTGAATAACAATCAATAAAATACACTGTGTATATTTTGTCTGACGATGGGCCTTATAGAGACAAAATGTGTATCAAGAGATGGATTACCAATGATACTTCGAAGGTATTTACATCAGTTAAAAGTACTCCTGATGAGCAAAACCGGTCATGATCATTATATAAAATTGTAGAATTAGTATAAAAAAAATCTTTTTATTTTTATTTATTATTACTATAAAGCAGGGTTGTGGAGTCGTAAAAAATACCGCTATATTTACACTGAATAAAAAGAATGCGCATTGTAAATATATTTATGTACATATATATATATTTAAATTCATTTAATTTTTAAAAATTAGTCCTTATAGTTTTCTGTTTTCTCACGATACCGACTCCGACTCCAAAGTTCTTCTATGAAAGTTATAAAGTGATACGATAATAAATATAAAGGTTTATATGATAATTTACCTTGGTAGCTCTTGCAGCTCCATACTTTCTTGATCGCTACTTTCCTCCCAAGACCTCCTTTCTCTTAATCTCACTGCTCTCTGTCTGGAATATGTTGCGTCCGGTCTTTCAGCTGACGATCTCGCACTAGATCTTCTCATATTTCTTGAATTCAGAAGCAATGCTTCATCGGGACTTCTAATCGACTGGCTTTCGGTCATCCTTTCAAGCTCCAAGGTCATGGCTGCCCGTGTCAATCTCCGAAGTGTTTCTTGGTCATCGTCTTCTTGGGATATTGATGCGATTGATACGCTTTGTTCGTGCAGCTGATCAGAATCGTCTTCGTAATCTTCAGCTGTTACTACGCTCGGTGGAGATGTGGTAAAGACAGTATCTAATGAATCACCTCTCTGTAAATAGAGAAGTTACAGGTTGAAATTTGGATTGCATTGCAGTGCTATAAACCAAAAACGCTGAACTATTAGAATGTATCCTCTGATGGAATCAAAATAATATTTTGCCAATAATTATACTGCAAATTCAAATTGTGGAACTGCTCATTCTCGATGGAAAGACATATCTATAAAAACAAAAACACAATTTTTGTTCTTTCGTGGAATTATTGACAAATATTACATTTTTTTTTATAAATATAACACCTTCCAACCGAGAGTTGACGGTTAAGACCATAAAAATTGGAAACTATACACAAGTAATGAGAACTTAACCCTTTCCGGTCCACAAAAAAAAATCAAAACATTCCATCAGGTCCATAATTGATTTACAGTATTGCAAGAGGATTACTAATAATTTTTTTTTTAGACTAACAATATTTTTTTTATTTCGAAATATGTATATACAATAATGACCTTATTATTTATAATTTAAAAACTTCTAAAGTGTGATAACAATGAAAACATTCATAGTCCAGGCATTCTCTCACATTTCATACAATAAATGTATCAAATTTCTTTTTTTCAAGATTTTAGGCATTTTCGCAAAGTTAGAATTATTTGAACAAGAGAAAATTTAGGTAATAGTTTTCGAGTGCACGTGGCAAGCGAAACTGTCGGAGAAAAAATGTAGAACGCCCGTGCTACGCGGGCCGAGCCAGCCCCTAAAACGACCCTTTTGTATCCATTGCAGGAAGACAGTTACAGATTTAAATGTTCTTAAAAACTATTTAATTCTATGCTCAGAATACCGTTGTAATAGATAGAGTGAAGAAAAAAAATATTCAATACATTTTACCTAATTTTAACTCAATACTAATAATGAAAAAAAATGTCGAATGACATTCGACATAGGACCCACCAGAATAAAATTGCTTTCGAATGTGATTCGACATAGGACCGGAAAGGGTTAAAAGAACAACTCGATGTTTCATATCCATATAACTCGCTTGAGTGTTGTTATTTTTTATTTAAATCTAGTACATTATGGTGAGTATCGATAATAAAATTATATAAAAAATGATGAGTATAATACAATTACCATAAACCCTTGATCCAAAGATATATCATCACTTCCAGAGCTGGCTGTGAGAGTCGTGACGACATCTATTTCCCTCGATACGACTTCATCATTCACAGTTCTGTCCTCCGTCTCCTGCTGGGTCATGCTGAATATAAAGCCTGATCCTCCGACCGGCAATCCTACACGCTCCAATTCTTGGATCCTCGACTGCAACTGTGTTATGATTTCATCTCTTTTCCTTACTTCCAACTCTAAGTTGTTGAATCTGGAATGCCAGAAAGCATACCAAATAAATCATTTATATTAAACTTCAAGAGGTACATATTTCAGATGGATATTTGTAACCGTCATGCATATTTTTTGATATATCTCTTTGAGGTTATCTTTTCCGTTTCTAAGCTCAAGAAATGCGACCCCAATACCAACATTTTCTTAAATATCTATTTTAATATGGGTGATACAATGTTTATAATTAAGGTATTCTTATATCATAGTTTTTTGGACCTTTTGTAGTTTATATAAATACGCGATAACGCTTATCAGGTGATTAGCGCCTGCGATAACGATTGTTCGTAAGATAACTTAGAGCGCTGAAAACACTCGTCAGTAGTCAATTCATATGTGTGCTGGGATGACGTATTTTTTACGCGCAACTTAAAATATGATTATTTATCAAAAAACCACAGATTTTTATAAAAAAATGTATAAGGAATGATGCAAAGAGATATTTTTAAGCCCTTGGACTATTTTTTTTTTGAAATTCATAAGAATAAGGCCAATAATGAGGAAACCACTGGGGTCAAAAAAGACCCCCATCATGACAAGTATTTTTCTAGTCTCCGAGCCGCAAGAGTTATGGTCGATATTTAGGATTTTTTAAAAAGCTTAAACGATGAATATTTTTCCATTATATCTGTTAAGTTGAGACACATTGCATTTATGTCAATAGTTTGTAGCATGAATGAATGTGAATTTTAATTTATTATAGTTATTGATGCTATTAAATTGACAAAACTTAAACAAATTTTGTGTTTCTATGCCTGCCTACTAGCTATTATTTGTGAGAAAAGTATATTGAATTTATTAGATTTAAGCGGATTATGTATGTATTTACGTCACCTTAAATTATCGATTTCTTTATAATAAAACTCTTTATCGCAATCGAATCAAGAATTATTTAAGAAATAATCATATTAATTAATAAATCAAATACAGTAATTTAGTAATACCAATGAAAATATTTACCTGTCTTGAAATTTTCCCTGAACTTCATGTAGATGGCCTTGTATGACATGCTTTATTCCCAAAAGTACTTCCCCGAAATATTCTTGTTCCTCTATTGAACCTGAAACAGAATTAAATTTCCATACATCATTTCAAAGAGAAATCACAGTCCAACTAAACAATTTTGTAAGAAAATCTGTCTTTAGTGGGGATTTTGCACAAAAAAAAATATTTTGGGCAGTTTTGGGCAGTCCGACCCTGATTCATTTCGGCGAAGTAATAGAGAAAGAAATTAATAGTTCCGGGGAGCCAATATTGCTAGTTTCGTAATTCAAGTTCAAGGCCAATCTTCACAGATTTGCCGCCTGAGTGGTCGAGTGGTCAACGTTGTTGGCTTCGGCTACGGAGGGCCCGGGTTCAAATCCCGGTACGGACAGTTTGGTAAATTGATTTTTCAATTGATTTATGAATTTCTGTTCAAAGGCATGGATGAATGTGATGTCTTGAATTCCCCCCTCTCACCCATCCTATCCTATGAACAGGGCGTATCGAGAGCGATTAGCTTACCACTAATCCTGTCTTAGCCCTATCCTTCTATCCCTACTCTCTTTGGAAAAAGAGAGGTTGAGCAACTGAGTAACACGCAGTTCTCGTAGAAACACTTCCGTTGAGATAAACTCCATTAGGAGTCCATATGCTCCACATTGGAAGCAGACATGGATAAAAAAAAAAAAAATTATGATGTTTTACTAGAAAAGAATGTTCATTGCATCAAACTAACTATAACAGGCTGAAATCTACTGAATATTCTGAACAAATATGATTTCAATCTCAAATTACATTTTCACAAAATCAAATTGATTGTTTCTGTTTGCAATATTATTGTAAAGCAAAACAATATAGGTAATATATTAATAAGAAAAATATGATATGTACATGTTACTGTTAAAGTATGCACATATTCAATGTATAAATTAATAGTCCATTTTGGACAGTTACAGTATACACGAGTCAGCAAATGAACAGTTTTACACGTCGATTTGTACATTAAAGACATGGTCAAATTATTCACAAACTCAATAATAATCATGCGTGCGTCATAGTTATGTTAGTCACTCTCCACTGCTGTGGGTGCGTAACCACGCAATTGTGTTTTGCTGCCGTCTAAAATTTCATATAACCTCAAAAATTTCAATATTTTGTTGCCATCTTTTTATTCAACAATATAGCAGAAAGCAGCAGTGAGATAAACTGAAAAAGATGATTTTAAGTATGCCAATTGGTTGCTGAAAAGAAAACTTGTCAGATGAAACAAAATAACATTATGTACGTTACTTAATTTTTTTTTATTTATTTGACTCAGAAACACTATAGTCAGTGGCGTAGCAAGAAAGGTGCGGCAGGGGCGAACAGCCCCGGGCGGCACATATTTAGAGGCGGCATTTTCAAAAATAAATGCAATATTTTTATTTAAAAACATTAAGCCACTTGTATTTAAAACTTTTAGTTCATAGATAAAAAATAGTAGAAGTGATTTTAAAACGAAATTAGAGGACATATTGGAGGCGGGAAATTCAAGGATCGCCCGGGCGGCAGGACCCCTTCCTACACCACTGACTATAGTGCCTTGCTAAATACAAAATAAGACATTCATTCATCGTAGATGACAAAATGAAAGTGAAAAACATATTTAATAGTTACCTCTAAACATTTTCCTTTGATTTCCTACCGCAGCTATCAAGTGCAGCTTTGGTTTTTCAGTTGGTACTCTTATCTCCTCCGGATGCAAATCTTCCAATCCGCTCGTCGTATATCTAAACTTTGGATCCAGCGTGGAGGTGAGACTTTCCAGATCCCTGGCTTGTTTATCAGTCAGCATTTCATCGATGAGTGACGGTCTGTCTGTTATCGGTAGATGATTCTCAACATCTTGGTTGATCTCCATCAAATTATCGCTGATCGGAGGGCTGAGGATTTCGTCATCACTCACCCAGATGTCGTCAAACTCTTCAGCTTTATCGGAAGACTCCCCGGACTGTACGTTTGTTAAGCGTTGGTAAGGGTTTGACAACGGAAACAGTGGCTTCTGCTGATTTGTGACACTGTCGGGTGGAGACGTCAAAGTGTCTCGATTAAAAGTAACGCTCTTTGCAAACTTTGAATGCCTCGCAGCGTATCCTTCAATTGTCGGAGCTCTTATCAACTTTTTGAATTCCTTTGGACAAAAAACAGGAGAATCTTGAACTGAATTGTCCTCTGAAAGTTTCTTTAGTATTGATTTCAAATTTCGCCTCTCTAAAGTCTCATTTGATTCCGGACTTAACAGCGGTTGAGATAGGTCTAATCCGGACGATAATGACATGTCACCCAGATGACCAATGTTGTTACATTTTATCCGGCCCATCGTGCTGCCTTCGGAATTACTTCTCGTCAACAAGTCCAAGTCCGATGGTATAGAATCTCCGCAATCTAAGCTCGAGCTTCTTGTTTTCTTTACTTCTTGTTCTAGCAATTCTAATTTTTGTCGTTCGTTTAATATTTTCAATTTTTTAACAAAAGGTAGCGTACCATATTCAGGGGAAAGATCTTCGACCGATGCGTAACTTTTATTCTTTTTTGTAATTGAAAACAGAGAATTCTTCTGTTTGCACACACTCTTTCCTCCTTTGGAAGGCGACTTACCCTTTGCGGGTTCAGATTCCTTTGTTTTGCTCTCTGCACTCTTTTTACTAATTGACTGTGAAGGCTTATCATCTTTCGAAGATTGAGCTGCCGATTCCGTTTCACTGCTTAATTCTAAGTTCCTATTATCTAAATCTACATTATTATTATCACCGGTGTTTACTATACATATAGGGGATGGCATTATTGAAACGGAGGACGCAACTGGCGGCTGGGTATTTTTTCCTAAAGGTAACTTACATACAGCTGTACTTTTGGCACTCGTGTCTAGCAATTTGGCACCGCTTTTATCATGCGTACTATCACTAATTTGCTCCGGCTGCTTGGCGGACTCTTTAGGGTCTCCCAAAATAGAAGCTTTCTTAAGTTTCGACCAAGGTTTTTTACTACCGCCGGCTTTCGGCTCTTCGGTCGCGCTCTTATCTGCAGTTTGCAATTCGGGCGGCTGAAATATTTTAATATCTAAATTTATCTTCCTACTAACATTAGGTTCTACTTTATTTGGCACAATTTCGACGGCGGCGGCCGGCGGATCTTTCGGAGCCGGAGAACCGCCCTGCAGTAATTTAAGCTTGTCTCTAAACGTGGTCCCCACGGCCTTGGCGGGTGACTTAATTTTATTCACAACACTAACAGGAATCGATATGGAATGAGTCACTTGATTCGATTCCGTTTGCACTACGTTTTTGCTGTCACTCGTAACAACAATTGGAAGTTTATCTATCATTTTAACCTTTTTATCACTGTCGATTTTTTCTTTACACAGCGGCTGAGTGACCGAAGTTCCATCTTCTTGCAACTTCATAATCTTATCCTTAAAGCTAACTTTGGGTTTCGAAGAAGAGTCGCTGGACCCCGATGAGTTTTTTCTGGATGGTTTCGCGGTGGGGCTGAGAGATTTTCCAGGAGAGCTGGATCCTGAAGTTTTCCTCATGGGACTCAGCGTCTTGACCGTGGGACTCAGAGGACTCTTCAGTGAACTGGGACTTATGGTATCGGAACTGGACGGGGGATTGCTACTCAGGGTTGCCTTTTCTATTCCGCTAGTGGACGGTCCCATCAGATTTCTCTCTCGGTCCTCCTTGGCCTTAAGAAGAAGAAGTCTTTGAAGTAAAGGCAACCCTGCTCCGATCACTTCGGGTTCACTCGTAGTTGACGTAGATGGGGTTGGTTGGCTTGTAGGTGCTGTCAGTTGAGGAATTGTTAATCCCCTGTGTCTAGATGCATCTTTTTCTTCACGCTCCTGGAATACAATATAATGTGATGTCAATACAAAAAGATTAACCGCTTAAGTAGGAATAAGCATGAACCAAAAATATCTTGAAATGTTAATAAAACAAAACTTTTTTTATTTAGAATATTAATTTAATCCTAAAAAGCATTCTTTGCTTTATATTTAAACCAGGATATAAATGTATGTACTGTGTATTTCCCTGTGTGTTAGGCGCTAGCCTACTATAAACTTCGTAGACCGCGTAAAGTACGGGGCGCTGTACACGACTGACGAATGCCTACTATGAAAATGAACTCAAGTGCATTCGTGCACTTCATAAAACCAGAAGATGCCGGAAGGCGAAATCCGGGTCGTTATCGACAAAATTTATGGAAGTGTACAGAATAAAAATAATTCCCACTTACACATTTCCACATTACATTGAATTTCCATCAAGCACCTTCATTCGAAATTCTAAATGATATCATCGTTCAACAGTAATGATTTTTTATATTTGAATTCAAGACTGTTTTCTTCTTATGTGATTTCAGTACATAATTGTTAACAGAAAATTTAAATTAACTTTGATTATTCCACGTATTGTGTTACTAACTGTGACACGTGTTTCGCCTCTTTCAGAGGCATCTTCAGACTTATTATCGCAAAGTTTGCTTAACACTTCTTAGTCGGGCGCTTCAAAAAATATACTCAAGCCTGTAGCGGGCGTTTTTTAGTGATTAGCGCACAAATATATTACATTCTTAAAATCAACACAACTTCTAAACCAAACGATATTTTCGATTGAAATTTAAAAACAAATCATACGTGACATCTAATCATTAAAAATAAAATTAGAACATTTCGATATCATCATAATTTCACTATGTTTCAAAGCTGAATATAAAACCTGTTATCAATTTAGTAGATAGCACTCCGCATGTTATAAATATTAAATATTCAAAACATTCTATATAACAAAATAGCATATTTATCAATATTTTATAATTATATGAATAATTATAATATATAATCGCCATTCCTACAACTTGACTACCACTGGAAGTGTAAAATCTAATGCCGTAAAAATTACAGCGTAATTACACCCTTATAATCTAGCAAAGAATTAGGACTAATGTTAATTAGTTGCGGCATTTTATTTAACGCCGACAAACAAACCCGTGATATTATGTGTCCCGCAAACAAGCGACGATATAAAAAAAACATATTATGCCGTGATCCGCATTCTACCGACAATACGCTAAAAACGACTTTTGCCGTGATCCGCATTCTACGTACAATCAGCTAAAAACGACTTTGGTCGTGGCCCGCCTAAGAAGTGTTAAGTAATGTAATTACTTAAGTAATGTAAGTAACTTAAGTAATGTAATAAGTAATTACTTAAGCAAACTTTGCGATAGTAAGTCTGAAGATGCCTCTGAAAGAGGCGAAACACGTGTCACAGTTAGTAACACAATACGTGGAATAATCAAAGTTAATTTAAATTTTCTATTAAAATGAACTTCCACAAAGTTACCGCCGAAACCATCGAAAGCATAATTGTTAAATTCGAGCATTGCAATACCTGTCGTTCTTTTAAAAGTTTAAGTCTAGCTAATAATGGAAGTCCAGCACCAAGCGGCGATATTACTTTTTCTTCTTTACTGCAAGATCCTGGATCAGCACTACCGCTGCCTTCATCCTATAGAAATGAAAAATTGTGTATTAATACACTTAATAGGAAAATACTGAACAGTGACATCTGTTGTAATATAACAGTGACAATAAGTACATATTTTTACAATCTTTTGTGTATCTAATTGACAAAATCAAACCAGCGAGACAATTGATAGTGTCTCAGCTGATTAAGGAATTGAAGGTAAAGGGTTGATAGAACATATTGACATATTAAAATATTGAAATTCATATAGACAAAACCTTGATATATCAAAATTTTAGTACATTTTTTTATTACATACAGTTTTAGAAGAGTAAGTATTGTAAATTTCTGAATGGTGTTTTTGTATATATCAATGGTTTAGTTCCATAGTGTTACAATTAAAAATTGGTAGCTTTGATATATGGCTGACCAAAGTTTTGACACATCTGAACTGAGTTGCAAAAAATGATAATTATTACAAATCTCATCTTTATAGTGAATAATTTAGTCAGTTATCTCAATTCAATTTATATTTGTTGAAACATTGACAAAAACCATAACATAATATTTGGAACAGAAAGAAGATTGTTTCTTTGTTCTTTATTTCAATATGCAAACATCTGCCTGTCAAGAGACAATAAGTCATTATTTTTAGTTGTACTTTTGTGGAGCTATAGAAGAGAAGTATTCAAATAAAATTGGTAATATAACCTAACTGTTCTATAGAACTAGGCCATTGATATGTTGTGGTACACTAGGACAATGATACAACCTTGCATCAATAAAATTAAAAACAATATAATATTTATGAATCAAATATAGTGCTTCGTGTACTCTTGCGTTATTGAGTATCACTTTTAGATGATATCCATGTTGGCTGTATTTTAAAATAACAGTGTGTCCTACCATGGCGTTTGATTCATCATTATACAGTCAGTTTCCTGCCACTCAATAAACCTGGTTTTGAGATAATCGACTTTTTTCAATATCATGAAACAGACTGAAATGTAGTGTGGCCGTAGACAATGAGAAAAATGAATAATATAAAAATTGACCAAAATTTTTACTCATAAAATTGTCTTTGAATAGTTGTGAAATAAGAAATCTGTACAGCTAAAAAGCATTAAGTTATGTGCAAGTTTCTGCCACATATAACTCACTATTTTTGTAAACTGAATTTCGCATTTCGGTATCTTCTTGCATTCGAGTGTACGGATGAACTTGAACTGACGATTGGTAAATAAGTGTATCATGTATATTTAAATAAAAAGATCAAAACTATTGATGGCGACATGGATTCATTTTACTATAATGAACGTTATTAAAATCAAATCAATAAACGCCTGAAGATGCCGAAAGGCGAAACCCGGATCATTATTGACAAAACTTGTGTGAATGTACAAAATTTGAACGATTTAAATTTAATATTGATATTTTACCAAGCACCTTAAATTAGTTTGTATTACTTCTTTAAATATAGAAATAAATAAATGTCATATGAGTGGACTTTTTTTAGGAGACAGAGCGTGCTTAAATCCATCGATCTACATTCATAACTAAAAACACTCCAATTTTCGACATAACGTTTACTGACAGTATACCAATGATGGCAATACAACATTTAACATTTACAAAAAGAAATAGCTTGAAGTCACCATCTCTCTTTGGATATTTGGGTATAAGATATGAATGTTTAATGAAAGCATAATACAAATATAAAACACAACAGCACAGCATGTAGATTTTTGTTTTGAGGTGATATAAACGAAACGGGGTCTCACAAATGGATCATGCCTGGGCAATGTTTTCGGCTGAAAGGCTGGCTTAAAAGGCTTAAGAGTTAGAGAACAACAAACAGCTAATAAATCGATAAGACATGTTTAAAAAATAAATTTAAACAACTCAAAATACAAAAATAAGTAATTCTATAGTAACCACAATTCAATGGGAGAGATGAAAATGCTTCACTCGCAGCTCTGACTTAACTAATGGAGTCTACTGTCAATCCAAATCTCACCTCTGCATGGTGGGTTTCATCACTCTCAACTCTCGGCATTCGCCTTAGCACACCTTTCGGTGCTGCCCCTCCGGCCACAGCAGCCGCAGTAGCACCTAAGGCTCTAAGTTCAATCGCATCACTTGCCAGACCTGATTGAGATCTTCGAGATGGTCTTGATCGGCTACGAAGTGCATTCCGAAGACCCTGAGTATTTATAGAAAAATGCAAAAATATCTGATGCTTAAAATCGTCTTGGCTTTACTGGTAAAATTAATACTGAATTAAAAGTCTACCCTTTTCATTATTAACAATGTTATTAATATTTTGTTATTTTTGACTTTGGTTTCTACTCTTCGGTTGTAGCAATGATTGATTATTGATAACATATGTTTTTTGTGTAAAGTTTTTGTACATGCATTTCTAATTTCAGTGTTTTTCATCTGATGCAGTTGAATCAACTGCTTAAAGATCTTGTCTTCAGCTAATTCATGCTCTTTGATAAATTAATGAACTAATAATTTTTTAAATTTTTTAAAAGCTAATAATACATGCTGTAAATCTATCCGTAACTTTTTATTTTCTATGATGCTTGGTTGAACAGGATCGACTTTTAGGCCAAAAACAGAGAGAGAGTGAGTAGACTGACCGTCTGCAAAATTCACTTTAAGTCTTGTGGACAAATTCAATATAAAAATACGAGAAAGATCTTAGCTGTGGTATCTTAGCTTATTATAATAAGGTATTGAAATATAATTTTATACAAAATGTAGCGAAATAATTTTACTTTTAAAAAGCTTGCAAATAGTAAAATTTAACGAAACCATGAGCGATGAAATGAAATGGACTGTCAACCCTGTATATTATAAATTACTAGATAGTCGTTTATTTAGATTATTCTATAATAATTTTTAATGAATTCGTTACTGTCAAAGCGCGAAAAGCTTATCTATAAAATATAAAAAAATACGAATCACTCATATTTTCTATTCCAATTACTGTTTTAAAGTTGGTGGTCTCAAAAAAATTGTTAGCCCCGAGCCTTAAATTTCTCTGAAATGCCCTAGGGAGGAGTAAATAATTGAAAGGAGTTATGTCATGCAAAGAAAGAAATGGCCAAAATGCTTATGAATCGAATTATTCTATATAAATTTAAGCATGCTTAAGAATAATAAAGACAATAATATACCTTGACGTCGCTGCGCAGTTTGTGGACAATTCTTTTTGGACCACTGTTGTCATCACCATCCAACTTGTCGTCTCCAGTTTCTCCTGAATAAAAATATTTCATAATTCATGAAATAATTCAAATACATCATTACACATGTATTCCATATCTTTTTTAGTTTTAAGAAAACAAGGTATCTAGTTCATTGCTATTTTACAATTCTTATAAAACTAAAAGCGTCTGTGTTGGAATTTAGTAAATAGCAATTCAATATTTCTGCAGCTGACAGTCAAAAGTGGACATATGTATATTATATATTTCAGCTTAAAGAAATATTATATTTCTTTAATATTATAGAGTATATTTAGAGTATGATTAAAAGGTAATTTTAGTATTAAATGAATGCAATTAACATTGTATCTTTATTGAATACGTAAGAGTGAATTTTGATCCTGTCTTTTCTATGTAATCAACATTTCCTTTATTTTAAATAAGATAACATATAACGCTTGAAGTAAAAACCATTTACTGTATTGAGTAACAGTAAAGTGATTCCAAATAGAAAATCGTGGATATGACCAGTTTTGGTTGTTAAATATTGAATTGATTTTTTCTGAAATAACATTTATATGCTTAAAACTTCAATTAATAATTAAAATGGCTAGAGAGTGCAGTAATGAATATATTTTTCACCTTTGGCCTTCCTGGAACAATTCCTGGCCTCCTGAAGTCGTTTTCTTCCTAGCGTTTGAAGAATTTCTTGTGCTTCTGGATAATCTTTCATGGCAGCGAGGACATCTTCTCGTGAAAGCGAAAAGAGTTCTGAATATCCAACAGATCTGACATCAGCTGTTCGTCTGAAAAATAAAAGTACACCTTAAGAATAGAGCAACCAATTTGTCATATTATAGGTAAGTAAGTATTAATGAGGAAGAACATAAAGACATTGTGCCTCATTGCTTAGGAAGAGTTATATCATGTAAGGAATAGCTTAATAAATAATTATTACCATATTAACTAGCTATTATTTTAAATAATTGATTATCTCAAATAATCAGTAAATTATAATTTTCGAATCAGTAATTTCAATAAAAGTGTTTCAGTGATTATGTCTCACACTATTTGAAAACGACTTTTCTTTGCGATTTGGGTTTGACATTTGCTCAAAAGAACAGACTTAAGATTATTCATATATGTGTTAGCATTAACAAATATTTTTTTTTAATTTGGTAAATTGGAAGAGTTATTAATACCTCTATCTTCCCTTAAATGCGGTTTTTCAAACAATATCCGCTAACAAAGTAAAACATATGCGAGGCTATTCTCAATTTAGATAACTATGAATTGAAATGGGGCATGCTAAGGATGGCAGACTAAATGGCAGACATAATGGATGTAACTAGTAAGGGACAATGATCCCTCAATAATCTGGAACATGATTCTTTCTAAGCTAAGATTCGGAGCTAAGGAGGTTGCGAAGCTTCATCAGGAGTCTGCATTTGTAGAACATGGTTGTTTTTTTTTTGGTATCATGAAATATTTATACCTTTTTGTACCAATTCTACAATTGCTTATTTAGTATCAGGACCGGCTTCACTTTCACTTAGGGCATTTTTAGCTGATTAGTGTTCTTTCATCCATTGAAAATGTTTGTGATGAACAAAAACCGGTCCTGTTCCTAATAAATAATTGTGGAATAAGTACAAAAGAGTGTTGTATTGTTTTTTCATGCAATGTCCTTTTCAAGACGTGACGTCATATAACATGGCCATTAATTATTTCAGATATATAATATTATATTACTTGTTGAGGCCATCCAAGTTGAGAATCCCAATCTCTCCAAAGAAGTCTCCGGCTTTCATTGTTGTGAGAACTCTCCCGGTTTCCGATATAACTTCGAGAATCCCATCAGCTATGATGAACATTTCTCTTGCAACTTCGCCTGAAAAAAGTTTTTGTGAAATACTTATTATAAAGTTTGTTTTAGATGTTGAACTGCTTGCAACTCTTTGGGAATGTGAGTGAGCAGTCTTCAATGATATTTTATTTGAAAAAAAATGAGCATATCTTTTGTATCATGTATTATAAATATCAGAGATAAAGTGTAAAATCTCGTGAATGTATGCATTAATTTTACTCGCAGTTGGTTTATGTTTAAATCATTACAATTCACATTTACTTTGATTATTAAATGTATGAATTAAATAGTAAGTGTATAAACTCACTGACAAGTGCAACAGATAGTAGAAATGACATTATGGTTTAGGTTATATTAGTATACTGACAAGCGCTTGTCAAAGTGGAAATGACATTATCTCTTAGGTTAAGTAAGGCTAGGTCAGATATGTTGAATACGAATAAGGCGAGAATGACAACAAAACGTTGATATTTTTGAGGTTATGTGAAATATCAGAAAACAGTAAAACGCAATTGCGCAACACTTGAAGTGCATGCGTGATTATTTTTAAATTTTGTCTGTTTAGTTATTGTACACATTGACTGTTAAAGTAAAAGTATTCATTTGTTCTCTCGCGTATACTGTCACTAGCTAAAATGGACAATGTTTACATTGAAAAAGTGTGTATTTTGACCATAACATACTTCTGCATAATTGTGTGCCAAAAATCAATTTTAAATATACAGTAAAACCTCCATTTACACTAAAGTCGGAACAGTGTAATTCGGGGTAGTGTAATTGGGGGAGTGAATCTCAAACAAAATTAAGGATTTGGTTTTTTCCGCAAAAAATGCAAAACTAAGATTTCCTTCAGTTTTGTAAACAAAAATGTATTTACGAAATATTTAGTTACTAAGTGATAAAATGCAAAGCGCGCCGAAATTCAACACATAGACAGTCGACCGTCTATACGTGTATAGCCTGGCACGTGTTGAATACACAGACGCTAGACAACATTTGACTGTATGCGCCGCTCAGATGACCGTATCGTAGCAACGACAATGGAATGAGACAGTGCAATTGGGGGATTTGCGGCGAATATTTCAAGCCAGCGCGTAATTCGGGGTAGTGTAATTGTGGGTTCCACTGTAAATCATATCGAGAGTATCTTGAGGAGCCAATTAACTGATTGGGGTTAAGCCTAATATGAGAAATTTATATGTAAAATTGTACACCATACATTCATACTGCCACTTATAATGTGAATCAAGCAATATTATTTCAAATTATATTTAATAGTTTATCTTATTTATTTATCGTATGTAAAAATATAAAATACAATATTTACAATGTTTTAATTATATTATAATTTCGGTAAGTAAAATGTGGAGTGTATACTATGCAGATCTATATTTGGTATTTTTTTACATAGGCAGGTGACCTTTAAAGGGTTAATCTGGCCCTTAAAACAAATATGTAAGTATTTATTTAAATTTCCGTAGAAGTCGACTTTAATGATGAAATAAAAGTACAAACCTTTTCTGCAAATGGAGTCCCCAGGTGTAAAAATATAAGCCTTCATCTTAAGAACAAGGTCGTGGAGAAATTCAGGTTGGCACTCTTGGAATATTGTTACCTGAAATAAAATGTGTCTTTTAATATGATTTTAATATTATTTATTATGCGGTAAAACAAAACAAGGGTTAGCTTCTCGACTTTTGTTTTAATTTTTTCAGTTTCAAGACATTATTGTGAATTGAGTTTATGAAAAATTATTGCTTTGCTCATTGAGAAAAGCTAAATATTATAGTACAATAAATATCTTCCATGTCCTTTCTTTATCAATAAATCGTAGCTTGAGTGTACAACAGTTGTAAGTTCACATTTTTTTATGTACATATAATGTAGGTACAATATTGTAAATGTAGGTATTGTGTACAGTTAATCCTCGATATAACGGACTAATGCGAGTGAGGAGGGTCTCCATTAAATATAATGACGTTTTTCATCCTTTTAACGGGGACAGTGGAGCCGCGCCCCATTATTTAAAAGTAGATTTACAGGTTTACAGGGGGCAACAAACTACAGATCGCGAGCTGCATGCGGCCCTTTGCATCGGCCTTTACGACTCTTCAGGCATCAACTCTTGAGCTAATCACGTTATTTTTCAACATGTAAATCGATCTATACATCAAATTCTGGGGCTGGTGGAGCCGAGCTCCAATCTCCCTTTCATCTGTTGTATTTTGATGTAAATCGATACATACATATATATATATTACATACGTATGGTCCTTTGATACCTTTGCTATCCTGTTTCCTTGACTACTTGGCTCTTCTTACTTGAAAACCTGTTGACCCTTGCTGTAAGGCATTATAACGCATTTAACTCATGGTTTCCTAGAATACTACTTGGGTCACTTCACTTAGGTGCTCATATGTTATAATATGCAGCCGCTCTACTTTTACACAAATAATATTTCAATGCTCATGGTGGAAAATTACCTATTGTAAAAAGCTGCCATCGAAATACAATAAGTTGATTCATAAAAGCAATATTTTTATTTGTTACTATATGTATCAAAACATCAACCTAACATAGACCAAAGCGGATTTTTGTAGAAACAATTCAATATCAACAATTTTACAGTGGACACGTTGTGTGTGTAGTGAAAACGGGTTAACAATAAAAAATATAGTTGTTAATATAAAATAATGGGTTATCTCAAAGAATAGCGCCGTGAAGCATTTGACGTTTAATCGAAATTGCCGCCAACACAGAAATCGTTTGTAAATTATTCGTTTTAATTAATTATACACATCTAAGAAGCGTTATGATCTTTGATTACTGTCAGATTAAATGTATATTCAATCGTATCTTAACTAAGATGTATAAAAATTTACACATAGCTTCCAATATTAACGATTTCGCGGCGAAATCGGAACGATTGAATATACATTTATTTTTTTCATTTATTCTGACAGTAATCAAAGATCATAACGCTTCTTAGGTTTGTATAATTAATTAAAACAAATAATTCACGAACGATTTCTGTGTTGGCGGCAATTTCAATTGAACGTCAAATGCTTCACGACGCTATCCTTTAAAACCCTCCAGAGACGAGAGCTTTTTCCGATAAAAAAAATATTTTCTAAGCCATATTGAAGTCACGGATAACTTTTATTCCTATCCAAAATTTAAAAAAAAAACGCAAAGTCGTTGTATAGAAACCCCGCATGACTATATGGTCATGCTCATCCTTTTATTACCGTGTAATATTGAGTACGTACAGTAGTAAGGACAAAAGTGACCGTATGGGTTTGCAAACATTCGGGGTTGAAATATAGCTAAACGTGTTTTTTTTTTTAAATATATACATTTTGACCTCTTTAGATCAACATAATTTCAATACAAATATATTAGAAAAATAACTGTAAATAATTTGATGTTTTTATAAAAAAATAATTAACAGTTTCAAAAAGTAAATTAAAAAAAACGGAAATTCACAAAATCCCATGTGCTTTTGGAGGCCGTTTCTGTCCCCACGGCTGATGACTTACTGTAGTCTGTACCCTTCTTAACCAAATATGAGCGAAAGCAACGATATTCAGGTAGAAAAAGATTGAATAGTGGCATCAATAGACAACGGTGTTTACTGTGACCATATGGTGACGCTCGTCCTTGGAAGGTTAAGATAACCAAATAATGCACAAGAAAAAAACATAAATACCGTTTTTTATTTGTAAAAGTTCAAATAAGTAATTTGTATTATTTTAATGAAACCTTCGTTCAAACAAGTTGACGGAATGTTTATTTTTAATAGAATAAATCAATTTTAAGGCAATCGTTATTCAACTTATTTTGATTTTTAAGTAGCGGTTTATTGACAACAGTAAGAATTAAATGTGTTATCTCTTGAGAAATTTGGTATATTTAAAAATATCCCAAGACTAAATTTTAATTCCAGTACCTGTTTATCAAAGGGATATTTTTTTCTACCTAATAAATTAGGGCGGCATTTTTAACATTTAATGACAGCTGTTTGCTTAATAAATGGCGTCACTGAGTTTTGATAAACAAAATAATTAAGCAAAGATAAGCGACAAATTTGACAAAATTAGCTTCACTCTAAAAAAAAGGGACACGATGTTTCGTAGAAAATTCCGCAATACATCCGTTTATTCCAAGCGACTGAAAAGTGCTTTTTTTCTATCAGATAGCCATTGTGTAATCACGAATGTTACCTTTTTTAGTACACTAAGGTTCACGTGCAGAGCTAGCTCTGTTTTCAGCTTATCTGGAAGCAGTCCCAGGGCGGTATTTATATCGCCCCCTCCCTGAATACGGCCCCGAGACCAGGAATAGTCGTACCACCTCAGCACGCGTCTTTTCATTCCACCGGGGACCTGGAAATGTATTTGAACACAGGAATAAAATGCGCGTATTTTCTGGAATGTGAAACGTATTTGCTTTAATATAAATAATAGCAAACTTACGTAAAAAAAGTTATTTGAGAGAATGTGCAAATAATATTTAGCAACTCATTTTTGAAACAGTTAGACCAGTGACTGCCAAACTTTTTTCCTTTACGGCACAGTGATGAATTGAACTAGTACCGCGGCACACCAAGATGCCGCAGATTATCTCCGAAATTCTTTTTTTTTTTTTTAGCTCACCGAGGAATTTGAAATCCTTGATTTAGTATACTTTTTCCGCAGATTGTCTCCAAAACTACTTTTTTTTTTTTACCTCACCGAGGAATTTGAAATCATTGATTTAGTCTTTTCCGCAGATTATGTCCGAAATTCTTTTTTTTTTTTTAGTTCACCGAAGAATTTGAAATCCTCGATTTTGTACCGAATAGGCATTATTTAAAATTGTAATTTTTAAGGCTTCTTCCACCGCGGCACACCTGGGCCTTCTTGTGGCACACAGTTTGGCAGACACTGAGTTAGACAATTCTTCAATGAATCAACAATTTGTTGTATCACTTCGTTTGAATTACAAATTATATTTAAAATCGACGTGTAAAAATGTATAAAAATTGTTAATCTATAAAGAATTGTTTTTCATGTAAGAATTCTCATTAACAATTTAGAATATAATGCATAACTTTTCTTAATAAAACGAATGATTAAATGTTGTTTATTTTATAATTAATTAATATAGTAATTTTAAATATAGAAAGATAAAATGTTGAATTAATCAGAATACTGATTTATAATAAATCGATAAATTAAATACTACATATAATTCGTCATTGTAAAGTACGAATATTAAAAAAAATATGTATAATAATCAAAACCAGCGTCGCTCATCTCTACCATTATCAATAACACTAGTATATGTATGTACAAAATTCTGTTTGCTGACCTTATGATGCCTCATGTATGTTTTGGCGCCATCCAGCAGCCTCTCGAACTCCAGCCGGTTAGCGTTTCTGTTTGTGATAACGTTGCCAACTTGGCCGACTATCGTTGCGAATATGAACACGCCTATCAGATAGCTGACAATCGTGAACACGTACCTTCAAAATTTCATGAATAGAAAATTATTGTACAGTAAATTAAATATCTTGATCGAACAGGCTTGGGGCATGTAAACCCTCCGCCCATGGAATAGGGTTACAAGTTATGTTTTCGCATTTTTAAAAAACAATATTTAAGATTTCATTGGAAAATAACAAAATCAAATAGAGTAAGATTTTTTCAATGTTTAGGTTTGAACTTTGAGTTTAGAGTCAAACTTTTGCTAATATTGGCGGAACTTTCATGTAACGTTGTTAACTCTTACATCTTTTATGGTCGAACTGGGCTTGAAATTACAAATTTTACTATTTTATTTAAATTTCATTTACTGGAAAATGAATTTTTCAATACTAATTTTTTTCTGTCAAACACTGTCAATATGTATGTATTGTGCGTAAAATTAATTTTATTGTACTGAATTTAATTATTTTTGTTATAATTATACTATAAACAAACTGAGTAAAGAATAATTCAGGTGTAATCATATATTAAGGAGTGCAAAGGGTATAAGTTTAATAATGCTATATTAAAATTCAAGTAAGCATCATCAATTCAATACAAAGCTATCAAAATTAACTTCTAGACGACTCAACTTAAAAAAGACATTTAAAACTAAGAACTAATGTCAACAATACATATTTATATTGACATAAGAGTATTGACCACTAATTAAATAACGGTTCATTTTCTAAATAACATTTCGATAAAAATAAATCATGCAAATCTAAAAGATTTTTAAATACTTTATGTAAAAAAACACGATGAAATATTTTTTGAAATTAAATTTAGATATGAAGTTGAATTAAAGCAAAATTCAAAAAACATTTCAATTTATTTTATATAAAAAGTTAATATTTATGTTCTTTTCAAATTGACGGTAATATTTTAGAAACTGTAAATTGGTTAAGACTTCACAATTTTATTTGAAAAGGTAAAAACATTTTATCTTTGAAAATAATAATTGTGTTTTCGATATCAAACTCGGTTAGAGCGAAATTATTTTCAAAAAAGGAACAAAGTTTTCGAACAGTAGAGTCATTCGCAAAGACAACATTGAAAAAAGCGTTCATTGACTTCACCGTGCCTCTAGATCGGAAAATAACAAACAATAAAATTTTATATCATGTCGAGAATATTCTTGTGCGAGCAGAAATTGTGTTAAAAATAATTGATTAAAAAAAGCGTTCAATAAAAATGGCGTATCAACAAAATATGAAGGCTGTTCGAAAACTTTGCTTTTTGACGTCTCCGTAAACCGATCGATGAAGAATGTATTCGTCGATTGAAGTATGTTCCAAATTTGAAACTCGTAGCCGAATAATTTCGCGGTGATGCTTTATAAATTAAAATAGTTTCAAAATAAACCGCGACTGGCGTTGATTTATCGTCCTGTCATGGACACTTTTCCGTGACATAATCTCGTGCGTAGATAAGAGATTTATTCGAAATACAGAAGTTTAAAAAGTTTTCTTGTCCGTTTACGTAATGCGTTGTGTTCGTCACACAAAAGTCAGCAAACAGCCTCCAAATTTCTGCCGCCACGAAAGCTACAACAGCCATTTATATTCAAATAAGTAAGTCTAAAACACAAGAAAAAGACGAAAACTCGAGAGTTTCGGTATGTCGTATACTTGTTTCCCAAGCCAAAAAGGCGAAAGTGATATTTTTATCTATTATATTAACTTTAATAAAGCATTAAATTGAAACAAAGAAGATTGTTTACGTAAGTAATGACTTTTTTTGTATGTTATAAGATTTCCAAATAAAACGTACTTGCAATTTTCATATTATATTAAAACAAAGGGAGTGAATGATTCCATTGTTATTTTAAGACCAAACTTGTACATGTAACCATTTAAGGTGGAAATCTGAATTTTTGTGTAACAATTGGTTAACAATAACACGGATTTTTTAAAAAAAATAACAATTTTAAGAAAAAAATGGTGCAAGCCTAAAAAAATATTTATTTGTGCAAACGTTTTTTTTTAAATTAAAGTGTAGTAAAACACTGGCGTTACTATAAAATATAAATATTTCGAATATTGGAGCGTTGACAGCATCAAATCAAATATCCTGTTTTCTGATTCTTGATGAAAATTTGCATTTTCATTTCATTGCGTAAAATCATAAACTAAAACTTATTTTTTGTAGGTGAAAATTTACATATTGCATGGAAAATTTACTGACCCTCGGAAGAACAACGGAAAAAAGCGTCATGATTGACATCTATGAAAATCTATACTGAACTACGCTCACAATACACTGACCGGTGTAAGTTGACTCACGAAAAAAATGCAGAACAAAAAACCACATCACCGATGGCAAATTATTGATGTTACAATAACAATCTATTTACTGATGTTACTAAAGTCAGCTGTTATAACATTTAGAAGGTATAATTAATTGAAGGTAAAATGATTGTTACTAGTTATGTGAAAAATTTTAGTACTAATATTTTTTTGAATAGAGAATACATACGCATTATTGGTATTTTCTTTACATTTTTATAAAATAAAATGTTTGATATTTAAAAGTTGTTTTATTATCACTTATGCCGTTTTGTTTGGGTTACTTGAATACTCAAAATTCGAAGGGATAACGTTAGGTAGCACGTATGGCAAAGTACACAGCGCATACACATGTACGCGGAAAACATACATACACTCACACGCGAATGTCACGACATGTAGATAGTAAAAAGAGCGGGAAAAAAATGGCGTCGTCGCGTAGGAGTTTGAAGTAGTTAATGTTTCTTTTGGATATCGTTTGAAGCGAAATGGAACATTGCGGAGAATCCTACCCAAGAGTCTGCTGTTACTTGGCGTAAAGATTCATTTGTTTATCAATAATCATACGATATTACACCGTTTTCATTTGTTTTTGGTGTTTTTGATAACGCTAAGGTATTTTTTTATATGATAAATGTCAAATTGACATTTTACACGTTCGCATCCAAGAGCAGTATTCGAATCAATACCTCGTTAGCAAAACTAATGGATTCCCGTGCGCATAGCAATTATTTTGGAAGGTCTGAAATGCCATATCTCAAAACTACCAATTTTTATGTGTAGCACTATGGTCAGGGACGGCGCCACTAGGATATCCAATCCCGGAGGCTTTTTCCAATACCGGGATTGATTAATTTTCAATCCCGGGATTGGGATTTGCTCACCAAGGAATTTGAAATCCTCAATTCTTCTGGTATACTTTTTTCCCAGATTGTCACAGGACCTTGTTTTTTTTTTTGCTCACCGAGGAATTCGAAAACCTCCATTTGGTATACTTTTTTCCCGATTGTCACAGAACTTCGTTTTTTTTTAGCTCACCGAAGAATTTTAAATCCTCGATTTAGTATACTTTTTTCCCGATTGTTACAGAATTTCGTTTTTTTTTTAGATCACCGAGTAATCTGAAATTCTCGATTTGCCAATTTCGTGTCAATTTTTGGGATTTGCTCAAAATTTCTCAATCCCGAAATCCCGGGATCGGAGCCGTATCAATTCCAGGATTTGATGCCCTAGGCGCCATCATACAGGCAAAATAAGCAACCGCTTAGGGCGCGAACCATTAGGGGGCACATAAATTGAGTATTAAAGTTATTTTCATATACATACTCTAATAATAATAAATAAAAGTATGTTTTATAATATTTTATTTTGATGTTTGTGTTATTGTTCGTTGTAATTATATACCGTATTCTATATGATTTGAAAAAGAGAGGTTGAACGACTGCGTAACATACAGTCCACGTAGAAAAAATTCTGTTGATATACCTCCATTAGGAGGACATATGCTTCACATTGTAAGCGGTTTGTTTCATTATTTCAAAAAAATTGGACGATTTGTTAAAAATGGGGCGCGCCCATAACCGTTGCCTAGGGCGCCAAGTAACCTCGCGCCTGCACTGAATATGGTACTAGGCCAGTGGTTGGCATGATGTGGTAAATCATTAGCCAAATAACAACTATTCAACGATTGAAACATCTTTTGAAAGACAATTTTTTAAAACTTTAACTTTATATGTATGTACATTGTTATTAGGGTACTCACAAGTTGGCTTTAAAGATCCTCAATCTGATTGAGGTACGTTCGCTGAGATCGCACCTTCCAGCTTTGTTTTTGAACCGAAAACCGACTTCTGCGCGTAGAACATGAAGTTTCAATCGGATTATATGTAATATTTTGTGAAAGAGCCACACTCAAAGGGCCAAGGAGTCGCAGTTTACCGTCCATTGTACTAGGCCATCGGTATGATATCGACTGTGGAAAGGAAAAAAGACGTAACCCACAGGGTTTTCCAAAACAGCTTTTTTTCGATAATAACAATGTATTCAACTTGATATACGTTCTATCAAAAGGATGTATGCTGAAAATGCTGAATTAGTATCTAAATTTAGCTTTTAATTTTGAAAAAAGATGAGCTTGTGAAAATTGAAACCTTGAAAAAAGACTAAAATAAATGTTTTTCCTAGACAATTTCTTATTTCAATATTAGATTGTCAATTAAAAATATCATCAAAAAACCCGTTTTTTGTGCCTCCTGTAAAATTTGCTGTGTGGGTTATGTGCTTTTTCCATTCCACTGACGATATACATTGCAAGTAGACATACATAGATAATATTTGATAAACTTGTATCGTATAAATATTTATTATAAGATTATATTGAAAAAATGTTATAGTTTGAGGGAAATAATAATCGTTTTAAACACCCTGTGATAGTTTCATTTCTCACCACCCGCTTTTATGAAAACTCGACGCTGGTATTCATATAATATGGTACTTTACAAATATATAATATTATAATATATAAACAGAAAAACTTGTTCGTCTTTTATATTGAAATTTTCACGCTCCCTTTGTGGTAAATAAAACAGCCGTATAAAAGTTAACAATGTATTGTGTGAAATAATTTACTGTATGTAAACTTTTTGAAGCCCCTGGAAAGTTCTGCTGTATAGAACTATTATTAATAATCTGAAAATGATTGATATCATATTTCATACGTTTTTAGAATGAAGAAAAACGAACATTTATATCAAATTGTAAATTTCTAAAATACATTAAATGTGGCTTAAATTTAATTTTTAAGAATGGAATCATGTGATTTGAATTTAAAATCCGCGTGTTTTTTTAATTTTGACAATCGGCTTTTTTTATATCGGTGCTTCGTTTTATTTTTTACTTTCTTGATATAAAACAACAACTTTATTATTATTATTACAATATTATCTTTGCACGGTGTGTAAAATTTTCAATACCATACAAATATACCAAAACAGTTATTTCACCAGTATAGCAAATATCAATACAGACTCCATTAGAATACGTCAAATATTTCAAATTAATTATTTTTACAAGAATATTGTAAAATATTCGGTAGTTTGACGTGTTACCAAATCATTTGCGTAGATCTTTTTTTTAAACCATGTTCGTTTCATATGTAGATAATATGGATTCCAAATGGAGTTTATCTCAAGAATTTCTAACAAGACTTATTGTTACTGGGTTGCTCAACCTCTCCCTTTTAAAAAAATGTAGTAGGAATAGAAGGATAGGGCTAGGATAGGATTAGTGGTTAACTAGCAGCAATGGCTATGCCTCGTTTTTTAGGATAGGGTGGGTAGAAAGGTGGAAGTCAAGACATTGCGTACACCCTTGTCTTGAACAGCAATGCATAAATCGATTGAAAAATAAATCTATAAAAACTGTTCTTACTTGAATTCAAAGCAGTGACCTCCGTGTTCTAAGCCAACGACGTTAACTACTAAACCAAGCAGTCTTAATATAATACTTTGCTATTTTTTTCCTAACCAAGATAAAATGTAACTTTTAAATACATTTTTGAATAAATATATATATATCCCTTTGAAGGAGTAGAGAATTGAGTCACAAAAAAGATGTCTTACAGAAATATCGAAAAAAAATAACAAAGGCTTTATGTAAGCAAAATCAAACGATATCCAAAACAAAGTATTCAATTGCAAAGCAACTTTAAATTCCCCATGACTTGCATCCGGTTCGTATTCCCGCGCTTTCATCGTGCCGTGACTTCCGCAGTGTTTTGTTTCTCCCCGCCATTTTTATTGTGCGACCCGTGTTACATTTTTACTGTGCCACCGATTCCCAAGCTTTTCGACGGGAACGTACCCTTTGTTTGATCTGAATTGGAGCAGGCGTGACTTGAGACCGCGCCGCGGCAGAGATTTGGGTCCGTCTGCGGACTGCGACGCCCTAAAAGATAACCCTGTCAGTTCAATACGAATCTTCTGATGCCAAGCATCTTTTCTGACCAGCTTCTTAATCAGATTACATATTAATATCCTGAATATTGAATAAAACATAACCTTAAATTATTAAGAAAATAAAAGATTTTTATCTCGCATATTTTTTACTGATATTTAAGAAGCATTTCTTAAATATAAATAAAAGCTTTCTAGTATCAAATATGGGTGGCATTATTATTTGGTTCAATTGCGTTAGTCAAAAATCAATTAATTTAGTAATATCATAAAAAGCTAGAGTACATCAATTATTTGTTGGAAGTTGAAGTAATTAACGGTGGAATCTTGATTGTATGCATCGCCACCTGAGAACTGTGATGAGCCAGACTCTAAAAAAGTTTTTTTTTGCTAAAAAGATTTACTTTTATTCAATAATGTTAGTGCTGTGGTTATATATATATGTTTAAGGCAGAATTTTTTTTATTTGAGATATAGAACAACATTGCATAACATCATAATACTATATTTTTTAAATGTTCCAATATAGCTCTCAGGCGACGAAAAATACTTTGTATACTTTGTTAAGATTATGCAGGTTAAAAAACACTCACACACAAAAACACAGAAGAACATTTAAAAAAAAAATAAGAATATAAAGAACTTCAAAATATTTTTTAACTAGAGTTATTAATTCAGTTTGAAAAATTTGGTGAACATTAACCAATAGCATCAGTTCATGTCACCGAATCTTTTGTTCATAAAAAAGGTAGTAAGTGACTCAAACTTTTTATAATATTTGGAAATTCTTAACCTGTCATAGGGTAACAGCAGATTTAAATGTTTTCAAATAGTAATTGTAGAAACAGTTACCCAAGAATTGGTTGATATACACTCAAATGTGCTGACTGCTACACTGCCCTTCAAAGAAAAAAGGCAGTAACCGATTTTCGGGAAAAATAACAAATTAGGTTTTTCTATTTTTAGTATACTTTGGACAATGCATTAATTTCGTATTAAATGCAATTAGTTGGTGTTTTTTTTATGATAAGAAATGATATCTATAATATTAACAGAATGATCATTTTTCTCTTAAAAAATACAATTATAAAGTGATTATTCTGTTTAAGCTAAACAGCATATTATATATATATTTTTAAAATTATCTATCACATGATATTTCCACAAAAATTTTGAGTGCTTCTGTATTATTTCTTGTAAGGGAAGTATGATTTATGCCGCTGCTTAATTACGCCACTGTCTCCTTGACCACTGTATACAGTAGTTTTGATATACGGCGAGTGGAATAGTATTACTTTAATCAATTGAACCATTATCAAAGCTCTAGTAGATAGATTAAATTTAATCCATAAAAATAATAATTTAAGATTTCTACTGCTCGGTGGAATTTCAATAATAAATTTGAGTCGTTCAAATTTTGTACATTGGCAGATACAGTAAATATTCCTGGGGATGTCCAATCAATTTGAAAAAAAAACCTACAGAATAAAATGAGAAATTTTAAAAGAAGTAAATAATTTGTCATGTATCGATTTTTTTAATTTTAGAAATCCATAGAAGACAGCTTAGAAGTTTGCAAATTTTAAAGAATCAGTTGAATCTTCCTTATTCATCTTCGTTTTACAATTGACATGTATGTTAATATAAACATAATTAACTTTCGTAAAATAATTATAAATTTTCCAGCGATCGAAAACAATATAATTTATTTTTATAAATATCTACCATTTAAATCATTAGTAATTCCTATGTTATACAATTTCAACGATAATCACATGTAAAGACCTACAGATACTGTATTATATTGTGGTGAATATATCCATAACTAATTCAACGTCATTAAAATCAAACCATTAGTAAAATTATTCCATATCAATAGCTTTTAACTTAGTGACATAAATTTAAACACTTGATTATCAAGCATCAGTTCATGTTCACCTCTGCACTTAACCATATGAAGATGCCGTAAAGCGAAACCCAGGTCGTTAGTGACAAAACGTATGGGAGTGTACAAAATTTGAACGATTCAAATTAAACAAAGCTTGTTGCTCTGTAAAAAAATCATTGACTTTTACCTTTAATTAATAAATGTCGTCGTCACATAATTTTATGATTACTCACTCAGCGTTGGTTTCAGGAGTAGGAAGATCACCTATCGTCGTCAGAGTCAGGGTTGACCAGTACAGGGATCCAAGATACTTCCTCGTCAGCGTTGCGTAGTCTCCAGGCCTGTGTGGATACACCCAGTCGCCCTAATGGAAAAGTATAATCTTAAATAAACGAAAAATTAATAATTTTATACATAGTTTTTGTTGAATTTTATAAAAAACCATAAAATGTGTGAGAAATTCTGTTCATGATTGTGTTAGCTCAAAAAGACCTAAATTGTTTAAAAAAAGGCTTATTTCAAAGACCAATTAATATAAAGATTCATGACCTTCATTACAAGCTAATTAATCAATCTCTTGTTTTGTTTATATCTGAATTTACAAATACATATTTGGAATTAAAACTAATGCCAATGCGTTCAACATTTTGAAATTAAAAAAATGTACGAAAAAATCTCGATGATTTTCCAATCCCGGGTCCTAGGAGAAGGTTGAGCGAGGTTTAAAAAACGTTCCAATTTTGTTGAGAATTCTGTAAATTCCTGGGTTGCTCAGTTTGAAAATCCTGGAAGAGGTTAAGAAAAGCTATCACGCTGTTCATTTTAAGAAATCTGGGAATTTGGATTCAAAAATTCTCAGAAGAGCTAAAAAAAAGCTCTCACGCTGTTAATTTTGGGAATTCCGTAAATTCCTGGGATTTTGGATTCAGAGTAAAGTCATTAATACTCATATATTTTCTTGGTAGTTTCATGATTTGTTCAGATGCTTGTATGATGGGTCTGGTTTAAATTAATATATAGTACAGATAAGCATATACCTGAAAGCCTTCTGCCTCAGACAGCAAGAAGTAAAAGCAGCCGAACCAGTGTGCCAGTATCAGAAGTATGTGAATTAAGTTTATCACTCTCCAGAAATTAGGGTAAACTGTTCTGGATTCTACGATATAGTAACAATTTACTGCTCTGTAAACCTGTAATAAGATACAAGATTAGTTTATGAATTCATTGTCAGAAGAATCGGAGTTTTTATTAATTTTTATATCATAAACAATGGCGGATTACCCTATTAGCAAATGGAGCGTGAGCTTGGGGTCTCCGAATCTTAGGGGAGTCAAAAATAGCTTATACAATACTACCCATTTACGTTTTGTTAAGATTTTACATATGTTTGCTATTTTTCTGAAGTTTTTATGTCATCCGTAAAACAAGGCTTCCAAATTTTATTGCGCCTGGAGCCTCCTGTGTGCTTAATCCGACACTGGTCATAAAATATAATTATGTAAATTGTGAGACGTCTTCCGCGTTATATTTTCAAGGATTGTTTTTTTAGAGATAGAAATAATATATTTTATGCGCTCATCAAATGTTTCCTTCAATAAATTGATTGTGGCATTCGCTGTGTGGTATGATAAGCCGTCTTGTTAAAACCACAGCTTTACCACATTAATGTCATTCAATTGGTTGGAAAAAATTTCTGTTCACGGTGAAATGGCAAACCAAACAAAGCACAAAGCACAGATCACAGTCATATGTCAATTTGGCTGTCACTGCGAAAAGTGTTGCTTATTCGAAAAACAAACCTCTAAAAAAACACCAGTTATATACATATTGTAAAATGTCAACATAGATTTGCATAATTTGCAAGCGTTGTTCTGGTATTATTATATATTCACGATGAAATTGCAAACCAAAATAAACATAAATCAGCTGTCAGTTGTCAATTAGGCTGTCACTGGAAAAAGCATTGCTAATTCGAAAAAAATACCCTATCTGTCACCTCCATTACATTAACATTTTTGGTGAGAATGAATTATTTTCCATTTTTTAAAATGAAATAGTTTCATATTGAATACGTTGTTTTACAAATTAACTGAACCAATAGAGACTATGATAAAAAAAACCACTTACCTTAAAAAACCTTGGAAACCTTAGCATCGGGTTCGCTCCAAATCTTATTTGCAGTAGATCCAACGGGGTCAATGAAACCAGATCAAACATAAAAGCTCTTGAATTAAGATAGTGCCCAGCCAACTTCCGGGAGTCGTACACCATCAGTCCTTGCTCCAAGTAACCTGTTCTGAGCTGAACGGCCAGGTCAGCAGCGAATACCGCATCCGTCAGACAGTCGCACGCGAACCAGAAGTTGGAAGCCAAAGACTGTAGAGAAGAACACCGAATGAATGTTATAAACCAGGCATGGGCAACCTTTCCTAGGTCTGGGGCCAAATTATCATTCTGTCTCTTATTACCAACTTATTAACAAAATAAATTAGTATTAAATAAAATAAAACACGTTGCTACTTCTTATGTTTGCTCCCAATGTGGAGCATATGGATTTAAAATGGAGTTTATCTCAACAGAAGTGTTTCTACGAGAACTGTTTGTTACTCAGTTGCTCAACCTCTCTTTTTCCAAAGATAGTAGGAATATAAGGAAAGGGCTAGGAGATGACTAGTGGTTAGCTAATCGCTCTCGATACGACCTGTTCATAGGAGAAGATGGATGGAAAGGAGGAAATCAAGACATCACAAACATCCATGCTTTTGAACAGAAATTCATAAATCGATTGAAAAATTAATTTGTAAAACTGTCCGTACTGGGATTCGAATCTGTGACCTCCGTAGCGGTAGCCAACGACGTTGACCACTCAACCACACAGGCGGCAAATCTGTGAAGATTGGCCTTGAACTTGAATTACGAAACTAGCAATATTGGCTCCCCGGAACTATTAATTTCTTTCTCTATTACTTCGCCGAAATGAATCAGGGCCGGACAAAATAGCTCTGTTATAAACAATATCAAATGCTTGGAAAAATATGTTACATCGTTTCTCATTTCTTGCCGTCGTTATTTTTTTTAAAGCGTCAAGTGACATAGAAAACCAAGCAACGTCTGCCATTCTAGAAAATAAGGTTGGTTAATAAAAAAATAGCCGTGCAATATTGTAGAATTTACGTAGACAATAAATGAGGAGCAAACGTTCAAAAAGTGTTTTGTCACAAATTTTGAAAAATGGCGTTTTATATCAATTCTGATAGCCCATAATAAAACCTATGAATGAAAATCAAAAATAGTGTTCAAAAAGTTTTTTTTTCATATTAAAATGAAATCATAAAGTTGACACATTCATACAAACCGTCACTTTTGCAACACTTAAATCATCATTTTCCAAGCTTTGTTTTTGTGTGACAAAACACTTTTTGAATGTTTGCTCCTCAAATATGTCTCTGGCTATTTGGTGGCTGAAATTATTAGAAATCTTTAAAACTGTGTAATAGAAGGAAGCCTGTGTGGTCGAGTGGTCAGCGTTGTTGGTTTCGGCTACGAAGGGCACGGGTTCAAATTCCGGTACGGACAGTTTTATAAATTGATTTTTAAATCGATTTATGAATTTCTGTTCAAAGGCATGGATGTATGTGATGTCTTGAATTCCCCCTTCTCACACATCCTATCCTATGAACGGGGCGTGTCGAGAGCGATTAGCTTACCACTAGTCCTGCCCTAGCTATAACCTTCTATCCATACTCTCTTTGGAAAAAGAGAGGTTGAACAACTGAGATAAAGCAGTTCTCGTAGAAACACTTCTGTTGAGATAAACTCCGTTAGGAGTCCATATGCTCCAGATTGGGACGGACATGGTTTAAAAAAAAAACAATGCATTTTTATAATAAATTGATCACTGTTGTCCAGTTGTTAAAAGCTTGGCTCTACCGATCAGGCGGGTCTGGGCTCAATTCCCAGTAAGGTCAATTTCAAATTTAGTATTTTTTTTCGATTTTGACAAAATTTGACCCACTCCTCAAAAAGGTTTGGCATCACCGGTATAAAGTATATATTTCATTCGCGGTATTTGTACATCTTCTTTTAATAAAAATAATAAAACATTTTTAGTACTTTTTCCACATAAAATTTATTAGATCAGGACCGGTTTCGCTCATGATGAGCATTGTCAACTGATAAGAAAAACAATAAAACAGTGATATTTATACAAATTTTAAGTGATAAAAACAAGGTATGAAGGTATTTTTATCACTTAAAATTTGTATAAATATCACTGTTTTATTGTTTTTCTTATCAGTTGACAATGCTCATCATGAGCGAAACCGGTCCTGATCTAATAAATTTTATGTGGAAAAAGTACTAAAAATGTTTTATTATTTTTATTATAATGCCATTCCACCAAGTATTGACAGTGAACACCTTAAAAGACATCTTCTTTTATTGTAAAAAATACGATTTTGAACAGCTGTTACTAATTTTGCAAAACGTTCGTTATGTCGTTATCGGTATATATATATTTATTTTAAATTGATCGTTATTTCTGTGCCAAAATCTGGCAGAATCACTTTGTATGCGTGATGTTTGCGCGTAACGTTTATCTCGGCTTAACGACCCTGTCATTGGTCAGACACATCCGCCGAATGTCCAAGAAGTGCTCGAGCTGTAACCGGCATACTAATGCTAAGTACCGACACTTCGCAGGCAGTTTAAGCCCTCTTATTCAAATAACATCGGGCTATTTCTTGTTTACATTCAACCGTTTTATCGGAGATCGTAGGGATTTATTGCGCAAAGTAAATACGCTATTCCATATTCAAACTTCACAGAAAACTCCGATAGCCAATAACTGTTTTGAATTAACTTGGTGATATCTTCTAAAAATAATTACTTGCGATTAAGCACGCCCAAATAAAGTTTTGAGAAAAATTAAATATCGCTATTTACATTGAAGTACTGATAAAAATGATTTTATATTTAACTGCGTTAAAACATCATGTCGGGGTCATATGGCGCAGCGGTTAGCGTTGTTGGCTTCCGTGCCGGATCTCACGGGTTCAAGTCCCAGTACGAACAGCATTTTTTCGATCGATTTTCAATTTCTGTTCGAAGTCATGGGTGTTTGTGATTTCTAAAAATTCCCTCCCACTTTTCTGATCTTTCAATAACTGGAAGTAGCGAAAGCGATTAGTTAACCGCTAGTCATTTTCTAGTCTTATCCTTCTGACTCTACTACTCTCTTAAAAAAACAAGAGATGTTAAGCTGAGTAACAAAGAGTTTTCGTAGAAAAACTTCTGTTGAGAAACCTCCATGAGAAGGATACATGCTCCACATTTGGAGCTGACATGGATAAAACAACAACAAAAAAAACATCGTATCTTCCATACAATTAGTGGTAAAAATATAATAGTGTATTTTTCTCTGTTCAGGAAAAATTGGATCTAGTCATTTTTTATCAATATCCTGTTGCGAAATTTTATATTCTAAATTTGTTCGAAATTAAAAAAGAAAAGGTTATTAAAATCAATGTCGTCTCCCGATGTAATATTGTGTACGGACAGTAGTAAGGTCAAGCATGACCGTATGGGCACGCAAACATTCGGGGTTGAAATATAGCTAAACGTAAAAATTTTAAAAATATTTCCAATTTGACCTATTTAGATCAACATAATTTCAATACAAATATAGAACTGTAAATAATTTGATGTTTTGATAAAAAAATAACTAACAGTTTCAAAAAGTCCATTTAAAAAAACGGAAATTCAAAAAATGACATGTGGTTTTGGTGGCCGTTTCTGTCCCCGCGGCTTATGACTAATTGAAGTCTGTGCCCTTCTTAACCAAATGTGAGTGAAAGCAACGATATTCAGGTAGAAAAATGATGAATAGTGGGATCAATAGACAGCGGTGTTTACTGTTACCATATGGTCCCGCTCGTCCTTGGAGGGTTAAGGGAGGTATCTCACTATCTTGTACAAAAACTGCTTGTTACTCAGTTGCTCAATCTCTATTTTTAGAAGAGAGTAAGAATAAAAAAACAGAGTAGAGATAAGGTTAGAAAAAAATAGTGGTAGACTAATAGCTCTCGCAATGCTACGTTAGTTTTAAGAATTGAAAAGGTGGGATTTTTTAAATATCACAAACACCTGAAAATTTGAATAGGAGTCAATAAATCGATTGAAAAAATGCAGTTCATACTAGGATTTGAATCCGTGAGACCCGTCACAGAAACTAACATCTCAGGTAACTACTTATAAAGCCCTACTGTCAATTACATGAAAGCGTTTAACACTGTTATTTGTGTTAAGATAAGTTTACTGAAGACTTTACTGAAGACTATAAAATAAAGATGCTTTATTAGAAATTTATATGTTTGTATTATTTATTGTTTAAAATAATTGTTTTACTATGAATCAGTAAGATATCATGATAGAGTTTATCGCGGCGTGTAATTTTCTTCACAGTTCACAAATGTTTTCACATGAAGCGCCGCGCCTCACGTTGATAGTTGAGCGAACACTTTGTTTTGTAAAACAATGCAAAAGCGATGTAATAAATTGACTTGTGCAGCGCTGTGACTACGAAGCTGTACACAATTCACTCCCAACAGTAAGGTACTGTATATCAAACATGCAGGAATGTAACTAAAATAAACTTATGCAATTAATTCGCTTTCAAATAAAACACCCAGAAATTTCCTGATGTCGAATATACTTTTCTACAGTAAAACCTTAACATTTAAAGGAAGTCAACATAGAGGAATTTGGATATAGTGGACAAAATATCTGGTTAAATGTGAAAATTGTAAAAACATCCCTTTAATTTAAGCCCAAGTGTTACCGCTTGTAAAGAAGGATTTCACTAAGATTGAAGCGTATTACCACATTAATAGGGAATAGTGTCGGCGCAGGGTTATTTTGCGCCCAGGAAACGATTATTGGAGCGCCACCTTTTTTTCGAAATAATGAAAAAGTAGATCGGGATCATAGAAATATGTTTTATATATCCATGTCCGCTCCCAATGTGAAGCATATGGTATTTTAATGGAGGTGTTTTGAATTTTTTCTACGTGAACTGTTAAAACTGCTTGTTACTCAGTCACTCAACCTCTCTTTTTCGAATTATATAAAATATGATACATATAACGTATTTTATATAACAAATACAAACGTCAAAAATAAAATAAACCTTATATTAAAATACTTTGAATACTCCATTTACGCGCTCCCTAATGGTTTGCGCCCTAGGCGGTTCGCCTAATTCGCCTGTATTGTGGCGCCGGCCCTGATAGTGGATAATGTTGGCTTAGTAGTTACCGCCTGTGTAGTCGAGTTGTTAACGGTATTGGCTTCGGCTACGGAGGGCCCGGGTTCAATTCCCGTTACGGACAGTTTTATAAATTGATTTTTAAATCGATTTATGAATTTCTGTTCAAAGGCATGAATTCTATCCTATGAATGGGGCATATCGAGAGCAATTAGTTTACCACTAATCCTGTCCTAGCCCTATCCTTCTATCCCTACTCTCTTTGGAAAAAGAGAGGTTGAGCAACTGAGTAAGAAGCAGTTCTCGTAGAAACACTTCTGTTGAGATAAACTCCATATGGAGTCCATATGCTCCACATTGGGAGCAGACATGGTTTAAAACAAAGGTAGATATGTTCCGACGCGGCTAGGTTCAATTCCCTCCCGCGGCATTTTTTTTCCTAAAACATTAACATCATTATCCGCTGTATAATGATCTTATAATATTTCATTGACAGTGACATCTGTTGGTAGAAAGATTATTTAAATGGTTTGAAACATTGGTTAGTAAATGATTTTTTCTTCTCGATCGAAAGATTATCACTTTTAGTGTGTTCACTGTCAATACTTGGTGGAAAGGCATTATATTAATAAAAACAATAATCCTTTGTACTTCATTCCACTTTATTTAATATGTCAGGACCGGTTCTATCAGTTGACAATGCTCGCAATGAGCGAAACCGGTCCTGACATATTAAATAAAGTGGAATGAAGTACAAAGGATTATTGTTTTTATTAATAGAAAGATTATCAAATAAAACTAAAAAATATATTTTTTAATATAAAATAAATATGTTGGAAGTTGAGCACTCTAAATGCTAAACCTTAAATGCTTTTTAAAGTAGAGGGATAGTAATGTGACTGACGTTTGAATCAACTCGAAATGGATGGATGCATTTATTACTCTATTAAATAAGTTTACACTGTAAATTAACTTTAAGCTCATACTCATACATCATACCCTTAAAATATGAATATAACAAAAATTGCTGATATAACGGACTTTTAACGACAATGGATACTCCCTAACCAATAATCGTTTGTAATATCGAAGCTTTTCTGTATTAAATTTGAGCGTTTATTAGCAAATGATAATGTGTCATTTCAAAGCATGTCATAACAAGTTATACTAGCAGAATAAAGTTGTAATTCAGTGGCGGTTCTACGTACTAGGCTAGGTGGGCTTAGCCCGACCTGAATTTTTCACCCAAAATGTGTAGAAAAAAAACTTAAGATGGCTGAACAAAAATGAACAGCATTTCGGCCGCTGAAGAAAATAAATACATTTCTAAACGTAACTAACCTTTCCCAAATTTATACAATATATTTGTTTTGATTTTTCTCTGTCAAAATAAGACAATGCTATATCTACCTACAATAATGCTCTCGATTGTGTTTTGTATTACAATTTTAAGCCGAGCAGGCATAAAAAAAGCAATAATCCTTATACATACTTCTCACAGAACAGGCAACGTGACGTCAGTCTGGCGATACCTGCGTATTAATAATAATAACAAAGGCTCGGGCTACTTTAAAATTAGTCCGAGCTAAGACACAAGCTTTTTTGCAACACTCTGTTTACACTGGAGCGCAATCAAGCACGATAAGAAAACTTATGTATTTTATAACCATTGGCCATACGAAAACGTCATATAAACGTACACGACTGCGTCTCGGCAAAAAGCCTGCAGTCATTACGTCACACGGGTTAATTTATAATTGCCCATGCAAACAAAATCACTCGTATCAACCTCTGTTCGTTAAAAAATAAACGTCAGAGTTCGTCGTATTCAGAGACAAGTTGTATTGTATGAAACAAAACACGGTAGCTCAAATTGAAGGAGACGAATTTGAGGTCCAGTTTTTACTATTCTATTATTTCATACTTTCATTAGCTTTGATTTTATTATATAATAATTTATGCTTTACGGTAGTGTCGAAGAATTTGTTAATTTGCTTGTAAATTATTGTATAATGTGAAGTGCAAACACGTACAATTTCGTTAATAGTACACAATACTAAACTTTTCTCTAGCCCATCCAAGATTTTAGGTCACGAACCGCCACTGAGTTGTATGTCACAATAATTCAATAAGAAAGTATTCGGCGGTGCGGAAATTCTTTTAAATGTATATATATATTTTTCTGTATATATATTTTTCTTTTAAAATGTATATACCGTTCCTTTTCATTATAATCTTCGACTTCATTCTGAGGAAGTCAATTCCACCTGACCGAGGTGTGACCGTTGCCCCCAATCTAAAGCTATGCGACCTCAAGTATGCAGACGACGCTGTTATATTTGATAAATCTGTCGAGGGTATTCAAGAGACAATGGATAGACTGCAGAGAAACTCATATCGCATCGGTCTTAAAATCAATGCGAGTAAAACCAATGTACTCTGCAACAGTGCCTGTCCGAACCCACACTACCCTTTGACGAGCGCTGGTCAAAACATCGAAAGAGTCAACGGTTTCAGGTACCTGGGTGTACACATCACGGGAGACGGCAATCCGTGTAAAGAGCTCGCGATCCGATTAGGGATAGCTGGAGGCAACCTTTAACTTAATGCGGAAAGTCTGGGACTCACGGCTGTACTCGGTCAGAACCAAGTTCCTCCTATTCAACGCATGTATCCTGACAGTGCTGCTTTACGGTTGCGAATCATGGCATCTTACGAAAGCGCAGAGTAACCGTATACTGTGCTTCGAAAACAGATGCCTGTGACGAATGCTAGGGGTGAAATGGTCTGACTTTGTCAGGAATACGGAGATAAGAGAGCGGACTAACCAGCCTCTTATTACGTCCAAAATAAAGAAACGGCGGTGGACCTGGCTTGGACACGTGTTGAGGATGCCTGAACCCTGCCTGTCTCTTCTTCCGGCCGGATGGATCCCGGCGTCGTGGAAGGCCACTGATGACTATCCACAGGATGTACTCGGCGGAGTTACGGGACGCTGGGATGACCTGGGAGGAGGCGAGGAGACTGGCTGGAGATAGAGAATTGTGGAGGAACTTCGTGGTGACCATATGCTCCGTATAGGGAGCGGATATGGATTAAAAAAAATATATTTTTACTTTTTTATTCGATTAGTTGTGTGAATTTGTGTGGCTCTAGTTTTGTCTATTTGGGGAGAATCGTATAACTAACAATAGGATAAGATGTTGATTTATATTAGGCATAAAAGTAAAGACTCATATTTAATAACCGAATTATATATTTCGGGTAGTAATTTTAATAATTGTATGGAATCCGCAAATCTTTTACAAGTTTAATAAAATAAAAAATGAATAATATAATATAATATTGGGTCGGTAGAACAGTAGTCAATGCCGTTGGCTTTCGTGATGGATCTTATGGGTCCAAGTTCCAGTACTATCAGTAAGATTTTTTTCGATATACGGATATAAAGATTTGTGTTAAAACGATGTTTAAAACTTCCTTGCATCCTTTCCAATTCTAAAATAACGGGGAGTGCCGAGAGCGGTTAGCTAACCACTAGTACTGTCCTAGCTCTATCCTTATCAAAGTATGTTAACTCGAGAACTGTTATATCGTCGTTACTTTATACAAACGCGTATTTCAATTTATGTCAGTTTTGAGTTTATTGATGTAATGAATTCTGAATTTCAATACACATTTTTTCTTCATGCTTTATTTAATATAATACAAAAACGTTGGAAAACAAATACTTGACCATATTATGTTTGTAACGTGAAAGAGAAGGTGGCATCTATGCAATGGCGGATTACTCCATAAGCGCAAGAGGCGCGTGCTTGGGGCCTCAAAGATTGCATATATTATATAAACCCTTATATTTTAATTTCAGTTTTAAATATTTATTGTTATTCTACGAAGAGGTTTGCAGCACTTTTATGTTATTCGAAAAGTATCGCCTCCAAAATATATTGCGCCTTGGGACTCCAAAGTGCTTAATCCACCACTGCATGGATGGAAAAGTCTATGCTTACTGCCTTATTTACTTCCTCACAAATTTTATGACAAAACTATTATAGTGGTGTTTTATAGCGTTGAATGTTTATGTTGTAAAAAGGAAAAATAAGTTTAATTTATGTGTCTTTGTGAAAATTTTTAATTTTTGAGATACCAGGTTGCAAAAAATTCGCGACGATATTTTTGTCATTTACTCAAAGTCAGATCAAATTATTTACGTCAGAAATGATGAACACTTCAACGAGATGTAATGTGACGTTGTAGAATTGAGATAGAAAAATCTAATAAAAAAAATAAAATACAATTTTTACGATCATATAAATTGCACGTTAAGCGGGAACCTTCTTTAGAGATCTCGGCTTTAGACTAGTTACGTCATTATTACTCTATTATAAATTTTAACTAGATTCAGTCTCAGGGGGACGTTCGGAGCATATGTGACAGAGATAAGAAACTACGGAGGTTTCATATGTTTATGTTTATATGGAAGGCAAGATAGTTGGCAACAGGGAGACTGTGTTAAGCGTAAATTGGATATATGGCATTATGGTATCAATACCAATTAAAAAAGAATAAAATATATTTATTTATTTATATATATATCGAATGTGGCTTGGCAAAAGGATGTAACCCACACATAAATTTCACAAAAGGCACAAATAACGTTTTTGATGATTTAATGCCAAAGTCAAATTAATAAGTATACACAGTCTAATAAGTGCAGGAATACTAATAAAATGTTATTTTATTCAGGGTTGTAGTATGGTATACAAGAGATGACTCCGACTCCAACTCTACCTCCGGAAAAACACTTGACTCCACGACTCCAGACTCCGATTACGTTTCCACAGCCTTGGTTTTATTGACTTGATCTAATATTGATTAGAGAACAACCTTTGAGTCATTTTTTCTAGTTGGTATTTTTACATGCCCTTTTTTTCAAATTTAAAAGCTCAATTTAAATACTAATTCAGCGTTTGCATCTTAGGTATTTTTGGTAGAACGTGTATTAAGGATTGCGTTTTTTTAACTTCCTACAGTCGATATGCCATAGTTAAAGTATGCACTTAGTCATTGTATAAACTAACTAGTCAGTTTACAAATTGTTAATTTCTTACAGTTACAGTATACACGAGAGAACAACTGAGTACTTTTACTAGTTGATGTGTACGTTGAATACGTCGTTAAATTGTTCAAAAACACTATTTTTTTCTTCAGTGGATTAATGTCTAAAACTGAATAAAAAAAGAGTTTTTGAATCGATGTGGGATCTGAATTCGTTTTTTTTTATTATATACACTGTTTTTTTATGGATTCTACCGTATTGTAAACAGTAAAAGCAATTGGGAAACGCTTCACTTTGTCGCCATTTTGTATTTCCATACCATTTCGTGCTTGTAAAATATTCTTTAAAACCATACAATGAAAAGCAAACAAAACTATAATATATGTAGGACAATATGTTGAATTAAGTTTAAAACGTTTTACCAAAAATTTTAGGTTACATTGAAAGGTACTTTGAATAAAACACGTAAAAGTCGTAAAAATACAATTTTTATGACGCGCGTGTACTTACTTTTACCGGACTCTGATTTCAGATCCTATTTTTACGATAGGTATTTTACGTGCTATATTAAATAAAGGTAAAACTTATATTATATATTTTCAGGAAAGGTTCGATGAAATATTCATCATCACCAAAAGGTAGTATACTTTCCTTCCAAGGAGTGACAGAGACATTTGTGGAGTTCCAAGAGTTAGTTATTATACATCACACGACAACAAATACTTTGAATTAATATATTATTTGTATTTCAATAATTAAGGTTAGCAGTATTTAACCTGATCTGTGTCGTGCGATATTAGTATGGACGTGCATGGAGGGCCGTGACTTTGTTAAAAAAAATTAAACCTAATAAATATGTACTTTTTGGACATATAATAATAGTACATCACGAACAATTACCTTATAAATACACGATGGGTCGTTTCCGCCATTATTTTTGGAAAAACATTTCAAAAACGGAAATTACCGCCAAGAAATTATAGCCCTGCTAGCAATAAATTTGAACACAACAAAAAAGCTTTATTATGGATTACAAAACAATATCTTTTAAGTTTAAGTATCACACTATGATTCCAAGAGATGTCACTATATCGACTGTGGAAAGGAAAAAGGACGTAAAAAAATTTACAGGAGACGCAAAAAACGTGTTTTGATGATTTTACGCCATATGCAAATTATGAATTATACACAACCTTGAAGTGCACGGAGACTTCTAAAGTGGTGTTTAATTGACATTATCTAATATTTATTAAAGAAATTGTCTTGGAAAAACCTTTATTTCAGTCTTTTTTCTTGGTTTTAGTTTTTAACAAGGTCACCTTTTTAAACTTAAAAGCTCAATTTAGATACTAATTTGGCATTTGCAGCTTGCATCGTTTTGATAGAACGTGTATAAAGTTTGACACATTGTGATTATCGAAAAAACAACTGTTTTTAAAAAACGGTGAGTTACGTCCTTTTTCCTTTCCACAGTCGATATGCATGATATTTTAAAATTATTAAATACGTTTCTTGTGGCCTTTAAACCGCGTCTCAAATACTGCGCTTAAACACGCACATTTTATATGGCCGGCCCTACGAGCACGAAATTGTATGCCGAGTTAACACGTCCGCGGCAGAGAACCGGTTAAAAGCAACATTGTTAATCAATGCTATCGATCGTTTGCTTTATTCGTCTGTGTTTGCTATTGGTTGATTTTACGTTGATCTTTTTGTCGATTAACGGTCTTCTTCACTACTGGAAGGAGCTGAAAGAACCACGGTGACCCTGGGGAAAATAGGCGAGCCTTGGGACTATCAAAATAAAACGCTTAAAAGATCAAATTTTCATTTCCTGTTGACTAAGAACTATGTATTTGTTACTTACCATTTTCTGCAAGTATGGCGAAGAAATGATGTATAATTGTTTTCATAGAAACTAATAATTAAGAAATCATCCACTCGGGGTGAGAATACTTTACACTGTAGAAATAACAGGAACGAGTGATTACGGCCCACGTCTGGTAAGCCCTGCTCTATAAGCGTAACTATTTGCAGGGCTTACTTCATTCAAAACTGCAAACGGTCATCTTGCCTAGTTAGAGTCTATTTATTGTAACAAGTGCTTAGTCTCGAGTACTAATTGAAATCCGACTGAGAGATTCCAGAGCACGATTTTATAATCCAACTGTCAAGACAAAGTCTATTTTATACATTAATAAACAACAAATTAGTGGTATACATATCGACTGTTGAAAGGAAATAAGACGTAACCCACACATAAAAAATTTGATAGGAGAGACAAAAAACATTTTTTGGTGATTTTTGGTCAAAGACAAGTTATGAAATATATACAATCTTGAAATACAAGAAAATTATCTAATATTAATTAAATATATTTCTTTAAAAAAACCTTTTTTTAAGTTCTCTTTCCTGATTGCAATTTTTGCAGGCCCTTCTTTTTTCAAACTTAAAATGGTACTTAAGGTAAATTTGAATTCTTATTTGGCATTTTCAGCTTACACCTTTTTGATAGAACGTGTATCAAGTTGTATACATTTTGATTATTGAAAAAAAAAACTGTGCGTTACGTCCCTTTTCCTTTTCACAGTCGATATAATGAACTGAAAAAGCTGACAAACACAACGCGAGGTGAGGTAAAGGAACCTTTTAATTTCTGTGATACCGAAATTATTTATCTGTTTTTAATGCTTTTAAAATAATTAAAAATGTACAAAATATTTTGAAATGATCAGATATAAGACAAATACTAAATAACATAATATAAACTACTTAGTATAACCACTAACAAAATTTATAATAGTTTTCCCCATTTTTCTCCGGAAACTTATCTATGAATCGTTCCTCAAAAAAACGCATTATTTATGGTTGTCGCTCTTGGCAACGCGTTAAATGTGCAGTATTTTTGTTATTTTTTCAGTGATTTCTTCTATAATTTTCGATGTTTAGAGTGCTTTATTCCATTATTAAAATAGCACCAAATATTAAAAGGTGACATTGCCAGTGCATTGCGTTTATTGTAGTTTATAATTGTTATTGTGATTCTCATCAAAAGTAAGTTGAGAATAGACCGATCATGACCTACGCATGCCCAATATGGGGACATGCAGGCACGAATCACTTTAAAACTCTCCAGACGATACAAAACGAGACATGATGCATGGTAGTAGACGCTCCCTTGTACGTGCGTAATACTACACTACACAGAGACTTCAAAATTGATCCCATCCCCGATCACAACGTGAAGCTGTCGAAGAAATTTTATGGCGACATGATTGATCATCTTAACCCCTATGATCAAATCATTACTTGGCGATTACATAGACTATCCCCATACGAACAACGTGAGGCCATGGAGGGTCCTTTAGCTCAAGCCGCTCGAACTTCCACCACTTCCTATCTCATCTGCTTGGCGGAGTAAAATCCTGGACAGATGAAAGAGGCATCGACCACAACTAATAAAAAGGATCATACAGACACTGAAAAAAGGAAAAAACAAAACGATAAAAAAAACAGCATCAAAATACACGAGAAGAAAAAGAAACAGAGCAAGAGTTCTTCTGTTCGTAAAATATAAAAGACATTAGCAGCATACGTTGAGAACCAATGTTTTTTTAAAATATTTCACAGGGTTGTGGAGCCGGAGTCGTAAAAAATGAGGGGCTTGAAATCTGTTAAAAAAATATATTTAATGATGTGTATTCAAACAAAATAGTCCAAAGTGTCGACATTGGATGCTTGGCTGATTAAAGATGATCTGATGGAATACATATCGACTGTGAAAAGGAAAAAGGACGTAACCCTCAATTTTCCAAAACAGCTTTTTTTCAATAATCACAATGTATACAACTTGACACACATTCTACCAAAAGAATGGAAGCTGAAAATGCCGAATAAGTTTCTAAATTTAGCTTTTAAGTTTGAAAAAGATGACCTTGTAAAAAATTAAAACCAAGAAAAAACACTGAAATAAAGATTTTTCCGAGACAATTTCTTTGATTAATATTAGGTTACGTCAATTAAACACCAGTTTAGAAGTATCCGTGCACTTCAAGGTTGTGTATAATTCATAATTTGCATATGTCACAAAATCGTCAAAAGACGTTTTTTGCGCCTCCTGTAAAATTTGATATGTGTGGGTTACGTCCTTTTTCCTTTCCACAGTCGATACATATATAAAAGTTAAAATGAAATTATTGAATTTTTTTCTCGTAGTCAGAGTCGTTTTTAATTTTAAAGCTGGAGTCGGAGTTGTCTTTTTTTTTACACAAATCTACAGCTCTGTCATTACTGCTAAAGCTAATGTGCCAAATATTTTTAAATAAGAAAATCTCTATTTTATAATTGCAGTAGAAGACACTTCGCAAACATCGATGTCTAAGATTTCAAATTTAAATAAAAAATATTAATTTAGTATTGTTCTTACTGGGCCTTGAGCCTAGAACGGCCCGATTTCTACGGCAAATCTGACACTAACAAGACCACAAGAGGGCGATAATTATGTTATATGCGATCTTGAAAATGGAGCGTTGATATTATTACTCATATAAGCAAACGGGAACGCAAATGTATCCACTCATTAAAGCATTTTTAATTTTGTATTTGTGTATGTTTGGAATTAAAATTTATCAACACAGGGTCAAAGAAGTCGCCGGGCGAATGAAAATCGTGGTATGGCGACCGCTGCAATACACGATCATAAATTCATTATAAATTTGTGAACACGTCAACTAGCGCCATACGGAGATCACGGACAAACATGTAATCGCGCTTGTTTTTCGTGTTTACTCAGGTTCGAAATTCAAAATATTTTCTGCGAACGTGTTTTTGAAATGAACGGTGACACTTTGAAATGAAAATGTAGATTTTCTACTTCAGGCGTGCAAAAAACCACAAAGAATATTTAAATAATTTCATATGAAGATACTGTAAAACGGATAATTTAATATATTTTTATTTGACGAAATGACTTCACAAAATTTGCTCGATTATAAGAGGCATCACTTTTATAGTAGTGTGTTGACTGTTTTTTTTTTTCGTGGAAAGGTAATATATAAAAAAAGACTTTTTTGAACTTTTATACTATCCATATCCACTATCAATGTGGAGCATACGGCCACATCTGCAATGGATACATCTGAACAAAAGTTTTTCTAGTAGTTTGGCTAATCACTCTCACTGCACCTCATTACTTAAGGATTAGAAAGGTGGGGGGTATTTTTTAGACATCACAAACATCTATGCATTTGAACAGATATATCGAAAAATCGATTGAAAAAATCGGTCATTGAAAAACCATGCTTAACTTTTCCGTTTCTAAGCTCAAGAAATGCGACCCCAATACCAACATTTTCTTAAATATCTATTTTAATATGGGTGATACAATGTTTATAATTAAGGTATTCTTATATCATAGTTTTTTGGACCTTTTGTAGTTTATATAAATACGCGATAACGCTTATCAGCTGATTAGCGCCCGCGATAACGATTGTTCGTATGATAATTTGGAACGCTGAGAACACTCTTCAGTAGTCAATTCATATGTGTGCTGACATGACGTCTTTTTTACGCGCAACTTAAAATATGATTATTTATTAAAAAACCATAGATTTTTATAAAAAAAATGTATGAGGAATGATGCAAAGAGATATTTTTAAGCCCTTGGACTATTTTTTTTTTGAAATTCATAAGAATAAGGCCAATAATGAGGAAACCACTGGGGTCAAAAAAGACCCCCATCGGCTGACAAGTATTTTTCTAGTCTCCGAGCCGCAAGAGTTAAGCAAATTACCAGTTGTCGTAAAAAAAACTTCTTTTGTAAGATTAGATGTTTATATATAATTTGTATCATTCTTAATAAATTATTCACATATTTTTTTTTACCACTTCTGTTACAGTCTAACATTTTTTTTATTGATAACCTGTATAAGTCAATATGTGTTTTATTTTTTATTATATAAAATACATTTTTTTTTATATTTGAAATTGTGCGTGCAGCGATCACAAGAGGTAGAAAAAGTCGGAGAAGGTATCAAATTATCGAAGTAAATAGATTTTGAATTCAAATCATCAATGTTTTACATACACATTTACACACAAGGAGTCGAGCCTTTGACCTCTGAATGAAATCCTTCAGTCAAGGACTTTGCAACCTTGCAAGTCCTCAAGTGCGACATGTTGTCTGAATATATTTTTTCATTCATTTACAAAACAATGCACATACATTTTAAAGTATATTTTATTTGTTATACTTAAGCAATGTTTCTTGAATGTGATCTTTCAACGAAAATAAGTTTCCCACTCATTTTCTAAGCCAGGGTTTTTTTTATCCTCATTGTGGTAACGGGCGCGTTTTAGACCTAGGATAATTGTGGTGGGCGCTTGCCTGACTTCTTCTTCCTGAGCACAATGTGTTTCATTAATTTACTGTATTATTACTAAATTATTTAATACTACATCTATTTAAATTTATATGCCTATGAGGGAATTAACAAATTAAGTTGTGATAAAATACAAAATACGAAAATATCTTAAAGAACAACAAAGCAAAACCTAGCAATTTTGTAATGCTAGTGTGAAATGATTATCTGAATCGTAAACAATTATATTTTTCGTCTAATAATCAGAGCTGTGGAGTCATTAAAAAAACAAACGGCTGACTCCGACTTTGATTTTAAATTTAAACACGACTATGACTCTGAATTCGGTTTAAAAAGATGGTGAAAAGTATTTTTTTGCTGTCTTGAATTAGTCTTCATTTGTACTTGCATATAACAATTTTCTAGTCAAACGGACTTGTTTAATTTCTTATATCAATATTTCATCTCATTATCTCGATAAATAATTTAATAATTCTCCCATGAATAGTTGTTATATAACAAATTATTATTTATTTGTTTCTTGTTTGAAGAGTTTCATTTTTTGAATGACATATACTATTTTTAAAGGCATAAGTCTTAAAAAGAAATAAGGCACTAATTTCAATTTTTATGCACATACAATTAAAAAAAAGGATTCCAAGTCGATAGAATCTTTTTGACTTCACAGCCCTGGTTATAAGAAATTTTCCAAGGGCCCATAAAAAACAGCTACGACGAGGCATGTGATACCGCGAGCACAGGGCTTAAGAACCCATGTTCTGGAGTGTGTAGAATAAAAAATATATTACTACACGAAATACACGTCTTTGAATACAAATCCACAATAAGATTTGAAAATCGTTGTATGAAAGAGTTCATTTTCATAATTGAACCAGCAATACAACAGATAGTAAGTCGTTGATCATTACCACATGGCTGTAGAAACGTTAAAATAATATATTACATTTTAAATCACGTTAAACATTTCAAGAGACTGAAAATCGTGAAATTCAATGTTTTGTAAAAAGATCCATAAATAGAATAGAAATTTCCGAGCGGTTATTGTTTGTATAACACACCAAATATTGAAAACGAATTTGTCAAAAGCGATGAGCTTTTTGATATTATCTATAACGGATTGGGTTTGTTATTCCAATCAAATGTACACAGAGTGCACACATTAGTGGATTTTTTAAAGGTCTTTCGTGATTCGAGATGTTTTTTTTTTTACTAACAACACAGTTACACAAACTTCTTAGAATTACAATGAAAGCTACTCATATGCTTCGTAGAAATTGCAATACCAGATAAACATAGCAGTACCGGTATAAAAAATGTTTCAATTAGAAAAAAATACGGCCAATTGGAAACGCGATACCAGGCGAGTAAATAAAAATCAGTATTTCACAATAAATTAACGACTTTAAAAAATACATCATAATCACAAACGGGTAGTTTTATATAAATAGAGTTATTGATAAGTTTCTTTAAATAATAATACATCTTTGAAAAGTTTATCGATTTTGCAAACTATCATAATTAATAAAACTCTCAGAAGATTTAAAATATTTTATTTCATCGCGGATAATTTTATGAATGTTCGTTTTGGCTAATTTCGAATACCAAAATTAGTGAATCGTTGTTGAAGAAATATTATGAACATCAAGTGCTACGTTATTGCGCGGCCTCTCAGCTGTTTAAGAACATCTCCACGATCTTAAAAGATAATATGATAAGTAGAATAGAACTAAGATAAGATCTGGTAAGTTACTACAAAATCTACCAATCAACAAAGTTTGCAACATTAGATATCCCGATTCATTTAAATAATATGTATTTAAAAACAAAAAACCATGTCTGCTCCCAATGCGGAGCATTTGAACTCCTAATGGAGTTTATCTCAACAGAAGTGTTTCTACGAGAACTGCTTGTTACTCAGTTGCTCAACCTCTCATTTTCCAAAGACAGTAGGAATAGAAAGATAAGGCTAGAACAAGACTAGTGGTTAGCTAATCGCTCTCGATATGCCCCGTTCATAGAATAAAATGGGTAGAAAGGGGGAACTCAAGACATCACATACATCCATGCCTTCGAATAGAAATTCATAAATCGACTGAAGCCAACGACGTTGACCACTCGACCAAACAGGCGGCAATTATACTGTAGGTATAATTTTGTTTTGCAATGTTACTTATAAAAGTGTATAAAGTTATAAATAAAATTGGATAATTTGTATACATTTTATAATAGTATTGAATACATAATTTTATTGTTCAGGTTAATTTTGAATAACGGATGGAATTAAACTACTTATTTGTTGGTTCAGAATGTTCTATTTTTTAATTTCCTGCGTGTAAATCATTTTAAAAAAATGGTGAGCAGTAAGCAGAATTGTTTTTACATCTTAACAGCATTTTATTTCGGTTAAATAATATTATTTGTTTCTTTTAATGACACTGAAATATTTAAAAACATATGTGATTGTATGTTGTTTATTGAGTGGTTTGATACAATTTTGACGTTTATAATAAAGTATTCTATTTTCATCAGATCAATATGCAGACGAAAAAAAAACAGTTGAATAACGTCATAGCTTTTGAACAAAAGTAACGTAAAACAATTAATTCACTTCAAAATAACCAAAATTTGGATCATCTTATTAAAGTTTTATAGCTTGGATCAGGGTTTCTCAACGGGGAGCCACAGCACAGTTTACAGGGGCGTGGGTCTTTTATAAAAAAGGTCCTACGCTGGTAAATTTGGGAAATCCGCAAATTCCTAGGTTTTTGAAATTCTGATTTTCATGGGAGGACAAAACAATGGCACTAGGGCCACAGAAAAATAACGACACTCAGAAGAGTCACGGGCCCAAAGTGAAACACTTGCTTAGATTGTCATTCGGAAATCTTAATGCATTATGTCTTTTATCAGTTAAATTTTAAACATTTTTAAATATATAAAATACTGTTAATAACAGATTGATTGTCATCATTTAGGTTGAGCTCCATCACTGAGATTAACAAAAGAAAAGTATTTAATTGCGCGAGAAGTTGTCCTACAAAAACTGCTGATTTGCTTAAGCATCCTTTGCCCATGACAGTTTTTTTTATTATTAATTGAAATAACGTATGAAAAAAAATCAAAATATTTTATGTGTTACATTTCATCAGCGGCTTTTATTTTTTCGGTCAAATATTAAATTTCCGCCTCTTCTTCAAATACAACGGGAGAGACTTTATTCCTTTAAACAATTTTCACTTTTCCCACGTAAGTATGAACCTATTTCCATAGGGATGGTAATTTATCTTTTCAAATTTCCTGACCGTTAAAGAAAGGAAACGAACGAAATTTACTTAAAGCTTATATTTTTTTTATGTATATACATGGAAGTATTATATAAAAATATGATCATTATTGAGCATCATATAAAAAAGGCATTATCACGCAATTAATCATAGCTTAAAGGGAAGGTTTTTATTTTGAGCTATCAAACATCTGTTTTTCCTCGTTACTCACAATTGTAACCACCAAGGGATTAACGGTCCTTAAAAGTTATTAATACTTGGTGATTGGACCACTGTATGTATAAAAAGACGTTGCGCAGGACTGGAGTTAAATACACTAAAGTGTGCTAAAATAAGAAGATTTTGTCGAAAGCATCTATGAGTGGAAAACTATTTAGTATGACACCGCAAAGACATATCGACTGTGGAAAGGAAAAAGGACGTAACCCACACATATCAAATTTTAATCTTAACAAAATACATTTATAACAATGGAGTTTAGCCAATAAATAGCCAATCCAATCAATAAAGTACTTTAGATGCTTCAAATTAAAAGTAAGAATGGCTTAAAAAACAATCTAAAAAAACATAGGCTTATATTTTGATTAAGAGTAAATAAAAAATCTACCAGAACCGCATCAAGGTACACAAATGATAAAGCGCCCTTCTTGTGTGTAGAACGTATTACACAAACTAAGTTCAATCGAGTCTACGACGAAGTCTTTTACTCCGGGATACCTAATTTTGTTGAAAGACTCTGTAGCAAGGAAATGTCGTTAAGTTTTTCATTACTTTGCCTAAGCAACGCGCCCCCAAATTTATTCAAAAGGCCACGACAAGGTTTTGTATAAGGGATGAAATACTTCGAATATCTGGCAACCTTTTCACTGGCAAAATTACTTAACTTAACAATTATTATTTAATAATGTTAACTTGCTAAAAATTAGTTGGAATAAAGTAGGAATATCAGAATGGGGGGTTCTTTATACAACGCATAAAAGAGGCTGTTTATTACTGAACAGATTTTTATTGGTGGTTTCAAAACTTTACGACAAAACCTTAAGGGGGTGAGAAAATTTTATGCCGTAATGGTAGCGACATCTTTCGACAAGAAAATTTAGTAATCGTTCAATCAATAAAATCTTGTTCGTTTCACTGATTTCGGTATTCTTTATAATTCCTATTTCACTAAATAATTGATGAAAAAAGTAGCGTCCTCAAACGATGATTTAAAAAATAGTTATTCTCAATTAAAATGAGGAAGCTCTTTGAAAACTATTGTATATCAAACACCAAATAAAATAAATATCTTAATACAATCATCTTCATTTTATGTTTTTGTTATAATTTGATAAAAAAGACAAGATTTTTGGGAAGACAAAAAAAATACTAAGAATATTAACTTTTTAGCAGCTGGTGACTATTTCTGTAAACATAAACCAAAATCATTGATTTTGACTTATGATTCTTTTTCATCGAAAGTGCGATTTATAGTTTATTTTCGACGATAAATTTCAATATCAGGATTAATTTTGCGTATTTGGCTATGCGCCGCCTGTGGTCGAGTGGTCAACGTCGTTGGCTACCGCTACGAAGGTCACGGGTTCGAATTACAGTACGGACAGTTTTATAAATTGATTTTTAAATCGATTTATGAATTTCTGTTCAAAGGCATGGATGTATGTGATGTCTTGAATTCCCCCCTCCCACCCATTCTATCCTATGAACGGTGCGTATCGAGAGCGATTAGCTAACCACTAGTCCTGTACTAGCTCTTTCCTTCCATTCCTACTCTCTTTGGAAAAAAAGAGAGGTTGAGCAACTGAGTAATAAGCAGTTTTCATAGAAACACTTATGTTGAGATAAACTCCATTAGGAGCCCATATGCTCCACATTGGGTGCGGACATGGTAAAAAAAAAACAAAAAAATTCGGCTTTGGCATTTGTGCAGATTAAATGTATGGAGCAAGTTAGGGAGTTATATTGAGGACTAGAGTGAGACTTCATTTAATAATTTTCTTTCTGATGTACGTGGTTTTTTAAACTGACATTGATTTTTTACAAAAGAATTTTCTAATAATGACGTCGAATAAATAAATAGAAACGTGATTGGTGAAACAGTTTTTTGGTTTTATTCAGACACTTACTTTTTAAAGTTATGAATTTATTATATTAGACTCGCGAACGTGTGTTCGAATTGTGTCACATAATCGCTTGAGTTTTATTTACACGATTTATAATACAAAATGCATATTAGATAATAAATAGCTTTATTTATAATGCTGTGGTTTACCAGCGCTAATGGAGTTCAAAAAGCAGTTTCAGGAGTGCATTCAGATTTGTAAAATAATGGGAGATTTTAATCGTTTTGTTGAATGGTCTGTCGTACAACATACAACAGATTAAATGCACTATTTAGTGGTTTTAAATTTAAAACTGCCCATATTTTACGTTTCCGCATATTTAGACACTAACGACGAAGGAAAAAGTTAAATAATATGGTGTTTGTATGAAAACTTATGTATAACTGAAAAACTTGAAATTATGAGTTTGTGTAATTAATAAAATCAAACTAGTTTAAATTTTAAAAAAAGTTGGTCGAGGCATTGCTTTTAATATTCTATCAACCGTTTACTGTAAAGGCTTGACGTCAGTGACGTGCTGAGACTTTTTATAGGAAAGTCAAGCTTTTTTTTCGTCAATATTTTTTTAAAATGAAATGTTGCGTGCTTGTTGGGAAATTTATTTAATAACATATTCGGAGAAAAGCAACTAACTCTTTATTTAAAGTTGATCTCTCGTCTTTTAACCTATGAGATACGAGGTTGTTGAAAATCAACTACGATATAGCGAGTGGACACGATTAATCAGACTTAAAAACAACTTAAAAGAAAAATAAGAAAATCTTTTAATAGTTGATGGTTGACAGATACAGAACAGCAGTGAACATAGTCGCAATAAAATTATCACTGTGGAAAGGAAAAAGGACGTAACTCACACATATAAAATTTTACAGCAGGCGCAAAAAACGTGTTTTGATAATTTTGGGCCATATGCAAATTATGAATTATATACAAACTTGAAGTGCACCGAGACTTCTAAGCTGGTGTTTAATTGACATAATCTAATATTAATTAAATTGTCTAGGAAAACCTTTATTTCAGTCTTTTTTTTTGGTTTTAATTTTTTACAAGGTAACCTTTTTAAACTTAAAAGCTAAATTTAGATACCAATTCGGTATTTGCAGCTTGCATCCTTTTGATAGAACATGTATCAAGTTTGAGACATTGTGATTATCGAAAAAAACTGTTGGTTACGTCCTTTTTCCTTTCCACAGTCGACATGCATGTTATACCAACCGTTAAAACAAACTAGAAAGACTATTTGAGTATAAGAATCCGCCGTTAGTTATTGTCTAGCTAGATCCCAATGAATTATTAATAATTATTTGATATAGTAGAAAATAAATATCAAAATAGACCATTTATAATTTCTTAAACGCTCTGAATAAAAAGCAAGAGAGTGAAATCTTCGTTATAGTTGAAATATAATATAACTATGCATTTGACTTGCATTTAACTTGCTTTTATTATAGCCCATAATTTGAAACGATCGCCATTAACTTACCCGCTGAATATTTTGAGTGAGATCCTTCCACTGAATATAATTCATGAGTATTTTACGATCACTGTCTTTATTTTTCATTTCAGACACTAAGCGGTACATCACTTCAACTAGTAAGTTTGCAGATAAGATTAAGTATTGTTTTTGTCAATAAAAGTACACAATTCAGTTCAAGAAATTGATTTGTTTGTCAAGGAGAAAAAGAAAATCACACTATACGAATAAATAAATATATATAAAAAAGAGAATAGTCATTCCTTTATAGCACCAGAAAAATCAGATGCTCTCCTGGATTATGAAAACACCAAATCCAACTCCGATATCGACATTCGGAATGTCAAATACATTTTTTTCCTACAATTCCTGGTTTTAGCAATTATTGTAATATTTACTGACATTATGAATAAGACTTCAATTTTAATTGTCATCGATAAAAGCCAAACAAATAAATTGTAAAAGAATTTTACAAAAATACATAATTTGCAACACTTATTATCTCTTGGACTTGCATAATATATAAACCTTATATTTAATACGTAAAATTTAGGATTTTAACTATCATAAACTATGAAAATAATGTAATTCATTAAATAATACGACGCGTGCTAATACACACGAATAAATCAGTAGATATTATATTTCTATATTACAATCTTTTGGATTGTTTTTAACGATGATTGAAGGATCACAAATAATTTGTTTATTTTTCACAAAAATGTTATTATTTTTAAAATTGTCTGATCTTAATTTATTTTATACCATTAGTAAAATTAGTCCAGATGGCCATCAAAGAGTTTTAATATTATTGATAAAACTGTCAATTCCTGCTATAAATAAACGCAGAATTTTTCAATATGAAGTGATTAGCTTTACATATCGTTTTTAATAAAAATAATAAAACATTTTTAGTACTTTTTCCACATAAAATTTATTAGATCAGGACCGGTTTCGCTCATCGCGAGCATTATCAACTGAGCATTATCATTATCATTATCGCGAGCATTATCAGTTGATAATGCTCGCGATGAGCGAAACCGGTCCTGATCTAATAAATTTTATGTGGAAAAAGTACTAAAAATGTTTTATTATTTTTATTATAATGCCATTCCACCAAGTATTGACAGTGAACACCTTAAAAGTGATATCGTTTTTATTTAAAAAGCAGTTGGTTGCTGTCACTTAGTTTGTAGCTTAAGTCTGTGCAAAAAACTGATATAACACTGCACGGGACAACAGTAAAACGCTCATCGTTTTATCATCAACATCAATAAATTCATTTTTATTTAAGTAAGGATCTCGATTGTGAAAAACATCGGACGCCATGTTTGAGTTTTCATTTTGAGAACGGCTGATTGCTGTAATTAAATTTATAAATGGCCGCACTTAAATAGTGCTCCCTAAAAGATTTTATAATGAAATAAAAATTCCTCTAGAGAGATATGCTTATCGTTCAAGCTGGGAAAAAAATAAAATATTTACTCGCTGCAAAAGGGTGGCAAAAGATTTAACGATCTAAGCTTTCGTTATCGGAGGGTTTTTAAAGTGTTGTAAAAACGATATTTTTAAGGAATATAACATAACTTGTAAAAAATATTTACGATTATAATCATTCAAATAACTATAGTACTTTTGTCTACTGTTTTATTACTGAACGCGAAATTAATAAATGTAATGAAAACGATAATTTATAATCAATTTTTTTTATCAATGTAGAACATATGCCCTCTTAATAGAGGTATCTCAACATAACGTTTTCCACGATAACTGTGTGCTACTTAGTCGCTCAACCTCTATTTTTAAAAAGAGAGTAGTAGAGATTAAAGGATAGAGCTAGGACAGGACTAGTGGTTAACTAATCGCTCTCGTTACGCTCAGTTATCAAAAAATCGGAAAGGGTACTTTTAGACAACACTTTTTTTTAAGAGAGTAAAGATAGAAAGAAAAGGTTTAGGACGGGAGCAGTTGTTTGCTAATCGCTCTTTCTAAAACCTCTTATTTTAAAATTAGAAAAATTGGAGAGAATTTAATGACATCCCAAACACCCATGTTTAAAAAAAAAATCAATAAATCGATCAAAAAATGCTGTTCGTACTGCGACCCGAACCCGTGAGATACGGCACGTAAGCTCACACCGCTAACTGCTACACCATAGGACTCTTCTTCGCCAACAGTATAAATTAAGTTTTGATTGAATACATTTAATTTTTGAATTTCAAAAATAGCTGTCCTATTTCTATTGATATATTTCTTATTTAAGAAAAAATATTTGACATTACAGCTTACGTCAATGCGTCAAATATTTTTTAAGTTGAAAGATCATACGAGATATACTCGATGAGAATTTTTTAAAGTCACATGAGATTAACTCAAGGAGAATTAAATCATAAACACCCATGTCTTAGATCTCAATTTAAAATTGAAAAAATCCAATTTGACATTGAACTTACCGGGAATCGAACCCACACCCACCTGATCGGTAGATCAAACTCTAACCAACTAGACCACAGCGGGCGGGATTTAAAATCACATCGGCGTCATATAGAAAAAGTATATTAAATTTGATAGCTATACAATTATAAGTTCTGTGTTGTATTAAGATTATTATATATTTAAAAATTTGCGAGACAATTTGTTCTTGGGGAATCATTAAAATTGAAAATAGTTGAAGGCACTTTTTCTTAAAACCCCAACAAACGATTTTGGAGAGGGCACGTCCGAAAATCTAAATTGTAATCTAAATACCTCTCGGCCCATTACAGGAATTTATTTTGGAGATCTTTAATGCGATTTTGCTAACCGGAATTAGGTCACCGAAAAGGGTATTTATTCTAGAATAAATAAATACCCGCAAATTTGGTGAGTTAATATGTACGTAATTTTGGAATACAAGGTTTCATCCTGAAGTCGTAGCTCTTTGACTTTGCTGTACAGGGATCACACGATCAAAACTCTGAATGTTTTTTTTACATTATTTATTATAACTTTCTTTTGTGTGCGAATTTTCCTATGTATATATTGACTAGTAATGTTAGTTTCAGCTTTTATTACTACAATTAAAATTCACTTGGACTAATAAATGTATGAATTATGTTAATTAGAGTTAAAGTGAGCGAAATGGTATTTTAGAAAAAAAATATAGATGCGTTGTTATATCTACACATTTTAAAGTATCGTAAATTGGAGTAACCTCAGTTGAAACACATTGCAAAAGTGTTATATATGTAAAATAAAAATATGCAATCCACCAAAACACCAAGTGATTGTACTTAAAAGTCCAAGAAAAGTTTTTCTGTTTTACTATCATAGTTGGCTCACTTCATCTCTAGAGGGCCTTATATGGCTGTAGAGTCGGCTTTGGTTAATACTGTACTAATTCACACTTATTCTCTTCATTCTCTTAGAAAAAAAATGTTTGAACGACTGAAATACTTCAAGCTTAAGAAAAACAAATTTAGTGTTATAATATATCTAGTACTATTTAGGCCCATTAGAGGTGAAGTGAGCCAGCTAGTAAAATGATAAAAAAAATCTTGGAATTTTAAGTACTATCACGTCTTTGCTTGGCGCTTTGGCGGATTGCATATTTTTACGTAGATGACACTATTGCAATGTGTATTAACTGAGCCTTCTTCACTTTTACGATACTTTAAGACGTGTAAAATATTACAACGCATCTAACTTTTTTTTTTCTAAAATATCTCTTGGCTCACCTAACCTCTAATGAGCTCATTTAATATATTGTTTAATTTAAATGACGATCAATGATTTTATAAAACCATGTTTTATCGAATGCAATATGATTTATATTAACATGTACCACAAACCCTGTCACGATGAAATTTCGCCGACAGCACAATTATAATAAATTCAGAGAATATATATTCTAATACATTATTTGAATCGAACAATTTTCATGAAATTTACCGAAACGTACCGGAAATTGTACAATTACACAGAATTGGTTATATTATTTTATAGATACAATAAATAAATTTACGTATTTTGAAACCACACATAGCTAAAATTTACTAATTAATTGCTCAAAACGCAATAAGCGTTAATTTATTATTATAAGTGGATACCTATATTTTATTCCATTAGTTTATAGCAAATACTTTTATAGCCTGCTCTGTATTGTCGGCACAAAACGTCAAGTCGAAAATGCTTATTTTTAAATAGGCAAGTGATGTTAATCGATTGAATAGTCTTGTGTTTGGTAGAATTTCATTTAAATTACATAAAAAATATCACATATGCAATATACATTTCCTTAAGTCTAGACTCTAGATCAGTGTCTACCAAACTTTTTTACTCCACGGCACACTGGCGAATGAGATTTGTTCTGCGGCACACCAAAAAAAGACACTTTAAAAAGGAATTGACTTTTAAAAAATAAAATTTGTCGCGCCGATCACTATGTACAAACATGACAAATACTTAATTAATTGATTTGGCATTTACTTGGTAGAACTCCATTATAACAGATTAGAAATATCAAAGTATTTTAGTTCTACAGTTTTTAATAATTTTATGCGTTGATAGCTATTTCGGCTTTCGCCTTCGTCAGATCTATATTATATATGTTTTATCAAAATGATTTAATCTGAAAATGCCGAATAACTATATAAGTTTAGTTGACCAGAAAAAAGTTTTGATTGAACAATTTATTAAATTAATATTAGGCTGTCAATAAAAACCCAGTTTATCAGTCACCGTGCACTTCAAGGTTGTGTTGATTTCATAATTTGTATTAGGTCTATATCATCAAAAAACCTTTTTTGGTCTACTGTAAAATTTGGTATGTGTATGGGTTACGTCCCTTTTCCTTTCCAAAGTCGATACGTAATTTATTTACAAAAAATAAGGGCGCTATTTGAGACTCTGCGTAGGGGCGGCACATAGCCTAGGAACGTCACTGCATAGTGTTGACACCTGTATTTACGTAGCACAACAATCATTTGGTATGGTAAAATTTACATTTCACGTGCGTATTAAGTTCTCCGTTATTGCACCGTCGTGCATTCCGATATTAAAAACGTTGGCTGATCGATCGAGAAAGAGTCGGGCGGCTTCCTATCGCGTCGGGGTTCCCCGTACTAGGGCATCCAATCCCGGGATCCCGTTCAATTTTCTGATCCCGAAATTCCGGGATTGATACGGCTGCGATTCTGGGATTTCGGGATTGAGAAATTTTGACCAAACCCCGAAAATTTACACGAAATTGGCAAATCGAGAATTTCATATTCCTCGTTGAGCTAAAAAAAAAAACGAGGTTTTGCGATAATCTAGGAAAAAGTATGACAAATCGAGGTTTTCAAATTCCTCGGTGAGCTAAAAAAAAAAAACGAGTTTCTGTGAGAATCTGGGAAAAGGTATACCAAATGGGGGATTTCAAATTCCTCGGTGAACTAAAAAAAAACGAGGTTTTGTGATTATCCAGGAAAAAGTATACCAAATCGAGGATTTCATATTCCTCGGTGAGCTAAAAAAAAAACGAGGTTTTGCGATAGTCTGGGGAAAAGTATACCAAATCGGGGATTTCAAATTCCTCGGTGAGAAAATCTCAATCCCAAAATCCCGGGGTTGGTAAAAGGCTCCGGGATTGGATACCCTACCCCGTACATCCTACTCGACGGAAGTGACGCGTTATTGTGCGCACTTTACGCAACGATGCACTGCAGGCTTGGTATTAAAAATAAATGTAGCATTGCGATTTGCAACTTTTTATTGTACAGGAAATGTTTACTACTTGAGTAAGTACAATTGTAACATGGTCTTTATGTAAAGTCTTGTTGGGACCACATTTTAATCAATCCCAAAGCATCCGATTTTGGTGTCGAATAGTAATCAATTATAACGATAACGTTATCAATTAACAGTTACTGTAACAGTACGTTAATCTTCAAAAGATTGATGACCAATGATTCTTTTAGACGACTTAGCGCACCATACTTTTAATGCGTTTAAAAGTGACTGATGAACAATTTGAGGCATATCTTCTAGGGCATCCAATCCCTGGTCCTTTCCCAGGATGATCATTCATTCACTATAAAATCGTGTCACAATTGTTTGAGATTCTCGGAGATTTTCAGAATTCACAATTATTTAGGGATGTGGGTTTTCGGTATCCCGGGATTGATCATTGGAAACAAGTCCCAAATTGATGGATTTTAAAATAGTAAACAACAGAAAGGGAAACACATTAAGTCGATGACTGGTTTCAAAAATTGTCGCTCGCCTGTAGATTTCAGAAACCTGATAATTTACAAATTTCCTATTTTAAAAAAAATGTGTGACCCTTTTTTTAAGCACCATCCTTTCAAAAAGTAACAATTTTTTTTAATGTGATTTAACGAATTTTTAATTTGTTATCCTTGATCCCGAAATCCCGGGCTTAAAACTATCACAATCTCTGGATTTCGGGAAGAAGCTCTTGCATCAATTGAATTTCAATGAAAACAAATACACATTTCTATGCATAATTCTCCACAAAGTGAGTTGGCTTCCGCGGTAGATCTCACGGGTTCAAATCCTAGCATACCACAAACATACTTTTTTAAATCGATTTATTGACTTCCCTCACATCATTCAAATCATAAAATAACGACGAAACGAGAGCGATTGTTGAGTTGAGATACCTCTTTCAGAAACCCACTTGATCCACATTAGTAGCGGATACGGATGCAACAAAAAAAAAACATGTTAAATACATTTTGTTCATTGTATCAGATTTCTATTATATCGAAGTTCTAGTGTTATTAAAAAAATCTTGAATTTCGGAAATTCCTACTTAGTTGACAATTTTTAAGCTTACGCCAATGCGTCAAATACTTTAAGTTGAAAGATCATACGAGATATACTCGATGAGAATTTTTTTAAAAGTCACATGAGATAAACTCAAGGATAATTGACTTCACAAACACCCATGTCTTAGATCTCAAATTAAAATTGAAAAAAATCCAATTTTGACATTGACCTTACCGGGAATCGAACCTAGACCCGCCTGGTCGGTAAAGCAAGCTCTAACCAACTAGACCACAGCGGGCGAAATATTTCCGTCTTAATATTCTTCCCTTAACCTTCAACTAAATAGGTTGAAATAGGGGTGCTTTAGTTTCATCTTAATTAAAACAAATTGTTTATATTAAAAGTTTATTAAAAAATACAAAAAGAAGGTGTATAATGCTACTGAATCTTTTTTTATATATAAAAAGGGCCATTTCAACATTTATTTTATAAGCTGAGAGCTTAATTAAAAATGTATAAAAAAAATAAAAAAATGTAGCTTAAATTTAAGATGAACCTAAAAACTATATAGAAATGCCGCATGACACTCGCGCCGTATCTAACCTATACAATAAAACAAAATCACCCACCTTAATTTTGGTCGCGATATAATCGAGATTGAAAACGTTGTGGCAGATGACGTCGTGTTTTTAAGAATAACCGAAATGATGTTTACTGTGATAAATTAATTGTATAACTACTTGATTGTTGTAACTAATTAAATTGTATATAATATAGATATGTATTATTTTGGAACAGTTCAAAAAGTGCTTTAGTGCAATATTGTTTTTAAAAATATTTTTAATAATAGAGTTCCGACGAATGCTATTTTGTTTATATTAAAGTAAAGTTGAGCTGACAATTTGTCGTTTTTTTTCTACTGCTTTTAATATTAAATTGTATTATGTTTTTTTTATTTATTGTGAAAGTCTTAAATTTATGCAATGTTAGCTAAATAAATAAATATTAAAATTTCATCGTTATCGAAAATGATGGTTAACTCAAAACAAGTTTTTTGGAATTGACGCCTTTTGCCAGTATACTGACAATTTTTTTTCAAATAGGAATATTTTCTTGAACTATTATTGTGTCTAATAGCGTAAAAATCTTTAATACTGACAATAAATTTAATTTAAAAAAATACATTGATCTCAGTTTGAACAAGTGAGACTTTTTACATCCATGCCAGAATGCTTGTAAGTGGTAATTTCTTAATAAAAAAAAACTTCAATATTTTATTACATTATATAAATATAGCCCAATGTCAAAACTGCTTTTCAATGCGATGTCTGTGACTTAGATGCTCACCGAAGCATCGATTTACTGCGAATATCTTTGAGCCAGCCAAAAGCGCTAGATCAAAAAATATTGTTGCATTATTCAGAGACTTTTTATGAAAATTTTCGACTCCGCGAAGCAAAAAGGTGAACGATGTGGCGAGCTTGCGCTCCGACATTCATTTGCATTAGTCGATTAACTTGACGTCAGCCACGATCACAGTTATGCTGGTTTGTTGACTCGATCAAGGGATCACGGTGTATTTATTAGATATATAAAAAAAACAGTAAAATATGTTTAATTCACACAGAACTTTTTGATTACAATTTTGGAAAGATATAGTGAATGGTATAGCAAATACATAACAAACAGTGGCGGGTAATTCATAAAGTTACAGGACTGCATCAAAACGATGGTTGCTACGTAATTTTATATTAATAAAATTCTTATCTGCGTCTTGCAGAAGCGCAGAGATATCTTTTTTTTTCATGCATGCTCATTATTTTTATTTATATTTTTTATAAAATTATTACCCTACCAACGAAATTTTATTTAAATCCCTTAAAAGCAAAAATGAGTATCGCCAACTTACTGGCAGAAATGCGTTAGTAACGACGTTGACAAACATGAGTTAACTACTCAGTGAGATTTTTAATGTTTCTGATGCTTTTTTGAAGAATCTTAGTTTTAAATTGTTTGTTATTCAAAAGTGTATGCCACCGGAGAGAGCTTTATTTAACAGTATTACCTCAGATTTAGACATATTTCACGTGTACGAGAGTGAGTTCAGAGAAATACTTTGTGTACTCATGTGTTAATGTTGACTTTCTTACCAATTTCTATCGTTAATTTTTTCTACATTTTTTCTAATTATGTTATGTTATTTCTTTAATAGCAATATCGATAAACTTGTAATTTGTATTTTTTTTCTTATGTACTTCAAAGCCAACAAACTGTCTCTACCTATTTATTTCTTACTGCATTCGTGCATGAATCTATTTTTTTTTATAATAATAATCTATGTACCAAAGAAACTCGATGCTAAAAGTTTTATTCTTAAATTCAATTTGTTGTTACTCAGAACTATCAAATTTTCAATTAGATTTTTTTTAATTACAATGTTACTGAATCATTTTTTTGTCGTATTTTCTGAATTTCATAAATAAAAATAAATTTAAGGGATTTCTGTGGCAGACTGTCAAGACCGTAACAAATAAAAAAAGCATATTTAAGTTTACTGCCAAAATTCATTAAGTGACAAAATGTTGATTCTGATATAATCAACTTCAAAATTTTAACTACATATTATCGATTAATGTAAATTTAAATAAAAACTAAGTCTTTTGACTTGTATAATCTAAAAGTTGCCAAAAATATTAACAAATACTTATACCCTCGATTTAAAAACAGTTTTAAAAAGTAAATTAAAGCACTTAGTGAAATTTTGCACAACTCGTGTAATAACAGTTTCGTAACAGTGACTTCTTTACTAGGAAAGTACGTAGATTGTGATATCTAACACAGTTTTGATCGATTTATCACTTTATTACTTCTGGTAGTAAGCCGACAATATGTAAAATATATACACCGGGAGTGGACAAAAATAAAAACGAAATAAAACATCGAAAAAAATGGTCAAATTATTGTACAATTGTAATCACTGAAAATATGGCAAAACTGCAAAATCAAATAGCCGATAGAACTAATTTGATAGTTGCCATCTAGCAGTCGTTCAATCAACTCATTCTGATCGTACAAGATGGAGGTAAATCGTTTGAACATAACAAAATGGCGTCGTAGCTATCACAAAAGAGCCAAGACATAATCTATGACTTACAAATTGATGACGCTCCGCGGCCATAGCGTTTTTTTACGACTTGAAGCCGTGTTCCAACCCTTCTACAATTTATTTGTTGAGGTGGCTATTTTTCTGAGCTGTCGCGTTGTAGCGAATGAAAACGGATTTTGGCGGGAATTTAAAGCGAGCACCGGGGCTCGGATAGTAGAGTTGCAAATCGAAAAAAAATACATTTTATAAGACGTGAGGCAATATTGCCCGTCCTACACTATATATTATAACATTGTTACGAATTTATGAAGCATTACATATGCTGAATTTTTAACGAATAGAAAACAGTTTTATGTGTTGCCACTTTCAAATTGACTGGGATATAGTTGAATGGCTTTTGTTAGTTTCTTTGGTGAAAGTGTTCATGGGATACAATCCCAGGGTTGTAAGATTCATATATTGATCTATGAATTTTTGTTTGAAAACATGGATATCTGCAAAATTTATAATTATCATACTAATAGCCACCCATATCTTAATTTTAAGAAAAAATATTTTAGTGCCGCAAAAAATGCCAAAAAGGGCCGCGAATTATGCAGCACTGATTTAAGAACTTTGTTGTCATTTAGTTTTAATATTTATTACAAATGAAAAACGTCTAAAATATCCTTACCTGCAGCTCAGGAAAGCTCTGCCTGACAATCAACGTCCATAGATTATACAGCACACAGCCGGTCAGAAGCCATAACCAATAAAAAAAGAAGTTTTCATCAGGATTGACTACGGTTCTTGGTGGTCGTGGAGTTCGCCTTCGTCTTCTTCCTGATGATGGAGCTCCGTTGATTCCTCCGCCACCACCGCCGCCTTCCGATCCAGTATCTTCCACCTGGCAAATTAAAAATGTAGAAACTATATAGTAGTGCTTGTTTCATTTATTATAAATGTGTTTGAAGAGAGAAAATAAGTAGGTACTCAGACTAATAAATATTTTTTTAAAACTCTGAATGTTAAAATGACGTAACTGTCTTTAAGAAATATTGTTTTTACACTCTTCGACTACGTTGTTGATTGAATGGTTTAATTTAAAATATGTCTATAGTAAACATCCCTACTTTTTGAAAACACAGGTGAACTTAATTGTTAAAACTCATCTTAATAATAAACAAAATGTAAATTATTTTAGTCGGATCTTTTGGCGCTGCGGTTAGCATTATTGGCTTCCTTTCCAGATCTCACAAGTTCGAGTCCCAGTGCGAACAGCATTTTTTCGATCGACTTATCGATTTCCGTTTCAACGCATGAGTGTTTGTGATGTCTAAAAATTAACCCCCCCCACACTTCCGATCCTTTAATAACATGGGAGTAATAAGAGCGATTAGTTTAGCCTTCTAACCCTACTGCGCTTGTTGGATAGTGGTTGAACGACCGAGCTACAAAAAGTTCTTGTATACAAATTTCTGTTGAGATACCTTCATCAGGAGGTAATTTGCTCCATATTAGGAGCGAACGTGGTAAATATAATATACTTTAAAACGAGTTTCGAATGAGAGGAAAATCCCGAAAATATAATAAATCGCCTGTCCATTTAAAATTCAAAATTCAAAAAAGACATTATATGTACTTGGCAAGTGATCATTAATTGCATCAGTATGAAATCACAAATACACATGTCTTCGAACAGAAAACGAACGAAAAAATGCTGATTGTTCTGGGAGTAGAACCCGTAAAATCCGCCGAGGAAGCCAACGACGTTACCGTTGCCCCACAGATCCGATAAAATACACCCACCGAAACTTTATAAGCCTAATAAACCTATCCCTCGATTTACACGGTACTTTTTTTTTTTACACGTTTTTGCTTTTACGCGGTTTAAAAAAGTGAAAACTTGAAAATTTTAATTCTTCATATTCGTAAGTAAAAAACGAATACATAATTTTTAATAACGTGTTTTATATCTTGAATAATATTTGTAGCCTTATTATGTCGAAAGAAGTAAAAAGAAAAGTTGTTTCGTTAGCAAAAAATAAAAATATTGGATCTTTTACAAAACGGAGAAAGAGTAATAGATGTAGATTATATAGCATTAATGAAGCTACAATAAGAACCATTAGTTATTTAATTAATAAAAGAATACGTATGTTTATACTATGTATTTAAGAAAACACCCAAATTATGCGTTTTTCGTGTACTTTTTGATTTACACGGTTTTACATTAAAAAATATACAATTTCGATTTACACGTTTTTATCAGGAACCTATCTACCGTGTAAATCGAGGGATAGGTGTATATAAAAATATCTAGCCGTTTATTTGATATATGAAATATACTTTTTCTACACCTTCTCCGTATTTAAACAATTTTTTTAAAAAAAATTAACTGTGTGTACTTATGTACGCGCGTCAGAAGCTATACTTCTTTGGAATCGTTAAAAATTATAGATTTTGTAAAAGTTTTCACTAATTTTAAGACTCTTATGGCTTTTTAGCGTGACTACGCACTTGGCGTGTTAAAAATATGGCATTGAGCGACAATAAGCATTAGGCAAATAAGTAACTCAGTATAATGGGAAGAGTTAATTTTAATCGTGTGTTATTAACGCCAGACGAATAAGACCTTATACGTGTAGTTAAATAAACACTTTAACTCTGTGCAAACGAAAGGAGATCATTAGGTAAAAGTGGGACTTCGCTCCGATTTTGCGCTCTTTGTAAAACATAATAAACAATGACTCTTATTTAAGTTTGCCTTTATTAACACTTGCGAGACACGTTGCATATTTTTATTTTTTTATATTGTATAATATAAAACAGAAAACACATGTGTTTGTCTGTCCGTCACAAAAACTCCTCTTAAACGGTAAACACGTCAAAAACGTTTAAAATTTGTCACGTCATTCTGGCTGCCATTTCAAAATCAACTGTGTTTTTTTCAACTTTCAACTATCAACTTAAAAAAAATTGATATCATCCATATCGGACAAACCCGGTTAATAAATATTATAGAACAGCTTGGTATTGAATATAGTTAAATGGTTAAGATCTACAAATAAGATAAATAATAGCCTAAAAATGAGAAACTAAAAAAAAACTTAGGAAATAACACGATAACTACATGTGTCAAAATATTTTTTTATATATATGTTTTTTTATTTGAAAAATGGCCGAAGAACACTTTATAATAAATGGTATTAATAAAAACACAATAATCCTTTGTACTTCGTTCCACTTTATTTAATATGTCAGGAGCGGTTTCGCTCATTGCGAGCATTGTCAACTGATGTTGTCTGAAGCAACTGTAGCATTGTCAGTTGACAATGCTCGCAATGAGCGAAACCGGTCCTGACATATTAAATAAAGTAGAATGAAGTACAAAGGATTATTGTGTTTTTATTAATATAATGCCTTTCCACCAAGTATTGACAGTGAACACTCTAAAAGTGAATAATAAATGGTATTAATTATAATGTCGTTATAAATATTATGATGGACAAATAAAAAATAAAAAGGACCCACAGAGACTAATAATTATCTATTTAGGGAAAAAGACCGATAGGCGATAACATGTTTTGATTATAAACAGTTATCGTAATATTTATCATGTTCATCAATCAATATTCAGAAAATTATAAAATTACAAGCCAAATGCAACGCATGTATAGGTCGCCGATTGTTTAACACTATTTTGAATTTTTTTGAACTTCAAAGTGCTTTGAAAGTTAGATAAATATTGTGATATAGGTCGTGACCTATATAAATATTCCTTATAAAAAATAAACGGAAACCGTATGATATACAATATTGCAATAACTGAGAAAAGCTCTCACCGTTTCTTGAGTTTCCGGTATCTGTCGCGTGGAGAACCGTTTCAGAAAGGAATCCTCTCTTTTCAGCGGAGGCTTCTTCTGTATCGTAGATATGGCTGAACTCAGCTGGACTGTTGTTCGAAGCTTCATCCATCGCTGGTTTGACTTGGTCCTGCATTGAAACCATTATTATAAGTCATATATCATTAATAAACAACATTTAAGGAGATTTAGTTTACAATAAAAACGATATCAAATATGTTAATCGAAAAAGACTGAAACAAAAGATAAATGAGAGATTCATTGACACGAAAATGAATAGGTGAATTATGTTAGTAAATGTGTAAATTAAAATATCTTAAGATGTAATATTAAAAAACACACACAATTTTAGAGCAGTGTTGTTTCTCTGTATGCTTAAATGTCTCTACAACGTACACACTATAGTAGACTAAGTAAAGGGTGTGATCCATTTTGGACACCATAGCTAAGAGGGTGCCATTGTGAATATCCAAGGTAAAAAAGCGGGGTGATAAAACTGAAATATACAGTTCTCGTTAACTATCATATCTAAACCTATCTATTTTCTCTGATATTATTGGTTCTCTCAAAATCAGTGGATTTTTAACAATTTATCGCCGGCACGTTTAATGTCAAGTTGCGTAAATTTTAAATTAAACCTTTTCCAAATTGTCAGTGTGTTGATGGTACTCAAGATTTGGAGAATATTCTTTAGGACTATCCGACTATTTCAGTTAAAAGATATATTGTTTTTATCCTGTAGAAAAAAACCACGAAGGTCTGTCGTGAGACGTCTAAACCTAGTCTCCGGAAAATTTCTACCAATTCATAACTTTTGCGACTTCTTTTGAATAAACGATTTCTTTACCTGCTGCTCATCATTTAATTCGTTGTTAACATATTTTTTAAAAGTCTTATTACCACCATAATATTAATTGCTAACTATTTAAACATTTTTTATTGTTACTCATCAGATATGCATGAACCACAAGTAAATATTTGATGAGATATTTTACAATAAAAACATTGAAATTTAACGTTGTTAGCTTAACCACCTGTTATAGTGATGTAATTTTCTAATTAAATAACGAGATTCATAATATCAATTCAAATGAAATTCATTTGTTAGATCTGTTTTGAATTTAAAGTGAAGAAATGGCGATTATCAACTAAATGTGCTACAAATGTGTGGAACAAAAACGGCAGTGTCCATTATAAAACGATGCACCGTCATTTGTGATTTCGTACAATGCTATCTTCGTATTTTACGATTGCTAATTATCGAAGTTGGTGAAGACTACCGTATTTGTTTCGGACATGTTTAAGATGTTTTTTTAATTGAATGGTATTTGAGTGTCAATTTGTCAAATACTAAAAGGAGCAAAATATGAAATAAATAATGTGAATTTGAGTTAGAAGAGAGAAGAATAAGAAAGGTATCCTCTAAGATCTTCTATACACCATATAAAATTCTCTAACACACACATACATAATCACCTAACTGTAAAAAGACACTATCGAGTCTAAGAGAAAAAAAATATGAAATCACAATTCTTCTAGCAAAAATCTAACATTTATTCTCTTCACGTTGGTAGCATACGATTTCTTCAATGTCTCTATTGTTTGAATTAAATTTTTCATGCCGTTTTAACAATTGAAAACACTAAAAAGATTGTCTACAGAATTAGTTTATGTCACAAAAAGTCCATACCATGTTATAACAAATATTATATTTCACAAAAGAACGGAATTTTATTAAATATCAATGCAAAAAAAAAAACTGAAATAAAGTGTATATAATGTGGATTCTGTTTCTTTTGAGTAACACAAAATAATATATTTTTATAATTTGCTTAAATTTATTTTTTACTTAACATTTGTCCCTATTATTTAATTAAATTTTGAAACCTCGGCTTTTAAATTCATTTATTTAAAAAAAAACATTTGAAAGCATATTAAAATCAATCTAATATTTATGAAATAGATATAAACAACTTATTTAAATTGAAAATCTGAAAGTTATTTATGTTTTAATAATGTAAATTTTGAGTCATTAATTTTAACAAGAATGTTTTTGCTAAGCAACAGATTTTTTGGAGTGAAAAAACATATTGTTACAATAAATATAGCAGAATAAAACTAAAGATACTTTTATTTGAAAAATAATATAGATTTCAATAGTTTTTTACCTCCGATGAAAATTTTTCCACCATAAATGCGTCTTTATTTATTTGTGTGCAGTAACAAAATCACAGATACTATCAGCTTCACAAAGAAATATAATTGGAAAATGCTTTATAAAAAAACTGCTTTTTTCAAAACAAAATATAAATTCGTATTTACTTCATAAAAAAACATCAGATAGTGCTTTTGTTTGAGTTTCAATTTTGCGAAAATATATTTAAAAATGTATCTAAATCTCAGTTCAGATTGTTACAGGAAAATTGAAATGTCTATTTAAAAAAAACATGACTTTTTTATAATTTGTATCTATATAGAACTCATTCTCTATTTGTAAAAGGGAAGTATAAAAAATGTAAAATGAACAAAGAAAAATAAAAAGTTAGTTTCATTCAAATTTCTCAGAATAAAAATATTTCTCTTTCACATAAATAAGTTTTCAGTTTTTTGACAATAAAAGCAAGATTTTTTAAATATTACTTTTCATTGTTTTTTTTAAGCTTGTTATATAAAAACCGTGTAATCTATGCAAAAAAAATAAGTATTTCAACAGCGCTCATTTTAAACAATCAGATATATCATACTAAAATTTGTTTGAAGATTTCCAATTGTAAGAAATATAAATAATCAAGTACAAACGAACTCCATAATATATTTCACCAAAATTATATAACTTACACTAACATTATAGAAAAATCTGTAAAGAAAAACATCTAAGTACACACATAATCGTTTAATTACGACACACAGTTGCTAAAAAGAATCGAAGAACAGAAAGTAATGTTTCGTTAAAAATTGTCAAGAAATATAGTTCTATATGTTTTTCAAGACTTAGAATCTATTAGAATAACAAACCAACTCTATGTATATATAGTAAGACACACATCAAAAAGGCACAATAAATAAAAATATTTAACATTCACGAAAAATCTGAAAATAAAAGAAACAAATCTTAGTCAGAATATGTAATTAATTATAAGAGTCGAAAAAAATCTAGTTAAAAAATATTCTCAACAGTTTTGTCACGAAATGTATTGTTTAAATACAAAAAAAAGTTATTTTGGAATGACATCATATTCTGATTTTTGTTAATCACCTGATGTTTTGTAGGATTTCGTGGATTGTATAGTAATTAAACATTGTGTTGAAAAAATATATAGTTCATATAAACCACTAACAATGATAGCAATGATATTACCTCATAACAGTAGTTATATGAGCCCATCGGAGGTAAAGTAAACAAAATATATTTTAGAAAATGTTACTATTCTACACATCTTAAAGTATAGTAAAATTTAAGTAACCTCAGTTAATACACATTGTAATAGTGTTATATCCGTAAAGTAAAAATATGCAATCACCAAAACACCAAATAAAGTCTTGATTGTACTTTTAATTAAAAGTCCAAGAAGAAGGTTTACCATTTTACTAGTTGGATCAGTTTACGTCTCGAGGAACCGTATAATATATTTTTTCAATTGACGAAAACGCGATAACAAACTATACATGTATTGACAGTCAGTTAATCGGTAATTGGCAATTAATTAATTGAAACCAATTACATTAGAATTTGTACTGACAAGCTTTGACAACAATGTAGTCTAACGAGAGCTTAGTCTATCAATGATATGCTGAAGATTAACAAATTGAAATCCATCACAACTAGAATTTGGAATACCGGATGAATCAATAGTGGTAAATCATAATTTTATATTACCGATATTACGAAAACACCTCCGGTATTGCGGTATTGGAAAAACACTATGATTACAAAAATCGTTTTTTTCAGTAATAATGGTAATGAAATCCCTAACCACAATTGATTAGAAAAAACACTTTACTTTTGAGAGATTATTTTTTTATATTCATGTTACTTACTTGTTTTTTTGACGTTTGGTTTTAAATTCAAATCGTTCCACATTGAATCATTCACAAGGAATATAAATAATTTATAGACATATCGTCACCTTGGGTAAACAAGGTTCCATCTGAGTAAAATAAAACTGTGCAGGAAAACCAATTTAAGATTTCAAAAGACGTAACTTTTTGTTGAAACGATATTTTAGATTAAAAGTAAATTATTTAGAAGTATACATATAATCAGAATTACGTGTATATCTTACATATTAAATTTATTTTAAATTTTTTATTATATTTAGAATATACGAAACTCTCAAATGTTCTTGAATGGCTGAAAGAAATCTACTGCAATAACTCGTGTTGGCATCGGCCATTTTAAAAATTTTATAAACAATCTGTATGAGGATTTAACTTACTCAACAATATTTTGTCTACTCTCTTCGGTTAGTAACGACATTTGTTTCATGCACCTGGGATACCTTTAGGAAGCATACTTATGTATCTACGTACGTAAATGAGAGATTAAACCATTTCTAAGACTGTGATTTTCTACACGCTGATTTTTTAATCATGCATTCAGACGGAACTTTGGTGCTCTGAAAACTTGTATGTTTTTCAGATTGAACATTTTTCATTTTTGAATATTGATAGATTTAATGAGAATTTGAAGATTTTTTAAAATAAAAATAAAGACATATTTTCAATGCGAACAGAACTGTATTAAAATTTCAGTAATTTTGTTAAAAAATGCAGATTGAACCATGTTTACCCAAAACGATGATATACTCTAAGACAAGATTATTTTTGTATTTATATAAATATATTATTATGTTCTATTGTAAGTGATCGAATTTTATTCAACGTTTAAATCAGATTTAATCAGACCGTTAGAAAGAAAACTTTTGATTAATTAAACCAGTGTTAACTGTTGAGAATATTTTTTTAAATAAAAAAACGTTCCAGTCTCATAAGAGAGTTTTCATGGCTGTTGCAACACCAAACTGCAATAAACTGTCATAGTCACTAGCTATAAAAAAAGGAAGAAAAAAATCATATCAATCAATCAATCGAAAAACACTCCGTTGCGCAAACCTCCAACCTTAATCATCAAACACCAAACATAACCAATGTAGAGAAATGACAGGCGAGCGTCTTTGGAATATGATGTATTCGTTTTTCACGGCCTTTTTAATTTTTTTATTGTAAATGATATAATATTTTCAAAGTTCAAATAATAATCTTTTACTGTTTAAGAATATTATCGTAGTAATTATGGAAGAAAAGGACACCAAGTAGATTCGCTATTATAAAGAATACAGTAATACCCCGCTTAGCGCGACCCCGTTAAGCGTGGTTTCACTATAACGCGAATTTCAAATTTCGCGCTCAAATGCCTCGCATTACGCGAAAGAGTGCGTATAAACATATTTAGTCATTAACTTCTCTATGGTCGCGGGATCCCCGCTTTCTCTGAATATTCTCTTTGAAGAATTGGGAATTCCCCGTCCTTCGACTTTGTTCTATGGGGATTTCCTCGTTCGTTTCGTGTGTTCATTTGTTCCGTAATGTTAGTTCGGTCGGCTGGCAGTTTTGTTTAAACATTTATTGTTGATACATACATAATTTAACCCTACGTTAAAATGCCGCCTGTAAAGAAAAAAGAGCGTAAAAGCGTCACTTTGGAATTGAAGATGTATTTTTCCGTAAAAAATAAGAGTATGTATTGCATAAAGTGTTCTTAGAATTAAAGTGATTGATTAAAATGATTTGTATTTTTTTGTATTAAATTTTGACTATGTTTAATCATAAACCTCGATATACGCGAATTTCAGTTAACGCGATTTTTTTCGGAACGTATCCCTCGCGTAAAGCGGGGTATTACTGTACCTTTATCAAACGAAAAATACTCAAAATTGCTTAAACTCTGAATATCTTTTTCTCAATATACTGAAGATTTGTAAGTATTTGTGAATTCATTAATTTTGTAACGTTTTTTTTTTTATCTTAGGTAGTTAATAATATTAAGACGAAAATATTATTCGATTTTTCGTTTTTTATTAGTTTTCCGAGTGAAAATATGAACACATAAGTAATGTTGAATTTTTAAACGCAAGAAAAGAAAATGTGTAGTAATGTTGCACAAATGATAGATGCACACAGCAACAAACGCTTCCAGTGACAATTGGGCACCGAATAAAAAAATAGTTGTAATAATATAAAAACTGATACAAAACAAATAATTGATTTTAAAGTTACATACATAATTCAACTGTAGAAAGGTTAAAAGATGTAGTCAACAGTATTTTAAAAACAGTTTTTTTGGTAATCACAATGTATATTACTTAGTATACGTTTTTTAAAATGGATGTAAGCTGCAAATGCCGAATTAGTATCTTATTTAAGCTTTTAATTTTGAAAAAAACAAGAATATGTGAAGTATTGTGATCGGGAAAAAAAATTTACAAAAAGGTTTTTCTTAAACGATCTATAGAATAAATATTAGATTGAATCAACTTGTACAATTATTTTGCCCCAAAATCTTCAAAACACGTTTTTTATGCCATCGGTAATAATGTCTTTTATGCCTTTACACAGTCCATATGTGTATATTCATTGTATACTTGTTTTTTAATGAAGTAACATAATAATTTTAATGACTTGGTTTTTCATCATTTATTTCCCTCAACTCATTTTAAATATAATATACTTATTTAATTTACATTTAAAGCGGTCGACATTCGTATGTGCGTTTTTGTACAGTTATGATTGTGTGCATGCTGTAAGCGACTGTCTTTTGTGCAATTGTGGTTCAGTTTTGACTACATACATAACACGTAACACACATTAAAATAAGTCATAAGCGATCTATATTCAATTGAAATATAAGATGGCGTGACATAGAAAAACGAACACATCCCCCAAAGAACGACCCTTCACAACCAACGCCGAACCTTTTTATCTTCCTCAAGGAGCAATAGTAAGCCATGACAGCTCTGACATTACTCCAGTTCTGACTCCCTGACATACGCCTACCAGCCCCAGCATCAGTTTCTCGTCCAGCTGCATCACCCCCTGTTCCGTAGCACATCCTATCACTGACATCTTCGGCAGAGTTAGCTGGTATAAGCTTGTTTGACGGAGAATCATGAGAATTTCTGGGTGTTTTTAACGTTCGTAAAGAACGTCTTCTGGACTGAGTTCCAAGATCCCTAGAACGGTTGGAATATTTATGGAAAAATTTCCAACTACAAAAAATCAAGCGTTACATAAAGAAAAAGTTTTAAGTCACTGAAAGAAAATTGAAAAACGATGTACACACATAAATTAACATAAGCATACAAAATAATCTAGGAAGGAAAGTTTTTTTTTTTTTTTTCATTAAAATCACTGGCTGTCTCAATGCAATACTTACAGGTGGTATTTTTGAGAAAATTGAATGCAATTTTTTTTTCATAGACTTATAATAAAATAAAACACTCTTTTGTCCACATTTCAAATTTATTTAATATGATCAGAACCGGTTTTGCTTATAACAAACATTTTCAACAGGTCAGAATTTATATTAATATAAGGCTATTTACACTAAACCAAGTAAAACTATTAAGGTTGACAAAAGAATGGTAGTAGAAATATGGAATGAATTTATAGATAAACATGTAAAATATGAAAAAAGTGATACTTATTTGACTAACATGTTTGATCTTCTTACAAATAATAAATATTTTATTTATAGTCCATTTAGTATCATTAATTCACTGTCTGTAAATTGTTTATTAAATTCTTCATAGTTTCATTTGATTTAGTATACAAAGCCATGTATTTATGTATATTATTGCCATTTAAAAATTATCGTGATGACCAAAACGGGTCCTGATCATGTTAAATAAATTTAAAATGAAAAACAAATAGCGTTGTATCTTTTGAATATAATGCCTTTTCTTTAAGTATTGAGAGTGGACACCTTAAGATTGAACAATAAACTTAGTTACAATAAAACCAAATAATTGATCATTTTATTTCAAATAAGTAGTCTCACACGGGAAATCAAAAATTTGATTTAAGATGGTCTTATATCAACCTCAATAGTCGATTTCTCATTGTATTAGGTCCATACCCTTAAAATCTGTTTGAGTATAAACTTGACAAAAGATAAATAGCACCCTAACATCACAACCATTTGCTTGTTTCAACATTCGATTTGAGATTGGGTCACTTAAGGTTTTACTAAAACTATCTTTAAGTAAATCTTATTTCCCGTTTTCTTAAAAAAATCCCTGGACAAATCTTATTTCGTGGAAAGGTATTCTAGAGCAAACTCTTGGTCCATATATTGTCACGTATATATGCAAGAAAAGAATATACGTTAACTTGCCGTGGTTACTGTTTGTCTGAGCATCAGCTATTGGGATTAGTCTTTACTGAGTGGTTCTCTTGTAGTAATGTACTATCATTGTTAAAGATTGAAAGTTGCTTGTAATAAAATACATATTTGTATTTGTTTTTGTTTTTATCCCACAAAAACATATTACACTACTTTAATACTGTAACATACCAAGGCTGTTGAGTCGGACTGTTATACAAAAAAATGTGTATTCAAATTGCTGAGGTTAAAAGTGGCGCCACTGCATGCGACTTAGCCTAGTGTGACTTATGGTCGGAGTCAGAGCTGGAGTCGTCTTATTTCTTAACAACTTTACATCCCTATAAAATACCATTGAAACTTCGTTGTATTTTTCTTCAATTTTTAAGATAAAAAATAAAACATTCTTTTGTACTAGTTCCTGGTTTTTCTTATTTCCACCAAGTATTGATAGTGAACACGTAAGAGTGTTTTTTATTTTTAAGTGTTGAATGATGTCCACGTGCACAGGTTTAACAGTAAATTGTTCACCTATGAAGCGATCACGCCCTTCTGTCAGTAATGACGAAAAAGAGATACAGACAACCAATAACATCAGCGATGAAGGGAATTCGAAATACTTTGCCGCTGACGTGTCTTATAGGTAAACTACAATAATTTTATATACAAAAAAATCTTCTTCCACGCCATCAAGGATATACATTAGTTATGCAGCATATTTCATCAAGAGTGTTCATCACAGAAGTAACAGTCTTTATTTGAAATATTTATAGCGTATTTTGACAGCAATTGAGAGCCCCAATCGATTATAAGACGCACCCTAAATTCATCATCACTGTGAAAATTTTATTCATTCACTCACTACCTATAGATTTGGTCGAATTTCTTTCTGATTGATATCTATGAATTAAATATCTTCTGAATTTGTTTGAAATATTTATAGGAAAAAAAAGATCGTCTTTTAACGCAAGATTTCACAAAATCTTGATTGAGTATCGGTGAAAAATTCCAAAATAACAAACGAACTTTTCAAAATAAATTAATACATTCATTTTTTCGACAAAATTGGCGGAAATTTCGTTACGAAACAAAATTAATTTTTATAATATAAAAATTATCAGGTCCTATGGCGCAGCAATTAGCGTTGTGGGCTTCCGTGCCGGATCTCATTTTTTCGATCGATTTATCGATTTCTGTTCGAGGACGTGGGTGTTGGTTATGTTTAAAAAGTTTGTTCCATCTTCTCATTAACCTAATCACTAGTCCTTCCCTAGCTTTATCATTCTATCCCTACTACGCTCTTTGAAAAAGATTGGTTGAGCGACTGAGTAACAAACAGTTCTCGTTCAAAAACTTGTTGAGATACCTCCATTAGCAGACCATACGCTCTACATTAGGAGTGGACATGAATAAAAAATGATTACTTTGTTATTCCACTGATTGTTTTACTAATTATTATTGTTTCGCGTGATTTTGTTGCTCTTGAAGGCACGTTTTATTGATCACTTTTAAGGTGTTCACTGTCAATACTTGGTGGAATGGCATTATAATAATAAAAAAAAAATAATAAAACATTTTTAGTACTTTTTCCACATAAAATTTATTAGATCAGGACCGGTTTCGCTCATCGCGAGCATCAGTTGATAATGCTCGCGATGAGCGAAACCGGTCCTGATCTAATAAATTTTATGTGGAAAAAGTACTAAAAATGTTTTATTATTTTTATTGCACGTTTTATTATTAGTTACACAATTAGTGGTATAACAAGTTTTATTTTAAATATATTATTAAAATAAATACTTATTTTTACTACCCCGTAATTTAAGCCCATGACTAAATATTCCTGTGACAACATTTAAGTGTCTCTATGAATCTCTACTCACAAAAAAACGCATTATGGTTTATGGTGGTCTTCTTGGGAACGCACTGATTTTCCTTGGGGATTCTTTTGTTTTTTTACACTTCAGTTTATTGCTTTTAGAGTTTTACATATAAACTACAAAACTACAAGTGATTTATTTTCATAATAAATAAAACCAGAACATTATTAAATAATATCATCAGTGCTCCTCCCCAAAACAGTGAGAATACTGTAACATTGATTATTGATAATTTTAGTTTTTCATTATGTAAGACAAGTGAGAACTCTCAAGTTGCTCTTAAGGGCCTAAATTTGAGTATCCTTGAATTGAGTATATTATAACATGTATTATCATGGTATTAAAACATTTGTAGATATAATACGATGTATTATGGTAATCACGATATAATTATCGGACAAAATAATCAATAGCAGTAATATTTGACGTCATATATTTTGAAGTAGCGAGTCTTCAATTGAATAGTTTTGACTTGTCGATGTAAATAATTTGTATCATATCCGTAACCTAACATTCAATGCTCTTACGAGCTTTTTTGAAATTGGCACGCAGAGAATTTTTTGTAATCTGTGAAATACCTAAAAAAAGGTCTGAATTGTTTCCTTTTTAGGAAATCCGTAAATTACCAAGATTTCAAAATCGACGACCAAACATGTTTGAAATCCCGATTTGTCCACGATTTAATGGCGTGTGTTCCGGAATCCCAGAACTACAAAAAGGGTCCAGGATTAGATGCTCTAACTATGATGAACTGAAGCGAAATAGAGTGGAAATAATCACTGTTCTTAGTATACAAAAAATAGGTCACTCTGGAATTACAGTGCATTACTAATAAATCGTTATTTATGTGTATTGTTTTGTTTGAAGTTTTAAAATGTTTTGTATTAATTGTATTTGGCCGGGTTTACGGAACTGCAATCTTTTAATACGACCATAATAAATATAAAATTAAGCCAAATATAACAAAGCATGTTAATGTATTCAAACGAAAATATGGTAGGGACACCCTAATAAAAATGCTTTTTACATCCCTAATAATAATAGTCAGGAAACAATGGAGTGTGTGTATTATAAAAACTTTGCTTTGTTGAAGCAGCTTGCGATACAATATTTTTAATGACGCGTGCAAAAGGATTACAACACAAATGCGAAAAATCTGGTCTTACAACTGTTGTAAAAGGACACCGTCACATATTTTTAAGTTGTTTTGTTTGTAATACAGAGAAAAAACATTATTTTTATATGTACCGTTTTTTTTTAGCAAAGGGATGAATAATTTTTATATTAATGTCGTAGAAAAAAGGAAAGTGAATAGCGACTTGTTTTAGAATTATCATTTTATAAATGATAAACTTTTCATACATTTTAAAGAAAAAAAAAACCGTACATTATAAATGTTCAGAATTTATTTTTGATCACTATTCTTGGACCTGCATTTTTTGTTTTAAAAACTTTTTTTTATCCCTTTTCGAAGTTAACGGTGAAACCCCGTTTTTGGGTGTCGGAATTTTTTTAGTTTTACTACAAATGCGTAGATTTTTTACAGCATAAAATGTAGTTTCATTGTTATTTACATTAAATTAATGTTTGATTTATTACATTAAAAAAGGTTACACTATTTTTCAACAGATCCAGCTAATTATACTCGCGATGAGCTAAACAGGATCTGATCTATATTACGTAATGTGAAATTACTTTTAAAGCCGTACTATTTTTTAATGTAATATAATGCCTTTTCTCTTAGAGTTTGCAGTGAACCGCTTCAAAAGTGTGTGATGTAAAATTAAATGTATTAAGTTTTTTACCCCACTCCACTTCTTGGCTTACGAATTGCGACACTTTTTTAGTATTTTTTAGAAGCATCATCAGGCAGAATATTGCAAGGTTTACAAATAAACTGAGAATCGTTTTAACTCTTAAGTCATAAATTTTAAAATGAAATGTAAAATGAACTTTACCCGAGTAAGTTATCAAATTTAATTTTATATTAAAAGTAATTCTCTACAAAGTCACCGCTGAATCAATAAAAAAAATGTGAAGTTGTTTTGTGTGTATTTCTGTGACGTCTATCTTTGAATGTTATCAGATGTGATGCGTAGCGTAATAGCGTGCGTATATTATGTAAACGTTAATGTATTTAAAAAAAATCCTAATTTTACCAACGTAGCACCTTATCAACGTCGAATTTACCAATTATAATTCGTAAATGATGCTCTTTAATGTATCCTAGTAAACCCATTTGAACAATGGGATAATTCGTTTACGAATCCCGCTCACTCCGTTTGTCCCCGAATAACGGTAAAAAACAAAACACCAATACTTGCTTTAAGAGCTAGCTAGATAACACGAATTTATTAATAAAAACACAATAATCCTTTGTACTTCATTCCACTTTATTTAATATGTCAGGACCGGTTTCGCTCATTGCGAGCATTGTCAACTGATAAGAACTACTTGGAAGCGGGGAAAACATAAAACTATCATTAAGTATATTCATATCATTAAGCATATTCACTTTATTAATGTAGCATTTTATCACTTTGTCAAAAATTTCCCAAATTTTAATTATGTTTGTAATTACTTTCAATCGCATTCTGAATTTATTAATCTGGGATGACTTTTCAATTATATGTTAGATGTGTTGAACATTTTAATTTTGTGTTATTTTAGAATCACTTTAATGTAATTGGCAATTTCTTTTCAATGCCAATTGTTGTGTATAACTTTTCAATTTTGTATAAATAGCATTGTTAAATTATATTTCTTATCAGTTGACAATGCTCGCAATGAGCGAAACCGGTCCTGACATATTAAATAAAGTGGAATGAAGTACAAAGGATTATTGTGTTTTTATTAATATAATGCCTTTCCACCAAGTATTGACAGTGAACACCCTAAAAGTGAACATACGAATTACCTTATATTGTCAATAAATATTGCATATGTGATTACAATTAAACGGCAGTGATATATCTAGCTATCAGAAAACAAGAAAAAATCTTTTAGAACTAAATAAAATATTTCAAAATTTCAATACGAGTTGTACATTTTAAAAATAAACATTGGATGTAAAAAAAATATAACAAACAATGTATTTAATAATCTCACCTTTGTCCAGGACTCTTTCCTTCTGAGCTTGCGTTATTGCTGGAGTCGTCATCTTCATCTCTGGAGGTGGCCAGTGATTGACCCAAGGATCCAGTCCCTGGATCCTCGGAGCTGCCCAGCTCGGCACCACCGTCTCCGCCATCACCAACGCGTCTGTCAGCGTCCTCCACCTAGCAAAGAAGAATATAACAATGAATAAGTTCTATTAGTACTATGATTTTTCTAGATGGCGTAAATTGAAAATATTTAATCTTAGCAATTTTATTTTGTATACTTATGGAATATAATAAAATTCAAGATGACTGCTGTCAGTATGGAAAAAAGTAGGCCTTGAATATGCGCAGAAAAATGTTTGTAAGAACAATCGCTCGAAATTCGATAATGCATTGATTGATTCTTGAGGATTACAAACATTTATCACGAATCGACACTGTAACTAGGGTCTTCTTCTGAAATCTTTAAATGATTGTGAATCTCGAAGTTCTCAAACAATTGTTAAACGATTTTATGGTGAATGATCAACCACGGGATTCCGGGATTGAAAATTTGCAAGTCCCAAATCCCGGGATCGTAAAAAGAGTTTCGGGATTGGATGGCCTAATTCTAATATTTTTAAGTGTTTTCAGTCATTCAAGGATAAAAATCTTTTTCATTCGTATCTTTTACCAATAAACATAAAATATAACCGTCATGGAGTGTCTGTAGAACAACATTTTATTTCAGATCCTCGATTTAGGATTGCATACGAATAGTTGGATGGAGCTAACAAAGAACTTGTAATTAGTAAACCGCTCTTCTTACTCCCAGTTTTTAAGATCGGGTGATTTAAATATATAGCCGGTTATTATTTTTAGGATTTAAATTACAAATATGAAACGTGGGATTTTTTCATTCTACCAAACGCGAAAGGGGCTTGAAACAAACTTGAAAATTTGTTGTAGAAGGAAGAAATCTCACAGTTAGTAGATACAATAGTGTGAATCTAGTAAATCTATTCATTCTTTTTCAAAAGCTATTTACTTGTAATTGATTACTATTTAGGTAATCAATAATTTAAAGTAACTGTATGCTGTTATATTTTAATACGTAATTATTTACCCAAGAGAGTATGACTAGATTATTATTTCATTAAAAATCTGAAATGGACATCAAGAGACAAAACACGTGACACAATGAGTGAGATAACACAATGTAGCATTTAAGTTTACGACGAAAATGAATTTCCAAAAAGTTACCTCTTGATATGACGTAAGTATAACTATCTTAGTATCCCATCTTATAAAATATTATTATAAACAAAGCCTAATGAATATTAATTGATAATCGAAGCTGATTTATAATAATTGCGAAAGTGTATATTTTCAGGGTAACAAATTCAATTATATGTGGTACGTTTGACACCTGTAATTAAGGTTCGATCATCCACCTGACAAAACAAAGGAGGGTGCCGTAGACAAAAGGTAGACAAAGCCAGAGCCGCCTCAGGGCGATGACGTGTAAAAACATTTCATAACGATTATTACATCAAGAGAGCCGAGAAAGGTTGGCGAGATTGATTATTTGAGTGTTCATTTTTTAATAACCATAAAATCACAAGAAAAACTGTTTTCCCTTCATTTTGTACTGTTTTTTTCACCAATTAGTTATACCAGAATGCAATACTGTTCCGTTATGATATTTTTTTCATTATTATTTGAAAAATAATATTATAATATTTAGGGTTTCCCAATCTGTGGTACGCGGTTGATGGACATGCAGGAATGAATGATTTACAAACATATACCTATCTAATTAATTAATCATAGTTGACGTCAATATTTACTGTCGATGATCGAACATCGCTTGAACTGAATTTTAAAAATCAATATTTCTCGAAACAAGTAAAAGGATCTCATCAAATTTGTTTTGTTCGAAGATTTAATTAAGAAATGAAAATATAAGATATGTACTTTGTAATTTTGTGTTTTTATTAAAATCATTTATCATTTATATAATTATAACGAAATAGTCGATAAATTTATTTAATTTTGAGCATATATTATATTTATATAGTTATAGTAGTGAATCCGCAAATGTTTTTTTTCTACAGAATTACTTGCAAAATACAATATTTTTTAAGCGGTGGTAAAGTTAAGCGTATTGTAACTACCAAGTGGTACGCGAGTCAAAAAAATTTGGGAAACCATGTGATAAAATATTACTTCAGGTATTACGCTATTTCATAATACTAAAAGTGTCGCAAATCAAAATATAAACATGTAATTATGAATCCGATATCGGTTGCATTTTTACGAGAAAAAACACGCGACTGAGCTTTAAGTAAAAGCCATTGGCATCAAATCTTGAAGAAAACATTGATTCGTCTCACCAAAGACCCAAACAGGACGAGGTTGTTTGATAGTTCATAAAAAGGACAGCCATTCTTCACTTGGTTGTTTTAGCTTAGCGTTATGAAAAATGGTTAGTTTGATTATTAAGAGTTGAGAATTGTGATAGCGTTGTGGGCGATACAAGTTAATAATTAGAGAATAGGTTATGTATTTTCAAGTCGTCAAAATAATCTATTTGCAACTTGTTATATTTAATTACTTACGTGAAGTTACGTCGATTTGGACCTGCCTTAGGGTTGCTTAGTAAGGATAATTGATGTAGAAAAGAAGCAGATAGAATAAGTCTACGTTAGGCGCGACACCTTTTTGCCCATCATTAAGGCTTACCAAAACATTGAAATATTTTCACTTAAATACCACTTCACATTGGTTGTTCTATCACCAATGTATGTGAATAAAATCACTGATTTTGTGGCGTTTTTTCATAGTAAAGATAAAACATAAAAACAAATGGTATTATCACTTACAACCAATGTCCAAGGTTGGTATTTTAAGCGTACACCTTTGTGATATGCCAGCTATGCTTTGTATTGGTTTTATCTATTCAGTAGCTGAAGCTAAAATTACGTTACAGACATTTAAAAATAATCGATGAATAAATTTGTGTCCTAATACGTGGATGTCCAGCAGGATAACATTTCTGTACACTAATCTGATTCACACTCGATTTTTAATATGAAGTAGCCTGTGGTTTTAATTATATCCATCCTTGTATACTTACGTTTTTAAAAAGTGGTTAAGCAGTTGAATAACAACTAATATAAAATTAAATTGTATTTTTCAAAAACATTTTTATTCCACTTGTTAGAAAGTTACCTTCCACTATGGTAACTTCCACAATGTTACCACCGAATTTATCGAAAATAAAAATGATTGATTTGAAACATTAAAAATTGCGAGAAAAAGGTGCAAAAACGCCGTTCCACTGCGTTACATGGTATAGAAAAGCACTGTCTGTTTTTATTTTGACGTAAATTATTAAACCACATTCACAGAAGAAAAATGATGATAAATATTTTAAGCTTATCCGATATATTCGACGGTTACCTTGTGTTGATTATTTTAAGTGTGTTACATTTTTCTAATCTTCGGGCTGAATGTACAATACGTTATTATAATATTTATGGTAAACTTGGCGGTAACTATCTCGATCAGGCGTGGAGAACCTGCGGCCTTCTGGCCAATTCTGTAATTCTGTTTTTTTTTGTAAATTCGTAAATTCCTGAGATTTTGGATGTCAAAATCATTGGAAGACCTAAAAAAAGGTCCCACGCTGGTAATTTTGGTAAATACGCAAATTTCTGGGCTTTATAAATTGGCATGAAATTGTTTCCTGCCAAAGATTCCCCAGTCAATGTTTACTGCGGCCTTATGTTATATCATAAAAATGAATGAGGCATTTGAATGAGGCTTTTGAGGAATGAATGAGAAGAAAATGTTCCCCTCCCCTGATCTAGATATATCTTTTTAATATTAACCACTGTAAAGGTTTAAAAATAAAGTAATTTCAATACGTTATTACTATTTATATATTTAATATACTTAATGCAACACTATCTGAGAATAAAGCCAAATTTGTGTTTTACTTCGTAAGTACATATAGAATATTTTTTTTTAAAGTTTAAGTTTTTAAAAGAGTGTGTGTCAAAATAATACTTTTGACTAAGAATTGCTGCAATATTATAATTCGAAAAAAATACAACGTATATATACTTCACTAAAATTGGCATTCGGATATTGCAAACGAGATGTGATTTCCTTTAATGTAATTTCTCTTTGGTTTTTCAATTACTTTTCCAATAATAAAACGCGAATTTGATGATATCACGGGGAAATTTTTACCGAATCGTTACTTTTTGAGATTTCCTTTCGTTTTGTTTTCGCTTCTTATCAACTCTCCGTTTCAACTTTTTCACTGTTGTTTTTTGGTCTTCGGAAACATTTATTGAAAATTCCTTTCAAAAAAATTTTTGCGGCGAAAAACTGGGGAAGGTTTATACAAGTATTTTGTTCGTTAAAGACTCTTCCATCATTAATCGTTATTTGTTGAATGATTTTTTTTTAAGTTGTTGATAATTTATAAATGTTATACTTTGAATTGGAAAGTGTCACGTTGCTCAATAGCCAAGACTTTCAAGGAATCGCCTCACAGAGTTATTTTGTGTACAAAATCAAATGGAATTACAATTTTATAAATCACTTTTAATGTGTTCACTGTCAATACTTGGTGGAATGGCATTATAATAAAAATAATAAAACATTTTTAGTACTTTTTCCACATAAAATTTATTAGATCAGGACCGGTTTCGCTCATCGCGAGCATTATCAACTGATAAGAAAAATACAAAAACAGTGATATTTATACAAATTTAAATTGAAATAAAAAGGTGTAAGCAACTATTAACAATTTAAAGGATTAGCAAATTACATTATAATTACACAAAATTAAAATGCTTAACACCCATAACAATTAAAAACTCATCATCAAAGAATAATAAATCTAAGTGGCAAACGATATCAATTATAAACACAATTAAAATTTGGGAAATTTTTACACAAAGTGAAACACTACATTACTAAAGTAAATATCCTAATGATGATTTGGTGTTTTTCCCGTTTCCAAGCAATGATGTACTTCAACAAAATCGGCAGTAATGAAGATTCTGAAAAAGACATTTTTAAAAACCATATCAATTCTTACAAAAGGAATAAATTTTGAAAAACATATAAATAATATAGAAGAGCAGTTAACATAGGTTAAAATTAGATTAATGAAACGGATATAACAAAGGTGATGATGCAAATACAACCTGTTCGTTTAATAAATTAGAGTTAGGTAAAAATTTTAGTCTATTTATTTCTAAGATCTCTTGTTTATCAAGTTTTAACGATTTATTGTTGACATGCAGGATTCTAAAGTTTTTAGAGATATCAAATGTATGCTTATTTAGGAACAAATGGTTCCCAAATGAAGATAATTCATTCCCTTTACGGGAGCAGGCTAGATGTTCTTTAAATCTGATATTAAAAGCTCTTCCCGTTTGACCAATATACCTGGCTCCACAAGAGTCGCAATCAATTAAATAAATGCCACTTTGGTTAAGAATATTAAGTTTATCTTTAGAATTTACTAAAATGCGTTGCAAGTTTGCCACTTAGATTTATTATTCTTTGATGATGAGTTTTTAATTGTTATGGGTGTTAAGCATTTTAATTTTGTGTAATTATAATGTAATTTGCTAATCCTTTAAATTGTTAATAGTTGCTTACACCTTTTTATTTCAATTTAAATTTGTATAAATATCACTGTTTTTGTATTTTTCTTATCAGTTGATAATGCTCGCGATGAGCGAAACCGGTCCTGATCTAATAAATTTTATGTGGAAAAAGTACTAAAAATGTTTTATTATTTTTATTACAATTTTATAAATTGGTTTTCCAATAAATTTTAAGATTTGTTTTAGGCCGTAGATACTTTTGTGTTTAAACATGCTAACATAATTAATCTTAAAATTTCCCACCACCAATTCCGTTCCTTTAACAACTGGGCGTAGCAAAAGCGATAAGCTAACTACCAATCCTGACTAAGCGTTATCCTTTTATTCCCACTACTCTCTTTGAAAAACAATAACAAACATTTATTGTATAACAATGGTGTGTTGAGATACCTTCATTAGGAAGCCACATGATCCACATTGGGAGGGTACAAAAATAAAAATGCTCTAAGATTTTGTTTTGCGATTTTTTTTATTTTTGCAATGAATCACTCATTTATTAATCTAAAGAAAACTGTCAAAATATGCTGAATACGAAATGTAATTTAAGCAAGCCAAAGTCACCATCGCTTGTCGAATATTATTTAAATATTAAAAAACTCATCCAACCTAACCTAATATAATAAGTTTAACGTTTTCTGTTGATCTCTAATCTCTAAATAAAACATCAAAAATTATGGCAATGTCATTTGCATCTGGACACTCGGTTTGCCAATTTACAATCATGACAAACTCAACGGTAAATTATTTAGGCCGGGCAAGTTGACTGAAAAGCGAGATTGCACTAATCGCGTACTGTGAGACTGTCTTGAGAGTTGAGACGAGCAGGGCTGTTTGCTCCGGTCTGCCCTCATACGGATCCAAAAGGCCACGCTGACTTGATCTCAACCAATACCAGCTTTGAGGCATTCGATAAATTTGCAACATTATATGGGGATCGGGATATTCTTGATTACTTTTTGATTCAACACATATTAGATTAAGCCGCCACGGTAGATTCTCAGTCTACGGATACACATAGTTAAAAGATAGGTCATGTTCAGCTTTGCATCGAATGAAGAATTTGAAAGATAAATTCGTTTGTTTTCTTGAATAAAAGTACCCTGTAAAATAGTAGCTGCATGCATTTAAGAGGTGGTGGTGGGACCTCAACAACTATTCGAGCACTAAAGTACCAATTTGTCAGCCCACATAAACTGTGTTAAGGTAAAACACAACGTTGAATTATCAGCGCTAAATTTTATTTTATAATATTAAATTAATTATATTAAAGTGCGTTTCACAAATATATGTTGACTATTTTTCATTAGAAACAATCTTTGCATAGAAAAAACATTTACTATATCTCATCAAATATTCACGCTTTATTTAAAGTGGATTATGAATGAAAATTATTTGACTAGAGACATTGATCCGTGGAAGAAACATAATAATATCTTTTCATCAATGTGAAAATAGCCTTTTATCAAGGCTTTGAGTTGTATACTGTTAAATTAATCTCACTTTTTGCTTGTTTCGTCTAGATTGCGAAGTAATTAGATTAATATTATAATCCGACAAATTAATTTGTACTTCATTGATTAAAAGGCGCCTTTTACACGCCATTTTATCGACCCTTTGAAAGCTATACAAGTTGAACTTTTGAAAATTTGATAACTTCATTAACCATCATTGACTTTCTTTGTTTGGTTTTTGTATTGCATAAAACCTAAGCTTACTTACAATGATAGTAGTAAAATAAAATAAAACGAGAAAAATAGCGGTGAATGTTTATACAAATGATAGTATTATTCGTAAAATATTTATGTAATGTTTGCATATGTGAAAGCCTTAATATTCTTAATTAAGAAGATATATATTGCTATATAATGAGAGTATCTCAACATAGGTTTTTTCAACGAAAACTGCTTGTTAGTTAGTTGCTCAACCACTATATTTTTCGAAGAAAATAGAAAAAAGGCTAACACAGGACAATGCAACTCCCTTCACCACTCATCACGGCCATAAATCTGTGTCAAATAGACGTTTCCCGTGGCGTATCGAGCTTTATGCGTTGTTCAGTTTTGTGCTAGGATTGTCTCAAGAACAATTAAGGATTGGCAGCCTGCAGTTTAGTGTGCGAAAAAATTCTCAGTAAAAATGGAGGTATTGTGAGTGTAAATCTATTTTTTCTCCGTATGAAAAAATGGAAATTAAGAATTAAGCCTCATTTGGATCAAATAAGCGTTTACAGGCATATAAGTTGTTTACGTTCATTTTAACGTGAGTTTCATTCAATTCAACAACACTCGTCAAAGTCCTAAGTGCTTATAAGTGGTAGGAGTATCCTCTCGGCTGAGGAAATAGAAACGGTTTCTATTCACTCACTCACTCACTCGAATCACTCGTTGTATCGTTTGGCCACATCTTGTGCGCCACGTTCTGATTGTTTTGGATTCGATTGAGCTTACTTTTTCGGCTACGTACTAGCTTTGTCGAAATGCGACATTACTTTATACCCGACTTTTGAATAACTTAATCCAGAAAAACTATAAATCTGTTAAAACATGTCTAAAATAATCTGGAGCGTAACGAATATTAATAGAAGACTTCAAAAAAGCTGTTTTTCGAGTACTGGTACAGTCGGTGAGCTATTTTTTACATTCACCCTGTTGATGTGTTAACAAGTTAAACTTTAAATACCGACCATTAATTGGTTCCCGGTAAATTGCTCGAATGGAAATTGCTCGAATAACAAGATAATCAATTTGTTTCCGTTTGTTCTGTCTTAGCCCTAGTCTTGTATGTTTTCTGGAAATATATAGAAACAGTTTGAGTAACTAATTAATAAGCAGTTCTCGTAGAAACACTTCTGTTGAGATAAACTCCATTAAAAGCTCATATGTTCCGCATTTGGAGCGAACACGGTTAAAATAAATACTTACGAAAAATATTTTTATATTTCACTATCTAAACAAGTGTCGCACAAGATAAAAATGAAATTCGTAGAAAAAGTCGTTTAAATAACCAAGCAATTCGAATAATTTGTAATTCGAGCAATTTACCAGCTCCCCCATTAATTAGCTGTCACACACGGTAAATAATATGTACTTTAAACCTTTTCAGACGTGTTAACTGGGGCATCCAATCCAGGACGCTTTTTGTGAACCCGGGATTTCGGAATTGACATTTTTTTAATCCTGGGATCCCGTGATTAAACATTCAACATACAATCGTGTATATGTAAATTTTGGATTGAGAAAATTTTGCTCGGCGATTTTGAAATCCTGGAATTTACGAATAAAACGGCGCCAGACATTTTTTAGCTCTTCCCAGAATCTTCAAATCCAAAAAAATCACAGAAATTTACGAAATTCCCAAAATGAAACGATGCGAGACCTTTTTTTAAGATTTTCAAATTTTATCAATTTTTACTATCCCGGGACATCGAGATCACTAAATTCGACGGGATGCTGGGATTGGAGGCCCTAATCAAACAGTCCGTAAAGTCACCGCTCTGAAAATCATACAAACAAATAATAAAGTGAATACCTTGAGCAGATTCCCATGATAAAACATTCCATTTTATTATAATTATACCGATAGGGGTAATTAAAGCTCTTTTTAATTTCATCCCTATAGATTTGCGTCTTCATGTCGAGTGAAACGTTTACAGGAACGATAATTAACAAGCCCTACAGTCATTGCCTCCAGCCTCGTTTATCTGTAAACGTGTATAAAGGAAGCAGTGTTTCATTAATAAATAACAATACTAGGGTCATCAAATACAATAATTTATGGATGGACATGAATGCAAGTAACATTTTTTGAAACGAATGTTTCTCTTTCAGCTAAGGATTTCTAAAGAACTTATTATCAATAGCTGTTGCAACGTGTATCTACATAAATGCATTATCACCGCAGTCATTATAACATTAAGGTATGTAGTAGACCAGTGCTTCCCAATCATTTTCATTCCACGGCTCCAAAATCTGAAGAAAAATAATCCCCGGCCCTCCTCAATACAAAACATGTTCTGCGGCGGCCCCCAATCTGGCAAGCACGTTAGTAGACCACGGTTTCTCAAATGGAAGCTACAGCATGTTACGAAGGCGTCACAGAACAGTTTTGGAAGGCCACAAGTAAATCCGGGAAGAGCTAAAAAAAAACGTCTCACTTGTTTTCATTTTGGGAATTTCGTAATTTCCTGGGTAAAATTTTTATATCTACGAGAATTTTTTTGTAAGGAATTAAAAATTATTTTGGAATCTCTCAATCTCCGAGTACAGGTATGGTGGCCACGGAAAAATATAAGAATCAAAAGGGGCCACGTGCCTCAAAAGGTTAGAAACTATGCAGCAGACTGCTTAAGTCGCGGTGCTCACGACTTCAAAGTTTATCATGTTATTTTTTTTAATAATTTATGGTTGTCGGTGATCTTTTAATTACTTCCCAGCCTCATCAAAATGAAACGAAGTGAAAACACAAATTTCTAGTAATACCAAAATAAAACACGAGCAAAAAACAGTTTTCGCTGAAGAAGAGATAAGCTTTATGTCTCGTGACAACAAGTTCAGCAGATATGCTCTTTTGAAAGCTATGTCTTCAAAATAAAAATAAGTAATTTATAAATGTTACGTAAAAAGTAAACAAGCTTTTCTAGGATAGACTAATTAATGATTGTACCATCTGCCGCATTCCCCAGATTTGAAAATTTACACAATATTATACAACTTTTGACATCCTTGATGGCTTGTTAGATTGCCTGAAGGCTTTGTAGAACGCTTAGAGACCTAGGTCGAATTTTGTTTTACGTTAAAGCTACGTAGAGTATCGAAATAGGTCAAATAATAAATTACATTATAATGAAAATTATATTGATTGCTGTTTATCTTAAACGGTAAGAAAAATAAAATATAGTAAAAATAATAAAAAGGTTAGTCATTCAAAAGTTATGTGATATATATGATAGATATTCTGGCACTACCTTATTGTCAGAACTATAATTTAAGAGACTTTCAACAAACAATCTAATTATTTACACCGTTAAATACAAAATGTTACATATAAATCTTGCAATCAGTGGTATAGTGGTAATGGGTGCCAAGTCGGTTATTGATTTCTTCCTTATTTATTTTTTTATTTTTATAAAATCCGTCGGGTAGATCAATTTTGATATAATGCTTTTAAATTGTTTGAACAGTGTTTTGAATATATGTATGTATGAACATGAAAATCAAGTCACAAGTCAAAAATGTGGCAGGGTGGCGCCCTAGTTTTCTCAGGTGCCAGGTCACCGACCTGGCCCCACTACACCACTGCTTGTAATATTGCTATTTTATGATAGGTTCTGTCAAATAAAATTTAATTCAATCAATTCATTAAATTTATCTTTAAAATGATAATTATATGTTTATGGTATTTTTAATAATTGTACGAATGATTGATAATGAACACATTAAAAGTAATTTAGATTTTGTGTCAGATCAAAAAGAGATGTGCAATAATTGATTTGAATTGAGTGAATTTTAATTACGCTTTCATTCCAAAGAAATAAGAAGCAGAAGAAGAAGTTCCTTAAATCATTAATAATCCATTCAGAGTGCAGGTCTTTCTAGAAAACTCGTAAAACTAAACACTTAAAAATGTGTTACATGCTTTATTCTATTCTTAATATGTTAAAGCAGCATTTGTAAAACCTTTACCCCGCGACCCGGTTATTTTAATATTTCTCCTTCGTGACCCACTAAATTTGTTATGGCCTATAATACTACCGGCCTATAGGTAAAATAAAACAGTATATTTATGTCCGTACAGTCTTTATATGTTATAATAAAAAATAATTTACTCTGATAAACCTATATAAAAATCAAATGTACCCATAGTTTATTAATGAAAGGTATTACGAAATTATATAGTAAATACAACAGATTTATCTTAAGGAATTGGCGTCGTGGCATTTTGCTTTCTGCGACCCGGTACCGGGTCGCGACCCATTATTTGGGAAACGCTGTGTTAAAGTAACGCAAAAGTGTTTTTAATCCTTTTTTGTATTAAATATAAATAACTACATACTGATAACCAGTTGTTAATGCATGCGTGAGCAAAACCACTGTTGGGCTTTGATAAATAACCTAGAATTAGTACAAAAAAGTGTATTATTATTTGAGATCCTGATAGGAGTTGAACCAAGTGGTATTTTAGGAAAATATGAGTAAGATGCGTTTTAATATTCTACATGTTTTAAAGATATACATTGTTAAAGTGAAGCGAGCTTGATAAAAACACACTTTAATAGTGTTATCTTCCTAAAATAAAAATATGCAATCCATCAAAACACCAAATAAAGATGTGATTGTAATTAAAAGTCGAAAAGAAACGTTTTACCATTTTACAATTTGGTTCACTTTGCTTCTTAATGGCTGTTGTATAACATAAGATCGCAGAGATACGAAGCACTGTTACTCGAAAGAGGGGTGCAAAGCTTTATTATATTGTTGTAAGAATACATTTGTATCCAGGGCCGGCGCCACTATACAAGCGAAATAGGCAACCGCTTAAGGCGCAAACCATTAGGGCTGTAAATAGAGTATCAAAATTATTTTTATATACTGTGATATTTGTATTTGTTCTTTGTTATTATGTATCGCATTCTATATTATTCGAAAAAGAGAGGTTGAGCGACTGAGCAACAGTTCACATAGATAAACTTCTGTCGAGATACCTCTTTTAGGAAGCCATATGATAAAAATTAGAATCGGACATGGATATATACAAGCGCGACTCGTAGATCAAATATCTGGGGGTGCTGCGGTAAATAAAAAAATAAAAAATACATTTGAATTGTATTTTATTATCGAAAACTGCTCAAAATGTACGTGCGTCATTTTCTGATATTATAACCACGGTGTAAGATATCAATTTATGTACACACTTACATAATATTACATTTTTTCAATTTTCCTGGGGGTGCCGCAGTACCGCAGTGAGTATTGAATTTTTAAATTTTTAAAAAAAAATATTTGACATTACAGCTTACGCCAATGCGTCAAATACTTTTAAGTTCAAAGATCTTACGAGATATACTCGATGAGAATTTTTAAAAGTCACATGAGATAAACTCAAGGAGAATTGACTTCAAAAACACCCATGTCTTAGGTCTCAAATTAAAATTGAAAAAAAACAAATTTTGACATTACCGGGAATCGAACCTAGACCCACCTGGTCGGTAAAGCAAGCTCTAACCAACTAGACCACAGCGGGCGAGTATGAACAAGCCAACACTGGATATATATAAAAAAATATTTCTAATGTTCACAAATTGTTTTTTTTCAGTATTTCATAAAAAAAATGGGACGATTTGTAAAAAAGGGGGCGCGCCAATAACCGTTGCCTAGAGCGCAAAATAGCCCCGTGCCGGCACTGCTATAATATATTAAAGTTAACACATACATTCAAAGAGAACCTTGAATTTCAATACACAATTCTTGAGTAAAAAAACAAATTTATTTTTTTAGGTGAGAAAAGAAAATTTACACATAATTTGCAAAACATAATTTTTTTCTCAGTATTCTGGGAATGTGACAAAAACATCTTAAACAAATCATGCGTAATTGGATTCACGTCGGCATCGCAACTTCAAATAAATTTCTTCAATTCACTCGTAAGGAATTTTGTATTCTTTTATACAACTTCGCTTGTTAACATAGACCCGAAAATTGTTAAAATAAGCTAAAATTGTTTTTACGAATATAATTGAAGGCTTTTTTAACGTTAGTGTTAAGATAATGATCTCATTAACCATCTGATAATAATTCTTTACTAACTTATAAGATGTAAAAAAAGGTTCCCGGTAAATTGCTCGAATGGAAATTGCTCGAATAACAAGACAATCAATTTGTTTCCGTTTGTTCTGTCCGTTTGTTCTGTCTTAGCCCTAGTCTTCTATGTTTTCTGGAAATATATAGAAACAGTTTGAGTAACTAATTAATAAGCAGTTCTCGTAGAAACATTTCTGTTGAGATAAACTCCATTAAAAGATCATATGTTCCGCATTTGGAGCGAACACGGTTAAAATAAATACTTACGAAAGTTATTTTTATATTTCACTCTCTAAATAAGTGTCGCACAAGATAAAAATGAAATTTGTAGAAAAAGTCGTGAAAAATCGTTTAAATAACCAAGCAATTCGAATAATTTGTAATTCGAGCAATTTCCATTCGAGCAATTTACTGGCTCCCGTAAAAAAAGTGTATAAAACTAGCTGTGGGTTGCCAGTAGGGCATCCAATTCCGGACCTTTTTCGGTATTCGCAATTTTTCAAATCATCCCGGGATCCCGGGATTGATCATTCAACGTAAGTTCGGGATGTGGACTTTGAGGATCTCGGGATCGATCTCTAGGAAAAAAGTCAGAAATACAGAGATTTGTAAATAATGTACAAAATAAAGTGAAACACCCTTTTTTAGCTCGCTTGGCAGATTTAAAAAATTACGGACCTTAATGAAACATTATTTGTGTATATTTACGAGTTTTTTTAAAATTGTGCTTTAGGAGAGAGCGTTATACAAATGACTGCCACACGCGTTATAAAAAACCGCTATATCGCAAAAGCGCTTCTACGAATTTTGTCTAGTGGTAGTCAAATGATGTTTCGGAACAATTGCTAATCTCATCTTTAAAGATTTCAGATTACTGGAATATGAGCCTCTACCAGTTTCAAATATTTAGTTTATTACTACTATTTACTACACGGTATCATTCCAAAATGATAAATATGTATACTTTAATTTAATTACAGTCGAACGATAGTCGAGGGTATTACGGTCAATAGCGAGATCTCGGATGTAATCAAAAAACATTTGTTGAAATTTCAGTTAATGTTTTTCTCCATACATTTATTCACTTTTATAACGAGCTACTTCTCGGAAATACCAAGCAAAAATATCGTCTAAATTTTTCCTAACACTGTTAACTCTCGCGGCTCGGAGACTAGAACAATACGTCTCTGCCGATTGGAGTCTTTTTTGACCCCAGTGGTTTCCTCATTATTGGCCTTATTCTTATGAATTTCAAAAAAAAAATAGTTTAAGGGCTTTAAAATATCTCTCTGCATCATTCCTCATATTTTTTTTAATAAATAATCATATTTTAAGTTGCGCATAAAAAAGACGTCATCCCAGCACACATATGAATTGACGACTGACGAGTGTTCTCAGCTATCTTACGGACGATCGTTATCGCGGGTGCTTATCGCCTGATAGCGTAATCGCGTTATCACATACTTATATAAACTACAAAAGGTCCAAAAAACTATGATATAAGAATACCTTAATTATAAACATTGTATCACCCATATTAAAATAGATATTTAAGAAAATGTTGGTATTGGGGTCGCATTTCTTGAGCTTAGAACCGGAAAAGTTAATGTGTCGATCATTTTCGACCCTAAGCAATAAAATCCGACCGGGCAGTTAACTAGACCGATGCCGCCGGAATCGCTCTAGTTAACGAAGACTTGTTAACTTCTAGGCTTCCTACAGAAAGTGATATTGTGGAAGCTGTGGTCAACAATGACGATGACAATGATGATGTGGCCAGTGAATGTTAAATTGAGAAATCCAAGCCAGTAACGACGATCTCCAGAGCTCATGATATATTGGACGAGCTATTCCAATTTTTTTCACAGAGCACTGATACCACCTAAAAGTCTTTTAATGGGTTGAGTGCTTTGAGGGGAAATTTAAGACCAATACGAGTGAAAACAATGAAACAAGCATCAATTAATAATTAATCAATTTTTAAGAAAAGTGGATTGACAGAAAAATGTAACACGTGTGTATTTTTGTATTGTAAGCATTTAAAAATATCTATTCTCTGATTTAACGAGTAATGATTATAACAATCAAATTCAGTTGGTCTCATCTTCTTCGTAATAGCCAAGTTAAATAATTGTATTATTTATTTCTCTCCTAATAGATTGATTACTGGTTCTCTGTAACTTAGAAGCATAATTTTGACAAAAATATTAACCAATCTAAAGTGAAAGTTGTTTTCTTTGTAATTTATACAAACTTACGCAACACAGATGATTTGTAATAATTTAAAAACGTGCTTCGAAGAACTTTTCATTTCCGAATAAAATTTATACTTCCCCTGCAGTGGAACAAAGTGAAAATTATAATAAAATTTAAAACTTCCGCTTTCGCGGTAGATGTGGCTGTTTCATTCGCTACAGAGCTTTTCTTGAAACGGATGTTTCATTATATCCTGAACGGGCACCTTGGGAGATGTCTGTACATTGGAATTGGAAATTGAGAGGAATTAATGGGACAAAACGAGTAATTAAACGTATGCCCCCCAACTAGGTAATCAGGATGTCTTCATTGGAAATTCTGATTGTGTGTGTTTTAACAATGTTTTTAACCTTGTAGACTATATCACTTTTTTATTACCGCACCCTTAGTTTAAGGGTAAGCTAAAAATGCTATTTGCGTTTTTAATTTAAAAAGGAAATCGATTCTTACGATCATATTTAATTTCAAAGATCTACGAAGTATTGAATTTTTTTATCGTCTACCAACCCTTTATAGTCTCGGAATCATCAATATTCAATTTATTAAGTATTTAATTTTATTTAGGTTACCATAAATAACTTTTAGACTTCGTGATCGATTCTTTTTGATTAATACGTAATAATGACATAAAAGCGTTTCTTTTTGGATATCAAATTCAATGGAGCTTTAAGCTCTATAGCACGTCAGTGTAAAAATTCTTTAAGTCCCTTCATCGCTGATGTTTTATTTGTTTGCATTTATTTTCTATCGTTGCTGATGGAATAGCGTAATCGTTTCAGACGTGGGAAATCCACAGTGAAGCCAGTTCACGTGGACACTATTTGAAAGTTATATTTTATATCCATCTATAATACTACATCCATACATATACATACACTTCCGCATACATACAAACAAATACAATACATACGTAAGTAAGCCGAAGAGAGTATTGTTAACGAGTTGTTTTAGACGATAAAATCGGGATCCCACAATAAATAAAGACGGGATTCCGCAATCCCGGGATAATACCGATTCTGGGATTTCGGGATTCACTATTAAATTTAAATCTAATTTCTTCCTGATTTGTTACCATATATAATTTATAATAAAAGTAATCTACAATTTGTTTATTAATAAATAAATGACTAGAGATCTTACTCCCACACATATTTTGTAGCAGTCGTAGACAGAAACAGAAAGTTTTTTTTTCATAGTTGTATACAATTTTCAGTTTAATAATTAAAAAACATCGCGTTGGCTTTTAGCTGTATTGCCAGCTAAAAAAGTTACATGACCAACCTGGAATTCCGTGACTTAATAATTGTAAATACAAAAATCTCAGGATCACAAAAATGATCCGAAATTGGATGTCTTAGTACTTCCTTCTTTGTTCATTGGAAAGCTAATCTAAAAGTATTTCAAAAAATGTTTGAATCAATTGAAACAGTTGAAAATTAATATAACAAAGATTTTTCCAATAAAAGAAATGTTTTTATGATACTATTTACAATGATTTGATCAATAAAATAAATGGGTCTCAGAATCTTAAAATTTCAAATTTACTATTATTCAAAATTGAAATATCTATGATTCCGATAAACCCAATTGGAAATTTCTGGTTACGTGATATTTATTTGTAAGTTGTGGTTATAGGCAATTTTCGTAGAAATACACATCCATATTATCTATTTTTGTCCTGCCACACCAAACCCTCGAGGGCTTGAGAAACTCGACTGCCATTCCTATTTCAAAGTTCAAATCGAGACGTCGTTCCCATAGCCAAGGGGGGAAATAATAATAAATATATATTTTGAAAGTTTTTAAAACCCAAAATGTATCGCGTTTATTTTCAAAAGAAGTGTCAACTTCAGGGGGAAAGACCGTGCTCTGGACCATTGTTTTATGTCTACTGTGTTTTTTCAAAAATATTGTGAAAATGAGTGAACGAAAATATCACAAAATATTTGTTGGGTATTAAGGTGCCAATTGCCAAAAAAACCATTCATATTATTGATGTATAAAAACATAAAAAGTAAAGTCATTTAATTTATAGTTTTTTTTATGAGACGAAATTGTAATTTGAGCGTTTTGGCTTCTTACGGAAGCATCTCAAAACAATGCTGTTTTTTTACGAGATTTTTTTGATACTTAACTCTCTTTTATTGAATAGAGTAGGGATTGAATAATCGGATTAGAAAAGTATTAGCGGTGAGCTAATCGTTCTCAATAAGTTTCGTTATTTAAAGATTGGAATGGTAGCAAGGAATTTTTCGACATGACAAACATCTATGCAAAGTTGATAAAAATAATTAAAAAATATTGTTCGTAGTGGTAAATAAACTATTGATATGCGTCTCGATTTCCAATGACGTTGATCACTGCACCACGGACTCGACATATACTAAATTATTTGCTAGTTTATGTATCGTATTTATATAACGACTGTGCTAACATAGATAAACAATAAAGTGTCATCAGTAATGTTGCAGTCAAAGATGTAGAATTACTTAACAATTTAATCATTGAGGTTTCGTTAAATTAATGAAAAAAAAACATTGGCTGATCAAATTTACTTCACAAACAAACTGCGGTTCTCATAAAGTCTTAAAATAAATGAATTTTTAAAATTACCTGGAAGTAAGGGCACCGAAAGGTCCGGCCATAAATTATTCAACAGAAAAATAATAAGAAACAGACGAGAGAAGAAAAATAGGATTATAAGCTATTTTTTTGTGCAATTTTCAAAATTTTATTTAACGCGCTAGAATTGTTTCAGTCACCGTGAGAATTTTTCAATTGATGTATCAATGTTCGTATTTAACCCTCTCTTTGTGTTCAGTAAGAAATTTTGCGATTAATAATATAATATGTAATCAATTTTTAGTTTATTCGTAAACCTTCCGCTGTTTTGTAAGATGATACTTCTTAAAGATGCAAAATCTCCAGTGTCCTTATCTCATATGCCTGGTTGACGAAGTCAAACCCCGAAAAAATGGGACACTGATTACTAATAATAAGAATCAAACAGGCACCGAAAAAAGGGAAAAATGAAATAATAATACAAGATAAATAGAGCAAGAGCTCTTCTCTCTGTAAAAAATGAAAGACACCAGCCAAACACCAGTCAGTCACAATTTGTACTACAACAAGTGAAGTAACAAATTAATCAAATTTCAATTTATATTTTTGATATCAATCGGTCAGAATCAAAATCAGTTCAAAAAATCATGCCTTTTATTTTGTTGATTAGATAAAGTTAAACAATGATTTTCCGTTTTTTTTGAGTATGAAAGCATACCCTACGTCAGGATTTCCCAAACTTATTCTGGGATGGAACACTTTGCAAGTCTGGAAAATTCAACGGAACACTTGTCAAATCTGGAAATGTTACCGGAACATAGCTTTTTTTTAGGTCGGGTAATTCTTAATAGTAAAAATATTAATTATTAAACCACTTATTATGTATTGATTAACTATCTTTAAAACATATTAGATAACAATATGAGTAAACAAAGTACATATTGATTAAAAATCTCCGCCTGTATTAGATATTTGACGTTTTTAACATCACTCGATTATACAAAGTAGAAAATGCTTAAATGTGTTGCAGCGTATGTTACCATTCCAAATTTTTGCGGAACACCTACTTAAGTCTCACGGAACACCAGTGTTCCGCGGAACATAGTTTGGGGAACCCTGACCTACATATTTAACTCTTCAGCCAAACAAAATTATATCTATGGCTTACTTAACATACACATGTTTTCATTCAACCATGACCGTACTTAATGAGGAGAGATGGAGTTTATCAAAACATTTTTTTTCTACGAAAAAATATTGTAGCTCTGTTACTCACCTTCTTTTATTTCGACAAGAGTAAGAATAAAAGCATTGGGCTAGGACACATGGTCGGTGGTCAGCTTATCGCTCTCGTCACGCCCAGTTTTTAATATTTAAGTACCGAAACGTCGAAAATAAGATTGAGGAGCGATGGGGGTATAAAGAGTCCCCAGACAATTAAGCGTATTATTTTCATTGCATTTATTGAGGATTCGTTGAAGAATACAATGCGTTAGATATTTAGCGAATGGTTGAAATAAGAAGAATTTTGCAATTTGAATGCACCCCATCGGAACTCGAATATTAGGGATTGGATTTTGGTGAGGAATACAGTACCGTCGTCAGAACTAGTGACAATCACCAATAAAATACGCAATTTTAGATATTTTAGATGTAAAAAAATAACTTAAACTATTATTTTATTTATTTTATTTTCGATTCAAATTTAAAATCATGAAAGTTTTTTATCACCAATCACAAGATAAGTCATTCAATAACGTAATAACTAACTGTAAATTGGATGCGCCAACAGAGAGGGTGTGTGTATCTGTTTATGTGGATGTGAATGTGTCTGTGCAGATTGCGTTTCAGATATACAGGTAGCCGCGGGTTCCCAACCTGGGGGTCGCGAAGGGATTTCTGGCGAGTCGCCAACTTTTTCGATTTTCGAATCGGGGTTTTCAAATTCCTCGGCGAGCTAAAAAGTTTTTAAAGGAGTTTCGGAGACAATCCGGGAGAAAAGTATAGCAAATCGAAGATTTCAATTTTTTTTTCTCGGGGGGGTCACCTAGTCACATGGCTTTTATAAAAGGGGTCGCCACCCGCAAAAGGTTGGGAATATATGAGGTAGACAAATAAATCAAAACATTTATTTACACTGTAATTATTTGATATCAGGTCCGTAGTACAGTGGTCACGTCATAGGCTTCTGAGCCAGATCTGACGAGCTCAAATCCCAGTACGAACATTTTTTTTTTCAATTTCAGTGACATGTATGTTTGTGATGTCTAAAAATTCTCTCCCACCAATTCAATCCTAAAATAACGGAGCGATTACATAACCACTAGTCTTCTCCTAGCACAATCTTTTTTTATCCCTACTCATTTCGAAAAAAACAGGAAAGGTTAAGCAACTGAGTGAGAAGTAATTGTAGTAGAAAAACTTCTGTGAATATAAATTAGTAAAAAGCCATATGCTCCAAAATGAAAGCGGAGATGGATTAAAAAAAGTTTCCATGAATAAACAGAACAGAGAACTTGCATAACCAGAACACGAAAAAATATACCATAGACAATTCAGAAGACATTAAATATTTAGTTCATTATACTTGTTTCTTCTTAACTTTTTATTGCAAAAATATTATAGGTTAATTGAATATCATACAGATAATAATGGCAAAACAGTAAGTAATAAAGTGCGCTTAAAATAGTTGAAATAAATTGAATGAAAATGGCAGTTGAGTAATCAATACATGAATTTTGAGAAGCTTTACTTTTAAGGCGTGTCATGATTCATTGCATACTTAAAAAATAACTGTTAGAATTCCTTCGCAAATTGCACCTACTAATTTGAATTTTTCAGTAATAAACCAGTCATATTATACGGGTTTTTCCGGAGTTTTGTTGGAAATATGTAAATAAGTTTTACATGTAGCCGGCGAAGCTCACTTGTCTAGCGAGATCATGGAAATGCGTTGCAATGTTTCTGCACCCATGTATGTAGTATAACGTCCTCCGCCATTGTACCAGTTTTTGAGCACAGTGTCTGCTCAGTGTCATTGTGACCATACGTTTAATATTAAAAAAAACATATTCATAAGATTTCACTTGTAAACATTGTAACTGTAACACTTGTAAACATTTTGTTAAATTGTCCATTCGCAATATGAAGCATAAACTCTACATTAAAAAATACAAATATACATTTGTAATACTAATTTCTGCTTGTATTTATCAACTGATTTCAAAAATAAATATCGCTTGTCATAAGCGAAACCAGTCCTCATCTTATTTAAAAAAATGGGAATTAGTAGAAATGTATATTTTATTTTTTGAATAAATGTTTTTTCGCCAAGTATTGACAGTAAACTTATAAAACGTGATGTCTTAAACACGCTTTCCTCTTATCTTTCCAATCCAAAAATTACCTCATAGAAACACGAATATAACAAGTAGTTTTCATGGGAAAAATTTGGATGAGATGGGAAAATCATATATGCTCTACACTGAGAGCCTGGAGCAGATATGGAATATAAAAAATGGAAATTAATAACAAAAAGGCTGATCTACCACGTGAAAGATTGTGGTCACAATAGTGTGAGTTCAAACTGCATTGCGTCAAAACTTACTTTTCTGACCGTTGCATTTTGTGTTGCCAATTCAGGGCAGAATAAATCTAGGTACTCTTATGTGAATAATATATGTTACTGGAGTAAATTATTCAGAAAAAAAACAGTAAATTTACTTTGAATACAAAAGGAAGAGCTTAATTAAGTAATAGATTGTCGTGATTTCTAAATTCATATGTACATTCGTCAACTATTTACAATATGCAATTTTTAAGAAGTCGTGAGTGTTAAAATAATACTATAAACTATAAACTATCGAGTATATTTGTTATTTTATCTTGTTTTTAAATAAACTTACACAGACGTTTCCTTCTGGAAATTTTTATGAATATCTATGCGGTTTTTAATATATAATCAATTATTATTATGCGTGTAGAAACTCGAGCTGGCATTCCCTCACCTTGAAGTGACAACTTTGGCAGAAGCCTTACAAATAACTTGAAACACTGAACGTACAATGTTGTTACACTATCTTTATGAAATAAAACATCGAGTGACATGTGGTTAATACTGAATGCTCTTGTATGTAATAAAAACTCAATCATCATTTTAAGGCAATGTTCCCTAAGTGAAAATCTAGAATAGTTATATATACTGATTACAAATGGTACATAACCAAACAAGTTTGAATAACGTTGATATCAAAATAATCAATAATAAGACTACGCTGAAATTCCAAGAAGAGAAAAGTTCAGAAAAATCTGTTTAAAGAATTCAAAACTGCTGTTAATATAATTAAAGATTTCGACTAAAAGTGTTTGGTGCAATATTAATGTTAAATTTGAATCTTTAAAATTGTGTACACTTCCAGAAGTTTTGTCACAAACAATCCAGGCATCGCTTTTTGACATCTTCAAGCGTTGAAGTGCACGGATGAACATGAAATATCAATGATAAAACGTGTGAGAGTATACAAGATTTGAACGATTTAAATGTAATGAAACAAGTCCTGATCTTTTTAAATAAAAATGAAAGTAGTACAAACAAATATTTTTTTATAATATAATACCTTTCCACCAAATTTTGACAGTAAACACCCTAAAAGTGATATTATACGTAGAGATTATAAATATGACTTCTTTTGAATCTTCTTAATGTACAACTACAAAAAAACCGTTTCACCTTTCTTTCTATCCTATTTATGTATATTTTTAAGAAATGATAAAAAACGCAATTAACTTATACAGATACTTGACCAATCACTTTTAGGGTGTTCACTGTCAATACTTGGTGGAAAGGCATTATATTAATAAAAACACAATAATCCTGTGTACTTCATTCCACTTTATTTAATATGTCAGGACCGGTTTCGCTCATTGCGAGCATTGTCAAAAACATAAAACTATCATTAAGCATATTCATATCATTAAGCATATTCACTTTATTAATGTAGTATTTTATCACTTTGTCAAAAATTTCCCAAATTTTAATTATGTTTGTAATTATTTTCAATCGCCATTCTGAATTTATTAATCTGGGATGACTTTTTAATTATATGTTAGATGTGTTGAACATTTTAATTTTGTGTTATTTTAGAATCACTTTAATGTAATTGGCAATTTCTTTTCAATGCCAATTGTTGTGTATAACTTTTCAATTTTGTATAAATAGCATTGTTAAATTATATTGCTTATCAGTTGACAATGCTCGCAATGAGCGAAACCGGTCCTGACATATTAAATAAAGTGGAATGAAGTACAAAGGATTATTGTGTTTTTATTAATACTTGACCAATCTTTTTATTTCTAATATTTACGTTTTCTGTGAATGACGGAGTTTGGGTAATTGAACTGTTATTGATACAATCAGCAGTTTAATGATTCAGATAATAAGAAAATTATGTGTTGTTTCTCTTATTTATAAGAAAATACATTTTTAAAATAAAAGATTATGATCAATCAAAATAGAAGACGTGGATATATTGCTAGTGTGTTTTTTTATTTGTAAAGGTGTAAACTCGCACGCTCGTATTTCGTTTAGTATTGCTTTTTAAGGCGGAAAACGACATCAGCTCGCAATATCTTTCACCCATAAATGCCATCTCCTGAAAAAATCAATCGTGACAATATGATATCTACTGTTACCAGGGTAACCGTGCGTCAATAAAGTGGTAATAAACAAATATAAATTAAAATCCCATATCACAATTATTGACATTACACATTATAATAGAACAATGATTTTTATTAAGTTTGAATCGTTCAAACTATGTACATTCTCACAGATTTTGTCACTAACGACCCGGGTTTCGCCTTTCGGCATCTTCAGGCATTCAAGTGCACGGATGAACTTGAACTGACGTTTAGTAAATGAAAGTTTCGTGTTTATATAAGAAATAAATGCATCACTGAGTCCAAAAGCATTGCTGGCGAAAAGGATAAGCTCGTGGGAATGCCAACAGATTTGAGTAGTAAGTAGTTTCAAGAATTATATTATTTGTTTGTCGGCAAAGGTTTTATGATTATATGATTATATAGGGTATAGAAGTGGAGATGCCGGAAAGTTTAGTATTTCATTTAAAATCGGAAGACTTTGCAGATGTGCTCTATTTATTTCCAAAATTTCCTATTTACTAAACGTCAGTTCAAGCTCATCCGTGCACTTGAATGCCTGAAGATTCCGAAAGGCGAAACCCGGGTCGTTAGTGACAAAATCTGTGAGAATGTACATAGTTTGAACGATTCAAATTTAATATTGAAATTCCACCAAGCGCCTTCAGTCGAAATCTTAAATTATAAATGATTTTTATATTTGAAACATTTAAATGTTATATTCTATGTACGAAACGTTCTGTGTACGGAAAAGTCTTTGCTCGGAAGAATCGGTGTTTGGAGTGTTCGGTCACTATACGATTTATGTCCTTTTCTTGTGTATGGCATGTTAGAATTATTTTTCTTCCTTTGTACAATGTTTTGTGTCGTGAATTCGTAATGTATGGTCAGCCCACGTATAGTCAATCAACCAATGCATACTTTATGACACAGGATATCAAATTTTAGTCCGCTTTACGCGATATCCTTTATTTATCCTTCGTCCTAGATTCCTTTTAGTGCCTCATTTTATGTTTGCAAACACGGTTATGGCTGTCTTTGCTCCTGGGTGTGTCTGTATCGCGAAAAGTGAGATATTGTTTTGGTTGGTTAATGGTTTGTTTTGAACGTGATCCGTAATGCATTAGTATTTTTTTTTATCCATGTTCGCTTTCAATGTGGAGCATATGTCCCCCTAATGGAGGTATCACGACAGAAGTTTTTGTTACTCAGTCGCTCAACCTCTTTTTTCTTTTTACAAAGATAGTAGTAGGGATAGAAGGATAAGGCTAGGACAAGACTTTTTTTAAATCTATATTCGCTCCAAATGTGGAGCTTCTAATAGAGGTATCTTGTTTGTTACTCAGTCGATTTTTTTTTTTTTACAAAGAAAGTATTATAGGTAGAAGGATAAGGCTAGGACATGACTCTTTTTTAATCCATGTTGACTCCCAATGTAGAGCGTATGAAGAATCTTACCAGATTTTTTTCTACGATAACCGTGGGTTACTGAGTCGCTCAATCACTCTTTTTTTTGCCAAAGAGAGTATTAGGAATAGAAGGATAAGGCTAGAACAAAACTAGTGGTTAACAAATTGCTTTCACCACGTCTAGTTACTGAAGGATCGGAAGAGTTAGAAGAAATTTTTAGACAATACAAACACCCATGCCTTGCAACAAAAATTGATAAATCGATCGAAAAAATGCAGTTCGTACTGGAGCTCCAACTTGTGAGATCCGGCACGGAAGCCAACAACGTTAACCACTGCGTTATATAATCCGACATTTTTTTTACAAATTACTTTAAGATAAGTCAATTCTGGAACTTATCAATATTTGTTCAACTTTTACAAGTAGATTTAAATACATATTTCAATTCGTTCCGAAAAAAAATATTACAAATATATGTGACAGTTTTTTTATATTCAAAAACCGACTTGGGCTTAGTTTCAATATCGACCGTATTTTAAAAACCGTTATTGGAAAACACCACAAATACCTGTTTTGAAATCAGTACGCACGTGATCTTGCATAGGAATGCCATGTAAGGGAATTTGCATACATTGCATGCATTGATAGCTGAATAACTAATATGTGTTATCAATATGCATCCAACTTAACAACAGAAATCGAATAATACGAAAAAAGTTATTCGATGTGTTATTCGTGTTTTTGACTTGCACATTGCGGTGTGAACTCATATTTGTCTAAAATATTTTCTAAAATATAAAAATTACCATAACAATACTTTAAAACTGTTGATGCTGCAGCAAAAACTTCATCCCTCAAATGCTTTTATTTAATTTGATAAATACTATTCAAAAACATTTTATCATTATTTGATTTTTTATACATATGATGACAATCTTTATATCTTCTTCTGAGCGTCGCAAAAAATCTATAGTAAAACACCATTCCACTATGCATGTACATATTATTATAAAAAATATACTTTACAGGGACGTATACTATGAAATGACTTCTCATAGTCAACAAAAAATCTTACTAGGGCACTGATAATCTCGTGGTTCTGCTGGAGGAGTAATCAAAAGTTGTGTGTTTAGTTGGCACACGGATTTCTACAAGGAAAGCTAGCTTGATTTTTTCTATGGGGTCTTAAGTCAGCCCAAAAACGTGCGCGTGAGGACCTTTCAGAAAACGCTTAGAACATTTGTTTTATCAGCTGAAGGAATGACTTTTTTGTGCAGCGTACTTTACCCACAAAATCTCATGGAAATACTCGTCGACTAATACCTTTGTCACTGGGTAACGCAGCGAAGGATGCAAGGCGCAAGGCAATACCACACGTGGAAAATAAACTAATGGCGTAGAACATATAACAATCGACATTTACAATTATACTTTACTTGAGTCAGCGCAGAATTCATTTACCCATTTGTTTTTAATTCGTAATTTATATAAATTATAGTTGTATCGATTATTTTAAGTGACAGTGAATCTCTTTGGTCTAATGCAAACACATTTAATGTGATCACTGTCAATACTTGATATAAAATGCATCGTGTGAAAAAATAAAACAATATTTTATACTAATTCCACACTTATTTTATTAAGATCAAGATCATTATCGCTCGTGACGGACATTTTCTACTGAAGATGCGATTTGAAAATTCTTATAAATAAATATGGAATTAGTACAAAAGACTGTTTTATTTTTCAGTCAAATGATAAGAGCTACACATACCTACGGTTTTGAAAATGGAGAATTGTGATGACTTTTCTCTTTGATTCCATCTCAAGTGAATTCAAAAAAATCTGGCTGATCTTGGCTATTTTAGAAACATTTATTTATATGATATTATAAATCTATAATAAGTTGTGAAACATACGTACAGTATATAGTAAAGTTGGCCTAAAGATTATTATTTATAAGCTGTTTGTTTACTATGAAAAACTTGGAAGCTCTGTAAAAGTGACCTATTTATTGCTTAACAAGTTTACCTCATAGCTCAACTCTCTCGCAAAGGAAGTACCAGATCCCTTTTGATATCTCGGAAGGTAGGTTGTGATGTTTGCCAATATTTGAATTAATTGGCTCCCTTGTTTGTTCGTCTCCATTTTTTCCTCATCCCTATCAGGCACTCCCTATTATTGACGTTTTTCCAATTATTTATACATAGTCACGTTTCCGGGAATACTGCTAGTGTTTTGATTCCAGACTTCAAATATGAACTGTAACTAGTAATGGCAGATTTCAAATATCATCAAAAATATTTTAAATATAATATAAAGATTCATGTTTTTTGTGTCTAAATAAATTGGTGAATGTGACGTTTATATCTTATATCAACCAGCACCCACCCTTTACCTGGTCCCAAGAACGGGAGATATACATACATAGTGGCTACTAATCCATTCAAAGACGGATCATTCTTAATTAATTATTTGATATCTTTTTATGCTTATTACACCCAATTCTCGTTTTGCATGGAGAATACGTTCTAAGGATTACCCGTGAAAAAAACTTATATTAAAAATGTTTAACTATGCAAAGCAAAGTGATAAATAAATTATTTTACTTTTCACAAACAACAAATAAAGATTATTACCAATAAATGTATTATTTTTAATTTATGCAAACAAATATATTTATAAGTTGCATAAAAATTACGTTATTTTTAATACCATTTATTACTAATAATACACGTTCATTCAAATTGAAGCTTTTTTAAATTAACAAGATATTATTGACATTTAAATGATTTATATGCCTATTTAAAAAAATCGTATTATTTCAAATATCGTCAACACGGGTAACTTTAGCCCAGCTCTGAAAAAAAACCCAATTTTTAAAATATGATAGACACCCAACTGACTCAGAAGCTCAGAGATTATAAAACTGACCTGACATCGATCTTAGAAAGACGTTAGACCTTGTTGGGGTACATGAGTGCTTTTGGAGATTTACAACCCTGTTTGCTTATTTTTCCAACCAGGGTTAAGTACTATGATAGTATTTCTATCTATATATAGTTCTTGGTAGAACTAAAAGATACTAAAATACCACGAAAGGAAGCATAGTGATTGATGGGTCAAAAGGAATTCAAGTGCGTGGAGTGGTGGCCGTACGCCGAACATAGGGAAGGCGTTTGACTGAAAAAAATAACAAGTATAATATCGGCATCTTTGGTATACTAGCTTAGCCCTAGCAATCAGAAGGATCTAGGCTCAAGTTTCAGTAAGGTAAGTCATAAAATAAGTTATTATTTCAAAATGTAAACATGTGACAACTCTTCTATGTGTAACTGTTTTTGTAATGTGGTATCTGGATCATTAATAAAATGAAGACTTATTTCAAATATTATTTTTTTATTCGTACTACCAAATTTGGACATGATACTTTGCAGAATTAAAATAAATACGAACGAAAAATGCGTTAAAAAAAATCATTAGTTTGTGTCTCCTTTTTAGTGCTGTTCTTTGACGCAAAAATATATACTTATGGTTATTAAAACAGAAGACATTTATTCCATTCCAAAGTCACTTATTATTTCGATCTTTCAGACGTAATAAAAGACCTTTGATATTTTTTTCCGAAATCTGTAGTCAATGTAGTAATTAATTTTATAATAAAAAGAGAGTCCACTTTAGAGTTTTACGTAAATTCATTAATTCAGAAAGTATCATCAGGGTAAAATGAATCAATGAAATATTCGGGTCGTCTCTTAGGAAAAATAATATTGGTTAAATCATTCAAATTTCGTATAAAAAAAGATAGTATTGGAGCGTTATATGGGTACAAAAAACATTTATTAAATTTGAGATAGGCGGGATTGCAAGACTTCTGACTTGATGTCTCCAGGGCAAAACAATACCGCGCGCTCGTAAATCACATGTTTTTCTTTGGGGTTTCCCTGGAGAGCAAAGCGTATCCCGGGCGCAGGGTAAGTACAGCTTTAAGATTAATTTATCGTATATAAATTTTCCAATTAACGTACATATAAAAATGTAAACGATTCACAACAAGTTTTCATTACTAAAAAGCATACCCTTCCCTTACAACTTATAGCTAATGTACAGAATAATTTTAAGACAAAAGTGTTAGATTTTGTCTAAGAATTATTGTGATTATTAACTTGTGTATAGATAATCGATGTCTTATGACAGTATTTATTTGGCAAGTCGCTAGATGTCATGTTAAGATATTGTAAATACATTATTGTTCCTAATTTGGAACTATTTCACTCTAAGTGAAACATTTTTTAGTTTGCACTCAACAAGAACTGACTGTGAGCCAACAATAGTGTTTATTAAAAGGCGAAGATTAGAAAACAAAAGCTTAAATAAGAATAAAGAGATAAGAATAAATAAAATTAACATTTTAAGTTTGTACATTGAAATATTTAAATTTATTCATATTCCTTTCTGAAATAAGAAAGTAAAATCAATTTTATAAGCATTAAAAATACCATTATTCTTATTATAATACTTGTATCTAACAAAAAACAAAATTCTAAATTTTAACAATTAAAGTTTTTCTCATTTTTCAATTTCAACGTTGAAAATATTTTTTTCGTTATTTATTTTTGTTTTTGGTATTTAAATCTGAAAAATCATGGCACAGTTGTAATCTTTATTTAACACTTGGAGAAAATACACAACATAATATTCAATGTATATTAGAAAAACCGGCAAAAGATTATATCTCACTGGCATATACATGTATTATATATTTACTTTAAGGTCTCTAGTTAAATGGTTTATGGAAGATTTTTTTTTATTTATTTATCGAAAAGATATATTAAAAAAATGGATTTCTCTTTAGAAGTATAGATCGCTGTGATGTATAAATTTAGTAATAACGGCCCGTAGTTGATCGCTAGCTGTATCAATATATAATTGATCTAATAAAAAAATAGTAGCCTGCAAATTATTTCCGTACTATTTAATATAAGCTCATAAAATTTAAGAAACATATACCATGGCCTAGAGCAGATAATTTTTATGGTATGACGAAACGCATCTTATTACTTCTAGAAGGTAAAATATGCTAGAGATCATTTGGTTAATTGATTCGGCGGTAAAATGCTTGCGATTAATTTCAGGCGGTCATTTTTTCGGAATCTGCTTAAAATCACCGAGAGTAATAAGCTAATCACTAGCTCCTAATTATCCTAATGATATATTTTGGCATTACTCTCTTTGAAAAGAAGAGGCAGGGAAACTGAGTAACAAGAAGTTACTATCATTTCAATTAAACATCATTGGGGCTGCATATGGTTAAAACATATGTTAATTAAAAAAAATAATTGTAACAATTATTGAAAACATCTGAGAAATATTGTACGGTATCATAAATTTTCGTACATTGTGATGACCCTGCCAATATTTGAGCATAACAAGAGCTTCCCATTGAATTAGGAAATAATAAAAATGAAACGGTTTTATCTTGATTCGTGATTTTTTGGCAATAATAATCAATCATTGTTTTTTCTCGGCAGCTTTCTTCAGAAAAGTTTACCAAAAGACTTCAACAATATTATATTTGTATTTTAGACGTCAAAATACGGTGTTATGAAAAATCGTGGCGTGAATTTTTGTTTTATTCATGTGCGTTCCTAGTGTGGAGCATATGTCCTTCTAATGGAAGTATCTTAACAGAAGACGAAAACTGCTTGGTACTCTCATTTTCAGAGAGACTAAAGATAGAAAAATAAAGCTGTGAGAATAAGAGTAGTGAGGCAATCATTCTAGCTAATCCCCATTTAAAAAAACGAACTGGTGACGGGAACTAATTATAGATATCATTGACATCCATGTTTAAGAACCGATATCTAAAAATTGACAAAAAAAACAATTTAAGAAACTGTCTGCTGCGTGGGAGGATGTCACAGAACTGCGAGGCGAAGGCCCTGCTGAATAGAGAGAATTAGTTGAGATGAAAAAGGTTCACACCAGTTGTGGCGCCAGTAAAATAAGAAAAGAAGAAGAAGAAACTGGCGGTACAAAGATTTGAGCCCAATAGGTCCGTATCCGGAGCTAACGACGTTGACATTCGACCACGGACCTGGAACACTATAATAATTGATAAATTAAAAAAAATCTTATTAAAAAACCATTCAAGTGACAAGGTAAAAAATAGCAAACGTATCAGAAGCTTTTTTTATGAGAATTATTTGTTACTCAGTCGCTCAGCCTCTTTTTTTTCAAAGACAGTAGTAAATACAGGACTAGTGGTAAAGTAATCCCTGTCCCTACGCTTAGTTAATAAAGGGTCTGAAGGGTGGGAAGGAATTTTCAGACAACACAAACATCCATGCCTTCGAACAGAAATCGAAAAATACTGTTCCCACAACGCTAACCGCTGCGCCAAAGACCCGCCATATCGTACTGATAATTTATTTATACATTACAAATAAAAGTTTATTGCTTAGTTCCACACAAATCATGAAATAGAACTGATAACTATTTCGGTCTCTACAGTTAAAAGCAACAACATAAAACAAAATATTTCTGACGATGGTGTGATCCATTTAACTATACTATATAATTCTTTTGAAACCAAATCTTTATAACTAATTATGCAGTTCTAAAAAGCAATTAATTTGTATGGAATTAATAACTACCCAATCAGTAAATGCATTTTTTGTGACTTAAGTTAACTTGTTAATCCTAATTAAAAATATTTTCGTCTATGTCAGGTCTTTTAGTAGATAAAGCAAAATATATCAAAGTAACCTTATCAGAGTTCCAAACTTTGTTTCATATGAAACGGTCTTGATATTCGCAATCTACTTCATTCACTACGAAGCTCGTAAAATTAACAATAATGACTACGCACTCTTGCCATAATGCACAAACGCACCAACATGCTTTCAATTACCAATTACATAACAATGCTGAAATTTTAATATTTTCTCACGTTTGATTTTCAAGTATGTTCTCTGATAAAATAAAAATTTATTGGAATTGTAATCTTGAGTATTGCTGTAGCGCTGAATGCCTCAGCAGTGCACAAAGTTTTTGTGAAGGTGTAATATATCCACTACTATTAATAATTACATGAATAGGAATTTGGTACTCATATTTTAGAACTGTATGTAAAAATGTATACCATTGCTGCTGAGTGTCATGGCGTCAATTCAAAATATCTAACTGTATTTAAACAATTCATGTAAAACTTAATGCTTTCCAATTTATTTTATTTTATTGCTGAAAATAAGCCTAACAAAACGTTCGTTTTAAAAGCAGTTAGCGCGATACAAACTAAAAATAGACATCAATAAATAGATGAAACAAACTAGAAACTCCTCTTCATATAATTTTGTGTATTTAATAATATATAATAAGCAAGTAAGGATTGCGATACCGGACGAATATATCAATACCGGCAATTCATATTAATTATCGGTATTAGATAAAAATGAGTAAGCTTATAGGTACTTAGTTTAATTAAATTCAAATGGAATAACAATACAACTTGAATACAGATACATAGATACATGACGAATGTGTCAATACCAAGCATTTCATATTAAATACCAGTTTTAGATAAAAATGAGAAAAAATAAACTTTTAATAATTGCAGTCAAATGTAATGCATCTTAACCACTTGAATACCAAGCGGACACAGGTGTCCGGAACATATGCAAGCAAACACGGATGTCATTTAAAAAATCAAATACTTGGTATTCTAATTGAATATAAGCAATATTTTGATGAATATGTGTAGTTCCATCTATACTAAGTAGATATAGGTTTTTAAAATATCGAATTCGAGTATATATTAGGCAAAATTATTTTTCTCAAAAACACGCAATCTCTGGGACATATTAATGATTTATTTGTGCGGTATTCAAGCGGTTAAATACATTAAAATAAGAGTGCTCAAAACTTAATATATCTATTTATATTTTTAAAATATTTTTAACTTAAACAGGTTTATCATTTGTAAGTGCCAACGTGTGACTGAAAATAAGACATAAAAATGTTGCGCTCTTTGAACTTTTAATGCTGAATCAAAGTCGATTATATTTCAATTAAAAAATATCGGTATTTTGGTAATAATAAAATAGCGAGATACCGGTTTCAGTAATACCAGTTCTGCAGTCCCTAACTCCGAGAGTAAATTTGTTGTGTTCATTGAAAATTGGAAAACATCAATTTACCTTTCTAGGAAGATGTATACGGTATCCGAAAATAGTTGGCCCACTTGACCGGATAATTTGCGTCAATTTGGATAGGGCTCATCGATGCGTGGCCAATAATCAATACAAGTTTGCCATTTTGGCTTATTTTTACATAAAAGGTCAACTCGTTTCCTTACGCACAATGCTACTCAGTTAGGGCCGCATTTACGGAATTGTGGGGAGGGCGAATTCCCCGGTCGCATTTCCTATACGAGCGCCGGAATACTGCTAATAATGAAGGTATCAAAAAGTTTCTCTTCTTTTATTTTTCTTTTTAAATTTAAACCTTACTTTGGTTACAACCAGTCACATTATTATTGTGACTGATAGCTGTACTAAACCTGTAGCCGTGTGTTTGACGTAATGTAACGTTCTTAAAATTGAATCGTTCAAATTATGTAAATTCACAGAGATTTTGTCACTAACGACCCGGGTTTTGCGTTTCGGCATCTTCAGGCGTTCAAGTGCACGGATGAACTTGAACTGACTCTTAGTAAATGAATGTTTCGTGTTTATGTAAGAAATAAATGCATCACTGAGTCCAAAGCCATTGCTGGCAAAAAGGATGAGCTCATGGGAATGCCAACAGATTTGAGTAGTGAGTAGTTTTAAGAATTATATGATTTGTTTGTCGGCAAAGGTTTTATGATTATATGATTTTATGATTATATAGGGTATAGAAGTGGAGATGTGGGAATGTTTGACATTTCATTTAAAATCGGAAGACTTTGCAGCTGTGCTTTGTTGATTTCTAAAATTTCTTGGAAAAAGAGCTTATGACTGTCCGTATTTGGGTGTAACATTTTTATCCCTTGTTCCTGATTGAACACGTGTCCTTCCGAAATTAAGTGATTAGCAAAAGTAGACGTGTCTTTTTTCAATCTAAAGGCTGCCATATGTTCTAAAACTCGGATGTTCAGTGTCCTTTCTGTTTTGCCGATATAAAACTTTGCCTGAAGATGCCGAAAGGCGAAACCCGGGTCGTTAGTGACAAAATCTGTGAGAATGTACATAGTTTGAACGATTCAAATTTAATATTGAAATTCCACCAAGCACCTTCAGTCGAAATCTTAAATTATATAAATTGAGAGCTATTTTGACTAACGCCTTCCTCAGAAATATAGTTCACACAGAACAGAGATAGTCCCGACTTTCGATGAGGTTGTGAGCAGAAATAACTATCAACTATTTTTAAAATATTATTTGCAGAGTTAAAATACTTTCATGTGTTGTTACCTTATTCTATTTTAATTTTTAATTCATCGAGTAAAAGGAATTGGAAAAAAAAATGAACATTTTTAGAGTATTATCTAAAAACATATGTTAAATTAGTGCAAAAAATACGTTTCTTTTTAAATACATATATCGACTGTGGAAAGGAAAAACGACGTAACCCACACATATCAAATTTTACAGGAGGCGCTAAAAACGTGTTTTGATGATTTTGTGACATATGAAAATTATGAATTATACACAACCTTGAAGTGCACGGATACTTCTAAACTGGTGTTTAATTGACATAACCTAATATTAATTAAAGAAATTGTCTCGGAAAAACCTTTATTTCAGTTTTTTTTCTTGGTTTTAATTTTTTACAAGGTCATCTTTTTCAAACTTAAAAGCTAAATTTAGATACTTATTCGGCATTTTCAGCTTCCATCCTTTTGATAGAATGTGTGTCAAGTTGTTTACATTGTGATTATCGAAAAAAGCTGTTTTGGAAAATTGAGGGTTAAGTCCTTTTTCCTTTCCACAGTCGATATGTATAGGCACAGAGTTCTCAAAAAATAAATGGAAACTTGGAAAAATGATAAAATTATTGTTAACTAGGGGTAACATCTAAATGTTATATTTTTACCTCTTTGGGTAGACTAGCACTTTGTTTTGTTGCACACATGGTTTCAGGTGCCATGAATCGCAACCGTAAAGAGGCAATGCATGCGTACAATCGGAGGCACTTGGTAACCGTATACTGCGCTTTGAAAAATGATGCCTGCGTCGAGTACTAGGAATGAGAAGATAAAGGAGATGAGGAAACGGACTAAACTGCCCTTAAATAGATACGAAGTGAAGATGCGACGATGGACCTGGCTTGGACATGTGCCATGTATGCCTCAAGAAAGCCTGAATTCTGATTATCTCTTCTACTAACCGGATGGATTACGTCGTCGTGGAAGGCCACTGATGAACATCTATAGAATTTACTCGGTGGAGCTACGGGACGCTTGAATGACATGGGAGGAAGCAAGAAGACAGAGAAGAAACTTGAAGGAACCATGTGGTGGCTATATGCTCCGGTTAAGGAGCGGATATGGGAAAAAAATGTTTTCAAAGTTAAAGATATATTATATCGACTGTGGAAAGGAAAAAGGAAGTAACCCACACATAGTAAATTTTACAGGAGGTACAAAAAACTGATGATTTTGGGCCATATGCAAATTATGATATATACACAACCTTTAGGTGCACGGAGACTGCTAAACTGGTTTTTAATTGACATAATCTAATTTTAATTTTATAAATTGTCTAGGAAAAACTATTATTTCAGTCTTTTTTATTGGTTTCAATTTTTACAAGCTCATTTCTTTTCAAACTAAAAAACTTAATTTAGTTACTAATTCGACATTTTCAGTTTACATCCTTTTGATAGAACGTACCTATATCATGTTTGATACATTGTGATTATCGAAAAAAACCAGTTTTGAAAAAACTGTGGGCTACGTTCTTTTTCCTTTCCACAGTCGATATAGTGTTTTATTACTGTGAAAATTATGCTGGATGTAATGTTTTGAGTTGCTACGCCAACGACTAATAGCAGCACGACTTTAACACAGTATTGTGTTGTTACAATGACATCACAGCTGTCACAATTAGTATGTTTTGAATATTTGTACAACAAAAGGGCTACAGGTAATAAAAAAATATGAAATTGTGTATATTTTATATTAATCAGCCTCCAGGCATAATATGAAAGTGATATTGAAGTCTAGTTTCAAAAGCAATAGTTCCCGGTCTGACTGTGATAAGCTAACTACGAAAAGTTGTATCAACAAATCTTTTGTGATCCCCTAAACGTGAGTATTAATAAACCATTGCAAATGGCAGTGTTGGGGTGGAATCACATTTAATTTAGAAGTGTTTTGAATTTAAATTAAGCTCTCAACATGCATAACATTTGGATGCAAGTAGCAAGCGAGCTTTTTATAGTATCTGTTTAAATATGATAACACTAAAAAATTCGCGTTGCTGATTACAACATGAAATTAACGAAGCCCTGACACAAAGCGTTATTTCTCAAAATCGGTTGTATGGTATATAATATATTATCTAAATATAATTTATTAATAGAAACTGTCCTTTATCTGACAACCTCACAGGAACTTTCCTTTTAATCATTTACTCTCAGGCAGTCAATATGATCTAAGTTATGAGAGATTATGGTTTTGTCTTTAAAGTTATTCAACAAGTCTAGCAAGCGTTAAATACATTTTAGTTAAAAATAATTATTTGAATTTCTAGATTACAACCTAAGTATGCACTGTTATTATCATAGAAAAGGCATACAAAAGTGAGTAAGTGAAACTGCTTTTATACTAAATTATTTCTGTACTCTTTTTCAAATTAATTCGTATATGTACATTAGATTGAGGCAATTTATTATCGTTCCAAAATTTGAAGTAAGTTTTTTAGCCTTCTTAAAAAAATAATTAAGGATCAGAAAGATTGGCTGTTAGCCAATCTTTTAATCGTTTATACTTCCCAACACTAATTGACTCTGACTCCAATTCACACAACTCTGTCCTTTATTCTGCTATTTTCCTGCCAGCCAACTTTAGGCTTGTAATAATAAATTTAGTGTGTGTACATTATTTTTTTTGTTGTTTTATAAACTGTCGTAAGTCTAGTTTTTTTATGTTATGCTAAATTTGAAATTGATTTAAGTTATAGTACTGTAGTTTTATTTTTAATTTTAAAATCTTATCCATAATTGTAATATATTTTAAACGGTTTTCTTTAAGATTCAACTACATACATAAATAAAATTATTATTTAATTAAAAATATAAAAGACGCCTTAGCCAGCAATATTGGAGAATTATTTTTCGGGATGAATTATTACAAGAAAAATCCCTGATATAAATCAATTTACAATAACAGAACGTAATGATATATTTGGCAGTTCTGAAATAATTAGAGCCCTGGCAGCGACAGCTTAAAAATAATAAATAGCATTTAATCCGTGGGGTGAATGTCGCTAGAATAATTTCGGAGAATTAAAAAATAATTTATGTTTTAAAATAGAAAATTTCGGCAATCGATTTGCCTTCGGCTAAAAAGTATTTTGTTAAGCCAATCAATCACATTGATTGTTTGTGATTGAAAAGCTTTTATTTAAAAACCACTGAAATTAAAGTCAGCAAAAAGTATTGGTTACCTGACTGAAATAAAGGGTATTAATTTTGATATTATTTGTACAGGATCAAAAATAATATTTTTAAATGACTGTGTAAAGTTTTAAATTGTATCACTATTAGCTTTAAAATTTCTGACATAAAAGCTACATCTAACATACTTAAACGAAGTGGCTTAAGCTTTAAAAAATCAACTTCCAATACTTTAGTAAAATCGTCAAAGAAAGCTATTTGATATTAATATTTATTATTTAGTGGCGAAAAAGTAAATATTAGCCTCAAGATCAATTTCATTTTGATTTTTTTTTCACACATTACGAACATTATCAATATATCGACTGCGGAAAGAAAAAAGCACGTAACCCACACATAGCAAAATTTACAAGAGGCACAAAAAGCGTGTTTTGATAATTTTCGGCCATATGCAAATTATGAAATATACACAACTTTGAAATGCACGAAGACTTCTAAACTGATGTGACTTTTTTCATGGTTTAATTTTCACAAGCCTATCTTTTTTCAAACTTAAAAGCTAAATTTAGATACTAATTCAGCATTTGTAGTTTACATCCTTTTGATAGAACGTGTATCATGTTGGATAAATTGTGATTATCGAACTGTGGGTTACGTCCTTTTTACTTTCCACAGTCGATGTGCATCATCATAAGCGAATAATGTCCGTCGTGAGCAAAACCAGTACTGGACCTTCAATAAGAAATGTAGTATTATATATGTATGTAAAAACAAAATGTTTGTTTCTTTAAATTAATGTCATTCCATCAAGAATAACTAACAGTGAAACACATTAAAAGAGAAAAACGTCGATATTAAAAAATATATCGAATGGAAAAATAGGCATTGTTTTTAAAGAATTCTGTTATAAAACTCGACACACGTGCTGTTGATGACATGTTTTTTCACATCATGAAAACGTTCGCTGAATTTTTTATTTTCACAATCCGGAAAATTCGAGTTTTCCGATCGTATTTAAGCATGCTCATGCGTAATACTGTACGAAAAATGTGTTGAAATATTTCGCATTGTATGATTTCGAATATTTTTACAAATTCTAATACAACGATGTGAAAATAAATTACCCATAAACACACACAGTTTTATGAGTTTTAACTAACAATATTTTATCGATGGTAATTTCGTCTATTTTTATATACTGCTATTTATGCCATCAACAGAAACGTCTGTTATATTTTTACTCAACAATAAATTGAACTTTTTATTTTCACCGCTGACTACGAAGACCAAAATTGATATTTAAAAGTGTCTGGTGCACAATGCTGAACAAATTTTATGAAAATTAGCCGGTTTTATTTGAAAGAAAGCTGTCTTTATCTAATACCTATACATCTTTCGAATCAATATAATTCGTATAACTATTTGTATATTTTATGATGATCCTTTAGCTAAGTTGACAACTGTATATAGTGTTTGTTATTTTTGTTAACGGACCACACGGTGTCCAAGTGCTCGAATTCTAGAATGATCGAAGTTTGTATTAGTTATATTCCATGTCCACTCATCTGACATTAAATAAATTATAATAAAAATATTTTTAAAAATAAGCTTTTATTTAAATGTACTAAAAAGATAAAAATAATTCCGATATCTATTCCCTCAAAATTATTCCCTCGTCTAAGCATGTTGCCTGACCACATGACACTCTTCAGCACAGTAAGTCAGATCGTTGACTCTCCAGAGAATTGGGAAACAAACCATCTCTCACATTCTACTATCGCTAGTAGTCGACGGTAGATTAGAGTTACTAATTTCGGAATAATTGTCTCATATGACTAAAAGTAGAAGCGCGCGGCGAAAATATATTATAATATTATTTTATTGAGACCGATCATTAAATTATATAATATTAAATTTTATTGAGACTGATTAATGCTTTCGTAAAGGCGTGAGATCATTTCAAAACTACTGACGTTTGCGTTAAATTTTGACATTTCAAACATCCCGACAGCAGTTTCACACCTTGGCGACTAACAGAGCAAGTTAAGAAAAAGCTTATAAAAAGGGATGCAGCAAGGTTATCGTCAAGCCCTCTTTTCACAGCTACGTAGGTCATGCAAACTTGATCACATCTAAGAAAAATTACAGAGTATTCGCAAAAGTCTTGATGTTCTCAAATCGTTTATATATTTTTTGACTTCTTTTGCAAATATAATATTACAGTGCATGTCAAGAGTTTTTTTAACATACATTACAGAAACAAAATTGAAAGATAGATATCGTTGACATGTCACTCAATACAAACACAAATACAAAGTATAAAGTCGTAGTGGAGCACTACTACAGCGATAAGTAAGTTTCTCAGAAAATATTGAAAAGTACATGTTTTTACTAGAAATCAATAAAGTTTTCTCTTAACCATTCTACAGAAGAGCGTAGTTTGATTACAAAAGTAAGATTTGATATCAGATAATATTAATTTCTAGTAACTCGATATAACATAATCCAAGAAAAAATGAAGTTTATCATTGTTTGATTTTTAGTTTGAACAACATGATTCAATATTTTTCAGCGTAATATTCAATACACCGAGTATAAGTTCTAGCAACTTGTCAAGTCTTATTATCGTCGAACTTTTAGTAAATATTTTTCAACCTAAAAGCGCTCACAAATACGGAGATTTACGAAAACGTTTATATCTATTACACAGCCTCTGTTTTTAGGAAAGGTATAGCATGATGGGGTAGGACAGTTTGAACAGTTACCTAATATTTTCTTAAATGCGTAGTTTTCTGAATCAGATAATAGTTGTGGTAAATTGTAAAGCAATCTCTGATATCAATGTTTTTGAATACAAATCAATACGTGTTTATAAATGGATATCTTTGTTATTTCTGCAATCACGTATCTTAACTTTAGTCAGTTTTGAGTTTTTGGTCGTAATGAATTTAGAATGTCAATATACACATGATTTTAACTCTTATTCCAATAACAATAATTATTGAATGCTTTGTTTAACGTAATACAAAAACGTTGGCAAATTTTCATTTTAGATTTTTTAAAAAAATGATTATTTTTTATTCAATCTCTGATAGGAAAATTATTCATTGTTGATTTTTATTTGTTCACTCGATTTGTTTTCCTTTCTTACGTTTTCTATTGGAAAAATACGCCAAACTCCACAATTGAAGGCGTTCGCTGGTAGTTCGTCGTAGCGATGTAATGAAGGAATTTTCCAGCTCTTTTTTTATCAACTGGGAAATTTTCCGCGTGATTTTTCAAAGCCATTTTTTTCCACAGTGAATATCAAAGTAAAGAAGCGTTTTTTCAATTGTAGTGGCATCCGTTTTTTCGACGAATTCATCGGTGACTTTGTAGAAATTCATTTTTATAATAAAATTCAAATTTACAGCTGCATCACGTGTTTCGTTTTTTTGTGAAGATTATTGATACTGAATCGGCATTCACTTGATAAAGGGTAGTGAAAATTTGAGTTGCGCAAGAATTATAAAGTTATGATGGCAGTTATTTTGGTATCACCGAATTATCAGAGATTTTAGACCATGTCCACTTCCGATGGTAATCATATTGACTCTTTATGTGGCTTATCTCAACAGAAATTTTTCTACGAGAACTGCTTGAAATTTAGTCGCTCAACCTCACTTTTTTAAGTTTAAAAACCGTGACTTTAATAAACTGTCGATTTTCTAACATAAAAAGATATTTTATACGAAGATTTGTAAAAAAGATAAGTGATAAAAATTCATCCCTTCTCCAGAACACCGCGAGTAGCTCAGTAGTTTGTTATTCCATTTTTAACGTATTGGAAGTCCACCGATGTCAATATGTTATTTATGAAATCAAAAAATTAACATCTCCTCATTCACTATGCTTGGCACGCTATAAGTATTCATAAACACTCGAGTTTTTTTAAGTGTTAACGCCCCGTGCAAAAACCTACGCAAAGTTCGCTACTTGATTCTGCAGTGCCATAGAGCATTAACCAGTACTTTCAAGCGCCTTTCTCTTTGAAATAAAACTCTATTAACGGCAATTGACAGACTCGCTAATGGCGGTATCTAATGAGAATGAATGCACGGGTAGAGAGAGATCCTCTTGTCGAGTGTGTTTGCTATGTACCAGCAGAGTAGACGAGCTACGAGAATAGTGCTTGTGCAACTTTCCGTAACATAGAAACCGACGAAAAGATTTAATTATAATATATATTACTATTTTTTTATTGAATTCACACTTTTTTCCGTTCGTTGTTCGTCGTTTTTGACAGAGTAGTTCACATTTTCTTTCGTCAGTTTTGAAAAATGCTTTTTCTACAGTTGAATGGATTAGTTAAAATCCATTCAACTATAGTCTAAGACAGGCGCATGGGCAAACCTTTCCTAGGTCTGGGGCCAAATTATCATTCTGTCTCCGAGTCAAGGGCCGGATCAAATTATTAAACATAATAAAGTAATATTAAATTAAATAAAAAACGTTGCTACTTGTTATGTATTTTTTTATTTATATAATGAACGTGCCATCTCTATTATTTAATCCCTCCCTGGAACTCTTAATTTCTTTCTCTATTACTTCGCCGAGATGAATCAAGGCCGGACAAAATAGCTCGGCGGGGCGGATCCAGTCTGCAGGCCGGTGGTTGCCCATATATGGTACAAGACATGTAAGACAACAAGTATCAAAGACATTGATGTGTATGTGAATTAAAATTAAAGAGAAATATTATGCTACTAGCCTCTTTCTTAGCCTCATCCGTCTAATCTTACCCTCTACGATAAGGACAGATTAAGTGACTGTTAAAGACAATTGACGTTGAAATACTCTATAAGTCTGTTATAAAAAATCGACAAGACATCATTAACTTTTCCGGTTCTAAGCTCAAGAAATGCGACCCCAATACCCACATTTTCTTAAATATCTATTTTAATATGGGTGATACAATGTTTATAATTAAGGCATTCTTATATCATAGTTTTTTGGACCTTTTGTAGTTTATATAAATACGCGATAACGCGATGAGGCGATAAGCGCCCGCGATAAGTGATCGTTCGTAAGATAGCTGGGTAAACTCGTCAGTTGCAATTTCATATGTGTGCTGGGATGACGTCTTTTTTACGCGCAACTTAAAATATGATTCATTATTAAAAAAAAACACGGATTTTTATAAAAAAATGTATGAGGAATGATACAGAGAGATATTTTAAAGCTCTTAGACTATTTTCTTTTTTGAAATTCATAAGAATAAGGCCAATAATGAGGAAACCACTGGGGTCCTTAAACGACCCCCATCGGCAGAGAAGTATTTTTCTAGTCTTCGAGCTGCGAGAGTTAAAAGTTAAAAAATATTTTATATATGTTACTACAAAAAATATATTCTATCGTAGAAACTTATTGTAGATAAGGTTTATAATTTAATAAGAAAAAGACAAAATGCTACATTTAAAATTTGCGATTCCGCTTGTAGGGCCCAACTAAGGCCTCCGATCCCAGAATCCCGACCAATTTTGTAAGTACTCATCGTGATTTTGAGATTAACGTAAAAATTCAAAAGTAGAGAAAAAAAATACTCTAAAATTTGAAGAACTCTGAAAAGTGTGAATTCGTAGCCTTTACAGACGAAGAAGCGAAATTAAAAAGGTCTAACACGTCTCAATAATTGTAAAATCTGTCAATTCACAACTTTTTAGAGTGAGCGATCTAAAATAGTTTTTAGAGTGAACAATCCCGGGATCCCAAAAGCCCAGATTCCGAAATCCCGAGCTAAAAAAGGGTCCGGTATTGGATTGATTTAGGCTCAACATAATCTCAAAACATTACTTAGAGTATGTGTTGTTTTATTAATTACTATAGAAAAATGAGGTGTGACTGTGTCATGGATACGGCCGTGTGTTGTACGTCAATACGTCTCGTAATAGGTGATATTACGCCCCATTTTTACGTTGCTGGCACTGCTTGACTAGGTCATATGGTGTTTTAATGGTACCATTCGATTGCTCTAGAGAAGTCCTTTCCAACCGTATGCGATCTTTGTATTTCGACTTGGCTTTTTGACGCGTTAAGCCCGACATTATACAATTTTTTTTAACAGCTAATTATAGTCACAGTCACAATATTACACTAATGTTTTATCTACAATCGATAGATTTTGTCAAGAGCTAACGATTGAAACCTAAACGAACATCGTAACTTCTTTGAGTCAAAAGTTATAGTAAATAGAAATCTCGATACGCAGCAAAATTACCTCAAAATGGCGGCGCTTCCTCCTCCGCCCCGCGCAATGTATCACAGTCCTTACATAGCCCAATAATGTTTTTGATTCTTTAGCTTTGCAGTGGTGCAATTAAATTTTGGATAGCGATGATAGATATGAAGCTGCAACACCAAACTGTATCCTCCGATTTTGTTATCATTCGGTTTTTTGAATTGCCTCCCTATAGAAGCAATTTTAAAAATGTATTCACATCAAAAAGCCCAAAAGATTGATGTATTGGGAAACGGTTTCGAAAATTTGGGGACAGCTGGCTTAAGCTTAGAATAAAGCAGACACCACCTGGTGGTGTTCGTGAGAAGCTTGCCAAGGAGTCAATGACATCTGTGTTTGGATTCTGCAATATGAACAGCTACACCCTTACATTTAATTTATACAGGTTGCTACCTTTCTGAACAGTATGCCTGCAAATTAATTACGTTACTGAAACGGAAAAAAACAACATATTTACAGAACTGCGAGTTGATTCAATTCACAGTGTGACTAATATTTCTATAAAATTTCAGCGGTAACCAAGAAAAAGTTAATTTTAAATATAAAATTTAATTTAATTTTCGTAAACCATGCGATATTCTGTCTGATTATGCCTTTAACACACAACAAGCATAATATCAAAGTTATGAAATTTATCTTTTCCCATATTTTTATATATTTTTCATATCTATTTCTGCTGCCAATGTGAAACATATCTGAACGGAAGCTTTTCTAAGAGAACTGATGGTTGTTAAGTTAATCAACCTATATTTTTTGTAGCAGTGGGGATAGAATGATAGTGCTAGAGCAGAACTATTGGTTGACTATTCGCTCTTGCTACGCTCCGTTATTTTAGGATTTGAAGAGTAGGAGGTAATTTATAAATATCACAAACATCCATGCCTTCGAACAGAAATATAATATATTGAAAAAATGTTGTTTTTACTAGGACTTGAACCCGTGGGATGAAGCACGGAAGTCAACGTTCACTGCAACACGGACTTCAATGGAATTATGAATATAGAATTTATAAAAAAGCACTAAGTACAAAAAAAAAATAATGATTATACAAAAATGTTTTATGTGACACATAGAACATTTCTGCATACTATTTTATATTTTTATTACTTAATGGGTTTTTTATTTCGTGTATTTCGTAATTTTAAAAAATTTTTCACAAAAGATCAGTAGTTTTCAAAAATAAAAAAAAACATACTTTCGGATGAATATTTATAAATTGATTGAAAAGTTATTTACAACATAGAACACTCTTCTATACTAAATAAAAAGGTGATAACGCTCGTTATGAGCGAAAACGGCCCTGATCATATATAATAAAAGTGTAATCATTACAAATGAGTGTTTGATTTTTTAATACAATACTTTTCCACCAAGTACAGTAGAACCCAGAAACGAAATATTCGTCGCAAATTCCCCAATTGCGCGGTCATATTCCACTGTCGTTGTCTGTATATTCGGCACGTGCCAGGCTATACACACACAGCCGGGTGGCTGTCTGTGTGATGCATACAGTCAAAAGTTGGTGAGCGCTATTTATTTTACCACTAGGTAACTAAATATTTCATTCATATTTTTTCATTTATTATTAGTTTTGGTAGTTTTGTTTTTTTACGAAAAAAAGTAGTTCCTAATTTTTGTATGAGATTCACTCCCTCAATTACGTGACTCTCAATCACACGGTCCTATCTTTCGCGTAAATGGAGGTTTTACTGTATTATTGACAGTGAACAACTTGATAGTGAAAAATGATTACTTAAAAGTTCCACTTCGAGGTTTTGACTTGAAGCACTGTAACTGTGTGATTTAACAAAACTAACAGTGTTGAAAAACTCCACTAAAAAAAAATCCTTTCTGTTAACGGATATTGGGTAACTGATCTTTGATAAAATACCTATTCGTGAATCTCATATACATTTGCTATCTAGCTCAGATATGGATTTAAAATGAGCATTTTACTATCAAACTATGCCGGTTGGCCGTAAATGGGCTCAAATATTATATCATATAAAATCAATGATCTATCCATAAGTACACCGTGACACTCTGTATAATAATGTCTGCTCCGTCAACCAATCGGTGAGCTGGAAATCGTTTGTTATGTCACGGAAAAGCCGTTTTTGCTTTTATCTAGTATTCGCTCAGCAAATATGAGATTTACAGCGAACTCAAAATAAATATACATTGCGACTCAAAAGGGGCAATACCCCCTTTTCTTGCTTACTCAGGTAAGATATATAAAAAAGAGCAAATTTTGTTTTTCTTTCTTATTATATTTTATTATTTTTGTCGAAATAACGTCTGTCTCGTTTTCGATTATTTGACGTATAATTGATCTACTTGAAAAAATATATTATTAGTAATGAAATATATATTTATATAATACTTAGAATGGAAGAAAATGATGACAAGTGATTCAATACAAAAACATTAAACAACATGTTAGCGTTAATTTTCTTCAAGCACGTATCTTTACCTTTATCAATATTGACTATTTGAATGTAATGAATTCATAATTTCAATACACATATTCCATATATATTTCAATAATATATTTCAATAATATATCCAATAATATATTCCATTAACTCGTGTCACAGAAAAAAATATTTTTTTACCTAATACAAAAACGTAAGCAAAAAAATAAATTGGCATGATGAAGAGGGTGGCATCCTTCATTATTAATTTTTTCAAAAATTTTGAGAAGAAAACCATTCCAGTGGTGTTTTATAGCGATATAAAGCGATACCGGAAGAATTAAATACATTAATGTATCTCATGAAAGCTTGTACTTTTTGAGATACGAGGTTGTAGAAAATTACCGACAATTTTGACTTAAAAAAAGCAAAAAGATGTATCCCACTCATATTTTTTTACAGGAGGCACAAAAAAAACTTTTTGATGATTTCGGGCCAAAGTCAAAATATGAAATATACACAACCTTGAATTACACATAGACTAATACAGCGTTTTCCAAATTATGGGTCGCGACCCGCGTACCGGGTCGCAAAAAGCAAAATGCCGGGTCGCCAATTTTATAAAATAAATCTATATATTTTGTATTATAACATATAAAGACTGTATGGACATAAATATACTGTTTTATTTTACCTATAGACCGGTAGTATAAGCCATAACAAATTTAGTGGTTCACGAAGGATAAATATTAAAATAACCGGGTCGCAAGAAAAAAAACTTGGGAATCCCTGGAATAATACATTTGCGGTTAATCGACTCAATCTAATATTAATTAAATAAGTTGCCAAAAGAAATGTTTTTTTAGTCCTTTTTTCTGATCGTAATTGTCACGAGTCCTTCTTTTTCAAACTTGAAAGCTAAATGAAAGCTGATTTGCAGCTTACATCGTTTTGATGGAACGTGTATTAAGTTGTATTCATTGTGATTATTGAAAAATACTGTTTTGAAAAATCTTTGATAATGACCAACTCATTAATAGTGAAGCTTTAGTTAGAAATAGTTAAGTTCTTAAGAATTCACACGAAAAAATAGCGGACCTGGAGAACCGAAAAATTGTAATACATATACGATTGTTTTTAATATTATTAAATGGTCGTCCAAAAATTCGATGATAATATTATATTTGCCACTTTGCAACACAAGAATTATTTGCAATATGACAACACTGTCGTGTGATAAATAGTCTCACGTTTTTTAACTCTTCGGGGATTCAAGGCGCATCCAATATGCCTACTACCCAAGCGAATGTCAAAAGGTTATTTTCAGGAATAAAATTAATTTTAACTACTTAAATACCAAGCAAACATCGGTGTCCGGAATATATGCAAGCGAACACGGATGTCCAAGACATTTAAAAAATCAAATACTTGGTATTCTAATAGAATATAAGCAATATTTTGATGAATATGTGTAGTTCCATCTATACTGAGTCAATATAGTTTTTTAAAATATCGAATTCGAGTGTATATTAGGCAAAATTATTTTTCTCGAAAACACGCAGTGTCTCTGCGACATATAAATGATTTATTTGCGCGGTATTCAAGCGGTTAAGTTATAAGAAGAGGCTGATAGTGAAAGACGATTTTCTGTCGGCTATAAATATATATCAAGTTACTCCATGACACGAAAAATAAAAATTATATACGTTATAAATGGATATACATAAATAATAATATATTAAATGAGCTCTCGAGGGGTGAAATGAGCCAACTAGTAAAATGGTAAAACTTTTTCCTTTGAACAATAAGTACTTGTTGCCTGCTGTAGCTCAGTTGTGGTTAGAACTTGTTCTACCGATCACGCAGGTCTGGGTTCGATTCAAGGTCAGATCACATTGAATTTGAGATTAAATTCAATTCAAATCTGTGATCGAAGACTGGGTGTTTGTGATGTCAATTTACATAATTTCCTCTCCTCCCATCTTTCTGATCCTTTAATAATTGGGTGTAGCAATAGCGATTAGCCAACCACTAGTCATGTTCAAGCCTTACACTTCTTTCCCTACAACTCACTTTGAGAAAAGTGACTGAGTAACAAACGGTTCTCGTAGAAAAAATATTATTAAGATACCTCCATTAAGAAGCCATTTGCTCCAGATTGGGAGCGGACATGGATTAAAAAAAATAAAAAATAAGTAACTGTAATAATAACTGAGGTTACTTCACTTTTACGTTACGATACAACGAATCTAACTTATTATTTTCTAAAATATCGCTTGGTTCACTTCACCATTAATAGGCCCAATACATTTCAAAAAATATTATTTTTCAGTGGCGACGTACTGGATGTGATATATGTTATTAAGTACAATTCGCCAAGGTAAACCCAACATCACCTCGCACCTGTGCGTAATATAATATATTTAAATGTAAATTTATCTAGATTTACCTGTCTGTTCTTGAAACATAACACACAACACCTTTTGTCAGCGCGTTGAATAAATGTGGACAGGTGGAACTTTAATCTGACGTTATTAATATTGTCCTCCAAGTGTATGTATATATATATTTACAATAGTATAGTTGATAACTAATACACGAAATATTTTTTCAGTTTCTTAATTTTCAGAAGGAATAATCACAATGTTAATAAAAATGTAAAAAACCTTCATCGAGTTGATAATAAAATATGGACAATAAGCAGATTGTAGTTAATAGAGTTCATGAAAATCGTTAACATAAATGAGCCGTAAAAGTATGAAACACAAAAGGACAGGCAGCTTATCACTGTTAAATTTATTTTTTATGAGATTAACCCTTCCTAATACAAGTAATTAAAGTTTAATTGCTGAAAATGTGTACATTTACACAAGTTTTGTCACTAACGATCCGGGGTTTCCCTTTCAAAATCTTCAGGCGTTCAAGTACACGGATAAACTTGAACTCTCGTTTAGTAAATAAATGTATCACTAAGTTTAAAGCCATTTCTGGCGACATGGATTGACCCATGGTGGCTTACAGATTTCAGTGGTAAGTAATTTTAAGAATTATATTAATTTTGTTTGCTGGATCAGCGGTATTCAAATCCATAGCGATCGAAAGTTAAGCAACATTCATTTATATATATATATATATATATATATATTTACTTACATATAGGATACAAGAGTGGGGAATTTGGCAGATTTACCTGCTGATTTAAAATTGGTGAAATAACTCACCATTTAAATCTGTAGGCATTCCCATGGGTTAATCCATTTCGCCAGAAATACTTTACTTGAACGCCTGATATAGGATTCAATAATATAAGCTTTTTGCTGCCCCTAACCTTTGGAAGCCCAAAGCGCGCGCCTCGTGTGCTTATGGAGTAATCGTCACTGATAAATATTATTGTTTTTATCAAACCTGCAACCAGTGGAAAGAAAAAAATACATTAACTTATTTTAGGTAATTTATAAGTTGAGAAACATAACCAATGTTTACTACATTCATAAATAACATGACTATAAAAGTCTAAAGATACTTATCGATAAAAGCGAAACACGTGCCACAACGTGTTATACAGTCAATGGAATAAAAAAAGGTTATTAATTTTAATTTATTATAAAAATATGTATTTTTAAACGATCCGTAGAAAGCAAAAAATCGTCAACGAAAGCTTATAAATTTTATAAGAGAAGGTTGTTTTTTAAATTATGTTATATATAGTCAATGCCTATCCTAATACAAAACTGATCAGCGTTTCTCAACCGGGTTCCACGTGGAACAAACGATAACAAGTCATTACACTAAAATGCACAGGCCCTAAGAAAGATCAGGCGAATGAGGTTACGTTCTTTTGCCGATTATGGGTCGATATATTCTGTTTTTGTTAAGAACTCTTACTTATTTCGTCACTACAACTATTTTTTTACACGTTAGAAAATAACAAAATAAAAAAAAATAATCAATATCAGAATTAAGCTGAAATGAAATAATAAAGTCTGGAACTCTACAGCTGGAGGTATAAAGTATATTCATTGCCTTCACACATAAAACCTAACTCGATCCCATACCATCGAATCTATCCAAGTGAGTCTTTACCATTGATTTATGTCTGAGCCTCCGACCCCTGTCTGTCTGCAACTGAATAGATACAGACGAGCAATAATGTACACTTTCTGTTTTTTTTCTCGGTCAATTGGCTTTATGTCTAGCATAAAAATACTGAATTTACTTATCAAATAAAAAAAATAATGAATGCGGCCTCTATCGACCGAAACGCTCACAGTAAAAAATAATGTACACAATGTGAGTATATAGAAACATTGCAATAGAGCCATATAAAAGTCTATAGAAAAAAGATATTGTATAAAATAGTAAATATATATTTTAAGAGCGCATATGAGCAGCTAGATAAAAGCTTTCTACCTTGCCAAAATAGTTTTTAAACCAAGATTTTATGTTATTTAATTAAAATTATTGTGTCTTTAAAAATATTTTATCATACCGATAATCTAGTTCAGAGGTGGAAAACCTTTTATTATCTTAAGGCCGCATTCGTTTTTCTGATTCGACATAAGGCTGCAGTAAACATTGACTAGGGAATCTTTGGCCGGAAACAGGACTTTACGGTCAGAATATGTCAGGAATTTACGAATTTACATACATTTACCGAATTACAAAATTGACCAGAAGACCGCACCAGCGTAGCCAAAAGGCTGCAGGTTCCCTACGCCTGGTCTAGTTCATTAATCAGACAGCTTCAAATAAAATTTCTTTAAATAATGGAAAAAGTGAGTGATATTTGAATGGTAAAAGTAATTCATTTTTTTATTATTCATCTGTGTCCAAGATTTATACACTTGATCAACAAATTTCAGTTTTTATTTTGGGTTCAGTAGTACGGCATTTACAAATATTTGTGTAGCGATCAGGTCCTATGGCGCAGCCTTCCGTGCCAGATCTCACGAGCTCGAGTCCTAGTACGAATAGCATTATTTTTCGATCGATTTCTCAATTTCTGTTCAAAGGCATGGGTGTTTGTGTTCTTTAAAAACTCCCTCCTCTCTTTTCCGATCCTTTATTAATCGAGCGTAGCGAAAGCGATTATTTAACTACTAGTCCTGTCCTAGTCGTATCTTTCTATCTTTACTACTCTATTTAGAAAGAGAGGTTGAGCGACAGAGTAACAAAAAGTTTTTGTAACATAACTTCTATTCAGATATTTCCATACGCTCTACACTGAGAGCAGACATGGACTAAAAAAAGTGATCACGACAATATCAACATTTCGCTTAAAACTTTAGAGATTTATCGGCATATTTTGCGTGTCATTTTTTTAAATATCTGATTATTTAATCTGATACAACGCAAAATTGTACACAAAACGCCTGCAAGGAGCAAAACAGTTGTTGAAAAAACTCGGTAACTAGGCTTAATAGATTTATGAAGGAGGTTACTGTATTTTACAGACGATGCATTTCTTACATTGAATTGTGGGAAAAAAAAATCAGTAGTGTCAAATCTTCACATGGGCTAGATTACAAAATGTACTCAAATATGAGAAGATTCAACGATCTGCTGAATCTACAACTTCAATACACGGTTCCGATGATCAACAAAAATATATTAATCATCATCGTTTTTGTGCCAAAATGTGGAGTTCAACATCGAGCCAAATTGATACGTTGAGAAGTGGGTCCAAAAAATGTTATTATTATTCAAAAATTTTCAAGACAAACATACCGATTCATCTTATCTAGTAATGACATGATCCAATATATTTTATGTGTGCATGGAACGTCCGTATCTTTGGAGCGTGTTTTCTCCCTAATGAAACACATTTAGTGCGATGATCGACTTTGCATGCTCGTGTCCATACCATACTCTTTTACCATACAAACGTTGCTGTATTATAAATTTAACTTTGGCATAACATACAACAACTTGTATGAAAAAAAAATAGAAAAATGATAAAGTATTTTTAAAAATCACTCCAGTGAGAACTGCGACTTCTACAATTATTTAAACATCTGCTCTAACTTAGAGATTTAGAGGAACTTTTAATAAGCAATATTTGGTAGTTTTTGTTACTTTTGCCATAGCTCCTACTTCTGTCCCTGATTAAAGCTTCACGATTATGGTTAAACTAGGCATAACAGAATTATAAATATTATTTTGAAACCGAATTCCTTTAAAGCTAAAACTATGTATGCATTGAAATCAAAACTAAGATTTGAGAATGAATATTGAATTAAACAATTATTATCCATGTGTATATTTGAAATGTTCGTATAATTGAAGTTTTCTATTAACTAATACATTAAAATATTCATATCATAATGTTTAAATCTAATAAATTTGCGCTTAGCTCGAAATTTAAGTCAAGTGAAAGGGATTATTATTTCAAGAAGATTACAGTCATCGTTTAAATGATTACATTTAAATAAATTAGATGTCGTTATATTCCATTCAGTGGTAGACAAAACGTCTTTTATAAATTCAAAAGATAATGTTTCAATGTTATGTTAATTTTAAATTAAGTTTAAAGTTTTTGTTACACCACAATAGGTTAAAAAAGTGAATTGCTCCGCAAAATTTAAAACGTGACGCAAGTAAAATAGGTGACAGGCACTACTTTATGCATGTTGTTTTGTTCAACCATCAAAATTAATCTTTAAGTGATTAACTTACAAAATATTTCCATAGGTTATATTGTGCTTGGCGGAAACGAGTTTTATTACAGTTATTTGATGGCCCTCCTAGCAAATTATATTTCAAATATATAACATTACGATTTTAGACATAAGTGTTTTTAATAGAAAATTTAAATTAACTTTGATTATTCCACGTATTGTGTTACTAACTGTGACACGTGTTTCGCCTCTTTCAGAGGCATCTTCAGACTTACTATCGCAAAGTTTGCTTAAGTAATGAAGCAAGATTGATTCTAACATTTTAAAATTATAAAATTACAAAATGGAGGTTTGGGTTTTCCTCCTTGCTCCTCTTAAAGGGAAAAAAACCCAAACCTCCATTTTGTAATTTTATAATTTTAAAATGTTAGAATCAATCTTGCTTCATTACTAAAGCAAACTTTGCGATAGTAAGTCTGAAGATGCCTCTGAAAGAGGCGAAACACGTGTCACAGTTAGTAGCACAATACGTGGAATAATCAAAGTTAATTTAAATTTTCTATTAAAATGAACTTCCACAAAGTTACCGCCGAAACCATCGAAAGTAATAAGTGTTTTTGATGCGTTTTCTCTATGAGATGGTTAAAGAAATTTCCATAACTGTGTGCCGTAACTCGAAATATGATAACTATTATTAAGTATGGTGAAAAAATATCAAAGTATTTTTTTTTACAAATATTATTTTATATATGTGGTATATATCATGAATCCTATCATTTTTTCAAACGTTTTTTTGTGTAAAAATAAAGTTGAGTAAACATCTTTTTTAAATAATAAAAAAAGAAATTGTGACATATCTAGATTAAAAACTTTTTAATGAAACGTATTTTTCAAGTTAAACAGTACCTTAACGTGTATTAATATTTTTTTCTTCGCAATTCTGCTGTAAGAATAATGATATTATAATAATTTAGCCACCTATCACACGCACCCCACTGGAGATGTATCTTGAAATAGGTGGTCCGTATTTCTCTCAGGGTAGTCTTTCATATTATTCAAGTGTTGAAAGACGCAACGGAAGAGCGCGCAAAGGAATATCATACGAGTCAAGTCTTCTTTTTTCAGCTACGTACAATATTATATGATGTAATAAAACTTTTCCTCCGCAATTTTATGACTCTTCGAGATATTGGTTGGTTAGCAGGATGTGCTGTAGTTGTAAATTATGTTTTTGCGAGAAACTCTTAACGACAAGTTGAACGATATAAAAAGAAATAACGAACCGACGAACCGTACTTCTCGAGCAAATAATTATTTCATATATTAGTTAGGCTATACACTGTGCTGTAGTTGAGGGTTGCATCGTATACCTTCAACAGCTATTGTATACCCTTTTTTACGTGTTTTGTGTCGTGCAGTGTTCCTCAATATTTTTGAATCCATCGCTCATTTAACAAAAAAAACGAGAGAATGAGTTTTTTTTTATATTATTGGCATTCTTATTTTTGATAGACTTAATTAATTATGTAATTTAATTATGTTTGTAATTACTTTCAATCCCCATTCTGAATTTATTAATCTGGATGACTTTTTAATTATATGTTAGATGTGTTGAACATTTTAATTTTGTGTTATTTTAGAATCACTTTAATGTAATTGGCAATTTCTTTTCAATGCCAATTGTTGTGTATAACTTTTCAATTTTGTATAAATAACATTGTTAAATTATATTTCTTATCAGTTGACAATGCTCGCAATGAGCGAAACCGGTCCTGACATATTAAATAAAGTCGAATGAAGTACAAAAGATTGTTGTGTTTTTATTAAAATAATAATCAGTTGCTTAACTTTTTTTTACAACTACAATGATACAAAATGTTTATCTTGCGTTTTACCACGATAACCTGAAAATTCAAATTGTTTAAACTAGTAACATGTTTTTTTGACTTTAAATTTGCGTTAACTACATCCATACCTTCGAACAGAATCCAAATTGATTAAAAAATCTCTGCGTACTGTCATTAAAACCAGTGAGTTCCGTAACCGACACCGTTGATCACTCGTCCAGGGAGCCGGTAATACGTAATTACAAGATTAAGATTTCTACATGTTACGAAAGGATTTTTAAAATAAGTGCCAATTTTAATTTTTTAAAATTCAATGCAGATAATCTCGGATACTGTGACAAAAGTATTAAAATAAATTACTCATCTTAATAAAATGTATTGATGACATCACACAGTTACATTTTAACAGAACACTGCTTCAGTGATATTTTTCAGTTGACATAGCTACGTTTGCTTTTGTGATACATCAAAGTATTGCTTTGTTGACTTACCTCAATTCTAATTAAGGGAATCCTCTCAAAGTCCATGACTACGTCGAACGTGATTACACACTTAATTTCATCGAGCATTCGTGACTTTACAAACTCAATTTTTTTCAAAATATACCAACATTTTTTTTTATTATTAGTAACACTTGGATTATTTCCACAACATTTTTATCAAACTGATTTATATACGACATATTTTAGTAAGTTGGTATTTTTTTTCATTCAAACACTGTCGAACATTATTTTAAGTTGAAAAGAAAACTTCGATTTGATAGAAAACTTTTATGAAGGAATATTATGACTTAATTTAATAAAACTTACATATCGTTGATAATCAATCAGAAGTAATTAAGCTTTATGAATTTTAACTCGTTATTTTTTTGATTTATAACTATTTGATTTATGTTTATTTACAGTTCAATTGTTTGAAAAAAATATACCCCTTATAAAGATATAGTTGGAAACAATATTGGCTTTATTCTAATATGGCTACTTTTTTAATATCACAACTCAGTTCAAATATTTAAGACATGTTTGAATAATTTTTATTTTATTGTTTAATTATTATAATATGAAATAATATTTAATTACCAATATATTAAACCAAGCCTATTTCGAAACTAGCACATCTAACTGTTCATATCTGATTAAAAAATCATATCCATGTACTTATTAGCCAATTTATCTCTAATGAAAGTAAATGATGATAGTAAACGTGAAAAGTCGGAATTGGAGTCGTAAAAAACGGATGACACCTTTTTTTTTTACTTAAATTTAAAAAAAAATGTTGAAAAGTACATAGATAATATAATATTTGACATCTTTTCAATCGAGTTTGGAAACAGAATTAAGGTTTTTTTTTCACGACTCTACAGCCCCGGTTTCAAATGGCAATAATATAATATCCCAGAGTTGTTAAATTAAAATTAGATTTTTGATGAAATGAATAGACCACTGTAAAACAACATCAATAGCACCCTATACAGTAAACCAGTGGTTTCCAACTTTTACGTTACTGCGCCACCGTTTGAAGAAAAAAAATATCTTCGCGCCTCCCCATCCTTTATTTCATAATCATAAAGACACGTTTTAAATGATAAATAAATATTTTGGACTGTTCGCGCCTCCCAGGTTGGAAATCACTGCAGTAAACGGTTAGTAAAGTGCTATAAATTTTTTTTAAATACACATGTAAAAAAGCTATGTAGGTTTTTTTTGCAAAAAATACATATTTTATATAATTCTCTTTAACTACAGATACTGAAGTTTTATCATTATAACGTGTCATATTTCTAACACTTATATTGAATACTAAACAAAGCAATACGATTTCAATTATATTTTTAATAATAAAACCCGCAACACATTACCTAACATATAGTTAATTTCAGCAAGATATGTTGTCGACGCAAATTATTGTCTTATTGTATAAAAACACAAAAATATCGACCAATTAATTGCCACTATGAGTTATTACGTAAATTTACAAGTAGGCTGTCACATTTTTACAATTGTTCCAGTACTTTTTTGGCTTCCCCTGTTTTTCAACTAGCGCCCACTCTAGTCTCATTTATGCTACTATTCAATTATCACTCAATATATGCATACAAAATCAATGATTAAACATCATGGCTATAATTTATAAAGGGTTTTTCATGCTTCGAAAAATGCATTGATTAAGTTGGCTAGAAACCAAGCATGTACAAATACGAAATAAATAGCAATTTATATTGTACCTGATGGTATCTTTTCATATGTTATGGGGCGCTTGTGGAGCAAGCTCCAATCTCCCTTTCATCGTTGGTTAGTGTTTTTTTTGTTTAATGACCGTCAGTGATTCAAAAAATATTATTTCAAAGAAAAATCACCCTTTCACTAACATTCGGTTATTTTTATATTTAAGAAGACTTATTGTTGAATTGAATTGGCCGGTATTTCAATGGTTCATTGGTTAGAATTATTTTAAGCAAATGATCAGTATAAATCTAATGTTTGGTATGTATAGACATAGAAAGGTAAGTATTTCTTTAAAATGTTGTCAAACGTCGTGATTGTCAAAATGCGGTAATGTTAGGTTAGGTCAAATACACACAGAAAATTCAGTATTTGTTTTAAGCTTGGTCAGTTAGCATGATTGTACTACATTTAGTTTTACATTTATATTTAAACATGTAGTAAGGTTAGGTTAGGTTTGCTTTGGTTGTTGACATAAAACTGGCATTAAGGTTGAAATACAGACTAGACAGATAAATATACACACTAGGTATTTTTTATAAATACAAACTATTTAATATAAATACTGATTATCTTATACTTAATACTGTCCAAAAGTTAATTTAAATACCAACCGGGTAAATACAATTCATTTAAAGTTGAATACAGTATATAAAAAAAGCATTACATACCAACAAAAAAGTGTCATATAGAACATTTCTGCTCACTCAATTTTTTGATAGTGCCTTTTTTATTTCTTGTATGCAATTGATACAATAAATAATAGCTCTAAAGAAAGTGTAATGAAAAAACCAGTAAATAACACCGATCTTGAGTAATGTCTAGAAAAGTATTTTGTATCGTTTCGATAAAAACGTTAAGTTCATTTTCCTGTTTTCAGGTCTTAACTATTGTAAAAAACGTTTTTTATTGTAGCTCCACAGTTTAAAAATACACGCCAATTTATTAAAATTAAAATCACATCTGTCAAAAACACGCAATGTACACACAATACTTCTTTAAAAAAATAATCTTAGAAACAAATTTAGGCTCTTTGTTTATTATGTTGGACATAATTAATATTTTACATTGTTTTATTCATAGCTGATATTTTCGACAAAAAGCTATTGCTCAAACAAGAAGACCGATGTAAACATCAAGACAGATATAAAATACACAAGTTCGTCATAATTAATTATCCGTATATATGTAGAGTTGAAAAACAAAAATGATAATTTAATCTTTTTCGTTGTATTCAAGGGTAAATTGTGCAAATTCATTTGTACTCGTAAAAACTCAGTGGAAAGGCATAGTATTAAAAATAATACAACACTTCTTTGTACTTTTTCCAAATTTACTTATTAAGATCAGGACTGGTTTTGTTTATCACGAGTATTTTCAACAGATAAAAGGGTCTAACAAACAATTAGTAATATAAATGTAAAAAGAGTCCATAAATAATAATATTTATATTCAACACTCAAAAAATGACAATTAGAGAGCTTAAAAACTCTTTCAAATAAAATCTATTAATTGTAATCACATCGAAAAATAATTAAGAAGAAATTTTTTACCAAATTTTTTCATTGGGAATTTTTACCAATATTATCACAATCAATTCTTAAATAGGAATATAAATGATTATTATGGCTTTATTATTTTAAATTATTTTCACAATTATATTGCCAACTGATAACTGTAAAACGCTTTTACATATTTCTTGGTTTTGCATTACTGAATAGTAATATATTCTCATATCAGTAGGAAATGCTCGTGACGAGTGATAGCGTTCATGATCCTATAAAATATTTGTGACATACCTACTTTTGTTTCTTTGCAGTGGAAGTGTATTGAAAAAAACTCAATGCTGTAATTAGCTGTAGCTTCCGTGTTTTTTAATGAAATGAAATCTTATTCAAACCAAAAATCGTTTCGAATATGTAATTGAAAATAATTAAAATGAAGTACTTAGCCGGTTTCCGGGCATTTAAGCAACACTCTGGGGAAATTGAGCAGAGAACGGAAATTTTCAATTATTTCCAAACTATTATTTAGCACATGCGAGAATTTAATAGAGTTAGCGTATAATAATACAAGCCAACTGGTATGTAAACTATCAAATATTTATAAATTATTTAATATAGCACCTGCACCTAATACAATGTTGGACAATAATTTGAATCGTTCAAATTTTGTACATTTCTATAGGTTTTGTCACTTATTATTACTCTGGTTTCAACATTCGGTATGTTCAAATTTTCACGATTAAAATTCGATAATTTAGTTTCATCAACTAATTGATTGAATTGACATTTACTTGGTAGAACTCCATTGTAAAAAGTTAATCAATTGATAGTTATTTCGACGTACGCCTTCATCAGAACTATGTAATGCGCCAAAATAGCTGTCAACTGATTAAAAAAAATGTAGAACTAAATAAGCATTTTTTAACTACATTCATCAATTACTTTCACGATAAAATAATAAATAAACTTATAATTACTAATAAAACAGATATGATTTTATAAATTATAACAACATAGATACTAGGGCTTATACAAAAACTGATATTTTTTTCAAATTAAAATATTTAATAAAACTCTGCTTGAACTGGTTTTTGATGTTTCACAAAAAAATATAATTCAATTCAAATATAGAAAACAGTTTTTTAAAACTATATTTGAGTACTACAAACACTGTAACAAAATAATACTCGAATATCCTACAAATTATTTGGTGTTTCTATTCGAAATTTGACTTATTATACATGCCCGTACTACAAAAGTGAATCCAGGTCAAAATGTACCTCAAAAATATTTTTTAAATATACCTTAATACAATATAATAAGCGCATTCATTGACATTTAAAGAGAATTAAAATGTATATTAAATCTCGTTTTATTTCCTACATACAAAAATAACTTTCTTAATTTTATGATAGAAAATATTCAATGTAAACTTTAATATTCGAATCCGGGTTACCAAGTTGAAACAACTTTTCGAATGTCGTAAATTTTGCTCAAAACCGTCAAGTCTTAGTAGGTATTTAATGCGAACGATTTTTTTTTAATTAGTACATTTTGTAAACTGTTTCTTTTTCCTATTTTGATTTTAAGTTAGTCAATTACACTCACGAAGAAATACAGTACACTTAACATTCATATAAGATCTGTTTCTTACGATTAATTTTCGACGACGTTCGGTGAAAAATCAAAACTCGTGTCACTTTAATAAATATTGATAAAACGTGTTGTTATATAAAAACTAAAAGTTGCAATAACAAAATAAAAATTCCTTAATTGACGCAAAAATTAAATACGAACGTAGTTTATCATTGTAATTAAATTCACACTGTATTACAATTATTTTTTGCGAGACACTCACTTAACTAGTAAATCTACAATCTAATTGGTTAATCACGACACACATACGTGGCTTTGTTAGTCGAACATAATAACACACTTGTAAAATATGTCGATATAATCGCTGCTTGTAATTTTCAAAAGGAATTATCCCACATTGTGTCGAGGAATCACTTGTTTTAGCGGAAGAATAGGGGAAAAGTGCGATGTTGCCTCGCCGGAAGCGAACTAACTTGTCACAACAAATTCCTATTGTCCGCCACACCACGGAAGTTTTAACCCAGTCGAGAGGAATAAATTTACGGCGTCTATTTTCCATCCGGTGGTTTTTTAGTTAAAGTTGTTCATTAACTAGTTACTGAACAGATAATAATTTCATTATACTTTTATAATTAACGCACACTTCGATTCACATTGGTAGAGATTTAACTTTAAAATAAATAAAATCTTAAATAAATAGCGTTTTAATATCACTTGTTTTCAGAATTGAATTTGGTAAATGTGATTATTGATTAGTAACGACTAACATTTAATAAATACATGTGTAATTTATTTTACATCCATCTACACTCAACACATTTTGAAAAGGATTGTAAATATTTTAATAAAATATATATATTTTTAAAATCCACCGAGTATGTGATTATCAACTATCAAAAAATAGTGGTTCGGATAAAAAAAATGTTATATTAAAAATTTTCATAAGAAACCAAGCAAAATAATCAATCGAGAATATCGTCGAAATAATATTTTCATTTTGACGTCATCCTAAGCTAACTATCAACAATATTTGTTATTTTTTATAAATTAAATAATATTATGATGCAGTTTTATAAAATAAACAAAAGTCTAGAAATAATAATTAATTATCAACAGTTGAAAAATCTTTTATAATATCTTTGCAACAAAGGGCAAGATTAAACAATGGTCAAGATTTTTTTCTAGTGTACTATTAAATTTAGTGTTGAACGAAGATAATTTATGTAAACAAATAAAATTATTTCATTTATTTACTCACAATAAAATAATTAAATAATCTTTATTAAAAAACATCTATTGGGAAAAATATTTAAATAATTTAAATAATTCTTATGTATGTATATGAAACTCATTTATTAACAGATCCAAGAAAACTTTTTATGTTTAATTTTCTGTCAAAAAGAGGTTTAAATAGTTTATTGAAGAATAAAAAACATAGCATAAACAAAGACTACTTTATTTAGATTAAAAAAAAGAATGCTATTAAGAAAAATAACGTATTTTTACAGAGCTTATAATTTGTTGTATATTTTTTTCACCAATATTACATGTTTACTGTAGAGGAAATGCGCATTTGTTTATACACAACATAACACAATTTAAAAAAATGCGTAAACTTATAAGAGCTTTCGAGTGATTACATACCTGACATTAAAAAAAACTTTAAATTAGCCTTTGAGCTTTCCAGGCTTGGAAATTCTGTTTCATATATTATACACAATAAAAGTTTAAAGTATTTGTCGCAGTGTATGTATAAAAATATGCTCGTCGACTATACAAATTCAAATAGCCTACGCTGAGGTCATGAAATGTGAAATTATTATTACAGACTGAATTATTCTCGGTTGGTAGTTTTCAGCTGGCTTAGTCCTACTTGGTATTTTAATTTACGGCAAAGATGGGTAGGGAAACTGGTTAAAAATTCTACTTTATAAAACACATAAACAGAAGTATTTTTTAGAACTAATTTACTCTATAAGAACACTCAGCTCCCATTTATCCTTTCGGTCTGAGTAAAGATATGACTATGTGGCAAGGAAAAGACTTTATTAGTAAAACTGTGCAGAGAACACGGCCAAGAAATTAATCATCTCAAAACAGCAGCTAGATAAGTACGCAATATCTATTTATTAAATCTGTTATCAAGGTGGTATTTCTATGAAAGAAATAAAACCTAACAAAATTCGATGTGTTTGGGCACATACCAATAGATCAATTACAAAATTAATTATTTACTCTAGGTTGAAGTTAAAATGTTTAAATGCTTAGTTTTAGGACTAAGTTCTTTTCAATAACTGCAATGATATTAAAAATAAATTGACACAAATGTAGCTAGGTCTCTTACGGGTTAAGGGTATAAGTGAATGGCTTTAGTACAGTGGTGTAAGTAATCCGTTGGTGGGTAGTTGGTTCTCATAATGCACTCGTTATCATTTCGCTTACACGGTAAACCAGAAATAGACTATCTGTATGACACATTTTTTTCCACCTTTCTTCTAGATTTTTTTGTTCACGAAGTAGGCCGTTTTTTTATTTTCTTTTTGTGTTTTAAATACTTACTAAATTGAGATATATGTATACGAACGTACCTAGATAACCAAATACTTGTCGCTAAATCACTGGTAAAGCCAAATTATCATTTTATATGGTAGTTTGCTGCCAAGTTTAATGAGTTTGTCTGTTTAGTAAATGGGCCAATATACAAATCTGGTTATTTAAAGCAAGAAGCTGAACACATCCCAATTTAGTTTTATTTGTCGCACAAGGAGATGAAACAGCTGCATAAATTGATTGAGCGATTACCCACGCTGAATTTTTGGATAATAAGGAAAACTACCAGGCTCTTAAGAAATTCGCAACGTCGTAGACCTCAACTCAAAGAAGCTTTTCATTTATCTTGAGGGATTGATTTTCTACACATTTAATTGTACGTCACCAAGTCTTGAATAATTGTGCTTAAAGCCTTACTAGGGTCTCAAACCCCGTTCAATTTTATGATCCCGAAGTCCTGGGATTGTGATACTAGTACTAATCTCGGGGTATCGGGATTGAGGATATAAAGTGAAAATTCTCTAAACGTTTTTGAAACCATGCAAACATTTTTGAAATCTACCAGCGAGCTAAAAAAAAGGTTTCACGTTTTTTCATTTTGGTAATTTCGTAAATTTATGGGTTTTTGAAATCTGCCAACGAGCTTTTTATCTGCTGAAATTCTAAGCAAAACGTTTAAAAATGTAATTAAAATTCTATTTCATTTTAAATACATATACTGAAACAAATAATTCAGGCTAATAATACTAGCTGGACACGTATTGGATAATCTTCAAATAACCTGTTTTGTGATAATGGAGAAAAAACTATTCAAATGGTGAACATCAATTATGTTTTTTTTTGGAAAAATTTAAAATAAAAAAATAGCATTAAATTAATGCTAATGTCAATTCGCTAAATATTAAGTTTAAAGATCATACGAGAAAAACTCGATGAGATTTTTTTAAGTCACTCGAGATTAAGTCGAGGAGAATAAAATTGACATGATAAACTGCTACGTCTTAGGATAGTGGTATTTTATAGAAAAATTATGTTGAAATATATAAATACGTTGGGCTTTGTATAACCCACTAATCCCATTTTTTATGAGTGTGGTAATATTTCTCTTGTAAGGCAGTTGTCGAATCATCCCGAACGAACGTTGGAAGGGAAAATTTATTCAATTTCCGAAAAGGTTCAAAGGAAAAATTATCACAGCGAAAATATAACTTTATTTCCGTACACTTTGACTGACTTTTCACCGATGCACTTCACTTTGCCCAACTGTTTTATGGTACGCCACTTCGAGCGTGAACACAATAATTGCATTTTTACAAAAATAAAGAAATATCGGTTGGAACTTTTGTATACTACATCAATATAATTATTATGGTTTGTTAATTAGATATAATTAAATATTATTTATAAAATATAAAAAAAACATGGTTTTAATGTTTTTTAAAAGTTACAGTGGTTACTGAGCAAGTAGTAAAAATTAAAGTGAAATTATTGCTTTAAATAAATATTTAGAATATAGAAGAATACAGGGGGGGGGGGAGGAGATATATATAAAACGATCATTTAATTGTAGTCAAGATGTAACGTTATATAACGGCTTCATTTTAGTCACATATTTTTGTTGATTTTACTATTTATTCAGGATTTTGTAACCAAATGTATCTGTGATGTATTTATTCTTTTACACCTAACTGCAACGCTTGTTTACAGAATACAAGATTCAGAAACGTACCCTTTTTTAACCAAACCGAAGACTTACAACCAGTTTCACTTTAGTCAGTTGCGTGGACCAGATTGCTGTTTATTAAATTTTAATAGATATTTCTTGTCAATGTTTATCTGAATTTGAAAGCAGGGTATATAAGAATCGCAGCTCTTAATTAAAGCCCCATTTTTACGGAACAGGAAGATCACCTGATTTGATAATAAGAATTTCTTGCAAAACTGAATGTATCAAAATGCTTTAACCGCTTAAATAAAGCTAAAAATAAAACCAATTTCAGTAATAATGAGACGCCCACTATCAAACACGATCAAGTCTGCTGCTTCATTTTATTTTTCAGGAGAGCCGAAAGTTTGTTTGACCCTGCGATCTGATTGGCTCAGTGACTTGATCGGTATGATCACGAGATTCTTTTGACTTGAAAAAGTAAGAATGGCAATACTAAAAAAGTGACCTATAAGCTCTCAATCCCAAATTTCTACACGATTTTAAAGTGAATGATAAATCCCGGCATCCCGGAATTGGAAAAATTGTAAATCCTAAAATCCCAGGATTACAAATAGGGGCCAGGATTGGATGCCCTACTAGACGCCTCACTTCTTTGTGTCTACCGCTCCTCTTATCCACATTTTTAAGACTATGTTGTCTAGAAATGTATTTTTTTTTCTGCGGTATGACATTAAGTGAAGAGGAAATATTATTTAAATGTATAATAGTGGCTTCATTTCATATTCCACTCGGGTCGACACCAGTTCGCTCCCGTGCAATCTAATAATAAAAATGTGTACTTAACACCCAATTTAAAAATACGCAATATTCGAGCATTTCATTTTCAAAGTTGCTGTGCATTTTTTGCGCCGCGCCTCTCGTAGACTAGTTAATATGCGAAAAATGAAAAAGAAGCCTTACCGATCGTTCGAAGGGGATGGATTGGGGTGGGAGTTGATAGCGTCCCCTGCGAGCTTACCACCCTCACTCGGTCGACACTTCATCCCTGAACCGCTGACTCCGCACTCTCTACACGACTTTTCAAACAAATCGTCGATGAATTAACATAAAAATATGTCGACTTTTTTTTCAATCAGGAAATAAAAAAATCAGCATATCATGACCAATGTTGCGGTATGTACGGGTTTATGTCCTGGTATGCACACTTTCGTGAATTTATTTTTTAATATATTTTGTCGAATCCGTGGAGCAGTGGTCAACGTCATTGGTGACGGATTTCACTCGTACAAGTCCTAGTATGAACAGTATTTTTTCAAATGAATTATCGATGTTTGTGGTGTTCTCTAAAAATTCTCTCCTATCCTTCCAATTCTAAAACAACTGAGCTTAACGAGAGCGATTCGTTAACTACAAGTCCTGTCCTATCTTTTATCTTACTATAATTACTCTCTTAATGAGACAGATATGTAACGCCCCGTGGTACGTGCGTAACACGCTGCTTCACAGAGACTTGAAAATACCTACCATCCGCGAGTTCGTTCGTGAGATATCTCGAAGGTTTCACAGCAAAGTAGGGAAACATTTTAACCCAACGATATCTAATCTCCACAATTATGACGAGACACTGCCTGAGAATCGTTTTAGACCGAGAGCAATTCTGCTCGACGACCCTCCATAGATCTTATGTCGTCTAAAATTGGCACTTTTAGAACGAAATTAGCATCACGAAAATGACTCTCTTTGTTTGACTTTCCTTGTGCACTGTATGTGTGTATGTATGTATGCGTATGTGTGTGTACATGTACGGATGCAGTGTGGGGAAGCATATAGAATGTGATTTGAAAAATAGTGCATATGGAGTTCCCGTGAACTTCTTATCTCTGTAGCGATCGCGCCCTTCTGTCTGCAAACGATGGTAAGGGGATGCAATTTACAATTCTTCAAACACTTTATCGATGAAGGAGACTAGAAGAACCTTGACGTTAGCGCGTCCTGGTACTTGAAGCTCCATAAATTTGATATCCAAAAAAAATAAAATACTCTCTTAATGGGTGGCAGAGAGTTCTCATAGAAAAACTCTTGTAAAGATACATTCATTTAAAGTCAATACGCTACACATTATGAGTGAATATGGAAATCTTATATTATATATTAAAAACAAACGAAAAATCGTGTCCATAATTCTATTCCTTTTCCCATAAAAAAAATAGTTGAGCGATGGATACACGTGTAATAACATTACCTTCCTAATGGAAACCTAAAAATTGGTGAAACAAGAGCTATTGCCACCAAACTAAGATTCAACGTAATAATCAAATGCCTACCGAAACAAATTCCAATTGAAACTCTTGAAATATTTCTTATAATTGACATTTTAAAATTGCATGGTTAAGAAAGAATTTGACGAGTCGTTGAGTAATCATTTTATACGTCTTACTTAAAGAAGAGCGGTCATTCAAGTCAAGTTAATAAGTGTATAATGTTTGTTCAAAAGTCGTAACCTATACATGTTAGGTTATGTTAGGTTAGTCATAATACAATTTTTTTAACCAAATTTTAAAAATGTCTGGTCTTTGGCTAAAAATAAATTAAAAAGTTATTATGCATTCGATCACGCGAATTTCAATATTTAACTAAATCCGAATAGAGTAAGTGTCTAAACTCGTAAAATCTGATCAGAAAATAAAAGTTAATTGGCAGTTTTCTGTTGAATATAACTTTACAATAAAACGAAGACTGATTGTTGCTATATTTTTTTCTCGTAAATTTTAAAAAGGCCTCGTGGGGTGACCGAAACCAATTGCTCGTTACTCGAAAAAACCTTTTTTTTTTCTTTCTTTTCAAACGTGAGATTGAGAGACTAATTGCAATTGCATAACCATTCAAACGGTTATGCATAATTCCCATCGGTATTTTCCAAAGTTGAGGGCTTGGGAAACAAAGGCGGCAAATCAGTACGGGTTATACATTCTTATTAGTATTATCTTTTTATTGTAATGTATTTTTTATTGTTTTGTGAAATTCATTTTATTACTGCCATGCTTGCTTTATAAGACTATGGTAACTGTCACTTTTATTACAAACTCGATTTTAATTACTTATAAATATACATGTAAGAGCCTATTTATTTTGATTATTACTTTACACGATGAAATATTATCTAAAATAAATGTTGCTGTCTTTTTTTAGGGATTCCAGATCCTTCACTGTAATGTAAGTACTATCTTTTTGAATTATTGGTTCAGCACGTACTTATTTTCTGCTATACAATTCAATGAAAAGCTCTTTACCGATTTTGCGGAAAATCCTTTTCATTTTCAAACTGGAGGAAAATTATCTATTTTCATTTCATATTATCAATGAAAAGAATAAACTACAGTAAATTGTTGGTCCTAAATAAGACTGTATGTTGATTTTTTTATATTTCCATACGTTTTGTCACTAACAGTCTTCCAGTATCTTTAAGCATGTAGGAGCATAGATGAACTGGTTATTAAAAAGCTTCGATTATGTATTTATAAGAATAGCCAAAAAAAAATATCATTACTTATATTAAAAGTTATTGATGATGATCTTAAATAGTTTTGATATTATTGACGTAATCTATTATTTGGAAGAGCTTTGCTTAGGTCGCATAATATGTAAGCAAGTCAATTCATTTCCATAGTTCACCTTTTTTGTACTTTTAATGTATATATTAAATATAACTATCTTTGGTAGAATAGTCATTCGTTTTTGCAGCATAAAAAATAAACGAATTGTTGCAATTAATTGTAATACCAAATATGTTCTTAATAAGTAAGCATTTGATTGTTACGACCTTTGTTAAGATACATTTTTTTATGATGAAATACAATTTCAAAAATCTACTGAGTTTGTAATTGAAAACGTTTGACGTCAATATTGAAATAAATTTAGACTTCTACGCTAAATGGTAATTTCTTTTTTCTAAATTATTCCTAAATAAACACGATAAGAACTATTTATTAACCGTCAGCACTAGTTCATCCAAGCGCTTAAATCCCTGAAAACGAAAGCAAAACCCGTTAAAGATAAAACGTATACAAATGTACAAAATTTGAACGGTTGAAATTAATATTGTAATTGTATCATATGCCTACGGTCAGACTTTTATATCAAGATTAGAAAAAAATCGTGTGTATTCATTTTAAGTTAATAAATTCAATGTTTATTATATAATTAAATTTCGACTAAAGGTGCTTAATCAATGTCCACTTCCAATGTGGAGCATATAGCCTCCTAATGGAGGTATCTCAACAGAAGTTGTTTCTACGAGAACTGTTTGTTACTCAGTCGCTCAACCTCACTTTTTTTCAAAGTGATTAGTAGGGAAAGAAGGATAAGGCTAGAACAGAACTAGTGATTGGCTTATCGTTATTCCTACACTCAGTTATTAAAGGATCAGATGGATGGGAGGAGAGGAAATTATGTGAATTGACATCACAAACACCCAATCTTTGATCCCAACTTTGAATTGAATAATTCTCAAATTCAATGTGATCTGACCGGGAATCGAACCCAGACCTGCGTGATCGGTAGAGCAAGAGCAGGCGAAGGTGCTTAGTGGAATAATAATATAATATTTTTTAACTTTTCAAATTTTGTACACTTCCATTAGTTTAAGTTCATCCGTGTGCGTAAGCGTATGAAAATGCCAAACGTGTAAATGTTTTCAAAGCTGAAAAGATTCAAATGCTGGAAAAAATATCCATTTAGTGTAAAAAAGTAAATTCAACACAGTGTTCTCGATCTTTTTTTATGAAACGGTTTTATGATTCAACTAGAATCACATACGTTCAGAAAGGTAAGGTTTCTGACCTAACGGTAAAGGAGAGGTAAACATATTATAGAATACTTAGGATAATGAGATTCGACCTGAATATAAGGGCTCCGAGTGTTAAAACTTACATTTTGAAAAAGAAAATCGATAAACTCTATTGATATATCATAATGTGCAGTGATTTTTACTATTAAACCATGTTCCCTGTTTCAGGTGTTCAAAATACAAACTTATAATTATTGATTTTTAACAATAAACAAATAAATAAATAATAGAGAAACTTATAAGTAAGCATTTTCGTTACACACGTTATTTCTTCTCCGTCTAGTACACGTCGATGAGCTTATACACTTAATAGTTAATTCATATATTGACTAGTCAAATTAAATATAAATCAAATGATTAGATTTCGCACTTTTGCTGTGACTTATGCAATAAAATAATCCGTTCCTCAATTCAAAAAATGTGTGAATTTATAATATAAAAAAAAGGCAAAATATTTTTAAGCCAAATAAATATTATCATAAAAATACGTGACGGTTACTTATTCAATATAATAAAACCAATTTACAGTTTTTTTAGTATAACATAAAAAAAAATTGTTTCAATTGCATAATTGCATGTATTAATAAAAACACAATGTTCCTTTGTACTTTATTCCACTTTATTAAAAAGGTCAAAACCGGTTTTGCTCATTGCGAGCATTGTCAACTGATAAGAAAAATATATAAACAGTGCTATTTATACAAAATTAAATTGAAATAAAAGGTGTAAACAACAATTGACAATGAAAAGAATTTACAAATAACAGTATAAATGAAACTTGTATTTCCTAAATAAATGATTCTGCGCCAATACCTAGTATGATCTATGTCCTTTGACACTATACCTTTAAATAACATTTTTTTTGCAAGTTTAATTTGTTTTTTTGATAAAAGATTGTCCATAAGAGTCATATCGTATTCATTGTTTATGGCGACTTGTTTGATGATTTTCAATTCGATATTAAAGTTTATTTCGCTTAAAAGAACACTCACAAGTCTATGTATTTCTGAATAAAAAGCGGCTAGTTCATAATAAAATGGGTGAATTGACTTTTTATGGATCACAGCATCCGAAAATGTCGGCTTCCGAAATATTTTAAGCTCGCGAGAATGATTTTCGCCAGCAATGGCTTTGGACTCATTTGGATGCAATTATTTCTTATATAAACACGAAAATTTCATTTACTAAGCGTCAGTTCAAGTTAACCGTGAACTTGAACGCCTGAAGATGCCGAAAGGCGAAACCCGGGTCGTTAGTGACAAAATCTGTGAGAATTTACATAGTTTGAACGATTTAAAATTAATTTTTACGTATGTATGTACATATATTCAAATGAAATTACATACTTGTAAATTGTTAAGGAGCGTAACAACCTGGAATGTAACAAGAGAAACATCGATTAGTTTATTATTTATGACAAATATTTTTTAAAAAAATACTAGAAAGCTGCCTAGAGACATTTGTTTTTGCCGACGCTTCAAAATTTTGTGAAAATGTGACAGCATTATCATTGAATAAATTTGTAAAATGCATAGCCATCTCCTTATTAGAGTGCCGCTTCTCAATGAACGATGCAACAGTTTCCCATGCTTTCAGCATTTCTCTTATTGCACCAGAAGATTATTGCTCTGCTACGTCCACTACCAAACTCTCCTCCATAAATTCTTGCTGTGAAAAACAATGCAACTCCTCAAGCTTTTCGGAGGTCAGCTCTTGACTGTGCTCTTCCACAAGCTCATCAATATCGTTGTTATCCACTTCCAGTCCCATGATATTGGCCAAATATACAACCTCGTTGACTTTAGACTCCACAGGTACTGTTTGAAACCCCTCAAAATCACATTCTACAGCGCACTCTGGCTAAAGCTTTTTCCAAGCAGATGTGAGGGTCCTCTTGGTAACTCCTTCATACGCCTTGTCAATCATCTTGAGCCAAATAACGATGTGAAAGTGATCTTTACAAAACTCTGCGTCACTTGTTATGCGAAATGTCGCTCGTTAAGGGAGCATTTATTTCATCTGTTTTGCTTTTTATGTGAATTGCTCGTTATGAGAGGTTCCACTGTATATGTAATATGTTAGATTAAATCCTTGTGTTAGTGTTTGTCAATATTAAGTACATTGTATTATATTTAAAAAAACACAATATTCTTTTGTACATTATATTACGTGTTACATGAATACACTCGTGTATTCCTAGCTTTGAAAACACACCAAATTAAGATAAATAGAACGGTTGCTAGGTTAATTTGTTTTCCACGTTTCCACACCTCTCTTTTACGCACTGTTGCAGTCACAGCCGTAAATACTAGAGGAAAAGGAGCTGTGAAGGTAAACGCGTTCAGTGGTTTGGGTCTCGTGCTTATGCGAGAAATATTTCCCCAAATACTGTTCATCCAGAACGCTAGAAAAACACAATAAACTGAAGCGTAGGATTCTAAAAGTTTCCCAACACCCGGCTGACTTGATTAATGGGACAGTTTTTTTCTTGTTTTATTTTCTTTGTTTTTCTTTTGTTGTTTGTCTCTTTAGATTTCCGCCAGAAAGTCTTTTTAAGTATTAATTTTTGTGGGTAGTATTTGTTTTGATACTTCAAGTGTATTTTGATCTAATTCGAACGCAAAAAAGTAACTTTATAATCGTGAAAATCATAAACGGAAATTTATTTTAAAAATTAATTATAAAACGCAACTTTTGTAAAATCTAATTACCTTTCCGACTAAAAGTACAAAAAGCTCCTAATTGAATATTCTGACAGAATGTGTGCGAAGAAGACAAGCTGTAAGATCAAACTTTTATTAAGAGTTGATATTAATAAAACGATTTGGTTTATGATTATCTGGCTTAGGTATGCCCAACCATTTTCTTCTAGCAAGCCGCATAAAAACAAATAACGATGGTTTGAAAAGAAAAAAAATATTACTTTTCAGTTAATGGGACACTCGTTTTTGTATATTGTTTGATATCAATTGATAATTTAGCCGTCGCTAGGAGTTTAGAAGTCGCAGTTGTTTAGTTGTGTTTTCATCAAGCAACCTGCTGCGAGACTTTGTTTTTACTACATTTAATTTTAAAAAGAACAATTCGCAGCGATATGAACCCCTAAATAATGCTGTAATTCTCATACTCAGCCATTTTAATTTTGCAAGTTTATCTTCGAGAATATGTGCAGAATGTGTTGCAAAGTACTAAACACTATTTTCAGTTTTAAATGCAAAAATATTAATATAATTGTGATATAAAAACAACACAACTGTTTGTTATTTCACACCGAAATATTTTCCTAGTTGATATATTTGATCTTCTAGCAGTACGGCAGAAGATTCAGAACAAACACGCAATTTTATCAAAACTAAAAATTTATAGTTATGCTTTTTTTGCATTGGCTGGACGTAATTATAAGCCCTTTTCTAGCCTAATTGTAAAACTATTTATATCCACTTCTTACAAAAAAGAGAAGACAGACAACTGTGTAGCAACATGTGCTCGTTAAAACAACTTTTATTAACTTTTCCGGTTCTAAGCTCAAGAAATGCGACCCCAATACTCACATTTTCTTAAATATCTATTTTAATATTGGTGACACAACGTTTATAATTAAGGTATTCTTATATCATAGTTTTTTGGACCTTTTTTAGTTTATATAAATACGCGATAATGCGATAACGCGATAAGGCGATAAGCTCCCGCGATAACGATCGTTCGTAAGATAACTAGGCTAAATTCGTCAGTTGTTATTTCATATGTGTGCTGGGATGACGTTTTTTTTATGCGCAACTTAAAATATGATTATTTATTAAAAACCACGGATTTTAAAAAAAAAATGTATGAGGAATGATGCAGAGAGATATTTTAAAGCCCTAAGACTATTTTTTTTAAAAAATTCATAAGATTAAGGCCAGTAAGGTCCCTAAACGACCCCCATCGGCAGAGAAGTATTTTTCTAGTCTCCTAGCCGCGAGATTTAATATGCTCGCTTAGGAGACCTATCTACAGTGGATGCGAATAAAAAAAACTAAAGATTCTTCGATTTGTTGATTTTTTAACTGTTGCTTTATATTATATTGAGAATAATCATTAATATATATATAATAATATTGAGAGCATAATAATTGTTTAAATACGTATAGCCTATCCGTGCGCTTGGATGTTTGAAGATGCCGAAAGAAGGAACTCAAGTCGTTTCTGTCAAAACGTGTAAAAATCTACATGATATTAACGATTCAAATGTAATGTTGAAATTCTCTGAAGCTAATTTAGTTTAGTCGAAATATTAAATGATACCAATATTAGGAACAGTGGTAATATTGCTCCCTAATAAATCTGTTTTTTTTTTAATTGTTTACAACGTTATATTGAATAATAGTTTGAGGTACACTTTACAAGCATAATAAAACTCTATCAATCATAGAGCAAAGCCTTCTATAAGTGCTCTCCTCGAAACTTTTCCGCAGACTCATTCAATAAATAACGAGATTCCGCGGAAGTGTCTTTATACCTATCCCTAAATATTCCCACCGAGCTTTCGATGCCGCAGCTTTTTTCAAAGCTTCGCTAAATAAATTTTATTCAAAAAAAAATACCGTAGGCGTAGAGTGAAAAGCCGGAAGCTTTTAAAACACCGAGAAAGAAACTTTTCATGAAAGTTTATAGAAATATTCTTTTTATTGAATGAATTGACATTTACTTGGAAGACCTCCTTGCGTATTGCATGCGCAGACAAGCAGCCAGCATTTCCACATGGTGTTTAATATAACAAAGTATAATAATTGATGGCCATTTCTATATTACAAACTAAATAGTTTGCAACATTTTACCTCAATAATACGATTTTTTTTTTATGTATTAAAAATAAGTGCCGCCTGTGTGGTTGAGTGGTCAACGTTGTTGGCTTCGGCTACAGAAGGCCCGGGTTCAAATCCCGGTACGGAAAGTTTTATAAATTGATTATTCAATCGATTTATGAATTTCTGTTCAAAGGCATGGATGTATGTGATGTCTTGAATTCCCCCCTCTCACCCATTCTATCCTATGAACGGGGCGTATCGAGAGCGATTAGTCAACCACTAGTCCTGTCTTAGCCTTTTCCTTCTATTCCTACTCTCTTTGGAAAAAGAGAGGTTGAGCAACTGAGTAACAAGCAGTTCTCGTAGAAATACTTATGTTGAGATAAACTCCATTAGGAGTCCATATGCTCCATATTAGGAGCGGACATGGTACAAAAAAAAAAAGAGTAGCATTTTTAATTAAAATCAGTTTAATATCACCGCTGTGTGAAACAGTTAACAGCAACATTGATTCATAAGAAAAAAATGTTAATTGGATTATTTACAAACATTCGTATAGTTGATAAAATCGAATTAAAAATAAATATAAAAAATATAATATATTAATTTATTTCAATCAAAACAACTTTATTATTCTTGGAAACTGTATTTAACATTTACGAAATGAACCATATTGATTAAAAAAAACTATAAAGGCATGCTTATTATTATAATATAGTAATTGTCAAACAAAAAAAAATAAATGTCAAAAAGAATGATATATTAATCTATTATTTATCTTTACTGCTGACTATTCATAAAAAATAAGATAGTCCATTTTGATTGAGTCACTGCTTCAGCACCTCACTGGTTTCCTGTTAATTTTAACAGATTAATGTTTGTGGAATAAAATAAAGATGTTTTATTAAACCAGTATATTTTGTAAATCCAATTAAGCTAGATTTTATCAAATACACAATTTTTGTAAATAAGTCACAATTTTTTTTATAGAGGTCGCTGTAGACCCTTTTACTCACCCTTATTCATATTTTGTAGCATTATCTAAGAAATCTTTTCATATTTCTGTAATCAATTGTTTATATGCCATTTTTAGTCTTACATAATTATGTATACAACCTTTTATAAATGTATATTTTTATTAATTGAAAATGCTCGTGACTAGTGAAGCCAATTCTGGTCTTTGTTAATACACTGTTGAATCGTTTTAGTACTAACCCAAAACAATACAAATGTTTCCTCATATTCTATTCAGCAACGGAGTACTGTATAATCCTATAAATAATCGCGTCCAAAATGATTGTCAAAAAAATAAACAAAAAAGCTCGCAACCTTACTTTGAAATTACGAAATTTGTGTTGATTGTTTTTCCACATACACAAATTTAATATTAAAATTTCCATACATAATTTATGGGGTCTTGATTGCTTCATTAAAAGTTTGACCGATATAAATGATGTATGGAGAGCTTATGCATATTTATGTTGTTCAGTACAACTGAAAGTTTTTCGTGTTTCGGAAGCTTTCTGTAGAGTATAACATATTGTTTGCAGAGGATTCTGTGAAGCTAAATTTAAAGGTTGTATTATCAAACAAATAAAATGTATAGCAATACATATTTTAATTCAATAAAAGCTTTTTGAATCACGAAAAGATAATCTACATCTAAAATAATAGTTCACCAATTGACCGTAACGGTAACAAATAAACGAGTGTTTTCAAAGTTAAAATAGTTAATCTTTTTTTTATTAATACTGTCACATTATAACAGGCCAAGTGCTTATGTTTTTTATTTCTAAAAAAAAGTGTATTTACAATAATACATCTGAGGATTTGTTATTAAACTATGTATTTTTATTAAAACTGACTACGAAAATTTGTTTGAAATGTAATAAAACTGATTTACTTTGAACAAACTGTCCAACTTAAAAATCCACGATATGGTACTCTTCATATTTTCAAATATAATATAATCTAATGAAATTAGTTCTGTGAGAGATCACAGATGGACGACACTTAATCTATAGAGGCACTTTGTAGTGAAGTCTCCCGTTGGGTGTCGAATAAAATGTTTTTTTTTAGGTTGAATATATATTTTAAGAGATAAATCATTTTGATATTATAAAAGTTCTTCTTGATACTGCATAGCCACATCAGTTATACCAGCTACCATCATCGGCTGAGTTATCAAATGTGAAAAATAAATTTATTTTAAATTCAATTTAAATAAAACACAGGGTTTCCTTACATTTTAAAAAATATATAAATAACTTGCGCATTGTCCCCCAAAACATTCAAATTCCCCCTGGTAAAGGCGTACATGATGGACTTATTGTTGGAAAGCGCTGCTATAAACTATTTTTTACTAGTTTCTATCTGATTCATTCAGCGAGTTTTTTTGATTACCCGTCAGTCTATGTCCATCCACTGCAACAGAAACCCATTCCTTCACTTCATCTTATACAAAACTATTTGTAAAGATTTTTATTGCGGGGTTGTTTGTAAGTTATTCCCAATACTAGACCACTCAAATATTAACAATTGACTTTTTTAGTTCAGCCGAACAAAATCACTAAAATTGTTACAGTTTGTATAAAAAATATATTAAAGTATCTTTACAAATAGTCGAGTCACAGTTGATGGAATGAGTAAAACTAGTAAAACAAAGAAATGCTTTTAAAAAGTATTAAAACTTTATACATTAACATATATTTACATTAATTTATCTTAAGAAAATACTTATTTGTCTGATAGCTAAAAAAATCATCGAAAACCATATTTTGATTCCAACAATTGGCCAATTGCCTAATTTTCTTTTTAGAATTTAATAAATATGTATATATTATTTCAATAGAGCAATTGTACCAAAACTTATTTGAGGAATTCAATTGTGTTGTTTTGCAACCATGTAGGCATGACCGACTTTTACCGTTCGTTTTTCATGTCTGGACATTCCCGAAGGATGTCATCAGTATCCTGGATCATATTACCGCAGTTACATTTTCGACTATTTACTAAACGGCAAAGCTGTAAATGCTTGGCAGCGATGTGATAATGGCTAGTTATGAATTGGCTATTGCTATAAATATGAGTCAAAACATTGATTATCTCCATTTGCAAAAAGCCGTTAAAATTATATGTTTGTAATAAGACTTGCAAAGTTGTAGACTTAGATGCAAATTAAACACTTAGACTAAATTTCAGTTGACATTTCGTTGACTGCTTAACGTTTTTTATGATATTCGTAAGTCATTTGTTTCCTCACCTATGTTGTGAAAAGCATATTATAATAATACACAAAGAGGTTGATAATTGCCTCCTTTCTACGTCAAAGATTTGTTCTTTACAAATGGTGTTTATCTTTTTTCAATTATCAAATATAACATGAAAACAAAAAATTCTCGGTTGCTGACATTTTAAGCTTTTTCTTACGGTTCAGTTTATAAATTGTTCTTCTGAAGCAATTGAGGAAAAGTTCTCTAGACATTTAATTACCTACCGCGCGGTAAAGTTTTTTAAGATACGAAGCTCAACGAATAGAAAATAAAATTAAAAAAACACTACTCAGGGAAAACGCCAACATAATAACGTAAATAAAAAATATGCTTATTTTCTTTTACATATAAAAACCACGTACTTGTGTTTTTTATCAACTGAATGTATAATTAAAGTTTTAGTATCAAACTGAAGCGTCAAAATTCATTTAAAATTATCTTATATGAATAATTTTACTCGCTGTTTTATCATCGGGATAACTGTTTTCATAAATTAGATTACCTCAAGCTATTGATAGATGAAAAAATATTTTTATATCTTCTTTAAGATTTTGCGTAAAACTTTAAATGTTTTTTGAGTTATGTCTACTATTTGTAATGTTTTAAAGCTTCGTCGCTTGGAAAAATACAATTTATTGAAACAAATTATTTCTTTATAAAAAATCTTTTTTTAATTGAAAATTAATTCACAACTTAAGAATGATTGTACGTGTGTTACTACGATTGTTTTGCCGTAAGTGATAAATAAATATAAAAATAACAAATAAATATTCAATATCGATGTATATTCTCAAAACTTTAGTGAAAGACGGAAAAAATTCTTATAGGTAGAGAGAGAAAACGTAAATTGGGGGCACATGTTTTTTTATTATTATTTTGAAAGCTTTGTCGTGCTTAGCGACCTTTACTTTGGAATGGACAGAATTTAAAATATAACAGATGCAAATTGCGCAAAATAAAAACATAAAAAAACATGATTTTAAAAACTGTAGCCAAACAGTGGAACGTGAATAAAGGCCACCTAAAACAGTATTTCACTTTAGTATAACGTTTTTTTTACAGTGTTCATTTGAAAGTTTAATGAATCATCTTTCATTCCTCTCACAGAAAAAACCATATACTATTACAGTATTTATTCCATTAAATACATTCAATGCAAATGGTTAATCTCCTCACTCTATCCGCCAGGTTTTGTGGTTGAACAAATCTCGAAGAAAAGAACCACATTACAGTACACCACAAAAATGTAATTCATGCTTCACACTTAATAGTACAAAATATTATTTTATTTCGCAAATAAACTTTTAAAAACTCAGGTATTACACCAAGGAAAATCATCGAACAAAATAAAAAATAAATATTTAGGCCCCAGCCCTGCAGCTCCACCGCCTTGGGATTCCCCCGTATTGGTTCTCGGTCGAGCGGTTCGCGCAACGGGAAAATCCCTAATTAAAGTTTCCCGCTCTTCCACTCCATCTTGTTTCTTGACGTACTAAGGCTAGGTAGTACATTTCACGGCCATTTGGCGCTGTGTTCATTGCTATTTTTTTCGCAATTTTATTGCCGGGCTTGAGGAGTAGTAAAGATATTACCTGCCATTCCAGACGTTTTGTCATTCGAAACAATTAATTAAATACACATAAAAGAGGCCCTTTAAATTATTTGAAATTTTATTAGCAAGCCGTGTCTTTCATTTTTTAATACATTTAAAACGAGAGCAATTAAAATTATATTAACACGGTAAAATACGCCAGACCCGTGGAACAGTGGTCACCGTTTTTAGGTTTGATTGCGGAGGTTAAAATATCAAATCCCAGCAAGGAAAGTTTAGTTGATCATTTTTTGAGTCAATCTATTGAATAGTGCTTGAAGATAGCTTAAAATTAGGTGTAACGAGAGCAATCAGCCTATTCAATTTTGTCCTAGTTGAACCATAGTGTCACTCTTTCCGAAAAGACAGATTAAATAACTGGAATTTCTCTTGAAATAACTCCCCTAAAATTATTTTTTCTCTGTAGTCATCTAATAAGAAACCGTGATATAGAGCAAGGTTTCTCAACGGGAGGCCACGCGCAAATTTTCCGAAATTCCTGAATTTATGCTATTTTTGGAAGAGCTAAAAAAAGGGTCCCAAGCTATTCATTTGGGCATATTTATAAATTTCTGGTATTCTTGATTTGAATTTCTTAGAAGACCTAAAAAAAGGTCATACTCTGGTAAATTTGAGAAATCCGCAAATTCCTGGGTATTTTAAATTCATTTTTTATGGCAAGGCGAAACAATAGTATGTGAGCCATGGGCCCAAAAAGGTCGAGAAACACTGATATAAAGTACATATATAATATAAAAAAATCGTGTGATAAAAGTTATCAAAGTTAGGCTTTGAAGTTGAATAGGTTAGGTCATGAATCTACAAGACGGGTCACTTGAAGCCAAGTTGTTAGAAAGATGGTTTGGTGTGATCAAAACAAAATCGTATCTTGAAAACGTTTTGTAATTTAAGACAAAAGGGATTGATGGAGCGAAGGTCCATTGTTGAGAAAGGCGTTTCTGAACGTCTTACCGACGCCGTTATTACCGCTGAGGGGAGCATTACAAAACCTTTTTGAATGTATGATTTATAATCGCCCCATAAAAACGATTTTCTTTTCCTTTAAGGTTTTGTAATTCTGAATTGAAAGCGGGGCATTTGTGAAATTTATACGAACTGTTTATGCTGGTTTTGTGAAACTTTCACGTGGCTGAATTTTTCTTCTTCAAGATTCCGTTATTTGAAACAACTGTATATCACAAAAAATCCGACACGATTTTTACTACATCTAATACTAAACATAATCTTAAACAAACAAGTTGTTTTTCTACTTTTCACCGTATTTTTAATATTAGAATTATGTGAATGAAGTTATGTTATATAAGAAGTGTCATTTTTTAGATATGGCGCGCCCAGGGACCAATCACACAGATGGCGCCCCTTTTTTATATTATGCAACCATGGTTGTTATTATTTAGACATTTAAAACGGTCCAATATTTTATGAAATAATAAGTAAACACCATTTATTAAGATTGAGTGGTACAGTAACAATTAGCATGGAAATCATGTATTACACATGTGCGCGCTTTGTTTGTATATATCAAAGCTGTACGAAATATTTAAGTAACCATCATTACAATGAAATACTCGGGTGTTGTTGTAGTTGTTAACTTTTAAAAATGAGATAAAATATGATTTTTGTCTAAATCTAAATTTAAATGATTTTGGCACTCCCCTAATTCAGCGCCCGAATGAAACCTCCTACCTCCTAGGTACACCTCTAATTTTTCAAAACTTTTCCATTTAATTTTGAGTAGATTGATTTTTATAATACTAACGTTTTCAAATAAAATATGTTTTTTTATATATTTTCGCCGCATGTTTATGTTATATTTAAGAAAAAATATATTAAGTAGCCCATTGCTTAAGACATTTGTTATGTGATGGATTGGAAATAAAACATCTCATTATTTGCTGGAAATATTCTTTAAATCATTGAAAACATAAAAAATCTTTATAACCTCACGGTATGGAAAACCACTACTGACCTTTATTCAACAAAAAAAAACGTTATTTTTCACAATGCATCTTTACTTTAATTAGTTCAAAAAAGTATTTTATTTTTTAATATAATGCTTTCCCACCAAGAAATTTTCAATGAACATTTCAAAACAAAACAATCTCAATGTTATGTTTAAAAATCTCACTTTAAAATAGGTCTGAAGGTGCTTCTTGACAAAATGAAACAGAGTCACTCCTTGTAACAACACAATAAATGGAATAGTAAATATATCAATTTTATTTAATACTGTAAAAAATACGGGTTATCCCAGAATTTGATTTTCAAAATCGAACATTACAGTCAAACGTATTTCCACTATACGCTCTTAAATATATATATGCGGTTGGAAAGAAGCGTAAATTGCATTCAAGTAAGTTGAATTGTTAGCCCAGCTCTAGTTGTATGTTCAGATATCTTCGCAGCCCCCACCAAGAGGTGCAAATAGGCAGGCATTCAGGGCGCGTTGGCCTAGTGCTAGAAAAATAGGTAATGTGCTTTGAACTACATACCCAGAGCGCCGTAAAACATCTCGGGGACTACCCGTTCCGTTTCGGGGTCAAGGCAGAAAAGGGGAGATGAGATGAAAATTATGGGGGACTCCCGCCAGTCGATCACGGTGGCATATTTTTAAAGCATACGCAGGGCCGTCGGGGGAAATACATATTGCTCGACAAACAGCGAATGTCGTGAACCAAATCATTTTATTACTGGTTTATGACGGATTTGTCTAGTCTTATGGCGCAGCGGTTAGCATTGTTTGCTTCCGTGTTGGATCTCACGAGTTTGTGTCGCAGTACGAATTTTTTATTATTATTCACATCCACTGTAAGGTATTACAGGACTCCTAGAGGAATGTTTAAATGACCACAAGTTTTTAAGACAGTCGTTTGATTTCTCATTTTCGTAAAAGGTGGGGATAAATAATAGGCAATAAGGCTAAGAAAGGTAATAAGTTTGGGTCCTATGGCGAAGCGGTTGGCGTTGTGCTGGATCTCACGGATTCGAGTCCCAGTACGAACAGCATTTTTCGATCGATTTATCGATTTTTGTTCAAAGGCATGGGTGTTTGTGATGTCTTACAATCCCCTCTTCTACTTCTGATTCTTTAATAACTGGACGTAGCGAGAGCAATTAGTTAACCACTAGACTTGTCCTTACCTTACCCTTCTATCCCTACTAACTCTCTTTAGGAAAGAGAGGTTAAGCAACTAAGTAACAAACAGTATTTTAGTTCTACAAAAATAGAGGAAAAATTCACTAACCACTTCTGTGGTGTTCAGTGTTCACTGTCATTACTTGGTGGAAAAGCATTGTAATAAAATAATAAAACACTCGGTTGTTCTGATTAAACATTTATTTTGTTATCATTATCAATTGTAAATACTCGTCATGGGCGAAACCGGTATTTGTCATATTAAATAAATTTGGAATAAGTATAAAAGAGTGTTTTATTTTTAAATATAAAATTCATTAGTTTTATGACCCTATTAATTACAACAATTTAAAAAAAATATGCGTTATTAAAATTAACAAGATGAAATAAACGACTGACGAAAGATTAATAAATTCAATAGAAGTTGTTCTATTTAATGTTTTAAAATATATACAAATCATTCAAATTGTCTACAATATGTCTGCGTTATTTTAGTTCAAAAGAAGTTCACATTAATAACACTAGTTGACGTGGCATATTTATCTTTGATCCCAAAGTATGGTAACATTGCAACTGTCAGAAAAAGATGATTGCCAATCACACACCATACAAGACGCTGATTATTAACATTCGATGACAACCTTGATATGACATTCTGATATATATTACATGTTTATGTTTTTGACGTTTTTCAATAGAACGGAGAAGTTTCATTTAATTTATGGAACCAATTAGTTGCACAATAAATTTATGTTTTGTAGACTTTCAACGGTTTTTTTTTAAATAAATATTTGGTGTTAGAGCTAACGCCAATGCGCCAAATATATTTTACCCATGTTTGCTCCCAATGTGGAGCATATGGCCTGCTAATAGAGGCATCTCGACAGGGGTTTTTTTCTATTGTTATTCAGTCGCTTAACCTTTTTTATTCAAATAGGATATTGGGAATAAAACGGCTACGACAGACCAGGAATAGTGGTTAGCTAATAACTCGCTGTTCGTACTAGAATTCGAACCCGTAAGGTCGGGCATAGAATCCAGCGATATTAGCTACTTTTCCATAGACTCGACAAATAATGAATAATAGAGTGTGTAGTGAGAGTGTATACCACTCGAGATATACTCGAAGAGAATAATTGACATCACAAAAAACCACGTTTTAAATAGAAAAAAAATTGACATCAGCCTAACCGGGAATGGAATCCAGACCCACCTGATCGATACCCACCCAACCAACTATATTACAGTGGGCGACAAATTGAATGATATAATTTTGGATTTCATTGATGATATATGAAATAAAAGAGCAGTTTATATTATTCATTATGTACATTATTTTAAACCTCGTCATGTGAAATCTTAAATTTGTCTTCTGTGCTGATTCTATATTTACTTATCAATATCAATTCCGGCTTCGCTTATCACGAGCGGTTTCAAGTGATAAGAAGATATGCGAACGTTCGTTTTAATGTGTTGAAAAACAATTAATTAAGTTTCTTTTGTTTTATCAATAAAATGTTTGAAAAATGTTTGCGATACAGGACCATGTGAGCTACCGAAACCATCGAAAAAGATAAAATCTCTACTTTTTTCACTCTATATACGATTAATAAATTACTGCTTTGTGTATTTTGCATCTGTATTGAAAATGAAACGCTGAGCACTCGACCGCCTGTGTGGTCGAGTGGTCAACGTCGTTGGCTTCGGCTACGGAGGTCACGGGCTCGAATCCCAGTACGGAGAGTTTTATAAATTGATTTTCAATCGATTTATGAATATATCATATGTGATGTGTTGAATTCCCCCCACCCACCCATCTTTTCCTATGAACGGGGTGTGTGGAGAGCGATTAGCTTACCACTAGTCCTGTCCTAGCCCTATCTTTCTATTCCTACTCTCTTTGGAAAAAGAAATGTTTAGCAACTGAGTAATAAGCAGTCGTAGAAACACTTCTGTTGAAATAAACTCCATTAGAAGTGCATATGCTCTACATTGGGAGCGGACATGGTAAAAAATAAATAAATTGAAAAGGATATTAGTCAAATTAATAACGTTCTTGTTTGAAACAAAAGTGTTTTATTTTTGAATAAAATGTGTTTTTACTAAATATTGATAATGAACACCATAAAAGCGATTTAATAATTGTAAATAATTATCTTCAAATAAGTTTATTTTAAATCCTACTTGCGGTTCTGGTTCAGCAGAACGACTTTATATAACTCGATTGAAGAAAGAAAAAGGAAAAGGAAAAGTTGTGCAACGTGACACTTATTTTTTTTAAAAAACAATATTTTGAATCATGAGAAAGCTTTCAACAAATAACGAAGTTACTACGCACGTTTGAATTGGTTTTTTTTTATGTTTTCACTCTTTTTTGTTTGTGTTCTAGTATTCAAAGAATTCTTCGAAAATATAAATGTATTTTTTTGATACTTTGATGGCTTCGTATTTTTTTGAATTTTACATAAAACTTATACTTATGTAAAGTATCACGTTTAAGTTGTTCACTGTCAATACTTGGTAAAAAGGCATTGTGTTAAAAGATAAACACTATTTTGCACTTATTATTTATTAGAACAACTAAGGAAACTTTAACTGAGTTATTTACACTTAGTTAGTTTGTTGAATAATGATTATCTAATGTGTAGTGTTTTATTATTAAATTTAAAGTATATTATAACAATACGCGTACTATATTTTTAGAATCAAAAAAATTGCGTTTTGTATATTTTAAAAAGTCACTTTCAGTTAGTAAAAACCACAATTTAAAATTGTATAAATCTTTCTTGATCTAAAACTAAATAAAATATATTATTTTAGAATTAAAACGGTTGACCAATCGATACGAGCAAGGGCAGTTTGAATATAAACGTTTGGTAATTCAATTAAAAGTCTTGCCTTAATTAAGGAAAATTTCAGCCATCTGGCATCTAATGCCCCAATAGGACCGATATCGGTCATTAAATGGGCCGTGTTAGCAAAAATGTTGCCTAATAAAAATAAAAAGAAATCGCCAGTAGTAAATAAAACACTAAAGTACACTAATTAATTAAACTGTATTATGTACGGTAAAAGGTTATTGATCGGACAAACGAGTGACGCAACAAAATCGTTCAGATAAAATAGTTTCCTCGAAACACATTCAAAATATTTTTTTTAAATAAGAGTTTAATTTCTAAAGTAACATTTCTATATGACCGATTTATTGGTAATATTATGCATGTTTGACATATTATTTGATTAACTGACAATACATCCATGAAAGATTAATGTGATGTTTATATTTTATTGGTGAACAAAAGAGTGGAAAGTTTGGTCATAATGATTTTGTTTTATTTGATAAATATTTTGTAAAAAATGCAATGGAAAAGCTACTAAGAATTTTGATACGTCAGTTTTTTACTTTATGATAGTTTATTTCCTCGCAATGTGGAGCATATTTTTTCTGCTCTGGCAGAGGTTGGTACGTCAAATACAAAATTTCTAGCATCGATACATTATGCTCGTAGATAAATAATTATTATACCAATATATAGATCCGACTCAAATTAGAGTTTGAAATGAACTGACAGGGAAAATTTCTTTCCCTCAACCCAGCATTATTATTTAATAATAATTGCCTATAAACATAAATGCTTTTTTTGACAAACTGGTATAATCAACGCACATACTGAATAAGGCTACATTAAGTGCTTATATTAATGAATCTCTTCGTATACTCATTGTTGTCAGTTTTTATAGTAATCTACTTATGCCAGAATTGTGACAATATATACTGCTAATAAAGATTATCTTAATCAAACATGCCTCAACCTGGCCATGTGGCTTTATTGAAGGTTTCGTGTAACCCTTTTGAAGTTTTGAAATTTCTATACATTCTGCATTTTGTTATTGGTAAAATATATATTCTTATAATGGATTCCGTTAATACCTTCAATTTTCTTCATCTTTTTCGACCACAAAAAAGAGATGTAAGCGATTATCTAACTATTTAAACTGATTTTCTATCTTCACTCTCTTCAAAAAAATAGATGACTTAAGCAACTGAGTATTGATCAGTTTTTGTATAAAAAGAACTTCTATTTAGATCAGAAATTAGTGGCCCAAATAAAATAGTGCATGTCTCTGATGGGCCACACATAAGTATTTTAAACGTTAATAATAATAAAAAAAACAACTCACCATTTTCTACGACAACTGTTTGTTACTCAGTCACCCAATCTCACTTTTCCAAAGAGAGTAGTAGGGATAGAAGTATAAGACAAGGACAGACCTAGCGGCTAATTAATCGCTCTCGCTACGCCCAGTTGTTAAAATATGGGAAGGGTGTGAGGAGTTTTTTCGACATCACAAACACCTATGCCTTAAGTCTCAAATTTAAATTGAAAAATCAAAATTTGAAATTGACCTTACTGTAAATCAAACCCAGACTCACTTGGTTGTTAGAGCAAACTCTTACCAACTAGACCACAGCGGGCAACTGTCTATTTACAACTTTTGACGCCTGATTTGTTAAAAAATGAATTTATATCCTAATTATAATAAATATTTATTAATCGTCATTAAGCCGAATTAACGTTTACAAAATTATTTCAAATAAAATCGTTACATCACACTTGAATCTTGTCATTCTCAGCAGTACTTCGCTAAGTAAAAGCTAACACGAAAATTGATAAAGTCTTTTTCTCGTTTGAAAGCAAAAAGATTTTAAAGGAGATTGAGAAAACGGCGAGAGGTACTTGACTTGTGCTGACAACTGCAAGAGGGCCGCTCCACGTCCTTGCGTAGCGAATTTTCATGGGGGTACACAGAAACAGCGCGAAAATTGGGGAGAAATCACTAGATATTTAGGTGAAAATGTCCTATGTTAAAAGAATCCACGCGTTTCGTGACAGCGGAATCGAAGTGTCAAGCTTACAGGCTGTTTTATATTTAAAATAAATATTGACTTTCGATCACGATTGCAAAGTTGTTTTTTCCTAGGATCTAATTTGTTTTTAATGAAACAAATTGTGCCGTTTATAATTCAAATAATCGAATGACAGTATTTTTTAAATTGGTTTTCATATTCCATACAATTCAGTCAGTCAAAAAAGATACTTTTAAATACTATTCTCGTGAGAGTACACTTATTTTGGACGGTCTGAAATATTCCACACGTATTGGACGGCGTGTATACACAAAACGTGATTGTGTTGAGTATTACAGACCGTTCAAAATAAGTATATCCACGTGGCAATAGCACCGTAGTAAAAGTGTATAAAAACACCAAAAATTATTAAATTACTTCAATTTCGAATTTGTGACCATATGGTGGCAGTGAACACCATTGTCTATTGATCCCACTATTCATCCTTTTTTCTACCCGAATATCGTTGCTTTCACTCAATTTCAGTTAAAAGAATACAAATTTCAGTTAGTCATCAGCCGCGGGGACGGGAACGACAATCAAAAGCACATGTGATTTTTTGAACTTTAGATTATTTTTAATGGACTCTTTGAAAGTGTTATTATTATTTCTAAACATTAAATTATATACACTACTTTTACTAACATATTTAAAGTATGTTGATCTTAAGAGGTCAAATTGAATATATTTATAAAAATTTCACGTTTAGGTATATTTCAATCCCGAATGTTTGTGTGCCCACGCGGTCACGTTCGTTTTTACTACTGTCTGTACACAATATTACACGGTAACATATAGTTACGCGGGGTTTCTATATAACAACTTTGTTATAAATAAAAGTTATCCGTGATTTAAATATGGCTTAAAAAAATAAAATATTGAAGGGTTTTAAGCTGAGTTTTGGTCGGGTCGTGGTGAAGTGATCAATGTCGTTGGATGAGCTTTCGTCACGGATTTAATAGGTTAAAATACCGATACATATTTTTATCCAAAGACATGGGTGTTTTTGATGTCTTAATTCCCTCACGCCCTTTCAATCCTAAAATAAAAGAGCGTTACGCCAACCACAAGATCTGTACTAGTCTTTTACTTTGTATCCCTACTCTCTTCGAAAAAAGCGAGCTGAGCGTGCTAGAAGCAGTTCTTGTAGATTCATTTCTAATAAAAAAGGAAATGTATTCAAAAAATAACAATATACAAATGCGTAGCTGATAGACATATATAGCAATTAAAATATATAATATTTTATTAATTAAATACAAAGGTTTGTTTACAGAAGTATTAACCACTCACTGCATGTAAAGGATGAACATTATGAAAAACAGAAAACAAAGCTTTGTGGCTGCGGCAAACTTAGTAAGTCGACGCTGGAATAGAGTTTGTTCAATCTTATCGTCTCTTCTTAAATAAGCAGTTAGTTAAGCTAAACTACGCGACACCCTATACTTAGCTTCAACGTGATATTTTTTGAGGCTTTGGCATTGCCGAGTCATAAAAAAACTTTTGAATAGAATATCAAATCTCTTAGATGACAATCTTTTAACACTGAAAAACTTATATCATTCATTATAAAGTTTTTACGTCGATAACAAAATGTATAGTTATTTTTTCCTTACATTTTTCTATTTTATATTATTACTAATCGAATTGTTCAAACAAAAAAATGCGACAGTGGATAAAATAAAGCCGAATAACTTGAATTTCCATATAAATTTCTGATAGGAAAAGAAAGTCTTTTTTGAAAAATTATTATTAAAATAACATTCTAGTAGTAAAATTATGTTGACAATATTGATTGCTTCTTTATTATAGCAAGAAAAAACAATTAATTTAAGTAAAAAAAAAACCCTAAAAAATCTGACCAATATAATATTTATTACGGTTGAAACCATCGCAAACACAAAATAAACAACTCATTTTTGGTGTTCAATTTGTCAACTTGTCATTAAATTGAATATTTTTAGTATTCTTATTTATTGCAATACTTTAAAGTGGGCGATAAATAAAATTCATTGTTATTTGTATCGAAAATGGTACGCAATGTTAGTAAGTTTTTGATTTAAAGCTTTCTAGTTATATTAATGCTTTTTTTTATATTTACATGAGAATATAATATTTAAGCCAAGCATTGTTTGGATACTTTAAGTTTTATATTTTTTCCCTGAACATAAAAAAAAACGCTACCAATCAGTTGTGCTGAAAACTTTATATTATATTATTATCGTTAACCGATTGTGTCTTTTGCACTTTGGGATTGTGTTTATTTAATAATTTGACTTTGGGCCTAAAATCGTTAAAAAACGGTTTTCGGTTCTCCTGTAAAAATTGTTCTGTGTGGGTTGATCTCTTTTACCAAAACCCAGTCGACATGATATGAAAAAGGTTTTAAAAATAAAACACTCTTGTAATACTTTCACATTCTGTATAAAATATCAGGACCGGTTTCGCTCATTACGAACATTATCAATTCAAAAGTGATTACAAGAATACACAATAAGAAAGTCAGCTTAAAACATTCAACTACTTCATAACCAGGAACCAACTCTCCAACTCTAAGCTGATTATAATTCATAAGAGTGGAACCACTAATTACACTACCCCGAATTACGCGCTGGCTTGAAATATTTGCCGAAAATCTCCCAATTGCACTGTCGCATTCCATTGTCGTTGGTACGAGACGGTCGTCGGCGGCGCATACAGTCAAATGTTTGCTAGCGTCTGTGTATTCAACACGTGCCAGGCTATACACGTATAGTTAGGTGACTGTCTATGTGTTGGATTTTGGCGCGCTTTGCATTTTATCACTTAGGGAAATCTTAGTTTTGCATTTTTTTGCGGAAAAAACAAAATCCCAAATTTTGTATGAGATTCACTCCCCCAACTACACTATCCCGAATAACACTGTCCCGACTTTAGTTTAAATGGGGGTTTTACTGTATTTACCTACTTTGAAACTGATTTAAAAACTGACAAAGAATGATTTGCAAAATCATGTGTGCTATAGATGTGTAGTTGCGAACGTATTATAATATTATATTAGTTTCTTTAATACTATAAAATCTTAAATTTGAATCGTTGAAATTGTGTATATATACACACGTTTTCTCACAAACGACACGGGTTTCGTATTTCGGCATCTTCAGAAGTTCAATTGAACTTATCAACTTCTACTGTATGGTGACGATATTATCTTTTTTTTTTCCACAAGGTACATTTTGAACGAGTAAATTTCACAATTAAAAATAGTCACATGTTTCGAAATTGAACGCCCCGATTCATCTTCGACGGGTTTCAACGTGAGTTGAGGGAGGGAGAGGCCTACGGCGTAGAGTGGGGATGCAATAGCGACGCATGCGCAGACTCGTCAGGCAAGTTGGCGCCAAGCGGCGTAGGTATGGGAAGTGTCAGGAAGAAAGGTGATACGCGCTACATCCGTAGAGGCCAATATACAAGAAAATTAATCATTACGGCACGATTTTTTACTTCGCTGTACTAGTAACAATGCTCCATTACGTGTCTCAGCGATGACATAATTACGTTATTACAATAAACGGACGTAATTTGTAACTCTACTCTGCAGCGTATAAAAAATACTTCTTGTATTTTTTTGTATTATATAAAATCGTCTAGAATATTGAATAAAGATAAACGTTTCAGAGCTGTATATTATCCAAGTTGTTCTTGCAAAATATGATATATCTTTTTATCCATGCCCGTTCTTAATGTGGATTCTTCCGAACACAGAATACTCCGTACATTTAAATATGAAAATGATTACACATTATAATAAAACAATGATTTTCATTTTTAAAATAGTGTACGGAGTATTCTGTGTGTGGAAGGTTTTGTGTTCAGAAGAATCGTTTTACGTAGTATTCTTGTTCGGGGATTTTGTGTTCAGAAGAATCACCGAACCATGTGGAGCATATGTTCTCCTAATGGAAATATCTCAACATCACTTTTTCCATGAAAACTGTTCATTATTTAGTTGCTCAATTTCTCTTTTACAAAAAGATTAGTAGAGATAGAAAGATAAAACTTGGACATGACTAGTAGTTAACTATCCACTCTCGCTGCGTCTAATTATTAGAGGATCGGAAAGGGTGAAAGAAAATTTTTAGACATCAAAACACCGATCGAAAAAATGCTGTTCGTATTGGGACTCGAGCCCGTGTAATCCAGCACAGAAGCCTACAACGCTAACCGCTACGACATAGCACCCAACAAAATATCTTTAAAATGTTATCGATATTTAATATGAGTAAATCAATATTTTTGTGATCATTCATATTGACTAAATAAATTAAACTAATTAATAATTTATCAACTGAATGCTTGCGATAAATAAAATTAATAAATAATGTGGAATTAGTACAACAAATGTAGGACAAAAAGTTAATGAACGAGAAATGTCAGGTCTGTGTCGTGGTCAACTATGTTGACTTCTGTGGTTGATATCACGGGTTCTAGTCCTCGTTAGAGTGACATTTTTAAATTTAGTATATCGATATCTGTTCAAAGGCATAAGTATTTGTGATGTCTAATATTTTTTTCTCCCACCCTTTAATAGTAAACGTAGCCACAGCAATTATTAGTAAACTACTAGTTCTAGTTTGTATCCTTACTATCTTGTGTTGAGATACCTTCATTAGAAAGGCATATTCTCCACAGTGAGAGCGGGCATATGTTTAAAAAAAATGATAAGTAATGAGATTTGTTTGGTCATACCTAGGGCATCCAATCATACCCGGGATCCCGTAATCCTAATAAAGTTTTCAAATTCCTCGGTGAGCTAAAAAAAAAAAAAAACGAGTTTCCTTGAGATTCTGGGATAAAGTATACCAAATCGGAGATTTCAAATTCTTCGGTGAGCTAAAAAAAAAAAACGAGTTTCCTTGAGATTCCGGGAAAAAGTATAGCAAATTGAGGATTTCAAATTCCTCGGTGAGAAAATCTCAATCCCGGGATTGGAAAAAGGCTTCGAGATTGGATACCTTAGTCATACCATACAACTTTCTGTCTTAAGCATTTTTTAAATTCTATGAACTATGAAGTAATTGTACGGAAACCATTTGAAGGCTATAAATTGTTGATCGTTTAAATTGCTAGCAGCTAATTGCTGGCGTGGAATTTGAAGTGGTAAATTTGTCTAGACGAGTGTGTGTTTTATAAGCGGTTAATGAGTACGGTTACAAGTTGGCAGCGAGAATGAGTGTACATATACAACTCTGAGAGACAAAGTTTTTTTTATGGTTTTCGTGGGATTTTTCACACCTGTACTTAATTAGAGAAAATTGTTTCGTAAAAATTCGATTTGACATTAATTTCTGAAATCGGAATTAGAGTCATGTGTTTTTGACGATTACAAAGCCCTGCTACTTAACCTTGCTTATATGCTCTCCAACATACAATATAAATAGAGCACAGCTGCATAGTCTTCCGATTTTAAATGAAATGTTAAGCCTTCCGGCATCTCCACTTCTATACCCTATATAATCATAAAATCATATAATCATAAAACCTTTGCCGACAAACAAATAATATAATTCTTGAAACTACTTACTACTCAAATCTGTTGGCATTCCCATGAGCTTATTCTTTTCGCCAGCAATGGCTTTGGACTCAGTGATGCATTTATTTCTTTTTAACACGAAACTTTCATTTACTAAGCGTCAGTTCAAGTTCATCCGTGCTCTTGAATGCCTGAAGATGCCGAAAGGCGAAACCCGGGTCGTAAGTGACAAAATCTGTGAGAATGTACATAGTTTGAACGATTCAAATTTAATACAATATAAATGATTTAATTTCAAAATAAAAAATACAGTCAATATAAACGTTTATAGCATTTCGATAATCACAGTATATAACAATATAATCAATTGCATAGTTTACTTATTGTTAATATTATTATGTCCAATATATCAATAAGTTATTGAGCCCTTATTCATAAACACAACGGTATTGTTTCCATACTATATATTTAATACTTCAATGTGCCCATTGAAAGCAGTAGGAGATAATTCATTATGCTATGAGCATAAAGGAGCTTTCAACATTACAATGTGAAGCTTAGCTTTACAAATCCGATTGTTAATTTACTGCCGGAGAGATTATTCTCGAATTAGGCAAAACATGTATTTACTTTATTATTATATTGGTATTGCAATAAATGGAAATTGTTTGAGAAGCTACTGGCTAAAAGCTAAAATGAAATGTTATTTTTTATTAATAAAAACACAATATTCCTTTGTACTTTATTCCACTTTGTCAGTATGCAACTAGTCTTCAGTGACATCTAGTGATTCGTTTTTGAATTCAAACATAGTAAGGTTTTATTAATTAAACATACGTTAACAAAACAAATATTTAATACATTTTTTAACCAATTCATTCTTCTGCTTAGAGTTTTTGAGAATTTGCAGCTTAAAAACGAACACTTTTAGGGTGTTCACTGTCAAGTATTATATTAATTATATTAATAAGTAAAAAGCATTATATTAATAAAAACACAATATTCTTTTGTACTTTATTCCACTTTATTTAATAGGTCGGGACTGGTTTCGCTCATTGCTTTGTTGATTTCTAAAATTTCTTGGAAAAAGAGCTTATGACTGTCCGTATTTGACTGTCCGTATTGAATGCCTGAAGATGCCGAAAGGCGAAACCCGGGTCGTTAGTGACAAAATCTGTGAGAATGTACATAGTTTGAACGATTCAAATTTGCTAACGTATGTTTAATTAATAAAACCTTACTATGTTTGAATTAAAAAATGAATCACTAGATGTTACTGAAGACTAGTTGCATGCTGATCAAAGAGACAAGGCTTGTAATATTAATATCTGTAAGTTCAATACAAAAAACAACGAACTCTTAGCACTAACACGTGCTTTTTAAATTGGTTTTTGAGCTTACCGTTGTAATCTTAGCCACTGATTAAAAAAAAACATCACGCAAAGAAGAAAGTGGATTTTATAAAGTGGACTTTTAATGTTAAATTAAAGCGTCTTGTTACAAAAAGCGATATTCACACATTTCAATATTTAACCCAAACAAGATTTTTATGTTTCTAGTAAAAACTGTTTGTTTTAATTTAAGATTCTTTTTTCTAATATGGTATATCTTTAATTTCAATAAAATTACTACGTTTAACGGATAAACCATACAATTAAATAATTATAAGGAAAATAAAAGATACCAGAATCAAACAGATTTTAAATATATATATCCATGAATATATCGCTAATTAAGATCAGACATATTTTTTTCGTAAACTTATAATTAGTTTTGTAACATATAAATTATTTCACATTGTGTAAAATTCCGCGTGAAATACGTACATATTTTTTTAGACGCCTCAAGCGAGGTGAATACAGTCAGCATATGTAGTTAAATGTTTAAACTATCTTCCGTTTGGTAATCTAAAAATACTAAATTGAATACGTGATTTTTAATTTTGAACATGCGTATTTGGGATTGTTACTTTCCTCTATTGGGTATGTTGAGACTTTCTTTGAGTTATTTTCATTGCATTTTTTAAAAAATAAAGTATCACATATATGTATATAGTATGCCGTTTCTTATGGCGCAGTGGTTAGAGTTGTGAGCTTCCGTGCCGGATCTCGCGGATTCGAGTCCCAGCACAAACAGTATTTTTTCGATTTATGTTCAAAGGCTTGCGTGTTTTTCATATCTAAAAATTCCCTCCAATTCTTTCCGATCCTTTAATAAATGGACGTAGCGAGAGCGATTAGTTAACCACTAGTCCTGTCTTGGCTTTATCATTCTATCCTTACTGCTCTCTTTATAAAAGAGAAGTTGAGCCAGTTGTCGTAGAAAAAGTTCCTTTGAGATACCTCCATTAGAAAGACATTGGAAGGGGTCATGGAACAAAAAAAGTATCACATTAATTCGCTGAAATAATTATATCATTTAATTGCTCTTTAGTTATATTTATAAAGTAATAGTATATGACATGTTTAATGTTTAATATAGTAGTAATAAAAACTTTAAGTTATCTACGTAAAACAAGTAAGAAATTTATTACTATTATATTATACATAGACAATATTAAAAAATAATAATAATTAAAATTACCACACAAGTTTCTCGAGTAACATTCTTACCTCAAAACAATCACTTTTTTTTATGTAAAGTGAATTTGCATGATTAATCAATCAGGAATAAAAAACTTAAATATTAAACAAAATTCTGATATTAATTTTCGTTTAAGAGATTGGTTGTAAAGACAGTGAGCATGGCCTTAATTATGTAATTAAAGCTATACCAATTGTAAAACGTTAAAAAGTCTCATGGTTCTAATAAATTCGAGAATTACTTCGGCAACGTCACCAACTGGACTAATTCTATATTGTTGGTATAGAGAGAATTTTTTTCCTGCAAATTATGTTTTTTAAAATTAACTTCAAAGACAAAAAAATACAGTCGTATTTACTGTTCCTTTTTATTTATTTTCTCATTAGGGCTACCTGCCTTAACAAAGTTATTTATTATCCAATCAGCTCACTTTTAAATTCAATGAGAAATGATTGTGATTTAATTACATTGGTGAATAAATTTTTCACAAAATGTACTGTATATTTAGATTCATAAAAACTCGCGATCAAAAAATATTCGATTAGAAAGCTTATCATAATAAGAGTAGTATGGTGTTGTCATATTTTCTTCTTATGAGCAGCATATGGATAACTAGTGGAGCTTTTTTTAACAGAAGTTTTCTACAAGAACTGGTTGTAGCTCAGTTTCTCAACTTCACTTGTTGAAAGAGAATAGGAGATAGAAACAAGTTTAGGTCTAGGACAAGATTAATGTTAAGCTTTTCACTCTTGCTAAGCTCTGGTTTTATGATTGGATGAGTGAGAGAGAGTTTCAAACATCACAAATAGGGCCTCCAGTCCCGGGATTCAATTTTTTGTAACATGGCATGATTCGGTACTGTTAAGCAGCACGGGTATTATGCAAGAAATTAACAAATACACATATTGTTTACCTATGTAACCCAGACAGTCTGCATTAAGCTAAATTCGATGTGACCCAAACTATTCCTAAGCAAATAGAAAGCTCTTATATGGGCTATCGATTAATACTATAAATTATCGAGTGGTAACTTCATCTGCAAAAATTCTTTGGTAAATATTACATATGGGTTCATTACCAGTGAAGTAAGCCAAGTGTTATTGAAGAAAAAAAAATGTTAGATGCGTTGTAATATTCCACACGTCTTAAAGTATAGTAAAAGTAAAGTAACTTTAGTTAATAAACATTGCAATAATGTTATCTCCGTACAATTAAAAATATGCAATCCACCAAAACACCAAATAAATTGATTCTACTAAAAAGTCTGAGAAAAAAGTTTTACCATTTTACTAGTTGGCTCACTTCACCTATATAGTGCCCGTATAATTAACTATAAAAAAAGTGACATTAAATAATGTGATTGAATATAAATTTTTAAACATCACTTTAACAATATAAATATCCCATTGTTAGATGAGCAGGAAACAACGATAAAAGTTTACCCTTAATCCCGAGGAATAAGGGATATACATATATATTGCGTCTTATATGCTTACTCCAGTATGGGAAATAATCGCGATAAAGAAGATGTGTGTCACCAAAGAAGGATGCTTGGCTTTATCTTTAATCTACATACATTATTTACCACATAACACAGCCTTATTCTTCTATTATGTAAAGTGTGATACGACAGTAATAATTATTACGTGCGAGTTATGATGTGAGGTTTTCACAGCTCATTCCAATTTTATTACATATGTATAATAAGTTTGAAAGCATTTTATCTTTGTTCGGAATAAGGGGTAGATTATTTGGATATTTTAAAAATACGCGCCTAAGTTATTATTTTTATATACAACTTCAATATATAAAGTTAAGAAATTACTAATAAATTAGCATGCAAAATGTCTTTCATGGCATAATAAATATCATATCTACATTGCTATTTGTTTTACTAAATACTTGATAAATTATCTAAAAACAAACTAGGAACCTTTTAATATTATCAATGTAACGTAATAATGAGTTTTTTTACTACTTGAAACTCGTCTAGGCTACGCAGTATATATTCCAAGTGCTTTTATATTATAACTGAGAGATAGTCAAATCGACCATGGGGAAAATATTAGTCACAATCAAAATACTTCTTTCAATTTTAATTTTAATAATTGAATTGTAATAAATGATAGAATATTATATAAATTGAATTATGTGTATGACTGTATGTGCATCTGTATATCGTTAAAAGAAAAATAATATGACAACATCAAAATTGCAATTTTATCTATCATTTTCAAATCTACATATACGTTACATGTTCAATTATTTATGACTAGGTCAAGATATATAATATTTGGAACTGGGGCATATATTTTTGCTGCATTCTAAAATAATTAAAAGGTTGTGAATTTAAATTAGAACCTAATTATATAAACTTATTTTGCTTTTCTAATAATCAGAAAGAAACTAACTATTGAAAAATGTTTTGTTTTGTTTTTACGATACTAGTTTGAATTATGTTCTAAGGGAGAAATGTTATACTCCCTTATAATAAGTATTGTTAACATATCTTACTTGAGTATTTGTACTATCCGATGTATCACAATTTTCAATTTTGATTATTATATTAACATGTGGCAACACTTCACCGTTTTCCATATTTTTATTAGTTATTTTTTCAATCATTTATAACAACTATTAAACGCACAATTTTGACACTTTCATTTTGATTTTAAGCATAATTATGATATTTTTTATCACTTTTTGACACGGTATACACATTCTTCGTATATTTTTTTTTTATATCTAAATTATATCTTAAAAAAGCAACGAACATTGTTGCAATTACTTATTTAATTAATGATCAATCGAAATTGGTTGATGGTAGTTTAATATTGAATTAATTAAGAAACTTTTTACTTAAACATATAAGTTAACTTGCTCGTCTCAGAATACGCACAACAGAGCTATGCTTTTCTTAAATTGATGAATTAGTAGTAATTGTGACAAATTTATATTTAAATCCCTCAAATGACGATATTACACAATCGCTATTTTAATTTTTTGTTTTAAATTATTCATATTACTTATTTTTTTGTAATAAAAAAAAACGTTCAGCGTATTTTTGTCGCATAAAATAATTTATTTCCGTTATATAAGCAATGTATTTTAAACACTTGGTGTATTTTAAACATCCACAACTCAATTAGGTGGAAAATTTTATTTTATAATTTAAATTATATAAAAGACAACGCACACAAATTTATTCGTATTGGGTAAGATTTTTTAACAAAGCTATTATATTTTATTTTATTATATTATATTTTGATTTGCAAAAAGTTGTCATATTATTTGAGTACAGTTTAATTATCGTTCAATTCGCGTGTAAATCAAGTAATTTTGATGACCAAAATCATAAACAGTAACTAAAATTAAAATATAACGCGGGAATCATATAAGAACTGAATCTAATTCAATTTACGGTAAGTAAATAATTTAAATGGTCAGTAACTAAAATATAAACGCAGTTTTTGACTAATTAAATTTAATGACCAAACATTAAAGTAAATACATCTGAATTAATCGGGCTTAATTTTTTTATCTTTGACATGTTTTTGGTATGCAAAAAAAATAATTTTATATAATAGTATTTTCAATTATAACTTTTTCTTAATTATTTAAAAAATATGTACGTTTTTTAGTTGTATAAAATTAAAAAAAGATAATATTAACTCAGCATTTGAATACGATGAGTAGAATAAAAACGTAAAAAATAACTTAAAAAATATATATTAGAAAAAAAAACGTTTTTTTTTGTACTAAATAGTTACACAGGTTAATCTTAATCTATCAATATTCAAACAAATACTGACTAGATTTTTACTCTCGCTCTTTCGTCAACTGATTATCAATAAAGATGTTAAATTTAACGAGTGACCGCCATCGCGCATGTCTAGTTCTAGCCTAGCTTAATATAAAATGTGAGTTGTGACACTGTGTTATGGGGGCGATAAAAAATGTTTTCGGCGTAGTAAAACTATATTTATTAAAATCTTTATGAATCTTTCTTATTTTTTGTCAAAATAAGACAACGTGGTATAAATATAAATAGCGTCACTTAAGTTTTAATAAATATTTAGCTTAGTTTGATAGTATTACACAAAAACTATTTCAAATAAATAGTTTGCAAATAGCACTTTTTGTAAGTAAGAATAACTGGTTTCGATCCATGGAACTTTGGAGCGTATTCAGATTCATTTTTTTTATTTATGATTAAAATTATTTAAATAATACTAACCGCGAAACAATTTAAACATTTTTTTTTATAAATGTATTTGATTTTCATGTTAACTTCATGAACTATTTTTATTTTTACAAATATTATAAAAAGTCTATTTGTTTATTTTACATACACATTTTTTTGTAACCGAGCCATATTTAACTTCAATTTTGTTAAACCTTTAATTATTATTAAGAAAAACACAGTATTCTTCTGTACTTATGCCCACTTTTATTTACCAAGATCAGACTGGTTTCGCTCATGGGGAGCATTATCAACTGATAAAAAATATAATTTAACAGTGTTTTTTATACAAAACAAATTTAAATAAAAAGGTGTAATAAACAATTGGTATTGAAAATAATTTACAAATAGGAGTACAAATTATGAATATGTGACTCTAAGCTAACACAAATTAAAACGTTTAACATCTCTAACATGTAATAAAAATTATTACTGTGAAAGCCTTAAATTATTTTTAACGAATTTAACATATATTTATTATTATAAAAGAATTATATATTTTTTTAAATTTGATTATTATTTGTGTATTAATTTTCAAAAAAAGCAACATTGATATAAGTAATATGTAAATTAGTTTTAATCAATTACCGAAATCTAAATTTTTTTTTGAATGATAGAAAAAAATATTAATAACCATACAATGTCACTGTAATTTGGTAGATTTTTTAAACACTTTGATTACTATATTATAACATAGAATTACTTCCAGTTAAAACAATTCATTCATTCACCTTTGTATTATTTCATATGTACATCTAACATTAAAAATAAAATACAATCCAGACGAGAGCGGCGGAACTCGCTAGGTACAATTTCGATAAATTTCCGGCGGAGATCGATTGCTTTTAAATAAATACAAATATTTGACAAGTTGTCGCGGGGTATTCGTGAGCTGGCGCGTGGCAGTTGGACCGGAGACATTCCGCGTGTAAATTTGTCGGTACAGATTCCCGAGTGGGACGTGCCTTATTCGCGCCCCCTTGCGACCTCCCGCTGTCCCCTGCTTATTTGCCTCCCCCGCCGCTACCCCCAGTAAAAAGTTTCGCAAAACAAATAGCAGAACGATGGAAGACCGAAGATGGCAGGCGCCTGAGGTATCGATAGACCGGAGCGAAAGTCTTTTTTGAGCACTCTTTTTAATGTTGCAAAGAGAATTTTTATTTCATAAATCTACAATCAATCTTTGTGATGTTTCAATATGAAACAAAGCTCTATTTTACATATTGCCACAATGTATTCCTAATCAAATTTACATCTACTGTTTTTTTTTAATACATTAAAATTTCTGTGTACACTAAAAATCAGATGTTTTTCATCTTGGAACAAGTCTTAGAAAGCAGTAAAGGTTTTTGATTCAATGTTTAAACAGTGCTTTTTCCCACGTAATGTGGTGGAACTGCGTTCCGGCACCTTTTTTCTTGGCATTCTTAATGTTTCAGATAGTCGCAAAATTTTATTTTTTATTTGATTCGAAAATTTTTAAAGTAAGAGCGATTAGTTGACTTAGTCACTAGTCCTGACCTATTATTTTATCCTTAATTTTTCGAGAGAAAAAATATGCAAGCAGTTCTTGTAAAAAAAACATATTTCGAAATAACTCCAGAAGAAAGCCATATGTTCCACATTGGAAACAGATAATAGATAAGAAAATAAGCTTGGCAAGAAGCGAGTTTCAGCACTTTAAAAAAAACAAATCTGGTTATACACATTACAAAAGTATTAAGTGTCTGCATAAGATATTGTATTAAATACTTCGTTGTTGTTTTGCTAAAATATGTCCAGATCATGGTAAAAATGTTGAGAAAGCCTAATAATCACATACAATTATTAAATTACAGTGTTAAAAAATCATAAAAAAACAATCAGCTTTGTATAAATAATTTTATAAAAATCCTGTTTTACTCTTTTGTAATAGACATTCAACAATTTTCATTAAAACTGTCAAATCGACTGATAAATGGCTAGATTCCAGACCAGTAAGAAAAGTCACAAAAATCTTTTTTTTGTCTTTCAACCAAGGTTTATGGACAGCTTAAATTTTTAAATTGACCAAAATTGCAATGATACATTCGTGTCAATACGCTTTTTAATGATTTTTAAATAACCTGTGTATTCTTTATTTTACTATTTTTTTACAATTTAAACTCAATTGTCTGTTTTTCAAAGGATTGTCTTACTTACAACTCGGTTATTATTAATGCTAATTTTAACTGGTTCATTTTTATTAAAAATATGTTTGAGGAGGCAACATTTGTATCAGATTTCCACACTTTGTTCCATATCAACATAATTTAGTATGTTGTGCTTTGATACAATTTTAAACAAAGCTACAGAAGAGCACTTTGCCTAAAAATATCCCGCCCCATTTTAATCCTGAGCAAAAAACGCGTATGAATAATATATGCTCATTTATTCATCTGTCAAAAGTGTACGGACCAGAGTTAGTTATCTGCCTCAGACAATCTTTTAAATCGCATTTAACTTTAACATGCTCTCTGTTTTCTAGTTGGCAGACTTTTTCAATTCCCTTAAGCTGTTTAAGGCATGGAGAACTGACCAAGTTGCTTAGAAAACCTAGTCTTAAAACAATGATTTAACCGTCTTAGATTCTTTGATATTTCTGTTATAAAAGAATTTTCGCAATTACCTGCAAACTTTGCAAAAAGTACGGTGTTTGATCCATATCTATGTTAGATCCGGTCTAATGTTAATATACATTTAAAGGAAAAACTTTTAAATAATGAAAATTCTACCTTAAAAAGAAGAAATTATATCTTATAATCAAAATGAGCAGCATAAAGACCTATATTACATCGCCGTGATATTTTTTTACCTATCTTCTGTCTAATTTGTCAATGTTTTACGAGAGACTGTTTTTTCATATATATTTTTTTGTACATTTCCGCTCCCAATGCGGAGCAAATGGCCTCCTAATGGAAATGTCTCAACAGAATTTTTTTTACGAAAATTTTTTGTTACTTATTCGTTCAACCTCTTTTTTATAAAGAGAGTAGTAAGGAAAGAAAGATAAGGCCCAGACTCTTAGGACTAGTGGTTAACTAATTGCTCTTGCTTCGTCCAGTTATTAAAGGATCGGAAGGGTGTGAGGGAAGGACATTTTAGACAACACAAACACCCATGTCTTCGAACAGAAATCGATAACTCAACCGAAAAAATGCTGTTCACACTGGGAGTCGAACCCGTGAGATCCGGGACGGAAGCCGATAACGCTAATCGCTGTGTCATAGGACCCGACATATATTTTTTTATATATGTTAACGTTACGTTAATAAAATAATACTTCCGATATGTTGCTGGCCTTTAAAGATCCAAGAGAAAAACAAGTTTTTTTTAAATGTACGTCTTGTGTTCTTACCCTCCATCAAAGGTCGAGGGCGGAAAGTTTTAAAACATGTTTTTTCATTTGGCTTTTTAAGAACCAGCAACATATTGAATTTATTTCAAATTTACAAACAATAAATTACATTTGTAATATTTTCAAAATGACCTTATATTTTTTTTCATTCATTGATCATTGATGGCTTAAAAAAATCATCATTAAATAAACACAACCCATTAAGCTTTCACGGAAAATTTGAGTCAGTGTCAATTGTTACCTTGTTCATTAGAATAATTCATATGTATTTATTAATCTTCCGACAACATAAAAAAAACATTTTTTATGTCTTTATAATCAACTACAATTCTACATTTACTTAGTTATTCATTTTTTTTAAATATTCATTAGCTCAATGAGTTCAGAAACATGCTTTTAATGAATTAAACATCATTTTAATTAAAAGTTTGTATTTTACACGGAATAAATTAATTTTATAAAATAAATATAAAATATCTCTCGCTAATTTATAATTCTCGGGATAACCTACTTGGACACGTTTGAAAAAAAAAATTAAACAATATTATATTTAATTTCAAAGTTTCCGAGCGTTCATCCACGTGTAACTTTGAAAATATAGAGCTTTCGAAGCTCAGTGTCTCCAAACTTTCGCCGGGCGCTGTGGGTAGGATTTTTTTGCGTCACGGCAGAGACATCGGGCGCCCAAAGTACATCCAGTGAGAACCACGTTTCAACTTTTTCATAGAAGAGTTCTGTCTACAGACAACAAACAGCCTTGCCGATTCACTATCAGGTGAATGGTGGAGAATCGATCGGGGGCAGCTACTGTACGATGCAAAAATACCACATATTAATAGTACAATAAAAGTGGGCTAAACTGGTCATGCTTCGTAGTAAATGAAAAAAGAAATAACGAAGCTAGTATTCAAACAACATTATATCAGTCGGTGACATGTTTTCGTTTAGTATTTTTAATCCTTACAATCGTTGATGTCTATCAATTATAAACATACTAAATTTTGGACATTTCCACACATTTTCTCACTGACCAGGGTTTTGCTTTTCACCACCTTTAGCCATTTAAGTGCCCGGATGAGCTTACGGTTGGGAAATAGTTGTATATTATACAATAATTAAATTTATTATCAACAAACTAAAAGCTTTTGATAGTGATCTAGATTAATTTTACTGTTAGTTTGATTTTAATAACGTTTATTAAATTGTGAAATTAAATGTTAAAAGGAAAATTGTAACGTCGAAATATGGCAATGCTCTCTAGATTTTGTTTCAGAAGTTTCATTCAGTATTTAAAATAGTTAATTACATTCACATACATGTAGATGGTGTAACAAGGGTGAGTTAAATTTGTTCTCTTAAAATTGAAGGTTTATATGCCCTATTTTATTCTTATAAATATAAATATTTCATCAAGCATCTTAAGCCGTGCGTGCTTTTAAATTATTTGAACACATTTCATTTAAAATTGACATTTTTTATTGCATTTTATTTAAGCAAAAAGCCCCAACAAGTAGTCATCTGTTCTGTCCATTGAAACCATTTTTTACGTGTTATTAAACTGTTTCATTATTTCGACGTTACATTTATTTAACACATCCTAGCTTTCTTGATTTATCTATGTTGATTAACTGGAGGTTACTATGGTGGGAAAATGACATCACGTGTATTTTAATAAAAGCTGTAGTTATGTCAAAAAAACTTAATCTTAATAAAATAAAAATAGCCAAAGACGAAAATTTTATGTATCTCAATAGAGCATAACATATTGTTATCATTGATCAATGATTCAACCTTTAGGTGTCTTTTAATTGACTAAATTGAATATATTCAAACTTTACCTAAAATTGACGTAAAGAAATTGGATTAAAAATGATATTTGTTCTTTTTATTGTTGTGACACTTGACTAGCATTAAATTATGTAATAAAATAGTATGAGACTATTTTAAGATATTGACTAAAAAATGTGCGAATCATTTTTTTTTATTGTAAATTTTTGATAATTTAATTTAAAGTTAAGGAATTAAATATGGAATTAAATTAAATGTTTCTAGTCAACAGTGGAATATGGAATTAAATGTTTCTAGTCAACAGAAGATTATTTTTGGCCTGAATACTTTTCATATTAAGAAAATGGAAAGCAAACAGCGATCGTAATAATGACTTATTTTTCATCGCGTCATTTTGATGCATAGTTGCTATACTTATTAGGTTATGTAAATCATGAATTTTTAATCTTGAAATTTTATCTGTATGTCTATTTTGTTGAAACATTGAAAAATATTTTAAATTTCAGTTTACCTTATATTGATAATGACACCAGTTGACCAACAACTATAATCAGCTGTGACATACCTGTAAACAAATAAAAAAAAATATTAATGATCAATAAATAAACAGCATTGTTTAAAATAATATGTTATATTTAAAAGAGTTTGGATAGATTTTTAAAAAATAAATATGCTTTCCATGAATGCGAATAAATCACAAATAAAGATATTATTTTGGCTGTAAATGAAATGATTAAGTGATGAAAAATATTTTTGACTTACAAGTAATCAATTGGCAGTGAGTAAAGTACACATTTATTGTTAAAGTGCATTGTGATCGCAAAATGAAATACAAACCTACAATGTATTTAAAGTATAATTTCAATAGTTGCTTAAAATTTTATTTTTATAGAATGTATATTAGAACCAGGCAGCCATTCGAAATTTGAAGTGAGGTTATTTCAATCGTATTTTGTGAATTGAACAAAATCAGTATTAAATCACTTTCCCATTTTTATATTTTTAAATGACTTTGTATTTAAATTGTTAACATAGGACAAACAGCAATTGAAAATTATTATTTTTCAGTAAAAGTATATTAAATATGTATTTATAATATAAAATAATAATAAAAATTAAAAATTTAATTAAAACTACGTTATACGGAGGACTGCAGCACAAGCTTTAATAAACTTGGAAAGGAACACTATAGAAGGTTTTAGTGCACTTTATATTTGAAATTGAATATATATAATTAACTTTTAATTCTAAATTGGGTTAAATTATTTAAAAATATCATTAATATTGTTTTGTTTTGAGATAATTTTCAGTTTATTCTACTGAACTAATTAGATTAAAACTTTCTGGGCATGTTGTACTTGTCGAAGATGTAAGTGATTCATTCTATCAGAATCTTAGTTGTGATCATGCGCAGAAAACAAGATAATATTAATATTTTCTCTCAAATTATTTCGTAAAAAAATATCTCGTTTTTTTCTTAAATGTTATGACACTACTCTTTTTTTTATTTTAACCAAATCATTCAAATAAAAATGTGATACCAAAATTGTAAAGCAAAAATTAAAAGTATACTGCAAAATATTTAAAAAAAATATATTCGTACACAGCAAAACAATCATTTTATCAGTTAAATTTTTTAGTCTGTATTTTCTTGATTATAATACAAACCTTTATTTTAAATACAGTCAATGCGAGTAACTTTAGCTATCGGTCTAACATTGGTTTTCTACAAGAAAAAGATTTTCAAATTATGTCGTTATAATTTAATGGTCATACTATTGCCACCTGTATATTTCTTAACTAAGCAATGTAGCCATTTGGACGTAAAAATATGAATTATCATATTTACTATATTGTGCATTTTTTTCAGCTATCAGTTGGGTGTCAGTTTATAAAAATTCGTTCTATGTTTTTTAAGCCTACGATTATGTAAAAAATACATTAAATCGCAAATACTTTAAAATTCTATAGATTATAGAAAGTATTTTGAATATTTGTGGTATGGGCCAAAGATACTCAATACGGGGTGCAAGCTTAATCTCAGTATTCATATATGGAGCATAGAATTTTTTCCAAAAACGTTTTTTAAACTGAATCTTTAAGCACTGATACTCATTTGTATCAAATTATCATACACATAATAGTAACAGTAATATATAAAAATACATAAAACATTCAGAGCTGGACCAAAGTTACCCGCGTTGACGGTACCAATAATAAAACATAATGAAACTTTTATTACAAAAGATTCATAAATTTACAGTAAAATTAATTTATAGTGAGTGGTATAAAACGTAGTCAGATTCTTTTATAACTTTTCCGGTTCTAAGCTCAAGAAATGCGACCCCAATACCCACATTTTCTTCAATATCTATTTCAATATGGGTGATACAATGTTTATAATTAAGGTATTTGTATATCATAGTTTTTTGGACCTTTTGTAGTTTATATAAATACGCGATAACGCGATAAGGCGATAACAATCGTTCGTAAGATAGCTGGGCTAAATTCGTCAGTTGTAATTTCATATGTGTGCTGGGATGACGTCTTTTTTACGCGCAACTTAAAATATGATTATTTATTAAAAAACACGGATTTTTTATAAAAAAAATGTATGAGGAATGATGCAAAAAGATATTTTAAAGCCCTTAGACTATTTTTTTTGAAATTCATAAGAATAAGGCCAATAATGGAGAAACCACTGGGGTCCCTAAACGACCCCCATCGGCAGAGAAGTATTTTTCTAGTCTCCGAGCCGCGAGAGTTAATATCATTCATATGAGTCTTAAGCTTCAACAGATTCAGTATCTAATAATTTTAAATCGTATATCGACTCAGGGTCTCTTTTGTCTGCACTTTTCTATAAAATTTCAACTTCTGCGCTATCAAGAATATATGTCAAACTATTTTTGTTCAATAAAGTAATTTTCTTTATATATTAGATACTGATTACACATGAATTGAAAAAGTTCTAAACATTCGGCTGCTGAAGAAGCACTAGCTGTACTTCATATACTATAGTAGAAAAAAAGAATAGAATGACAGCACGTAGATACACAATCATGTATGAACTGAACTCTTTACCGGAAACGTGTAATGCAATAAGAAACTTACCAAGGTTTGTATCAACACGTCATGCGTAAGAGCTTTTGTTTTCTTTAATGAATTACATTTATTATGCAGAAATAACACGATTTTGAGTTTTCACTAATAAACGCAAAAGCACGTTTCATTGAATTTAAATTTTAATAAAAATATAATCTGATTCATTATGTACCCAATTATTAATGTTTCATATTAATTTAAGGCTACTTTCGAGAAAAGAATAAGTCCGATTTTTGTGAATTATACATTACTTTTACAAAAAGTATATTATTTAACTTATTATTAAATAATAGAAATACAAAAAAAATATGTGAATATTTAAATAAAAAACATATTTTATTTATATTTTAAGTATGAAGAAATAGAGAGAAACCAAGAAGTCACTGTCTTTCTCAATTCCCAAGACATTTTGTGAATATAACCCGAGATTCGAAGTACATTTAATTCAATAAAATCATACGCTGGACACAATTCTTAGAAGGTCGTGAGCGGTATTAAACATTATTTTAAGTTACGTATTGTATGTAACAAATAAATTATTAATCCAAGATAATTATGGGAGACATTTTCGTTTCGGTGGGCCAAATTTAAGAATCTTTACTAAATACACTTGAAAATCTTCAAATATTATTTTAAATTAATAAAAGTCAATCAAAATCTGATAGTAACTGACATTGTGTAATATGATCTGAGTTTCAGGGAATTTTCAAGTCTTTGAGACAAAAAATGACTCACATCCCGGGACTTAAAAAAAATAGAGACTTCAGAATCTCTCGTGTTAATTAAATGGTAGATGAAAAGTACACGGCACAACTATAGATTTTAAATAAATTTATTAATTTAAAAATACGTGCACATATTTTATGGATCTGTGTTATTATTTAATTTAAAAAGGTTTTATTGGACTTTGCGTCGATTTAGTGTAAGACCTATCAACCATTTTGAACTAAATATATTGGTTGTATGCATGAGTCTTCTATCGCATTCCATTTTTTTGCAATTTGTTGAAAAAATCAGTATTATACAACTTTGTTATATTAGGATAAAAATATTATCCACTTAAAAAAGCAACAACTGTTAAATAACATCGATTGCTATTTCTAAATTTAAACATCACCAACACTTTGTATAACTCTACAGAAGTACAAAAAGTAACCATAAACCATTATGCTACTATTTTCTTTATGTATAACAAATACCTTTATTTAATGAAAATCTTTTCAATATAATATACATATATAAAGAATTATTTATCTTATTGAGTTTTAGAAGAAATATTAAACACACTGATTGCAATGTTTTTTTTATTATGATTAAAAGTATTGTATTAAAAAGTATTTCATTATACAAGTATTATCTCAGTACTTTGAAGTTTCTTGTGATTAACTGGCTTCTTTATGTGAAAATTTGACGTGGAAAGGTTGTTAATTGTTTCAATTATTTTTTTTAAATGGTTGCGCATTGTTTTTTCGTGTTTTTCTTAATAGCGTTGCTATGACTTCCAAGTCGTAGCTGTACCATTTTAATGATGTATGCACGCGTTTTGTATTAAAAAATAAAATAGAAAGGATTTTTAAAGGTTTTAAAAATTTCACTACTGATAGAAGCAGCTAAGTTTTCCATTATAACAAAGTATTTAAATAAGTTCAAAACACCAAAGTATTTAGTTATACAAGCAAAATGTATCATATTTTGGCAACGAGTCACTGTCTTCTTTTAGCATATTGCCTCCCAATGAAGGAAATTTAAAATCACTTTTTATTCGAGAACAGTTGCGAACAGTTTTTATAAATTGATATTTGAAGTCATGGATATTTGTGATGTTTTAATATTCTCTTCCATCCTTTCAATCCTTAAATAACAGGACCTAACGAAATCGATAAATTAGCCACAAGTCCTATCCAATCCTAGCCGTATATTTTGGAAAAAAGAGGTTCGACAATTGAGTAGCAGACGGTTCTCAAGGAAAAACTTCTGTTTGGATGCTTCCATTAAGAGGCCATGTGCTCCATATTGGGAGTGAACATGAATTAAAAAAAAATGTGGAGAAAATATTTTTTCTTAACATAAAATATACATAAAAAAACTTTTTAAAAATCAGTCACAAATCATCCACTCCACTCGCGTATAAACTTTTGACATCATAAAATCTAATAAAAATACTTGGTTTAGATTTTCGACATTCTTCAATAACTTAAAACTTTGTTAGAAAGAAATTTGTATGTTAAGAATTTAACGGTTGTCAGTTTTAGCAATATAACAATGTTAAAGGATAATTTATCGTATGATATTTATATTGTTTTTCAATGTGGACTTCTTTTGAATTTTTTATTAAACTCTATTTTCTTAAGTGAAGGCTAAAATTGTAATTGGAGCGATTATAAATTGTATAATCTGAAAAAATACTTTTATAATTAAAGTACATGTAATATATAAGTTCTCTTTGTCTTGGCAGTTAGGGTATTAAAAAGCTATCTACACAATGAAAAACAAAAAATATGTAAATTATGAATACACAGTACAAGTATTTGTTAGAATGGTATAATAATTAATGTTTATGTAATTAACTGAACTGTTTTTTTGGTTCGATTTACAAATTTTATAAATACAAGATTTTTTTATCCATGTCCTCTTAAAATGTGGAAAATATGGCCTTCTATTGGAGGTATCTCAACAGAAGTTTTTCAACGAGAACTAATTGTAACTCAGTCGCTTAAAATTTCTTTTCTAAAGAGAGTAACAGGGATATATTGATAATGGTAGGACAGCACTAGTGGTTAACTATTCGCTTTCGCTACTCTCAGTTATTGAAGGATCGGAAAGGTGGGAGGAAATTTTTTAGACATCACAAACACCCATGTCTTCAAACAGAAATCGATCGAAAAGAAGCTGCACGTACTGGGACTGGAACCCGTAAGATAAGGCACGGAAGCCCACAACGATAACCGCTGCGATCTTTATCTCGATAAATAATTATGGGAAAAGTTCAAAAGTATATTTTATTATGTTTAAATTAACATCAATAGTGTATCCAAATGTTTATGGCTTCATTTATCACATTGATATATCAAAATTATGCCGAAACATCGCCACATCTTTGATTAATAAAGTATGATTCTTGATAAAACAGTTCTGCAAAGAAAATAAGTCTACCCTAATGGCTTACGTCATTGATCAGTATTCAGCGGCTGATAGTATCGCAGCTTATCTCAGCTCCGTATAATGCAAGCTCAGCTAAACTTTCGCGAAAGCTCCTTATGAAAACATTTTAGATTGCCTCGGACCTGATGCAGCTTAATCTGTATATAGCTGCAAACCTGACGAAAGCTAAGCGCGTAAGAATAGCTGTACTTAAGTGTATTTGAAGAACCTCCACAAAAGATTTAACAAAAGCTTTGATTTTTCGATACCGACGCTTTATCGTGTTATACGAATATATCTAGCAAGAGAAAATAATCTTTAAGCACAGTCTATTTTAACTCATAAAGAAACATGGTTAACCCTTTTGACTTTTCTTAGAACTTGGTTTTGTGATAAATTTCTTTGAATTTTCAAATGGATGCTATATAATAGTTATTCAATTATTTTTTCAATGCGTTTTGAGAAAAGAAATAGCCTGGACGATTGTAAAGTCGACTATGAAACAAAAAGAACCGTAGCGCCAATCTACGACAAAAACAAACATTGTATAGACCATAGGGTATTACAAGTTATACGATATAATGTAAAGCAAATGTAATTGGTGTTACTCATTTTCTCAATCTATTATTTTTTCCAGCTTCAGTCTAATTGGTTAGATCTTGTAATACCTGGAATACCAAATATTACAAAAAAAAAATACCTTTACAAAAAAACCACCTTACCGTTTTATAAAAATACATTAACATGGTGTGCCTTTACCGCCAAGTAGTCAACTGTGTTAACTGTGGTTATGGCGCTCACAATGCAATTTTCAAATAGATTTTTAGATAGCTCTTGGGAGTGTCTGTAATGTCTAAAACCCTATCCAACCTATCCAATTCTTTAAAACACAAGATCAAACAGGGGCGATAAAATAACTAGTAGTCCTATCTTATCATTATCTTTAAGCCCTAATCGGATATTGTGAAAAAAAATATACCGATTTTCTGCTAACACTTTCAACTATTGTATCATCTTAAAAATATGCCACAATGCAAAAAACTTTAGTTTCGAGATTAAGTAAAATTGTAAAGTTTTTACATGATCTGTGAAACAAATATAAGAAAAATAACGCACCAATGTATTGATATTGAATCATTCATAATTTCTCTACAGTTAATGGCAGATTTCAATTACTTAAATGCATAGCGAAAACAAAAATCTAATTAGTTACATAAATACTTTTTTGTAATAAAATGCCATTATTTTTTTAAATACTTGATAACAATTTGCAAATTGTACTTTTTTTGCTTCCCTGCAATGTGACTTGTAACTTGAAAACACGCAACAAACCTTCATGTTTCAAAACGTGACAGTTTTTTTCCGTAATTTCGACACCGAATTCAATTTGACAAAAAAATACCAAAAAGTACACGTACATAATAGAAAGGTGTTTTGCAAACTTTCTGTATTAGCTTCATACACAAAGCTCCCGCAAAACTTTCACATAACAAATGTGACGATATTTACGATCACAACAGTATAAAATCGTCATTCAATCATATAATGACTTTCGATTTGTAGATCTCTCATTTAAATGTCGAAAATTCATATTATGTTAAAAATGTTATGACTTAGTTCGTCGAAGACTTTCACAATTTGTGATTGCGAAAAAAAATTAATTAAAATTGCTTGTTTCTTATCCATTACTTAAATAAATGCCTAAATAACAATGTGAATTGTAGGTAGAATGTGAACTGTATCGTTTTATCCTTTATAATCTTTTTGTAAAGAGAGGTTGAGCTATTGAGTAATAATCAGTTATCATATAAAAAAGGTGAGGGTTTGTTTATTATTAATATTAAAAAACATTGTACATTTAGAAACGCTTTTCTTTTTAGTCATTTGAGACAATTATTTCGAAATTAATAACTCTAATCTACCGCCGACTAATAGCGATAGTAGAATGTGAAAGATATTTTGTTTCCCAATTCTCTCGAGAGTCTGTGCTGAAGAGTGTCATGTGGTCAGGATGTTGCTTAGACGAAGGAATAATTTTGAGGGAATAGATATCGGAATTATTTTTATCTTTTTAGCACATTTAAATAAAAGCTTATTTTTAAAAATATTTTTATTATAATTTATTTTATTTGGACCACCAAGTGATTTCCGTTGGGTATCCCTTATCCAGAGTTTTTAAACGTATCTTGTGGTATGATATCGACTGTGGAAAGGAAAAAAGACGTAACCCCACACATACCAAATTTTACAGGAGGCGCTTAAAACGTGTTTTGATGATTTTGTGACATATGCAAATTATGAATTATACACAACCCTGAAGTGCACGGAGACTTCTAAACTGGTGTTTAATTGACATAATCTAATATTAGTTAAAGAAATTGTCTAGGAAAAACTTTTATTTCAGTCTTTTTTCTTGGTTTGAATTTTTTACAAGGTCATTTTTTGAAACTTAAAAGCTAAATTTAGATACTAATTCGGCATTTGCAGCTTGCATCCTTTTGATAGAACGTGTATCAAGTTTGAACTATTGTTATTATCGAAAAAATCTGTTTTGAAGAAACTGTGGGTTAAGTCCTTTTTCCTTTCCACAGTCGATATCATGAATTATTATAATACTTTTTTCCTCCCTGTTTATATATAATATGAGGCATTCTGTACATGCTACATAAGATAAGAAGTATAAACTTGATTTGAGATTTGAAATGTGTAGAATATGTCAAAGAATACTGCCTTCAGATTTACGTCATCGGTTTCCGAGGCATTAAAGTTCCCCTGCAGATGGCAGTAAAACAAAGCATTTTCATATCATGATATTGACGATATTATTTTTCACGACGTGTAAAGGAAAGCGATATGTTTGGCAAAATAATATCGATGCGGCCATATTAAATCTGACAAAAATACTGTTTGAATTGTATTTGTTTTCATAATGTTTGGAGTATTTGATAAAGTAACAATGGACGAGAAAACACTTACTATTTGTTTATATTATATTATACAACTGGAATTAAAAAAAAGATAATGTCTAAAAATTAACAACATGTTTTTACACAGCTAATTCGATTAGCAGTAATATTGTTTTTCTTCAACCATACTTAGCATTCGCAGTGTAAAATAATGTAATTGCAAAATCAAGTAATTGTTAAAACATTCATAAAGAAACGTAAGTCTATCTGGTTTTTGACTTACAGAATTTCTCCATTTGAAATATATACTTCATTACCATATTTTACATATTTTTTTAAATCTATGTGTCTCCTAATGTGGAGCATATGGTCTCCTAACTGAGGTATCTTAATTGATTTTTTCTACCAGAACTATTTGTTACTCAGTTTTTCAACATCAAATAAGGATAAGATTAAGATGAGACTATTGATTAGTTAACCACTCTCGTTACGTCCGTCTTAACACGTTGAATCCCGAAGCCGTGTTTTCACGTGATAAGCTAGCCGAGCCTATGCTTTAAAGTAAAGCCATCATTGTGGTATCAAGCAACATTTTGTATAGAAGACTCAGTATAATCATTATAATAGATATTCAAATTATTCTAAATCAGTCATTTAATTATTACTTTTATTAAAATAGTAACTGATTTTACCAACCAAAATTTAAGGATATCATAACGCATTTGATGCGTCCATTTTTCCTTTTGAAGATTACATGATGGTGCAGTCACTGAGCACATTTTCAATTTAAGCTTTAAATATTCTATAAAAAAGAATGTCAAAAAGCATTTCTATAAATATTTTGTTACTAATAGCAGCAAGAAAAAATAACTAAGCCCAATTGAACATGCAAGGTGGGCGCCAAGCAAAATATTAAGTAGGACTCGGTACATGTGCAAACATTGTAATATAGCTTTCCATATCAGAAAATTATAGCAATAATACTATACATAATTGAAAAATAATAGTCTTTCAAGCAACCACAAAAGGTTTCATTTGATTTGACTCAGTGGTTTCACATTTATAGCTTTTTTAGTAAGTCATTAAGAAAAAATTCAATTTTTCAAAAATAAGCCGAGCACACGAGATAATTTGACTTGATTTGGGCCGGGGCCGAAAGTGTTAAGATAGGACGAGTGAGAGGGAATTTAAGATATCACATACATTAATGCCTTCGGGCAGAAATCTATAAATCGATTAAAAAATCAATCTATAAAGAATATCCGTACTGGGATTTGAACTCGGGGCCAAGCAGCCGGTTTTTTTTAAATATTACAATATGTGATTAAGGTTGTTCCGTTATTTAATGACCGCCTTCTATATCACATTAACGATCAATGAAAAATAAACTTTTCATGCTATCGTCCTGATAGTTAGCTGCACGGAGGCGATCATGTCACCTTGGACTATTGTGCTGAGGAAAAAAACAAGTAAAAGTGACTTAAGCAACTATTTAGTTGAAGTAATATCAAGTATATTCATATTTAAAGAATCTACAATGTTGGTAGTGTTTAATTTACCACGCGTTGATCGTTAAGAGGAATTAGGAATATAGTCCCATTTTCCATATTGCAAATGATGTTAAAAATTTATCGAGTGCTTTCATGTTGACCTTAATTGAGATCAGGTCAGCGTGGCCCGTACGAAGGCATACCCTAAGAAACAGACAGCTCTACTCGTTCGGCATTTGCCTTGGGGCAGTCACCCAGTACGTGGGAGTCCCACGTTTAAAAATCTCAACAACACGTGAGATCCACTGATAATTGTTATTGTTAAGGCAACACAATTATTCCTTTTGACTGATTTCATGAAAAACATTACCAGGAAGTTTTTTTTGCAAACAATAAAAAATAATTTACAAGGTAATTGCAATTTTCTCACATTGTTATTAAATTCAACGTCTTCGGTAATTACTTTTCTGCTAACAGAGATGTCAATAAAACATCGAGATTGCTTTGTTTGTACGTCATAATTATTTTTTCACAGAAACATTGGCGTTGCTTTCTACGACTGTCGGGTCCTGCTGTTTGAGTTGTTGGCTTCCGTGCTGAATCTCACGGGTTCGAGTCCCAGAACGAACAGAATTTTCCAATCGTTTTGTCAATTTCTGTTCCAAAGCATGGGTGTTTGTGATGTCTAAAAATTCCCTCCCACTCTTCCGATCCTTCAATTACTGGCCGTAACGAGAACGATTTGTTAACCACTAGTCCTTTGTATAGTCCTCCACTAGTCCACTAGCCTTATCCTTCTATCCCTACTACTCTCTTTAGAAAAAAGAAAGGTTAAGAGGCTGATTAACAAACAGTTTTCGTAAAAAAAACTTCTGTTATGATATCATCATTAGGAAGACCATCGGAAGCGGACATGGGCTTAAAAAAAAACCTAATATATATAATATAATATATACAACAATATATATATACAATATATACAACATATTGATGTAAATACACAAAAATACAAATATTACCAAAATACTCATTTGTTTACGTACTTCTTAACAATACCACATGTTTGAAAAATATCTGGTGACTATAATTGTTTTGAGCCTCACATAAAGTCTGAATGAGCCACATGCGGCTTGTGGTCACAGGTTGAGTACCGCTGGGCTAGAGTGTCGTATTTTTTGTTTTTGTTTGTCTTTATGCGAAGGTAAAACGGTGTGTTTAGGCTTCATAAATGAAAATAAGTATTCCACAATATCTACAACACATGTGTATATGCGATAATGAATAAAAGGACCAGTCAAAGAAGCGTTGCTGTATTAGTAAATTTCACATTGATGCATTACATTTCACATGTAAGTTCGTATAAATGCAAATCTTCTTTTGGGTCTCGTGAAAAGTACCGATTAAAGACTTAACGTCATTCTTCTTTCGAACATAGATATATTAAGGTGACATTTAGTGACAATACAAATTCATACAAATTCAATGGGATCGGTTCCAAATTTTTTAAATATGTAACATGGTTTATCATTCAAAATGCATTTTATCTTTTTATTTCATTTAAATCAAAAATACATGAAACAAAAATGAAACAACTTCATGTTACATAAAATATGTGAATGTATACATAGATATTTTTTTTAAAAATGGCTTTAATCTGAAGACGATGAAGAAATTGTAACCTGCAGATCACTGTCATCATCACAGTTTTTCCATTTTTTCCATAATCCAGTTTCTTTGGCGTGTTAATCTCGAGACATTTAAAGGTGCAGTAGATTGCAAATATGTTTTAATGTCTTCTTTTTTATCGCGAATAGTTTGAATGGTAGATTTCGCTCCAAGTCCAATTGCCTTGCAAATTTCAACAATTTTCTCTCCTATACGACGTCATACTTCTAGTTTAGTTTCTATCGTGACTGATTTTCGGCATCTCTTTTTATCAGTCTCCGAAGTCGATAATTTTTTCGGTGGAATTTTGTGTAAAAAATAATGAAATTATAAAATTAGTAAAAAAAATACATATTAAAAAAAATTGTACATATGTACTTACGTACCAAAAATGTCCCTAATTGTTTCCAATTTTTCCAGTTAACACTAATATATGATGATATATGATATAAATTATGGTTAACTTAGTTATTTTAAATCATTATTTAATGAAAGCACCGAAATAACTTCATCTTGCCAATTTCCCAAATTGTAAATAATATAACAGTTTCGTTTCCAATGAAACAACTGTTATTATTATTAGATTAACCACATATTAATGAAGACAACTTAGAACATAAATTGTTGAACGAATACGGAGTAGTGAATCAACCGCTCAAGGGTAAAAAGATAGAGTTAGGAAAGCTCTGTTAACTTTTGGATACAGACCTATAAACGGGATGAAAAATCAATGTATAATAGCTTTCACTGATAAAATCAAACCTTTCAAAAATCGCGTAATCGGTAAGACAAAAGCGCAAAATCATTCACTAATAGAACATGTGGTTTCTGTTTATTTAGGGACTATTTAAGATTTAAAATCAGCACAAATTAGATGTAAAAATAAAACATGAATAGTTAATTGTGGCATAAGGATTCAAACCGCGTTTGAGAGTTTGAAGAAAGCTTGAGAGCTTTCATTGTTTGGTTACAAAACTAGAAATGAAAAATTAAAATTGTTATTACGGAAAATAAATTCATTAGATACATTTTAAAATCTAAAGAAACCAAAGAAATATTCTTCTCAACTTCTTGCGTTGTATTTTACTTTTTATCCATACTATGTTAAAATAAAATAACTTCACAATCGTGTTCGGTTCCAAGAATACAACATCTAAGATAAGAGCAATAAAGCATTATTTTTTCAATTATTATTGGCTTCTTCAATAATATCCTGTTTCCGATTGATTTTGTTTTTCTTTGAATTCGCGGAAGAAGTGCAGCAGAATTTATTTCACCTTTTTTTTCAAGTGTACATTTTAAAATACTCTTTTTAGACAACACAATTCTTCTGATGTAAGAAAATAATTTGATTATTTTTTTAATGCTTTGTCGCAAATATCAGATGCATTGTCAATTGATTGAATTACTAAACCAAAGCATTCAAACATTGATTTTTCATCCATGACAAAAATATATATATTTGATCTTTTCATATAGGAAAAAACAGTTTATTCTTATCAGTTGTCATTCTCGTGATAAACGAAACCGGCCCTGATTATATTAAACACATGTCGAATTGAATAAACATTCGACCTCCTTGTAGAGATTGTGACTATGCTATAGGAATACTGCGTTATAGAGAAATAGGCATACATACAAAATTTTAGGTAAGGTTCTTTCAATTGCATTTCATGAATTGAACGAAATCAAACATTTTTCCTATTTTCATGTATGTTTCATAGAAAATGTCAAGAGACAAACAGCTACTGACACATATTTTTTCAATGCACATACAATATTTATTTATATAAATTCAGATTTGACCTTGAAATTGTAGTGTTTTATAAAAAAAACTACGCTATAAGGGGGACCTTTATACGAGAGACTGCTGCATACACTATAGACAATTTTTCTATAACGATGAACGCGATAGGGGGTTTTACTGTCATGCCTTTTCACCAAGTATTGACAGTGAACACTTTAAAAGTGTTAAATTATTCGTAACTAATCTTGCAATAGTTTGTTTGAAAATGCTTCTCAAAAAGGAAAATCATGTATCACAATTTGCTTAGCTTTGGAATAACTTCATTCACGATTAATTTTATCTTTACGTTAAGTCTGCTTAATTGAATTCATTTTGCATAAATAACTATCATTTATACTTTTATAATTAAATACTAATTAGATTCAGTGATTTAAATAGGCTGCCAAATAACAATTAAATGATGAATTACCTTTGCAACATCGTTCAAACAAAAAAACTGATGTTAAAAAAACATCTTAATTTCAAACAGTCTGCGAATTAGGGTTTGCAATTTTAGGTAAATTTACAATTACCGGTATAAGGTGAATAAAACTGCCCATAACCGGTAATTTATCGGTAAATAAAAAAATAGAATATTAGGTACATCTATATATATCATAGAATTTTTTTAAATACATACATTATTATAATATACAAATATATTAACATATTCAAAAAAGACATGTTATGTTCTTTTTTGTATTTTCCAAATTGTAAGAATTAATGAATGATCATTGATAAATTGACTTCTTATTATTTTACATTGACTTTTTGATACGTGTAACTAATACATGAATTATGTATTTCAATACAATATTTTGATATACTCAACCAGTTTATTAAAATAACATTTTATTTATTTTTATTAAATCAATTAATAATATATCGTTGGGTATAATAATTGAATAAGTTTCGAAACCAAAACATGTTACAAGCACAGACAAATTATACAGATTAATTCTTTTCTAAGACTAAACCATAGTTTTGTTCATATTTATCTAGCAAACAATGTTGTTGATTAATGACAAATGAAACTGTGTGACCTGTAAGAAAAAAAAATGCGATTTTTCAGTGTTGATAGTTGAAAAACAAAACTTCCCATCCCGCAAACATATCTGCAATATTTGTTAATTATAATTTTAATGTATCTGTCGATCCGCGATAAAATATTGTTCGATAATTATCTATATAATATGTATATATTAGGTATATTTTTTGATTTACCAGTAATAACCGATAGTGATTTCTTCAAGATTTAACGTTTAACCGGTAAACCGGTAAACCAATTAACCGGTAATGCAAACCCTACTGCGAAACAGAAAAAAAGTGAAATAAAATGAATGCTACGGATAATTACGTTTTCCTGTTCGCTTACAGGGCTAGTAAATGTGCGCTCATTGAACTAGAAGACTGGATTTTTTAGCAGTAAGTCTGTGATATTTCAAATATATCATCACAAATTAATAAAATAGAATGTTCTAAAAGCTTCATGCTACGTTGAATAAAGCGTGAATTTATTTTCCAATAGATATTTACAGTTTCAATAGTTAATCTTAATACAAACATTTATTTAAAACGTAGTTACCTAGATTAAGCCATTAAAACTTTTGCACAGCAAATCACATAACACAATATAAAATAAATATATAAAATGTTATTCTACAAGTTATGCAACAAATAGTGACATGTATTTTGCGTCATAGACGAGTATCTTCGAACAAACTATGTTACGGTTATTTACGAACAAACTGAAACTTGAAACTAATTATTAAATTATAAAATAATTTGAAGAGGTAAGAGTTTTTTTCTTTATATTTTTCATTATAGAATTAAAATATCAGTTTAATTCAAAAGTCAAATAATGTGGGTTGGGTCGATTGTCATATGAGTCCCTCAAACAACGTTATAACTTTACGGCATACATCTTGTAAAAGGAGCTTAAATGCGCAGCGTCTGGTGGTGGATAAAACGTTGAGTACCAAAGGAAATAGTTATAATAGCGTGTAGAGATAGAAAAAAATTAAAATTAATTTTCATCTCAGTCCGGAATCATGCAAAATACGTGTTCATGGCCCTCTGAAATACTTCAACTGGTCCTTTACCAGTCGATTGTCTTCTGATCTCTTTCAAATAGCGCTATAACGTTGCAGCATACATCTTGTAAAATTAGTTTGAATACGCAACGTAAGGTGGTGGATAAAACGTTGAGTACAAAACGTAATAGGGAGTAAAGTGCTTTGAGAAAGTTGAAAATTAAACGATAATTTCATCACAGTCCAGTATCATGCAAAATACGTGTGCATGGCCCTCTGAATTACTTCAACTGTGGAAGGGTCAACGGGAATAATATTACTCAACACTAACTAGATTATCTCGGTTAATTTCATTTAAGAGTATCGGTCATCGATGCAATGACTCCCTAAAGCGTAGACTACTCAACAACACAACCAAAGAGCATTCTATTACAAAATGTCGAAATACGATTTGTTTTATTATAGTTTTTGTTATAACGAAAACCAAATAGTCACAGTTTTATTTATAAAAGAAAATGATAATTGTTTTACGCTGAAAAATTATTCAAGTACTGTTTTTGAAAATAACTAATTAACACAGTGTCTTGACGAGAATAATTAATTATTATATCTTAATAATTTAACCATTGATTGAGTATTCTTGAGATATGCGACAAATATTCATTGAACTTTTACAGTGAAAATAATCAGACTTATTGGTACACATGTAAACTGAAAATAGAAAATGTATAAAATGAATTTCTTTCTATGCCAAGCAAGTCCAAACTGTTTACGTAAGTTACTTTAGAAGTTAGGCAAACTTTTCGTGATCGTGAAAAAACACACACATTTTACGCTAGAAAAAGTTCAAGAGAGTTAGCTGTCATTTTCAATCATTAAAGCTTTTGTGGCATAACTAAAAGTTTACTTATACTTTGAAGCAATACCAGTAATTTTATTTATGTTTATTACAGTAATGTATTTGAAGCTATATGGAGCATTTCAATATAATGCAGTTTTCATGAAAACTGCCTGTAAAGAACTGTCAGTTTAACATCACTTCTCTTCGGATACTATAGGGAAATAATAATTATGTGATAGCGGTTACTGGCCTTTTAAAGGACCGATTTATAGATTCGTTAGTTAGGCAGGGCATCAATCTTTATAAGATGGAAATGGTTTAGTTTTGTAGAACAACCCGGTACAGTCCAAGTACTCAAAAATTGATATTAGGTATTAATCGTGTACAGCTGTGTGTCCCTCTCAGACAATCTACATTCAGTTGAATGTGTCTCCAGCTATTCCTTCAAAAATAACTAGCTCATTCTGTATGATATAAATTAATTAATCTCTTAGGTGATTATAGTGGTCAACGTCGTTGGCTTCCATACCGGATCTCTTGTGCTCGAATCCCAGTACGAACAGTATTTTTTCAATAGATTTTTCTATTTCTGTTCGAAAGCATTGATGTTTGTGATGTCTAAAAATTCCCCACCCTCTACCATTTCAATCCTAAAATAACGGGGTGTAACGAGATAAGTCCAGTCCAATCCGGCTCTATCCTTATTAACTCTACTACTCTCTTCAAAAAAGATAGGAGTAACAAACAGTTGAGAGCAAATATGGATAAAAACATATGAGTTATACTTGATTTATAGTGACCATTTAAATATTGTTTTTCTTATGATTTAAAAACATATTTAAATCTGCCTGGCTAACGAACTGGGCGAACAAAATATGTCAATAAAAAAAGTCGATCAAAGAAATGATAAATTCATTCTAGGCAAATATTTTAAATTGAAACTCGCTGGATTGTTTAAATAGGCATTTAAATAATACATATTGCGTCAAGTTTACAACGATTTACGTCGTTAGTAGGTCAGTATTGTATGCTTAATACTGTTTTCCGATCTTCTTGACAGTTAAAAGCTCGCATTGTAAACTGCCATCGTAAATATGAAAGCTTGCTCTAGTTATTCTGCTTACGAAAAAGTCACTTTCAATTCTTTAAGCTGACATAAATTAAGCGACAAAAAACACGCTCGGCTTTTTTGAAATATTGCTTGTAGTTTATTGCATACAAAGCTTTATATTTGTGGGAGTACGCCAAACCAGAAGTTTTTGGATTAATTTTCATATTTCGCTGATTCAGTGACTGTTTTAAACTATTTTGATTAGTAGAATATGCTAAAAAAGATATCGTCTACTTTAAGACATTTTATCAAGTAAAAAATATTATATCGAATGAACGGAAACATTTTTCTCGGCATATAGTACAGAAGTATCACGTTATTTCTTTAGGTTAATAATATTAACAGTCAACTCCTTGTCCAGCAATATCATCACGGCACAAAAACCTTGAATCTAATCGACGATGACGGCATCTGAAAGATTGCCGTGATATCAAACGTAACGCACTCCCAGGTGGCAATTTCAAGATGGACCTAAGGAATAGTGTTCGTGTATTTTCAACACTTGTCGTGATTTAACGAAAAATTGTAATCATTATAATTTTTATCTTCTATAGCAGTGCTTCCTAACCTGTGGGCCGCGGCCCCTCAGGGGGCCGTAGGATTCCTTGCGAGGGGCGCGAAATTCAGTAAAAAGTACAAAAATCTATATATTTATGTCTATCAAATCGGTGTTTTCCATATTGGGGGCCACGGAATTTCTTAAGGGGGCCGCTGGATTGGATTGGTAATTAGATTCTGGGGTAAAATTTCAAATTCGTCAGAGAGCTAAAAAAAAACGAGTTTCTGTGATAATCTGAGGAAAAAGTATACCAAATCGCAAATTTCAAATTCCTCGGTGAGCTAAAAAAAAAAGAAAACGAATTACGGAGACAATTGAGGAGGGCCGTGGATTAATTTTTTTTAAATTTAGAGGGGCGTGGAACGAAAAAAGTTGGAAAGAACTGTTCTATATTAAAAATAGCTTCGTATTTCATATTTCTTCACAAGTTGCAAAGCAACCCATCAACCGTTTTGGAAAAGCAACTATACATTATTTAACATATCAAAGGTTAATTAATTACAGGAGCAATATAAATTTATTACCCTGAATCGCATACAGCCTCTGCCAATCTGAGGTATAGCGGTGAGAGCCTTAAACTAATAAGCATAACCTTCTGGCTCAAGTCCTGGTAAAATAGTGAATAAATTGTAATTATTTCCGATATTTTTAATTTATATGTATTGATACCTTGAGTTGCTCCAGCGACTCAAAAACTATTCTTTTATGTAAACTTTAGTATCATTTCGTAAGATTGTTTATAATAAACGAAGCTAAGAAAGTTTTTGGCTATTTTCATTAAATTTCCCTTTTTGCGAATCTTAACCGGCTTAAGTCGACTTTTGGGATATATAGGAATCAAGAAAAAGCTTTTTCAAATGTCAGTTTTTGTATAAGCCCAAAGTTGATAACGTTCGTGATTAGGTAAATCTATTTTGATCTTAACCAATAATGCTGTATTTGTACAAAGAGTGCTTTTTTTAAATAGCAAAATTTATTGTTTGGATGAGAGCGATTTGTTAAATATAATTAATTTTAAATGTAAAACTGTAAGACTGTCAACTTTTTTTTGTAACAAAATTGTTATACATAAAATTTACTCCCTAAACGTATATCTTACTGCAGGTATTTCATAAATCTTAAGACGGCCATCAATAATCAATTTTGCTCTCAAACTCATAAACTTAAATTGATAATAATGGTCTTTGAGACAATTGGTTAATTAATACTCAATGAATAATTTAAATCTAAGTTTATTCACTGAGTAGGGTTTAGTTTTGGAATTCTGCTAGTTTGTGATTGCTGCATTTAAAACATTGTTTAATAATAATTGTCTATGATTTAATTCTTATTTTGAAAGATACTCTTCTTCTAATAAGCTATTTTAATTTGCCCTCACTACTTTTCAATTTGGCAATGTATAAAAAAATGATATTTATTAATAATAAAATATCTGAACTGATATTATTATAGACTAAACCAGTGTTTCCCAATGTAGAGCGAACGCGCTATCGGGCATTTTGAATGTTTTGGGGTCTATCCGCAAATTATTAATGTGTTTTATTTTTTTTCTTAGACAGATTTAAAATATATTGTTCTTCTAAATTCGGTAACTCAACTAATATTATAACACATTATATGTAATTCATCAAGTCATGCAGTTTAAAGAAAAACTGTTAAAATTGGAAAATAATTAATCTTTTTAAATAATATTCAATATTTCAGTAATTGGCAAGTTCATTACTCAACTGAGGCAAATATTGACTGTGAAACGATTAAAATTTCTTTTGAGTGTCAAATTTTTAAAACTTTAGCTGTATACGAAAGTGCATTGTTATTTAATTAATTAAGTTACTCAAAATGTCCTTAATTTGATGAGGTACGTTTGCTGAGATCGCCCTTTCTAACTGTTAAGTTTTAAGACAGAAAACCGACTTTTGCACGAGTCACGAAATTTTTAATCGCACTGTATATGGTATTTTGTGGAAGAGCTACACTCAAAGGGCCAAAAAACCGCAGTTTTTCCGTCTATTCCAATATAGTACATAAAACGGAGTGGCTCTGTGTTGAGACAAAAATCAAATATATACCCAATTGTGATAAACTATTAAGAAAAATACTGCTATCATAGAAATCATCCAGATATTAAACAAAATGCAGCTTTACGATTAAAATTGACCAAATTATTACCTCACATAAAAACTCTTCGCAGCTCATATTAAGCACAAAGACAACACTGATTTTTACATGACATTTTATACATATTTTCTAACGAAAATAAAATTAAAAATATTAATGAGTATATGCTTTTTTTAAGGTAGCTTAAAAATGTAAAGCGGGGAGGGGCATAGCATAAAAGAAGTTGGTCGGTTTTGTTAAAAAAAATATCAGAAGCTAAGAGTATGATAAACGACACCAAACGTTTTGTTGATTTACTAGCATTGGTATTCTTATGTTTTGTTTTAAATTGTATGCATACAATTGGCGTATTCAGTGACAATTTCAAACAACGTTATCAAATAATTATAATAAATTGAAAGATGACTTATTAAAAAAAGCTTATTATAAAGAAATCGTTTTTTTTTACCCACGAAGCTTTCGTAGGCTGTGCGAAATAATTGGCTCGCGTTGTGATGAGAGGGGGATATCCACCGTCGTCGGAGCCTCATTGTCATTAGTGGTAGTAGGCGGAACTAGGCCAGGCCAAGAGAGGGCAAGAGATGCTTTCTAGGGCGGATTTAGAGCGGTATTTTGCTAAGCTTTTCAAAACCACTATCATTTTATTTCAACATTTTTTTTATTTCAAAAAATAAAATTATCAGACTCAAAAGACAAATGGCTCAAACCCAAAAACTGAGTTTGTAAACAATTTAATTTTATGTAATGAACGTTTTTTTAGGTCCAATAAAACAAAACAGTTTTTTAGAAATAAAAAGCTTTATATTAAATTGAAGATTTCTAGTTTTAAATTTTTCAAATTACAAGGCTTTGAGAGATCTACCAATCCCGTCAATCATATACATATGACCTAAGTTACAAAGCGTATTCATTCACTGATCAATGGCTCATGGATCAGTATAACACATGATATAAACGAATTTGTCACCCTCTGTGGTCTAGTGGGTTAGAGCTTGATTCCCAGTAAGGTCAATGTCGAATTAAAATGTTTCAATTAAAATTTGAGACATAAGACATGGAGTGGGTATTGGCGAAGTCAATTTACCTTGAGTTTATCTCGACAATAAATTCTCTTCTAGTTTTTCTCATATGATCTTTTAACTCTAAAATATTTGGCGCATTGGCATTAGCTGTAATGAACTACAGACGGTTTTTTTCTGATGACAGTATATTTTTGTAAATACTTATTTTAAACACATAAATTATCACTTTCAAGACAATTTCAATTGAAATTATCTGATTTCAATGCGAAAATGTGAAAGCTAAAAATGTGAAAAAATAATCTTTTTTTTACTTATTCCACTTTTAATATCAGAATCAAAGCCGGATTTGAGATTTTTTCACGACTATACAGCCATTGTTTTTTTAAAGTGGCAGCTAGGGTTTCCAATCCCGCGATCAGGAATCTCGACCAATTTTGCGATCCCGTATACCTGGGATTTCGAAATTCATTATTACACTTTAAAAAAGTGAAATAAAGCATTTTGAGAATACTTCTGAAATTAGATTTTTCGCCAATGATTTCAAGCTACTGAAAATTAAATATGTCGCCATGGCAGTTAGCTGTAACGTCAGTTATTTTTTGTATAATATTAGTAATTAGTAAAAAACGAAAACATGAAATTATAGTAAATGATCAATCCATTGATTCCGAGATACCAGAACTAAATATTGTGAATCTTAAAGTAACCGGTATCAAAAATTAGGTCTAGGTTTAGGTGCAATAGTGGTAGCGATGAAACGGGTTTTTTAAAATAATTATAACACTTTCTTTTCCTCTTTAAAAAACCAACTTATGTAGGATTCAATATAAAATTGTTAAAATCTACTAAATAATGAATATAACAATTTTCTATCAATAGTAATTTACAGTTCACGCCATTCAAGTGAGTTTTAAATGAGGATACAATTTAAAAATAAACTTTGTATGGAAAAGTCTTTCGCCAGCTTAAGAAGATTTATGCTATGAAAAACAAAATTCTTACAAGATAAATAATTTGTTTGACATAGCAAAGTAAGAACATATAATATATTTTGCATAGTTTCATATGATTTATGGCTTACAATGTCTCAGTGTTTGTAAAGCGATGTTAGTGTTTACAAAAAACGTTTCAAATACTTCAAAGAAAATATACTATCATATTTACTGGTTTACGAATTGAATAACATTTCTTCGAGATAATTTCCATTTTACAATTAAATTAAACAATGTTATAGTAAAGCCTCAAACTTAGAATAAATATTTACAAACAGCTGTTAATCGAATTCGATATATTATTAAGATACGGTACATAAAAATGTCAATATTCGTACACTATTTAAAAATGCCCAAGTTCGATCATCATCCAATTCTAGATATAATCCGTATTTTAACACTTTCTTTCACCTGTGGGGCTATTCTCGTACGCATAAGAACGTACAGTTATTGTTGACGTTCTGAAATACGCAACACTAATTTGTATTAGTTTTTGAGGGTTGGAATAACACAATTGCATCTATCTTCACGTTTGTCATAGTTTATCTGTCAAACGCTTCACAGTTGTCATTATAGAATAAACTCTAATCACTAAGTCAATCTGTTATACGCATATGATGTCGGGAAAAGTGTTCATTCACTACTAAGAAACAATAAAAAAAGTATTCCGTTTTTCTTATATAATGTCATAGATTACGATTAAGGCATCCAATCCCGGGATCCCGTTCAACTTTCTGATCCCGAAATGCCGGGATTGAGATGGCCGCGATCCCGGGATTTCGGGATTGAGAAATTTTGAGGAAATTCTCGAAATTTACACGAAATTGGCAAATTGGAGACTTCAAATTCCTCGATGAGCTAAAAAAAAAACGAGATTCCGGGAAAAAGTATAGCAAATTGAGGATTTCAAATTCTTCGATGAGAAAATCTCAATTCCGGAATCCCGGGATCCCGGGATTCAAAATAAATCAATCCCGAAATCCCGGGATTGGAAAAAGGCTCCGGGATTGGATACCCTAATTACGATAGTACATATGTGTGTTTGACAGATCGACCAAAACAACAAAGTTTGTTATTTTTTGAAAACAGCCGCAGTTAATACGATTGCAATAAACTTTAAACTTTACTAAGAGCTTTAGCCGCTTTTGTGGTCGAGTGTTCAACGTTGTTGGCTTCGGCTACAGAGGGCCCGGTTCAAATCACGGTACGGACAGTTTTATAAATTGATTTTTCAATCGATTTATGAATTTCTGTTCAAAGGCATGGATGTATGTGATGTCTTGAATTCCCCCCTCTCACCCATCCTATCCTATGAACGGGGCGTATCGAGAGCGATTAGCTTACCACTAATCTTGTCCTAGCCCTATCCTTATATCTCTACTCTCTTTGGAAAAGAGAGGTTGAGCAACTGAATAACAAGCAGTTCTTGTAAAAACACTTCTGTTGAGATTAGGAGTCCATATGTTACACATTAGGAGCGAACATGGTTTAAAAAAAAAAAGCTTTAATAGTTTTTAACAATATTGCTTTGCATGTCGACATATTCCGCGTGGACGTGGGTGAGTTCCGACGAATGCTATTTTTTATACTTTAAAGTAGAATTTATCGAAGCTTACTCTCTTGACTTACTTGCCAATTTAAAAAATTAAAAATCTACTTCTTTTGAGTACTCAATTATATCATATTTTTCTCTTCATTTTATTTTTTTTGAATTTATCTAATCATTTGCTGTTTTCATGTAAAAAAAAGCATATGTTAAAAGCTAATGGAATAATACTTCAGACCGCTCAAAATAAGTGCCTCAATCCTTATGGATATGAGAATAGTCCAACTGAATATTGTTAGTAGAAAAAATATAATAAAAAATAAAATAATATTAAATTGTGCTTCCCTTAGATTGAGAAACTTTGGATGCTGCTGGTCGTTGAGATAATAATTGCTAAGACAAGTTATCTACAGTGACAGAAGGGGAGGAAAAAAAAGAATGAATGTTCATCTTATTCAGCTTAGAATAAATGAATTTATGTTATATTGTCTATAAATTAACTTGTCCTGTACATTAAGCCGATGCTAAACTTAACTTCTACATTAACGAAATATTCTAAGAATTCCTAATGATATATTAATGACACAAGGATAATTAGCAGACTTACTGTACGGATAAAATGGTTTGTTTTTTTATTTTTATCTTTACCACAAAATATTTTAAATTTAGTTAAAATTTTCATCCTGGAAAAATCGACATAAATAAATAATTCTGGTATATCAAAAAACTATAAATTCATTTTTTTTATTATTATTCTGATTTCATATATATTTTTACAATCCAAAAATGTTGCCTTCGAGTAAGACTTTTTCTATCACGACTTTACTTGGTTCTTTGGTGGTTTTTCATATTTTCATTTTACGAAGATAACACTATTGCAATGTGTATTAACTGAGGTTACTTCACTTTTACGGTACTCTAAGACGTGTAGAATGTTGAACGCATCTCACTTAACTCACTTCACCTCTAATGGGACCGATGAATCTATTTTAAATATGAATGAAAGCAAAAATAATTAAAAAAACATCAACACCACACAAGTTATTATAACTGTTCACAAAAATTGAGAAAACATTTTTAGAAAGTTAATGTTATTCACAAAAAAATCTCTTTGAGGGCACAATGCTTCGTTCAAATTGAATAAGGCGTTTTTTTTATTATTCCATTGTGAAATTTCTGCACTCTCGATGTAAGTCGGAACGTACTGGCATAGTAAGTACTTGAGAAACGTGAGCTTTGTCCAAGAAAGCCTTACATAATAGTTATATGATTTTTTAAATAGCAAAATTTTATTTAATAAATATAAAAGAATTGAAGAATTTAATAAATATTACGAATTCTTCACGACACGTGACAGTACTATATTTATGACTTTAATAATTCACTTCAAGTACGATTTTTTAAAATAATCGTGTAGGATAGAAAAAAAAACCGTAATGAAACGCAAACAAACTATACTTATAAAATCAAGAAAATGCCGTACATTTTAATAAACTAGTATTAAATACATAAATGAAAACAAAATTTATGTGTAAATTTTTGTAAGCCATAAACTAGCCAAAAGACGCATTGTGAGAGCTTCTATTCCGGGATTAAAGCTCGCCACTTCACTTCCTATGTAGAAAAGCGCAATATCTTTAACATGGCAATCTGTAACATTTGTTTAGTTTTAAGGTATACTTCCCATGATCTTTTATACCAGGGTTTCCCAACCCATGGTACGCGGTTGATGGTTGGTGGTTCGCGAAAAAAATAAGTATTGGCGGACATGCAAGAATGAATGATTTACAAATATTAAAAAAATATATGTAACTAATAAACTATATCTTAATAAATCACTGTTGACGTCAATATATATAGTCGATGAACGAAAATTCGGACCGAATTAAAAAAAAAACTGAGTTCCTCGAAACAAACACAAGAATCTCATAATATATCGACTGTGGAAAGGAAAAAGGACGTAACCCGCACATATCAACGTATTTTGATGATTTTGGGCCATATGCAAATTATGAAATATACACAACCTGGAAGTACACGGAGACTTCTAAACTAGTGTTTAATTGGCATAATTAAAGAAGTCAGTCATTGTCAGTCTATTTTCTGGGTTTAAATTTTCACAAGCTCATCTTTTTTTAAACTTATAGGCTAAATTTAGATACTAATTCGGAATTTGCAGATTACATCCTTTTTATAGAACGTGTATCAAGTTTGATACACTGTGATTTTTCAAAAGCTGTTTTGAAAAAACTGACATATTTATTGTAATATTGTGTATTTAAGAAAAAAAATAACAGTAACATAAGAGTAAAGAAACAGTTGATAAATTTAATGGACTTTGAGCAAATTATAATTGCCTGAAAATAACCTTTTTTCACAAAATTTCTTAAGAAAACAGATCCATTTCGTTTACCATGCCTTCATGTTTCTTGCCATGCAAATACTATATAATGACACTGGTAATAAATAACAAATTTCATGAAATATAATAATTTTTATATGGAGGTACAATTTAGTGTTACCAATTGGTAAGCGACTCAAAAAAGGTTGGGTTAGGTTAGGTTAGGTCTTATACGATAACCAAAAATGATACGATGCCTAAGAAAAAAATCTTAAATATTGTGTTTATATTTTTTTATGTTTAAAGCAAACAATTCATTTATACGACAAGGCTTTCAATAAAAAAAATGACAACTCAGTTTGGCAAAAATTTTAATTGCAAACACATTTGACAAGGGTCGCGCGTTATTTATCAGCCGCCATTTAGAGAGATGCTTTTTCAAAACAGAAAAAAAAATGTATTTCAATTTTCACGTCGCCGCCACTAAACTTTGAAGTTCATTAATATTTTAACACAGAAAAGTGTTTTTAAAAAACAAGCGATGTTTTTTACATTTCATTTTCGCTAGGTGTTAATCACAGAATTGTTATTTCCAGGAAAAATATTGAAACTCAAATGTGAAGAATCAATATTTTTTCTACATATTATCGTCGGTAAACTGTCAGGAAACTTTAGTTTACAAAATTTATTTTGAGACAATCATCTTTTTATAATACAATAAAGCGAACTGAAATGTAGCGTGGCCATAGACAAAACGACAAATGAATAAAAACTGTTGACCAACATTTTTACGGTTACAAAACGCTTAGTCGTCTAATCGTCTTTGGGTAGCTGTAGAAATAAAAAATCTGTACAACTAAAAGCGATCTTTACGTTTCTGTCAATATTAATTTACTTATTTTTTATGACTTCATTACAAATCGAATCAAATAAATGTAACATAATATAAGTGAGTTTGTTTATTAAGACGATAGAACGTCTATTACATTTCGATTTGTGTTATTTTAGAGTCACTTTTTGATAATTTCTACTGTGATTTGTAAATTCTTTTCTATGTCAATTGTTTGTAATACATTTTTATTTCAATTTGTTTTTGTATAAACAGCATTGTTAAATTTTATTTTTTATCAGTTGACAACGCTTGCCATGAGAGAAACTGGTAATGATTTCGATAAATAAAAAGTGAAAATTAAGTACAAAGGAATATTGTATTTTATTGTATACTGATGATATATCCAAAATAAATATGTAATTTACAGACAAAAATGCAATAAAATTTTGGACTTATCTTAATGTACTGCCTTTTATCAAGTAATTCGTATGTTGATTTACTAATATCAATTTTTAAAAATTCATAAAAATCTTATTATAAATAAAGTCATACATTAACATTCAAAGACATTCAAATTAAGTATAAAATTACGAACACATTCTCGTTCACAGTGTTACCATTAATGTCATTAAAATCGAGAGATGCATGTCTGATTGTTTTGATATTTACTTAAAGTCGTTGTTGTCTTTGTTTCAAAAATACAAATCTAGATTTATAAACAACTAAGGACATCTGGGATTGAACATTTTTTAAAAGAGTATTTTATTATTTTTAGGCGGGTTTTTATCCAAAGCAATGATACCTTTCATGCTATTTTTTACTTCTGGGGGTTGGTTGTGTCAACTGGATTTTTGACAGTGATTATAAATCACTATCAATCATCACACACTTCAACATTAGACACTTAAAAGAAAAACACGCGTTTTATTTATTCGACAAAATACGGTATAAAAACATATTTTTTTTCACCCCAGGTATGTAGTTAAAGAATTATTAAAAAGACACATATTTTTTATGAAACTGCTTTTAGGGTTTCTAGGGTTAGATGATCCGATTTATTATCTTCTAATAGAGTTTTCTCAGAATATTTTTTCTACAAGAAGTGTCTGTTACTCAATTGTATATTGTAGACATCTGTTTTATTGCGCTACATGCTATCGAAAGAGAGTCTGGTAGCAAAAACAATATTTCATATTTCAATATAATGTAAATTATAACAACTTGCTTAATCGTTTCCGATTGTCAAAAATGTCACTATCAATATCCCCTTTCAAAACAATGCAAGTTTGAACGCGCTCAAAATAAATTGGCGCGAAACTGACACGCGTCAGATTCACTAAATCAAAATGGCGGTTATTAAAACCGCGTAACAAAATGGCGGCCGCTTTGTAACCGAGCAATAAATTGTAACCACACTGTCACAATTATTTAAAACGTTTCATTATCTCTTTTGTTCCTTGGCAGCTATACGCGTAGCTGCCGAGGGTAATAAATAATTTTCAGTAATCCGTAATTTATTATTTTAATTACATAGCGAAAGAGGAATAAATAATAAAAAAAGATTACGGATCAGAATATAGCCATAAATATATGACATTTGCCTGTGACATTTTACTGCCGTTCTGTAGCTAAGTGGTCAACGCTCTCGGACAGACATTTGATTTAGGTCAGAGATACACAACCTTTTTCTTTCTACTAGGCCTCATAAAAAATGTAATGTTTTCACACCGCAAAAGCAAATGAAACTAAAGTTAATTTATAAAAACTGCTTTTACTATAGAATATAACACAATTGAAGTGTTTATTTACTGATGTCATTTTAATTTTACGATACTTTAATACATGTTAAATATTACAATGCATCAATACTTCTTGGCATATATTATAACTTCACTTATGATGTGCTCATTTGTTTTAGTAAATAAAAAAAACCATTGATGATAAAGAAATCTCAAAATGCTTAAGTTCTATAAATTTGATTTGATGTACGATTGATAGCTATTTTGGATAATGTTTTCATCAGAACTATCTTTAAACTTACATTAATCATAGCTATATATAATGGTTTAGAATAAATACAGATCATATCAAAATATAAATCATATCTACTCTAACATCCTAATCTACTATACATACTATTTTTATATATTTAATTACAATAGAGTTTTACCAAGTTAACAGCAATTTATTAAAAAAAAATACCATTAGTTAACACATTTAAAGTGACCCATCATGGAATCTTCTTTTCATTTGAGTCTTTTTATTCAATTCAACATAAAACAAAGTTTTTTGTTAAGAGACTTTTATGACACATTTTGAAGGACTACAGTGCTTATAAATGTCACAACGAGTATTTCAAAACACCATCACTTACAAAATCCATCTCATTTAGATTCTATTTACAGAAATAAGTATTTCTGGTTGTAACGATTTCGCTTGATGCAAATTTAATTCCAAGTAAGTCTTTTCTTGAGTGCATTGCAAGCAAAGAAAGTGAGCCACATAAATTTACTACAGTGTGATTAAAAGTAAGCCACCTTTGTCTCAATGGTGAAAATGTAATATTTTTTTAAGCGCCACAAAAAAAACTATGCTTTTAGTACGTCCAGTTAATATGTCGAATAACTCAGAAAAATCGTAACAGTTAAATATGTAGTCATGTGTAAAATTAACGCTCTTTTGGGCTCAGTGATAATGAAAGAATGGCAATGCTTACTAATAAATAAAGAATAAATATTTTGGAGCATTAATAGAACCAAATATTTCTTCTTCTTTTTTGACTATATTCGCTCCTTATGTAGAGCATATGGAAGTCACAAGGCACGTTTCCCCGTCTCCCGCTAATTGCAATGCTTATTCCAATGAAATGCCAGCATCCCTCAGTTCCGCCGAGTACATACTATGAATAGTATTCGACAGTCATCCAATACGCTGAAATCCCTCTGTTTGGAAGAAAAAGCAGGCAGGATTAAGGCTTTCCGTAGGCATCAGCAGCACTCGACACAGCCAGGACGAACGTCTCTTTATAACCACTGACGTAACGGGGCGCTGTCTTGTACGATTTATTAACTCCGGATTTCTCACAGAATCAAACCACAAGTATTTAAGCAACTAAAATATGTATACATTTTTTATTCATGTTCACTCCCAATGTGAAGCATTTGGCCTCCTAATGGAGGTATCTCAACAGAATCCTTTCCAAAGGAAAAAAATGTGTCAGTTATACGTCAAATATTTAAAAAATGTACATATATGGTTATTTTATCTTGTATGGCAACCATATTGCATTATTTAAAAATATGAAACACAAATACCAGTTGTACCTGAAGAATTAATGAATCAAAAAGATCGTACAAGAGATATCACAAAACACAATTTAATTATATAACCACCACCAATTTGTAATTGCTTTATTGCATCTGACAAGTTTCATCTTTATCACACTGTACCTAAAATACACATAAGTATCGTACACAATGTGGCTCAGAAAAGATACCTTGCAATTAATTTGTTCTACCAGAGTAATCCTCGAAGAGTTGAATAGAGCCTGTACTATAATCAGACGAGACGTTTATATTACCTACTCTTTAGACTGCGCATTCTCTCGCGAGACTCAATCGAAGATTATCTATGGCCACAGGTATAAGTGGTAGTAAACATTAAAAAATATTTGATTCAATTCACAAAGTTTGGCGACCGATTTTCATACACTATTTATTGTTTCACATGAGAAGGCCAGTACATCACATTAAAACTGATGCTGATTTGCCATGCATTTGAGAAATATAATTAAAAATAAATTTCAGTTCATATAATACACATTAAAAAACGAAGTGGAAGAAAAAAAAATAACAAACAAAATTAATAAAAACACAATATTCCTTTGTACTTTATTACACTTTACTTAATAGGTCAGGACCGGTTTCACTCATTGCAAGGATTTTCAACTGATAAGAAAAATATTTAAACAGTGCTATTTTTTTTTTTTTACATGTCCGCTCCCATATGGACTTCTAATGGATTTTATCTCAATAGAAGTGTTTCTACGAGAACTGCTTGTTACTCAGTTGCTCAACCTCTCTTTTTCCAAAGAGAGTAGGAATATAAGGATACGGCTAGGACAGGACTAGTGGTTAGCTAGTCGCTCTCCCTACCTTTTAAGGATAGGATGGGATGGGGGAATTTAAGGCATCACATACATTCATGCCTTCGAACAGAAATTCATAAATCGATTGAAAAATCAATTTATAAAACTGTCCGTACTGGGATACAAAAATAAAAAGGAGTAAACAACACTTGACATTGAAAAGAATTTACAAATTACAGTATAAGTGACTCCATAATTACACAAAATTTAAATGGTCAAGAAAGGAGTTGAACTTTTTTAACAAATAAAATCTTTTTATTTGCAATCGTACTAAAAAATAATCATGTAAGCAAAGGTCACTAAGCTGATCATTAAATATTTTAAAAAAATGAATTTATTATTTTAAATACTGTCTAAAAGTTGATTTAAATACTGACCAAATAAATAAAGACTTATTGTGCTAACCCTTCACTTGAGCATCGCTGTACTGTGGTATCTATTGTGTCAGTAGAAAAATCTGCACTGTAAAGCACGAAAGCGTTCATAAAATACACATCTGGACGATTTTAAGAATGTACATATATCCTGGAGTGAGGTGGATAGGTCTCGAAGGACCTCGCATGAGCCTTTATTTAATGAAGCAAATTAGAACTTAACTGTTATTTCTATAGATTGTTAAATTGTATTATGATAAATCATAGAACTTCTCTTAGATTTTTTCGTAAAATAAATTTACTTCGGGTGCATAATAAAAGAAACATAACAGTTTTTGTAACAATGCTTAAATCACCGATGTTTGAAATTATATTAATTATAATCCATCGTTCATGAACCTTCTTTGATATTTATTTGACAAGAGCACTTTTTCATTTTACGGCCTTTGTCGTAATTATTCTGCACAGTTTTGAGAACGACAGGTTGCTGATATTTCCTGTTGGATTTATTAAAGTTATCTTCTTGGAACTCCTGAAATCACCAGAGGCGTAAACATATTTTTACTGAAACCATCGTGGCCATAAAATAAAGTTTGCAAATATACAACTGAAGGCATTAATATGCAATTGTGAAATTCTTGGTTGATTATGTTTCCAATTGAGAAATACTTGATTGATGAAAGTTTCTGTGGTGGCGTTTGTCAGCTGTTTGTACACTTACATTGCGTTACATGTATCGTTTAATAATTGATTTCAATGATAAAAATCCATTTAAGAAGATATAGGTCCTATTGGTGGTATAATATGTTTTGCTTGTTTTGATACTGTAAAAATACGTATTGTGTTGGTTACTTATTTAAGTCAGTGCAATATTTATGCTGTAGGTCAAATTAAAGTTTTGCATTCTCACCGAGTCGCCTTAGTAATGGTAAAAATATCAAAATATCTAGCTCCGCAAGTAATTTGAATAATTCTTGATAGCTCTTTTGGTTTCACTGTCGCTTTATAACCAGACTTTATATATAAACACATGCTCACTCATGATGTGAAAAATATTCCCCCCTAATGTAGATATGTTAAAATAACTTTTTCGAAGAAAACTTTTTTGTTACTCATATGATCAACCTTTCTTATTTTAATAAAGTATCACTTTTAAGGTGTTCACTGTCAATACTTGGTGGAATGGCATTTTAATAAACTGGATTGAACTCTACTGGATTTTCCAAACTCAATTTGGTTGACAGACATTAAGATTTATTTATTATATACACTAATTGTTGGTTTTTACTTTGGTAATGATAATTCATACCTAATTGGTTTTCGTCATAATAGTTTCATTGCTAAGTGGTCTTCAACTTTTTATTTATTGTTTATTTTGCTTCAATTCTTTTGCTAGGTTGTAATACCAATTGTTTGTCATACCTTGTTTTTATCACTTAACTTTTGTATAAATATCACTGTTTTATTGTTTTTCTTATCAGTTGACAATGCTCATCATGAGCGAAACCGGTCCTGATCTAATAAATTTTATGTGGAAAAAGTACTAAAAATGTTTTATTATTTTTATTTTAATAAAGTATGTTTGTATAGAAAAATATAACTAAAAAAAGACTAGTGGCTTATTATTCGCTCTCGCTACTCCCCTAATTTTATGATCGGAAAGTTGGGATGAGAGTTTTATACATCACCTTCGATATGCCTTAAATCGCTTGAAAAATGTTGTCCGTACTGAGACTTGAATCCCTGAGATCCGCCACGGAAGCCAACTACGTTTACCACTACCCCACGGACCCAACTATATTTAAAAAAATAAATAAATGGAAGATTTTTGAAATGAGACTTTCATTTATATATTCTGGGCGCTGAAGGTAAAGATACAATCAGCAAAAATCTTAACATTAATAGCCGATAAGGTCCGTCTGTAAGGACGTCCGCAGTAAGGTACAGACCAATGATTTCGATTTATTCTGAACAGCACATTTTTGAAATGTTGTTCTATCCAATGGGAGCGGCTTATTTTAAACCGGGCGTGAATGTTCTGATATCGCCACGTTTGAAAATTTGATATTTCTTGGTGTAGAGCTAAAGTATTGTATCACCATACATCATAATATTCGAATAATCAAAGACTTTAATTCGACTATTGCAAACTATGATTATAGGGCTATCGAAATGAATCGTTTGATCGTGTGAGTCGATGTGAGACTAATATTTTTTGGAGCGGATTTGATCAATTGAATCATAATGATGAATCTTTTCACGTCTGACCTTGAAAATCTGTTAGAATTCTTTAATACATTAAGAATATTCAAATTATGATATGGATATATCATAGAATAATATTTTGCTTTTTTCATACACTTGGACAAAATGTGCAACTGATTTTTTATTGAAAAATTGGATTTGATCTTTTGATTTTTATTGGAAATAATTGTTAAATAATTTAAAATCCGAAAAATGGTTGTTAGCAAACTTGAACATTATTCCAATAATTCAATAATTTACGAAATTTCTGCTACTACGAAAAATGGTTGTTAGCAAACTTCAACATTATTCCAAAAATTAAATAATTTACGAAATTTCTGCTACTACGAAAAATGGTTGTTAGCAAACTTGGACATTATTCCAAAAATTCAATAATTTACGAAATTTCTGCTCCTACGAAAAATGGTTGTTAGCAAACTTGGACATTATTCCAAAAATTCAATAATTTACGAAATTTCTGCTCCTACGAAAAATGGTTGTTAGCAAACTTGGACATTATTCCAAAAATTCAATAATTTACGAAATTTCTGCTCCTACGAAAAATGGTTGTTAGCAAACTTAAACTTTATTCCAAAAATTGAATAATTTACGAAATTTATGCTACTACGAAAAATGGTTGTTAGTAAACTTGGACATTATTCCAAAAATTCAATAATTTACGAAATTTCTGCTTCTACGAAAAATGGTTGTTAGCAAACTCGAACTTTATTCCAAAAATTGAATATTTTACGAAATTTATGCTACTACGAAAAATGGTTGTTAGCAAACTTAAACTTTATTCCAAAAGTTCAATAATTTACGAAATTTATGCTACTACGAAAAATGGTTGTTAGCAAACTTAAACATTATTCCAAATATTAAATAATTTACGAAATTTATTCTACTACGAAAAATGGTTGTTAGCAAACTCAAACTTTATTCCAAAAATTGAATATGTTACGAAATTTATGCTACTACGAAAAATGGTTGTTAGCAAACTTAAACTTTATTCCAAAAATTGAATATTTTACGAAATTTATGCTACTACGAAAAATGGTTGTTAGCAAACTTGAACATTATTCCAAATATTACATAATTTACGAAATTTCTGCTCCTACGAAAAATGGTTGTTAGCAAACTTGAACATTATTCCAAAAATTCAATAATTTACGAAATTTCTGCTACTACGAAAAATGGTTGTTATCAAACTTAAACTTTATTCCAAAAAATCAATAATTTACGAAATTTCGGCTACTACGAAAAATGGTTGTTAGCAAACTTTTTTTTTATTCCAAAAATTCAATAATTCACGAAATTTCTGCTCCTACGAAATATGGTTGTTAGCAAACTTGAAAATTATTCGAAAAATTAAATATTTTACGAAATTTATGCTACTACGAAAAATGGTTGTTAGCAAACTTGAACATTATTCCAAATATTACATAATTTACGAAATTTCTGCTCCTACGAAAAATGGTTGTTAGCAAACTTGAACATTATTCCAAAAATTCAATAATTTACGAAATTTCTGCTACTACGAAAAATGGTTGTTAGCAAACTTAAACTTTATTCCAAAAAATCAATAATTTACGAAATTTCTGCTACTACGAAAAATAGTTGTCAGCAAACTTGAACATTATTCTAAAAATTAAGTAATTTCCGAAGTTTCTGCTACTACGAAAAATTGTTGTTAGCAAACTTAAACATTATTCCAAATATTAAATAATTTACGAAATTTCTGCTAACTATAAAAATAAAATAAATTAAAATAAAATAAAATAAAATAAAATAAAATAAAATAAAATAAAATAAAATAAAATAAAATAACATAGAATAAAATAAAATAAAATAAAATAAAATAAAATAAAATAAAATAAAATAAAATAAAATAAAATAAAATAAAATAAAATAAAATAAAATAAAATAAAATAAAATAAAATAAAATAAAATAAAATAAAATAAAATAAAATAAAATAAAATAAAATAAAATAAAATAAAATAACATAGAATAACATAGAATAAAATAAAATTAAATAAAATAAAATTAAATTAAATTAAATTAAATTAAATACCATAAAATAAAATAACATTAAATTAAATACTATGCAACAAAAATCTCACGTTGCTGGGCAACGGGCTTACAGCTAGTACTAATTAGTTGTGTGTACTTTCGATGGTTTCGGTGGTAACTTTGTGGAAGTTCATTTTAATAGAAAATTTAAATTAACTTTGATTATTCCACGTATTGTGACACGTGTTTCGCCTCTTTCAGAAGCATCTTCAGACTTACTATCGCAAAGTTTGCTTAAGTAATGAAACAAGATTGATTCTAACATTTTAAAATTAGAATCGATTCTACACCCCCCCCCTCCTTGCTCCTCTTAAAAGGAAAAAAAACCCAAAAACTCCATTTTGTAATTCCATAATTTTAAAATGTTAGAATCAATCTTGCTTCATTACTTAAGCAATCTTTGCGATAGTAAGTCTAAAGATGCCTCTGAAAGAGGCGAAACACGTGTCACAGTTAGTAACACAATACGTGGAATAATCAAAGTTAATTTAAATTTTCTATTAGTTGTGTGTGTGGTTGAAAATCTCACAAGAAGTAGATAGATTTGGTACGGGAGAAACGTGAAATATTGAGAATTATGTTATGTATGAAAAACAAGATTAAACGATTAAACTATGTTTGAGAAACTCGAGAATGATTTATTTATTTTTTTCACTTTTTTACCAGCGGAATAAAGAAGTTGTCAATTAAAATTTTATATCAAAATACATCACAGATTATTCCGATACTGGAAGTCTGTTTATTGTATAACAAAGCCTATTATCTTCATAACGTTCAGTATAAATTAGAATTAACCACTCTTCAATTAACGTTTGCATTTAATAATTATTAAAATGAAATTATTGTAAGCGGGAATATTACACTGAAAATATCAATTATTTCCCTAAAATTTCAAACACCAGGTAATGACAGTGAATGCGTGTTACGAAATTAATACACCCATGGAACATTTGTTTACGAATTCCTGACATGAGGTGTTGTCATATTGTAGAACGTACTATAGCAGAATTCAATATATGCCAACATATAGCATATAAAGTAGGCCTACAGTAGGTCTATATAATATACTGAATGTTGTTATATCACGTTCCTATAAATAAACGGTCATAAATTGACACAACACTTATAGGGCCCATACACCTAGGAACAAATGTCCAGGGACTTGACCCTAAGCATCTACGTAATGTCTCAAAAACTATGTTTCATAAATTGTTCTTGAACACACGAGGGGTCACAGAGACGTCGCCCGTTGGGGTAATGTTGGTCGGTGTTGCTTCCCAAAGTTAGTTGATTGTATTGGATGCAAACAATGCGAGTAAATTTAATTACTAATGTTCATAAGCTTTCTACAATGAAAATACAATTATAGTATCATTCATGATGACAGCTTATGCTTATAGCATAGATAATTCCAATATAACTTATTATGGTATATGGTTTATTTTGACAGCTGCCACATAAGGAGACATTTCAAAGTCGTGAAGAGATCTCTAAATTGACACCCGACGAGTTAATGTCGACGAGTGCTACCTACGTATATATTCTCGCAAGTAGTATTCGGTTTTATAGTTCTTATTAGACGTATCCCACAATACGTTATAGCTTTGGTATGAAGTCATGAGAAAATATACTTTGACAGTTCGTCTACGTATGTTTCACGGGTCCCGCGTTTGCGCTCGCCTCCAGAACTTGAACATGGGAACTTATCTCATTTCGCGTGAAATGTTCCACGATATGGCGTGAACAAGTGAATTTTGTGTTCCAGGACATGTTCTGGAACCGTTTCTTCCTCGATGTATGGCTGCCTTTAAGATTCAATAATGATATTGATAATTTTTCTCATCACACGAAAGATGGTATTTTATTTGTACAACTAGATCAACATTAAAAAATACGATAAAATTCATCTTTTGACTTGTAGAGCGAAAATTCATATTTTTTTTTACCGAACGGTGATCGTCGATCATAAATAATTTTATTTTAAAAAAATGATACTGTACACTTTTGTATTAATCATCATGATGACAGACAGTAAGTAAGAAAAAGTTGACTTATCTTGATGTAAAATTTAGCGAACGAGCGAAATGCGCTTTTGTGATCTTAATCCAAAACTACGGCAGTCTACTTTTGGAATTGTGACGTACCTTAACCAGATACGTTGCCAGTGCTCCGGTTCGATAATAACTATGGATATATCTAAGTCTCTATAGGGTAGTTACAAATTTCACCTCAATAGTATCTTTTGAAGTCTGGATTGCAATACCAGTATTACAGAAACCGTGATCTCGGTATTCATGTTTTTTCTCAATATTAATATACCGATTTTGTAAATGCAAAAATTCTATTATTTCGTTATTAAAAATAATCAAGTGCAGTATATGCAGTTTTCAACGTCATTGGCCACCATAATAAATCTCAAGGGCGTAAGCCTTGATTCCGAAAATATTTTTTTCAATCGATCAACTACTGCTCAAAAGTATGAGTGATCCCGGGATTTCGGGATTGATTAATTTTGAATCCCGGGATCCCGGGATTGAGATTTTCTCACCGAAGAATTTGAAATTCTCAATTCGCTACTTTTTCCTTGAATTCTCACAGAACCTCGTTTTTTTTTTTTTAGATCACCGAGGAATTTGAAATCTTGAATTTTCCAATTTCGTGTATATTTTCGGGATTTGCTCAAAATTTCTCAATCCCGAAATCCCGGGATCCCATCCTTCTCAATCCCGAAATTTCGGGATCAGAAAATTGAACGGGATCCCGGGATTGGATGCCCTACTGCCAAGTAAATGATAAAGTTTTTGAGCTAATCTGGTTAATTTAATGTAAAATTTCGACTGAAGGTGCTTGGTGGAATTTCAATATTAAATTTAAATCGTTCAAATTATGTAAACTCACACAGATTTTGTCACTAACGACCCGAGTTTCGCCTTTCAGTATCTTCAGGCGTTCAAGTGCATGGATGAACTTGAACCGACGCTTAGCAAATGAATGTTTCGTATGTATATAAGAAATAAATGTACCACTGAGTTTAAAGCCATTGCTGGCGAAAAGGATAAGCCCATGGGAATGCCCACAGATTTGAGTAGTGAGTAGTTTTAAGAATTATATTTATTTTGTTTTTCGAAAAAGTTTTTATGATTATATTTATATAGGGTATACCCTATAATCTTATATAAACACGTAGCATTCAGTCAGTTCAAGTTCATCCGTGCACTTGAACGCACGAAGATGCCGAAAGGCGAAACTCGGGTCGTTCGTGACAAAATCTGTGTGAACGTACATAATTTGAACGATTCAAATTGATTAATTTAAAGTTATAAAAAAACTGTGATATTCTTCAATATACTTTTTTTATTTGATTTTTGTTAATTACTTTTCAATCACCCTGTTTATTTCCACTGAAAACATTCTGCCACGTAGGCAATTTCAGATCCACCTAGCTGCATGTATTAAATAGTGTTAGCACATTATTACAGTAGAAAATGTAAACAAGGAAATAACATGCTAAAGTTTCATCTTCATTAAAAACTAACAAACTATGTTAACATACCTTAGGAGTGGAAATGTTTTAAGGCATTGAATTTTGTTTAACGTGAACTCGAAACTATCTAATGATTTGAGTATAGCTTTAACCTCTAGACCACAGAAGCTCAATAAACATATCCAAATAATCTTTTTACGAGATTATACCTACAGATGGCAAAAAACATTATAAAAATATTTGATTTAATTATAATTATACAAGTTATATGGATGTCACATTCCAACATCAAATTTTTGACTTATTATTGGGTTATATTGCTCATTATAGTCAAATACCAATCTTAAATCTCCCCAACAGTACACCTAAAAATCATCAGTTTTATTTCGGCAGGCAGATGTTTGCATATGTAAATGAATAACAATATTCATATGTAATAAATAACAATTTTCTCTCAAACCCATATTTATACAGTTTGAAATATCATTTTAAGATTTTGTCAACGTTGAAATGCATTTGAATTTAATTAATATAAATGACTAAATTATTCACTAAAAAGGTGAGACAAATAATAATAGTCACTTTTTTACAAACCTAGGTTAGATGCGTCAAAGTATATAATTGTAGCAATATGGAACTAAGCCATCGATATTATAAATGAAATTGTTTTTTTTTTCATTATTTTAACAAAACTATCGTCAGTGAACTTTTAAATTTTATTTTGTAGAACTTCTTATAGGCCAAGGATTGAATTATGCAAGATTTGTGTAGCAGATAGATTTTTTAATTTACAAAAATTAAACGCACCGTTTTAATACTTCTAGATACATCTGAAAAAAATGGGGAATAATAACAAAAAGTTAAAGTTTTAATTTTATATTGATACACAGCTAACTCTTTTATAGCGAGCGCTCCTTGCTATATATTGGTTTTTTTAAAGCGAGCACGCTAAGCTCTACTATAGCGATCCATTCTAGAGCCCCGTTTTCAACAAAAAGCTAAAATTTTCAAATTACATGTTACGTAAACATGTAATATTATACAGAAATAACATTAAAAAAACTTTTTGTGGAGTCTAACTAGAAATATATACACAACCATTGAATAAAATGAGTTATTTAAGACATGTGAGTCGTATAGTATCAAAAGTAGAACTATCAATTTTTCGAAGTCGCGAGAAAAACACGAAAATCTTGTTGGCTTTTTGAATTTATCAATTTAAACATAATTTTAAACATAGCTGATCAACGAGTGCAACTTAAAATTTGTATGGCAAATCACTTCAAGTGACTATGTGATTGGTCGAAATCCTGATTTACCAAACTGTTCTACTTTTGTTTCCAACGTCGTGGACAGTTCTGTTTTTGATACCAAGCATCATTTTCAATTGCGTTTATTTAATTTTTAATTTTTTTTTTTAATTTCACGCCATACACTATAACCAGCAGAATAATGTGACAGCATTAGTTTAATTTTCCCATATATGGGATAGTTCTGCTTTTGATACTAGACGACTGATATGTGAACGTACAAAAATGTTATTGTATGTATTGATTTTGTGCAATTTACAATAAACCTAGCCTCAAATTATGTATGGGTGCCTAGTATTCTATACACTTGGCACAATAAAAACTAACAGACAGAAGATAGCTATATTGGCATCAAGCCATCTGAACCTATTCTTATTATTGCTTGGATTGCTGCTACAGCAAGAAGCTACTTTCGAGTGGCCGTACTCCAGAAATGCCAACATGTCCATCTATTTTTATCGTAGGGCTTTCGAAGTGCAACCCTCTGAGCCCTGAGCTACTACGGAAAGTACGAGAAACGTTTCGACCGCGCAATTACCCGGCAAGCGTTACAAATTAATGAAACCTCTAATAGGCGCGGTAGAGAGGTCGCTTAATGGATGTTGACGCAACGCCGCGGGGATTAAGGGGTTAATTCAGGTGACTTGCTTTTAGGGATCGCAATTTATGGGTTAAATTATTCGCCACATCACTCATTACATAAAAAAGTCATAAGTATATAATTGGTTTTTTTGGAATATTTTTTTCTATTTTTTTTTTACGACTACGTGCATTATTTTATTTTTTGATATCAAATTTATGGAGCTTTGAGTACCGGGATGCGCTAGCGTCAAGGTTCTTCTAGTCTCCTTCATCGATAAAGTTTTTGAAGAATTGTAAATTGTATCCCCTTACCATCGTTTGCAGACGGAAGAGCGTGATCGCTACAGAGATAAAAAGTTCACGGGATTTCCATATGCATTATTTTGCAAATCACATGCATAAGTACAACCTGTGGCGTTATCTGATCAAATATCGATTTTTCACCTTTTCATGGATCTGAGTTTAACCTGCTATAATAGTTATCACTAGAGGTTCTAACTTAACTTAAACCGAAACCAGTTAACCAGTTTATTGCCCGTTTTAAAAAAACAGAAAACTGGTTTATTTTGCACGGTTAACCGCGGTTTATTGAAAATTATCTTTCCATCTTGAATGCAAAGAGCTTTTACGCAAACTCTTTGAATTTCGGGTGTGTAACGCAGTGGTCAGCGTCGTTGGCTTCCGTGACGGATCTAACGTGTTGAACCCCTATACAAACTGTATTTTTTCATTCAAAGGCATGTAGCATACGGATTCTAGCTTTTGAACAAAAAATAAACTTTTTTTTTCTCCGTGTTACCGCCAACCCAATCATAAATATGAAAAAAATCGATTTAAATTAGCTAAAAGCTTGATTTTTTCTTATTTTCATTGTTTTATTCTTACTCTATACATAAACAACAACAAAAAGACCTACTTAATAGCAACCAGTTCTTAAAGAACTAATATTTCACTTTTAAGGTGTTTACCAATTGTATTTGTATTTTTTATCAGTTGACAATGCTCACCATGAGCGAATTCGGTCCTGATCCAATAAATTTTATGTGGAAAAGGTACTAAAGATGTTTTATTATATTTATTATGAACTAATATTTGTTGAGTTGTTTCGTTAGAAGTCCACTATGTCTCTACATTGCAAAGCGAGCATATTTAAAAAGGAAAATATAGATCTATCGTCCAATAATGTAAATCCTTTACCTGTATTTATTATTTTATAAATTAACATAGTAATGTAACGGCATATTAAAAGCGATAAAATTTTGTCTGACACCCACCAAAAAGCGATTAGCGAAGCCTGGCTGAAGAGGTGAGGCAAATTATTAAGAGTGGCGCACATAAATTCAACCATTTGGAGGAACAAAACTTAGCAGTATGTTTAGTTTTGCTTAAAACAAACATGACGTTTATTTTTTACGGTGAATTCAATAAAAATTTCACGTGTTTCTCGAGTTATTCACTCAAAAAACGAAGAAAATTACTTCTGTCCTTGGAGTTTTGTGTCAAACAAATTTGACTGTCTAACTCAGTGTCTGCAAACTTTTTTCCTTTACGGCACAGTGATGAATGGAACCAGTACCACGGCACACCAAGATGCCGCAGATTATCTCCGAAACTCTCTTTTATTTTTAGTTCGCCGAGGAATTTGAAATCCTCGATATGGTATACTTTTTCCGCAGATTATGTCCATAACTCCTTTTTTTTTTAGCTCACTGAGGAATTTAAAATCTAATTTTAACCTAATCTAAGAATTTTAAGTAAAGATTTTGTACCGAATAGGCATTATTTAAAATTGACATTGCTTCTTCCACCGCGGCATACCTGGGACTAGCACAGTTTGGTAGATACTGGTCTAACTGTTCAATCTATCACAGTATGAGATTTTTTTTGCTATGCGACAATTCTTAAAAATGTATTTCTCTGTTTATCATATTAGAGTTAGACAATAGTTTTCGATGTTGTTTAAGTCATTCATATCATCTCATCATAATAACAATTTGACTGGCTTATATCTGACTTATTAATGTTAATTTTAAATTATTAACGAGGCTGCCACCATTTCTAAGTTTATTCTCATTTCGTTTACTTAATTTTACAAATCAAGTCTAGGTCAACTTAAAAAGAAAAGATTAAAATAAACACAATTAGATTGAAAATTTAAGCGTAAATCAATATTATAATTTACTCTTCTGAATCTTAAGTTTGATCTGATCGCTAGAATAGACTTTATAGGCTACAAAAGCAATATAAAACATTTTCCAGTATTTACCATCTTCCTGATATTTGATATTTCAAAAGCTTTATATTTTATTTAAATAAACTATTTCCTGATGAAAACTGTTTTGATATTGATATAAATTGAAATAAAGCGCACAGGAATGTAAAATAGTTTTTCTGCTGCGCATTGCTTTATTTTAACATACGGTATTGATATATTTTTGATGTAAAATTTAAAAAAATAGCTTTTACCTCTGAACAACAAAAAATACAATGCAGTTTAATCATAATTTTATAAACAAGAGCTTTTATATGATAACGTTTTATGTATTTTAAAAATATATATAAATATATCAAATTCTAACACAACTTTATATATAACCGATTATTACTCTTATACATTTGTATGTGGCTAAATTTTACAAATAATTTATTTACGCTTTTGCCCTGTACCTATCACACAAAATAATACTAAAGAAGTGTGGACAAACTTCAATTTCTAATACAAATTTTCTTTATTTTTCTTTTTTAATTGTATTCATTTTATGTATGAAGCATAATATCGACAACGCACAGTTCTTCTGTGAATTTTGTTAGGTTTTAGAAAGAAAAAGAAGCCACTATTGCGTTGAATATTAACTGAGGAGTATCGCCGCATACATGCGGCAGAATGTTGTGTTGTCTAATATTCATTGGCATTCTCATGCTTTTAATTGAATTGTCATTATTTCTTCACAGATGGATAAAAAACATATATATCTATGACTTTTGGCAGTCACATTATTTTTATTATTGGTTACAAATGAGCAAAACAACTTTGTAAAAAGGTGAATATTTGTATCCAGGTCGGTAGCCGTACAAAACCGAGCGTAAAATTAATTTTCGGCGCGATTCCCTTCCTGGAATCAATGTCAGTAGAGCGGGTTATGTTTACAGAAAGAAGCAAAAAAAGATCTTGACCCAAATCGGAAGTAATAGCTTCTTAAAAATTATTGAAAAGTAAAAATGAGTTTGTAAATTTATATTTCTAATTATGCGTTGTAAAATTATAAAAAAAGATTTACCACCTAAAATATTATTCAATATTCTTCCCAGACTGACCAACAAACAAAAAAAAGTGTTTTTATATTTTTGTGTGTATCAATGGTAAAACTAATCAAAATATACAAAAAAGCCTAATTTAGTACAAATTAACTCACCACTCAAAGGGTTAACATAATTATTTTTAATATAACTCTTATAGATGTACAATATTATAACGCATTAATTCTAATGTTTTCTCAAATACTACATGATTCACTCAATTTCTCAATGGCTCATAACCAACGTTCCTTCTAATTTTTATATTGTGTGTGCGGAACATCAACATTTGTGTGCGGTAAATTCTCTGTAAATTAAGCAAATGTACCCAAATATGTAAACAAGTACTCACTGACCTACTGACTGGGCGTTAGATAAATTAAGTCGTAATATCATGGCGCTAAATAAAAAAAAAATAGAAAGCAACGAATTTTATGAAAATTGTATAATATTATAATAATTGCTCGGTACTTCATCCTATTAGAGTCCAGTCATTAACTGAATTTTTCTGTGTGCGGCATGTGCGAAGGATAGAAAAATATGTGCGGCCACATTTTGGAAAGTGTGCGAGTGTGAGCGCGAGAACCTTAGCGGGAACACTGCTCATAGCATAATATACAACACAAAATATGTCTTCAAATTTAAATATATTTTGGCCACAAAACACACTACGGCACTGGCAATAAGGTAGGCATGGGTAAATTCGGTTTGGCGAAGACGCGAGTACTTAATCAAGGAGTTTGCTGTTCAGAAAAGCCTCTAAATAGGCAGCATCAACACTTAATTTAACGAAAATGTCAAAATTGTCGGGAAAACGGAATTAAACCAACGGAATCTTAATTAATTAAATTCTAATGTCGTTACCACAATGCTGGAAACGACTGAAAGCCGATACTAATTGTATGTCTCTCTACAAATCAATAAAACCATATAATTAGAACTTTCTGCTTTCGTAAGAGCGATGTCAAGTGTCACGTGTACCCATCATATTCTTTTTTCTCAGAAATATCGTCGTCGGAATTATTGATTTTGAAGTCTTGGCATAATATTTACACGGTTGAACACTGATGGTACCTCAAAATTCATGCAAGTTATAAATATTGCAAAAGATGGCAATATTGTATTTTTAATATGTATATTGCTTTTTATTATACATTATTCGAGGGATTCGTTTTATTTTTTCAATAAAAACATTTCCTTTGAAAAAAAGTACATTCTGTCAGTAATTTTATGGTTATTATTGCAAACCAATGTTTGTCACACGTACGTACAGAAGTAATATTTTATTTTAGTAAATCTATTATATTTACAATTTTTAATGTTTATAATTTTTTCTTTTATTATCTTAAGAAATGTACAAAGATTTTAAAGGTATAAAAATTCTCGGACTATATCTGTATTGAATGAATAAAATCTTTTTTATACAAATTTTAGCTTTACAAATTTTACTTAATACTTATGTTTCTATTTTTATATTCACATGTCCCGGAAACCAGGACTGCTAAAAGGCATTGCTTTTCCGAGAATTTACTCTCAAGTTGTCTCGACACAGAATCTCTAGTCTGCCTCAAAACATTATGTCAAAAATCAATTATTTTGAAATATGAATACAAAGATGCTAAAACAAGCTCACTCATATTATATTTATTTATTTTGATATTAAAATAAATAATACGTAGTAAGTCAATTATGTTGGCAGTTATTTATTACTGGCAGAAACCTTTGAATAACTCAATGCTTTTTAGCTGTATATATTTCTTATTTCTATAGCAAACCAAAGACTTTTAGGCGTCAAAATTTTTGATCAATTGTTTTTTATGTTTTTGTCTATGGTATTGTTTATGGCTTTGGTACATTGACAGTTCACTTTAAAGCTGATGAAACAATCTTTACGTTCACCGTGACGGTGTTGTGTATTTCAGAAATTCCAAGATAAGAGTCTCATTCCTTATGCACACAAGAAAAGACCTGTTAAAGATTAAACTTCTCTCTGGTATTTGATTGTTGGTTAAATTAATTAATCTTCACGGACGTAAGAAAACACTGCTTGAAGCGTGATATTATCACATAACATATAACGCAAAATACCCATTAAATTGTTAATTAGTATGTTATCAAACATAATCAAGACAGTTATATTTAGAATCAATGTTTGCTGATATCTGATATTGCATCAATGAGCTGTATGAGATGATTATCTTTCAATCTGAGATCAGAGCCGGCGCCACCATTAAGGCGAAATAGGCAACCACCAAGAGCGTAAACCATTAGAGGGCGGATAAATGGAGTATTAAAATTATTGTTATATACTCTAATAATCTATATATATAACAATTAATGTCTGTTTATTTCTTTGTCTCTTATGCATTCCTATACCACTCATCCAATTGCAATAAAACGTCGATGAGTTGTTGTACGGATGCTCGCAAAGGTTTCTGAATAAGTACAGCCAGCGGTAGGCTTCCAATACGCTAATTTGTTTGTCTGTCCCGTATTCTTAGGTGAGGGGCTTCCAATACCTTAACAAGTTACTCGCTATATATCAAAGCAATCATCGAAGTTCTGGGGAAATAGTGAGTTTTTTTATCACTCCGATGGAATTATATGCAATACTTAAATGAGCAATCGATCTTAACTTAAAACACAAACACTTTATTTATTTAATTGGCATTGGAACGCATGCCGGGTACTCGCTAGTAATAAATAAAAGTTTAATTTATTTTGATGTTTGTGTTTGTTTGTTGAAATTATATTTTTTTTTGTATGATTCGAAAAAGAAAGATGGAGCAACTGAGTAACAAAAAGTTTACCTAGAAATACTTTTGTTGATATACCTTCAATATGGTTACCTATATAAATATTTAGTATATAAAATATATTTCTAATGATTACAAATTGTTTATTTTTCATTATTTCGAAATAATAATGGGATGATTTGTCAAAAAGAGGACGCGCCAATAACCGTTGCCTAGGGTGCCTAATAGCCTCACGCCGACACTGCTTGAGGTACACCAGTAGGTTGCAGTTTGGTTGAACGAACTTTATTTGCTTATTTCACAGATCACGTATTGATTGCAATACCGGACGAATGCTTATCAGAATGTTTACCAGTATTTCGTATTAACACCGGTTTCAAAAATATCAATATCAGTATTGCAAAAAAGTTTAAATAAACTAAAAAAATACAACTAATCACATTCGGTAATTCAATATTTCATACGAAATGCTGTCATATATATTATATATATCATAATCATAAAATAAAAATAATAAAACATTTTTAGTACTTTTTCCACATAAAATTTATTAGATCAGGACCGGTTTCGCTCATGATGAGCATTGTCAACTGTTAAGAAAAACAATAAAACAGTGATATTTTTACAAAAGTTAAGTGATAAAAACAAGGTATGACAAATAATTCGTATTAAAACCTAGCAAAAGAATTGATTGTAATAGTTTTCATTGCTAAGTGGTCTTCAACTTTTTATTTATAGTTTACTTTCCTTGTATTTTGCTTCAATTCTTTTGCTAGGTTGTAATACCAATTGTTTGCCATACCTTGTTTTTATCACTTAACTTTTGTATAAATATCACTGTTTTATTGTTTTTCTTATCAGTTGACAATGCTCATCATGAGCGAAACCGGTCCTGATCTAATAAATTTTATGTGGAAAAAGTACTAAAAATGTTTTATTATTTTTATTATAATGCCATTCCACCAAGTATTGACAGTGAACACCTTAAAAGTGATATATCATAATCATTTACAGGTGATTTTCATAAATATTTTCTTTGTACATTTCCGCTCCCAACTTAGAGCATATGACCTCATAATAGAGGTATCTCAACAGTTTTTTTTCTACGAGAACTGTTTATTACTCAATCGTCCAACTTCTCTTTTTTAAATAGAGTAGTAGGGATAGAAGGATAGGACTAAGTGGTTTACTTATTGCTTTTGCCACGCTCAGTTTTTAAATTATCAAATGCGTGGGAAGGGATTTTTAAACATCACAAACACCCATGTCTTCTAACAGAAATCGATAAATTGATCTCAAAAATGCGACTTGAACCCTTGAGATCCGGGACGGAACCCAACAACGCTAACAGCCGCGCCATAGAATCCGACTTGCAGTTTCTTAAAATTATACTTTATCATTGAAAGTAAACTCTGGCAGCCGATTATTAAGAGTAAAAGTCAATTTAATTCTGTATGTAGTAAAAGATTTCCAAATCCCAATTGAAGTTAATATGGTTAATATGAAAAATGATCTCATAACCAAATCGCATACAGTCTATCACATTTAGTGTCAGTATTATTTGGTCCAGTATGCATAAACACATAAATAGCGTAATACGAAGGCGTATCTACATATACGCTTTAATACTTTTAGATACAGGAGTTAGTAGTAGCAATATCTCAAATTTATAGAACACTCTCGTTAAATTGCTTTTAAACACTCTCTGTGTTGTAAAAATATTGCAAGAAAAAACACATTAAACACGATTATCCGTGTGTTGGAAAATATTGTGTATTCACAAAGGTATAAGTATTTTGGAGTAATCTTACACTTAAGTGATCGTTTTATGTATCAAAACCCATTTGCGAGAAAGATTTTCTCCGAAATTGCTTTACGGCACGGAAACGTGGCAAAACACTACACGGTGACACTAAAATTACACTAAATTTTTTGCTAGTTATGAAATGTGTCTGAAAATGAAAGGTGATTTTTAAAAGTTTATTACTTAAAAGCATTGTATTCTTATTTTAAGTTGATAACACTATATCTTTGCATATTAATACATTAATACATTTAAGCTTTAAACCTTCACGTACATAGTGAAATTTTAATTAAATAAGATTAAAAGTGTGATGTTAACAACTTATCTTTGGAGAATACAAGTTATTTTTAAAACATTTTATATTTTGACACAGCCCCTATAATATTTCAACTATTAACATGCCACTATCACTACAAACATCAACATATTTTTCCCAACATATAGTTATAAAAAAAATCTCTTTTAGTTGATGGGTAAATTCAGCATTTTCCGGCGGATGTCTTGATTTTTAAAAGTTTTTTACGTAAAAGCATTATGTTTGTTTCAAGGTAAATGATCTTTTTGTGGTTAGCCATATCTTTGCATATTAATACTTTTGTGTTTTAAATAACCTTCGCGTGAATAGCTATGTTTTAATTATGTTAAATAAAATTTTAAGTGTGATTTAGTTAACAAATTATCTTTGGAGAATACAAGCTATTTTTAAAACACTTTGTGTTTTTGACACAATCCCTATAATATTGCAACCATAACCATCGCGCCATCACTACACACATCTACATACTTTTCCCAATATACACTAATAACAAAATTTCTTTTAGTTATAAAATGCAATAATATGCAATATGTAATAGATTGAGCATTTCATTGTCAAAAAATATTTGCAATTGTCAAAAACAATCAGCTGAATAATCATATCGGTTACATGGGTAAATGTTATAATACTGAAATATTTAACAGAATTATGTACACGTAGAAAGTTTCCAACTGGACATTTCTCGAATTAACTTGTACCAAGACGCAAAATTAAAGAGGTGCTCTTACTCAACATTATTATTGTATTTATTTTTTTAACGTAACTTTTTACAGAATTTTGGTAAATAATTTGATTTTTATATGGCAGATTTTTAATGTTCATTCGCTACACGCATAAGAGGGATAATTGGAATATATTTTGTTTTACTTAATAAAGTTCTACTTAATGATATTGCGTTAATTTTTACAGTCTGACTCAAAATAACCCCTTTCTAACTCATTCTTTTGATTGGTCGAATGAATCATGAAATATCATTTACATCAACAGAAATCGTAGGTGCGATTATTTCATTTAAGTAATACCATCAATGTAATGTCGGGTTTTATAGGGCCACAGTTAGCGTTGTAGGCTTCCGTGCCAGACAGAAATTTTGTTTGTGATGTCCCTCCCACCATTTCCGATTTTTTGTCACTGGACGTAGAGAGAGATCGATTAGCTAACCGCTAGTTAGCCGCCTGTCCTGGCCTTTCCCTCTGTCTCTACTAATCTCTTTGAAAAACGAGAGGTCGAGCGACTGAGTAACAAACACTTCTTGTAGAAACAAAAACCTTTTGAGATACCTCGTGGACATGGATAAAAAAAAGTAATACCAACCGTAAAAACCAAATGCACTATATTAGACCTGCTTATTTAGTTTGTATTATGAATCCTGACATATTGACAAATAATTGATAAATTAACAGTCCAAAAGTAATAATTTAAAAAAATATTTTTTATAAAATGACTTTCGCCCACCTTATTTATATATTTTGAATATATTTCCCTTGGTGTCTCTGCCTTATGCGACCACGCGGGTAGTTATTAATGCAAGACGTGATTATTTCCCACTACCCTGCTGGTGTTATCCATACCCTTAAATTTCTAGTGCGTTTGTTTATTAAGGGATATATACAATATCTCTACTTAGTTGGTATAGATTTAGACGTAGAATAATTCTCCAATGAAACAATGCACATATCCCACTTAGTTACTTCACAATTGTTGACAAAGCAATTTTAATTGTGTACAATAATATGTATACTATAAAATTATGAATAACAGTCAGGATAATTAATCATAAAAGTTTATAAAATTATTTATTTTGTACTCTGCAAATGTAAAACTCAATATTACTCTTTTAAATATTCAAAATATCATTAAAATCGTCTTCTTTCTAACAAAAGTTGTTTATTAATAGATTGATAGTTTTGAATAAACAGAAAATTAAAAATATCAGCTTTTAGAATAAACTTTCTAGCATCGATGATTTATGTTACTACTGAAATAAAATAAACTAAAATTTTTATTAAAAAAAAACATTTTCCAAATAAATAATCAGTGGTTAGTGTAAATATTTTAGGGCTGAGTCAAATCTTCTTTTCATGGAAATAAAGATAATGCTATATTAATTGAAACGAAAGATAGGATAAATAACTTTAAACAACTTAGTAACAATTGAGGGCTCTGGAAACAGCGACGTCAGTCTCCATGATTTCTCTTAAATGATTAATATATAATATGTCATCGTGTATAGCTGGTCATTCCTCATATACAATTTAAGTTTTTCAATCAAAAGCTCGAACGTATACTTTTTGAACAGTCAAAATCGAGTAAAACACGGGAGCTATTAAGCGGTTTTCACAAAATAATGTTTATTTTAATGTATAACTAGTAAAAATATTTTACATTTAGTACTTTTTTCAGAAGCTTTTATATATTACACAAAAAAATGTGTTTATTGATTTACCAACATTATAGGATTATGAAAAATGCCGCCTATTTTTCCTGAGCCCTCAATTGTAATCTAATAAAATATATTTGCTGTTATTGAAATATTATATTTTATTGACGCAGTTTTCAATTTCAATTCAAGATATTATTGGAAATACATTTTTAATAGTTGTTTTATTGCTAAGCAATTAAAAAAAACATTTTTTTAGGCTACCTTATTTTATAACCCAACAAAAAGAGTATAATTTAAGATTTCGACTAAGGGTGCTTGGTGGAATTTCAATATTAAATTTGAATCGTTCAAACTATGTACATTCTCACAAATTTTGTCACTAACGACCCGGGTTTCGCCTTTCGGCGTCTTCAGGCGTTCAAGTGCATGGATGAACTTGAACTGAACTTGGCGTCAGTTCAGGTTCATCCGTGCACTTGAACGCCTGAAGATGCCGAAAGGCGAAACCCGGGTCGTTTGTGACAAAATCTGTGAGAATGTACATAGTTTGAACGATTCAAATTTAAAAAGAATATAGTTTCTCTTTTTTTTTGTCAGAATTTGAAAATATCGTTTATACTTTTACGTCCTACTTAAAGGCAATACAAAATAAGCTAAATTTTCGGGAAATACTGTGTGCTGTGTTTTTTGAAACATCTGTAAGTAATTTGAACTAATAATTCAATTCGAATTTGTTACTCTGTCTTGTAGAAAAACATTCATATAAATAAATCTTTCCGGTGGTTCAGTATTTTTGTAGCATCCGGTAGGTTTATTGCGGTAAAATCATTGGGCGAACATTTTTTTCATAAGTTTACCCACTTTCCCCTTTGGCAATGGACCGCGAGGAACAGAACGAGATAGAAATCTTCTCGGTTAAATTCTTTCAGCGGTTTATCTGATGGAAGATTTGAGATCTTGATTCTTTTTTTTAATATGCCCGCCGCTGTCGAAAGTTTGGTCCGCGGGTGGAGTTTGGTTGACACCTTTTAAGGTTGAGGAAAAAGCTTCAGTTTATACGGCAAATGTAACTATTGTTGAAAACAATTGGTTGATGATTTTTACAAAAAAACTTTTAATTAATACACTCAAACTCGGGTAAATTTTGAAAACATTTCCTTTGATCAATTTTTACTTTCTACACCGTTCCACCAATCGTTTACTAAGATAAGATTCCGGCTGTGTAGGGATTGCAATATCGGAATTTCTATACTCTTTTTTGATATCAAAATACTGGTATTTTGGTGAAACAGATTAACCAAAACCGAGTTTTAAATGTGTAGCGACTATCACAATTTGTAAATAAAATTGTTCGCCGATGAATTGATCTATTTTTAGTCTGCGACACTTTTTGACAAGAGTTTGTGACACTTTTTAATAGTGTATTATTTTTTTAAGAAACCGTAAGTAATTTGTGAATATTACACGTTTATAATTATATATTTTTTTAATGATGGTATTTTATGTGAAATATAAAACATACCGATTTTGATTTATTCCCTCGGTAAGAAGATCTCGATAAATCTTTTTTTTTTTGATAAACCGGTATTAATATTTTCAATTTTTAATAATTACAATATTGACAGATCTCTCAAAACCTTACTATTTGAAACAGTAAACATTTAATATGTACAGCTTTTTGTATTCAAGTTGGTTGTTGGTTATTCCACCATCACCCGTTATTTGTATGCAGCCGCTGTTTAACGGCCGCTTTGCATAACGCAATACGACCAAGAAAAAAAACAAATACACTTCTAATAATTGTACCTCAATACAGAACTACACGAGACCTATGTTTTAACCATGCACTGCTGTGCTTAAAAATTTAAATATAAATAAAAATCATGTTGTTTGATTGGAGTTAGTAAAACATGCTTACTTAAAATTTAATTGATTCAAAGCTCTGATTTTGAGATTTGGCCGTTTGTCTTTTAATACCATCAATTGTGAGCACATCACAATATGCAATTAATCTGATTTTTTAGAGTGGACAGTAAGGATTAACTTAAACAACTAAAAAGTTTTCATGTTAACAACACACTTTTATTGTTTCTTTAAAATAACAAATGTTAGGTATCGCTAAATAAACTGCCAATATTTATTTACCTCGCGCTCTTTTTCTTCTCTGCAGTTTTCAAACAGACAAAGCTCTCTGTCAATTTACCAATAAAAACAATAAACACAATGAAAATACTCCCCAGCATCACAGCTCAATTATATACATCGACCACTTTGTATTGCTTTGTAAAAGAACGCTTATAAATTTCATAAATTTAATTTATTTTGATTCAATGCCTTTAGTATTTTCTTCAATTACTGATATCATACAAGATAAAAATACTTAGATTAAACTATAAGGCTGTTTACTGTCAATACTTAATGGGAAGGCATTTATATTAAGAAAAAACAAAATATTCTTTTATACTTAGTTTCCATTTTTATTTATCAAGATCACAACCGGTTTTTCTCATGGCGAGCATTGTCAACTGGTAAAAAATTAAACATAACAGTGCAATTTGTTTTTGTATAAATAGCACTGTTAGATATTATTTCTTATCAGTTGACAATGCTCATCATGAGCGAAACTGGTCCTGATCTTGATAAATAAATTGGAAATTAAGTACAAAGGAATATTGTGTTTTTTTCTTATTATAAACTTATATTTAGTTATTCCATGTGCGCTCCCAATGTGAAGCATATGTATGTCCTACTAATGAAGAAATCTCAATAGAAGTTTTTCTACGACAACTGCTTTTTACTCAGTTGTTCAGCTTCTCTTTTTTTTTTGAAGATGGTAGGAATATAAATGATACAGCTAGGAAATTACTACTGGTGAGCTAATCGCTCTTGCTTCGCCGCGTCATTTAGGATTGAAAAGGCAGAGTGAGGTCATTTTAAGACAACACAAACATCCATGACTTTAAATTATAATTATTAGATGAAATTAAGTGAGTTTCTCATTAGTCTACGGTTGTGGTCGAATTGTTAAGAAATTAGCTCTATGGATTTGATAAGTCCAAGCTCAAGTTCCAATAAAGTCAACGTCAAATCTTAATTTGAGATTTAAGATAAACTAAATCAGTGATCGCCAAACGGTCGCTCGCTCGCTACCGGTAGCTCGCCGAGGCTTTTTCGGTAGCTCGCGTAGGATATTTCATCATATTTTTATAAATAAATTTAAATTCGCCTATAAACTTTTATTATTGAACTCCGAAAAAAATAAAAAAATGAAGGTATTGTTTTGTTCTTTCTACTTATGTGAACCACCATTTTCTTCTATGAAGGTGGTTAAAAGTGAATATAGACACAGACTCACAGATGTACATTTTGTTAATTGCATTTGAATGAAAGTCACAAGGTTTTCACCGAGAATTGAAAAAAAATTGGATGAAAGTGAATGCCATTCTTTTTACGAATTATTTTTACTCGTTATTTTATATTTATTTTTACTCACACTTATTTTTCAATTATTATTTTGTTTAGAAATAAATAATTGATGTTTTATTAGAAAATCTGATGTTCTAATTTATTTTAAGTAATAAAATAATATTATGTATGGTACGATAAGAAGGAATATGTATAGGTAGCTCACCAGACAATTTCTGAAAGTAGCTTATATCCTTATAGAGTTTGGAGACCACTGAACTAAATATTTGCTATGTAACTTCTCCATAAGTTGATATTAAGTGATTTATAAAAAAATAGTCATCGAGTTTATCTCGTATGATCTTTCAAATTCAAAATATTTGACGCATTACATAGCTGTAATGGCAAACATAGTCTTTCAAATTAAAGTAATATTAGTTTGAATATTGACAATGCACTGAATGATATTGATTTGGTAATTTGCTAGGCCAAGTGCCCCCTTTTAAACGCATGTATTCTGACAGTGCTGCTTTACGGTTGCGAGTCATGGCACATTGCAAAATTACAGAGTAACCGTATACTATGCTTCTAAAACAGATGCCTGCGTCGAATACTGGGAGTGCGGTGGTTTGACTCTTCCAGAAACACAGAGATTGGGAAACGGACTGAACAGCCGTCAATTATGTTCAAAATAAAAAAGCGACGATGGACCCGGTTTGTGCTGAGGATGCCACATGAAGTCCACTAAATTCTGCTTGCCTCTTCTACCAACTGGATGGATTCCGTCGTCGTGGAAGGCCGCTGATGACCATCTATATGATGTACTAGGCGGAGCTACGAGACGCTGGAGAGACATGGGAGGAAGCAAGAAGACTGGCAGGGGACAGATATCTTGGAGGAATCACGTGGTGGCCATATGCTCCGACTAGGGAGCGGATGTGGAAAAAAAATACTAGGCACTACCTGTGATTTTAAATACAATTGTAATCGTTTATTGCTTTATAAAATTTCGAGATCCATTTTTACAAAAATGAAAGCACTCAGATGTTGAGAAGAAATTTATTTTGTACGAATCCGATATGAGATTATATGCACGTTGGTTGTCTGATGACACTATCAAGCTGAACTATCAATATAAATAAAAATGATGCTTATGATACAACGAAAGTTTCCTTTACTTCCTGGCATAGTCTAACCCTTGGAAAGGAAGAAAATATTTATAAAAAAAAACTTGCACAGAAATTATTTGTCGATCAAACAGGAAACCGTATTGCCGGACCGGAAACTCGCTAGCGACATCTTACAAAACAATTTTCTGTAGGCCAAAAAGACGATCTGTACAAATATATTCTTCCTGCCGAGTAATTCATGGCATCGGTTAGGGGAAACGTTTTATGTATCGAATTTTATTACTATTATAACATATTTACAAGTATATTTCTTGATTATTTTTTTTGCGTACTTAGTTCGATGAACCCAAAAGCAACGATAACCTGAAATGTATGCCGTGTGAAGATTAGTTCATTAAATAAAAACAAGTTAAAAGATTTAACTAAGATTAGTCGTCTTTCGTGCCGATTCTCACGGGTTCGAGTTCCAGTACGAACAATATTTTTTTCAATATGGATTTCAATAATGTCTGAAAAATTCCTGATACCCTCCTAATCTTAAAATAACGGGACGTAGCGAATAATTGACCACTAGTCTTGCACTAGCTCTATTATTCAATTATTACTGCTTTTTAGAAAAAAAAAAGTTGAGCGAAGATTAACACGCACCTCTCGTAGAAAAAAACTTCTGTTGAGATATGTTAATTAGGGCGTCATATGCAACACATTGCTCGCGGATATCCCAATCACAGTAAAAAAAACATAATGTACACTCACTGAGTGAAACTAGTTTTTAACATTTACTAAAAGGATATTTACATTCTCAAATTAAGCATAGTAAAACTTTCAAATAACAGAATAATACTAATTAGGAAGGAGTTCTTTAGGAATTTAATTATGTTGTAATAATAAAAATATGCACATTCTTTCTTCGTTTCTCAATATTTTAATGGAAGACTTACGTTGTATGTTTTTGTATATTCTAATACAAAATTTAAACCTATTGAATTGTGGAATAAATGCACCCAATCACTTCGAGTAAATTCTAAATACCGGTAATTTTAGTAAAATAATTAAAATGCTGTGCAGCTGTATGAATCAGCGACCAGAGTTGCAAACGTTAATAATACAAACAGGGTGGCATAACGACTTGATTTCAAATGCTAGACGTATGACATGATTAGCATGTGAAGAATTGAGTTTTGACTCTTGAATTTAACATAAATAACTCATTCGCATCGAAGCATTTTTGAGAAATTTTGCAAAAAATATGTATTTTTGAAAAAAGGGTATAACTTAAAAACTATTTGTCATTTATAAAAATAATTTGGACACCAGTTGTGCAACACTTTGTTGCATAATACTTTGAATATTTTAGCCTGCTTTAATAAGCGATACTTAACTTTTGTATTTTTTAATATAGAAAATCGGGTATTTGACATAGCATTATATATTTCATCGAAAACGTAATAAATAACAAGCCAAATATACATTTTCTCCCGTTTATTTTATTTCAAAACAAAATTAGATAACATAAAAGTTTATTTTTAACCAAAAATTGCTAATATTTTGGTGGCCTATTTATATTTTAACTGTCTGCTGATTTTTCATCGCCGAAATCACCGAATAAAAAAAATATTTGTGCATATACTTTAATATTTTATTTTTTAAATGATGCATCAAACATTTGTTACGCCATCTCCGTAGAGAATCTAAAATATTTGTCGCATTGGATGTATATATTTCAACGCGTCAGTCAGACCGGCGAAAAGACTCGTATACGAGTTATACGTAACCAATGTTAATTAACAGGATGAAGTCAACATTTTTTCATTTTTGTTTTCCATTATATCTGAAATTACAAAACCATTTTAACAAAACACTTAAAACGGTTCCATCAATAATGTATTATTGAATTAAAACATATAATAACAGTGTATTTTAAATTAATTAATTAAATTATTATTGTTTGAAGCTCAAGATCGTTGGAGTTATTTTGGCGTAAATTTTACGTCGCGGCAATCTCTACCAGAATATGACCGCTGACTCTTACAGCCCCCTCCAGGTAAATTCGACAAGGTCCCGCGAATAGGGCAATCTATGAAATAATATGAGATTAAATTCGAAGCACGTCTGCAAAACTCACGAAAACATATCACGAAATAGCTTGGAGGGAGTATTCATCCAAGACTGGTCATTACAGAATAAACTAGATATGTTATGAGAGGCATATCAGCACTTCTAAAATATTGTATTATATATTTTAGAGCACCCCAGTATATGAAAGAAAACAACGTAGCAATTCAGTTAGGTTCTTAAAAATGTACTATTTTGCTTTTGAAGCTGTAGTACTACAGATTGCACGAATACCGGTATAGAAAATAAATTTTAAATAAAGCAAAAAACGTAGCCAATTAAGATCACAAAAATACCAGACAAGTAAATTGAAACCGTAATCTCTATTTCTATCAACAATTATTATCTCTATTTTGAATATGCACTGCGATCGTGTTAATGTTGGTTATTTAAATATAATATAATGCTTGTTTACTCCATTTTTCATTTTTTTTTATCCATGTCCGCTCTCAATGTGTAGCTTATGACCTTCTAATGAAGTTGTTTTAACAGATTTTTTCTACAAGAACTGCTTGTTACTTACTTGTTTAACCTTTTTTTTTCAAAGAAAGTGGGGATAGAAGGATATTACTAGGACAGACATAGTGGTTAGCTACTCGTCACGCCAGTTTTTAAGGGAGCCGGTAAATTGCTTGATTATTTAAACGACTTTTTCTACGAATTTCATTTTTATCTTGTGCGACACTTGCTTAGAGAGTGAAATATAAAAATAATTTTCGTAAGTATTTATTTTAACCGTGTTCGCTCCAAATGCGGAACATATGATCTTTTAATGGAGTTTATCTCAACAGAAGTGTTTCTACGAGAACTGCTTATTAATTAGTTACTCAAACTGTTTCTATATATTTCTAGAAAACATAGAAGACTAGGGCTAAGACAGAACAAACGGAAACAAAATGATTATCTTGTTATTCGAGCAATTTACATTCCAGCAATTTACCGGGAACCAGTTTTTTAGGTAAGGATAGGTGGGAGAGAATTCAAGACATCACATACATCCACGCCTTCGGATAGAAAACCATAGATCAATTAAAAAATCAAACTATAAAAACTGTCTGTACTGGGATTTGAACTCGTATCTTCTGTGTTCTAAGTCAACGACGTTGACACTCAAACACGCAGCCGTATCTTAATAATCTTTTATCAAGTAAAGTTCAATTAAATTAATCAAAATATTATAGATCTTTCAAATTGAATCATTTTATTTTTTTATTTATTATTCTTGGTTTAATGTTCATATTTATTTATTCAGCTTATTATTTGAAACGTGTTCTTTTAATATATTTATTATATAAATCATTGGCAAGCGCTGTGTTATAAAGGAAAAGCCAAAGTAGTTCGTTTATTTATTAAATTGATCGAAAAAGGTTGGATTACTAAATATTAACTATATCAATTACGTATGAGATCTTTGTATGATTATAAAAGGTCTGCGGCTTAAAATAGTTTTGTATGGCTAATATTTATTCCACTGTGTGTGGTTTTCCTTTTTACCGCACAGCAAACTGTGTAATATCTAATTTACTGTCCCTACAATTTGGCAAGAATCAAACCTTCTTTCAACAATCGTTCTATTGTCCTTCTTTTATTATTTTTCGCTTCACATAAATATAAAATATACGTTTGTCAAGATAATTTATTTTTCAACGCTTAAATGCATCCTGTTAAACCAGGAAATCTTTCAATAAAATCTTTATATTGCTTTTATTTTCACATAACTTCAACACATCTGAATTTTTTTTCTAGCTCGTCTAATCCAATTCGTTTCGTATTAGAAACTTTGGATCCCGAGTAAACATTTTCATAAATTAATATTTATGATAACAATTTTATAATACCTTCATATGCATTTCTTTTCATAAAAATCAAATGTAAATAAAGCAATAATCACAATCCTATTCTAAATAATTATGTTATCATTTATCACTTTTAGGGTGTTCACTGTCAAAGCTTGGTGGAAAGGCATTATGTTTAGAAAAACACAATATTTCCTTTAACATATTTTCACTTTTGTTTACCAAGATCAGGGCTGGTTTCGCTCATGGCGAGCATTATCAACTGATAGGAAATATAATTTATCAGTGCAATTTATACAAAACAAACATTTAGAGGTGTAAAACGTTTTAATTTGAGTTAGTTTAGGTTTAAAGTAACTTATTTATAATTGGTATTCATGGTCGGTAGAAAACCATTTTCTCAATAGATTATAGAAAAAAATAGTATCTTAATAGCAGCGGTGGACTGCCAATACGTCAATAAGGAGCTCGCTTAATCTCAAGGCAATTCTCTGAGTTCTGGGAGAAGGAGTGATTTTTTTATCACTCCTATGCAATTATATGCAATACTTAAATAAGCAATCAATTTTTACTTAATACACTTATAATTTGTAAAAAGATGCAATTTACCGTAAAATTATCAATTTTAATGGCAAAAAATGTATAACTGTGTATATTGAAGTTGTCGTAGATAATATTGTATCAGAAATTATAGTTTTATACTAATTTGATCTGAGAATATTGTTTTTTTCTTTAATTAACAACGACTCACCGGCCTGGGTAAAATTTAACAAAGGGCTCGTGTGAACCTCTCTGAGTCCACCCATGCTTAATAGTAAATATTGTCAACAAAAACACTTTGCAGAACTCTCAACTTTGAAATAGAACTTTGTTAGAGGAATATATATTATTAGTCAATCGAATGACGTCTCTGATAATATATAAGAAAATACTTTTGCAACGGCTTTTGATCAAAAATATACATTTTTAACATGACTTGAATGCTTAATAAAATAATTATCAGTTTGGACATATTATAATGTTGCCAACATTTCTTTTCCTTTGCTTCAACCTGACGCCAAAAAGAAAATTTAAGCAATTCATATCGCAGGCTTAAAATACGTTTTCGTTATTTATTTTTCACATTTTTGATTGTAGATCAAAACTGCAAAGAAAATACACAGCTCAAAACGTCGACTGGAAAAGTATAAATTCAGATACAAAAGCGAGAGCGCTGAGACAAATAAGCTGGGCACTTATTCGTTGCCTTTTGATGGTCGGGCAACCTGAATCACGAAATCTCCTTTGAAAACGAGATAAATGGCAATAAACATAAAGGGATCCTTCCGAGGAACAAATAAAATTGAAAAATGTCTTAGCGATATAGGAATGGGCGTAATTTGTAACGCCATTCAGTTCCTCAGTGACGTAAATCGGACAACTTAAAACGTGAGGAAAAGGAAAAAAGTTCTGCAACGGAAAGTATTTTTTTGCGTTATCCATATAAAGAATATTTTTTTAAAACATTTCCAATATGTAGAGTAAAATACTGCGTATAATCTTGCATTAGAATAAATAATAAATACTTGCAAATGGAATAATAGTGGAGGTATAAAAAAACGTACTTTTAATAACTAAGCTATCAAAATTAATTTAATAAACTTCCACAAACCACCGAATTTATCAAAGAATCATTACCTGTTTGTTTTGCTTTAAAAAAACTATACTTGAATGCTTAAAAAATGATAATAAGTTTAAGATTTCGACTGAAGGTGCTTGGTGGAATTTCAATATAAAATTTGAATCGTTTAAACTATGTACATTCTCACAGATTTTGTCACTAACGACCCGGGGTTTGCTTTTCAGCATATTCAGGCGCTCAAGTGCACGGATGAACTTGAACTGACGCTTAGTAAATGAATGTTTCGTGTTTATATAAGAAATAAATGTATCATTGAGTTTAAAGCCATTGCTGGCGAAAAGGATAAGCTCATGGGAATGCCCACAGATCTGAGTAGTAAGTAGTTTTAAGAATTATATTTATTTGTTTGTCGGCAAAGGTTTTATGATAATATTTATATAGGGTATAGAAGTGGGGACCCCGGCATGTTTTATATTTCATTTAAAATCGGAAGGCTGTTCAATTGCGCTCTTCCACCAAGCACCTTCCAAATTCCACCAAGCACCTTTAGTCGAAATCTTAAATTATATCATTAGGAGGATTCACCGATCTTATTTAAATGGGAATATAAAAAAGCCGAGGTATTAGCATCTTTTTTAATTTAAATGAATTCAAAGCTACGGCTATTTATGTTATTTTTATTATATACAATATTATTTACGTAACTATTCTTAAAAACGATAATTATGGTATGGTAAAGTAAGGTTTTATGATAATATTTATATAGGGTATAAAAGTGGAGATTCCGGCATGTTTAATATTTCATTTAAAATCGGAAGGCTATACAATTGTGCTCTCTTTATTTCAAAAATTTCCTGGAAAAAGAGCTTATGACCGTCCGTATTTGGGTGTCACAATTTTATCCCTTGTTCCTGATTGAACACGTGTCCTTCCGGAATTATGTGATAAGCAAAAGTAGACGTGTCTTTTTTCAATCTAAAGGCTGCCATATGTTCTGATAATAAGTTGGTAATGGTCGCGTAATATGGCGCAACGGTTAGCGTCGTTGATTTCCATACCGGATCTCACACGTTTTAGTCCTAGTACGAACAACATTTTTCGATCAATTAAGTGATCTGTGTTCAAAGGTATGGGTGCTTGTAATGTCTTAAAATTCCCTTCCATATTTTTGATCTTTCAATAACTGAACGTAGCGAGAACGATTATTTTACCACTAGTCCTGTCGTAGCCTTATCTTTCTATTTCTACTTATCTATTTGGAAAAAAAAGACTTTTTCGAAAATTGTTACCGTAATGTTAATCACATTTACAACCCGTGAGAAAAGACAAAGCGTTGGGAGACCGCGATTTAGCTGCACAAATTAGGTGTCACAGGATCTGCAAGTGCTGATAGTCAGCGACTGGCGTAGGAGTGTGGAGGATCGAGTGGATTGGAGGAGATTAATTGCGGCATCCAAGATTCACCCCGGAATGTAGCGCCAAGAAGAAGAAGAATGCTTATTGTACAATTGTTTTGAAGTTAAAAATCAATCTTAATTAACTACGTTACACGAAACTCTTGGTCTAATAAATATTCAACAGTTGTCCTGATTGAGTGACCCCTTAATTTAAACGAGAAAAAAATAACAGTATTTAACTTTTAATAATAAGGGATCGATTATTCAATGGGATAAGCTCCATAAACATGTATCATGAAAAGGATATCTTTCCCAATCAAATATTAATTATACAATCGAATTAACGCACGCGTGATAAAATTCAAGCCTTTACTTTTTCGATTAATAATGTCACAGAATCAAATTTAAAAAACCCACGTTCTCCTTTATTAAAATACCTAACTTCTCGTGACACCCTTTTAACCTTATTTCAGCATGTAGCGCATTTTTACGATTTACACGTGTGCACGTATCGGGACACTACTTCGCCGTTTCATTAACGACTGTTCGAGCTTTTTAATGAAGAACATACGAAAGTTGTGACAAAGCTCTTGTGAAACTTTCTTCCATAACTTTTGTAGTTTTTATAGAAACAAAAGCTGTAACTTTTTTAATAGAAGAACTTAGTGGCTTCAAACCAATAGTTTTAATTTTAATTTTGAATTAATTTCTAAAAAGAGTAAACTACCAAAAGCCAAACGACTGCCTTTTCAGTATGATTTTTTTTTCTTTCGAACATTTACATATGAATTTATATGATTAAAAGATAATCTGATAGAAAAGAAAAACTTTTTGCACTGTACTTTCTTACGCGTTTTTTATATTTAAACAATTTAAATATTAAAATTCTATCAAGCACCATCAGTCAACACCCAAAATCATATCATTATTGGCTACCACATCAAGATTGTCTTCCTTATCTTGACACTATATGAATATAATTTTAAATGCAAATTTGAAGTAATTTGTTTTATGGTCTGCCCATAATAATAGAAGATGAAATATTTTCCATCAAATGAGAGATTCAACCAATCTTTTAAATCACTCTCCAACTTAATATTTAAGACATTTTTAAAAAATCGATCACATGGTAGATATTTTTGCGTTGACAGCAATGTGATAGATATATCGCTACTATAAAGCAACAGGGAGATAAAGTGAAAAAAATCGATTTTAAGATCGGTATTCTAATCGATTGCTGAGAGGTAAGCCTTTCAAATGAAATATTTTAAAAGATAATGCTTCATTTACAAGAAAAATCTTACATTTACAATAATTGATATTGCTTTGTTATTTCAAAGCATCAGTGAGATAAGTTAAATAACTAAATACATACAATAGCATACAAAAAAAACTTACGATTACTTTTTATCATAAACCGTAAAAGAAACTAAACAAAACTTGCTATATAAAAAATATATCACACACCTTATTCTTATGATGTTCACTGTCAATACTTGGTGGAAAGACATTATATAAATAAAAACACTTCTTCACTTCTTTGTACTTTATTCAACTTTATTTAATAGGTCAGGACCAGTTTCGCTCATTGCGAGCATTGTCAACTGATAAGAAAAACATATAAACAGTGCTATTTATACAAAATTAAATTAAAATAAATGGTGTAAACAACAATGAAAAGAATTAACAAATGACAGAATAAGTGACTACAATTACACAAAATTAAAATGCTTAACCCCTATAACATACAATTTAAAAATCAATGTGGTGGTGAATGATGGCATTTATAAACACAATTAAAATTTGGGAAATTTTTAACAAAGTGAAATTCTACATTATAATTAGCGAAACCGGTCCTGACCTATTAAATATAGTGGAATAAAGTACAAAGGAATTTTGTGTTTTTTAAACACATACCTTAATGATTTTTAATTATCTAGAAACTTGTATTTTTGACTTATCCGACTGTTGTTTTTGTTAGCAATATATCAATTGACTGTTTTCCAAAACAACCATACTGCATTTTAAAACTTCACGGTATAAATACAGCGTTTTTTACCACTGTAGAAACTTAGATCGGTTCACTAAATCCTATAACGGTGCACAAACGTTTCAGTGCCCCCACGCTCGAGTCGGTATATAAATACACCCCCCCGATTCGATCGAGTTCATTTATATTGGTGGGGTATGGGGTGGTGAAAATGATTGAACAATAAAATGGCGGGACGTCGTTTCATCGGCTTCCGGTGTAACGACGCCCCAACGGGTCGCAGCGTCGGACAACACCCGCTCCGCCGTCGGCGTCGCTGTGTGCCAACGAATTACGAATAACGAGTTGACGCGTGATTTCGCCAAGGTAACGGGGCTCAAAGAATCATTTTACGTTTGATTTGTTGGGCCAAGCTATCAACTATTTTTAGTGACGTTTTAAACTTGTGAAAACAATCAGAAAATAATATATACAGCTTACAAGCTCTCGATCATACTAGATCAATATATCTCATAAAAAATATCGTGGAATTATATTATAAAGTGTACGATACATATATTATATACAAATAAATGCAGTTCGTACTGGGATTCGAACCTGGAAATTAACAACGCTAACCGCTGCGCCGTAGGAACCGACACAAATAATAGTCAATATTTAAAGTTCATCATACAAAACCACATTTTGATGATCATGTCTTTTGACCAAATTCACAAAAAAAATAATTACCTTTTTGTACTTAGGTATTCTTCCCAAACATAATATTTATACCGACTATATATAAGATTTAAACTGACCATTTGCTTATTGATTCAATTGGCTTTTACTTCGTAGAAATCCAGTGTAATAAGGTGAAACAATAAGTATTTTAGTTCTACAAATATTCTTTTTTCTATAGTAACTGTAATAGTTCTGCTGAAATCATACACCTAAATAGCTCAACTTTAATCAACTTTATAAATTAATTAATATCTGTAGAACTACTTGTTTAATCAAACACTTTAAGTAATGATAAACCATTATCCAATTTTAAGACTATCAAAAAAATAAAAACAGTCACTGTTTTAATGTCATTATCAACAATCATTGTTTTTATTCAACAAAAAAACTTACATTTTCTTACTTACATTACACATTAATCATTTAAAAAAAATGTTTGAAATGAATTAAAAACATTCACCACTTGTTATCCGTTACTTATGAAATACCATTTTTTTTTAATTCATAAAATCGCAAAAATATTTTTCAGGTTCAAGAGCCAGACGTTGAGCAAATAATTTAAAGAAATCCGTATATTTATTGTGTTGTTATACCTTAGTGAAGTAAACTGTGAAAAATTCTATCGCCGGATATAACTCGGCGGAAGCAGTGTGAAAGAAAATTGTTTCGGTTCGGTTAAGTGAATTGAACGTGAAAAACCGACCGTAAGATAAATGAAAAAAGACATTGCACGACCGAGCGGGCAACACTAAAAAAGAAAAACTTTTTATTGTTAGTCTGAAGAAAAACAATCAGCAGCCATTGTCAATTCGGGGTGAGCTTGTAAATAATATATCTGTTGACAGTAAATATACTTGAAGCTTAAGCTCATCATGATCTTAGCAGAACGGACATTATTTTAGCTGTTAACTTTTTATGCTTCTGAAGTATTTTAGTAGAAATCAATTACTCTTTACGCAACACTTTTTACGGAAAAGAGAAAGAATGAAGTTTTTCATATTTTTTCATGATTTGGCACAGGTTTTACACGCCAAATTCAACATTTTACAAATCGAATTTAACAATTTGATTTGTAAAAGGTGTGAAATAACCATTCATCATATTCAAGAAGTGCTTGTTTGGCCCACAAATCATACTCTAAATTTTCTACCACCCTATTTTTCAATGATGAATCCTATCGAAGAAGTTTTTTCAAAGATTAATTTTCTGCTAGAAATTTGCTAGCGGATCCATTAAATCGTCTTAATTTGGAAGACTTAATAAATGAATCTATTGCTACTACCATCAAATGCTACTTCTGCAAATTACTGAACATATTATTTGAATATTTTTATGAAACTATCTGGAGCTGCCGCAAAAGAACATTTATAAATTTAATTTACATATTTTTTGTTCATACATACATAAATTTGTGCGTCAATAAATACATAATTAAAAATTATCCAATTGTTTTATTTAATTTGTAAAACGTTAAATTTGACATGCAAAACCTGTGTAGAAGGAGAAAAATTAAAAAATGCAGACATGCCTTCAGATAAAAATCTTTATTTTAAATATTGTCTGAAATAAAAACTCAAGAGTATAAACATCTTGGAGCTACGTTATTTTATATTTTTGTTATCTTAAGAGATCCATGGCGCAGAGGTCAACATCGTTAGCTTGCGGAACGGATCTCACGGATTCAAGCTCCAGCACGAGCAGTATTTATTCAATCAATGTATCAATTTCCGTTCAAAGGCATGTGTCGTTGACGTCTAAAAAAATATTTCCACACCCTTCAGATACTTAAATAACGTGCGTAGTGAGAGCGATTAATTAACTTATAGTCCTGTCTTACCCTATTCTTTTATCATTACTACTAAATTCGAAAAATAGAGGTTGGACGACTGAGAAACAAACAGTTCTCGTAGAACAACTTCTATTAAGATACCTCCATTAGTAGGCTATATGTTCTACATTGGGAGCGGACATAGATAATAAATATATTTATTTAAAACAGAGCTTTCTTGTATTACCTTTCTAGTCCTAGCCTTATTACTCTCTTTGAAAAATGAGAGGTTGAGCGACTGAGTAAAAATCAGTTCTCGTAAAAAAACTTCTGTTAAAATACTTCCACTAGAAAAACATATGCTTCACAAGTCGAATAAAAAAGTTATTAGTTGACTTATTTGCCGACTCTACAACTCTTCAGGACATGATAAGATTCGATGAGGCGCAACAAAAAAATGTATAGCATATATGCCTTAAATAAAGATCGATTTTCAAAAATCCGTTTGAAGTTTCGAATTCCTCTTTTGTAAAAGTTAGTTAGACAAAAGTTTAAAATCGTTCAGCGTTTGACTTCTGGAGCTATGGCGTTAAACTGAAAAAAATCTAGTTTATTTACTTTCCATTACTTCAAATTTCAGAAACAATATTTTTTTGACAAGAAAACACAAGCAGTGTTCTGTAATTATATTTACTCATTAAAACATAAAGTTATATGATTTAGGATTTAAACAGAAGATGACATTTTAACCGTTCAAACATTCTACATTTCCAAGCGTTTTGTTACTAATGACTCGGGTTTTTCACACTTCAAGTATTCAAGTGAAAGATAATCTTTATATTATTTTCCTAATAATATAATTTTCCGATAACCTAAATTATTATTTTCTATCCTTGTTTTCATGGAGATAATAAGAAAATAAAAACAAAACTAAGTTTAAAAGTTATTGATGAAGTTCTAAATTAATCTTACCATTGATTTGTTTTTAACAACCTTAAATCTTGATGAAAAAAGAAATCGCATTCAAAGATAGTTGTTTGGTCTTTTAAATTACATGTGATCCTTTCAAGAAATTAAAAAATATTTTGGAATCTTTGAACATCTCACCTCGAAAAACTTATAGGTTTATAAAAAACAGGTATGGAGGACACAGAATTATAAAAGGCTCAAAAGAGGCCTATAGTATAGGCCTAGGGCAGGGGCGGGGAACCTTTTATTATCTAAAGGCCGCATTCATTTTTCTGATTCGACATAAGGCCGCAGTAAACATTGTTTAGGGAATCTTTGGCCGGAAACAGAACTTTACGGTCGGAATATGTCAGAAATTTACGATATTATATAAATTTACAGAATTGGCCAGAAGGCCGCACCAGAGTAGCCAAAGGCCGCAGGTTCCGTATACTTGGCCTAGGAAATACACTAATATTGTATTTTCTCAGTTAATAATGCTCGTCATGGCATAAATCGGTCCTGAAAAAATTGAATAAAAGTGAAATCAGTGCAAATGAGTATTTTATATTTTAAATATCTCTCTCTACTGATTTTAAATGTGTGAGTTTGTCAATAGTTGTATCATTTAAGGAATTTTATTATATTAAAGTTCACCCGTGCACTTAAACAACTGAAGTATTGTTAATAACAAAGCGGTTAGATTTTTTTGACATTTAAACGATCTAACTTTTCTATCGTAATATATTTAAATCCAATTCTTATTTTGTCACATTTTAAGCGCTGCTTTTGTTTTATCTATTTGATTACTCCAATTAATAATGAGTGGCATTTCATATAACAGTATTTTTTGTCGTCTGGTGAACAGAATTTATTGCCAACATCAATTACCTACGGTTTGCTCAGCGGGCATAGATTGATTGATGTGCCTAACTCGTGCAATTGTTCCGTCCACGTTAATTGATCGACCGAATATTGATAGACTGGGCTCAGCTAAGAACGCAACTAAATAAATAATAAACAATATAATATTGTAAAATAAAACACAGTTTTGTATAAATTTCAAGTTTTTTTTTGGATATCAAATTTAAGGAGCTTTAAGTACCAGGACGCGCTAGCGTCAGGGTTCTTCTAGTCTCCCTTTGTATCCCTTTACCATCGTTTGCAGACGGAAGGACGTGATCACTCCAGAGATAAAGAGTTCACGGGAACTCCATATGCATTATTTTGCAAATCATACTCTATACGCTTCCCCCATATTATATCCGTACATGTACACACACATGCACATACATACATACAGACATACAGTACACAAAAAAGTCAAATAAAGAGAATTAAGTTCGTTCTTAAATTGTCAATTTTAAATGACATAAGATTTATGGAGGGTCGTCGAGCAGAACTGCTCTCGGTCTTAAACAATTCTCAGGCAGTGTCTCGTCATAGTTGTAGAGATTAGATATCATTGGGTTAAAATGTTTTCCTACCTCGCTGTGAAACTTTTGAGATATTTCACGAACGAACTAGCGGATGGTAAGTATTTTCAAGTCTCTATGAAGCAGCGAGTTACGCACGTGTCACGGGGCGTTACATATCTGTCTAAGTGATTTATTTTGGACAATCTGAAGAGTCTTTATATGTTTACGGTGAGAATACGTCTATATTGGAGCAGCGTACACCATGATTTGTCGAGTAATTGCTGTGTAGAAGAGCAGCTTGCTTTTGAGAGTAAATTTGCTCTTCGCGTTAAGCATAAAATACAAACTTGCTTTTGTAGCATTAGCTTGACGTTTTTTAAACGCGGCGAGTTCATTACATTTAAGTTGCGTTAACTTATTAAGACCAGAGCCGGGTTCACTAATAACGATAGTTTTTAACTGATAAAAATATGCATTGATAAAAGTTTATTTATGGTTGCTAAAACCCAACAAATTTTGAGCGTTCTTATTTAACCACTTACCGCTCCAACTGATTTATACAAATGTTCAAAAAAGGATCACATATTTTTTATTATGCTCGAATATCAAACACAAGTGTTATGTTTATTTAACATGCATATTTAGTGAAAAAATTTATTGTTGTTTTTTAATGGAATTTTCCCGAGTTATATCGTGTGTCCGTTTTGACGACATTTAATGCCCGAGTATACTCGGGCGTGACCGGGAAGAGGTTAAAGTGACTATACAAAACCAAGTATGACTAATAATAGTGTTACAAACCATTGTTAATGAAAACATATGTATAGTGATAATACTTATTTCAATCAATAGATAGTTGAAATAGATTTATTGAAAACTATAAACATTATTTTTTAAAAAAATAAAAATTGTGAATAAATAAACGTAGACAACAAAACAGTGAAGAACATAAACTATTTTAATAAAAATAATAAAAAAAAATTATAATTTAAGATTTCGACTGAAGGTGCTTGGTGGAATTTCAATATTAAATTTGAATCGTTCAAACTATGTACATTCTCACAAATTTTGTCACTAACGACCCGGGTTTCGCCTTTCGGCATCTTCAGGCATTCAAGTGCACGGATGAACTTGAACTGACGCTTAGCAAATAAAAGTTTCGTGCTTATATAAGATACTTATGTATCTTATACTTATGTATCTTATATAAGCACGAAACTTTTATTTGCTAAGCGTCAGTTCAAGTTCATCCGTGCACTTGAATGCCTGAAGATGCCGAAAGGCGAAACCCGGGTCGTTAGTGACAAAATTTGTGAGAATGTACATAGTTTGAACGATTCAAATTTAAAACATTTTTAGTACTTTTTCCACATAAAATTTATTAGATCAGGACCGGTTTCGCTCATGATGAGAATTGTCAACTGATAAGAAAAACAATAAAACAGTGATATTTATACAACTTTGGTAATGATAATTCATACCTAATTGGTTTTTGTCATAATAGTTTCATTGCTAAGTGGTCTTCAACTTTTTATTTATAGTTTATTTTCCTTGTATTTTGCTTCAATTCTTTTGCTAGGCTGTAATACCAATTGTTTGTCATACCTTGTTTTTATCACTTAACTTTTGTATAAATATCACTGTTTTATTGTTTTTCTTATCAGTTGACAATTCTCATCATGAGCGAAACCGGTCCTGATCTAATAAATTGTATGTGGAAAAAGTACTAAAAATGTTTTATTATTTTTATTATAATGCCATTCCACCAAGTATTGACAGTTAACACCTTAAAAGTGATCAATAAACTATCTTTTTTACACATTTTTTAATATTTCTTGTTAATTTATTCATATCAACAATTGATTTGTCCACGTGTGTGTTTGTATTTAGTACTAAGTGTGTATTGAAATCTGTTGAAATTGCTCGTAATGAGATTTATTTGATAATATGATATTAATACACGTAATGCTTTATCAAAAATAATAGACATGGGACACACGAAAAGTAATAAACAGTAACGTTTTAAATCACCTGTATAATTCCTGCAGTACTAAGCTTTGCTATTGAAACAATTTGAGATATCGTGCGTTATTAACTTACTGTTTCCATCAACAATTAAATGAAGCGTTGTTTTCAACTCTTAAATATGATACTGCCTTATTATTTTAAAAGGGCTAACTCAATTCTTATACCGTATCAATTGACTTGTGTTCCCTCAAAATAAAAACGCTGTAATTCTTGTCGACCAGGTATTTTAGCGAATAAAACTTTTCACCGTAAAATCCAATTTATATTTTATTGCCAAAAGTAAATTCCGGAAGTAGCTCGGAAAAGTTTTATAAAATCTGAAGTTGTTCTTTTCAAATAACATTATAAACTTTATGTTTTCTTACATTGGTTATCGGTATCACATTGAGTTTAAAACGTTTCAATAATTGTAATTAAAAATCGTTTTTTTAAATGCATAATATATGAAAAAAATAACACTTTAATCGAATATCGGTAGTAAATATGCAACGTTATTTTTTAAGCTTACATAACACAAAAATAAGTATTGTAATACAATTAATTCCATAACAAAAAGAACATGAGAAAAAATTAAGCCATATCCACGCTTACAATATGTTAGGTAGTGTGTGGTGATATGAACACAAAGTCAATCATATCAGTGGAATGGTTTTTTTGAAAAATCTTTTTAATTTCGAATACGTGGAAAAGCAATCAACTGCGTAAGACTTCCGTGACAGATCTCACAAGCTCAAGTCCCAGTTAGGGCATCCAATCCCGGGATCCCGTTCAATTTTCTGATTCCGAAACTCCGGGATTGAGATGGCCGCGATCCCGGGGTTTCGGGATTGAGAAATTTTGAGCAAAACCCGAAAATTTACACGAAATTTTCCAATTCAAGATTTGAAATTCTTCGGTGAGCTAAAAAAAAACAAGGTTCTGTGACAATCGGGGGAAAAAGTATAGCGAATTGAGGATTTCAAATTACTCGGTGAGAAAATCTCAATCCCGGGATTCAAAATTAATCAATTCGGAAATCCCGGGATTAGAAAAAGGCTCCGGGATTGGATACCCTAGTCCCAGTTCGACAGCACTTTTCCAATCGATTTTTTTGTGATGTCCAAAAACTCTCTGGCACTATTCCAATCTTAAAAACACGGCGTAGTGAGAGAAATTAGCTAACCATTTGTCCTGATTCAACACATGATTAAATAAATGTTGAGAAACTGATTGACTGAGCTGTACTCGTAGAAATTTTAAGATTTTGACTGAAGGTGCTGGAGAGAATTTTAATCTTTCAAATTATGTACATACACACAAGTTTTGTCGCTAACGACCAAGGCTTTGCCTTTCGGTATCTTCAGGCGTCACATTCAAGTTAAAATCCATCCGTGAAAGACTAAACCCGAGTCGTTAGTGACAAAACTTGTGTTTATCTGCATAACTTGAACGATTTAAATATCTGGTAGAAAATCTTCTGTTGGGATGCCTGATATATAAGATTCTAAAAGACTATTATATGCTTTACATTGGGAGCAAGTATAGAATTGAAAACTAGCTAAAGCAACTTTAGATTAACACTATCTCTACGCCCCACTCCCTTAAATACTTTTTTGTCATACATTATGGCGAATATACAAAATAAAATTATTAGTAACACTTTGCAGCTGAGAACATTATTACACCTTTTTTTCAACGTCATTATATTCGGCTAAGAAATTTACGTGTTAGTGTACATCAATTTATGTGTAAGACACGGATGATATTATGTCTAAGATCTCACTAGCCTAGAGGTTTTTAACCATATTGCAGCATATAGAGTGCATTTTAGGTTAAGCATAAAAGTAACAGCTTCATCCCAGTAGCAGAGTAACTAAAATGAGAAGACCTAATTAGAATGTATTATTTATGCACAATAGTTACAGATTGTGATATTAAATTTTGATGTATATTTTTTTCTAATTTCAACAAACAATATTAATTAAAATTTATCATAATATGAACTTGAACTGACGGTTAGTAAACAAATGTATCGTTTTTATATAAGAAATAAATGTATCATTACGTTTAAAGCCGGTTCAAGTTTATCAATGCACTTGAACGCCTGAAGATGCCTAAAGACGAAACCTGGGTCGTTAGTGACAAAAATTGTGTGAATGTACATAATTTGAACGATTCAAATTTAATATTGAAATTCCACCAAGCACCTTCAGTCTAAATCTTAAATTAAATTATATATCATAAGATTAAAATTGTGCTTTTCTGTTGTATAATGCTTTGTAGCGGGCGTATAAAGATGGCTCCATGGGCGCACATGCGCCTGCAAGGACAGGGTTAAGAACACCTGCTGACTAGCAGATTTACAAAACTTTGCGTAGCATGAGCGAAAAACTTTCCACTAGTTCTCTGTGCCTTTCCCCTCACTTTGACAATACGCATATATTGAGTACGAAATAGTCATATTAAATCAGTGTGTGTTGAGATATGTTCCTTGATTAGTTCGTAGTGTTGATGATAATTAAAAGCGGACACGTTTAAGCAAACAATCAACAGATTCAAAGCTTTGATGTAATGTTTAAATATAAAAAGCACGTAAATTAAATTTACAGGCGGCCCAAATTCATGTTTTACTAAACAATAAATCTCGTTAAATTATCGTCGAAATAATTTGATTTCGTTTTGGTTTTGGTCAAAGAAAAGTTTTTGGCAATTTGTCATAATTAACTTAAAAGGCTTAACTCTAATGCTTTAGTGGTATTATTTAAACTTGTAAACTTTTGTGAAATAAATTTACGACCACTTCATTGTGCTTAATCAGGTTTTGTTCCAAAGGAAAATATTATAACGAGAACAGAAGACTTGATTAAAATCAAAATATATTGACATTTTTGAGATAGAATTATCAGGTGTATTTAAGCTTTTGTTTTAAGCCAAGTCGTGCAATTAATTTAATTTAATTAATTGAACTGGAAATGTTTCGATGAAAGAGATACTATTGAGATAATTAAAAAGATTGTATTATTCATTTTCTGATTGTCGATCTGTTGTAAATTCCAATCTAATAGGGCATCCAATCCCGGACCTTTTTTGTGATCCGAGATATTGGGATTGATAATGTTTCTACTTGCGGGATCCCGCAAAAATTTTTGTTGGACGATTTTGAAATTCAATTCGATTTCAACAACTCAGGAATTAACAAAATGAATAAACGCGAGACCTTTTTTTTAGCTGTTGTCAAATTTCCAATATCAAAAACCCAAGAATTTAGGGTATTGTTAAAATAAAATAATTTGGTACCTTTTTTAGTCCTAGCGCAACTTCTTTACAATCCCGGAATCCTGAGAAACAGTATTTCATTTGAAATATCAAAATACCGATTTTAATTTACTTGCCTGGTATTTCGATTCCAATTAGCTTTATGTCTTTGCTTTATTTTAACGTTTTCCAGCATTGCAACCCCTACTCTGAAGTTCCATTTTAATCAATATATCCAAAATGTTCAATTATATATCAAATAAAATTATTTATAGCATATCAAAAATAATGGTATTCTGTCAGAAAATGTTATGTCAAAAATTGATTGTTTTGAATTACAAATTCAGATCGATAGACTAAAGCACACTATATCGTCCATAAAAATAAATGTACTCATATTACATTTATTAATTTCGTTACTAAAATAAGTAATATAAATAAAGTCAATTTTGTTGACAGTTATTACTGGCAGAAAACTACAAATAACTTTTAAGCTGTACATATTTCTTATTTCTAGACGACAAAACGTTTTTGATCTTTAAACATTTTTTTTATTATTTTTTCCAATTATCTACAACCACGCTACATTTCAGTTAACTTAATGATATTTGGGAAAGTTGTCTATCTCAAAACAAGGTTTTTTTTTATTAACTTTTTCTATAATATATTATTTTTAATATTATAAAAAGGGAATATATTTTTCAAAAATTAACGAATCATTTATTTCTAATAAAAAAGCGTTCAATTCCAATAGTATATTCCCAAAAGCTTTGAGTGTCAAAGTTTTCAAAATTACTCACCCCAAACAATCATGTAGAATGACCCAATCCAACCTTTTGCCGATAGAGCCATGGAATTTTTATTGTCCTCTAAGAAACAATGAATTCTTTATCAGACGCTTGCTACTTTAAATTAAATTCTAGTGGTACTTTCACATCGACGTTAAAAAATATCATTCATAATACATATATACACTAAAATCATAATTATTTGAATTGAAACTAAATTGGGAGAATTGTAATTTTATAAGTAAAACTTGCAAAATTAAAGCTGTCATATACTTTTACACTCTAACTTAAAATTGACTTGAAGTATTTGTTGATACATTTTTAAAAGGGATTAAGATGATAATATAACACAAGAAAAATGTTTATTGATTAACGATAATATATCCGTTTAAGCATTTTCTGATGATGGCGTGTTGCATATTACCGAAATGATTATCAACTCTTTTATATAATATTTTTTAAACTAAATTATTTGTTGCTAATCAATATTGCCAGCTGCGTGGTCAACATCGTTGGCTTTGATTACGTCACTCACGGATTCAAATCCCAGTAATTTTTAAATCAAGTCTTAAATTCTTTTCAAACCGTATTTTCTTAAAACGGGAGTAGTGGTGAGAGCAATTCACCAACTACTAGTATTGTCCTAAACATATAATTATATCCCTACCTTCTTGAAAAATACAAGAGAATGAGCAGCTGAAAAGCCAACAGTTTTCTTAAAAACATTTATGTTGAGATAAATTTCATAAGTAGTCCATATATAATACATTGGTAGCAGACACGGCTTAAAATTACCAATTGTATTTTAATGTTATTTATAGAAAATCTTGTTTTATTTGCTATTTGTTTTTACTATGCCGTTATAATTTTTAAAAAAGCCGGCAATCTGATTTTTAGTCAACATAAGTAATTGAAAAACCTTTTCATATGTTAACTTCTATTTATTTATTTTTATTTCAATTCATGATAATAGTACAGCGGACAAACAATGGAAAACAAATGATCTTGAACTTACCTTTTCGAAGGCTGAAACCCAAATTAAATCACGAAAAATTCTTACCTGCAAAGAAACAGAAAATACAGTCATTAAAACATACATTATAGTATTTTTTAAATCTTCAATCTATTTCAACATAATGACCATCTGGATTTTTAACATAATAACTCAACATAAAATTTAAATTTGTAATTTTGTTTTTTATTGGCTGTGTCTCGTGATGTCCGTAATGGAGATATCAAATTTTATTATCGTTATATACCACTCAATTCTTTTACATAATTATTGTTTTTAAGAATAGTTACGTAAATAATATTATATATAATAATAATAACATAAATAGCCGTAGCTTTGAATTCATGTAAATCAAAAAAGATATTAATATCTGGGCTTTTTATATTTCCCTTTAAATAAGATCGGTGATTCCTCCTAGCGATATAATTTAAGATTTCGACTTGGTGGAATTTGGAAGGTGCTTGGTGGAAAAGCGCAATTGAACAGCCTTCCGATTTTAAATGAAATACTAAGCATGCTGGAGACCCCAGCATGCTTAGTCCTATACCCTATATAAATATAATCATAAAACCCTTTCAGACAAACAAACAAATACAATTCTTAAAACTACTCACTACTCAAATCTGTGGGCATTCCAATGGTGTTATCCTTTTCGCCAGCAATGGCTTTAAACTCAATGATACATTTATTTCTTATATAAACACGAAACATTCATTTACTAAGCGTCAGTTCAAGTTCATCCGTGCACTTGAGCGCCTTAAGATGCCGAAAGACGAAACCCGGGTCGTAAGTAACAAAATCTGTGTGAATGTACATAGTTTGAACGATTCAAATTCCTCCCAATGAATGTATTATAGTTGTTAAACAATTTTAATGCGTGTTGCCAAAATATATAAAAAGTCGGGTCAGTAGCGCAGTGGTAAACATCGTTGGCTTCCATGCCGAATCTCACAGGTTCTAATCACAAAACTCAAAAACACTCAAAAAATTCTTTTCAATAACCAATATTTCAATTTTGTACATAAACTGTGGAATAACTAAGATATTAATTTTATAATAGTTGCCACCGAATCCATCGAAGACGTTATTTATTTAAAAAATTCCATAATATATGAAATATGTTCACCCCCTTGGTTATATAAAAACTTTTTACTGACGGCAGCTTAGTACGTAATTAGCAGTCTCATTAAATACTAAATCTCATATTCAATGGTCCCAAATTCGTAATGTTTAAAACAGGTGACATTCGAACGTATAAATAATGTAAATGTCATAGATAAAATGTAACCTCCGATCCCTAAAGGTCGTACATAGGTGTTCTGTTTCCGAATAGCAGTTTCCGGGTATGATAATTTGGTTTCTGGGTTTCGCCCGGAACCAGCTTTTGAAAAGCTTGCATGGGAAATGTTCTCAGCATGTGTACTGAAAAGAATAATTAAGGCAGTGCAGTGGTATTTATACTTTGGAACAACTTATAAATGCGTCGATAAAATTAGTTTACTTGCCTAACACTGGACAACTGGTATAAATGGATATTCTCTTGAAATGATCATGTTATCACGATTTTTTGTCAATTTATGTCCTCTTCTCTCAATGTTGAAGATATGTATAGTCTCATAGTGAAGATATCCTAACAAAAAAATCTACAAGAACTGCTTACTAGTCAGTTGCTAAACTTTAACTTTTGACTTTTTCAAAGGTATTAGAAATAATAGGGTGAAGACAGGACAGGTATAGATTAGTGGTTAGTTAATCGCTCTCGTTATGCTCCGTTATTTTAGTATTGCAAAGATAAGAAGAAATCTTTACACATAACAAATATCCATACCTTTGAACAGAAATCGATAACACCATTGAAAAAATGTTTTTTGAACTGGGATTCAAACATGTAAGTCTGATGAAATAACGACGCTTAATATTGCTTTGAATTGATTTTAAAAATTGTTGAATTTAAATTGAAATAATTTTAATCTTTTTTCGTAAGTTCAATTACGGTTATTAAGAAGTTATTTTGTTTACCATGTCCACTCGTAATGTGGAGTATATGGACTCATAATAAAGCTTATCTCAACAGAAGTGTTTCTAAAATATTGAAAAATCAATTTGTGAAACTGTCCGTATTAGGATTCGAACCCGCCAACAACGTTGATCACTCGACCACGCAGGCGGCAAAGAGTTTAACCGTTTATTAATAAATAACTGTTGTTAAAAGAACCGTCTGACAACGTCGAGGTAAAACTGTTAAAGCCAGGTCTATGAAAATGGAACGTGATAAATGGTATTTTAGACGAAGAATAATCTAAGGGATTTTGATATCTCGACATTTTCAAGTACCGGAACGCGAGACACAAAACTTTCAAGCTCTGGGAAATCCCAGGAGTCGAGAAAATGACTCACTGGAGAAGGAATTCTGTCCTTTTAGGTTTTTAAGAACGTGCTTTTGGCTAAATCAAAAAAAAATACACATTTAAAACGTACATTCAAGTTTAAGTGTATTTCGTTGAAGTGTACGTAGCGGGACTTAAACTACTTTTAAAGTCACTTTATCGCATGAAAATTTGTTTGACAAACCAAGGGAAACAATATGTCGTGAAATATAATAACGAAACTTTCAGTTTAATACCTGTGTTATGTATACACAACATTATACCATAGAAATGTTAAATTATCTATGACAACTTGTAGCAATAAACTTTTCAACTGAACCGATGTCCTTTTATTTTCTCGCCAGTTCAAATTGAGAGTTCAAATCGAAAGGTCGATGGCCTAGTAGAAACTTCTCGATACTCACATCGATATTATTTTTAATAATTAAGATTAAGTGATTTAATATAAAGTGTTTAAATTATTATGGAATAAAGTTAACATTTAAATAATAAAATTGTTTTAGTAATAATAATCCATAATACCTTTTTTTTTAATTTAAGATTTCGACTGAAGGTGCTTGGTGGAATTTCAATATTAAATTTGAATCGTTCAAACTATGTACATTCTCACAAATTTTGTCACTAACGACCCGGGTTTCGCCTTTCGGCATCTTCAGGCATTCAAGTGCACGGATGAACTTGAACTGACGCTTAGCAAATAAAAGTTTCGTGCTTATATAAGATACAAATGCATCACCGAGTCCAAAGCCATTGCTGGCGAAAAGGATGAGCTCATGGGAATTCCAACAGATTTGTGTAGTGAGCAGTTTCAAGAATTATATAATCTGTTTGTCGGCAAAGGTTTTATGATTATATGATTTTATGGTTATATAGGGTATAGAAGAGGAGATGTGGGAAAATTTGTTATTTCGTTTAAAATCGGAAGACTTTGCAACTGTGCTTTATTGATTTCTAAAATTTCTTGGAAAAAGAGCTTATGACTGTCCGTATTTGGGTGTAACATTTTTATCCCTTGTTCCTGATTGAACACGTGTCCTTCCGAAATTAAGTGATTAGCAAAAGTAGACGTGTCTTTTTTCAATCTAAAGGCTGCCATATGTTCTAAAACTCGGATGTTCAATGTTCTTTCTGTTTTGCCGATATAAAACTTTGTGAATCTTTTAAAAGATACCTTAAATGCACGTAGAGTAAACCCGATAGTAACAAAAGAGTTATTAAATATATTAGACGTTTGCGTTGACCAGAACTATTTCCAATTTAACAATACAATTTATAAACAAACAGAAGGCCTTGCAATGGGAAACTGCCTATCACCGTTGTTAGCTGAGTTTTATATGAACTATTTAGAAGATACAATTTTTAGAAACAAAACAGAAGCCAAACCTATAGTCTATTGGTTCCGATATGTAGACGATATTCTTTGCCTGTTTAATGGAACAGATAGACAAATAACTCACTTTCATAACTTTATAAATTCATTAGATAAAAATATTAAATTTACTCTAGAAGTCGGAGGCAAAAACATTAACTTTCTTGACTTAAATATTAACATTGAAAATCATTCTCACGAGTTTAAAATATTTCGGAAGCCAACATTCTCTGACACTTTAATCCATAAAAATTCAATGCACCCATTTTCTTATAAACTAGCCGCTTTTCATTCAGAAATACATAGACTTGTGAGTGTTCCTTTAAACGAAATAAACTTTAATATTGAATTGAAAATCATCAAACAAATCGCCATAAACAATGGATACGATATGTCTCTTATAGACAATCTTTTATCAAAAAAACAAGCTAAACTTGCAGAAAAAAATGTTATTTAAAGGTATAGTGTCAAAGGACATAGATCATACTAGGTATTGGCGTAGAATCATTTTTTTAGGAAATACAAGTCTCAAATTTAAAAAACAGCTAGCTGATAGTGTTAGACCTGCTTTTTACTGTAAAAACTCTTTAGGCAAATTATTAATTAATAATAAAGATAAAATACATTACTTAAATAAATCCGGGATTTATAGATTGCAATGCTCTTGTTGTACAAAGTTTTATATCGGCAAAACAGAAAGAACATTGAACATCCGAGTTTTAGAACATATGGCAGCCTTTAGATTGAAAAAAGACACGTCTACTTTTGCTAATCACTTAATTTCGGAAGGACACGTGTTCAATCAGGAACAAGGATAAAAATGTTACACCCAAATACGGACAGTCATAAGCTCTTTTTCCAAGAAATTTTAGAAATCAATAAAGCACAGTTGCAAAGTCTTCCGATTTTAAACGAAATAACAAATTTTCCCACATCTCCTCTACTATACCCTATATAACCATAAAATCATATAATCATAAAACCTTTGCCGACAAACAGATTATATAATTCTTGAAACTGCTCACTACACAAATCTGTTGGAATTCCCATGAGCTCATCCTTTTCGCCAGCAATGGCTTTGGACTCGGTGATGCATTTGTATCTTATATAAGCACGAAACTTTTATTTGCTAAGCGTCAGTTCAAGTTCATCCGTGCACTTGAATGCCTGAAGATGCCGAAAGGCGAAACCCGGGTCGTTAGTGACAAAATTTGTGAGAATGTACATAGTTTGAACGATTCCATAATACCTCTTTGTAAACTTTCTATACTCGAACGGTTTTTTACTTTTATTATTTTTTTGAATAAACTTAAAGCGCTTTGTCAAAATATAATTAAATATTTAGATTGACACGAGTCTCGTAGTATTTAATTAAACTTTAAATGATCGAGAATCGAGACGATCAAAAAGTGTTGAATTTTCGGGTTGTCTCAATACGAAATCTCTAAATAATCTTTATTTTAAAAGTTGTAATAATGTTGACTGTTTGAGTGAGTGAATAAATGTAGGTCCGCGATTTAGCCTTTTCGATGATGTCAAGAAAGATGTTCCCTAGTATGGCTAACAGCTAGTATGTTTCAAAGCCTGAAACTATCTACATAAAAAAAATACATTGAATACTGAAATATACAAAAAAACATCTGTGTAATTTAATTTAATTAATATAATAACCCTTACAATAACAAAAGGCTGAAATCTGAAAAAAGTGCAAACAATTTAAATCCGAAAATAATAATTCTCTTTTGAATATTTGATTGAGGGCTCTAAATTGAATGGTATACGTAACACGCAAGTAGCCATTACAATTTTCAATATATTCGAGTTTTTTTTATATATATATTAAAACACATGTACGAAAGGAAACGCTTCCGCCTGGCTCATAACATTGGGTTGAATAGAATTTTGTTTTTTTTTGTTATGGACCTTTGAACCTAAATACATTCTATGGCCCAAAAATACCCTGCCAATATAAATGCGTACACGAAATGTTGGATTTTTTAAGGTTTTCGAACCATTATGTAGAATGAACAATTACGTTTGTTATTTCACTGATTGTGTTAGGAAAGTGTTTAACGTTAATAAAAATCATTACAAAATTGACTTTTTATTCATAAAATAAATATAAATACATAATCACAATACTATCTACTTACATATATATATCAAAAGGAATGTGATTTTTTTAAGTATCCAGTAGATAAAAATGTTTTAATTCATGTCCGTTCCTAATATGGATGTATCTCAAAAAATATGTTCTAACATAACTGTATATAACCAGCGGGAGGCTGTCAATATGTTAACAGGGGACTCGTTTAATCTCAAAGCAATTCTCGGTGTTCTAGAGAAGGAGTGATTTTTTTATTACTCCTATTTAATACTTAAATAAGCTATCGATTGTTACTTAATACACTTATAGTATGTAACAATATGTAATTTACCGTAAACTTCTTGGTCTAAATACTAAAGCTGTCCTAGATAATATATATATGTCAGAAATTGCAGTTATATACTAATTTGACCTGAGATAATTTTTTCTTTTAAATTAATAAGGGGCTCACAAGCCTTAGTAAAATTTAGCCAGGGGCTCGCACGTGTCCTTCCAAACCCCTTCCAGCAGCCTATTATTGCTTATAACTCAAATTCTTTTTTCTTTAGAGATAATTTTATTTGTGTTAAAATATTTTGACAAAAACAGAAAATACAATATCTTAACACTAAGACATCTGTTCTACTAATGTCAGACATTTCATCTCAACTATCATAAAGGTGACAAATTATTAATAAATAAGGTTATGGTTAAAATGATATGCGCTTTTTTTCCAGTATAGCATACATACACTTAAATGAAAATATGAAAGTTTTCTATTGGTGATTCGAACTTTTGATCGCGCAGACGACAGATAGGATGATAGTCGACATGCATAAATGTACATAGCATATATATTATGAAATTTAATTTGAAAACTTTGATTTGATAAATTGTAACACGTGTTTCACCTCTTTGTCTGAGAATCCTACTTAAAAATGCGAAGCACGTGTCACAGTTTCTATCACAACATTCACAACAACAAAGTTATCGAATTTAATTTTGTTTTAATAATGAATGTCTATAAAGTCACTACTGAACTCATACAAAATGTATACACATACATATATGTATACAAATTATTTTGTGCTTAAGCGTACTGTTAAAAAAAATAACGTTTCGCAATACTTTTCGTGTACATCATGTTAAAAATAGCTCGTATAAAAACAGCAAAAATTGTCAATTCCTTTCATGCTTTGTTAAAAACATGAAAATAATCAAAAAAATAAATGTACCCAATGAAACAAATCATTTTGAGCAATCCACCTTTTATACAAAACACTGACGATTATGTGAAAATCTAGTTACGTAACCTAATTACTTAGCAAGGAATGGATTCAAAACAGTAATATAAGATGCCGACTCATAAGGAAACGCCTAAAGGCTACAGTTATCGCTCTTCGATTATCAGGCTACCATTCAGGTGTCTCTCCCAGCTAGGGTTGTCAGATTTCCAATCCAACGTATCGAGACGGTCATTATTTCAAACATTCGAATAAACTGTTTCAGTGACATATATATAATATAATTCAGCAAATTCTAACGAATAATCATTTTCAGAAAATTCTGTTTTTATTACCTGCACATATTAATAAAAACACAATTTTCTTTTGTACTTATTTTCACTCTTATTAATCAAGATCAAGACCGGTTTCGCTCATGGAGAGCATTGTCAACTAATAATAAATATAATTAAACAGTGGTATTTATATAAAAACAAATTGAAATTAAAGGTGTAATGAACAATTGGCGTTGAAAAGAATTTACAAATTACAGTAGAAATTATAAATAAGTGACTCTAAAATAACACAAATTAAAATTTTTAACGATTGATTTTTTAATTATATGTTAGAGGTTATTATTATTAATGCTGGTTTAAAAGTAGGATTTTGTGCTTGTTTATAAATTTTTAACTTCGTTTGAGTCAGATTGATATAAATTTTTCTATATTTTGATATTATTATTAGAGGGTTTATCCCAAAAGCTGATTTTTTTCATTTGCTATTTGCTCAGAACAATCAATCTGTTAGTTAACAATTTCTGTCAATACGATGATGATTAAGTATTTGGATGATACAATATCTTTTCAGATAATTTTTGAACGAATAATAATTAAACTGCGCGAAAATATAATTCAGAAGAATTTGATATGCATGTTTTGACTCAACTGCGACATAAACTAAGCATACTATGTTGTATTTATTCACGAACCCATGAATCACACAATCTATAAAAAAGAATTGTCTTGGTTTTCTCCGACATCATTTTCTAGTATTTATTTAAGCATTTTGTGTATCCGTTAATGTTTGTGAGGTCCGAAATTAAAAAAAAAAAAAGACTACCTCCCAACTTATTCCGACAGATTTGTCGCTAATCGGTATTGGCCCAATTTCTTCTTCTACTCAAATCGGGACGACTGACAACCCTGCTACCAACGAGTCAGACAAGCGTATCTGTTCTTCACAGATGTTTTCGTGAATCCGAGAGAGACTTGAATTAATTCCATTTCATTGAACTTTAGAAGTTTATTACCATATATAACAAGCTAAACGATTACTGTTTACGATGGGAAAATTGGTTTTAAGACACTAAGCTAGTAATTTATTCTGAGAATTTATCAATGGCATGATTATAATTAACCCAAAACGGAATAAAAAGTGACTTTTTAAAAGAACTTAGTCGTTTATTAGTAGTTAGTTTTTTTTTTATCTTGAAACAGAATTACAATCAGCTCCTCTTGATCATCGTGTTAAAATGCATATCGAACTCACATTGTCTTAGGCATTCTCATCTTCAACAGCTTAAATGATTAAAAATCAATGTACCTGACCATATATTTTCTCGGCTTATGCGAAGTCAACATTAGAATTCCGCCATTCCTTAGAATGTGAAACTGGTATTATTTAAGAAATTGGGTACATGAATTGTATTTTTTTCATTTTTTAACCGGTTGTGTGCCGTGAACATATAAATACGGTCTGCAATTCCGTGAGCGCGGTGCCGGCCTACTTTACACCCACTAATACCGGACAAGGTCGACAATTTTAATAATTCTAACATTTTATACACATAGCGACAACTCTTAGAATCACAATGTTATACTTACAGCTGTAAATTTTTTTTCGGGTCCTTTGAATCAGCGGCTAGCGTGATGGGCTTTCGTGCCAGACTTCACGGGTTCAATTCCCAGTACGAAAAGCATTTTTCAATCGATTTGTGTTCAAAGGCATGGGTGTTTGTCTAGCAATTCCTTCTCACCCTTTCCGATCCTTTATAACTGGGTGTAGCGAGAGCAATTAGTTAACCACTAGTCCTGTTTTAGATTTAGCCTTCTATCCCTACTAGTCTCTTTAAATAAGAGAGGTTGAGCGACTGAGTAATAAAAGTTCTCGTAGATAAAAATCTGTTAAGATACCTCCTAGGAGGCTATATGCTCCATATTGAGAACAGACATTGATTTAAAACAGAGCTTTCTTGTATTACTGAAACGCATCGCTAACAGTACGTATTGTGAAACATTTGGCTTTGATTTTTTTTTTGGATGCATGGAGGCGCAAATGACACATCATGTATTTATTTGGTAAGTCTATACGATTTACTATTTATATATTGCCAACAAATAATTATTTATTAGGTTTTATTATTTCATTGAAAATCCGCGGCCTTAGGTGTACGACCGTCCTAATACCTACCGGCATAAAATGGGTAAACATACTGCCTGGGATGTCAACTTATTCTTGGTGGACGTGGGTGCGTTCAGACGAATACTTTTGTTATGTAGCATCCATCGGAGCTTACTCTGTAAACTTATTTGACCATGTCCAATGATTTTTATTTTTTCTGCTATTTTGTTTCACAATATTATGTTATCTTTCTTTTTAACGTTATAAAATTATTGACTTTTACTTTTATTTTTTTTATTTGAATGTACATGTTAATAAAATTTGCATGGTAACCGCAATTTCTATGATTTTCGATTTAAATCTCATCGCTTGAGTACATCAAACGTGAACTTATATTTTTGCGTAACGCTATCAAAAGTTCGAAACCCGTCATTGTATGGCTTTTCATTGTTACCGCTTGGTTGAATATTCCTCATATTGAAAAAACAGTATTTTTTCCTCCATCATAAAAGGCATCGGACCTTCCTACCGCAACTTTATAAAAAAAAGTTTTTCGTATTAATTGCCCCGCCCGAAATGAAATTCAGTTTCATTCAAATAAATTCGGTCGTAAGAATAAAAAAAACATTAAGGTCTCGAAAATTTGCGAAGCTTTCATGTTTTTTTTATTATTCTTTTTGTAAGAAAATTTGACATATTTAAGAGATAATTTTTCGCTCCATTATATCTTCATATTTTTTATAGTAGTCTACATATTATCCAATAACATCAAGCACATAACTAAACTAAATAACGCTTCTCAAATATAATAGAGTATATATTAAAATTTCTTCAAAACAAATCACCTTACCATTTAGTTAGACACATGAAAACATGAACATTATTTATACGTAATTATTGTTGAGCAAGTGGCGTAGCGGTCAACATCGTTGCCTTCCGTGAGAGATTTCACAGGTTCGAGTCCCAATTCGAACAGCATTTTTGTATTCAATTTGTTAATTTCCGTCCGAAGGCATTGTTGCTTTTAACCACTTGAATACCAAGCGGACACAGGTGTCCGGAACATATGCAAGCAAACACGGATGTCTAAGACATTTAAAACATCAAATACTTGGTATTCTAATAGAATACAAGCAGTATTTTGAAGAATATGTGTAGTGCTATTTATACTCAGTCAATATAGGGTTTTAAAATATCTAATTCGAGTATATATTAGGCAAAATTATTTTTCTCAAAAACACGCAGTATCTCTGGGATATATTAGCGATTTATTTGCGCGGTATCCAAACGGTTAATGTCTAAAAATTCTCTCCCAGCGCTTTAATCCTGAAATAACGCGTCGTAGTGAGAGCGATTAGTTAAACACTAGTCTTGTTTTAGCCATATCTTTTAGTGTAAAATAAATTATTCAAAGATTCAAAAATCAAGCATTGAGATAGGCAAATTTATAACATATGATTTAAAAAAAGATTTGCTTACGATAACATAAGACAAAGAGTTACAAATATTTTTCAAAATTCAGTCCTTTACCGAAAAAAAGAGATAATTTATACTTTTTGACGATAGTATGATAAAAAATTCCATTACTCTGTCATATTAATAAAATTGATATTCGTGCACAATGTTTGCTAAGCAATAAATAAAAAAATCCTCCTGAAACGTGAGCGTGATAAAAGTACGTGCTTAAATTATCATTGTTTGCGTACCACGTAATATAGTCAGAAATGAAAAGTATACGTATGTGCATCTTTTATTTTTACTATGCTCTCCTCCATTCAATTTATTTCCAAAAGAACAATCCTAATAAATGAATGTGAAATTAGTATAATGCCTTTCCGTCATGTATTGGCGGTATTTTACTAAAGACATCAATGTCTTTCAATAAAATTTGATAATTAATCATTGTTTTAATTTTTAATTGAAGCTTGAACTCTAGACCTTACACCAGAGAACAACGATAACTCTAGTTAAATCATTTACTCTCACACACGAACCATTTGTCTTGAAAATAATACATTACAATTCAAATAATCTTCTATCTTAGGACATGGTTAGCTTGTGACTTTTTTTTATAACGGCAATAATGTTATTAACATAATAAAGTATAATTTCGGGAAATGTATTAATTTATTTATGGATTTAATGTGATCCGTAATAATAATTGTATCTAAAACAATAATTGCACTGATCTAGTACATCACATTGTTAGCACCTTTTTACACTGATACCAGTACAAAAAATAAAATAAAATCATATATCTTTTAAACAGAATAATATTTGACGGGCCATATGGCGCAGCGGTTAGCGTTGTTGGCTTACATTCCGGATCTCACGGGTTCGAGTACCAGTACGAACAGCATTTTTTCGATTTCCGTTCAAAAGCATGGGTGTTTGTGATGTCTAAAAATTCCCTCCCACTCTTCTGATCCTTCAATAACTGGGCGTAACCAGAGTGAATAGTTAATCACTAGTCCTGTCCTAGCCTTATCCTTCAAACCATATTCTTTGAAAAAAGAGTAGTTGAGTAACTGAGCAACAAACAGTTTTCGTAAAAAAACTTCTGTTGAGATACTTTCATTAGGAGGCCATATGCTACACATCGGGAGCGGACATGGATTAAAAAATATATTTATTTAACTTTTCAAATTTCGTCCAATTATTTGAACGTCAAGCTTTGCACTGGAGACTAACAATACATTTTTAATAAAAATAATAGATTTAATTTTACTGATGAAGTTTCCCTAAGTTAATATTTATTTTTCAAACAATACCCAGCCCTAAACTTGATATCATCTATTTGATTTAAACCAACTTAAGTACAATTGAAGTATTCCGTAGACCTTAAATGATTTAGTGTGTTACCCGCTTCACATAGACACTGCACTGTCTACGACTACATCTATCAATTTGTAGAGCTTTGGGCTTTTGCTACGGTCTACGACTAGCTCAGCGCCTACCAGTGCTACGCGCGCACATTGTGATTTACATCTGGTATATATAAGCTACGGACTGTGTAGCATTGACATTATTCCACTTCTACGATTCCAGAAAAGGCTTTGGCGTTAGATATTATGTAAAATTATTTAAATGTTAAGTACACTATTTCCCCATAAAGATTATTCTACAGAGAATTCATAATACTCTATCCATTCAATGATTTATTTCATTCATCAATTGAAGTCACTGGTATCAGGTCGGTAGTGCAATGGTCACATCGTTTGGTTTCGTGACGGATCTTACAGGTTCAAGTCTTCATACGAACATCATTTTTTTAATCGATTTCTGTTCGAAGGAAATGGATGTTTGTGTCCAATTTCCCCTACACTTTTCAAATCGTAGCCTAACAAGACGTAGCGAAACGATTAGCTAACCACTAATCCTACCTTAATTCTTTCTTTCTATCCCTACTATATTTGATAAAAAGAGACTTCTAGTTTTACCTATAACATTGGTAACGAGCATGGATTAAATTACACAATACACCTATCCCTAGATGTACACGGTACTTTTTTTTACACGTTTTCGCTTTTACGCGGCTTAAAAAGGTTAACTTGAAAATTTTAATTCTTCATATTCGTAAGTAAAAAACGAGTACATAATTTTTAATAACGTGTTTTATATCTTGAATAATATTTGTAGCCTTATTATGTCAAAAGAAGTAAAAAGAAAAGTTATTTCGTTAGCAAAAAAATAAAAATATTGGATCTTTTACAAAACGGAGAAAGAGTAATAGATGTTGCTAGATTATATAACATGAATGAATCTACAATAAGAACCATTAGAAAAAATGAAAACTCAATTAGAAAGAGTGTAGCAGCTGGCACTACGAGTACGAGCACAACTTCATATATCAGAGATAATGCTATGGAAAACATGGAGAAGGCATCAATGATTTGTATAGAGGACCAAACTCAAAAACGGATGCCAATTGATACCAATGCTATTACAAATAAAGCATTGCGGATTTATGAAAAAAATAAAGAAAAGATACCATCCTCTTCTTCATCTGAAAAGAAGCATACTTTCACAGCAAGTCATCAAGTCAAGTCACAGTGATTTGTGATAGTGATGAATGATAAAAACTCCACTTTTTGTTACTCTATAAGCTTTACCTGTATTTAATTAATAAAAGAATACGTATGTTTATACTTTTTCATAATTTTGTTTTCTATGTATTTTAGAAAACGCCCAAATTATGCGTTTTTCGTGTACTTTTCGATTTACAAGGTTTTACATTTAAAAATATACAATTTCGATTTACACGTTTTTCTCAGGAACCTATCTACCGTGTAAATCGAGGGATAGGTGTACATTGCTTAGAAAATAAGAATGAAAACAGTTAATTTAAAATTGAATAAATATTTTTACTTATAACAAATATCTTTCAACTATGTCCGCATCATGTCTATAGTATACAAGTTCATACTGATGCATCAGAGTCGAAGAATTATCTCTTACCAGAATTTGTAGTAATTTTTCTGTAGTAATTTGGTAAAAGACTTGATATTTATCAAATAGGATATTAAAAGAAGAAAGAAATTACTTAACTATACGTCCTGAATCGAAATACGATGTATTAAAGAGTGCCTGAAAATAAATGAAAGCATTGATGGTATACAAGTTTTACTCGTACATTTAAAATAATAAACGGATTTAAAAATCAACATGGGTAGATAAAAACTAATTGCGTTCAACACTCTGCTAAAGGAACGATATATGTACATATGTTATACTTTTAAATATTCATGTGTTTCTTGTTACTCCTACTTTAAATTCGATATATCTGCTTTATGAACAAAAAAAGTCACCAAAAATCAACGTTATGGAAACTAAGAGGTATTTAGTTATTTAGTTAAAGTTCGTGAGAGCTTTTGTAGTATAAATTCATTAGCGTTGACTGAAAACTCTAACGTTTTACTAAAATGATTTGTAGTCTTTAATAATTCAGCTGCGGACCTCTGGGCTCGAGAATAAGGGTCTAAAATTTGCGGAGAGCGCGGATGTACAAAAGGCTAATTGAATTGTTTACCCTTATCACTTTATCAGAGATATTTTATGTTTAAGTTGTCATCTGTCAAGAATAAACTCAGTTTAAAAAGTGTTGTATTAGGATAGTAAGATAGAAAAAATTTCCATCTGTAAATTTTCACATTTTTATTTTTTCTTCCACTAAGGCTTCAATAAAATGATCTTTTATGTGGAAAATTAATTCAGCAGTCAGTGCAAAAAAATAGTGAAATTTAAGCAATTAGAAAAATGCTTTAAAATATTTCATGGCCATTGAAGTGTCTTACTTAAATTATCGCACTTTGTTAACAAAAAGGTCTAAATCAGTGTTCCCCAACCTTAGTTGAGTCATGCCCCACTAGAACGCTTCAAAATTCTCTATTTCCTCTCTCCCCAATCAAAATCTCATAGCTAAATTTGGAAAAAAATAATTACTTCAAATAAATAATGCACACAGTCAATACTATTTTTTATTTGTCTTTCGTACGTAAATACACATGCAAATTATGTTACACGAACAATCCGAAAAAAAATAACATTCAAATGAATGCGATCATAGTATCCATTTTACTTAAAAACTTTTTAAATGAAGACAGTGTTATAGACTTTTGCCATAATGCTGCTGAATATCTTAATAACCAATTTTCTAAAATCGCAAACTTTTTTCTGCTCGTGAACCGCAGGTTGTAAATAACTACTTTATATAACCTAAAATAATACTTTAATTTATATGTTTACTCATTTTTTTACCAATCAGAATACGTCAAAATAAGACAGTTGAAACTATTGCAAAAAAATGTTTATGGCAAAAGAATCCAATTGTATTGACCGTGCTATATTTAAATAATGGACATAACATTCAAACATTTTGTTTGCTAGACTAAATTAAAATCTTATTTTACTTCTCCCCAAACTTCTTGACATTGACAGATGACTACTTGCACCATCTGACTACTGATTTAATTACCAAATCGAAAACAAATTATGTACAAGAATAGTTCGTCAAATGTAAATAAAAAATATTAGATTTCTGTCGATTAATTTTGACAGTGTAATGTAAATATCAATTTTTTAAACAGGGCTCGGTTCATTCTATTGGAAACATCTGAAATGTAAATATGTGTAACGTTTTTGTCTCATATTTTATATGTTCTGGTATATGGTGTGAAATTGATGCCCTAGTATATGTATACGTGTGTCGCATTCGATTAGGTATCTACGCAACCCGATGCGTACAAAAATATTTTCACTCAACCCACACATGATACATATGTATATGAAAATAATAAAAACATTGTTTCGCATTTTGTGTTCGCAATTTTCACAGAGAAAACCTTTACGTGGTGTAAAAATATAAAATCATAAAAGCTCATTGTTCTGCGAACTCTTTTGATGTTCTTTTTTTTACGAATGTTTCCAATAAATGTAATTCGTCATTGCTAATTTACTGGCACAATTAGTGAAATATCTGTGTATTGCGTGAACATATTGACAGCCCAACATAACACATCACCAGGTCATGCCGAAATCATGCATATCAAAAAATAGTTACGTTCACTTAAGACGGTGTGAATCTTTGTATCCAATTTTCTCGTTGTGTCATTTTTTACTTGTCATATTTTAAAACTACCAGTACGATAAGAGGATCTTTGTACAGTGGAACCTCCAATTACACTACTCCGAATTACGCGCTGGCTTGAAATATTTGCCACAAATCCCCCAATTGCACTGTCGCATTCTATTGTCGTTGCTACGAGACAAAGTCGTCTGTGCGACGCATACAGTCAAATTTTGGCTAGCGTCTGTGTATTCAACACGTGCCAGGCTATACACGTATAGCCGGGCGACTGTCTATGTGTTGGATTTTGGCGCGCTTTGCATTTTATCACTAACTAAATATTTCGTCCATATTTTTTTTTTGCAAAACTAAGGGAAATCTTAGTTTGCATTTTTTGCGGAAAAAAACCAAATCCATAATTTTGTATGAGACTCACTTTCCCGATTACACTAACCCGAATTACAATGTCCATATTACATGTAAATGGTGTTTTTACTGTATTTGTAATAAAAAAATATCATATCATAAGCCGTTACTATGTAAAATGATTACACTGAATAAAAAGATATTTAGTATTACTTTTGTAAAGTTATTTATTAGAAAATAGTATTTAAGTTACTGATACTGCTATAGTTTTTATCTATTCCCTTTAGGATAAAAAAACACAAACTTCAATTTTATAATTTAAGTAATGTAAGCTAAAAATCGGGTTTGTAATGTAATTTTAGATAACAGGTCTGTGACGCATCGGTCAATGTTGTTAGCTTCCGAGATTTCCGTACTTTTTATCAATCAAATCATCGATTTCTGTTTGAAGGTAATGAAAGTTTGTGATGACTAAAAACTAGCTCTCACTCTTCTAATCCTAAAATAACAATGCGATGCAACAGCGATTAGTTTATCACCAATCCTGACTTTTCGAAAAAGAGAGATTGTCGTTAAATAATCAAACTTTGATATACCTCTATTAGAAGGTAAAAATAATAATCAGTTTTAACTGTATTAATAAACAACCTAAGAATAGTTTGTTAATCTGGTGATGTATCAGTAAGATGTCAAACACGTGTCACAATTAATTGTCACAGAATCAGCAGAATACAAAGTTTTCAAGCTTAATTTTATGTTAGCTCTCACGCGTTATGTAAATAAGACGGTAAATCAATTTTCAGCTCCCGTCATTCCCCATAAAGTGTATTTGTCATGTACGTAGATGGCATCAGCGAATATAATATTTACGAAATAAACAATATTAAATCGAGAATGGAATCTTATCAGCGAAGGCGTACGGGCTTATGAGATCATCGGGGTCCCCGTCGGGCAATAAAAGCGATCCGGCTCTGCCCTCCAAATCCTGTTTTTATGTTCCGGCTATCCTTCCGCTTTATAAACGATTCTCTGGCGGAATGAGAGAGGCTTAATATCTTTGCGGGTAAGTCCCAGAATAAATTTAACAATCAGAATCCTTAATGCATTCTGATGTCAGGAATCTTTATTGATTTTTTCGAATGACTGTGTTTCTCAACTATGCACACGCCAAAAGCCGCCTCGAGTTTAAGGGTATATCAACTAACACAGTAGTGTTTAATTTAATACGTTAAAAAAATAATCCTTAAAAACGTTACATCTTGTGATATCTATCATATTTTATAAATGATAAACTTGTCTTTTATTAAGATTTTCATATTAAAAAAAATAACAAATTTCTTAAATTTGAATCGTTCAAACTATGTAAATTCTCACAGAATTTGTTACTAACCACCCGGGTTTCGCCTTTCGGCATCTTCGGGAGTTCAAGTGCACAGATGAATTTGAACTGACGCTTAGTAAATGAATGTTTCGTGTTTAAATAATAAATAAATGTATCACCGAGCTTAAAGTCATTGCTGGCGAAAAGGATAAGCCCGTTTTCATTCAATGATTTAATTCCATTCAAATTTAATATTGAAATTTCACCAAGCACCTTCACTTGAAATCTTAAATTATATTTCTTATCAGTTGATAATGCTCAACATGAGTGCAACTGGTCCTGATTTCGGTTAATAAAAGTGGAAATAAATACAAAAGAGTATTGTGTTTTTTTAAAGAAAATGTTGTTTATAATAAATACACAATATCACGTTTCTAAAATATCATTTGATTATTAAGTTAATAAATTTCTTGTTTGTTAAATTTGGATGTTTATTTCTTTTGTCATTCTTGCCCGTAGCAATTATTTATGTTTTATTGAAATTTATAGCCAGATAGCTTAATGCAAATTAAAATATTTCTGCGAACGTAAAGCTCATATAGGTGTTCTAAGATTACTTGAAAACAAATTCTTGAGAGCGGAGAAAAACTAACTGTGAGAAGTCAAACACGACAAAAAAATTAACAGCGCTCTGATAAATCTAGTCGTAAAAGTGTCGCCTTACTGCGAACAAATTAACTTTAACTTTTCCTATTAACTAATAGGAAAAGTTGAAACGCGCGGGGCTTTCCCTGCCCAGCTACTTTTCACTTGGCAGCCAATAATTTCCCAACACTTACTTGTCAGTGCTGCCATACGAGAGAATAAAATACTTGTTTTGGTATACAATGTATCGCAAAACGTTGAGGAAAATAACTCGAATCTTTTGACATTAGTTTAAAGTTACAGTTAAATTATTTAAGAACGAACTTAGGATCATGGAAACGACTCATTGTTTGACTTCCTTGCGTAATTTAAGATTTCGACTGAAGGTGCTTGGTGAAATTTCAATATTAAATTTGAATCGTTTAAATTATGTACATTTACACAGCTTTTGTCACTAACGACCTGGGTTTCACTTTCGGCAGTTCAAGTTCATCCGTGCACTTGAACGCCTGAATATGCCGAAAGGCGAAACCCGGGACATTAGTGACAAAATCTGTGTGAATGTACATAATTTGAACGATTCATTTATTTTGTTATAGCAAAAATTCAAAAAAAAATTACAAGGTTCTATATAAACCATAATTTCTCAAGCATAATCAAACCTTAGTTTCTCAATCATGTTGAGCCCGTGACCTCCATACCTGTTTATATTTATATTGTGGTATTTAAGATTTGTGGGGAATTTTTTGATTTCCCAAAATAAAACGACTTGAGACCTTTTTTTTCAGCTGTTCTCAGAAATTCCCATTTCTAAAACACAACAATTTACGGATTTTGCGAAATTTGCCCGTTGCCCTCTAAAACTGTATTGTAACTATTCCAAGAATATAAAATCTCTATGGCCCTCCATTGAGAAACCCCGTTGTAAACTCTTTTTATCAAAAAAATAGAAATATTTACTGTCCTGATGGTAGACAAAAACTTTTAAAAAGTTTATTTATTGCAAACCAACTGATTTACACAGTACGTCGTTTTTTCACCGCCATATAACCGTTTTGTACGAAAGCTATTTGATTGATATTAACTATCAATAGCATTCATCGATGTGTGTTTTTAGTTATTTTAACCAGTATTTTTAAGCTTTACGAATGAAGAAAAAAGGTTCTTTTCTTTCTTATTGATGCTAGAATCCAGGGTTAACCTTGGCCGTTTCAGGTAATCTTCTCCTCTCTACTCGACCATCTGTCCTCCTACGCCAGTCGCCGATCTCCAGCACTCGCAGGTCCTGTGACTTTCTACCCATCCAACGAACTCACAATAGTCACAGAAATACAGTTAGAAACTATATTTATTAATGATATCAAACAACATAGTAATAATACAAGTTTAAGCAACAACAAAAAAAAAAATCTGTAAAGTAGATTCACACACTTTTCCTTTTAAACGACTATTAATTCATTCAACAATGTTTTATTGTATCATTTACGATTGAGCAATCATTAATATATTTATCATATATTTACACGAAACATTCCGAGGTATTTTATTTCCAGAACAACTGTGGTACTCAAGTGAGTCTTGATATAACAATGTTCAAGGGACTCGATAAATTAAAATCAAGAGTATACGAATTTTAACTAAGTGGGATGATGAGTAAAATATCTTTCATGTTTTTCTGTTAACTTTTTTAAAACGAATCATTTATTTAATATGATCAGGAACTGTTTCATATACCATGAGTATTTTCAACTGATAAGAATACACATCCAAGTAGGGCAATTTATATTTTTCCAAGTAAAACTATTTTGGGCGTAACAAACAATTGACAATATATTTAAATGAGTTTACATATAAAGATACAAATTATAAATAAGCGACACTAAATTGACTATTAATATATTTTTAACTTTTGCGGCTCGGAGACTAGAAAAATACTTGTCAGCCGATGGGGTCTTTTTTGACCCCAGTGGTTTCCTCATTATTGGCCTTATTCTTATGAATTTCAAAAAAATAAATAGTCCAAGGGCTTTAAAATATCTCTTTGCATCATTCCTCATACATTTTTTTTATAAAAATCTGTGTTTTTTTAATAAATAATCATATTTTAAGTTGCGCGTAAAAAACACGTCATCCCAGCACACATGTGAATTTACAACTGAGGAGTGTTCTCAGCGTTCTAAGTTATCTTACGAACAATCGTTATCGCGGGCGCTAATCACCTGATAAGCGTTATCGCGTATTTATATAAACTACAAAAGGTTCAAAAAACTACGATATAAGAATACCTTAATTATAAACATTGTATCACCCATATTAAAATAGATATTTAAGAAAATGTTGGTATTGGGGTCGCATTTCTTGAGCTTAGAAACGGAAAAGTTAATATCTCTTACGAATAAATCTTTTTAATGATACTAATTGCCAATTTACAGCTAAGAGTCAAAGTCGTTGACTTAGAACACGGAGGTCATGGGTTCAAATCCCATTTTAAAGATTAATTTTCCTATCGATTTATCAATTTCTGTCCAAAGGCATGCATGTATGTGATGTTTCAAATTACCATCCACTCATCTTATCGTTAAGCGAGCGTAGCGATAGCGATTAACTAACCAATAGTCCTGTTATTGTATTAGTCGTATCCTTTTATCTCTACTATTTTTGAAAAAAAAAGGTTGAGGAACTGAGTAACAAGCAGTTATCATAGGAAAAAAATCTGTTGAGATACCTCCATTAGAAGGCCATAAAAAATCAATGAATTTAAAGCAGTGGTTCTTAACCGGGGCGCCAGCGCCCCCTTGTGAGCGTTTTAAAGGTCTGGCGGGGCGTTTTTAAATTTTTAGCATTTATGGGGCGCTGCGGCAGTTGAAGTGGGCGTTGTGTCCCATCGTAGCATTTCCTTCATCATATTTAGTGGAAAAGGGTTTTAGCGCAGTAACGCATATATTAAAAAAATCCCGAAATCGATTACAGATAAGCCAAAGAGGAGATTTAAGACTATATTTAACTAAACTTGAACCTAATATTACGAAAATAGCCCAATTACATGAGGCTCAAGGATCTCATTAATTTTTTTAATAAAAATTCTCATTTCCATTGAATTATTTACTTTTTAGTTAAAATAATAATATAATTTTGTATGTAATGTTAATATGACATAAATGGCAATAAATACATAATTTTTATAAAAATAATCATGTTTTTTATTTGTTTTTCTTATAATTTTTTATTTGTAAAGAAAATCATTGCATGAAATACATAAAAAAGAGTGTATTTTTTTTTTGTGGGGAGGGGGGGCGCTGGATAATTTTACTGTGGTAAAGGGGGCGATTCTTTCAATATGGTTAAGAAACACTGATTTAAAGTATTCGTTAATAATAAATTCTAAGCTATATAATTAAAATCACATTGATACAATTAATAGCAGCAATTAAGCTGGGAGTGTGTTTTTTCAAGCTCAACCACGACTATACTGGATGCCCATTGCTTTAGCCATCATCTCTTTAATATTTTCTATGAGTAACGCTATGATTTAGGTTAAGAATTCTTTTATATGATGACGATTTACGTTAAATTTATTGTTATTGTAATAAACTCAGTATTCAAAATTGTTTCACAACTATTAGTTAACTAGTTATTTATCGTCAAAACTACTGCAAGATGACAAGTTTTGTACGAGAATATTCTTATCCAAACTACCTTATCTTTGTAGTAAAAGAGAGTGTTATAAAGGAAAAAAGGGTTGTGTTGGAAAAAGACCAGTGGCTAGTTATTCACTCTCACTATACCCCGTTGTAAGAGTAGGATAGTAGAGGTTGGGTAAAAAGGGCTCCTTATCTATTATATAGTCATCTTTATACATAATTGAAAGTTAAGACTCGCGCGGATAAACTTAGAGACTATGATCTCCAATCCTGAGATCCAGGATCACGTCCAATTTTGTGATCCCGAAATCCCGGGATAAGTTCTATTACAATTGAGGATAAGAAGTGAAAATTTTCAAGTTTTTAAAATCAGCTAAGCAGGCAAAAAAATGAAACAAACTAAAAAAAAGTTTCACTTTCTTTTTTAGGTTATTTTAAAATCTCTCAATTACTTAAATTTTTCTAACGGCATCACGACAGCCCACAATCCTAAATAATCGGGAATTTCGAATACCTCCATGAATCTCAAACAATTATGATACAATTTTATGGTGAACCAATCCCGGAATCTTAAAATATGACAACTTGTGAAACCCTGAATGCCGGGATCACAAAAAAGGTCCGGGATAAGATGTCTTAATATAGACCATTAGAGTGGCCAGTAAATTTATTTACCGTTTTTGTTTGTTATTTCAATTTTAAATACGTGGTCTTGAATTAAGCAAAAGCATGCACAAAGCGATTATTGGAACAGTCAACTTCTACACACAATGCAATTTTTTGATGGGGCATACACGAGTGTACATCGTTCATGGTATGCACAGTGTATGACGCATTTCTGGATTGAAAGTCTCACGAGTATGATAATTGGAAATATCGGAAAACTTATGTGAAGATTGTTACTCTGAGAAAACTTTTTACAGTCGGTACAAGATTTTCCATTTGCAATGTTTGCACTTCAGTAATATGAATGTTTTAACGAGTGGAAGAAAATCGTTGATCGTTAATTGAAAAAGCTACGACAATTTCAATGCTTTTTAAAAAGTTTTAATTTGTCATTCCGCTGCTGTAAGCGCAATATGTTTATCAGACTGTAAAGCAATGAATGTATACTAAAACAACTTATTTATTTCATTAATAATATTTTTTATTTGATTATAAATGTATATCGATTGTGGAAAGGAAAAAGGACGTAACCCACACATATCAAATTTAACAGGAGGCGCTAAAAACGTGTTTTGATGATTTTGTGACATTTGCAAATTATGAATTATACACAACCTTGAGGTGCACGGATACTTCTAAACTGGTGTTTAATTGACATAACCTAATATTAATTAAAGAAATTGTCTCGTAAAAACCTTTATTTCAGTGTTTTTTCTTGGTTTAAATTTTTTACAAGGTCATCTTTTTCAAACTGAAAAGCTAAATTTAGATACTTATTCAGCATTTTCAGCTTCCATCCTTTTGATAGAATATGTGTCAAGTTGTATACATTGTGAAATTGAGGGTTACGTCCTTTTTCCTTTTCACAGTCGAAATGAAACATTAACATATAACAAAATCATTGGATACAAACTAAAATAAGAATTTCTGAAATAGTGATTTTAACAAATAAATTATTAAATAACAGTTTTTGAGTTATTTAAATTGAATAAAGGATATCTTAAAATACCATTCCATTGGCCTTTAATTAAATTAATTTCTGAGTAACGTGCTTGAAAACTAAAACATTTGTTTAATAAATCCGAACATTTCAACTTTGACGACTTATTTTATCTCTAAAACTACATTTATTTATTTTTATTTATGTCCACTCCGAATGTGGAATATATGGCCTTCTAATAAAGGTATATCAACAGAACTTTTTTTCTTTGAGAACTGTCTGTTACTCAGTTGCTCAACCTCTTTTTTTTCAAAGAAAGTCGTAGGTATAGAAAGATAAGGCTAGGATAAGACTAGTAGTTTAATAATCGCTCTCGCTACGCCCAGTTATTGAAGGATTGGTAAGATGGGAGGGAATTTTACCCATTTTTGCCCAAATTTTCCGGTAATTAATGCAAATAAAAAAACACTCCAAATACTACATGAAACTATCTTCACGCTTGCTGTAGACTGATTGATACTGATTCAATCTCATTTTTTTGCGTCGTGCATAATGGAGCGGAAGTAAAAAAACTAAATGTCCCAATATTGGAACACTGGGCAAAAATGAACTAAGACATCACAAACTACCATGCCTTCGAGTAGAAATCAATATATTGACCAAAAAAATGCTGTTAGTACTGGGACTCGAGCCCGTGAGATCTGGCACGGAAGCAAACAACGTTAACCACTGCGCCGTAGGACCCAACTGATGGGACTCGAAACCATATTATTACTATATAAAAATGTTTAATTCAACTATAATTTATTACGTTAAGCTATTATTATTTCGAAACTTTTATCTGATGAAAGTTTAAGAAAAGAAAAAAGTTAATTTTATCGATTAGTTACTTTCATCTTGTAGATTTGTGTTTAATGATATGGATTTCTATATACACTCCCGCTTACCCGATCTTAAAAACGGGGCGTTGCCAGCGCAATAATCGAACTGCAAGAAAACTCTTGTTTCATTGTACAGTGAAACTCCGATTCTACGTTTTCCAAGGGACCGAAATAAAACGACGAATAATACGGGAAATCTTCAAACAATATCAAAACGTGCTTAATTTTATTTCTTTCATTTTTTTTATTAAAGAATATATAAATTTATTATTTAATTGATTAATACAAACTAAGTTGCCTATTATTTTGACAGACATCCTTCAAACTAGCGTACTTTTCTAACATATTTTTTTTTGCTTTGTCGAATCGTTTTTCTACTAGATTTTTTTCTGAACGCCTTGAATTGTTTTCAGTTTTTTAGCTACAGTTTTAATTTTCTTCATTTAGGCATTTAAGTTTTGACTTTTGAATAAGAAAAATTCGCGCAACCAGATGCGATGTAAAACTATTAATGAGCGAAAAATGAAATATTAATTACAAAAACAAAAATAGTCAATTGGGATAACAACTGGGACGGGACGACAATATTTAGATGATACATCGAAGAAATCGGGGAACGATTATCGTGGAATTATTAAACATTGTTACTAGGGGGTTAGGGTCTTGATCAAGTAAAAAATAAACAATCCACGCAAAAAACAAAGTTGGTGAAAACGGTAGATTGGGGCTCCACTAAAAAAACGCGATACGAGATGCGAGGCAAAACTATTTATGAAAAATATTCAACGAAAACGGTCAATCGGGATAATATTTGTGACGAGACCAAAATATTCAAACGATAGATCGAGGAATACTGTAAATCGGGGAACGATTAGTGCGGGATTCTTTTACATTGTTCTTATGGGTGTTTGGCCGGAACTATTAAAAATAAACGATCCATGCGAGAATGGTAGATCGGGGTTCCACTGTAATATGACTATTCTCTGTGAAAAAAAGGTTTAGCTACTGAATAGTAAACCGTTATTGTATACAAACTTTCGTTGAAAATAAAATTAAAATAAGAACTATGGTTATGTAGTCAGGAGTCCAGAAAAACCAGGCAACTGCTACTCCGTTGTTTAAATTACAATACAATACAAAGTTAAATGCATCTTAGTAGATATCAAAAACTTCGCAAAGAATATATATTGAATTATACAATTTTGCATTTTTTCAATTGGAGTCGTTGTCGAACTATTTTAAAATGTTGAGTCGCGGTTTTTATTCATAGCTTTGGTTGAAATATCGAATTATTTAAATATTTCTACAAAAAATCGTAGGATAAAGTTATTAAATATGTCAGCTTTGAAAATAAATTAATAGTTTTACACTACTAAATGTCAACAGTCGGGTCATGTAACGCATCGTTCAGCATGATGGCTTACGTGCCGAATCTCACGGGTTCGAGTACCAGTACGAACAGCATCGATTTACCGATTTCTGTTCGAGGGCATGGGTGTTTGTGATGTCTTAAAGATTTCCTCTATTCTTTCAATCCTTTAACAACTGGGCGTAGCAAAAGCGATTATTTAACCACTAGTTCTGTCCTAACCTTATACTTCTATCCCTACTACTCTCTTTGAAAAAAAAGAGGTTGAGCGACTGAGTAACAAACAGTTTCCGTAGAAAAAATTTCTGTTGAGATACGTCCGTTTGGAAGCCATATGCTCCACATTAAGAGCGGACATGGTTAAAAATTTCAATGGAGTAAGATTCATAAGGAGTAAATATGCTTGAACTGTGAGAGCTGGCACAGCATTAATAAATTATATTTTACTAAAAAAAAATATTCAGTGCATATTATGTGCTCTCGTGGATTTATTTGAATGCCTGAAGATGAGGAAAGACAAATAATAATTTGTTAGTAACAAAGCGTGTGGAAATTTAAAAAATGTAAATGATTCAAATCTAATATTTAAACTCCATCAATCACCTTCAGTCGAAATCTTAAATTTAAAATATCCATCATAAATTTATTAAAAACTAATATTTTCGACAGTGAAAGACAATGAACAAAGAACAATGACAGTTTTTCACTTACAAACCATCAACCGCAAATCTAAATCTAGATTGTGGGTTCTTCCAATTACTATTGTCAAGGTAATTACATCTCCAATCAGCAATTCATTTCCTGACACATCGCTCGGCGTTTTCATTCGCAGTCTTTCTTCGCTGCAATAGACGCGAAGCTTTTGTGTTACAAGTTTATTTGAGCTTCCACTTACCGTGGGACTGGTACAGGCGCAGTAACGTACTACCGCGAAGTGCCATTTGCATAAAGCTCTACGGAAAGAGAGATTCCAACTTGGAACCGACAAAAGGGCCTGGATTTTTCGACTGCCTGTTTACACTTGAACAGTGCTTATCAACTAAGAAGATACTTAAACAGTGAATGCCTTATGTTTATGTATACTTCAGAACATCTATAAGCATTGGAAAATAATAATTAATTCCAAATTGACAAGCGTCTCAAACCAACAAAATGTCTCATATTTACTATCTCTGAAGGATGAAACATAGAAAGACCACGATTTCGATGGATATATTGGGTGTCAAAGAACAAACGATTGCTATAGGCTAGAGACTGACTGACAGGATTGAAAGAGATTGACTGAGGCATTCAAAATTCATCCCATATGGTAGTTCCAAGAAGAAGAAAGTTACATTTACATGTGTAACACAAATGTTCCATCGAACTAGAAATCACGCAATTTTAAAGAAATATCACAAAGGAATAGCGCCATATTTGTCGCAAACAATGATTTTATACTGTAAATAGTTATGGTATGTTAAGTTAAATAATAGCATTGGAAACAGTGGCATCGTTCAATTTGCATGTGGTAACTGTCTAACTAAATACACTGGTCAGAGATGTATTATTTTCTTTTTCTCAGCATTTGATTCTTATCTGTAAAAGCCATGATAAAGAAATATATACACCATATAGTAAACTTTTCATACAGCAACTGTTTATGAAGGATGTATTCAAATATTTCTGTATATAAGTAGTGTTTTTGTAGATATTTAAAGTAAAGGAAAAATCAATGACTTCATTGAAGCTTAAAATTTTATGGTATAATTTGCCAAAATATCCTATTAAAAACGGCAATCTCACATATATTAAAAAAACAAATCGAATAACAAAGTTATCAATTTTATATGTCACAGTAAAGAATGCATTTAGTCAATTTTAACCAGTCACAGCATACGCGAGAGAATAAATGAACACTTCAATTAATCAATGTTTACAATAACTACACAGACTTAATTAAATTGTTCACAACTTTTAAAATGTGTTGTAAGCCACTCTCAACTATTTGTTGTGTCATCTGGAATTTCACATAACCTAAAAAATGTTGTTGTCTTGCTGTCATTGTTGCCTTCTTTCTACTCAATATTTTTATCAAATCTTAATTTTATGTCTACATTGAATAGCGTTTGTCAGTATCATAACAATACCTAAAACGTGAATGAATTTCTACATTTATTACACTTACAATTTAATTCATACATTGATGTCAAAGGGAATAAGAACTGTAACGATGTAAGCTTCAACTAACACTACAAGTTTATGTAAACATTGAACAAGTCTACCTCAATCAGGTTCTCGTTTCATAAAATTAAGCGCAAGATAAAGATATATTGTATTTTTAAGCATGTTAAAATTAAATTGCTTCTGCTTGCAAGTACGCAAAAAGAAATATATTTTTGTCGAAAATTGCTTGCGTGTTCCGATTGATAACTCATACGCAGGCAAAATTTTGCGATGTAAACATAAACGACAGTGATTTATTCCAAACATAAATCCAACAAACAGACAAATTCCACTTTTCCAGCACTTTTATTCCAAAATAATACAATATAAGAGAAATGGCGGAAATTGCACGTAAAGTAAAATTTGTGATAATGACTTCCATTTTGCGACAATACGGAAAAGGTTCAAATGATTTATGAATAATTTGATTTGCGTTAATTTAACTTGTTAAAATTGTTTATAATACCATCTTGCCTAAATTCCTCGAGATAAAGTGTACAACTTTGTAAACAATAAACACTTATTTTTTTAAAGAAAATGTGTTTTATTTTATAATTACTTCAGTTCTCAATCAACGTCCGCTCCTAGTTTAGAGGATATGACATCCCAATAGAAGTATTTAAAAACATTTTTTTATACGATAACTGCTTGTTACTCAGTTACTCAATCTCTCTTTTTTTGTAGAAAGTAGACGATAGAATGAAAATATGACTAGTGGTTGGCTAATTACGCTCCTTACGTCCTGTATTTTTTTAAAGATTTTAATAGAGGGAGAGAGAATTTTTGAGTCTCGCTTTTCAGCATCTTCAGGAATTCTTCATTGCAATGTCCCTTAATCAATTGAGAGTATAAAAAAAATAAAAAAATACATTTTTATGTTACGAAAGTTAATTATATTTAGATACATGTAAAAGATATAGCAAAGATGAATTAAAAAGATAAACTTGTTTGTCATTAATTCTCAAACATTAGTTGTGTCATTTTTACTTCTTAGATCAGTGTTCTAAGTGTAGACCGGTAAAAAAAGGAAAAATATTTCGCTGACCGTCGTCAACCAGATACACATATTTACACACAGCCAGTTTTCAACATAAGACCATTTGGATCAACAGTGGAGTATAAATAAGTAATTAATAAAAATTTTCTTTCTAATATTATATAACTTATATAATAATTATAATAATTTAACCGTGGGTGAATTGTATAAATGTAACAATTGGGCGTTTATGACTGAATATATTTAATTTTACTGTCATTTATTGGATTTTATTTCTTAATGTTTTAAATTTTCTTTTATTTGTACGAAATTCTACTTATGACCGCTTTTAAATACTTCCAAGATGGCGTAACGGAACCTGCTGTCAGTCAAGAATTGACTGCACAACTGTACATGTTTGCTTAGGATAATATATTCAAAAAGTAAAAATAGAAACATCAAGTCAATGTTACATATAATTTTATTCATGAAAGCTAATAAAACTATTTTTTTGGCGCAACATTTGTTGCTGCGTTTTTATAATAAAATTTTCTCATTTTCAGTACAAAATTTATTTTACATTGTGGAGATATTCGATTCGAGACATATAAGTTATCGCGGACCGACAATTTACTCTTGCGGAACGCGGACCATAGGTTGAAGAACACTGTTTTAGATTTCTTGGTGAAATAATTTAAAATAACCCATGTTTTGATGTAAAATTTCATCAGTTGAAATCTTAAATTATATTATATTTTTTATTTATGTAACGTGGCATATCAAAGTGTAACATGTTTTTTCTCATAGTTTATATATGAGAGTTTTTTCAAAGCTTTTTTTGATAATCACTATGTATAAAACTTGATACACGTTCTATCAAAAGGATTCTAGCTGCAAATGCCGAATTAGTATCTAAATTTAGCTTTTAAATTTGAAAAAGATGACCTTGTAAAAAATTAAAAACAAGAAAAAAGACTGAAATAAAGGCTTTTCCTAGACAATTTCTTAAATTAATATTAGGCTATGTCAATTAAACACCAGTTTAGAAGTCTCCGTGCACTTCAAGGTTGTGTATAATTCATTATTTGCATATGGCCCAAAATCATCAAAACACGTTTTTTGCGCCTCCTGTAAAATTTGATACAAAAAAGTTGTATATATTGTGATTATCGAAAAAAACCTGTTTTTAAAAAACTGTGGGTTGCGTCTTTTTTCCTTTCCACAGTCAATATTTATATCAATACACAGGTGACTGTTATATTAGCGTTTTACCGTAAGCTACCCAATTATTTAGCATACCACTTACTTACACAATTATTTAGAATACCATTATTCTTTTCTTAGCTATATCAACTATTTTTAAGCTCTCTTAATTTCTTGAGTGGATTATAACCAGTCCTAGTTCAATATATTTTGCTAAAATACTTCATCGAATAAACACAAACTTAACATTATAACTAACATACGCAAAGAAAACGTTGTTCATATTATTATGTGAATCATATAGTCGTGATATAGGTATTATGCGTTAAAACTTATTTTTACTATTTGCGTGATGTGTGGGTTACGTCATTTTTCCTTTCCACAGTCGATATGTATAATATTAGGCGTATACTGAATGTATGAATTGTTCAAATTTTAAACCTTCTCTGCCATGTATCAATATTGACTGGTTTCAGAATTGATGAGTTTTTCAATGATGTATTATTATTTTTAGATTAGATAAGTTATTCATGAAAATAATTTATATATGAAAATTATCATATATCTTTAAAGAACAGTTAGTATTCTTTATAAAATATTGAAATACCGATTTTAATTACCCGATATTAAGATCCCAAGTATTTTTATTTTAAATACTGATATTTCAATCACTAATTTAAACAGGATAAAATTAGAGAAAATATCACTATTTGAATATCGTTATACCAATAGAAATGGAAAACATACATTAATTTAATAATTTGGAAATGTTACACACAAATTAGAAAAGCTATCAATTCCAAGAAATTTATAAAAACTTACTCTTTATTTCTCATTTGTTATAGAAATGAAAAATTTAATCTTATTTCTACGTTTTAATTAAAATCTTAAAATAAATGGAATAACAATGAGCTTTTTTTAAAAATACTACTACGCGAATCGTAAATACATAATGTACCCCTAATAAAGATGAATTTGGAAGCTGCTAACACAGCTTCGATCTCTACAATTATCAAATTCATCATCCCTCTAAGAAGTACTAGTTGAAGAATTCATCATAATAATTTAATACAGGAAATCAAAAAAACACTAATTTAAAAAAAAAAAGTGTGTATGCAGAAATTCTAAAATAGTAGTTTGCGAAAGCTTAGTTTCAGCATGTATAATAAAAAAAACGTTATGTATGGGTAATCAATTTAAAAATTGTCATATATATTCCTAAAAACAAGTTCCATTTGGAGAATTAGTCAAGTTTATTCATTATGATTTATTTGGAAGGTACATTAGATCTGATACATTTGATTGTTCATGTCGGTAAATTTCTGATTCTTTTATAATGCGAAAAAATCTTCCCTTTGTGGACAACGGGCTTACAGCTCGTAGTAAATTAATATCACACATATTACTGAAATCATATTTTTTAGATGTGCGGTGTGCGCCCGTTATCACAAAAAGATTAAGAACTCCTGAATTTTACAGACAAAGCATAGAAAAAAAATGCTTGCTTAGATGTGAATTTATTTTCTATTTTTATAATTCTTGAAAACATTAGTTTCAACGTAAATGAAAAACAAATATGTTTCAGCCAATTGTATTCTTTTATTTAATTTATTTATACTGCTAATGCCGTTATCACGGGACAATAGTTTCTTTATTGGTTAACCAATAATAGGTTATTTATATACGTTTTTTTTCCTTTGGCCGTCGTCTGGTTTTGACATTTAGTCTCTAAATTGTTGTTAACTCAAATTTTGCTCTAATAATTTCTTCTTGTTGGGTACGAAATATATTATAGATATTAAAGATATATATATCGACTGTGGAAAGGAAAAAGGACTTAACCCTCAATTTTTCAAAACAGCTTTTTCTCGATAATCACAATGTATAATATTTGACACACACTCTATCAAAAGGATGGAAGCTGAAAATGCCTAATTAGTATCTAAATTTAGCTTTTAAGTTTAAAAAAGATGACCTTGTAAAAAAATAAAACCAAGAAGAAACACTGAAATAAAAGTTTTTCCGAGACAATTTCTTTAATTAATAATAGATTATGTCAATTAAACACCAGTTTAGAAATATCCGTGCACTTCAAGGTTATATATAATTCATAATTTGCATATGTCACAAAATCATCAAAACACGTTTTTAGCGCCTCCTGTAAAATTTGATTTGTGTGGGTTAGGTCTTTTTTCCTTTCCACAGTCGATATAGCGAGATTAAATAACAAATATTCTTCTGAATACATTTAAACATTAATATATTACCAAAAATTTAATGCAATTTTAAATGTGCTTCTTAAAAATAAAAAAAACATTATCGCGTAAAATAACACCATAGTGCAATGGTTATTATAATACATCCGTTTTACACACAGAAGTCCACCAGACGAAAAACAATTTTTATCTATGATTTTTTACAAAAAAAACATTTAATACATTCGATGGTTTCGGCGGTAACTTTGTGGAAGTTCATTTTAATAGAAAATTTAAATTAACTTTGATTATTCCACGTATTGTGTAACTAACTGTGACACGTGTTTCGCCTCTTTCAGAGGCATCTTCAGACTTACTATCGCAAAGTTTGCTTAAGTAAACACGTGTCACAGTTAGTTACACAATACGTGGAATAATCAAAGTTAATTTAAATTTTCTATTAAAAAACATTTATTTTAGATTTTTTCTAGACAGTTCTATATGTGCTCTTTAGAGGTGACGTAAGTCAACTTGTAAAATGGTAAAACATTTTCTTGATCTATTTAGTACAATCACATCTTTACTTCGTGTTTTAATGGATTGCATATTTTTATTTTACGGAGATAACACTATTGAAACGTGTATTAACTGAGCTTCCTTCAATTTTACGATACTTTTAAGACGTGTAGAATAAAACAACGCAACTAGCTTATTGTTTTATAAAATAACGATGGCTCATTTCAACTCTCATGGGCTCATATATGTATATTAAGGTTCTGGAAGACGGCATCCTCTTTTTTTGTCGAAAATTAACTAAACATTTTATCGGGTAGAGCTAACAATTCAGCAGAAAGTAGTAAGGTGGTTTTTTTTTAAATGGGGAGCAAACATTCAAAAAGTGTTTTGTCACACAAATACAAAGCTTGGAAAATGATGATTTAAGTGTTGCAAAAGTGACGGTTTGCATGAATGTGTCAACTTTATGATTTCATTTTAATATGAAAAAAAACCTTTACGAACACTTATTTTGATTTCCATTCATAGGTTTTATTATGGGCTATCAGAATTGATATAAAACGTCATTTTTCAAAATTTGTGACAAAACACTTTTTGAATGTTTGCTCCTCAAATGGTGCACTAACATGTATGTTTTTTAAAAAATATTGAAAAGTCACGGCAGCTATTTAATAGATTTCAAAAAAAATGTGAATTCTATTAAAATAGTACTATAACCAGTGACGGCTCGTCCATACGCACTGCGGAACAGCAGCACCCCCAAGCATATTGAAAAAAATGTAATATTATGAATGTACATACATTTATGTAGGTTAAATGAAAACACCAATATTATTTAATCGTGTATTTAGCTCGCCTGCGCACCGATATATTAAAAAGTTATCATACAGTGTGGTAATAATATCAGAAAACGACGCACACGTACATTTTCTATGGTACCGTTTTCGATGGAATATGCTCACGTGCGTGAAGGAGGCGCGCGGGAGGAGTCTTGGGGTTTAAACGATTGGTTCGTACTGCCAGTCTGGCAAGCGAGAGCAGCCGCTTGTGTGGTCGAGTGGTCAACGTTGTTGGCTTCGGCTACGGAGGGCTCGGGTTCAAATCCCGGTACGGACAGTTTTATAAATTGATTTTTCAATCGATTTATGAATTTCTGTCCAAAGGCATGGATGTATGTGATGTCTTGAATTCCCCCCACTCACCCATCATATCCTATAAACGGGGCATATCGAGAGCGATTAGCTTACCACTAATCCTGTCCTAGCCCCTATCCTTCTATCCCTACTCTCTTTGGAAAAAGAGAGGTTGAGCAACTGAGTAACAAGCAGTTCTCGTAGAAACACTTCTGTTGAGATAAACTCCATTAGGAGTCCATATGCTCCACATTGGGAGCGGACATGGTTTAAAGAAAATACAATCCAAAAGTATTTTTTTTAATCTTCCGCAGCACCCCCAAATATTTTATCCACCAGCCGCCACTGATTATAAAACAAATATAAAAATATTTCACATTACTTTTTTCATACGTTTTTCAGACGCAGAAAATAAAACGTTTTTGTCAATTTGCCAACATTTTAGTGATCTTGGGAAAGTGGTCTTAGCATAGAAATACTCGAAAAATAAAAAGAAAAACGATAAATTGCATACTCACATAATTTCGAAAAGAAATTTAATCCATTGATTTTTCAACAAGCATACATTTGGTTATCGCAAAATGCAATAAAAGTAGTATGTTACGAGAAGTAAATTCCCCCTTCCGCACAAGGGGCTATAAACATGAAGAGGGCGAACAGCTGTCTCGTGAAAGGAAAGAAATTTTTCATTATAAATTCTCAGATGACAATGAAGACAACCTTTAACGCAGTATTTAGCCTGAACACCTGAAAGTTTGCCCTTGTTCAAACTAAATCTGAAAATGTTATACCTTAAATAAACAGCATCTATAAAATATTAAGTGCGTAGTTTATTATATCACAGAATATGAATATTTTACGAATATTACAAACATGAATAAGATTAATTGAAGTGTAGTTTTGTGAAAATTTTTCAATCACCTTACGTAGCAACTGAAAGAAGATAAATATATAAAATAAAATAACTTAGATTATTCCACGTACTGTGTTACAACACGTGTTTTGCCTCTTTCAGAGGCATCCTCTCAAAACAATTGATGCAACTCATTAGTTAATCATTTCTTTATGTAAATGTCATTTGCATTACCTTTATTGTTTTTTTGTTTTTCTATCATCCCCCTCCTTGCCTCTCATTTTTATTTGATTTTTAATATAATATATCAGAATAGTAAAATTAAAATCATTCGTTATAAACAAGCATTTGCAAAAGTAGTTGTATGAGGATGCTTCTGAAAGAGGCGAAATACGTTTCAAAGTTTGTAACACAATACGTACGTACGTAGTTTGTAACACAATAATACGTACACAATATTTTATTTTATATTAAAATGAACTTCCACTAAGTTGCCGCTGAATCCATCGAAAGTGAAAGACGATTTTACTATTTTTACTTTTAGTCTGTTCTAAATGTAGATATAGGAATACTGTAATGGAGAATCTATATGGAAGTCATTTAAGGAAATGTAAAATAAAACATTATATCTTTGTTATTTTACTTGTTACGAATTGTGACACACGTTTCGCCTGTTTACTCATCATCATCAAGAATCGTGAAACAGAACATCGTAAGACTTACAAATATACTAATATTTTTTAAAAAAAATTCAAGTACCACAATACGCTTTCAGCGTCCAGTAAAAAGTGAAAAATTCAACCTGAATTCACTCATTTATGACTGAAGAAATACAATCAATGTTTAGTTTATGCGTAAACTTAACATTCTGCTTCTTTACGAGGCGAAACACGTGTAATAATTTGTATAATAAAAAATTAAAATCGAGAAACATTCAAGTATAATTTTATATTAAATACGAACTTTCACAATATTGCTTTGCATGACATTTATTGTTTAAGGAATTTCGACTGTAAATCGTTCACTCAACTTTATACTTCAGGAAGGGTTTGAAAAGTAAGTCGAGCTTAAGAAATGATAATCAAATCTTTTTGTTTCTCAAACTTTCAAAGATGTACCAATCGGGATTGAACATTCAACACAAAATCGTCTACAAACTTTTGCTCGGCGATTTTTAAATCCTGAGATTTTTCAAAAAAAATTGTCGATTTTAAAAGCCCAGGACCAACACAGTAATTCTTCTCTGTCATGAGTCTATCACAGTATTTCTCAACCTTTTTGGCCCCGTAGCCCCTTTTGAGTGTCTTTGTTTTTCTGTAGCCCTCAAACTTGTCAAAATCCCAGAAATTTACCGATTTCCAAAAATGAACAGCGTGAGACTTTTTTTTTATAAATCTTCTCAGGCATTCCAATTTCTAAAACACAACAATTTACGGATTTCTGGAAATGTGCCCGTGGCTCCCTTAAATTTTACTGAGGTTACTCTAAAATAATCTATGTTGCCCCTTTGAAACACGCTGTGGCCCTCCGTTGAGAAACCCTGGTTTATCATCAGTAGAAGTTAGAGATGGGTGCAATGGGTGGGTATTGAAGGTTTGACACAGCACATACATCAGCGTATTTGATTGTTGAGTGACTTACCACCACCCGTTATGTGTATGTAGCCGCTGATTAAAATAAATTGTATAATATTATATAAAGTAAATTGAGAATGTAACATTTAAGTAAAAGATCCATGCAGTTACCCTCGAGTCACTTAAAAAATTCTTCAAGACACAATTCTGGTAATCCTTAAACTTAATCTGTGTCTACACTCAAAATCAATAAAAAAAATAGCCAGATAGCATATTCAACATAGTGTTAGTATATTAATAAAGGAAAAATAAAGATATATCGATTAAACATCAAATCTATAGTTTCTAAAATTATACCACGAAACGCGTATTCGTTTCCATGGGCATATATATGTGTTCGTTTTTATTTCGTCATATTATTGTAATATAAATATCAATTGGCTGTTTATCTTGTGTGACACCTGATCAATCATTCAAACTCCTTATATTATGATGCGAATCCATAAAAGTCACCGAATTAATTGACAAAGAATACATGAAAACTTCATTAGGTGAAAAAAATACTCTTTTATAAAACATTATTGATAACATTGGTTATCGTATAATACAGCGTTTCTCAATTAAATATTACGGCTAGACCCATTTACATGGCGAGCAACAAAGTGAAATGAACAAAATATTTGTTTGAATTACCAAAAACTACGAAAAAAGGCTTGTTTTAAGTCAAATACGTTCAAACGAAAAGTTACATGTTTCCGAGGGTTTATAACACGTACATCCTGGCTGATTGGCACTGAAAATATCTTCACGTTTATTTAAAAATGAATTATATTAAGTCGTTTAGTATTAGGGCATCCAATCCCGGGATCCCGTTCAATTTTCTGATCCCGAAATTCCGGGATTGAGATGGCCGCGATCCCGGGATTTAGGGATTGAGAAATTTTGAGGAAAACCCGATAATTTACACAAAATTGGTAAATCAGTGAGCTAAAAAGGTTTTGCGACATTCTGGGGAAAAGTATACCAAATCGGAGATTTCAAATTCCTCGGTGAGCTAAAAAGAAAAAAAAAACGAGTTTCGGTGAGATTCTGGGAAATAGTATACCAAATCGGAGATTTCAAATTCCTCGGTGAGCTAAGAAAAAAAAAAAAACGAGTTTCGGTGAGATTCTGGGAAATAGTATACCAAATCGGAGATTTCAAATTCCTCGGTGAGCTAAAAAAACGAGTTTCGGTGAGATTCCGGGAAAAAGTATAACGAATTGAGGATTTCAAATTTCTCGGTAAGAAAATCACAATCCCGGGATCCCGAAAAAAAGGGGATCAATCCCGAAATCCCGGGATTGGAAAAAGGCTCCGGGATTGGATACCCTATTTAGTATGTAAATAGTCAAAAAATAAGTTTTCTATTTAGTAAATGGTCCGTATCTACAAATAAAAATAAGTGTTTTTTTTTTAATTGATCAGTATACATGATTACAAATACGTAGTTAGGTTAGGTTTAGTTGTCAATATAAAACTGTTTTTGAAGTTAAAGTGCAGATAAAAATATACATACGAAATATCTTATAGTAAATACTGTATAAGTGTTAATTTAAATATAAACCATTTTCAATAATCGCAACTCTAGTTGTCAATTTTTATGCAAGTAACTATCTTAACCGAATCTTTCACGCGCTGATAAATGTAATTAGCATTTTGTCAGCAACCTTAGAGTAAACCGTGAATGAAGATTGAAGTAGTTAGTATAAAGTTATTTTCCTCCTTGATAATAACACTCAAATATAAATGGATTTATACCGGTCTGACACCATTAATAAACAAAAACAAATTACTATCTATACATCTTCATCAATTTACTAACCGATAAGATAAAAAAATGACTAGTTCTACTAAACTGATATAAAAAAATGGGCACACATTTTTTTACTTGCAGAAATTGTCCGGTACAGTAACGATTTTTTTTTATCTTCAACATTGTATTCTTTTCACATCACCTGAAACTATGTTAAGGCCATCAATGCACACGTGAATATTATAAGTTACACAGTGTATTTAAAAAATCATTCAATAAAAGATGTTCTCACCGAACGTTTATGTTTTTAAACTATCGCTAAAAAGCAAACTTTTTTCAAAACCTTTGTCAAAATAATGCCTTCTAACTATTCAATGAGCTTAATGAGCAAAGGACAAAACATTTTTTCTAATTAGTGGAAGCTTTTACAGACGAAATTACATCTGGATGTCCGATAAGACGTCGATAACAGAAAAACTGCAAATTTTAAGCCCCCTCAAAAGATTAAAGCTTTTCACTTCAGTTCCCAAACAGAATCAGTTGTATGAATAATGAGTTTTGCTGCTGAGAGCTGTTGTAGCCCACACATTTGCATCGTGAATTAGAAGGGAGAAGTTTAAGCCGCAGAAAACATCGTATACTACAGTGATGCACAACCTTTACCTTCTAGCGGGCCGCATAAAACAAATTTTCGTGGGTTCGGGCCGCAAATAAAAAAAAATTAAAGTACGCTCAGTGCTTTTTTACACGGAGCATATGTACGTTCCACGTAAAACAGCTTTACAAAAAAAAAAACCGTGTAAAATGATTAAGTGAATTTAAATAAATGATTGATAGGTTCCATTAAATTATTTTGGCCGTGTTATTTCGAAAACGTGAAAATAAATAATCCATGCAAAAAAAATATTATTAGTACATGTTCATTTAAAATCGTTGCATTGTGAAATATTTATGTGTCATTTATATTTAATCCAAAAGTTAATGTGATCTTGACCTTTGTTAATTTTTTATTTTTTTATTTTAATCTGACATAATATTTGAGGGCCTGTATCTATGAACCGTTTTATTCTCCTTCATTGAAGAAAAAGTGTCCTTACATTTAATAAATAAATGTTTTACGAGAAAAAAAATGTAGAGAAAAAGATCGATGGGCCGCCACAAAATTCAAAAAGTACCGTAGCCTGTATAATATTTTTTTTTGGATTTGTATTTAGATATAAATTTTTTCATCGCTATTAAACAAAGTAAATTAATTTTAAATGAGAGTGCGTTGAAAAGTATTTACAGTATTAACAATGTGCATGCTGTTTAGATTTCGGTTAAGAACTCAAAATCAGGTGTGGAAAAATCTATTAGAAAAATAACAACCGACTCGCCAAGCAACGCGTTGTTGCCAGGGGCCACAACCATAAATAATTATGTATTTTTGGAAAGAGCGATTCATAAAGAAACATAAAGGTCGCCCGAGAAAATCTGGGCATATCGTCGATAATAATGTCTGACCTCGTACCTCAAAAATTACATCATAAGAGATATTAGCACAAGCAGCCGTATCCAAGATCTCAAATATTATTTTTTTATTCCGTCTCAAAAAATAAATGGTTACAAGCTGAATTTGTAATTGTATAAAATTATAATTATAAAAACACTATAAAACTACCTGCCCTTGTCTACGACTGCTATTAGATATGAGAGATGGTAAGAATATAATTTTTTTATTGGTATTCTATTACAATATTGACTGTGGAAAGGAAAAAGAACGTAACCCACAGTTTATTCAAAATAGGTTTTTTTCGATAATCACAATCAAAGTATCCAATCCTCGGGATTGATTAATTTTCAATCCCGGGATCCTGAGATTGGGATTAGCTCACCGGGAAATTTGAAATCCTCGATTTGGTATACTTTTTCCCAGATTGTCCCAGAAACTCGTTTTTTTTTAGCTCACCGAGGAATTTGAAATTGAAAAGCAATCCCGGGATTTCGGGATCAGAAAATTGGACGGGATCCCGGGATTAGATGCCCTAATCACAATGTATCAAACTTAATACTCGTTCAAAAGGATGCAAGCTGCAAATGCCGAATAAGTTTCTAAATTTAGTCTTGAAGTTTGAAAAAGATGATCTTGTAAAAAAATTTAAGTCATGAAAAAAGAGTGAAATAAAAGATTTTCCTCGACAATTTCTTTAATTAATATTAGATTATGTCAATCAAACACCAGTTTAGAAGTCTCAGTGCAATTCAAGGTTGTGTATAATTCATAATTTGCATATGGCCCAAAATCATCAAAACACGTTTTTTGCGCCTCTTGTAAAATTTGATGTGAAGGGTTACGTCTTTTTTCCTTTCCACAGTCGATATGTATATAAACAACCTGAGGTACATTGCCGGGAATTATTTTACTAACCAATATTTTTTATTTGATTTTTTACATGTTATAATAGTGAATCCCGGAATTGGAAGCTTTGGGTTAAATTCAACATTATTGCAACGTTTACAAAACCATAAAATAATATGATGAGTTTTATTGTTATTCAACTCGGAAAAGATTGTTTATTTACCTTTATTTTAAATTATAGCAAATTTCCCGAGAGAAAACTATAATTATTTCTAGTTGTTCTTTTGTGAAGCTATAGAAGAGGGGTCTCAAATATAATGTGTAATTTAACTTAAAACATATGTTTTTTGATTTATCGAACTAGGCTATCAAAATATTTTTGTAAATATTTTCAAACAGGTTTCAACAAAGTTCATTGACTCTCCCAAAAAGTTTTCGAGCATAAGATAAATTTTATATGTGTATCAAATTTCCTTCTAATTAAATTCTTCGCAAGACATTTGTTTTTTTTTTCTTAACGGCTAAACTTTAGTCATTAAGCTTCCTGTTTTGAATTCCAGCCTCCTTTCACATCATACATATGTGAAATTTTCATTTTAAAAGTTATTCAGCTTATTATACAAATTTTACATATACATATATTATACTGAAAGTCATTTTGAAATACTAATAAGAGTTGTGTGAAAGAAATTTTCACAGACGTGATCATATAAAAAAAATCCAAAAAACAAATATCTAAAAATTTTCGTTGCTATTTCGGAATTACGTCTTTGTTAAAAATGGTTTATTTGAAATAGGTATCAATAATGATTTTTTGTGTAATTCATAAAATTCATATTTAACCAATAAAAAAAACTTGTCTACTTGAGCAATGATTCTCACTGTCATTCTTGCTTTATTCGTTTTTTTTTTATTTGCTTTCTATCGTTGTTAGACAAAAGAGTGTGCTCTGAAAAATGCTAGTGTTCAGCATTTTCTCTAAGCTGCGCGCGCGTAGCTGCGCACTCGTTCCAGAGTAGCGTGCACCCTAATACAACTATTCAAATAATATTTTATTAGTTGAAATAACCCCTTTTAACATTAATAAATCAGTAATTGAACATTCAGATAATTGAACTAGAATTCAATTCGTATCTTTTATCAGAACAAGAAATTGATCGAAATGGATTTTATATTTTAATGATTTTTTGTAAGAAACGACGGAAGAACAAAAAAACTTTAAACAAATTAATGAATACTAGCTGTAAGCCCGTTGCCCAGCAACGTGAGATTTATGTTGCATTTTTAAGTAGTCAGAAAATTTACTGGCGTGAAAAATAAATTACAAACACATTTATTGAATAAGCCAGAAATTCTGATAGTAAAAGAAATATATCTCGGGGCATATATCGACAGCTCTGCCCTGCAGTATTTAAATTGTAAATTATTTAATTTTTGGAATAATGTTTAAGTTTGCTAACAACCATTTTTCGTAGTAGCAGAAATTTCGTAAATTATTGAATTTTTGGAATAATGTTTAAATTTGCTAACAACCATTTTTCGTAGTAGCAGAAATTTCCTAAATTACTTAATTTTTGGAATAATGTTTAAGTTTGCTAACAACCATTTTTCGTAGAAGCAGAAATTTCGTAAATTATTGATTTTTTAGAATAATGTTTAAGTTTGCTAACAACCATTTTTCGTAGTAGCAGAAATTTCGTAAATTATTGAAATTATTGAATTTTTGGAATAATGTTTAAATTTGCTAACAACCATTTTTCGTAGTAGCAGAAATTTCGTAAATTATTGATTTTTTGGAATAATGTTTAAGTTTGCTAACAACCATTGTTCGCAGTAGCAGAAATTTCGTAAATTATTGAATTTTTGGAATAAAGTTTATGTTTGCTAACAACCATTTTTCGTAGTAGCAGAAATTACGTAAATTATTTAATTGTTGGAATAATGATTAAGTTTGCTAACAACCATTTTTCGTAGTAGCAGAAATTTCGTAAATTATTTAATTTTTGGAATAATGTTAAAGTTTGCTAACAATCATCTTTCGTAGTAGCAGAAATTTTGTAAATTACTTAATTTTTGGAATAATGTTTAAGTTTGCCAACAATTATTTTTCGGATTTTAAATTATTTAACAATTATTTCCAATAAAAATCAAAAGATCAAATCCAATTTTTCAATAAAAAATCAGTTGCACATTTTGTCCAAGTGTATGAAAAAAGCAAAATATTATTCTATGATATATCCATATCATAATTTGAATATTCTTAATGTATTAAAGAATTCTAACAGATTTTCAAGGTCAGACGTGAAAAGATTCATCATTATGATTCAATTGATCAAATCCGCTCCAAAAAATATTAGTCTCACATCGACTCACACGATCAGACGATTCATTTCGATAGCCCTATAATCATAGTTTGCAATAGTCGAATTAAAGTCTTTGATTATTCGAATATTATGATGTATGGTGATACAATACTTCAGCTCTACACCAAGAAATATCAAATTTTCAAACGTGGCGATATCAGAACATTCACGCCCGGTTTAAAATAAGCCGCTCCCATTGGATAGAACAACATTTCAAAAATGTGCTGTTCAAAATAAATCGAAATCATTGGTCTGTACCTTACTGCGGACGTTTTACAAACGGACCTTATCGACTATTAATATATAGACTAGCTGTAAGCCCGTTGCCCAGCAACGTGAGATTTTTGTTGCATAGTATTTAATTTAATTTAATTTTATGTTATTTTATTTTATGGTATTTAATTTAATTTAATTTAATTTAATTTAATTTTATTTTATTTTATTTTATTTAATTTAATTTTATTTTATTTTATTTTATTTAATTTAATTTTATTTTATTTTATTTTATTTTATTTTATTTTATTTTATTTTATTTTATTTAATTTTATTTTATTTTATTTTATTTTATTTTATTTTATTTTATTTTATTTTATTTTATTTTATTTTATTTTATTTTATTTTATTTTATTTTATTTTAATTTATTTTATTTTTATAGTTAGCAGAAATTTCGTAAATTATTTAATATTTGGAATAATGTTTAAGTTTGCTAACAACAATTTTTCGTAGTAGCAGAAACTTCGGAAATTACTTAATTTTTAGAATAATGTTCAAGTTTGCTGACCAACTATTTTTCGTAGTAGCAGAAATTTCGTAAATTATTGATTTTTTGGAATAAAGTTTAAGTTTGCTAACAACCATTTTTCGTAGTAGCATAAATTTCGTAAAATATTTAATTTTTGGAATAATGTTCAAGTTTGCTAACAACCATTTTTCGTAGGAGCAGAAATTTCGTGAATTATTGAATTTTTGGAATAAAAAAAAAGTTTGCTAACAACCATTTTTCGTAGTAGCATAAATTTCGTAAAATATTTAATTTTTGGAATAATTTTTAAGTTTGCTAACAACCATTTTTCGTAGTAGCATAAATTTCGTAAAATATTCAATTTTTGGAATAAAGTTTAAGTTTGCTAACAACCATTTTTCGTAGTAGCATAAATTACGTAAAATATTTAATTTTTGGAATAATTTTGAAGTTTGCTAACAACCATTTTTCGTAGTAGCATAAATTTCGTAAATTATTGAATTTTTGGAATAATGTTCAAGTTTGCTAACAACCATTTTTCGTAGGAGCAGAAATTTCGTAAATTATTTAATATTTGGAATAATGTTCAAGTTTGCTAACAACCATTTTTCGTAGTAGCATAAATTTCGTAAAATATTCAATTTTTGGAATAAAGTTTAAGTTTGCTAACAACCATTTTTCGTAGTAGCCGAAATTTCGTAAATTATTGAATTTTTGGAATAAAGTTTAAGTTTGCTAACAACCATTTTTCGTAGTAGCAGAAATTTCGTAAATTATTTAATTTTTGGAATAATGTTGAAGTTTGCTAACAACCATTTTTCGTAGGAGCAGAAATTTCGTAAAATATTTAATTTTTGGAATAATTTTTAAGTTTGCTAACAACCATTTTTCGTAGTAGCATAAATTTCGTAAAATATTCAATTTTTGGTATAAAGTTTAAGTTTGCTAACAACCATTTTTCGTAGTAGCCGAAATTTCGTAAATAATTGAATTTTTGGAATAAAGTTCAAGTTTGCTAACAACCATTTTTCGTAGGAGCAGAAATTTCGTAAAATATTTAATTTTTGGAATAATTTTTGAAGTTTGCTAACAACCATTTTTCGTAGTAGCATAAATTTCGTAAAATATTTAATTTTTGGAATAATTTTTAAGTTTGCTAACAACCATTTTTCGTAGTAGCATAAATTTCGTAAAATATTAAATTTTTGGAATAAAGTTTAAGTTTGCTAACAACCATTTTTCGTAGTAGCCGAAATTTCGTAAATTATTGAATTTTTGGAATAAAGTTTAAGTTTGCTAACAACCATTTTTCGTAGTAGCAGAAATTTCGTAAATTATTGAATTTTTGGAATAATGTTCAAGTTTGCTAACAACCATTTTTCGTAGGAGCAGAAATTTCGTAAATTATTTAATATTTGGAATAATGTTTAAGTTTGCTAACAACAATTTTTCGTAGTAGCAGAAACTTCGGAAATTACTTAATTTTTAGAATAATGTTCAAGTTTGCTGACCAACTATTTTTCGTAGTAGCAGAAATTTCGTAAATTATTGATTTTTTGGAATAAAGTTTAAGTTTGCTAACAACCATTTTTCGTAGTAGCATAAATTTCGTAAAATATTTAATTTTTGGAATAATGTTCAAGTTTGCTAACAACCATTTTTCGTAGGAGCAGAAATTTCGTGAATTATTGAATTTTTGGAATAAAAAAAAAGTTTGCTAACAACCATTTTTCGTAGTAGCATAAATTTCGTAAAATATTTAATTTTTGGAATAATTTTTAAGTTTGCTAACAACCATTTTTCGTAGTAGCATAAATTTCGTAAAATATTCAATTTTTGGAATAAAGTTTAAGTTTGCTAACAACCATTTTTCGTAGTAGCATAAATTACGTAAAATATTTAATTTTTGGAATAATTTTGAAGTTTGCTAACAACCATTTTTCGTAGTAGCATAAATTTCGTAAATTATTGAATTTTTGGAATAATGTTCAAGTTTGCTAACAACCATTTTTCGTAGGAGCAGAAATTTCGTAAATTATTTAATATTTGGAATAATGTTCAAGTTTGCTAACAACCATTTTTCGTAGTAGCATAAATTTCGTAAAATATTCAATTTTTGGAATAAAGTTTAAGTTTGCTAACAACCATTTTTCGTAGTAGCCGAAATTTCGTAAATTATTGAATTTTTGGAATAAAGTTTAAGTTTGCTAACAACCATTTTTCGTAGTAGCAGAAATTTCGTAAATTATTTAATTTTTGGAATAATGTTGAAGTTTGCTAACAACCATTTTTCGTAGGAGCAGAAATTTCGTAAAATATTTAATTTTTGGAATAATTTTTAAGTTTGCTAACAACCATTTTTCGTAGTAGCATAAATTTCGTAAAATATTCAATTTTTGGTATAAAGTTTAAGTTTGCTAACAACCATTTTTCGTAGTAGCCGAAATTTCGTAAATAATTGAATTTTTGGAATAAAGTTCAAGTTTGCTAACAACCATTTTTCGTAGGAGCAGAAATTTCGTAAAATATTTAATTTTTGGAATAATTTTTGAAGTTTGCTAACAACCATTTTTCGTAGTAGCATAAATTTCGTAAAATATTTAATTTTTGGAATAACTTTTAAGTTTGCTAACAACCATTTTTCGTAGTAGCATAAATTTCGTAAAATATTCAATTTTTGGAATAAAGTTTAAGTTTGCTAACAACCATTTTTCGTAGTAGCCGAAATTTCGTAAATTATTGAATTTTTGGAATAATGTTTATGTTTGCTAACAACCATTTTTCGTAGTAGCAGAAATTTCGTAAATTATTGAATTTTTGGAATAATGTTCAAGTTTGCTAACAACCATTTTTCGTAGGAGCAGAAATTTCGTAATTTATTTAATATTTGGAATAATGTTCAAGTTTGCTTACAACCATTTTTCGTAGTAGCTTAAATTTCGTGAATTATTGAATTTTTGGAATAAAGTTTAAGTTTGCTAACAACCATTTGTCGTAGTAGCCGAAATATCGTAAATTATTGAATTTTTGGAATAAAGTTCAAGTTTGCTAACAACCATTTTTCGTAGGAGCAGAAATTTAGGAAATTATTTAATATTTGGAATAATGTTCAAGTTTGCTAACAACCATTTTTCGTAGTAGCAGAAATTTCGTAAATTATTGAATTTTTGGAATAATGTTCAAGTTTGCTAACAACCATTTTTCGTAGGAGCAGAAATTTCGTAAATTATTTAATATTTGGAATAATGTTCAAGTTTGCTAACAACCATTTTTCGTAGGAGTAGAAATTTTGTAAAATATTTAATATTTTAAATAATGTTTAAGTTTGCTAACAACCATTTTTCGTAGTAGCCGAAATTTCGTAAATTATTTAATATTTAGAATAATGTTTGAGTTTGCTAACAACCATTTTTCGTAGTAGCAGAAATTTCGTAAATTATTTAATATTTGGAATAATGTTCAAGTTTGCTAACAACCATTTTTCGTAGTAGCCGAAATTTCGTAAATTATTTAATTTTTGGAATAATGTTCAAGTTTGCTAACAACCATTTTTCGTAGGAGCAGAAATTTCGTAAATTATTTAATATTTAGAATAATGTTCAAGTTTGCTAACAACCATTTTTCGTAGTAGCCGAAATTTCGTAAATTATTTAATATTTGAAATAATGTTTGAGTTTGCTAACAACCATTTTTCGTAGGAGCAGAAATTTCGTAAATTATTTAATATTTGAAATAATGTTTGAGTTTGCTAACAACCATTTTTCGTAGTAGCAGAAATTTCGTAAATTATTATATTTTGGAATAACTTTTAAGTTTGCTAACAACCATTTTTCGTAGTAGCAGAAATTTCGTAAATTATTGAATTTTTGGAATAATGTTTAAGTTTGCTAACAACCATTTTTCGTAATAGCAGAAATTTCGTAAATTATTATATTTTGGAATAACTTTTAAGTTTGCTAACAACCATTTTTCGTAGTAGCAGAAATTTCGTAAATTATTGAATTTTTGGAATAATGTTTAAGTTTGCTAACAACCATTTTTCGTAGTAGCAGAAATAGACGTTGTAAATTTTTAATTGTGATTATTTTATCGAATATTAATATATAGGTATTTATTTTTTGAAAAACTTATCACGCTTATCAATCGGATTTTATTATTTTCATACGATCAAGATGTACTGTGTTTAAAAAAAAATGTTATAAACCAAAAAAAAAACGCTCGGGGTCAGACTCGAACCACTGACCATCAGCTTACCAATCTAGCGCTTTACCTTTCGGGTACGTTGGAATTAATGAATGTGCAAAAATTAGGATATATATGCTGTGTTTCAAATAAAAAACAAAAGTTTCAAAATTCGAACGTAATACAATATATATAATGTAATTTTATCGTATCTGGCAGTTGTTTGTTTACCCGAGTGGTAAAGCTCTCAACTCATAATTCAAGGACCGTGTTTCGAATCCAGACCAAGGTGCTTTTTTGTATGAGAATTCAATTTTTCAGCGATTTGATATGTTCCATCAAATAATAGTATACTAGCTGTAAGCCCGTTGCTCAGCAACGTGAGATTTTTGTTGCATAGTATTTAATTTAATTTAATTTTATGTTATTTTATTTTATGGTATTTAATTTAATTTAATTTTATTTTATGTTATTTTATTTTATTTTATTTTATTTTATTTTATTTTATTTTATTTTATTTTATTTTATTTTATTTTATTTTATTTTATTTTATTTTATTTTATTTTATTTTATTTTATTTTATTTTATTTTATTTTATTTTATTTTATTTTATTTTAATTTATTTTATTTTTATAGTTAGCAGAAATTTCGTAAATTATTTAATATTTGGAATAATGTTTAAGTTTGCTAACAACAATTTTTCGTAGTAGCAGAAACTTCGGAAATTACTTAATTTTTAGAATAATGTTCAAGTTTGCTGACAACTATTTTTCGTAGTAGCAGAAATTTCGTAAATTATTGATTTTTTGGAATAAAGTTTAAGTTTGCTAACAACCATTTTTCGTAGTAGCAGAAATTTCGTAAATTATTGAATTTTTGGAATAATGTTCAAGTTTGCTAACAACCATTTTTCGTAGGAGCAGAAATTTCGTAAATTATTTAATATTTGGAATAATGTTTAAGTTTGCTAACAACAATTTTTCGTAGTAGCAGAAACTTCGGAAATTACTTAATTTTTAGAATAATGTTCAAGTTTGCTGACCAACTATTTTTCGTAGTAGCAGAAATTTCGTAAATTATTGATTTTTTGGAATAAAGTTTAAGTTTGCTAACAACCATTTTTCGTAGTAGCATAAATTTCGTAAAATATTTAATTTTTGGAATAATGTTCAAGTTTGCTAACAACCATTTTTCGTAGGAGCAGAAATTTCGTGAATTATTGAATTTTTGGAATAAAAAAAAAGTTTGCTAACAACCATTTTTCGTAGTAGCATAAATTTCGTAAAATATTTAATTTTTGGAATAATTTTTAAGTTTGCTAACAACCATTTTTCGTAGTAGCATAAATTTCGTAAAATATTCAATTTTTGGAATAAAGTTTAAGTTTGCTAACAACCATTTTTCGTAGTAGCATAAATTACGTAAAATATTTAATTTTTGGAATAATTTTGAAGTTTGCTAACAACCATTTTTCGTAGGAGCAGAAATTTCGTAAATTATTTAATATTTGGAATAATGTTCAAGTTTGCTAACAACCATTTTTCGTAGTAGCATAAATTTCGTAAAATATTCAATTTTTGGAATAAAGTTTAAGTTTGCTAACAACCATTTTTCGTAGTAGCCGAAATTTCGTAAATTATTGAATTTTTGGAATAAAGTTTAAGTTTGCTAACAACCATTTTTCGTAGTAGCAGAAATTTCGTAAATTATTGAATTTTTGGAATAATGTTCAAGTTTGCTAACAACCATTTTTCGTAGGAGCAGAAATTTCGTAAAATATTTAATTTTTGGAATAATTTTTAAGTTTGCTAACAACCATTTTTCGTAGTAGCATAAATTTCGTAAAATATTCAATTTTTGGTATAAAGTTTAAGTTTGCTAACAACCATTTTTCGTAGTAGCCGAAATTTCGTAAATAATTGAATTTTTGGAATAAAGTTCAAGTTTGCTAACAACCATTTTTCGTAGGAGCAGAAATTTCGTAAAATATTTAATTTTTGGAATAATTTTTGAAGTTTGCTAACAACCATTTTTCGTAGTAGCATAAATTTCGTAAAATATTTAATTTTTGGAATAATTTTTAAGTTTGCTAACAACCATTTTTCGTAGTAGCATAAATTTCGTAAAATATTAAATTTTTGGAATAAAGTTTAAGTTTGCTAACAACCATTTTTCGTAGTAGCCGAAATTTCGTAAATTATTGAATTTTTGGAATAAAGTTTAAGTTTGCAAACAACCATTTTTCGTAGTAGCAGAAATTTCGTAAATTATTGAATTTTTGGAATAATGTTCAAGTTTGCTAACAACCATTTTTCGTAGGAGCAGAAATTTCGTAAATTATTTAATATTTGGAATAATGTTTAAGTTTGCTAACAACCATTTTTCGTAGTAGCTTAAATTTCGTAAAATATTCAATTTTTGGAATAAAGTTTAAGTTTGCTAACAACCATTTTTCGTAGTAGCAGAAATTTCGTAAATTATTGAATTTTTGGAATAATGTTCAAGTTTGCTAACAACCATTTTTCGTAGGAGCAGAAATTTCGTAAATTATTGAATTTTTGGAATAATGTTCAAGTTTGCTAACAACCATTTTTCGTAGTAGCAGGAATTTCGTAAATTATTGAATTTTTGGAATAATGTTCAAGTTTGCTAACAACCATTTTTCGTAGGAGCAGAAATTTCGTAAAATATTTAATTTTTGGAATAATTTTTAAGTTTGCTTACAACCATTTTTCGTAGTAGCATAAATTTCGTAAAATATTCAATTTTTGGTATAAAGTTTAAGTTTGCTAACAACCATTTTTCGTAGTAGCATAAATTTCGTAAAATATTCAATTTTTGGTATAAAGTTTAAGTTTGCTAACAACCATTTTTCGTAGTAGCATAAATTTCGTAAATTATTGAATTTTTGGAATAATGTTCAAGTTTGCTAACAACCATTTTTCGTAGGAGCAGAAATTTCGTAAATTATTTAATATTTGGAATAATGTTCAAGTTTGCTAACAACCATTTTTCGTAGTAGCATAAATTTCGTAAAATATTTAATTTTTGAAATAATTTTTAAGTTTGCTAACAACCATTTTTCGTAGTAGCATAAATTTCGTAAAATATTCAATTTTTGGAATAAAGTTTAAGTTTGCTAACAACCATTTTTCGTAGTAGCCGAAATTTCGTAAATTATTGAATTTTTGGAATAAAGTTTATGTTTGCTAACAACCATTTTTCGTAGTAGCAGAAATTTCGTAAATTATTGAATTTTTGGAATAATTTTTAAGTTTGCTAACAACCATTTTTCGTAGTAGCATAAATTTCGTAAATTATTTAATATTTGGAATAATGTTTAAGTTTGCTAACAACCATTTTTCGTAGTAGCTTAAATTTCGTAAAATATTCAATTTTTGGAATAAAGTTTAAGTTTGCTAACAACCATTTTTCGTAGTAGCAGAAATTTCGTAAATTATTGAATTTTTGGAATAATGTTCAAGTTTGCTAACAACCATTTTTCGTAGGAGCAGAAATTTCGTAAATTATTGAATTTTTGGAATAATGTTCAAGTTTGCTAACAACCATTTTTCGTAGTAGCAGGAATTTCGTAAATTATTGAATTTTTGGAATAATGTTCAAGTTTGCTAACAACCATTTTTCGTAGGAGCAGAAATTTCGTAAAATATTTAATTTTTGGAATAATTTTTAAGTTTGCTAACAACCATTTTTCGTAGTAGCATAAATTTCGTAAAATATTCAATTTTTGGTATAAAGTTTAAGTTTGCTAACAACCATTTTTCGTAGTAGCCGAAATTTCGTAAATAATTGAATTTTTGGAATAAAGTTCAAGTTTGCTAACAACCATTTTTCGTAGGAGCAGAAATTTCGTAAAATATTTAATTTTTGGAATAATTTTTAAAGTTTGCTAACAACCATTTTTCGTAGTAGCATAAATTTCGTAAAATATTTAATTTTTGGAATAATTTTTAAGTTTGCTAACAACCATTTTTCGTAGTAGCATAAATTTCGTAAAATATTCAATTTTTGGAATAAAGTTTAAGTTTGCTAACAACCATTTTTCGTAGTAGCCGAAATTTCGTAAATTATTGAATTTTTGGAATAATGTTCAAGTTTGCTAACAACCATTTTTCGTAGTAGCAGAAATTTCGTAAATTATTTAATATTTGGAATAATGTTCAAGTTTGCTAACAACCATTTTTCGTAGGAGTAGAAATTTTGTAAAATATTTAATATTTGGAATAATTTTTAAGTTTGCTAACAACCATTTTTCGTAGTAGCATAAATTTCGTAAAATATTCAATTTTTGGAATAAAGTTCAAGTTTGCTAACAACCATTTTTCGTAGTAGCAGAAATTTCGTAAATTATTTAATATTTGGAATAATGTTCAAGTTTGCTAACAACCATTTTTCGTAGTAGCCGAAATTTCGTAAATTATTTAATTTTTGGAATAATGTTCAAGTTTGCTAACAACCATTTTTCGTAGGAGCAGAAATTTCGTAAATTATTTAATATTTAGAATAATGTTCAAGTTTGCTAACAACCATTTTTCGTAGTAGCCGAAATTTCGTAAATTATTTAATATTTGAAATAATGTTTGAGTTTGCTAACAACCATTTTTCGTAGGAGCAGAAATTTCGTAAATTATTTAATATTTGAAATAATGTTTGAGTTTGCTAACAACCATTTTTCGTAGTAGCAGAAATTTCGTAAATTATTATATTTTGGAATAACTTTTAAGTTTGCTAACAACCATTTTTCGTAGTAGCAGAAATTTCGTAAATTATTGAATTTTTGGAATAATGTTTAAGTTTGCTAACAACCATTTTTCGTAATAGCAGAAATTTCGTAAATTATTATATTTTGGAATAACTTTTAAGTTTGCTAACAACCATTTTTCGTAGTAGCAGAAATTTCGTAAATTATTGAATTTTTGGTATAATGTTTAAGTTTGCTAACAACCATTTTTCGTAGTAGCAGAAATAGACGTTGTAAATTTTTAATTGTGATTATTTTATCGAATATTAATATATAGGTATTTATTTTTTGAAAAACTTATCACGCTTATCAATCGGATTTTATTATTTTCATACGATCAAGATGTACTGTGTTTAAAAAAAAATGTTATAAACCAAAAAAAAAACGCTCGGGGTCAGACTCGAACCACTGACCATCAGCTTACCAATCTAGCGCTTTACCTTTCGGGTACGTTGGAATTAATGAATGTGCAAAAATTAGGATATATATGCTGTGTTTCAAATAAAAAACAAAAGTTTCAAAATTCGAACGTAATACAATATATATAATGTAATTTTATCGTATCTGGCAGTTGTTTGTTTACCCGAGTGGTAAAGCTCTCAACTCATAATTCAAGGACCGTGTTTCGAATCCAGACCAAGGTGCTTTTTTGTATGAGAATTCAATTTTTCAGCGATTTGATATGTTCCATCAAATAATAGTATATAATGACGTCATCGAAAAGGTAGGAATAAAAAATGGCGACATCGAGGCTGGTGAAGGGGGAGGGGGAGGAGGAGAGGAAATCGAGGAAAATCATAAGTAACAGTGTATATTGGAAAAATATGTCTTAAGTATGAATAAAAAGTGACAGCGCGGCTTGGCAGGAGGAGGAGGGGGAGGGGCAGGGGGAGGGGAAATCGAGGACATCTTACACTCAGACGGACATTATCGGCTATTAATATATAGATATTTATCACCTTATAAGTTACTAATCATTTGATTTATTCTGCTTATTTTTTTAATTTGTGCTTTTTTTATGTTATGTAAAATAAATAAAATGAGTTTTACTATTTGTTATGCTTTATTTAAAATACTTATTTGTTTAAATTACTAAATGATAATATTTATTATGCAAACAAAAACAAAACACTTATAATATCACAAAATATATCGCGCATTTGTTGGATTGGACTGCGCAGTCTTTGAGTTTTCCGAGGAGCAAACCACCGTCTAAGAGGGGACATTGACGGTGATGCCAGTTCACAAGACACTTTATACATATATATTGCTATGTTGATTCTTTGTTATAATATTTAAAAAAAAAACATGATAATTATTGTCAAAGTTTGCTCACGATTGCTTAGTGACACAGTTTATGGCTATCTGGCAAGCAATGTGTAAAGGTTGCAAGGGTAACAGCATCCCGGAAGTGACTTTTTGAATCCATCCACATTACACGCGCCGACAGCGTCGCATTTATTATGTGTACCTTTCGCCAGAGGCGAATCAGAAATTACTAATTACAGTATCGGCCAGAAATCCGGTTCAATTTTAAAGCAGCTTAAAGCTGTAAGCTTTTATCTAATAAAGGCAATAGAAACCCTTTTGAAAAACCTTTGTTAACTATTAGAGCTGGGTGTATTTTAAAATGAGGAGTATATAGAATCTAACGAGAAGTTGATACCGAAGTACATAGTGAAAAACCAACAGGGTTGGAACAATTATATTTACTTTTTATATATCATTATAAAAATATTTTTCTGAATGCATTTCATTTCAATTTAAGATAAAATAATTTATATTTGTATTTTTGCAAATGCTTGGCTAAGTAGTTAAGCAGACAACTACTTAAGCAAGCATTTTCGAAAGCTGAGGATGCCTCTGAAAGAGGCGAAAAACGTGTCACATTTCGTTACACAATACGTGGAATAATCTAAGTTATTTTATTTTATATTAAAATGAACTTCTACAAAGTTACCGCCGAATCCATCGAAAGCATTTCATTTCTTTTTTGGAAATAAAAACTTTTTAAATGGTTTAAGCCATAATTTTTTCAAAGACAAACTACAGTTAAAAAATACTACTTTATATAGACATTTCAATAAAATCATATTGTCAAGAAAAACGATTCATTTTAATTTGACCAACTCTATTTGTAACAAGGAAATAATATCGCATTGAATAAAAAACCATTATACATCTTTAAAAATATAAACGTCTATATATCCAAGGGCAATTTATAGATTTTCATCGCTAAGTAAGCACCGATATTTACCCCGAGCTAGGGTAGTAGAAAAGTAGGTTGTCACGGCGTCAACGAAAGTCCGTCAGGAGCACGTCACGATGGCGCTCCTTGTCACGTCCTGTTTGCGGCGTACGCTTGACGTATGGATCAGGAGGCATAATAAAACCATCTTTATATTGTTGAAAAACCTTTTTTTAGATCCATACTCCCGTTACGGTAAGACTTCTGTTGTGCTTCCACTGTATATTGAATAACAAAAAGTGATGACCAGAATGTTTTTTGTTGTTGGCAATAATATAACAAATATTTGTCTCATGCCAAGAAATAATAAGTACTTAAATACTATTTTCACAATATTCATTCAGATATAAAAAAAATAGTTCTCTAACAGAAAAAGAAAATATTTTAATATAAGTATCACAAACGGTAAAAATAAAGCTAAATCCTTGCCCCCAGCTGTAACTATATAATTCATAATATAGCTGTTTCACCAGTCTGGTCAACCAGACAGATTGATGCATGTCTATTAATAATGAGCACATAACTCAAACATAACTCAGACCATGGTCGAGTGGTAAACATCATTGACCGTTTCAGGAATTGACTTTTAATCGATGTACAGAATTCTGTCCGTAGGCATAGATGTCATAAATATATTAAGCTTTCTCTTATCTATCCTATTTTTAAACGAGGCGAAAAATGAACGATTAGTTGACGACTTGTCATGTTCTGGTCTTATTCTTTTATCTCCAGCCTCCTTAAAAATAAAAATAATCAAAAAAATCGTAGAAAACTTTTATTGGATTGGAAACTTCCGAAGATTTCGAATCTTGGAAATTTTCCTGTGGCCCTCCTAAACTTTGCTGTGACTCCCCAAATTTAAAAAATCTACGTGGCCTTCTAGAGGGACACAGGTCTCCCGGTTGAGATACCCTGCTTTTAAAGACAACGTTTAAAAATGGATAGCTTTCATCAAGTTTTAAATCAATTATCAAGCAAGACCAACTTTCTTTCTATTTTTACTATCCAACTGAATTAAAAACGAAGTCGGTGAAGCAAAATCTTAGTTCCATGCTTAATTCAGCTGTTCAAGCAGGTAAAACAGAGCTCTTTTTACACTTTTCTCTCATGAAGTATAATTGAGTGGCGACTAACTAGAAGATTCTTGTCAGCTAACAGCTTTATATGGGAGAAACATTCAAGAAAAACTTCTGTTAAGTGGGTGGCAACTATCTATCATTAAACTCATCGATTCTTTAATAAAATGAAGATTATTTTTTTAGCCTGTGATTTTTTATGATTGTTTTAATATGTTTATTTTAAATAAGAATATTGATTGATTAATAATTTAATTTGAAGAACATTTTGTGTCACATTTATGGATGAACAGGTAAAGACTTTCTTAAACTATTGTTTCTGTGATACGTGTTAAAGTTATTGTTTTATTAAAATGTATTATTATTATTTGTAAAGTTATTATTTGAATAAAATATTATTGAAAGTTAACGTCTAAAAAGTAATCATTCTTTTTCTTTTTTCTCTTTAAAAATATTTATATTTTCCCTTCCTTATCCTAGCTCTTTTCGAAAAATACACAAAACAAATAATAAGTAATTTTTGTAAAGAAATCTCTGTTGAGATGTTCGACTAAAAGTCTTCACATTCTGTATTGATAGCGGTCAAGGCTGTAACAAATGAAGACTGTTTTTAGGTTAAATCCATACTAGGCTGACGAATTCCCAAGGCTCGCTCCAGAAGTCTAGGAATAAATCAATCCGCATGCAAATCTATTTTCAATGTCTACCTATACGAAAGTGCACCATTTGCATGCGCTTGAAATGTGCAATACAGCCTTCATCTACATAAGAGCTCCATAACGAAGTAGTCTGTGTAGCCTTGCTTTCGACATGCTCCTGCACAGCCCATTACGTTTCGAATAAATACGTTTTCCATCCGTTGAAGTACAATCGATTTGCAAAGCTGAGTAATGATTCTTACTTCTTTAGTATGTTATATACTGTCTTTACTATCTTTTCTGTCAGTTTCATGGTACGATAGTCAACGCCATTGGCTTCCGTGGCGTATCTCACGAGTTCAAGTCTCAGTGCCAACAGGGATTTACCAATTTTTATTTGAAAGCATGGCTTTCTAAAATGACGTAAAAAAATATAAGTTTATGACTAGTCCTGTTTTTAGACCAATCATTTTTTTACTGATCTTTTGGATAAAAGTTTTGCTTATTTATGGTTTAACAAAAAATTGAATGATTTTTTTAATAATTTATGGTCAATGCAATGTCCCCTATAAGCTTTGAAAATCCTCGCGCATTCATTTCGGGTTGGCGCGTACTCTAATAGTCTAATACTCTAATACAACCATTCAAACAATATATATTTTAAATTGCAATAACCATGATTGATAAATGATTAATGAAAAATTTGTAATCATTATACTAGAATTCAATTATTATCTTTTATCAAAACAAGAAATTAATCTAAATGGATTAGGTTAAATATGTAAAGAACAGCGTGAAAAACTAGAATTATTTTAATTATGTTTGTAAAATAATATAATAACTTTATTAGCGATTGATTGATTATCTGTTACATTTTTCTACTAAAACTCGTTGTTAATTAATTGCTCAATCTTTTTTTGTCAAAGAGAGTAAAAAATCAAAAGATATAAATATTACATAACAAGTGGCTAGCCAATCGCTCTCACTATTCCTCGTTTTAAATATTGGGTGTATTGATGGGAGGGAATTTCAGGCATATATAGCCACGCCTTAGAAAAGAAATCTATTAATCAATCTAATCAATTTATAAAAACAGTTCTTACTGTAAACTATAGCTAAAAATGCTAACCACATGAACACTAGCCAGACGCATTATTAGTATACATAGTTATTTCGGTAAGTTACCATTTCACCGTCGTTAAAATCATGATAAACTTAAAAATTAATTCAGAAGAAAAAGAAATATACTCTTTTTATAATATAAGCAACGAAACTTTTTATTATTTACGTAGTTAAATATGTTGTGAAAACAAATGAGCTTTCCATAAAAAAAGTAATGTTTCTTTACTACGTTCCTTTTTCCTAGTATTCCTTCGTGTAAATGCTGAGTCACATATTTTATATGAAATATTAAAAAGCTTTTTTGTCGTATACTTTTCCTTTCAATTCAATACAAAAAAAACATTCGCTCAGAACACTTAGACATCCAAAAGCATTTATTACTTCACGGTATTTACGTCTAATCTCCAAAAGCTCTACCCGAAAGTTGCTTTGAATTTAATTTGGTCTATCCATATCTTCTTTATATTATGTCAAGAAACGCTGTAATCAAGCTCGAGTATACAAGGCAGGATTGGGCACGTCGGGACGAAAAGGAAAAGAAAAGGTAGCTTCGTAATATTAATTTTCGTAGAGAGGTAATTTACAATTTACTCCGCGAGGACCTTTTGTTTGTTATGCCTTTCAGCACAATGGTTTCCGAGTCTGGCGATGGTTGTCGACGAGCAAATTTTGCCGTACAGAGACCATTACAAATTATCTTGTCTTGGGCGAGTACAAAATTTTACAGGGTTGTAGTAGAGCAACGTTAGCGCCAATAAATTTTAAATCAGTGTTTCTTAGTTGGGGCGTAAAAGCTCCGTTACTGCTGAAATCTGAATGGGAGATTACATATTACCAGTTGAGTTAAGTTTTTCTATATTTGAATTAGGTTTAAACAGTTTTGCACCCTTTAAAGAATTCGATTACAATTTTGTTATCTACGTCTGCTTCCAATGTCGATCATATTATGGCATTATAATGCTCTAATAAAATATAAAATACTATTTATTACCCCCTTGAGGGTTTTATGAACGTCATCTGTGGCGTTTATGGAGTTAATAACGATTTCAAATTTTGTTATCAATACTGGCTTTGGTTAACCCGTAACATGCCATCCTAAAAAATCACGTTCCCTGCCATGATGGCATCTCAGTTTCACTGTTTATTGACAGTATTTAAACCTATGTTAGAAGCTAAAAATAATTATGTATAATAAAAAATGTATATATGCTTGAAAATATATTCTAGGTCTAATTTTCACCCTCATTTTATTTATAAATGCTTAAAATGCTTGAATGATTTAATGGCTCAACTAGTTATGAATGCATCATGAGCATGGAGGAGTTAAGCTTTACCTGTCCGTATACTTTACTTTTGAACATTCCATCAATTATTTTTTTAAATCTGTGAAATTCTAGAATATATCTGCGAAATATGAGTGTTTGGCGGTTTTGACTGGATGTACAATATTTCTTATGGTATGTGCTTTTTTTTTAAAAAAAAAAAAGGGTACTGGATCTCACTTCTTGTCAAGATTTTTTCTAATCCATGTCCGTTCCTAGTGTGATGCATTTGGCTTCTTAATGGAAGTATCTAAACAGAAGTTTATTTAACAAGAACTGCTTCTTTCTCAGTTTCTCAACATCTGTTTTTTTTCAGAAGAGAGTAAGGATAGAAGAATCGGGTCAAGACATAGTGGTTAATGATTATCTCTCGCTTTGCGTCGTATTGTGATTCGAACCCGTGAGATCCGTTTTAATAGCCAACCACGTTGACCACTACTCTATGGTCTTTCGAGATAAGGTGATGTAAATAAGAGAATTTTGAAAAACAAAACAATATACCAAGAATTAGACTCCTGGGATTGATAAGCGAGTAGGTTTATCAACCAGGTATATTTTAACGCGTTATATTCAAAAGGGACCTTAAATAAGAACAAACAGACAACGATTTCCATGAAAAATCGACAATTTTTAACTGGATGTCTGCCACAGCCGTGATATCTCGTCATTTTTTTGTGTTCAACACGCCAGAGATGAGTTATCTTGTCAATAGATAGTTAAATTAATAATAGCTTATTACAGCCCGCGTGCTAGGTACAGGCACGCAGTCAAAGTCAGGTTTTCTACGGCAGTCAAAAGGTAAAGGCAAAATATAAATAAAATTTTACGAATATTGATTTGAAACATTAAAAATATCGAGAAAAGGGTACTGGAACGCCGTTAAATTGCGTTACATGGAAATTAAAGCACTGCTTAAACCAATACAATACGAGCCTATGAGAAAGTAGATTAGTCTATATTTTTTTAAGTTAATTGCGGCATTCGTGGCCACCCTGGCCACAAATGTTTCATTCCTTTCTCGTAGAAAGCAAACTCAACACGACACAATGTGACAGGGAAAAAGTTAAGACATTACTCTCCGTCCATATATTTTACCTGTTTTTGTCCGTGGCTTTATCAGTGGCTAGACAAGCTTTTTGGAAATTACCTCTGAAAGCCACCGCCGACAGAGGAATAAACGAGATACGCTTTCCAAGATTTATAATACCCTCATTATAAAATTTTCACTGTCCCTAATTAATGTTTTCTTCCACAAACACACAATCACTAAAATCCAGCAGTTTCCGACTTCCTTATTTTTGTAAGTTGTAATATAAATTTATTTAAATCTTGTTTGTTTGGCCTGTATAAACACAATCAATGTAATTTTGGTTTAAAAATAAAAAAAAAACACACATCTTTTATAATTTAAGATATCGACTGAAGGTGCTTGGTGGAATTTCAATATTAAATTTGAATCGTTCAAATTATGTGCATTCACACAGATTTTGTCACTAACGACCCGGGTTTCAAGTGCACGGATGAACTTGAACTGACGCTTAGTAAATGAATGTTTCGTGTTTATATAAGAAATAAATGTATCATTGAGCTTAAAGCCATTGCTGGCGAAAGAGATTAGCACACATCTTTTAATTTATTTTTTTATCTCTAAATTTGTTTGATAAATATTAACCTCCAATTGTTCGCTTATAACTTTTTGGCTGCCGTAGAAAAAAATACGTTTTTACCTAGCACGCCGTTTATAATTTGTAACTATTAATTTAATTAGCTATTGACAAGGTAACTTGTTTTTGGCATGTTGAGCACGAAAAATTTGACGAGATATCTCGTCTATGGCAGCCATTCAGTTAACCTTTCAGCTGCCGTAGATAATTAAAAGTAATTACCTAGCACGCCGGCTACAATTTGCAACCATTAATTTAATTAGTTATTGACAAGGTAACTCGTCTATGGCGTGTTGAGCACGAAAAAATTGATGAGATATTTCGTCTGTGGCAGCCATCCAGTTAAATATCAACAACACAAACAATTGAAGAAGATATTTCTTCTTATTATTATTATTATTTTGCCATATTCGCTCACTATGTAGATTATATGGCCATCAGGTAGCACTTCCATATCAATTGCAGTACTTCTTCCTATGTCATGTCAGCATCCCTCGATTCCACCGAGTACATTCTATGATAGGACTCGAAGGTTGTCTTGGACGCCGAAATCCCACAGTTGACATATTTATCATTTTTTATGAAAGTTTTAAAAGTAGCCGCGAGAGTAAAACAGTTCTTTAAGAATCCTCCAAAATTTGGTGGGGGGAAACTCCTTTAATATCATTACACTGTATCACTATATTGTTTGTAAAATAATAGACCATTTCCGTTGAAATTATTAGCATTGATATAATATAATCTTCCCATTAATTATTTGGCGATCGTAATCCTTTAGCGGAACTGTTTAGCTGTCAGATAGATCCTTGTGAATCGACAGTAATAGTTCTCCTGACAAGGAACGGATATAATCCGCTTAAATGGAAGATATTGGCGATATTAATTTGCTTTTACAACTAACTGGGGTGAAGCGAAAACATGATACACTGTGTAAACAAACAAGAATGTTGTTATACGTGAGCTTTGTCGCCAAGAATCTTTGAAATTGTTTATTGAAAGCTTGGGATAATTATTACACTAGCGTCTTGATTTATTTATTTATCTGATTGCAACTCAATTGTAATTTATCATAAAATTGTGCAATTTGAAATTTATTAGTAAAATTATGATTCAATAAAAAATATACAAACATGTCAGGTGAATGGCACAACGTCGTTGATTTCCATGCTGGAGTTTCACGGGTTCAAATCCCAGTACAAACAGTATTTTTTCAATCGATTTCTGTTCGAAAGCATGTTTGTGATGTCTAAAAATCTCCCCCCCTCCACTATTTCAATTCTTAAATAACGGGGTGAAATTAGATTGATTAACCAACCACCTGTCGTGTCTAACCCTATTATTTTTATCCTTACTGCTGTTTTCTAAAATATGTTGTACATTAAGAGCGGACATGGATAAAAAAAAAAAATGTTTTATTAACATGAATGGCAGTAGAAGAGATGTTTAAATTACTTTATGCAGTGTCTATTGGCCCATCGAGAGGTGAAGTGAGCCAACTAGTAAAATGGTAAAACTTTTTTCTTGTACTTTTTTAAGAACAATCACGTCTTTTTTGTGTTTTGTAAATTTCATATTTTTATTTTACGGAGATAACACTTTTGCAATGTATATTAACTGAGGTTACTTCACTTTTACTATACTTTAAGATGTGTAGAATATTACAACGCATCTACCTTTTTTTCTAAAGTACCACTTGGCTCACTTCACCTCTAATGGGCCCTATTGCAAAATCGTATATTTTTAGAATGAGTGTTAAAACGCCGCCTGTGTGGTCGAGTGGTCAACGTCGTTGGCTACCGCTACGGAAGTCACAGGTTCGAATCCCAATACGGGTAGTTTTATAAATTGATTTTTCAATCGATTTATGAATTTCTGTTCATAGACACGGATGTATATGATTAGGGCATCCAATCCCGGGATCCGGGATCCCGTCCAATTTTCTGATCCCGAAATTCCGGGATTGAGATGGCCGCGATCCCGGGATTTCGGGATTGAGAAATTTTGAGCAAATCCTGAAAATTTACACGAAATTGGCAAATTCAAGATTTCAAATTCCTCAGTGAGCTAAAAAAAACGAGGTTCTGTGAGAATCCAAGGAAAAAGTATAGCGAATTGAGGATTTCAAATTCCTCGGTGAGTCAATCTTAATCCAGGGATTCAAAATTAATCAATCCCGAAATCCCGGGATCGGAAAAAGGCTCCGGGATTGGATACCCTATTTGTGATGTCTTGAATTCCCCCCTCCCACCCATTCTATCCTATGAACGGGGCGTATCGAGAGCAATTAGCTAACCACTAGTCCTGTCCTAGCCCTTTCCTTCTACTCCTACTCTCTTTGGAAAAGTGAGGTTGAGCAACTGAGTAACAAGCAGTTCTCGTAGAAACACTTCTGTTGAGATAAACTCCATTATAAGTCCATATGCTCCACATTGGGAGCGGACATGGTGTATAATAATATTTTATTTGCGTGTGTATGATTCGCTGCGAAAATAAATTATGTCTCCGTTAAATATTGTAAAATTCTGCGATTTATTTATTTTTCTACCAAAAAATGATCAAAAATTGAACTTTGTAACATTTCTGCTCTCAATTTGAAACATATGAACTCTAATAAAGTTTTCTTTTAATGTATTCCTCATATAAAAACGATTTATATTTATTTACTAAGCGTCAGTTCAAGTTTACCGTGCACTTGAACGGCTGAAGATGCCGAAAGGCGAAGACCGTGTCGTTAGTGACAAAACTTATATGAACGACTCAAATTTAAAATATGTATAATTTGAAATCCACGTGCCTTCCGCCATCCGATACGACATGCCGATCTCTTACTCAATACACACCCCGTGGGTCAACCCTTATCTTTGTAACGAGGGTCGCTTATATTCCCTAATCTTTGAATTACTCGAAACCTATTGTCATATCGAGGCTGTGTAAATACAAACATTTAAATTTGTTTCCCTAATCTTAGATAGATGGGTAGTAATCAGAAATCTACGGTTGATTTTATACTGCCTTGCAATTTGTTCAACGGATATTCTTAGTATCGCTGAAAATAACATTATACCCTAAAATTTATCAATCAATTTTCAAATTAAATATACTTACTGTTCTTTTATATATGCACCCTGTGTTTAGGTAATATTGTCACTTTTCTGGCAGAAGTTGGTAAGTAACAGATTGGTAGCTATGAGTAAAAAGAAAATGATTTTTTTAAGCGTTTATGATAAAAGTTCTTGCGTCGATACTATATGTTACACATTATATAAGGGTATTACTTGCAAACCCTGCTCATTCTAAAGTTTTTGAAACATGAACCATGAATGTAATTTTTATAAACCATGTCCGCTCCCAATGTGGAGCATATAGACTCCTAATGGAGTTTATCTCAACAGAAGTGTTTCTACGAGAACTGCTTGTTACTTAGTTGCTCAATCTCTCTTTTTCCAAAGATAGTATAGGGATAGAAGGATTGGGCTAGGACAGGATTAGTGGTAAGCTAATCGCTGTCGTTACGCCTCGTTCATAGAATAGGAAAGGTGAGAGGGGGGAATTCGAGACATCACATACATCCATGCCTTTGAACAGAAATTCATAAATCGATTGAAAAATCAATTTATAAAACTGTCCGTACCGGGATTTGAACCCGGGCCCTCTGTAGCCGAAGCCAACACCGTTGACCACTCGACCACAAAGGCGAATGTAATTTAGTAGATAAAAATATATTTATAAAGTATTTTTAGAAATCAGTCTCAAACAGGAGTGGGCAGGAAGGGGTTCGCGCGAGCTTTTTGTTAAATTTTACTAAGGCCGGCGAGCCTCTTGTTAATTTAAGAAAAAACAATATTCTCAGATCAAACTAGTGTGTAACTGCAATTGATGACTTGTATATTTTCTACGACAGTTTCAGTATACACAGAAGTACATTTTTAGCCATTTACATTGATTAATTAATTTGCGGTAAATTGCATCTACAATAAATGTATTGAGTAAGAATCCCTTGAGAACATCCAAAATATCATTCCAAAGTTATGTAAGGCTAAAAATACTTTTAAAATGTACATTTTTTTTCAAAATGAAATACAAGTTTCATTTTTTAACCATAATAGAATTAGCCATGATTGCAAGTAATACCTGCATATATAGCATAAATTTCGGGTGCATGGCACATTACTCAAAGCCGTTGCCTTCCATGCCAGACCTTACGGTCTCGATCCCCAGTAATAACAGCATTTTTTAGCCGTTATTACTGGGGATTAGTATTATCTAGTAGTATTATCTAACGTTACTCATATGTTACGTAGTATCTTGTTCTTACATCGTATTTAAGAAGAAATCGATCAAATTTTATTCTTTCCGCGCTTATCCTTATTCACGATTGGTATAATATTTTTATTTTTTTTGCTCTCCTTGAGTCCATAATACGAGGAAAACTTTCTTGTAAACTGTCAAGGACGTATCGCGGCCAGCGGAAAATGGGATGCTTTTTTTATCCCTAAGGGCATATCGCGTTGACAGGGGCTGATCGTGATCAATCATTACCACGTCACGATTCGCTGCCCACGGGAGGCTTTCGACACGTTTGCCACTGGTTGGCAACCATAACTTAATATCATATATATAATATATTAATATTTAATCACCGAATTTTATAGCGCAGTGGTATGCGTTGTAGGCTTACGTGCCAGACCTCACAGGTTCAAGTTCCGGTACGAACAGAATTTTTTAGATTTCTGTTCCAAAGCAGGTTCATAATTTCCAATCCTTTAACAACTGGACGTTGCGAGAGCGATTGGTTTACCGCTAGTTCTGTCTTAGCCTTATCCTTATATTTCTACTTCTCTCTTAAAAAAGAGAGGTTGAGCGACTGAGTTCTCGTAGAAAAACTTCTGTTAATGTACCTCCATTAGGAGGACATAAGCTCCACATTGGGAGCGGACATAGATTTAAACAAAATATTAAACTACGACTCCTTAAATGGTATATTTTGCAACGTACCGACTAGGGCTTCCGATCACAGAATCAAGTTTCCCGACCAACATTTGGCAATTTCGTAATCTCGGGATCTTTGTTATATTAATTCCATGAGCTTAGGATTCACTATAACATTAAAAAAAACATATTTTAAATCCAAATACCCAATTTATACCATATTTAATAACAAAAAACTTCCAGCTGGGTACCTCAGTTTATTTGTGTACATATTTTTGTATTATTTCTATATATATATCAAAAGAATACCCTGCGGTCTTATTCCGTCTAATATTTTATAAACAGCCTTTATATTTTTTATAATCTCATCAGGTAAATACTTATTTCAGTTCTTTTGCTATAAATAGTTGACTCAAAAATGTCAAAAATTACACTGACGTCGCTGTTCTGCCGAAAAAAATACTGATTAGCGCTGTTTCAATTCTGTACTATTGCATAAAAAAAAATAATCATGCATTAGTACATATTTGAAATGGCGTTTATTAGTATTTTTTTTAATATCATCATTATCAGTACACCCATACGTTGACTGTACCTATTTAGTATTGACGGTTTTGTTTATAGATATTTTAAAGGTTAAAATTACAATTAACCCTAACGTTCCCATATTTCCTTTCTCTGACTAGGCCAATACACTGAAAACGTATTTTTCCCTCAAGGGACCACACGAAAGGAAACCATTTGTTTTTTTTTATATCCAGAGAAGATTATTTTCCACTGTAAGTATACTGCTAGATGCAATAAAAAACGCAGTATATAGTCAGGCTCATATTAATTAATAAAATGATTGAAATGAAAAGTAAATTATATTTTAATATAAAAATATGTATATTGAAGTAGATTCATTGAAAATGGCTAGATGTTGTCAGATTAAATTGAACCAATGCAACATGTTCTTTTCAACTCAACTCTGTATAGTTATTTTTTATTAATGGATGATATTTCTTAGTATTATTTAATATTTGAGTAGAAGGTTGTAGAATTAATCAACTTTAAAATATTTTTTCTCAACTCGTGGCCTCTTTTGAGTCTCATATTTTTCCATGGCCCTCATACCCGCATATAACCCTTCATACAAAAGTTTTTCGAGACAAGTGGACACAATTATTTCGGGATTGATGACTGTGAAAAATTGATAAAGTAAAAGATTCTAAAATAATTTTCAATTCTTTGAAAATTTTCCACATTGGCAGATATAAAAATTTTACACATAAATTTACGGATGGAAAGACGCAAGACCTTTTTTTAGCTTTTTCCTGAATTTTAGAATATTCTGTCACTGCCCGATTTTAAAATCCTGGGAGTTTATGGATTTGCCCGTGGCCCCCGTGCCACCGTGAGAAACGTTGAGAAACCGTGCTTTAAACTATTCTTGGCACAGCTTTCAAGCGTACGGTTTGTAAGTGATGATTTTAGATTTATGATCTTAAAATTTCGAATTTCAAATAATGACAAATCAAATTGTTTTTGGTTGAAGGCCAAAAATCAATATTAGTATGACAGCTAAAAAAAATCATTTTGTAAGTTTTCATAGTTGTTGATATTTAATACTGTAATAATTATGACATGTCGAGACCATAGCGCAGTAGTCAACGTTGTTGGCTTCTGTAGCGGTTCTCACGGGCTCGAATCTCACTACAGACAGCATTTTTGATACTCCACATCGTTATCAGACATAATTGAAAAAAATTAAAGAGAGAAATCAGATATCTTGTCATGGAAGCTATTTCGCCGTATATCTAATATTCTCCTTTTCATATTTCAATCAAACTTAGTCGAGTGGATGGCTTATTGGATATTATTTTCAAACAAAGATGGTGTGAAGACATAACATGTCATGGTGGATATAGCGTTGTATATAAAACTACATTAAAACAAATATGGCACTGTAGCCAGAGGTGGGGAAACTTTTCTTCTCTAAAAATCGCATTCATCTTTCTTATTCGACATAAGGCCGCAGTAAACATTGACTTCTTCACTGCGGCCAGAAACAGCAATTTACGATCAGAATATGTCAGGATTTTACATAAATTTACAGAATTACAGAATTGGCCAGAAGGCCGCACTAGAGTAGCCAAAAGGCCGCAGGTTCCTCATGCCTGCTCTAAGCCATATTACAATTATGTTGATAGAAAAGGCATGTTATATCACATCCATGTAAAATTGCAGCATTGCTAAAATGTGGGTGCAATGAATAATAATGGTGAAGTACAAACCTTGGTAGTTTTTGATGATGCGCCTAAACCTCTCGATTCCCGAGCCACGGATCCCTTATCCAAGTCCCCGACGAACTGAAATAGTTAAAAAAGAACAGTTTTTTTTTATTTAGTTGAAGCATAATTACAAATTAATTAATACATAGAACATATGGCAGCCTTTAGATTGAAAAAAGACACGTCTACTTTTGCTAATCACTTAATATTGGAAAGACACGTTTTCAATCAGGAACAAGGGATAAAAATGTTACACCCAAATACGGACAGTCATAAGCTCTTTTTCCAAGAAATTTTAGAAATCAACAAAGCACAGCTGCAAAATCTTCCGATTTTAAACGAAATATCAAATTTTCCCACATCTCCACTTCTATACCCTATATAACCATAAAATCATATAATCATAAAACCTTTGCCGACAAACAAATTATATAATTCTTGAAACTGCTCACTAGTCAAATCTGTTGGCATTCCCATGGGCTCATTCTTTTCGCCAGCAGTGGCTTTGGACTCAGTGATGCATTTATATCTTATATATAACACGAAACTTTCATTTGCTAAGCGTCAGTTCAAGTTCATCCGTGCACTTGAATGCCTGAAGATGCCGAAAGGCGAAACCCGGGTCGTTAATGACAAAATTTGTGAGAATGTACATAGTTTGAACGATTCAAATTTAATATTGAAATTCCACCAAGCACCTTCAGTCGAAATCTTAAATTAATTAATACATGCTAGAAAATTGGCCGAAAAAGTTGAATCGTAATCAATTTATTTCCGATGCGAATAGATACCGCCAGAAGAAATTACATCAAATATCTGTGTGCGATGGGAAAAAGTATTTTTTTTTTTTTTTTTACTTTTGCTTATACAAAGCGGACATATTTCAAAATAAAGTTAATCCACGTATGCACTTGGACAGGGATGGCGAACCTATGAAACGCGTGCCCGAAGTGGCACGTATGAGAATTTGGATGGCACGTGAACGATTAACTGGTTCAACAAAAAAAAAATTTAAGTTTAAAAAATTAAAATTTTGATTATATAATCGTTGAATTATTAACTTATTAAGTTTTATTAATTTTCAAATGTTGTTGTTGTGATTGTAATTTTTATGATTGTAAATAAAATTCAGAAAAAAAACACATTTTTATTTTTTCTATTTTGTTACTTTTTTTACTGCTTAACACGCCACACATTCAAGAAATAATATTTGAGGAAGTTTGGCACGCGGACCCAAAAAGGTTCGCCATCCCTGCACTTGAACTTAAACAGTTTTATCCAGTTTTCGAAGTTTGGATGGAAAAATGGATATTTTAATTCAAATAGCGAGAAAAGGTTCATTTTTTTATATTGTTTATTTATATGCATATAATATAAAACAATAAATTATTTCGTGTTACTTCTCAGGAAATATGATTTAAAAAAAACACAAAGCGACTACTGACCGTTTTGTAACAAAATTTCCTAATATCGAAAATACCCTTTCGCTTGGTAATGATTTGGGGCATATGTTCTTTAAGCCATCAAATAAAAGATCCAAATTTTCTCTCCTTTTGTTTATAGACTCGTTTATGGAAAATTCGCCACAACCGGTTACGAAGTTGAAAAACCGGTTTTCGAATTTCACAAATTTAAAAAAACCGGTTTTGAAAACCGACAAGCCCTAGTATGCACCTATTAAGTAATATTTAAGTAAGCAAAATGGCCTATATTTCATTTCATGTTTTGGAACATTGGTTTGTGTGGTACTTAAATTAGTATTTTGAGCGAAACCGCTCCTGATAATATAAAATAAAGGTAGAATTAGGACGAAAGAGTGCTTTATTTTTTTAATATAATGTCTTTCTGCCAAGGATTGACAGTGAACACCTTAAAAGTAAAAAAAGGTAAAATTTTTCTATTGAACAGAGATAACCTACAAAGTTTATTTACTAAGCTCATTTCACTTTTACAAAACTATAATTTTAATACGCGTATAATATTATTACGTACCCAACTCATCTTTTACTAAAAAACCACATGGCTTATTTTACTTCTCTATGTCTCATATTGTATTTTGAATAGGGTTCAATTATTTATTTTACAATAAATAAACTATAACGTTTTTAAGTAAATTTGAAGTAAAACGAAGGCTAAAAGATCAAATTAACTTGTATTTAAAAATTGTTTGTATATATTTTGTATAATATTAAATGTTCTTGCGCAGGCCAGTGGCGTGTAGACAGCGCCTAAGAGTCATTTGATAAATAATATTTAAAATAATGTACTTCAGTATTCGATCAGCTCCGGGTTTGCTTGTCGTGGGCATTATAGACAGATTAAATAAGTAAATCGAAGTTGGGCAAAAATAATATTTTTTACTTAATCGATACAGTAAAAACTATGAGCTTATTAATAATTAATTGGACTTATTGCTTATTTTATTCAAAAGACAAAAAGTCGATTGACTATCGCATGAAAGAAAATACGTTTTATTAGCGGCATTGCATATTTTTTTAATTAATTGACAATATTTTACTAAAGCAATCATTTAAAACTGAATAACACTTGCGGGCTACATATAAAAATATGACAGATTTGGGCCGCAAGAAAAAACAAAAAATCAATGTACTCGTTTACAAATATTTCATACATAAAAACATATTGTATAAATAATATAATTTCCAATGTTATTAGATTTTTTTATTGTAAATTTAAAGCTTGTTGCTTATAATTAATATTTGAGATCTGTTAACGGTTACTAAATTCAAAAACTGTCGAGGGCCGCCAAATAAAATCAAACGGGCAACTGGTTGTGCGTCCTTGTACTAAAAATTCGAATGCCGAATTATAGAACGAAATAATTATGATTCGTTCATTTTTTCAGGATAAATTAAACTTCCAGGGCTTGAAATGGTTTTTAAAAAATTACATAATAAAAATGTGCTTTTGTAAATTCGCTTAACCTAATCACGAGTCTACGCCGTAGTAGTAGAGTTTTATCTCGTTTGTTCTGTTTGTGACAAGTTTTAATCTAGCCCAGTGGCGGGCCAAAGGGAATCTAATGAAAAAATCTGCGCCACTCTTTGACTTTAAGCGATTAGTATGCCAAGAGTCAAGTACAATTTAATGGTACTACGCGCTCATTAGGTTAGCTCTTTTTCGTTCCCTGAATACTAACATATAAATATATAAACAATGTTTTTAACTAAATTATTTGTACTTAAAAAAGGATATTATAAAAAAAAATATATAGTTATTATATTTACTCTAAAAATATTATGTGTGTATTATATATTTATACACATATTTGTGGTCAAAGTCGTTGACTTTGGTTAAGGAGGTAACGGGTTTGAATACCAGTACGGACAGCTTTAACCACTTGAATACCAAGCGGACACAGGTGTCCGGAACATATGCAAGCGAACACGCATGTCCAAGACATTTTAGAAATCAAATACTTGGTATTCTAATAGAATATAAGCAATATTTTGATGAATATGTGTAGTGCTATCTATACTGAGTCAATATAGGTTTTTAAAATATCGAATTCTAGTGTATATTAGGCAAACTTATTGTTCTCAAAAACACGCAGTATCTCTGGGACATATCAATGATTTATTTGCGCGGTATTCAAAAGGTTAATAATTGATTGTTTAACCGATTCAAAAATTTCTGTTCGGAAGCACGGATTTATATGACATCTTGTTGATGTCAGCTGTGATGCATATTTTTCAATGTAAAAAATTTAAGTTCTCAATTTAAATTTTATATGAAAGTCGAATTTTCATAAATTTCCCAGAAAATCCGTAACAAATATTTAAATAAAAGTTACATTTAAATCGAAAAGGTTCTTTTTTACTAAGAAATAACGCAACTATATCGACTGTGGAAAGAAAAAAGGACGTAACCTACACATGGAAAATTTTACAGGAGTAAAACAAACTATGAATTATATACAAACTTGAAGTGCACGGAGACTTCTAAACTGGTGTTTAATTGACATAATCTAATAATAATTAATGAAATTGTCGAGGAAAATCCTTTATTTCAGTCTTTTTTCATGGCTTAAATTTTTTACAAGATCATCTTTTTCAAACTTCAAGGCTAAATTTAGATACTAATTCGGCATTTACAGCTTGCATCATTTGAACGTGTATTAAGTTTGATACATTGTGATTATTTAAATGAAATGTTAAACCTTCCGGCATCTCCACTTATATACCTTATATAATCATAAAATCATATAATCATAAGACCTTTGCCGACAAACAAATAATATAATTCTTGAAACTACTTACTACTCAAATCTGTTGGCATTCCCATGAGCTTATCCTTTTCGCCAGCAATGGCTTTAGACTCAGTGATGCATTTATTTCTTATATAAACACGAAACTTTCATTTACTAAGCGTCAGTTCAAGTTCATCTGTGCACTTGAATGCCTGAAGATGCCGAAAGGCGAAACCTGGGTCATTAGTGACAAAATCTGTGAGAATGTACATAGTTTGAACGATTCAAATTTTATATTTAAATTCCACCAAGCACCTTCAGTCGAAATCTTAAATTAGAAAAAAACCTATTTTGAAAAAACTGTGGGTTACGTCTTTTTTCCTTTCCACAGTCGATATGTATTATTCCGAAGTACGTGTTTTCGATTTTTTTCGTGTTGTTGAATGTTTTCGGCATTCTTTATTTGAAATAGTTTTTACGTGTTGACTTGCTATGACGTCTGTTCGTCAAAATGGTGCCTGCCGATCAGCTGTTTTGTGTTCTTTCCAATGAAGTCTCCATCGGGCCTTAACTTTAAATTGCGCACTTTAAATGCAAATGGCGGCCGCTACTCTTGCGCCTTTTCAAAACCCGCGACAGACGAACAAATAAGCTAAAAATTACCATCTATAAATAACATAATTATATATCCGTACTGAGAAGACATTGCATTATAAAATTGTTAATAATACTTTATTCACATATGTTTAAGAAAATTTAGATAAACCTTTTGAAAAGCATAAATTGTATAAAACTAAAGTAATTATTTCTTGATAACATATAATACAATATGTCATTAACGTGATTTTGAGCCACTATGAGTCTCAAAATAATAATCAGACATAGAAACTCAAAAATGGTTAAAACCCCAATAATAAAACTACAAAAATACATGCGTAGAAAACCTACATTTAATGTTTCTAATTATCATTTTACATTGGTACATCAAAGTTCTTTATTGTTTTGATTTAATTATTTTAGATATATGGGTGACTTTTAAAATCAGTTGTGCTTTTAATCGTTATCTGTTTATATTAGAATATGTACATATATACTACCATCGTTGTGGCATATTGTTGGTAAATAACAAAACTTATAAAAATGAGCTAAGTATTCAAAAAAAATCTTCGTCTAGAATAAATCAGTTGATTATGGTTATGGTATTTTATGCTATATAAATAATTATTAAATCAAAATAGTAATATCAAAATATCCCTACTCTCTTTGGAAAAAGAGAGGTTGAGCAACTGAGTGACAAGCAGTTCTCGTAGAAACACTTCTGTTGAGACAAACTCCATTAGGAGTTCATATGCTCAAAATTGGGAGCGGACATGGGTAAAAAAAAATGAAAATATAGATGAATTACATAAAATATCGTTTTCAATCGCTGTTTGCTTAAAACTGTCAATCTGTTACTTACCAACTTCTGCCAAAACTTTGGCGGTATATTTAGTTATATTGAAGGTATTATAACAATGTACAATTGCAAGAAATCAGAATTAGACATTTCAAAAAAGAATCACGTTTAGTTGAGACGGTATAAATCTTTAAGTTCAATTTTCTCAAAATGCATTTTACTTTTTGTTTCATAATAGGGGTATGAAATTTAACGCATATCGATATTTTATTTATTAATCAATTAAAAGGTTGTGTAAAGCTGGCCACTGGTCTGATACGAGCGCGTGACTGCGACGCCTCTTCCAGGATAAATACGAATTAACATGGGAAATGTTCGCCACGATTGAAGCAATGGAAAACAATGTACATAGTAGTCTTCTTATAGGAGAGAACCAAGCCTAGCTCTAGCAGAGAGCCACGCTTCTTTAAATTTACGTTAGATGTCAGCATTACTGTATTAACTAGGGTTTGTCGATTTTTAAAATCCGCTTGTTTACGTAAATTCGCGACATTCGATGGACGGCTTTTTTTTCAATTTGATAAAACCGGTTTCAAATATTAGAAATATAATGATGTTTTTTATCATTTAATGAAAAACCTTAGTATTTGTACTTGAAATTACCACGGTTTTAAATAAAGCAAAATGACAGCGTGTGTGACAGAGAGTGACAGCGATTAGCTTACTACTAGTCCTGTCTTGGCCTTATTTTTCTACTCCTTCTCTCTTTGGAAAAAGAGAGGTTTAGCAACTGAGTAACAAGCAGTACTCGTAGAAGCACTTCTGATAAGATAAACTCCATTAAAAGTCCATATGCTTCACATTGGGAGCGGACATAGTTTAAATATATATTTACATATATCAATGAAAAGGGAATTTCAAATTTATCAATATTTTTTACCAAGAACAAGTCAAAACAAAGTCCTGTAACCCCTTTAACACTATTACGTTGCATAAAAAACTTGATATTTTTAGAAAACCAAGCCACACTGCTTATGTTTGAAATACAAGCTTATTTGTATTCTAGATCAATCGAGTGATGAACTATTTTTTTAACAGAAATTCAAATGATCTTTAGCAAAACTAAGTTTTTTAGTTATGTCACTCTTGTTTCAAAATGATTTTTAACAAAGTTACCACCGAATATTTCAAAAACATCACAGTATCTATCGTGTCTACAGGGCGATTTTGGATTCAGTTTACCAAGTGATTGAGAAACAAACTACCTCTATACCAAATTTATTTAATAATACCAAAATATTTACTGCCTGTATGACAGTTGAAAACTTTAAATATGCCTGTTCACGACTGCTCTCAATTATTTTGAGCGGGAATCTCTTTATCCGTTCGGGTGACACTTGGATTTAGAGCACTGGTAAACAAATACGAGCAGAGTGTTTTGGTCTAAAGGTCAAAAGTTTGTATCCCAAAAGTTACTCGAAATTTAGTTTCAAACTTTTCGCTGGCTGGCCAAATTAGATTCAGATCCCTTGCACTTGTACCAAGCTTAAATTCACTACAATGTTCTATGTATTTTTCTGTATCTCATTAACAATAACATACACGTAAATGTCGTTTACTGGGACACTTTTCGGGAAACGCCTGAATTATAATTAAATATTATCAGCCTAGACTGCGCAGAGCACGTATTGGCAATTTTACAATATATAATAGTTCATAAGTAAAAGAAAGATATAACAATATGATATGAAATATATTTAAACGAAATCTTAACGTTTTTTATTACTGTTACTTATTGTGAATTTAGATTTGTATTATTTGAAACATCGATATAAAATAATAGCTCTACAGATTTTCTACAAAGATATCGACTGTGGAAAGGAAAAAGGACGTAACCCACACATATCAAATTTTACAGGAGTACCTAAAATGTGTTTTGATGAATTTGTGACATATGCAAATTATGAATTATACACAATCTTGGAGAGCACAGAGACTTCTAAACTGGTGTTTGATTGATATAATCTAATATTAATTCAAGAATTTTTCTAGGAAAAACCTTTATTTCAGTCTTTTTTCTTGGTTTTTATTTTTTACAAGATCATCTTTTTCAAACTTAAAAGCTAAATTTAGATACTCATTCACCATTTGCAGCTTGCATCCTTTTGATAGAAGGTGTATCAAGTTTGATAAATTGTGATTATCGAAAAAATTCTGTTTTGAAAAACTGTGGGTTACGTCCTTTTTCCTTTCCACAGTCGATATAGTATTTAAATAGGCATTGGCACGAAATCATTTTTTTTGCTTTCGCTTCTTTGGTAAAAAATGGTATTTTTACATGTCTTCACGGGGTTTTTAAGTGACCATCATTTTATATTAGTTATTGAAAGGTAGGTAATTATTTTTTTCAATAAGTATCATTAAAATGAATTTCGTATTTTGTCTGAGAATATTAAATGTTTCCTTAAACCTATGAATATTATTGATTCAATATTCTGACCAGTTCTATCAAAGACGAGGAGATGAATGAAAGGAAATTATCAGCCATGATTATCCATTAAGGGCTTCCAGGAGACTATGTATGGGTTAGGAACTAACTCAGGTCTCGCATTGGTCTAAAAATGAATACTAGTAAGACCAATGTGATGTGTAACCAAACCTGTCATGACTCTGATAGGACCCTTACCAGCGCAGGACAGATCATCGAGAGGGTTGACAGCTTCAGATACCTCGGCGTACATATCCCCGAAGACGGTAGTACAAAAAACGAGCTCGCCATTCGTTAAGGAATGGCTGGAGCCACATTCAACTCAGTGCGGACTGTCTGGGACACACAGCTGTACTCGATTAAAACCAAATGCCACTTATTCAACGCTTGCATTCTGCCGGTACTGCTTTACAGTTGCAAATCATGGTACCTGGCGAAGACTCAGAAAAACCGTATACCTAGCTTCTAGGACAGATGCTTACGTCGGATAATGGGGGTGAGGTGGTTTGATTTTGTGAGGAATTCAGAGATAAGGTAGCATACAAGACAGTGTCCCGTCACGTCAGTGGTTATGGAGAGACGTTGGAACTGGCTGGGTCAAGAGCTGCGGATGCCTCCGGAAAGTCTCAATCCTGCCTGCTTCTTCTCTCGACCGGTGGGATTCCAGCGCCCTAAACGTCTGTCGGGTACTATCCATAGAATGTACTGGGCGGAACTGAGGGATGCTGGCATGTCATGGGAGGAAGCAAGACAATTGGCGGGAGACAGGGAAGTATGGAGATGCTGAGTGGCGGCTATATGCTCCACATAGCGAGCGAACATGGCCAAAAAAGAAGAAGAAGAATGATTATTTAAAAGAAACATTCGCAATGCCGCAGGAAGTTTTTATTTTATTAGCAATCGACATAAAATATGACACGTTATTCACAATTAAGATGTCTTCTGCCAATACTTGGTGAAAAGGTATTATATTTAAAAAAAAAATACTCTTGATCAGTTTAAAATGCTAGTGGTGAGTGAAACCGGTCCTGATCATATTAAATAAATGTTAATTTATTAAAGTGTGATTAAAGAAAAAAAACATGGCAATAGCCGATGATAAAACTATGCGTTACTTAGTGGATGCCTACAGGAAACAACAGTTGGTAGAGTTTTGAAAAACAGTGCGATGAAAAACTAGCTACAATTTTTCATAAAAATCTAAGCGATGTTTGACCGTCGGACTTGGGTTACCATTTTCTAAACTCTAAAGTAAAAAAGCTATTCAAGTGGTTAAAAATCCTGACTTTAAAAAAAGTTCTGGTCTTCGGTCGAAAATAATATTAATAGCTTTAATTAAACATAGTATTCATTTGAATACGTGCAGTGCTTATGATTTTGAGCAAATTATAATATTTTATTGTGTGGCACGATGAAAATTTGTTCTCGAATGAAATCCGAGCGTAGTCCGGCTTAAGATATTAAAATCCGGTCATATGGCAACCCTACGTTGGACTACCCAATAGCGTCACGGGTCATGTATATAGCACATAAACTTTTAAAAAAAACTCACAAATATTCTTTGCTTTACGAACTCTTGAATAACGATGTTGAGAGGTGTCAAATGTCAATTTCTAGCTTTGTACAAAACGAGGATGTGTTTGTATATATTCAAAGAGAATTGGGAAACAACTATAATCCGTCACGGCGACGCACTCTTGGTTAGCCATTATTTAGTACTAGCTTAATATTTTAATAGCCCACTGCATGGTTTTAAGTTCATAGTGCGTGGATTAAATTAAGTATGGACATGTCTATTATGAGAGATTAATATTGTTAGCATGAATACCTTATGGGAATTCTGCGCGCTATTGTTTCACTGTATATCAACATTAAACATACCCAGTAGTAAAATCACGTGCTCATTACCATATCATAAATTTAAAAAACGCTCTATACTCTATTGCTTCCGTAGTTGCGTCGTTTTATGATCTTGGAGTCTAATACCAAATTAATAAGATATATTGTATTATTAATTGATTAAGACATTCGCCATTGACAATTCATCCAAAAAAACATGGTTTTTAAAGAATGGCCAAAAAATAACGTCTAAATCTTTTCCTTTTATAATTAAAAAAAACAAAATATTTCAAATATTTAAGTTGAACGATCATACGAGAAAATCTCGATGAGAATTTTGTTGATCACTTTTAGGGTGTTCACTGTCAATATTTGGTGGAAAGGCATTATATTAATAAAAACACAATAATCCTTTGTACTTCATTCCACTTTATTTAGAATTTTATAGAATTTTATTGTAAGTCACCCGAGATCAACTAGAGGTAAATTGACATCACAATTAGGTTTCAAATTTAATTTAAAAATCTATATTTGACATTGACTCTACCGGGAATCGAACCCCAACCTTATAGCAAGTTCTAACCAGTCTAACCAATTAGACTACAGCGTACGTTTAAGACGTTTCAAAATCAGTTAACATACCTTCTCTAACTTCTTTATTGTTTGGTAGTAAAAGATGGTTATTGGATCAAATGCGTCGATATTTTTGTTCGTTGCGTCAGTTTCGTGCACGCAGTAACGGTCTAGGATAGAGCTGATAAATATGGTTGGATCAGCGTTGATTGTATATGTTATACCATCGACACCTTTATAATTGAACGCTGTAATTTTTAAACGCTTAAAGCAGTTAATCTTTAATACTTTCGATGGTTTCGGCGGTAACTTTGTGGAAGTTCATTTTAATAGAAAATTTAAATTAACTTTGATTATTCCACGTATTGTGTTAATAACTGTGACACGTGTTTCGCCTCTTACAGAGGCATAAAAAGGAAAAATCCCAATCTGATTGATTACAACTCATTAGTATCATTATCTGTTTGCTTTATTTCGATTCTACACCTCCCTTCTTGCTCCCTTTAAAAGGAAAAGAAACCCAAACTCCATTTTGTAATTTCATAATTTTAAAATGTTAAAATCAATCTTGCTTCATTACTTAAGCAAACTTTGCGATAGTAAGTCTGAAGATGCCTCTGAAAGAGGCGAAACACGTGTCACAGTTAGTTACACAATACGTGGAATAATCAAAGTTAATTTAAATTCAGTTTATCTTTCATATTTTTGTTACGTAATACATATAAGAGCTCGGAAATCAATGACGGCAGTTTTTATAATACTTGATTCTTGACAAATCAACTTTATTTTCAGTTTTCAAAAATGCACATGTTGCTCCTTCACGGTGATATATCAAATTCTTTCGATCGATTTATCGATATCTGTTCTAAGACATGGGTGTTTGTGATGTCTTAATTTTCTTTCCACCCTTCATATCCTTTAATAACTGGGCGTAGCGAGAGTGATTGATTAACCACTGGGCCTACCCTAGCAATATTCTTCTATCTCAACCTCTCTGGAGATATTTAGCGACTAAATAACAAACAGTTCCCATAGAAAAAATCTGTTAAGATACCTCTTTTAGGAGGCCATACGCTCCACATTTGAAGCAGGACAAGATTAAAAATAACTTTTGACAAAATATGGAGACTGTCGTCTTTATTTCCAGAGCTCTCATATTAAATAAAGATAGTAGTTTTGTTATTAAAATTTTTGAAAAATGGGTTCACGGTTGCAAGGTAACATGACGATAATATCACTTCACGTCACAAATAATGAGAACTTATGTTTAACAATAAATTATTTAAAGGGTACTCACCGTGAATTGAGGAAGCGACGCACAGGTTGGCGGAGCTGGTGCTGTGCTTCCATAGTTGAGCTGATAGGTCGACAAGATCTTCTTGTGTGCTGACGCGTGCGCCCTATATGCGGACACACTTAGCTTCATCCTCAGAAAAACACTTGGAAGGTCTTATCGGATGATCAGCATCCCGTTTTTAATACGCATTTTTTAGTTTTATTTTTAAATCTCCCATTGAATTAATATTACATTACACTCGAGAGTCACCTAAAATATAATTCTAACGTAAAGATAAAAACGTGCAGCGGTGGTTAGATTTATATATTACGCATGGATAAAAAAATATTTTTATTTTTTAATACATTATATCCTAATGTATTTTTAAATTACTATAATTTATTGATACTTTATTTCTGAAAATGTACATTTAGAATAAGTTTAATTGAAATAAGAATTCTTTGGTACCTTTTCAACCAATAGTTTTATCAAATTAAATTTGAATTTAAAATAAATTTTTGCAAACCTAACCCCGCCAAGTCAATCGAAAATAACAAAAGTATCATTTATGGTTAAATTATTATTTTAGCAGATAACGTCGATTATTTGTAAGAACCCCGATTTAGAAGCATATTTTATGATTATCATGTTATATGCTTTTTATCTTATTTTTTATAATTATTATTTTATGTCCATATTTAGAAATAAGCAATAAATAATAATATTTGTTACGCAAAATTATAAAAGTAGTTTATATTTATTTTTATTTCTTTAAATTCTTTTTTAAAAATCTTTATTGTTGTGACTTTATTGTCCTAAACTGGGCAGTAAATTATTAAGAATATCTTTACGAATAATTTATCAAAACTATATATTTTTTATCATCAATGTTCACTCCCAATGTAAAGAATATGGCTTCCTAATGAAGGTATCTCAACAGATTCAGTTTCTCTTTTTTTAAGAGAGTAAGGAATAGAAAAGATAGGGCTAGGACATGACTAGTGGTAAACCAATCATTTTTGCTACACCCCGTTATTTCAAGGTTGGAATGGTGGGGGAATTTTTAGACATCACAGACATCTATGATATCGAAAATAAGTCGATAAGTCGTTTTGAAAATGCTGTTTCGAGGATTCGAGCCCGTGGGGTCTGACATGGAAGCCAACGACGTTGACCACTGTTCCATCGACCGGAAGGGTTAATTTATTTTAAAAATAATATATTTGAATAAGCGTATTAAAAATGCAACGAATATTATATTGTAAGAAGCATCATTTACATTGCTTGGAAACATAAAATGAAATTAAAAAAATAAAATATAAAACGTTCAGTTAACCATTTTCCATTAAAACTAAATCATGGGTCAAAAACTGAAAAAAAAAATTAAAACACGCACCGTTTCGCACGCAAGACGCAGTTGCTTAGCAACACCGCGGTTGCCTAGAAACCAGACGTAGTTGCCTAGCAACGTGATGCGGTCTCATTGTAACCATTTTTTTTTTGAATCACTAGACGGTTAGAATTTCAGTGGCAGCAGTAAACGCGATACAAAATTAATAAATATATTTTAATTATTTTTTATCAAACAAAAATTGTTTGGGGAGATTATCTGGTGATAAAACTTAAAGTATGCCCCATACTTCACAAGGCTACAGGCTCACAAGTTCGAATCCCGAGGCACACGTTATTATATTGATTTTTCGGAGTGACATGATCGTACGTTGAAACGCAAAAATCAATAGTGAGCTGACCGAGAGTGCAAATTTTCGTTTCATTTCAAATCAATACCCCAGATGATTTCACTGTGGTTACTTCCGACTCACTATTACTATATAGCACGTCCACCTTTATGGTCTGCGTTTTTTTTTTGTATATCTGAATATATATGGATTTTGGGAAGGAAAAGGACATAACCCACACATAACAAATTTTACAGGAGACACAATAAATGTTTTTTGATAATTTTCGGCTAAAAGCAAATAGTGAAATATGTACAACTCGAAGTGCACGAAGACTTATAATTTTTTGACTTTATCTGCTTTACTTTTTTCAGTCTTTTTTCCTTTTTTTCAAATCTTTTTTCGTCTTTCTTTGCTTCTGATTTGTTTCTTTTCATAGCTCGAAATAATCATGTTCAAATACAATCACCAAACAAAAACTATCCTGCCATGTTAAATAGAAATATCAGATGCCACCATAGGTTGCAATAATAGATTACGCAAATTGAACAAAGGGGTTTCTTTGTCTTCTTCTTTGCCCATACTTGCTGCTTATTCAGAGCATATGACCATCACGGGGCACCTCTAAGATTCTCTGTCTCTTGCCAATTAATTTACTTCCTCACATGACATTCCAGCATCCCTCGTTTCCGCCGAGTACGTACATTGAAGAGTACTCGGCGGTCGTCTTGGACGCCAGAACTCTACCGAAGAAGAGGCGAGCAGGATTGAGGCAGCCAGTCCTAACGACTTTCCATGACAACCCACGTAACAAGACGCTGTATTGTACGTTTTTAATTTATACGTGACTTATCTAGGGTAAGTAATCTAGATAATTTTGATAGTTCCATTGCAGCGAACCAAAAACAGGAAAAATATTTTTAAATAAAATATTTATTACGAATTTTTAACACCTACGTCACTGGTCATTTACTAACAGACTCTCAGCCATGGCCAAGATGGCTGTCAGTGTATGCCTTCCTTAAACGAAGGAAATCGTTATGTGGAGATTAACTAAACTGTACATTGGATCTTGGACGTAATTCCACTCGGTACGAATAATTATATCGTTGTGTAATTGTATTTGAAAACTTCGGGCGTGACAGGGTTGTTAAGCTTTTCATTTGGTTTTTATTGTGATCGGAAAACATGCAATTTATTTTTTTGTTAACGTTTAATTTGTTTTTTTAGCTACGGCTTCTTACCTTTTAAAGGGTAACAAGTTTTAGTGATTTGAGTGCTTTATCAAAATACCAATTTACAATTTGTATCATATATAATATTTGAGCTTTGAAAAATCAACTCTAGTTGTTGCTGTAATTACATTTTTTTTTTTATTTTATAAAATAGTCAATTCATGTTTGAAATGTATTTTTAAGCTTTAAATATATGTTAAATAATATGTATACGGCAAAAATAATCTTTGCAGTAATGTATATCAACTGTGGAAAGGAAAATGGACGTAACCCACAGTTTTTTTCAATAATCACAATGTGTACAGCATAATACACATTTCACTAAAAGGATGCAAACTAAAAATTATAAATTTAGCTTTAAAGCTTGAAAAAGAAAGGACTATAAAAATTGGAACCGAGAAAAAGGACTTAAAATAAGGTTTTTTTCAAAAAAAATGTAAAATTAAAATTAGTTTAAATCAATTCAATACCATTTTATAAGTTTCCGTGCACTTAAATGATGTATATATTTTATGATTTGTCTTAGGCCCAGAATCATCAAAAAACGTTTTTTGTGCCTCCTGTAAAATTTGTAAAAAGTGGGTTACGTCCTTTTTCCTTTCCAAAGTAGTATATTATAGTAACTGTGATAATTATTACACAATTTAAACATATTTTCAATCTATTTTTTTGTTCAAACTATGCAATACAATATAATATAATATTATTATTTTATTTCATTTGAAATAGTGTATATTTCTATTGACTATGTAAGCAACATATACTTTTTTAATGAATCTTTAATTTAAATATTTCACCCATTTTTTAAGCGATATAAAATTGATAATATGACATTTTGAAAAATAACGTGACTTTTTCGTCTTCACGTTTTTTGCTAGAACTGGGTCAAGATAATAAATCATACCTGTGTATTGTAAAAATGTATTTTTAAAGAAAATGTGTGCTAGTAAATCCATTAACTATTTATTTATATTTATTTTAGAGCAATTAATGTGATTAGATGAGAAAAAAATATTTAGGGTTCTGTTTGAATCTACTAAGTCTAACATTATCGATTACTTGCTCTTCAAAACTCACAACCAACAAAGCGGTAATTCACTTTTGATCATTTTGCTTGAGAGTAAAACAATGCTTTTATCTACTTAGACGTTTTTTACTAATGTCTATGAAAACTACTCTATTAATTTTTATCATACAAGTTAGTATCTTTTGCTCTTCGGAAAAATGTAAAAAATGTAGGAAAGATAATTATTTCTTTCATTGTTGGCATCGATTATACAATACATCTATTTTTTTACATATAATGTTTTTAATAACAAAGCGTTAAAAACAGACAGTTTTTTTTATTTTTTTATTATTGTTCTAATTTAAACAATAGCTGTTAAAACAAAAGTAGCTTGTAATAGTTTAAAAGCTGAACACTGATTTCATTTATTTTTCATTGTTATCTAAATTTAATTTAATTGTTTAGATGTGTTAATTTATATAAGATTTCAATGTGATAATATTTCCCCATTATAGGTGATGTGAGTCAATTAGTAAAAAAATAAAACTTTTTTCTTTGACTTTTAAGTTCTATCTCGTCTTTGCTTGGTGCTTTGGTGGATTGTAAGTAACATCACTTTTACGATATTTTAAGACATGTAAAATATTAGAACACAACCAACATTCCCACGTGGCCCACTTCACCTCTAATGGGTCTGTATGATCGTTTAATTATAAAAACGAAATAACGTTTTTATGAAAAGTTGTATAAAGCAATAAAAATAACGTCCAGTTTTTCAGTGTCCATTATTTAAAAAAAAAGAAAATCGAATTACTTTGTAAGATTAATGAAATGATTTATGAAATGAAATAACATGATTGCCAACCCTACACATCATTTTACTTTTCTGGCTATTATTTGGATCACCCAAGCAAGAATTAAATTGTTTTGTCTGGAAAGAAAATTTAGCAACGAAGTTTAATATGGGTAGCTAATAACAGTCTACAATACAAAACTTAATTCATCAGCCTAGTGGAAGATAATTAAAAACCTCTTCTTGTTTTTACTCATTTATATAATAAGCCTTCTAGGGTATCCAATCCCGAAGCCTTTTTCCAATCCCGGGATTTCGGGATTGATTTATTTTGAATCCCGGGATCCCGGGATTGAGATTTTCTCACCGAGGAATTTGAAATCCTCAATTTGCTATACTTTTTCCCGGAATCTCACGGAAACTCGTTTTTTTTTTTTAGCTCACCGAGGAATTTGAAATCTCCGATTTGGTATACTTTTTCCCGGAATCTCACAGAAACTCGTTTTTTTTTTTTTAGCTCACCGAGGGATTTGAAATCTTCAATTTGCCAATTTCGTGTAAATTTCGAGAATTTGCTCAAAATTTCTCAATCCCGAAATCCCGGGATCGCGGCCATCTCAATCCCGGAATTTTGGGATCCCGGGATTGGATGCCCTAAAGCCTACCGCGTAGTATGTTTATGATGACTGGTTTAAAGTTACTTTCACTTAAGTATGCAACCCATATATAATAATTGTAATAATACATTACGTGTAGATTTTGAATAAATATTATAAAATTTGATATTTATTCGTCATGTTAACATATTATCAGTGGTAGTAGTTGTTATGACTGGTTGTAACAATAGTATGAAGAACTTTATCAAAAGATATGTGTTTTGTAATTAGGCAATATAACCATAGTCTCTCATCTTAATTCTTGTTTTTTCATTTATATTTGAGATTTTATTTATTATAATGTTTATTTAAAACAAAAAAATATTTTTTAGTTATTTAATATTTAAATTATTAACGATTTCTACCAAAATTAGTTTTCACTGTTTTTTTCTGGTCGTTCATAAAGCAGCAAAAGATCTGAAACAAAAGAAAAACAAATGTTTAATTAATGCATGAATAGAACAACATTATACGTCACCCGCTGTGGTCTAATTGGTAAGAGCTTGCTTTACCGACTATGCGGGTCTTGGTTTGATTCCAGGTAAAGTCAATCACTTAGATTTTTCAATTTAAATTTGAGACCTAATACGTGAGTGTTTGTGATGTCAATTTACATCGGGTTAATCTCGAGCTAGTCAATAAACTCTCGTCGAGTTTTTCTCATATGATCTTTCAATCTAGCTGTAATGTAAAATATTTTTAATTTAAAATTATTAAGAAATTCTAAATTTCAAAAATAAAAATAAAATGTTTATTATTTATTTTTATTTCTGGCCGCTCCCAGTGTGGAGCATATTGCCTCCTAATGGAGGTATATCAAAATGAGTTTTTTCTACTAACACTACTTGTTACTCAGTTACACAACCTTTTACTTTTTTCAAAGATATTTAAGTAAGAAAATATAGAACTTCAACAGGACCTGTGGTAATATTTTAATTTTACTTTTACCTAACTTACATGAAATATTAGCGAGATAATTCAAGCAATATTTTAAAACGATTGTGAATCTTGACACAGCAAGTGACACCTACAGTAATTGTGTGTAATTGAAAAAACACGATATCCTATTACTATTATTGCTTTTTATTTTCATTTTTGTGTTAACACATCGCTTAAAAAATACATTTTCAACACTCTATGGTAAAAGCTTATTTTCAGTGGTTTGCGTCTTAGTCTGAAAAAACAGATTTTCCTGTTAAGTTTTCAAGTTAAGCGTCGCATTAAGATGTATGGAATTAGATAAAAGCCTAGAAAACCATTAGACCCAGACAATTTAGGGGAGACAAGCTGCGTTCTAAAGAAAGTTTATTTGGGACAATAATTATTATCGACAGCCATCTTGACACGAAAGTACCTCCCTGGATTAACTGACTAAATGATAAATGAAAAAGACAAGATTCATATCAATATATATATATATCAGTAGTTTTATTATATTAACTATACATTTTTATAGTGTCGTCTTTCAGACTTAAAGCGCCATTCAGTTCTGACGTACTCATCGTCAATACTTGGTCTAAAAGACTTTTTATAAATAATGTCCGATTACAATGTAAAGCATATTCATTGCTGAGAACTAAAATATTTTTTCTTCATAAAGCATAATATTAATAAAACTGAATTTGAATGTTGGCAAATCTCATTTGAATTGCAAGGAAAAAATTTAATTTGTTGTAAATACAATATTTTGGCATTGAACTTTCGTTTAACATAAAGATATATTATATATTGTAAAAGAGATACAATAGTTTCACATATAAAAACAAATTCTGGAGTATTTTTTGAAGTTAATTTGGAGATGCATTATGTTAACACATACAAATATAGGGTATTTATGGTAAATTTCAGTATTTTACTAATTTTTCACCAAAATTCAGAGATGCAATTTTTTATCTAAGCTGTCGATCGATATAACCTTTTAATGAATGTATCTGAAAGGAAGCTTTTTTGTGATAACTGATTGGTAATCAGTTGCTCAATCTTTTTTTAAAGAGAGTGGGGACAGCAAAGATATGACTAAGACAAAACTAGTAGTTAACCAATAGCCCTCGCTGCGTCCAGATAATTTTAAGATTGGTAGGGGTGGAAAAGAATTTTATAGGAATCGATAAATCGATTGAATACTGTTCTCACTTGAACTTAGCTCGTGAGATCCATCACGGAAGTCATTGAAATTAACCAATATGCCACGGATTTGAAACCTAAAAGTATTAAATTTAATAATAAAACACTATTTTGTACTATTTTTACATTTACCAATTAATACCAGTTTAGTAATAAGTGTTTTCACTCATTACGAACATTTTTAAATGATAATTACATTAATAAAAAAACAATATTCCTTTGTACTTCATTCCATTTTATTAACCCTTTGCAGTCTTTAATTAATTTATTATCGCATAATTATAATAAAAAATATTTTGAATATTTCAGTATAGCAAAATTCTTGAGCACAATGCGTATTGGTAATATTTGGATGAAAAAAAAACTTATATTATTAAAAAATCAGTAAATTAAAAAAACATTGCCAAATCTGTAATGTCGAGTCCAGCTCGACATAGGACTTCTAAGAGTTAATTAGGTCAGGACCGGTTTCGCTCATTGCGAGCATTGTCAACTGACAGTTTGTTGACATCAGTTGAAAATGCTCACAATGAGCAAAATTGGTCCTGACCTAATTAATAAAGTGGAATGAAGTACAAAAGAATATTGTGTTTTTATTAATATAATTCCTCTCCACTAAGTATTGGCAGTGAACACCCTAAAAGTGTTAAATACATGTTTTGATACAGGATTATTTATACAAACCAAAACTCATAAGGCTGTTACAAGAATTTATAGGTAATAATATTATACAAAATACGAATAATTGACACTTACATAATTATAATATTTAGGACATCAAAAAATATAAATAAATAATGCTTATTTTCAATCGCAAATCTAAAAGCATTTATTAAGAAGAGACTGTAACAATAAATCGAAAGATAATCTAAAATAAGCAAAAGGGATATTATATAGTATTTTATCAAAAACAATCAATTTAAAGCATCATTGAAAATGGTTTCCGGTAAATTGCTCGAATGGAAATTGCTCGAATAACAAGATAATCAATTTGTTTCCGTTTGTTCTGTCTTAGCTCTAGTCTTCTATGTTTTCTGGAAATATATAGAAACAGTTTGAGTAACTAATTAATAATCAGTTCTCGTAGAAACACTTCTGTTGAGATAAACTCCATTAAAAGATCGTATGTTCCGCATTTGGAGCGAACACGGTTAAAGTAAATACTTTAGAAAAATATTTTTATATTTCACTCTCTAAACAAGTGTCGCACAAGATAAAAATGAAATTCGTAGAAAAAGTCGTGGAAAATCGTTTAAATAATCAAATAGTTTGAATAATTTGTAATTCGAGCAATTTCCATTCGAGCAATTTACCGGCTCCCATTGAAAATAACTATATATAACTTATTAAATACCTATAAAGTGAAAGTGATCATAAACATTCATGTATTTGAACTAAAATTGACAACTATTTTTTTTGAAATTGTGCGATCTGAGAATTCAACGTTTGAACACCGACGTATAAGACTAAAACCCAATCTTCTTGAATCAAAATATAAAAAAAAACAACCTTAAGCTAAAAATTAAGCCTTCAAAATTCTTCTAAAATAAGCTTTGCATGTTCACCAAATCATGTAACTCCAGTTAGTCTGGTGTAAAAGTTTCGTGTAAATCTATTCTGAGGTCGGAAACTGAATTTATTGAAATTTATCTAGGTTTAAAGAAAGTTTGAAGAGCGACATCTGAAACGTAAAGCGTTCAAAAGTTTGTGTTAGTTGAAAATATTTTCATTATCGAGTGAGAAATTTTCAAAATGAAGGTTCGTTGAAAATTTTTGGCTATGACTAAAAATACTTTTCTCTCAACAAAATTAAAGTGAATAAAGAAATGGTAGTGAAAAATCAGTAATTTGAAAAGGAAGTCAATTAAATTTATGCACGATTTAGCGATGAATAAAATTATAAGAGATTCTTCGGATTTAGCAATTGTCTAGTCATGTATATCTTGTATACTATTTTAACGAAAAAAACAATATTCCAATAAAGGATTTTTAAAATGGTTTTAGCATTATTGAAGATGATCGTTTTCCTTCCAAGCGTAAATATAAATACTGTAGAATAATTAAAAAATACATTTTTACTATTCCACTTTTATTTAAAAAAAATCAGAACCGGTTTCCCTCATGACAAGCATTATCAGCTGAAAAGAGAAAACGCTACAATACAAGAATAAAAAACACTGTAAAATTGTATTTCTCATCAGTTGATAATGCTCGTCATGAGCGAAAACAGTCCTGATCTTTTTAAATAAAAGTGGAATCAGTATGAATGTATTTTATGTGCTTTGAATATAATTTCTTTCCACCAAGTATTGACAGTGAACACCCTAAAAATTAAAACTGTAGAATTTTAATATAACGGAATAATTCAATGTGGATAAGAGGGTGTTTATCACAGACAGAAGTCTGTAATATATTATAGATAATAAGGCGTAATAAGATCAAAATTATTGAATAAGTCGCACAAGTTGTTTTTATCAATAAAATGTCTGTGAAGCATGATAGGAGAAATCCACCTGAAAAAGCTTTTTTTCCATTTACTAATAAATTTAAAATGCTGTCCTTTCACCTCTTGTAAATCTCAGGTAAAATTCTGTATTCTTCCATGAATGACGGTAAGTAATTTTAAGCCAAATCTGGTACATTGACAATTTACTGTAATGTCAAAAAAAATGTTATTTAAAGTATTTTTTATTTGCATACTTATTTAAATGTTTGTGGCACATGTTTATAAATCAGTTTAACTTTAGCTTCGTAAAGAAGAAATAAAAAAGTGCCATCTGACATTTAACATAACCTCAAAAATTTCATCGTATGGTCGTCATTTTCATCTTCTTTCTATTCAAGATATTGTCGCCAATACTACAATAACACCCATCTATTATTAAGGTAGATTTGTCAAGAGAGACAAAAAACGATATTACTGCAAAAATAAAATACTTTTTACTTACTCTTGATATTGCAATAGTAAATTGCAGTGCTTCGTGTCAAAAATAAAAAAAAAGTGTAAATACAAAAATGTTCTAATTATATAAAGGATCGCAACAAATTAAAAAAGTACTTTTACCAAAAAAGTGAGTTACGTGCTCTTAAAATATTGGCAACGATAAACCTAACCTAAATGCCATTTCTATTTTGAATAGCTCTTGTCAGTATTCTAACATAATTTAAGCCATTATGTCATGTCTACTTTGTCTAGCGCTCGTTTGCGAGTTTTAATTTTAATGATATAGCTTCAACTAAAAACGGTAGTAAATGTTTCCATTGACTAACAGTGATATATTGTATAAAAAATGACGAATGAATTATTATTATTTCTTTACTTCACTTAATGTTCAAAAAGATGTTTTCACTAAAATACATATCTGCATTCACAGCATAAGCAGCTTTGCAAAGCATAGTAAAAGAAACGATTTCTTTTCTCCTCCATGGACAAAAGAATTTTTCACAGAGATCCCCGTTAATGCGATAATAGGCTCAATTCCTAAACCTCTCTTGGGACTCGAAGCCCGAAATCCGGAATAAGTTTCCGTCAAAAAGCATTATCTCTCCCCAGCATTCTATTATGTAACATTTGAAAAAATATTGTTTTTACTGTTTTCTCAAATATAAGCCTCTTTAATGCAGCTCATATAAATATAATCGAGAAATAAAACGAATAAATTCAACGATACTCAATCTTTTAAGATATTTAGTAATAAAATATGTTTTTTATCAAACTTGTTCTTTACGTCAGTATTATGAGACGCCAGTCACAAAATATGTTAGACTGATCAATGAACATTTTATTCAGCAACATTTTTTTTAATAAACTTGAAAAATTTAATGTCATCTAAAAGATGTGTATTTTTTATTTCAATAAGCTCATTTTTTTTTTGTTCTTACAAATGCAAACCATTTTACTTGGCTTGTCGAATAATTATAAAGAATACCATTTATTCATAACATTAAAAAATCAACACTTTTGTGCTCAAACCCAGTATTCATCGACAGTGGTAAAATTTTCGTTTAGGGCTCTTAAGGTTGAATTTTGTGTTGAATTTTAGCAACGGTTAATATCAAAATAACGAAGCAATTGAACAATTGAGATCTCAAGCATGTGTATTTATGATGACGACTTCATCAGAGAGAACTTACTTATTAATTTTCATTCATTGATTGATATCTACTAGGAAGATATCCATTTTAATCTTGGATAAAAAAGCAAAGATATACAGAAATAAAATCGATTTACATTTTACTATGTAAGGTGTTTACAATAGATATTTATCTGGAAAATAAAACAAAGTACCAATTGAACACTTGTGGTTTTTTCTATCTGACATAGCACACACCTGCAGCTAACTGACCTACACAGTCCAAAAAACATCAAATAGACAAAAACGACTTTGAAGTTTTTATATCCTGTTCAGAATTTGTACTGTATTGTATAAAGAATTTAACAATATTTATTTATTTTCCATGTATGTAGAGAATATGGCCACTGAATGGAGGTATTTTAACAGAAGTTTTCTACGAGAACTGCTTGTTTCTCAGTCGCTCAACTTTTCTATTTCCAAAGAGTAGGAGGGATAAAAGGATAAGGCTAGAACACGATTAGTGGTTAACTATTCGCTCTCGTTACGCCCAGTTATTGGAAGATCGGAAGAGTGGGAGGGAATATTCAGACCTCACAAACGCCCTTCCCGTTTAAACAGAAATCGATAAATTGATCGAAAAATGCTGCTTGTGCTGTAACTCGAACCCGTGAGATCCGGCACGAAAGCCCACAATGCTAACCACTGCGCTATAGGGCCTGAAATGATTACAATATAATTATGTTAAATATGGTAAAAAGGCTGTGTAGTTTAGTGTTATCGTCGTTGGCTTCAATTACGGAAGTCACGGGTTCGAATCTGAGTGCGTACAGTTTTATAAATTAAATTATGAATTTCTATTCGAGGGTAAGGATGTATGTAATATCTTGAACTCCTCTCTGCCACCTATTCTATCTTAAAAACGAGACGAAGCGAGAGTGATTAGCTTACTACTAACCATAACCTCGCTCTGTCTTTCTATTCTTACTCTCTTTGAAAAATAAAAGAGGCTAAGCAGCTGAGTAACAAGCAGATTTTGTAGAAACATTTCTTTTTATATAAACTCCATTAGGAGTCCATATGCTCTACATTGCGAGCGAACATGGTAAACTAAATAGTTATTTGGCTTGAGGAAAAACTGCCACACTTTGTGTTAAGGTAACGTAGATCAAGGTTTCTCAACGGTGGGCCATGTGGCCCCCCCAGGGAGCCACAGCGTGTTCTAAGGGGGCCACAGAGATTTATTTTTGTTTTGGGGAGCCACAACACAGTTTAGGGAGGCCACGGGTATTGATAAAACGATACAGGGAAGAGCATAATGGCGGACGTCGCGCAGCTATTTTTTGTAAATCCGTAAATAAAATAAATTACAGGCACTCTAGATTCGAAAATCTCGGAAGAGCTATAAAAAGGTGGGTTTTTGAAATTATAATTTTAATAGAAAGACAAAACAATGGTATGGGGGCCACAGAATGATAAAGACACTCAAAAGGGGCCACGCTCCCGAAAAGGTTGAGAAACACTGATGTAGACTATTCATTATTTTTATTGCATGCGACCTGTATAATGTTTTATCTTCCAATTATGTATAGTGTCTGGACTCAGTGGCGGATTACTCCATAAGCGCAAGAGGCGCGCGCTTGGGGCCTCAAAGGTAGCATAAATTACATAAACCCTTATATTTTAATCTCAGTTTCCAATATCATTATTATTCTACGAAGAGTTTTGTAGCACTTTTATGTTATTCGAAAAAGAGGGCATCCCAAATTTATGGGGCCTCCAAAGTGCTTAACCCGCCACTGTGTGGACTTCAACTTAATAAAGTACGAATAATACATGATAAAACGAAGTAATTAACTCAAAATCTCGTAATTTAGAATTTGTGGCGGCTTAGTTATGGGTATACAATATATTGCTACCCTAAAACAACAGTGGAATAAGTCTAAAATACTATGTTCGAGATGATTGGACTTAAGGTGTGTGTTGTATGTTTTTAATAGTTGATTATGATTTTTTTAGCTCCTTTTACGGTTCATAATAAAAGATAATAGTAAGTTTTTTTGTACACTATTATTGGTTCCCGGTAAATTGCTCGAATGGAAATTGCTCGAATAACAAGATAATTAATTTGTTTCCGTTTGTTCTGTCCGTTTGTTTTGTCTTAGCTCTAGTGTTCTATGTTTTCTGGAAATATATAGAAACAGTTTGAGTAACTAATTAATAATCAGTTCTCGTAGAAACACTTCTGCTGAGATAAACTCCATTAAAAGATCATACGTTCCGCATTTGGAGCGAACACGGTTAAAGTAAATACTTACGAAAAATATTTTTATATTTCACTATCTAAACAAGTGTCGCACAAGATAACAATGAAATTCGTAGAAAAAGTCGTGAAAAATCGTTTAAATAACCAAGCAATTCGAATAATTTGTAATTCGAGCAATTTACCGGCTCCCCTATTATTTGTATCAAGTTATACTACTAATCTCGCTGGTGGCTTAAATTTGCAAAAACAATATTGATAATTAAAAAATTAAGACTTTTTAAAAAGGACATTTTTTTAAATTTAAATATTTCAGTGTTTCATTACAAATGTTTACCTTTCAGCAATCGATTGACGTACTTATGTATCTTAAAATTGACTTTTTCATGTTGTCTTACTGTTGCTTTGTGGTAGCGATATGTCACATAGAATAATAGTGGTGTTACTCTTGTTAATTTACAGTTGACTACTACTATCTTTGAAAAAGAGAAGCTGAGCGACTGAGTAACATACAGTTTTCGTAGAATAACTTCTATTGAGATACCTCCATTGGAAAGCCATGTGCTCTACATTGAGAGCAGCATGGATAAAAAAGTTAATACCGCAAAAATTAGTCAATTTATTTTTTAAGCACAACTTATTCATAATAAAAACTGAGAATTGATTTAACGCTTATATTATAAACATTATTCTTATACTAGGAGAGAATTACTTTAATATATAAACTTAAGACTGATAATTCGGTAAATATAGTTTTTATGGTCTCTTAATTTAAATAGACATGGCTAAATTTCATTTCATTTTACAAAACCTCCCTTTATTCCCAAACTTCAAAAACTGGAATTCCACCACTATTGTTCGAAATTACACATCTGACGAATAATAACGTTGGTCGTAAAATAAATACGTTTCAATAGATTTAGACTTTTATGAAGTCGTAAAATTCAAAGGGAAAGGATTTCTCTTCAAATATATTGAGCAGTAAAATGCAACTGATCTCCCTGAAATTGTCTACAGCATTTGTACATAAATATAATAGATAATTTACGTAAATTCTAGGAAATTAAATTTATATAGTTCATATTTCAGCTTCTTTATTATGACGCTTACCGTCACGTCATTGCTTGCCATGAGACTATTTTGTCACGTGATTCTTCCACACAGCCAGTGTTGCAAGTCATTTAATTCTTTTACATTCATGTCCGCTCACAATGTAAAACATATTGCCTCCCTATGGATGTATCCTTACCAATCGATTTATTGTAAGTGTATGTGATGTCTAAAAGTTCACCACATGCTTTCAATCTTATAACTGACACCGAGAGCGAGTTAACCACTAGTTCCACCCTCTCTATTATCACTCCTGTCAAAAAGGATAGCTGAAACATCTGAGTTACAAACAGTTCTAGTATAAAACTTTTGTTGAGATACGTTCATTAGGAAGCCATACACTTCATATTGGTAGCGGAGAATAAATAATAAAAAAGAAAATAATATCTTTTCAAAATTATCATAGCATAATTGCAATTGGTCCGTCGAGAGATGAAATGAGCCCAAGTAAAATGGAAGAACTTGTTTCATGGACTTTTAAGTAGAATCACGTCTTTATTTGGCGTTTATTTAAATTTTATAATTTTATTTTACGGAGATAACACTATTGCAATGAGTATTAACTGAGGTTACTTCACTTTTACGAAACATTAATAGGTGAAGAATATTACATGGTATCTATATTTTTTCTTAAATACCACTTGATTCATTCCACCTCTAATGGGCCCGAATATAAAACTGTTTAGCTGGTCTAAAAGTGTCATGGTCTGATCAATATAGTAAAAAAAGTCTTTAAGCTTTTAGCCACTAATCATTTTTTTCTTTAAGTTGAAATATTTCACCCAGTCTCTTGCTTACCACTGGTGTAAACCATATTATAATCATTTTTATAAAACTATTAATTTAGCTTATTTTATATTTATTTACATTCCTTACGTTGGGGATTGATGAAACGATGTAACTTTGATTATGAAAAAACTTCTAAAATATTTCATGTTGGTTTCTGTCGCTTTTACATATAAAAAAATGCTTAGTGATAGGTTTTTCATTAAACAAAACAAAATTCCGAATTTGAAACTGCAATCTCACATTCTCTCATGAAATGGCTTTGGCTGTGACAGCCGGAAAACGACTTATTATCTTCATGGTAGCCAAAATCAGATTCGGGTAGCCATTTGTTAATTGCTATCTTCGGCAAAACAAAAGATATCCTGACACAACGGTTTCTCACCCCATACCATTGCATTAATTAGGAAAATCACGGAATGTGACAATGATTTATGGATACCTCCTGGATACATTACACAAAGAAACCCCCAAATTCAGTATGATAAATATTTAGAGCATATTTCTACAGTAAGATCAGTGATATAAATATTCAATGAAAGCTTGTTTCAGAATCATAGAGAAGTATGGTCATATATATTCCACAAAATGTATTATATATGACGGAATCAAATAAATTGCATTTTAAAGCAATCATTGGTTTTATAATTTAACCCATTTTCAAGGCCCCTACGATTCGGAGGCCCCAAGCGAGCGCCTCGTGCGCTTATAGGATAATCCGCCACTGCGTCAGAGTCAAAAATTTAGAACGTTATCTCGTTCGCCTGACATTATTTTTTTATTATTTCAAAGAAAGTCGCGGCCCTAGGAGTACGACCGTCCTAATACCTACCGGCATATAATGGGTTAAAAATATTCATCGCTTCTTTTTGAAAATCGTAACATTTTCAAATTTGACAATTTAACATTTTCTGGAAGTTATAACTGTGTTATGGATTGTATGTGAAATTAAACACTTAATTTATTTAAGAATGATGTTTTACTTTATTGCATATCATATATTTTATACAACTTTATTGTAAATCACTTAATCTAAATAATATTAAAACACAAAGAAATTATCGATGAGTTTCTACTTAGCTGTTTGACGTTTCGATTTGAACTCTTGATTGGAACTGAAGCATAGATAAAATAAAATAATGAATATTCTTTGTTGTCCGTCGAAAGTTTTATTGTAACATGTTATGTCAGAAGAATCAACATTGCACAGTCGTTGATGTTGTGTATAAATAACAATTGAATTTGTTTGTGAAATCAACAAATTCAGTGCAACTCAAAAAAGAAAAAAATAATAATTGGGTTAATCAATTTATTTCAGTACTTTAGAAAATTAACGTATATTATGCTTAATGGCTCATCTCAATGCCTGCAATAATATTTTTGCGTCGTTGAATCTGACATTTCACATTGTTTCATTGTATGCCTTTAGCAATGCAAACTGAATTACATTCATCCATTTTGATGTGAAACTTATTTTGCAACATTTTATAGATGCGTCACATAACAAACAATACTTTGTCAGCGTACTGTAAATTTCAGTTTATTGATATTATTGTATTATACATGCAATACTCTTCTCGCAACATTCATATTAATCAAAAAGTTTCCGGCAAGAAGGTATGTTTGTTTTCTTTTTAAATAGATACTAAAACAAACAATAATTTTAGATAAATGAAAGATGCATTATTACGAATAATTTTACTTAGCAAATATTACACAAAAAATATTTTGCTAGCCAACAATGAAGCATGTAAGAAACATTACAAAAAGTGCTGAGTCAAAGTTGATAGTTTAATTTATAGTTTCTCAACCTTTTTGGGCCGTGGGTCTTTTTGAATCTAATATTTTTCCGTAGCCTTCATACATGTTGTTAAGTTTTTCGGAAAATATTCCGTCATTGGCCATTTTCTAAAACCCAGGAATTCGCGGATTTCTCAAAATAAATCTGCGTCTGCGCGAGACATTTTTTTGGCTCTTCCCAGAATTTCAAATTTCTAAAACATTTCTTTCCGAAAATATTTAAAAAGTTTATTGATATTTGCCCCTAGCCCCCCAAAACTGTGCTTTGGTTCCTCTAAAAATATGTTTTCTCTGTGGTCCTCAGAAGTGCCACCTTCAATGCCACCATCAATGAACTAAGACGAAAGAAATTACACATATTTTATTCTTTTACCATGTCCGCTCCCAATGGAATACATGGACTCCTAATCGAGTTTATCTCAACAGAAGTGCTTCTATGAAAACTGCTCGTTACTCATTTGCTCAACCTCTCTTTTTACAAAGAGAGTAAGAATAGAAGGATAGTGCCAGGACAGAACTAGCGGTTAGCTAATCGCTTTTGATACGCCCCGTTCTTAGGATAGAATGGCTAGTAGGGCGGAATGCAATACATCAGATACATCAATGCCTTCGAACATAAATTCATAAATCGATTGAAAAAAACAATTTATAAAACTGTCCGTACTGGCATTCGAACCCGTGACCTCCTTATCCGAAGCCAATGACATTGACCACTCGACCACACAAATAAAATATCGAAATAATTAATGTGTTTTCTTATATCACTTTTATCTTAGAATTCGCCCAAAAGTATGGCTTATTATTTTTAATAATATTTATATCGTGTGATGGTTTATATTCAGTTTGCTGGCTTCAGAAATACCATCTCTCTAACGAATCATACATTTCACCGATCGCGAATTGCAACCAAGCCGAAGTAAATACTACGGTCTGTGATTTACGGTCACCCCATAAATTTGCGAACGCAGCGCCGCTAAACAAAAAGCGGAAATTGAGGTAATTACGAAAGGCGGATGACGTTTCAGCCGGCGTTCCATTGGCGCCTTTTTCCAAACGGATGTTCCACATTTGAAATGTGATTTAAATCGACCGTGTAGCTAGCTGTTTAACCCCTCTGTTTTACAGAAAAGCGAATTGGAACTGCTGTAAATCTTCCCTTGTATGCATATATCGAAATATTATTTTAATTTTCGATATGATGAGCCAAAAATATGTTTTTATAGTTTTATAGTTTTTTTGAAGACTAGAAAATAAAAAAAACTATTTGATTGAAAACTCATAAACTAAGAAACCACTATTTTTGGTATTAAAGGGTGAATTTTTGGTTGGCATTAAAGGCGCGAAAAGGTGAAACTTGGATAGCTGGTGACAAAATGTGTAAAATTAAAAATAATTAAACATTCCAAATTTAAATTTGAATCGTTTAAAGTCAGTTCAGTTCAACTTCATCCGTGCACTTGAACGCCTGAAGATGCCGAAAGGCGAAACTCGGGTCTTCAGTGACAAAATTTGTGTGTATGTACATAATTTGAACGATTCAAATTTAATATTTAAATTCCACCAAGCACCTTCAGTCGAAATCTTAAATTAATCAAAATTTTGTATTTAAACTACATCAAGCACCTTCAGTCAAGATCTTTAAAAATATTTGATTTAGGTGTTGTCCTTTTTAAATAAGGCCCTTAGGTTTACAGTATTTGACTCAATAATTAGCTTTAAGTTTTGTGTTTTCCGTACAGTTGTTGAGAAATTAGAAGACTTATTCAGCCAAGTAAGCAATAAATACCGAATAGCTGATTGGATATCTATCTGAAGCCAATCTAAAGACGTGGTTATAAATTGTATTGGAAAAGTTGCAGCAGCGAATTTGAAACGAAATATTTCGTTCTCAAAATGTCAATAAAACGTTTTATTTATAATTCACTCATCGTGGCTTGATGATTATTTAAAATAACAATAAAATTGTTTTTTTCGCAATATCATATTTTTATATGTTAAAATAAAAGTTTTTTTTTTTAATTCTTGTCCACCGCCAATGTAGAGCGTATATCACTTTTAGGGTGTTCGCTGTCAATACTTGATAGAAAGGCATTATATTAATAAAAACACAATATTCGTTTGTACTTTATTCCACTTTATTTAATAGTTCAGGACCGGTTTCGCTCATTGCGAGCATCGTCAACTGATAAGAAAAATATATAAACAGTGCTATTTATACAAAATTAAATTGAAATAAAAGATGTAAACAACAATTAACAATGAAAAGAATTTACAAATTACAGTATAAGTGACTTTATAATTACACAAGATTATAATGCTTAACACCTATAACATTTAATAAAAAAAAATCATTAAAGATTAATAAATTTTAAGTGGTGAATGGTGGTAATTATAAACATAATTAAAATTTTGGAAAATTTTAACAACAATTTGTTTTTATTAATAAGAAGAGCGTATACTTTTCTAATAATGGAGGTATCTTAACAGAAGTTTTTTAAAACTCAAATTTTTATTTTTTTCCCCGTAGAGGGTAGTAGTGATAGAAGGATAAGGCTAGGACAGGAATAGTGGTTAACTTATCGCTCTCCCTTCGCCCCGTTATTTTAAAGATTAAAGGATGAGAGGGATTTTTTGACATCACTAGCATTCGTGCTTTTTAACAGAAATCTATAATTAGATTGAAAAAATGTATTTTGGTCTAGGATTTGAACTCATGAGATCCATCACATAGGCCACCAATGTTGACCGCTGCGCCACGGACCTCAAATATAAGATATATAAACTAATAAGCAAAATAAAGCCGTTAAAGTTACAGTTAAACGTTAATTCTTGTTTTGTTAAGTCAATTCTTGGATAGTGTGTGACGTAACCCTCAGTTTTTCTAAAACAGCTTTTTTCGATAATCACAAGGTACACAACTTGACACGCGTTCTATCAAAAGGATGAAAGCTGAAAATGCCGAATCGGTATTTAAATTTAGCTTTTAAGTTTGAAAAGGATGACTTTGTAAAAAGTTAAAACCAAGAAAAAAGACTGGAATAAAGGTTTAACCTAGACGGTTTATTTAATTAATATTAGGTTATGTCAATTAAACACCAGCTTAGAAGTCTCCGTGCACTTCAAGGTTGTGTATAATTCATTATTTGCATATGGCCCAAAATCATCAAAACATATTTTTTGCGCCTCCTGTAAAAAATGGTATGTGTGGGTTACATCCTTTTTCCTTTCCACAGTCGATACATATTACAACTGTTAATCTGAATGTTATTCAAAATTATCTTAACGAAGAAAAATCAAATGCATTGTTTAAAAAATGCAAAGCAGACATAAATTTTCTGCTAAAACCTTGCGCATTAATAAATTTCAGTGAGTGTTTATATCGGATTATCTGGACTTAACCAGGATTACTCGAGATTAGTTTAAACTCATAATTTTTACGCCACAATACGACTTCGAGTTTTAAGAGAATAGATTATATCCAATGCTAATGAACTGTGATTTTTTTTCATTGTTGGATAATGTTTAAATAAAATTCTGTAGATATTGTTTCATAGTTATGTAATTTGTAACAAAATATTGATGTAATACTATATTCTATTACAACGTAGAAAATAATGTAGAATCATTATCAAATCGTTGCCTTACTTTGAAAAGGTTCTATTTGCACTTTACCATGTTTTGAGATACGAGCGGTTGAATATTTGACTGATCATACAAATATTGTTTATAAATCGATTATAAAAAGTCCTATTGTTTTTTGGAAGCTTGTAAAATTACTGTATGAAAGAAAGTGTTTTGATAGAACTCTTGAGTCCTGCTTACTTCTTTATTGAAACATGTATGATTGTGGCAAATACACCATTTTCTGACCAAAACGTCATTATATGACAACATTTCAGTTAGAACCTTTTCGTTAAAAGTAAGGTTACGAAATGTTAAAAATATAATTGAATACAAAATTAAGTATGAATAAATAATCCTGTATCAAGTTTTATATTTGTCAGTAAAACACGTTTTCGATTAGTGACACCGGTATTGATCAATAATAAATAATGTAGTATTACTTATTAGTACAAAAAGTGCTCTGTTTTTTAATATGATAGAATGTTTTTCTTCCAAGAGTTGACTTCTTGATTTACTGTGATCATTGAATATGCCCAGTAGAAAATCACGAAAAAGATCATTGACTTTTTATGAATTAAACAAAAAAGAAGCGGTTGCATACAGTCTGGAGTGTATAGTTAAATGAAGCAATAGAGTGAGACAATAATTGCATAATTATCTTCAACCGCGAAGACAAATAGATCTCATCAAGTGACGAGTCACATAATAAAACTGTCCCACCCACTATTAAAAAGTTTACACTGCAAAAGAGATAAAGTGGGATATCCACGAGTAAATCTGAAGCCTTATGTCTTAACACTTTCTTCTCTGAGAACTTCTTTCCGCTAATATTTTTCGTGAATATTTGTGCATTTTACCCGCCGACGTTTTTTTCCGAAATACTTTTAGGCATATCATCGCATTTTTTATCTTTTTAATGATGCGGTCGTGACATTTCACAATAAATACTTTATAGATAACTCAATTCCAAAGTATACCAAATTTAAAAACATATTTTTTTAGATTATTAGAAAACTAGAACGCGGGCTGGCTTAATCTACTTTAATACATGTAATTTTTGTAGATTTTAATGGCATTAGATTTAAAAAAAACGTTTTTATTTTATAATAAAAACATTATTTTATTTTTTATCTACTTTTCATATTACACTGCAGAGGTTTTTATACGATTTTCTACGATTTCACAGCTTAGTTCTATAAATGATAATTTAAATTTCATTTTAATATAACTACAGATTACTACATGTTTCATTATGGAACTGGTAAATATGGATATTCTCAATATTACTTCATAGTTAATTGAAACATCAAGTTTTTGAGATGTTACTTTTGAAACTAATTTTCATTACTCTTTCCGCCCGACAAAGTTCACCACGGAACATATCGTCACTGTTGATAAGTAACAGATCGAGAGTTCTCAGCAAACAACGAATGAAAAATTTCAGCTTTTAGGTAAAGCTTTTAGCTTTGATAATTCATGCCACCGGTCTGACGCACATAATAACGTATTATTAATTATCAGGAAAAATTGCATGACTTTAAACCAGCATTACAATAATTTCCCATACAAATAAAATGCTTTTTTAACAAACTGGTATAATAAATGTATAAACTACATTATTCCAGACAAAGAATTGATATAAAAAAAATCTCTTTGTATACTTATCTCATTTTTTACAGTTTTTTTTACTTACTAGCTTTTACCAGAAAAGTGACGATATATGTTAACCGAGTATGATTGTAGTTAAAAACGGTGAAGAGAATTAAAATAGTGATGCACATGCATATTGATAAGAATATAATATTTTTACCAAAAAGTTTGCAATCAAAAATCTTCCATTTGTTGAGGGTATATAAAAGCGTCGGATATCTTACAACTTTTTCTGATAACCTTTTGATATATTATATGAGAATTATTATGGATCAAGTCCAATAATATCGATTCTGATAAATTAACTCATTGACAACTATTTGGTATGGACACAGTAATTCTCTAGGGACGCTGTCACCGTATATAGTCTGGTACATCCGAATACAGTTATAATTTAAAACAAGTAACGCAGTATTGTTAAAAAAATTACAAACACTCTAGCATATTCAGTCGGTACCAATGTTCCCTCTAATTTTCCGAAGGTTATGTGCGCAAAATACATTGGCTGTGCAACTTTGAAAGGAAATTACAAAAATTGTGCGCCACATAACTGTATTTAAACCTTCTTAACGATATGTTATTTTTTTATAATGACAATAGATAAAAACACTGTATAATGACAATTAGTTTATTCTGGTGGTGGTATAGCTGGTGTAACTTTTGTGCGCTCTGTTCTAATGTATGTGCGCGCGCACAATTCACCGAGCACAGTACCGCACAGCTTAGAGGGAACACTGGTCGGTTAACACTACTAAATTCATGTTCTTGTGCTGTTTTGATTGCATAAGTGTATATTGGTATATGCTAGTCAAATTTATCAGAATCAAGTTTAAATTTTGGCTTATTTCAATGTGTAATAAACGTGTTAATGAATATTTCACAGAGAAAGCACAGCAAAGTGACTACACAAAAAATGAACCTTTGTTAAAATTACCAAAATACAAACAAATATTTTTCGCACGTTTGCTAGTACTGATTACCACTGATTGCCGTTGCGAGACTCGCTTAAGTGCTTGCCATTAATCAAAAAAAAATATTTTAAAAATAATTCAATTAAACTTCTTACGGATTGCTAGACATTTTTCACCGGGGGATAAAGCGTTAAATGTCAACCCAGTTCTTAACCGTGGGCGGGTGTCAACCCCTGGTCCCTCACACTTTCACCACTTCTCTATCCCCACAATCGATCGATCGGAGTGGAGAGGACATAAACGAGATTTCAAAGATATGCTGAAAACGAGATAGATAAAACATACTGCCGACGATTATGAATACCTCTTATGTGACAACATAAATTTTGTTTTATTATATATGATACAAAATATACACACAAAAAAATCTAATGTTTAATATTTATCACTATTTATCACATACAGGTGTATCTAGATTTTCGCAGTTTTATTAAAGTTTACGTCCAAAAAATAAAACACTTTTTGTCGTACTAATTCCACTTTTATTATATATCGACTGTGGAAAGGAAAAAGGACGTAGCCCACACATATCATTTTTTTTTTAAACCATGTCCGCTCCCAATGTGGAGTATATGGACTTATAATGAAGTTTATCTCATCAGAAGTGTTTCTACGAGAACTGCTTGTTACTCAGTTGCTCAACCTCTCTTTTTCCAAAGAGAGTAGAGATAGAAGGATAGGGCTAGGACAGGATTAGTGGTAAGCTAATCGCTCTCGATACGCCCCATTCATAGGATAGGATGGGTGAGAGGGGGGAATTCCAGACATCACATACATCCATGCCTTTGAACAGAAATTCATAAATCCATTGAAAAATCAATTTATAAAACTGTCCGTACCGGGATTTGAACCCGGGTCCTCCGTGGCCGAAGCCAACAACGTTGACCACTCGACCACACAGGCGGCATATCAAATTTTATAGGAGGCACAAAAAACGTGTTCGGCCATTTGCAAGAGACTTCTAAACTGGTGTTAAATTGACATAATATAATATTAATTTAAGAAATTGTCTATGAAAAACCTTTTTTTCAGTCTTTTTTCTTGATTTAAATTTTCACAATCTCATTTTTTTCATACTTAAAAGCTAAATTTAGAGACTGATTCGTCATTTGCAGCTTACATCCTATTTTGATAGAAAGTGTTTCAAGCTTCATACATTGTGATTATCGAAAAAGAAATTGTCTGAGAAAAAGTTTTTTTTCAATCATTTTACATGGTTTCAATTTTCACAAGCCCATCTTTTTTCAACCTCAAAACTAAATTTAGATACTAATTCAGCATTTGCAGCTTACATCCTTTTGATAGAATGTGTATCAAGTTTTATACATTGTGATTATCAAAAAAAGCTGTTTTGAAAAAAACTGTAGGTTACGTCTTTTCTCCTTTCCACAGTCGATATGATTTGAACCACTTTCCTTTATAACGAGCATTATCAACTGGTAATCAAATACATTAATACAGTGTTATTTGTACAGAATAAAGTAAAACTATTAAGTTGCAACAAACAATTGGAGTGATTTTCGGATAAATATAAAAAGTATTAACAGGTGGCACTAAGTTGACTTTATTTTTTTTATAACTTCTTACAAGTAAATGAATAATTTTCAAACGCATAAAGAACGGTTAAGTTAAAATGGACAATAAAAATAGATTCGACGGATGGGAAATTTTTACAATATAATTTGTAGTCCAGTTGTTTAGAGCTTGCTCTACCGATCACGCAGGTTTAAGTTCGATACCCAGTCAGATCACAGTGAATTTGAGAATTATTCAATTCAAAGTTGTGATAGAAGACTGGGTGTTTGTGTTATCAATTCACATTATTTCCTCCCCTCCCATCCTTCTGATCCTTTGATAACTGGGTGTAGCGATAGCGATTAGTCAACCACTAGTCTTGTTCTAGCCTTATCCTTCCTTCCCTATTACTCACTGTGAAAAATGTGAGGTTGAGTGACTGACTAACAAACAGTTCTCGTAGAAAAAAACTTCTGTTGAGATACCTCTGTTAGGAGGCCATATGCTCCACATTGGGAGCGGACATGGATAAAAAAAATACAATATAGCGAAATTGCTTTTTATTTTTTTAATATAATGCATTTTCACAAAGTATTGACAGTGAACACGTTAAAAGTTAAAGTTTACGCTTTTGACGTTAAATATGATTAATAAAAATAAAGTAAAGATGTGCTCAAATTTAATTTTATTTTCACCAAAGAAGAGCATTTAAGTAAAACTGTGATATCTCCTAACCGGGAAAATCTAGATTTGTTTAGTTTGTAAGGATTTAGTTATATGTATCAGATTACTAAGATAAGATATGTTTTTTTTTTAATTTAGAAAGCATGATAAAGTTACATTATTCCAGATGATTTTCTTCAATCTGAAAAAATATTTCCACCAAAATATCTCGTAATCTCATTTTCAAAATCTGTCTCTCTTGTGTACGCGATATTTATTTGTATTTTGTCAACGTATTGGCAGAAAATGGTTGCTAACAATATAACCAAAAATGAGGTAAGTATACGATGAGATTTTTTAATGTCAACCTTTTCTAATAATTTAATTAGTGCATTTTTACTGCTAATAATAAAATTATTGATGCAAATTTTAAGACTTATTCAGATCGTAATATTGTGTATAATCGATATGAAAGCATCTATAATTCTTTAACATAATAATTATTTATTATGTAATACGAAATATTTACGCTTCATTTTAATAGCTCAGTTTTTTTTATTTACTGTTTACTCGATAAATATTTATTTCTTTTACATTACAACTTTTAAAAATACATATTTTCTGGAATTGTTCAATAAATATAAAGCTTACTTTCTTCCGGGTAAATATGATTTAGGACTACTGAATGATTTTACTTAACCAGGTCTGCAGCGTAGTGGTCAACGTCATTGGCTTCTATGGCAGATCTCACGGGTTCGAATCCCAATACAGCATTTGATCACTTCGAAAAAACAGAGAGGTTGAGCAACTGTGTAACAAGCAGTTCTCGTATACAATTTTCTGCTGAGACACTTCTATTAGAAAGCTATATGCTCCTCATTAATCGCGTACATGGATTTTAAAAAAACTTATAAATTACTATACTGCCGTTAATATGGAAAAAATATTTTTAGCCCTACAAAAGTTGGCAAATATTATTTGCGGGCTTCGGAACGCGAACGTAAAAAAGTTCTCCACCACTGTAATAATAAAGGCATTCAATACCGTTTACTACTAAGCCACATGAATATTCAACAATTAATCTTAATCTTTTCAAATTTACTAAACTAATTTTATGCTTCAAAAAAAATAACAAAAAGTATTTTTTTTAGCAGATCTACTTTTAAGTAGTGATAATTTATTCATTTTAAAAAGAAAAAATATACAATTATCAAGATTGAGTTCGGCCAGTGGCGTAACTTTTTCGACTGATTTCCGAATGATATTCGAGGGTATTGCTTGCAAACACTGCTTATTCCAAAATGGTCAAAAATTAAACTTGAATTTAATTTTGAAAAACAATGTACATTTTTAAAGCATTTAAAAAGTCCTTTATTACTTTGGAATGATATTTTGAATGTTGTCAAGCCATGTTTGAGACTGATTTCTAAAAATGATTTCAAAATTTATTTTTATATAGTAAATTACATTCATGGTTCATGTTTCAACAACTTAAGAATGAGCAGGGCTTGCAAATAATACCAACATTTGCAATTTTAAAATTTTATTATATTTTATCAATTTTTCATTGTTGAAGTTCTTTCATTATTTCGTAACAAATCTTTCGTTCATTTATTTGCTTCCAAATATTTTAACAACTCGTCAATTTGCATTCAAAGCGAATAACAAACATTTTGTACAATGAAATTCTTTTTGAAAGTAAAAAATATTGTTGTGAAAAAATTCGATATTGTTTGCAAATAAAGACGTCACCTTGAATGGTTCTGATTCTATTGAATAACGCGACAATCAAAGGAATATGTATCGTCAATGGTGGAACACAAAATAGAATAAGGTAGCACACTTCGAACGCGTCGAGGATTCTTTACAAACTTTTGAGAGATTTTTCATCAAAGAGTATAACGTAACTGCTTGTTATATGAATAATATGATACTTATATTTTCGAAAATAAATTCTACCTCATGTCGAGTGTATGTTTGATATGAAAATGCGGTCGTGTAAAATAGGATTTTATAAATCGTCACTCTTCAAGTGGAAAACTTTAAGTAGAAACGAAAACCTTTATATAATTCAACACTTCGCGACAAAATAAATATTATGTAGGTTGAAAATAATTGCACTTGTGGATTGGATGATTTTCACTGGTACAAGTGAACATGATTTTGTTGAAAGTATAACAAAATACATATTTAATGTATGTTTTTTATATTTTAAACTTGTTATCACAGCCATCCGTGAATATAATATTTTATTTTATTCAAAAATAAAATATTGTAGCCAAACATAGTTCTACGGGGAGAAAAGCAAGAAAGAAAAGATAGTAAAGACAACATACGTCTATGACAAATAGCAAATTAATATTGAAAACTGTACGTTTGGATGTTCAAGCCCGTGTCTTCAAAATCTTCTAAAAGCATTCAACATTCGACAAAAATATATACATATACAAATTGTCCTAGCGAGTAATAAAATAAATAAGTTTTATTTTTTGTAACCGAAACTCCATCAACTTTGCGCACTGTAATCTGAGAGGCTGTGTATGTGCTTATGTGGTTCATTTGAGATCGAGCGCTTTCAAAGCTCTCTGTGAAAGATTCAATGCCTCAATATTTGACGGGAGGGAAAATGAAATAAATACTTGACTTCGATTTTCGCCTCATAGAGTATTCCACAATACCTATGTAGTGATTGAAGATACATTCTTTGGAAAAATAAACGATTTATTCACTTGTTCAATAACAATTAATTCTTTCATCAAAAATTATTACTTTCGATGTATCCGGCGGTAACTTTTTGGAAGTTTATTTTAATATTAAACATAAAATAACTTTGATTATTCCACGTATTGTGCTACAAACTGTGACACGTGTTTTGCCTCTTTCAGAGGCTTTCACAAATGCTTGCTTAACTACGAAAGTAGTCTGTTTGAGGATGTCTCTGAAAGAGGCGAAACATGTTTCACAGTTTGCAGCACAAAACGTGGAATAATCTAAACTATTTTATATTTTATATAACAAATCATGTTCCGTTTCACTCATCATATACATCCGCCTTAAAATACACATAAGGTTATTTATTATATGATGGTCAACGTCGTTAATTTCGGCTATGGAAGTTAATGGTTTGAGTCCTTGTACAGACAGTTTTATAAATTGTTTTTTTTTAATCAGTTTGTGAATTCCTGATGATGTTGGTATTTTGATTCCCCTCTTCCACCCATCTTATTTTAAAAACGAGGGGGTAGCGAGAGCGATTAGCAAATATTTTAAAATATAAAGTTGAGCAACTGAGTAATAAGCAGTTCTTGCACAAACACTTTCATTTAGATAAACTCCAGTAGGAGTCTTTATGCTTCATATTGGGAGCGGTAATGATAAAAAAATGTATTTACATCTTGCCGTGTATCAATTAAATGTAAATATTTTCAACAGTTAATAATTCTCACGATGAGTATAACCAGTTCTGATTTTAATAAATAATTGTTAATACGTACAAAAACGATTTTTTTCTCTCTTTTAATATAACATACTGTCTTTCGAACGACAGTGAACACATTAAAGTTGATCATATTACGGAAAAAATATTGATCCTATAATTTACATGAATATTTGCATAAAAATCGTTTCATTCATATATTTTTGCCACCGTATCTTAAGTCTTATTTTTTAGCGGTCATACCATTCGTGTAACAAAGCATTCAAATAACCGTTTGATTGTCAATAAAAGATTCGATAATACAAACCTTCTATACCCCCTTAAAAGACACCTCTGCTTTGCTTTATTTATTATTCAACAAGAAAAGGGTCCAGTGTCTATCTAATAGATTTCAATGTATAACATCGTAGTAAGAATCAGGGGGTTTGTGTTGGGGAAATTGCTTTTCATCCTATTGTGATACGCTCTATTAATTTCGACTACTTCATTTCCAGTTATTGATTCTGCGTCTAAGCGTGTGGAATTGGAGCTGTATATCTTTTTTGGTGTATGAACATTGAATCCGAAAAATCAACGCAATTTAAAAAAACTTTCTCTAGACTGAAATAAAAAAGGTATACGCTAACATATCGCCATTTTCCAAGTTAATACTTATACTAAGCGACTTGTTTTTCTAATTTATTTGAAATAGTTATTAAAATTGTTCTCATATGAACACCAATTATTATTTTTCATTTTAAACTTTAATAACAGTGACCAAATCAGGGTAACCTCGTTATAATTTGGTGTTCGTGGAGCAGTGGTTATCTTCTTTGACCACCATGACAGATCTTACGGGTTCAAGTCCCAGTAAAAACAGCATATTTTCACAGGATCCATAAGAAACTATAAGCATGGTTGTTTTTTTTGTACTTGAGCTACTCCTTGTTTGAAGCAAGTATTGGTTTTTCTAACAGTCTGCATATTTTTCTACAATACAAATTTCTAAAATCTGCTGTGAAAAGAATGATTTATTAATTTAACTTCAAAAATGACACTAATATTATCATATATTGTATAAAACAATCTTAATCTATACATACAAAAGAATACTGAAGCATTGTGTATGTATAATTATATACATATTTATGGCTTAAAAGCACAGGAAATTGAACTCCCACAGGATATTCATAATGAGAAACTACAAACGTCAACTGCGGAAAAAAACGCTTAACGTTCACAAAAGTCTCTCTAAGGAAATTCCTTATAAAAGATTAGTTTCATTTTGCAGTATAAGCTGACACTTTTATTTTTTCAATTACTAGAACATGATATTTGTTAAACACGAATATTATTGTTAGATACTAAATATCATTTTTTTACTGTCAATTCTTGAGAGATAGTGCTAGTAATAGTTTAAACAACCTTTTTTTTTTTTTGCTTACAATATATTATACTAACGGTAGATAGAAAAAATTGGTAGACATGTAGGTTTCTCACCAGCACCCGTTGTGTATATGTGTTAAAAGTTTGACTAGCTCAGGCACTTTAATTTAGTTGATACTAAGTACTCTGTATAAAATTCGTTTTTTTAAGGCTTTATATTTTTAATATTTACATTTTTTAACATTTTTGAATTAACAATATAGGTGATTTATTTTTAAAAAAATAGGATTACGAAAACTGTAGTTTACCAAGCCCTCATTTTTATACTATTATCTTTTTTTTATATATTTAAAAGAGTACACGAATCTATTGGGTAGACAGTGTGGAGACTGCAGTCGGTCTTATTATACTTTATACTGTGAATTTCTGTGTTTTTTATTTGCCAGCTTTTCTGCGCGCATCACAGTCGAGAAGAATGTTTATGATTAATCACCCAGACACTTAATGCATAACTGTATACGCTGCATACAATAATGTACAGTCTGTGACACGAATTATCTCGTTGAGGGTGCAGTTCGTTACACCCTTAACCCTTAAAGTCGTCAGTCACTCATTAAAATAAAATAAACATTATACCAACCTTATTGAGCAACTGCATCAGCTCTGTGATGCAGTGATTAACATCGTTACCTTCCCTGACGGATGTCCTAACATAGGATGGGCAGCCTTTTTTTTAAATCTTTCCTTCGATTCTTGTTTGAATGTATGTGTGTTGTGCTGTCTGAAAGTTCCCTTCCAACATTCCAATTCTAAAACAACTGTAAGCTAGAGCGATCAGCTAACCACTGGCCTTGTTCTAGCTCAATCTTTTTATCTTTACTTCCTAAGAAAAGAGAGAGGTTAAACAACTGTTAAAAAAACAGCTCTTGTAGAAAAACATCTAAATTGAGAGCTACTAGTAGCATGAGTTATTAGCTATTTTTAACTAAATAATGTTTATTGTATATTTTGGTTATTTTTAACATTGATAGACACAAAAATATTGTTTACTCTTGTGTGTCAGTCTGAGACGAATATTGCTTAATATTTTAAGTATCATATATTACTATATTATATATTAAAATATATTACAGTGGAACCTCGATTCTACGTTTTTCAAGTGACCGTAATAAATTAACGAATAATGCGGGAAACCGATAATGCGGGAAATCTTCAAATAATACCAAAAAATGTTTAATTTTCAAAAAACTTTTTCATTTATGTAACTAAAAAAGGAAAAACTAGGAAAAAAAATATTCTACAAAAACGGTCAATAGGGATAATAATTGGGACGGGACAATAATTGGGACGGGACAATAATTGGGACGGGACAATAATATTTAGATGATATATCGAGGAAGTCGGTAAATCGGGGAATTTTTAAATATTGTTATGACGGGTCTTGATCGAATAAAAAATAAACGATCCATGCAAAAAAAAACAAAGATAGCGAGAGCGGTAGATTGGGGTTCCACTGTATTAATAATCACATATGTAAATTTATTATTTTTAGAGCTTTCGACAATAATACTTCATATTTAAAACCAAGCCAATTTCAAATCAAAATATTAACACTGTTGATCAAATAATAATAAAAAAATATATTAATTCTAATATTTGAAACCGGGTTGCCAATTTGAAAAAACCGGTTTTTCAATATTGCTAATTTTGATTAAAAAAACACCGGGTTTGAAAGCCGCCAACCTCCATTACATTTTCATTGCATAATGTTTCTAGCTTAAAATAATCAAACCCATAAAAGAAATGTTATTCGAGCCATTGCAGCTAGCGTGTTATTTCCTCTGCAGATAGACTTTTCAATAAATTTAACCCAGTAATATCGTCCCCAGTCCCCAATAGCATATTTGCCTATTATTTTTCACATGGACGCGTTTGCTGGCAATGCAAGGGAGAATGGATAATGGCAGATGCTAACAACGAGAATGGTGGGCATATTACGAATACCCAAAAAGCTTTTTAGACATCTATTGAACATACATAACTCCTTTTACGGTCTCGACATAGTGCACATTTACTCGTAATAGAGCATATCAACAGAATATTCAAAACGAGGACATGTAGTAAGTCATTCGACAAACCCTGTTGTTTTAGTTGAGATAAAGATCGTCACATTGAATAAGGAAAGAACTATTTGTTATACGCCAATACTTGGTGGAAAGGCTTTATATTAAAAAACATAAAACACATCATTCTTTAGTATCGCTTATCACGCGCATTTCCAACTGGTAAAAGAATTTGCCGTGTCCAATGGCGCAGCGGTTAGCGTTGTTGGTTTCCATGCCAGATCTCACGGGTTTGATTCCCAGTACCAACAGCATTTTTTCGATTTTTGTTCAAAGGCATGGGTGTTTTTGATGTCTGAAAATTCCCTCTCACTTTTCCGATCCTTCAATAACTTAGGTTTAGCGAGAGAGTCCTGTCCTAGCCTTATCTTCCTATCCCTACTATTCTCTTTGAAAGGGAGAGGTTGAGCGACTAAGTAACAAACAGTTCACGTAGGAAAACGTCCTTTTGAGATGCCTTTATTAGAAGGCCATATGATCCACATTGGGAGGGGGCTTAAAACCTCTACCATGTAATTACAAAGATCATCAAAGAGTAATAAAGTTATTGTTTCCGTGATTCTGTCTTTAAAGCTAAACTGTAGAAATACGGTCATTTTTTATGATGTAAATAAAATAAAACATTATGCGCCCATTAGTTACGGCACTGAATCGTAGCCAGTGTTTCATAATTATGCCATGTTTTCCAGTAGAAAAATATGAAAAGGGAAATGAATACCAACAACTTTGAATAATATTATTAATTTTAATATATTCATCCAGAATAGGTCGTTTTAAGAGCTGTTGTAATGTGTTTTTAACTCGCTTTGCATTAGCCCTTAAACTACGTACACCCACTTTAACGTTTCCTTGAACCGACTCTTCTCTCATCCCTCCTCCAAGACATCCTTCGCTACGCTACTGTGAGTAACCATTAGAAAATCCAACACATTCAAGTCGCGCATAATATTAGAAACGATTTAAAAATTAATATAAATATCTTACAATTTATATCACAAAAAATATATTACTAAAACTGATGACCAAAATCTCGTATATGCAATAACAATAAAAAAAATCGTATTGAACTTCTTGGGAATTACCGTTTTTTGCATTTTCAAAACTGGTATTTCAGTATTGTAAAAAACTAACAAGATTTTGAGATTTTGGTATCGATAATACTCGTATTGCAATCCTTAGTTCCTCCCTAGCCTTATTCGTCTATAATGACTCAGAAAACATAAAGGTTACGCTCACAAACATTATTTGTAAAGTTCTGATAAGATAAGCTCTGCTAGGAGACTATAAGTTCTTTGTGATCTTCAGGAAACTATGTTAATTCAGTTGAAAAATATCAATTTATTTTAGTTATACAAATATAATTTTATTTATAGTTGAAAGCTATTTTTGAGTAGGCCTTCGCTAGAATTATTGTAAGGCGTACGCTGAAATAGCTATTAACTATATATAAAATGTCAGTTAGGATACATGTCACAGCGTTCAATTTTGTTGACTTTCGTGATGGATCTCACGGGCTCGATATTTTATCTCATTAACCTTTTCACCGCGTATGACATATATGCATGTCCTAGCGAACATGCCCTCAGCGCGTGTGACACGTATAGATGTCATGGAAATTTCAAACCCTATATAAGAGCTATCTATTGTGTTAAAATTGTATAACTTGGTTGAAAATATTACTAAATGTAAATTTTACAAAATTCAATAGATGGCATTAGTCAAAAAAGATTCAATATAAGCTTAAATAATTTATTTCTGGAACACGCCGTGAACATGCAAGATTTTGGATAATGTAAATAAGCGACCGAGTGCGGGTGAAATTGATTTTTTTCCGAGAATTTAATATTATAAACATGGTATGGTGGTGACGCAGTGTTCTCGGTCGCGCGTGGCGGTATTTTGCAATATGGCGACGTCACGTCGCAATTGTATGAAGAATGATTATTGTTGAATTAAACCGAAAATACAAGAAATATATTGTATTTTATTATTGAAATAGTTACTTTTGGTGGCAATTAACATATTTAAATAGTTAAAAAAATATTACTACCTATATTTATAGTCGAAAACGCGATAACTAAATCCGCAAAAAAGCAGCCGCGTACAGGGAATGTTTGCTAAGTTTGGTGACGCGGGCAAAGGGTTAATAAATGTATAAAAATTATCTCTCATCCTTGGAATCTTAACAATTAACGGGGCATAGCGAGAGTGGTTAGCTTACTTCTAGTCGTGTCCTACCTCTATAATTATAATTCTACATTCTTTGAAAAAAAAGAGATGTAGCAACAGAGTTACAAATATTTCTCGTAGAATAAAACTTTTGTTGAGATATCTCCATTAGTAGAACATATGCTCGTCAATCGGAAGCGGTCGTGGATTTAAAAAAATATATAATTAATAATAAATAAATGTCAATTGAATAAATATTTATGTTATTCCAATAGTTTTTATTTCCTTTTTTGTACTGTTTTATATCTTTAGAATTTTAATATGAATTTTAATTTTCTCAGTTTGCTTTTATTTTGTAAGAATTGATATTGCCTTTATTCTTTTCGCAGGAATCAATTTTGCGGGATTAAACTCTACTGGATTTTCCAAACTCAATTTGGTTGACAGACATTAAGATTATTTATTATATACACTAATTGTTGGTTTTTACTTTGGTAATGATAATTCATACCTAATTGGTTTTTGTCATAATAGTTTCATTGCTAAGTGGTCTTCAACTTTTTATTTATAGTTTATTTTCCTTGTATTTTACTTCAATTCTTTTGCTAGGTTGTAATACCAATTGTTTGTCATACCTTGTTTTTATCACTTAACTTTTGTATAAATATCACTGTTTTATTGTTTTTTTTATCAGTTGACAATGCTCATCATGAGCGAAACCGGTCCTGATCTAATAAATTTTATGTGGAAAAAGTACTAAAAATGTTTTATTATTTTTATTATAATGCCATTCCACCAAGTATTGACAGTGAACACCTTAAAAGTTTTTATTATGACTAAGCTACTAGTGCCTCCAATACCCAGATACCGTCCAATTTTCTGATCTCAAAATCTCGTGATAGTTCTAATCCCGGGACTTTGGCATTGAGGATCAGAGTGAAGATCAGAGCCAAATTTGTAGATTTTGAGAAATTCGTAAATTCCTGGATTTTTCAAATCGGCCAGTGAGTAAAAGTTTTTAAATTCCGCGCGAGAGATTAAAAAAATAGAGTCCCACATTTTTTTCATTTTGAGGATTCCGTCGATTCTAGCATTTTGAAATTAGGCACGAACAGATTTTTTTTGAAATCTGCCATCATCCTCTAATTTATCAATCCTGAATTCGGAATTTCTACACGATTGATCAATTCCTGCATCTCAGAATTGCAGAAAAATTGTTAATTCCTAAATTCCCGTATTACAAAAAAGGTCTGGGATAAGATGCCTTATAAGCTACCAACAGAAGGACTCGAATCAGAAATTTTCCAATTATGCACGTAATTAATCATAAAATTTCAATATTAGTTTATTCTCAGGTTGCAAACTCGTCAAATAACATGTGACGAGCGGAGGGGAAATAGGGATGGGGATTTGTGACACGCTCTGGATATTAGCAACCTCTTCTCAGATACTCTTCTGGTTCTCAGTACGAACAGAAACACTCCCCTTTGCCAGTTCGGTGGAATAATAATTTACAATGAAGAGAATAATTTTCGACACGCTACTTATTCCACAATTTACAATCCTCTCACTCACATGTTACAGCATGTTAATATTATACGTTATTTAATAACGTTAAAAATACACATAATAAATCTTTTCAAAGCTATTGTCAAAAAAAAGAAATTTGTTTTTGGAAAAAGTCGTCGATTTTTTTACGCGCGTTTGAAAATAAGCTTGTTTTATAAATATATATTTTTTTTAATCCATGTCCACTCCCAATGTTACTGTTAGATTTTTTTCTTAGAGAACTGTTTATTACTCAGTTGCTCAACATCTCTTATTTAAATTAAGTAAAGATAGAAAGATAGGACTAGGACAAGACTAGTGATTCACACGCGTTTGAAAATAAGCTTTTTTATAAATATATTTTTTTTATCTATGTCCACTCCCAATGTGAATGTGACTCCCAAAGATTTTTTCTTAGAGAACTGTTTATTACTGAGTTGCTTAGCATCTATTTTGCCAAGTAAGTAGAGATAGAAAGATATGACAAAATTAGTGATTTGCTAATCGCTCTCGCTACGTTCGATTTAGAGTAGGGTGAGTGGAAGGGAATTCAAGACATCACATACATTCTTCATCCAAAAAATAATCTGTGTGACCCATATACCTATGACTTTTGTTCAAGTCAACGTCGTTGGCATTCGACCACGCAGCTGGCATAAATATTATAGTACGAAATAACTACATACTCTTACTAGCCAAATGTTCTGAGCAAATTTCTTTATTTCTTTCTCTCAACATAAATTCAAAATGAACTTAACCACCCAGATAGTGCATACGTAATATTATGTTTTTTTATACTCAAAATGTTTGGAACAACGCTATCATAGTATGAAAAATTCAATTCAACAACAAATTCGGATAACTTACAAGCGAAGGTACCTCACAAAAGTTTTACTACGAGAATTGCAGTTGTTCAACCTATCTTTTTTAAGAGAATGACTATAAACAGGATAGAGTTAGTATAAGACAGGACTCGTGGTTAACTAATCGCTCTCGCTACACTTCGATGTTTTAAGATTAGATGCCTTCGAACAGAAATCGATTGAAAAAATGACATTATCATAAATACTATCCAAGTTGTTGATTCGGCATACATTGCTTAAAAAACTAGCATTTTTGGTTTTTGCCGGTATTGTCTTAGTGCAATATTATAAAATTTTCTGATAAACCATTTTGTGAACAAAAATTATCAGTTAGCGTTGTATTATATTGTGATGTACACAATTTGACTGTTCCACTGCCAACCGTTGTATGTATGTGTCCACCTTTTATAGTTGTAATAACGATCAAGAAAAGAGGCGTTTTTATTTCTTATGTTTTACTCGTGACAGAACTGCACGGAACCGATATTTTGACCATTCGCTATTGTGTTTACAAAAAATAAAATAGAGAGTGAAAAGAAAAGGTGTATTGATCTTCTAGTTTTAATAATATAAAGTTTTCTGCAAATCATTTTACTGAAAATTCATCATGGCAGTTAATTTAATAAATTCCGTGTTGAATCTAAGATATTCTAAAGATATTCTGTTCGTCATATAATATTAGTACCAAGTGTAAATGTATCGAGTGTCTCATCACCTGGTCTGTTGGGTCATTTAAGGGTAGCATGAAGGCGGACAGCAGCAAAGCATTTATGTCGGGTCAATCTCACAGGACGCTATTGCCGCCCTGCAAGTTGTGCCCACAAGTCTGGCTTTTCAACTATCTTGCCCTAACGAAATAGTTTACTGTTGAATTTGGCATGGGTTTCCAGCGGTGCTATTCTCAACTTTATAAGATCTAGACACTAATAAACGGAGATCTTTATATCTTACTTCCTAGGTTCCTATGGCGCAGCGGTTAGCGTTGATGGAGTTTCACGGAGTCCCAGTACGGACAGCATTTTTGCGTTTATCGTTTTCTGTTCGAAAGCATTGGTGTTTAATGTCAAAAAACTTTCTCCTACACTTCTGATCCTTCTATAACTGGATGGAGCGAGAGTGATTAGTTAACCACTAGCCTTATCCTTTTATTTGTACTACTCTCTTTGTAAAGAGAGATTGAGCGACTGAGTTACAATCAGTTCTAATAGAAAAAGTTCTGTTTAGATACCTTTATAAAATATGCTTTACAACATGCCACAATGTCAGTTTCAAATTAAATTCTTTCTAACGTACTCTTTTGATTGATCGAAATCATAAAATGTCTAATTTAACAATAGTTATCATAGTCACAATTATTAAATTTAAGTTATACTAATTGCTAAGTCTGAACAGAAGAATCTTTTTTATTTTTAATAATTTTAATTTTACAATTTAAAAAAATATATTTGGTATAGATAAATAAATAGATAAATGAAAGATAATACGAGAAAAATTCGATGAAAATTTATTGTAAGTCACTCGAGATCGAACCGAGGTAAATTGACATCACAAGCACCCGGGTCTTAGGTCTCAAATTTAAATTTAAAAATGACATTGACCTTACTGGAAATCGAACCCAGACCCGCCTGGTGGATCATGTGAAGTATTATATAAGATTCTCTTCGTAATTATTATCTACATCCTAATAAATTTGAGAAATGACCCGTAGGTCACGTCCATGAAGAAAATGATTACTTGCGCCTTTTGCAGAATGCAGATTTTATGCTGACATCATCATGGTATGCTAAAATATACAATTAACATTTTGACTAATTTTGTCAATGAGTATTATGATTTGATGGATTGTTGTTTTGACAGTTTTGCCAACATTACCCAGTGAATTCCTTTATATTATATTATATGTCAACACCTCACAATTTCCGAAACTAATAACCATGAAAGTGGAATTTGTACGTTTCCTCGTTTGCTTTATTTCTATCCACGTCCTGCCAAATCCCCATGCAAAGAAAGGTCAAACCCTAATCCTTACACTTTATTTCAGTAGCGTCCCAATGCTTGAAATATCATAACATATAGTCACAGTTCCAGCAGAAGTTAATAAGTTAAAAAATTGGCAAGAATGAGGGAAGTACACAATGACATTATTGTACGAGTTTGGAAAAAACAGCTCGAAAATTGATTTAAAACTAATTGATATCATTGGTTACCATTAGGGCTAGTCGGTTTTCAAAAACCGGTTTTTTGCAAAATTTGTGACGTTCGAAAACCGGTTTTTCAACTTCGAAACCGGTCGTGTAGAATTCTTCATAAACGAGTTTATAAACAAAAGGACAGAATATTTGGATCTTTTATTTGATGGCTTAAAGACCATATGCCTCACATCATTACCCAGCGAAAGGGTATTTTCGATATCTGGAAATTTTGTTACAAAACGATCAGGTCATTTTATGAAGAGTTACACCAAATAATTTCTTGTGCATTATTATGTATATAAATAAACAACATAAAAAATCGAACTTTTTCTTGCTATTTTAATTGAATTATACATTTTTTGTAAACTTCAAAAACCGGATAAAACCGGTTTTCGAATAATATTGACATTCGACAACCGGTTTTTTCAGTAATCGGTTTTTGCATAAGCCCTAGTTACCATTAATGCAGATTTAAAGGCAGGTTTAATAATTCCTAACATCATTTGTGTCAGATTATCATAAATCTGTCTTTGTAGTACAACCAAAGGTTTCCTTCACAAACGTCATGAACATTGGCGAATTAAGCACATGGCTGGCTACAGGCGCAGTAAATTTTGGAGGCTCTGTTTTTTGGATAACATGAAACCGTCAAGAAGTTCAGTGTAAAGTAATAAGAGAATGTACATATTATATGTAAGATATTTTTTAAGCCTCTAAGATTCGGAGACCCCAAGCGAGTGCCTCATTCACTAATAGGGTAATCCGTCATTCGTTGTAGAATAAAGTCAGTACAAAGGTTCTAAATTAAGATATTTTTTTAACACCATTGAAAATTAATATGCCGTTGTAAAAAAATATTGGATTGGTCAGCGTTTATTTCAAATAACAAAAACGATAGTTTCATTTTCTGTCTTGTGTGTGGGAAACTTTCCACTTTCCTAGTAATTATGTGATAAATTCATATTATAGTAACTTTTTATTTATTTGTCAATGAAAGTTTTTGAAGATTTGGCTACGCCACTGCTACGAACCCATTAGCCCAGCAAAAGGGTCCCTAAGAGACAAGAATCGAACCCAAGCTCTCTCGAGTGAGTGGTTTTATTCAAACACTGACCGCAAACGTAATTATTTTTATTCTATTTAACTTTTAAACTAACAAAACTGGCTGTATCCATCTTGTTTGAAGTGGCCATATACAAACTTCTTAAAAACGATTTTTCAGCAGAGGTTTCTTAAGCAAACAGCTTTCAGCACCAGGTTTTGTGAAAATACAGATAGATTTTTTTTGTATCGATACAACTACTGTATTGAATCATTTGTGACGTATCTGCTGAAAAATGTTTAACATAACATTTATTATTTCACATATTTTACAGACATAAGCCTAGAAAACTATCAACCATACGGGCCACTGAGAAGTGAAATTAGCTAACTAATAAAATGTTTAAACTAACTTAAAGTTAAACTTGGATTTTTAACTACAATCACGTCTTTACCTTGTGTTTTGGTTAATCGCAATGTTTAATTTTACAATACTTGAAGACGTGTAGAATAGTCAGTTGACAATGCTCGCAATGAGCGAAACCGGTCCTGACATATTAAATAAAGTGGAATGAAGTACAAAGGATTATTGTTTTTATTAATATAATGCCTTTCCACCAAGTATTGACAGTGAACACCCTAAAAGTGATATTATAACGTGTCTTACTTTTATTTTTAAAATACCACTTTGCTCACTTCAACTCTAATGTGCCCATATATAAAATATTTTTTGTAGAATTTAATTACTGTGATATTTTTCAACATATTGTTTCAATTTCTGTTTTTTTTATTTGCATAAAATTTTGATAACCAAGGATACTTTTTTAAAGCTTTTTTTTTATATATCCTTTTAGAATTTCATGCGTTTGTAGTGCCATTTATAAATCTAATAATCTTTTAGAAAAAACAATGACAGTTAATGAATGTTATTATATCTTACGGACTTAAACTCGGAAAGAATGGTGCAATGGCAGTTAAAAACATCAGAATTGCAATGGGAAGGGATGGTTTTTTTTAAAGTGCCTTATTTCGTTCCGAGTCCAAAGTCATGTGATTGATTGTAAAGATATCAAAGAGTAACGGATTTCTTAATATCACAAGAAATTCAACAGCACAAAACATTTATATCACACAAAGGGCTTCATTATATTCAATATCACATTAGACGTGTCAGACATTTCCAATGATGAAAGCGATTTATATCCAATCTCACATAAAAGTTCCCGTATCAAGTGAACAGTATTACTATTCTTATTTTAAATACATGTTTTGTATGGGTTTTTAGTATTACTTTTTTTAACGTTTTTCTATACCACAGTATTTGTTTTTAATTCATGGAACTAATCTTTACTTTTTCTTAAACTTTTCCGTTTCTAAGCTCAAGAAATGCGACCCCAATACCAACATTTTCTTAAATATCTATTTTAATATGGGTGATACAATGTTTATTATTAAGGTATTCTTATATCATAGTTTTTTGGACCTTGTGTAGTTTATATAAATACGCGATAACGCTTATCAGGTGATTAGCGCCCGCGATAACGATTGTTCGTAAGATAACTTAGAACGCTGAGAACACTCAGTCAGTTGTATATTCATATGTGCGCTGGGATGACGTCTTTTTTACGCGCAACTTAAAATATGATTATTTATTTAAAAAACACAGATTTTTATAAACAAATGGATGAGGAATGATGCAAAGAGATATTTTTAAGCCCTTGGACTATTTTTTTTTTTGAAATTCATAAGAATAAGGCCAATAATGAGGAAACCACTGGGGTCAAAAAAGACCCCCATTGGCTGACAAGTATTTTTCTAGTCTCCGAGCCGCAAGAGTTAAATTATAACACTTTTACACGGTTTTTTGTAGATCGTGTCTACGGTATAAAAAAAGTTGAGCGTATAGATTTAAATATTTTTCAATGTACGTGTATTAAAATATTTTTCATCCATTCTGCCATAGCTATCGGGATAGGCAATTTTTCGCTGCTATAATTTATTTGCCTGTGGTACTTGGGAGCATATAAAAAATGAAATATTGAGAAAAAATAATTAAATCCTTCCATACAGTGATTGGGTACACTTTGAGCTGAATTTTTTTGTGCTATTTGCCTTAGGCTAAAGCTTTTTTATCGTTGATAACATAGAAAACTCGTCTATGGAATTTATTCAGAGTAGTGTCTTGCTAGACATTGATAGACGGCGGGAATACTTCATTTCGGGTTTTTCCCTCTACACTGATTGTTTATGGGAGGAAAGCCACGCCATCCAGGAGATCGCGGCAGCTTTGATAAACGACGTATTTAAATAATATATTTAAGATCATTCTGCTGGTTGACATTTCAATAAAGCAAATTTACAGGTCAACACCAACGAATCACTTAAGGAAATGAAAACTGAGAGAGAATGGTTGCTAGGATTTTATTTATTTTTAATAATGAAAATGTTCAGTATTTTTTTTAAATTCCACTGAATGAATGGGCTAACTTGCTTTATATAAACACTGAAATACTATAATGTTTGGCTCAGAATTAAATAAACTTTCAGTTAGATGATTTGCACTTATCGTGTAGCTCTCATTGGCTAAAATATTTTATTTTTTAATAAAAATAAAATATTATATTTACAGATGGCTGTGATAACAAGTTAAAATATAAAAAAATATACATTAAATAGGTATTTTGTTATATTTTCAATAAAATCCAAAATCAAATTCAGTGAAAACCATCCAATCCACAATTGCAATTAGTTTAAACCCCTAATCTTTCAATTGATTTATAAATTATTGTTCAAATCTTTAAATGAATAGTTGCATTCTGTCTTCAATTAAAAACACAACATCAAAAAACAGAACTATAAAAATGCAAAACAAATAACATTTGAAACAAAATTATTTTTTTGTGGTATCTTTTTTATATCTATTCTAACTTTGAGTTAATATATTATTACTAGATTAAACCTTACTTAACTTAACCACTAATAGTACTTGATCTGATTTTTCTGATTCTGATACACTAACAACTAATAAACATGTATTTATTGAATTTGCAATATTCATATTCAATTCGTAAGAAGATAAAAGATATTAAGGGAGTATTTAGTTCAACAAATATTATGTGACTTAATTGATAAACTTTGACGTTTTGAAATATGACAGTTTTAACGAAGGTGCAAGACCACGGAACAGCTGTCATCTTTATCAAATAAGTCTTTTGAATCTCAATATCAAACATTAACCCTCCAGAGACAAGAGCTTTTTTCCGATAAAAAAATATTTTCTAAGCCATATTGAAGTCACGGATAACTTTTATTCCTATCCAAAATTAAAAAAAAAAAACGCCAAGTCGTTGTGTGAAACCTCGCATGACTATATGGTCATGCCCGTTTAATATTGAGTACGGACAGTAGTAAGGACAAATGTGACCGTATGAGCTCGCAAACATTCGGGGTTGAAATATAGCTAAACGTGATTTTTTTTAAATATTTACAATTTGACCTCTTTAGATCGACATAATTTCAAAACAAATATATTAGCAAAATAACTGTAAATAATTTGATGTTTTTATAAAACAGTTTCAAAAAGTAAATTAAAAAAAACGGAAATTCAAAAAATCACATGTGCTTTTGGATGCCGTTTCTGTCCCCACGGCTGATGACTAACTGTAGTCTGTACCCTTCTTAATCAAATATGAGCAAAAGCAACGATATTCAGGTAGAAAAAGGATGAATAGTGTGATCAATAGACAACGATGTTTACTATGACCATATGGTGACGTTCGTCCTTGGAGGGTTAATATGATAACGTAATGCGGGTTTTTAAAAAGCTAAACGTCTGTCATATAATTTAGTTAGTTTTCTGAATGCGTTTTAGAATGAAAACAAACGGCAAAAATCAATTTATTGTCAGTTGAATGTTTAATGAAAATATAACATGTCATGTTATATTATTTAAAAAAAAATGAAAATAAAAGGTTTATACCAGTTTGATGCATATTAACGGTGATCTGGAAAATATTCTTATCTTATGAAAAAATGACTACTTTTCAGGAGAGAGTTTAAGCCAGGCGTGGAGAACCTACGGCCTTTTGGCTACTCTGTTGCGGCCTTCTAACCAATTCTGTAATTCTATGTTAATTCTTAAATTTCTGACATATTCTGACCGTAAATTTCTGTTTCCGGCCAAAGTTTCCCTAGTCAATGTTTACTGCGGCCTTATGTCGAATTATAAAAAATAATGTGGCCTTTAGAGAAGAAAAGGTTTCCCACTCCTGGTTAAAACTGTGTTTTAGTCATATTTAAATTAGTGCTTAGAAAAATTGTACTTTATTTTGATTTTTTGTTAATTGATAATGAAAAAATAACTTCCTTAAAATATAAGCAAACGCTAAATACAAATATAATATACGAAAGGAAAATTGCAGTTTATAAAAATCTTTTACGATATAACAAACTGTTTTTCTGTGATTGTAGGTATTATATTATTCCTTTCGTAGTGGAAACATGTTGTACTATCGGACGAGTTCATTTTTTTTTCAAAATAAAAAATGTTAAAAAATTAGATAGATACTCATCGACGAGTGGTTTCGTGCTCCTGTTTATATTCATAATACTATGTGCTAGTGCAATTTTTTGATTAAAACATGCGAAAGATTAATAAATACGTTATTTAATCGAATCAATGCAACAATTTACGAGCTAATTAGGTGTGTATTAAGATTCTGAATTTATTACATCAAAAAAACTCAAAACTGATAAAAGTTGAGATACGTCCTTGTATAAAAGTGGCCTTCGTTTAAAAAGATGTCATCAATATTCACAAAAAAATTACAAACTTTTAAATGGAGGTGTCAGTGTTGTAGTTTTCTTTTATTTGCGTCACATAAACGTTTTTCTAGAACGACGTCAAATTTGCTTACTTTTATCCAAACAAAAACCCGTTTGTCTATCTATAATACCATAACGAATTTAGAATCATAAATTAGTTCCGGTCATATGGTCACATGGATTCGATTCAACTTCAATCGCAAGCTAGTTATCGTTAGAGATTGCGACATTTTGTTTTTGCGGAAATCTCCGGTATTCGCGAAAATTGTTCACAGAGAATCGTTGCGTGGGCGGTGTTATGCCTAAACTTTTCACACCAATTCACGAAATCAGCTCGGGATCTTGTGTGTTTTAGGTTTTGCGTTTTATCAGTCGTTACATAAATCTCCAACGGGGAGGACCGTAGACATTATCGCCGGCGAAACTCTTTCTTGTCGATTAACTTCCAGCCAGACGAAAAAGCTCCATTTGCGAAAGCTTCGATGAATTATTTTTTTCTCAGCGTCCGCGTTTTATAGCTGAGAATGAATTTTTCCAATCTTGTAGTCGAGTATTAAACGTTCTCGAATATCACTCATATTTATTTTTGGTATCCACTGGTTCGAAACTACACGCGGATCTTTTCGTATATTGATTTTGTAATCGATGTTTTATTTAGAACAATTCCGAAAAATGTCTTTCAATATTTCATCAAATGAGATCAAATCGAGGAAAAAATACATTACCTACATATATATTTTTTTCATCGACCTTTCTAGAGCTTGATTACACAGTTTTTCAAGCGAGATCGATGATTGTTTAATTTTTTTAATTACCTCATTTTCATCTGTATATGACAAATTGAACGGCTCTGTAACAACCAGTTCTCAAAGCTTAACACTTTTTTTTTATCACCAATAGATTTGAATATTGTGACTTTTTATTAATACATTTTAGTATCTTGTGTAGAATAAAAACATAATTAAAAGCAGGAAATTTCACATAGAAATTCTTCAGTTGAGATACTTTAGTAGGAGTTCATTTGCTAAACCCTGGGAACAAATCGTCACTTTTATGGCAGAAATTGATAAATTGACCAAAATTTATTAAGTATACATATACAAAGAAATCGTTTTTAATCAATGCTTTGTCTGGAATAAATCAGTTTTCTAAAAAAAGTATTTATTTGCATATTGATATTAACACTTAAGTACCGAAACGTCTAAACAAGTATCGAGTAGCGACGGGGTACAAATTTTCGTAATATTTGCAATGTATTTATTGAAGTATCATTGAAGATTACAATAAATATCAGCCAGATATTATTGGTATTTAGCAAATGTTTAAAATAAGAAGAATTTTCCAATGCGAATAAACCCTATAGGAACTCGAAGGTTAACGCTTGCATAAGCCCAGGAAATTGTACCTGTCTTTAAATATTAAACTTTTACTTGGGACAGATTAACATTAATGCATCTATATGTTGGTATTATAAGTATCTATGTAACATAAAATATCGATGCTCTTTGTTTACTCACAACTATCAATCTAACTACCAACTTCTGCCAGAATAGTGACGAAATAAGGTTTAAAAAAATCATTTCAAATTACTCGTACACCTCGAGGCAATTAATTTCACCGCCCTCAGAATGCCGTCATGAAAAATGTCTTTTTTTTCTCTAAAAATAAATTTGCACTGGGTTGTTTTTTCACTCAATTGACTCTCCAGAAAAAGCTTTTGAACGCATATAGAACGACGTGACATAAACAAAGGAATAAAATTCCCTCACAATTCCCATAATTATTTTTTTGTTTAGCTACAAGATTGTTAGCTTTAATGAGAGTCTGTTTTTAATTTAATAAATTAAGGTAGCAATACGAAAATTAATTCCAGTCCTATAGTTGAGAATCCAACGCTTTCCTATTTGATCCACAGGTTTAAATAATTCTAGCACAGGCAATTTTATATAATAAAATTCAATCAATGTATGGATTTGTGTTCAAATGCAAGGATGTATAACATGATGCTTCCTTAATCTCATCTTTCTAATTTAGAATTATTTTCATTATGTACACTTCCATAAATTCTTGGTCGAACACGACCAGGGTATGATCCGGGGTCGTGTTCGACCAAGGGACGAACTTGAGTGCATTCCCGCACTGAGTAGTACCGAAAGATGCTGAGAGGTGAAACCCGGGTCGTGTTCGACCAAGAATTTTATGGAAGTGTACATAATGAAAATAATTCTAAATTAACTTTGAATTTCCATCAAGCACCTTCAGTCGAAATTTTAAATTAAATCATCTTTCTAAAATCACTATCTCTCTGTACAGCAGTTTAAACTGATACATTTTATGATATCGGAGTGTTGGATTAAGCTCCAATATCAAATGTTGTACATTTGACTGCCAGAAGTAAAGCTTTAAAGGCAAACACCGGATCACTTGTGACAAAACTTATGCAAGTGTATACAATTTCAATGATTCAAATATTCATTAAGTCGATTCAGTCATATGCACTAGTTTCAAAGGCAATCCTGTTTCAAACGTATCTAAACTTCAACTTTGATGTGGCTTAGCATTATAGAGAAATAACTTTATAAATCTTTGTGGCTTTATTAATTGGCAATTAAATTGTTATACTTCGTCTGTTTTTTTATCCGGTTCCATGAATAAACAGAACATGATAAAACAGAACATGAGAACATATAACATAGAAAATTCAGAACACATTCAATTTTTAATTGAATGATACCTGTTTCTTCTTAACTATTTATTGGAAAAATATTATAGATTAATTGAATATCATACAGGTAATAATGTCAGAACAGTATGTTATAACGTGCGCTTTACTTTATCAGTCAATGGTGACTATTATAATCGTCGAATACAAGTGTATTTACGACAATTTCAGATTGAAAGTGTTATTGATATACACGATTGCTGTTTTATTTATTGTATCTAAAACGACATAGAGATTATTAATTGATTGTAAAACATATCAATACTAGTGTTTTCTAAAGATATAAAGTACGTTTTGTGATGTTCTGTTTTATCCGGTTACCGTAAATGGTTCCATGAATAAACAGAACATGAGAACATAGAACATAGACAATTCAGAACACATTCAATTTTTAGTTGAATGATACCTGTTTCTTCTTAACTATTTATTGGAAAAATATTATAGATTAATTGAATATCATACAGGTAATAATTTCAGAACAGTATGTAATAACGTCATTTTATTATTATGTCAGTTAACGTATTATGTCATTTATTATGTATATTATATTATGTATATTTATTATGTCATTTATTGACTTGACATTTACTTGGTAGAACTCCTTTATAATAGGGTAAAAATAGCAACGTATTAAGTTCTACATTTTTGTAAAGTCTACAAAATCTGTAGAACTAAATGCGTTGCTATTTTTACCTTATTATATGATGTCATCTTTATTTCACTCATTAAAAAATAAGTATGCATAAATAAAAAGTTAAGTATATAAGTACGGCAGTTTTTGGAACGTATTCCGCGTGAAAAAACAGAAAAGGGTGCATAAAAGCCCATAAGTATGAGCTTTTATGAGTACAAATATAATAAAACAAAACTTAAACATAGTCAATTTGCTCTACTTGAGAATTCTGTAACAAGCTCTATGTTTTCCAGTGAAAACAATTACTGGTGAAGTCGTACAGCTTTTTATTAATGCGCGTTTGTTCAAATGTCAAAAACCAGGTTCCGGAATAAGCCGCCCACGGTCTCGAATCCTTTTGATCACTATGCAAAAACATTTCCAGTGGGTTTGTGTGACCTATTTCGTAAACAAGCACTCGTTTCGTATAAATTATGTGGCCAACTATGGTGCCGCACGGGACAGATGTCACCTTATGTACAGACTCGTATTAACACTTCTAAAGTGCAAAAGTTCCCAATCCAGACAACAAGACGTTTAATTCAAGACCCAGTTTGCTGGATCTTTTTACTGCTTTTATAATTCAAAGCCTACGAAATTTTAGTACGCAATAAAAAACGTGAATTTGGCTAAGCTTATATAATGCTTTTTCTGATCGCTGTCAAACTAATACAACCGATGCTAAAATTTGTTTTCTTACATGGTAACCATTTATTTATTTATTTATTTGATATCAACGTCAAATGAGGAAGAGATACATATCAATTGTGGAAAGAAAAAAGTACGTAACCCACACATATCAAATTTTACAGGAGGTGCAAAAAACGTGTTTTGATGATTTTGGGACATATGCAAATTATGAAATATACACAGCCTTAAAGTGCACGTAGACTTCTAAACTGGTGTTTAATTGACATAATCTAATATTAATTAAATAAATTGACTAAGGAAAACCTTTATTTCTGTCTTATATCTTGATTTAAATTTTCACAAGCTCATCTTTTTTCATACTTAAAAGCTAAATTTAGATACTAATTCGGCATTTGCAGCTTACATCCATTTGATAGAAAGTGTATCAAGCTTCATCCATTGTGATTATCGAATAAAAGCTGTTTTTAAAAAAGTGTTGGCTACGTCTTTTTTCCTTTCCACAGTCGATAATGTATACATGCATAATCATATTCACTTTTTAGGAGTTATTCGCTGCTGTCACTGTCGGTTGCGAAATATAATCAATTTTAAGGTGTTCACTGTCAATACTTGCTGAAAAGGCACTATATTCAAAAAATAAAATACTCTTTTGTACTAATTTCACTTTTATTTAATACGATCAGGACCGGTTTCTCTCATGACGAGCATTATCAACTGATAAGAGAATTTAATATAACATTGCTATTTTTACAAAACAAATTACACCGTCATAATTTTGTTTAGTTTATTTCGAAGTGTTTTTTTTTATTTGGTTGTTTTATTTATTTTTATAAAAATAACAGTGCTGTCGAAAGCGGACTGGTGTATATTCGTTCCGGATGCAACGAAGTGGCTGTAAAAACTTTTGAATTCATGATTTCTGAACCAATTACCAGCTGATTTATATCTGGCTATGGTCACTTTCATATCAAGCTCTTTCAGCTAGGCCCGTCTGTTGGTATTTGAATATTAAAATTCACCAATACGAGTAAACGTGTTGATTACGCCTTTTGGGATTATCAAATATGAACAAGGCAGAGTAAAAAAGTCTATACAATAACTCTATCAATTGGATATTTTGGCAAATATTACAGCAAATAGAAAGTCAATGCGCCAAATATTTGGAAATTGAAAAATAAAATGATGTACACTAGATAAAGATTCTGTGTTAGTCACTCGAAATCAATGCAAGAAAAATTGATATCACCAACGTCCTAGATCTCAAATTTAATTCAAAAATGTCCAAATTTGACACTGTTCAGTAAGTTTTAACCAAAAAATGAACCTAAATCAGGGATGGCGAACGAGGGATCCGCGTGATTAATTATCTTACCCACTTGAACTTTTAAAAATGATCGTTTTTATTTAAAGCTTTCATTTATTAAGAAATAAAAAGAGGCCATCTTGGATAAGTCTATCCTCGTGGAACAATGTAATTTAATTACTCAATCTATGTGACCCGCGACATGTTTTTTTTTTAAAAACAAATTTGACCCACTTGCAAAAAAGGTAAGCCATCCCTGACCTAGACCCTCATGATCGATATCGATATCTGTGCAAAGGAAAAAGGACGTAACCCACAGTATTTTCAAAACAGCTTTTTCGATAATCACAATTTATACAACTTAATACACATTCTATCAAAAGGATGTATGCTGCAAATGCCGAATTAGTATCAAAATTTAACTTTTAATTTGGACCTGTCAAAATTACAAACAGTAAAATAGACTTATAAAAAGCCTATTTTTAAACAATTTATTAAATAGTTATTAGATTATGTCAATTAAACACCAGTTTACCAGTCTTCGTGCACTTTAAGTTTGTGTATATTACGTAATTTGCCTATGACCCAAAATCATCATAACAGGTTGCGGCTGCTGTAAAATTTGGTATGTGTGGGTTACGTCTTTTTTCCTTTCCACAGTTGATATAATCAAGCTTTTACCACAGTTATGAGCAACCTATAACACACGCGTCGTTTACGGACAATCTTCGCCCGGGAACGAAGAACATTTACAAGGGGCTGCAAAAATTATTAATATTCCTAGATGAGATACGGCGCCCGAGTCAAGCAAAGTTTTTTTTAGAGTTTTGACACGCCTAGTTTAAAAGGTTACCAATCGCTGGACTAGAACGTGTCTGGTGATATGTCGAGCCCATCAAAAATTCTAACTTAGTAAAATTACGAAGCATTCAAAAAGCTTGCGGCGTCTTATGAAAAACGAAAGTAACTTAACTCATCAAAGCACATCCATTTTCAAAGTTTTCTTTTACTTATAGAACACTTTAATGCATGCAATATGATATTTTCTTCGAGGATTCTCGAGAAAATCTGTCATGGGATACCATCTTATAAGAATCCTGTTATGTCAGGGCGAGTGAGGATGTGTAAAAAGTTGAGTGTTATAGGGAATTTTATGAAAAGCTACAATGTAACAATATCCGAGAAGGAATCAACGTAGTCACAAATTCTTGGATGTAACAATGTAATAACTTACTTTTCACGATAATGTATCCTTTTTCATTAACCTGATTTGTGCCGTGCGGTATTAATATGGCCGTGCATGGAGGGCCGAAAAAAAAACTAATAAATATGTACTTTTTGGACATATAATAATAGTACATCACAAAAACTTACCATATAAATACACGATGGGTCATTTCCGCCATTATTTATCGAAAAACGTTTCAAAAACGGAAATTCCAAGGAAACCGCCAAGGAATTATATATAGCCCTGCTAGCAACAAATTTGAACACAACAAAAAATCACTTTTAGGGTGTTCACTGTCAATACTTGGTGGAAAGGCATTATATTAATAAAAACAATAATCCTTTGTACTTCATTCCACTTTATTTAATATGTCAGGACCGGTTTCGCTCATTGCGAGCATTGTCAACTGATAAGAAATATAATTTAACAATGCTATTTATACAAAATTGAAAAGTTATACACAACAGTTGGCATTGAAAATAAATTGCCAATTACATTAAAGTGATTCTAAAATAACACAAAATTAAAATGTTCAACACAACTAACATATAATTAAAAAGTCATCCCAGATTCATAAATTCAGAATGCGATTGAAAGTAATTACAAACATAATTAAAATTTGGGAAATTTTTGACAAAGTGATAAAATGTTACAATAATAAAGTGAACAATCGCTTTCTGAATTTATGAATCTGGGATGACTTTTTAATTATATGTTAGTTGTGTTGAACATTTTAATTTTGTGTTATTTTAGAATCACTTTAATGTAATTGGCAATTTATTTTCAATGCCAACTGTTGTGTATAACTTTTCAATTTTGTATAAATAGCATTGTTAAATTATATTTCTTATCAGTTGACAATGCTCGCAATGAGCGAAACCGGTCCTGACATATTAAATAAAGTGGAATGAAGTACAAAGGATTATTGTTTTTATTAATACAACAAAAAATCTTTTTTTTAAATCGATGTATTATACTAGATTACAAAACAATATCTCGTAAGTTTAAGTATTACACTATGATTCCAAGAGATTTCACTATATGCATGATATTTTTAAATTATTAAACACGTTTCTTGTGGCTTTTAAGCCGCGTTTCAAGTACTGCGTGTTAACAAGCACATTTTGTATGGCCGGCCCTACGAGCACGAAATTGTTTGGCGTGTTAACACGTCCGTGGCAGAGAACTGGTTAAATATAATAGACAATAAGATTATTATAAGAGTAAAGAAGAGAATTTAAAAATAACGAAGAATGTATTTGTACATGTTTTCTTCTAATTATGGCTAAAAAAATTGTCATTAGGAAATTACAGTTGTGCCAACCCGATGCGGCAATATGATTTACTCCACATAAAAATTGACAAAATTAAGTATTTATCTGTGTTGTGTCTACAATTGAATCCCAAATTATTATATTCTACAAAAAATGGCAGTGCCAAACTTTCTTTTTTATCCATGTTTGCCTCGAATGTACAACATATGGCCCATTAATGGAGATACCTTGACAGAAGTTTTCTGTTTGTTACTCGTTCAACTGGTGCGTATAGAAAAATAGAGCTAGAATAGGATCAGTGGTCAACTAATCGCTCTCGCTACATCCAGTGATTAAAGGATCGGAAGGGTGGGAGGGAACTTTTATCCATTAAAAACACCCACGTCTTCGAACATAAATCGATAAATCGACCGAATAATTGCTGTTCGTACTTAGACTTAAACCCGTGAGATTTGATCCGTATTTTTATATCTGTTCGAAAGCATGAGTGTTTGTGATGTCGACAAATTCCATCTCACCTTTCCGTTGTTTCAATAACTGGGCGTGGCGAGAGCAATTAGCTAAACACTAGTTCTGCCCCAGACATATCTTTCTACTGCCTTTGGAAAAGATAGGTTGAACGACTAAGTAACAAACGATTCTCGTCCAAAATTTCTGTTGAGATAATTTTATTAGGAGGCCATATGTTCCACATAATAATTACACATCATTGAAAGACGCACCAATTCTGAAATCTTTCAATATTGATACAGCTCTTAAAAGATATTAAATATTTAAATCCATCGCAAAAAAATGATTTCTTTACATTTAAAATTCGAGTTTGATTAATTTTCAATTCTGAAATACAGGTTTTTTGCATTTTCAAAACTGATATTTTGGTATTGAAAAAAATACAGTAAAATCCGATACCTTGGGTTCAGTAATACTTGTATTGTAATCCCTAAATATTACCACTTAAAAACATAGTTCTTATATCCTTGTAGTATTGTAAAGGCAGATACTAAATAATCGTAGGCGCGCAGTTATTGCAGCTGCTACGCTGTCCGATACCATCTACGGCGTAGATATCTTCGACAAATTATCTACGATATTTCACAGCACCTGTGAAATCAGCGGATTTTAATTTCATCTGAAATTGAAACAGTAGCTGAGTTAATGAAATGACAAAAATAACAATGCAATAAATTGTTACACTACTGGTAAGACTGCAATAAAGGAACAAAGCTAACCGTGTCTACAAGCTTTACTTATTTTACTGACCAATTTATTAAAATTCAAGTTGTCTTTATATCTCAATGAGTAATGTCTTTATTTGTGTAAAATAGAGTGATATATAGAAATATGTATTCGTTTTAATATTGGCGACGCCAAATTTCGTCGAAGCACTTATCAGTGCCAACTTTGATATTTTCGTGTTTCATAAGATCAATTTATGTGACACAGCTTAACTTGGATGTTATCCAGGTAACCCACAAAGTCGTAATCCTACTGGAAACAAAATTTTTGAACTCTTACGCTTGTGCTCAGGGTTAAGTATATATTGTGTAGAGTGTGTGAGATCCGATTGGAGTATTTGTACATTTTTTTCCGGGAGAATATAAAGGTGAAGCTATGGCATACGGTTGGCTAGTTGGTTTTGATACGCGTCGCCTTTAAAATCGGATAAACGTGAGAGAATTTAAGCAATACATGCATCTATGCATTAGAAAAAATACTCATAAATCGATTGAGCAAATGACTAGTAAGAAGTTTTCGTAGAGTAACTTTTGTTGAGATATATTTCACTAACGGTCCATATAAATTATATTATTTCACCAATCAAAGATGATTAGTGAAACCACTGGCGGATCCATAAATAATGCTAGGGGGTTGTCATTCATTCAGTATAAAAATAATTTTTAATCGATTTATGAATTTTTGATCGAACTCATGTATTTCTGAAATATCTAAAAAACTTTTCTACCTCTTTTATTATTCTAAAAATGGAGCAAAGTGAGGGCAATTAGCTCACCACCATTTATGTCTAGGGATTTTAATACCAGTATTATTAAAAAAAGTATTTTATTTCGATATTCATGGTCTTTTTTTGTTACTGAAAATGAAAAAATACTTTTATTTTTTAGTGAAAATTGCCCAAAATTTCATTTAGAATGTACAAAACATATCATACATATCATTTTTGTTGATCGTTTTGCTTTATGGAAGGCGGCCGTGAAACACCGGCTGCATACACATGACGGGTGGTGGAGAGATAATCAACAACCATCTTGTATATCCTTACTATCTTCGAAAAAGAAAGGTTAAGCAACTGAGTAACAAATAGTTCTCGAAGAAAATCATCAGTTGAAATAAGCTCCATTAGAAGACATGAGTTAAAAAAAAAAAAAACAATGTATACACTATAAAATGAAAGTTTTTTAACTCAAAACTTTTATTTTGACTTTTTCGCAAAACATATATTATTATATTTACTCTTCATATTGTTTCAAAACATGTCTTGTCTACACGTGTTAATGCATTATAATCTTCATTTAAACAGAGCAAGCTGGAGTTTTGGCGGCCATTGATTTTCGACCGTTTTTTAATACAATTTTCACAATAAAAAAACATAGTTCATCATAATAGCATTAAGTAGTTTAATTGTATATTCAAAGTGTTGCCTTTTTATAAACTGAATGAAAATCATGTTTTGTTTCTTGTAATGACGAGGTCCTTTTAAATAGTACTAAGTGTTTTTGCATAATAATATATTTAAAAAAATATCGAACAAAAAACATTCCTGCAATTTCGACCACCCATTGTATATGAAAATATTTTGCATTTAAGGGTTAAAAGCTATATTAAATTTATGCAAAAAACATTTGATTTTTGCTTGAACATTATCATAGAAAAATAAATTGTAACAAATGTTTCATCTTCATATTTAACAAGCTATGCTGTAATATGTTTAATAATTATTTATTTAACATTTGTAAGTCAGGGTTAGTAAAGCTACTTATAAGTTCTTCCCTAGTTCTCGAATACTTTAGACCAAAAATACCATTATTATAATCAGGAAAATATTTTGACTAGCTCGTTAGCGAAGAACTACGTTCATATTGTTTTCAAGTAATTTATTATGTAAGGAATACACGACATCAAATTCTATACTAATTATATATTTCAAGACTTAGAAACATTAATTCGACATAATTCATGCAAAACATAATTCCAAGCATACCACAAGAATAACTAACAGTTATCTTTTAAAAAAATCTGTTGAGATGCCTCTATTAAAAGGTCATATGCTCAACATTGGGAACGGACATGGATAAAAAAAAAACTTTTAGTAAAAAGCTTGACATGAATAGATTTCTAGCACATCTTTTTATTAAAAAAAATCTCTTTATACCAAATATATTTAAGCAGCATGACAAGCAATCAAAATCATGCATTTCAAAAAATAATCAGGTTTGGTTAAGACGGTATGAAATTTTTATGCGAAATATTTTAGAATGTAACTTTTTGACTTGTCATAGTTAACATGTCATTGCGACATGTCCAATTGTTGGAATCAATCAAAATTTGAATAATGAATTAGCGCCTAAATAAATTTAACTACAACTTTTTAAATAAATATTGATTAATTTCTTGCTGTATTACGTTTTAGCTTGAAAACAGCAAAACTTTATAACAACAAAGTAGAAGGAAATATTTAATATAAAATGTTGTATTCAAAACATTTAAGAAATGATTTATTTCATTGTTAAGCATTTATATAGCTTTTCCAGAAGCCAGTAAATTAATACAATTACCAACACATAATATGTTCGCAAGTAAAGTACTTCAGAAACATTCAAGGAAAATGAAACCTGTGAAATAATAACAGTTTCAAGCGAAGAAAGCTTGCTGTAAACTTTTCTTGCGGCTTCCACTCTGCCGTGATCTAAAATATAATGTGCTAGCTTCTCAAGTTGTTTTACAATATTTGCTTCTGGCAAATTGACTAGAAAAAAGATTACAAAATAACACGTACAAAATTTGTAATATATTTTATTAATATATAAAAATTTTAATATATTTTATGAATAGAATAATAGTTGTAATGTATTCTTCGGTTAGTTAGTGAAAATTAATTACCTATCAACATAAAATTTTGAAGTTAAGTGTCAAACACAACATTTATTATTTACTGTCCAATTCTACTCTATCTCATATGCAGTGTAAACTTTTGAATAGTGGGTGGAACAGTTTTACAATGCAGTTTATCACTTGAGATTCAATTGTCATTTTTCGGTTGAAGATAATTAATTATTCAATAATTGTCTCACTCTTTTGTTTTATTTAATTACGCTCTCCAGACAAAATTCAATCGATTCAAAATTCAATATCAAATCAGCGATGTTTATCTACTGGAAATTAATTATGTGAATTGTCTGTGAATAGGCATTAAATAAAACATTATTATTCATATACCTAAATTATTTGAAATAAGTAGATATAACGCTTTATTATTTATTATACATAGTTTTATTATTGAAGGAAAGGCTGGGGTGGGCTGGAGAGGGCTCAAAAGGACTCGCGCAAGCTCCTTGCTAAATTTTATATACGCTGGAGAGCCCATTGTGAAAGTAAAAAATGTTCTCAGATCAACAGAAAATGATGTAGTTGGTGTATATGTATTTTAAAACAAAAACTTTTTGGAAATTTCTCGTTAAATGCATTTATTTTAAGTGAATACTAAAAGCTATCTGCAGCTTTTTTAAATATACATATAATTACACAATAAAAGCATATTAAGTAACATATTGTCTTCACAATTATTGCGAATCATCCTATAAGAGTGATAAAAAAATCCACCCCTTCTCCGGAACACCGCAAATAACTCTTAGATTAACCGAGCCCTTTGTTTACATTTTGGCAGCCCACCGCTGAGGAAAGTTAATATTAAAAATTGTCAGAATTATTTAAGTAAGAATTAATTAATGATCGTTTCTACAACAGTCATTTAATGATTGCAATTAAATTAAAAATAAATAAATAAAAATGCCTACAAAACGATACAAAATCTTTTGATTATTCATCATGTATATAAATCATTTATAGCTTATATTTATTGCATTTTTTATGCTTTTAAATTATATTTACAAAATGGACTCGTGTTATGCTTTACTGCTTAGTTGAAAGACGTTTTACTTGACAATATTTCATTCAGTATCTTTGGTACTTGTAGACCAGTTATGCACAACCCTTTGGCCTTTGGAAAGCCATATTGCAACTAGGTAGTGCCATTACAGTAAACTAATACTGAAACTGGGATCTCGCTATACATGATGTTTTTTTCAATACTTATATATCGGTTGTAAAAATGAAAAAATACCGGGTTTTGTGTACTGAAAATTAACCAAAACTTAATTTAAAATGTCGAGAAACTATCTAAATAAAATCGTTTGGGATGTATTGAGTTGTATCAATAATGAATGTAGTGCTATTCTCGCGTGCGTGGTTTTTATTATTAACGTTCTGAAATACCCAACACAGTCGCATTTTGAATTTACAGACCGTCCAACACAATCACGTGTTGGTTATTTCAGACCGTCCAAAATAAGTATTGCGCGCGCGGGAATAGCACTGCCGTTGTTTATAATGGCAATACTGATATTGATATATCATCTAAATATTTATGGTAGTTTCTGATACAGATCTTCTTAGTAAAAAAATGTTTTTAATGTTAAACGATATCAACTAAAATGAATGTTTTCATTAAAAACATTTCAGCGTTTTTTGTACAAAAAAAATACTTACAAAAAATTTACATTATCTCTATCATCATCGATATTTTATTTATTTATGTCTGTATTATCGTCACGTTGTGGTGTACATACTGCTTTTGACAGGGTTGCCATGTCTTTATAAAATAGTAAGATGTGTTCAAAAAATAAAAGAATCATTAATTTCACTTTTATTTAATATGATCAGGACAATTGATAAGATAATACAATATGACAGTGTTATTTATGCAAAACAAAATCAAATTAATAGGGTGGAACAAACAATTTAGGTGATGAAAGAAACTTACAAGCAAAAAACAAAAAGTGACACTAAAATGACAATAATTAAAAACATGATTACCTCATTAACATTATTTCAAAATACATCAAAGAATAATTAAGTGAAAAATGAATGTAATTATAATTTGGGAAATTTGCACAAAATAATTTACAATGTTACAATAAAATTTAATCGACGATTTAACTTTTATCAGTTGATAATGTTTGTCATGAGCGAAACCGGTTCTGATCGTACTAAATAAAAGTGTAATTAGTACAAATGAGTATTTTATTTTTTGTTATATAATGTCTTTCCACCAAGTATTGACAGTGAACGTCCTAAAAGTGAGTAAAATCTGTGTAGACGTAGGAAAAAAAACATTCTGTCTGTTAAAAATGTTGGAAATAATAAATTGACATTTTTATTAAACAGGTTGTGTATCACTGCTGTGAGCTCTAGACAGCTATAAATTATGTCAAAGAAAATTTATATAACAATATGAAAATATTTTATTCTGAATAATTCTGACAGCACAATATATTTTTTCAGTTCTAAGCGTATTTCATATACAGATTGACCAACATAAATTGTCCGCTAGGAGATAGCGCTCGCGCCTAACGAGAAGTGTTGTCATTTTTATTTATTAACCAAACATGGCTGCCGCATGATCTGAACTTATTTGATTCAAATTACATCTTTTTTGCGAATTTTCTTGCTTAAACGTTTATAATAACCAATCATACATTGCCACAAATTGTTTTCGTCGCTGTTAGCATGCTAATAATACTTCTTTTCTCGCAAAATCTATTAAATTTGACAGGTACAGTTCAGATACTGTTTATTTTAGTTCCATATTTTACCAACGGCCAAGATAAAATGATAGAACTGTAAGCGAAAGTATTTTTGAATCCTTTTAAAACACGCTTTCCATAAAGTTTTTTTGGTTAATAAAAAACTCATTATATACTTCGATATAACTTATCTTTTTCATCTTTTAATGGTGGTCATAAAGTACAGCAACAAAAAAATCAACACCAAACTTTTTGAACTCAGATTTTTTGCCTTAATAAAAGAGTTATCAATAGTATTATTTTAGACAGACTTTTTATAGCATGCCCTATTATTGGGGCATATTATCAAAAGTTTGTCTACAAAAAATGGATTAGATGTAATTCAGTTCTAGAAATAACTAGTCGTTTCTTTATCAAACTATATGCTTTACGTGATTTAAGATCAAATAGGAGGTAAAGGGGGAGGAATGTTAACATTGGTATTTGAATACAGATTTTTGAATCGATTGAATAAATCAACACATGAAACTTTCCATTTTGGAACCGACAATAGATGGCGTTATAGGTGACACCGTTTCTAGTAAAAATATAATCATACAGTACAAATTTAAAACAAATAGTACCACAGTAAAAAAATGTTATTTTTTTAATACATGAAATCTGGAAATTCCCTGTTCCTTTGATCAATGTTTTCATACTAATCTCTTGATTTTATAAATTGACACAATATTTTTTCGGGTCTATGGCGCAGCGGTTAGCGTTATTGGCATCCGTACCGGATTTCACTGGTTCGAATCCCAGTACGAACAGCATTTTTTCTGTCGATTTGTTGACTTCTGTTCGAACGCATGGATGTCTAAAAATTTCCGGTCAGAATTTATGTTATATGGTCATAATATATAGGTCAGAATAAATATTCATAATTTAAATGAAATTAAAAAAAACCTAACCTAACCTTACGTTACCAAAATTGTTAAAACATTCTGACCGTATATATTTTTATTCTGCCCGTTCATATTTTTATTCTGACCAAAAATTGATTTTAATTCTGACTATTTAATTTGTTTCCAAACTTTATTATAATAATATGACAATATTACTGAAATGCGGGTAAAGAATTTAATTTTTTTCCTCTCCGATATTATTTCCAAATCATTTCAAAGTTGAAAAGTGCTCCTAAAAACTTTTATTGAGCAATAAATTTATGCAATGAAGTGCATCGCATAGGCAATTTTGGAAAGAATTGAATTTAGATCTCGAGTAAAGGCGGTACGATAAAATGAAATTATATTGAGTACCTAGTCTGTATTTTTTTATATTTAAAATTTATTATCTTCAGAACTTTCTAAAATCTAACGCAAAGTAGAAATTTAACAATGCGCAATCCACTTCGATGGATTTAAGCGTAACCTTTTTTCAGAGAAATTCTATTCTAGAATTTTATTGAAAACTAAATGCTGATTCACTAAACGTATTGAGAGATGTTGCATGTTTTTTAGTAGACCGAATATCTGCTGAACAAAAGGTTGACGCCCCATTCTCAGACATTTAGGGCCGTGAACCGCTCGTAGACCAGCAGACACGCCACATTTTATAATATATATCTTTTTTCAGTTGCAGGGCTGAACATTTGACTTGCCATTATAATTTTTAAAAAAATAATATCATTTAGTTGTATTATTTATATTATCAGCTTATCATTTTTATCATTTTATCAGTATAGCTGTAAACACATGTTATTTTTAAATCAAGTTGCATTTAACGAATAACTGGTGCCATAACCGTGTAGTATGTTTTTATTTTTTTATTAAGTGTTCAAGAGTACTTTCACGAAATTATATTTTTCGATGGTTAATTTTTTTACTAAAGAAAAAACGCCTAAAATGAAGGTGTTATGAGATTTTCTGAGATTTCACAAAAATACATATTTAACCTGAATAACGGGGATAACAATTCTCTTTTTGCACGGTTTATTTTTACATAGTCAAATGTAATATATTCTTTCTTTCATTTATCTATGTTCACTTTTTTTTTATTCACACATGTTTTACACGGAATGTATCTAGAGCATCCACACCTTTTTTGTGATCCCGAGATTTCGAGATTGACAAATTTTCCAAATATTCAATTCTGGGATCCCGGTAAAGATTTGGGACTGAGAAATTTTTGCTCGGCAATTTTGAAACCTTGCCAATTTTTTTAAACTCCGTGTCTCCTTTTTTTTAGCTCTTTCCAGAATTTCGAATCCACTATCTCAGGAATTAACGGTTTTTCCAAAATAAAACAACGCGAAAACTTTTTTTTCTTTTCACAATCACAATCCTGGAATTTCGGGATCCGGGATCCCGGGATTGAAGGAACTAAATGTATCTCTTGTGCAAAAAGATAATTTGGTGTTTTTATGTATTAGTAATTTTATACTCATGTCTAATTTTAACGGAAGCATCTAAAAATAAGTTTTTCTAAGAGAACTACTATTATTTAGTTTTTCAAATTTTAATTCTCAATAAGAATATAAAGAATAGGGCTGTTATAGAACTAGTGGTTGGTTAACTAACTACTTTTTCAGCACCTCGTTATTTTAATATAGGAAGGCTGGGTGATGACTTCGAAAATAAACTTGAAAAAATGCTGTTTGCACTAGTAATGAAGCAGTGAGATCCATCTAGAAACGACGACGCTATACACTGCTTTCCGAACCCGACTTTAGTTAACTACACGCTAGGAAGTCTGTCGAGACGTCCCGGGACTTTTTTTGTCAAGTATCTCGGAGATCATGACTGTGATTTATAATGTGCCAATAACATGTACATTTTAATTAACATTTATTTAACTATAATATTATACAAAGATACCAAAAAGTCTAAAAACTGTATTGTGAAGTTACGGTCATAAATTTACTCCTGACGGCTACCAAATTTACTAGTATTTTTTCATTATATGTACCGTTATCATCCCTTCTTAGTAAAAATTAACCGTAAGCATTGCACATATCCATTACATAAAAAAATAAATATATTAAACATTGTATTAAAAAACGCGATTTTTACTAGTGCTTACTTTGAAAAGGCGCCGAGTGTATATAATACATACATACATACATGCAAATATTTAATTTAAATAAAATTATAATTTTATTAAAGAGGAAATAAAAGTCTCGAGTCCCGGGATGTCCCGAGACTTTGACATTATCACGCCTCGAGTTCCGGGACTTTGAAAACCCCGAGACTTCGAAATCCCTACTACACGCTATGTTGTGCTGATAAATGTCAAATAGAATCATTATTAATTCGATTCTAGTCGGTTTTTGACGTTTTTCTCATAGCTTGTTAGAAATCTGATTTTTCTTGACGCCTTTCAATTATTAGTTCATTTTTTACATTATAACTCAATCAGAAAGAAGAGGTAAAGCGACTGGTTTTTGTTTTCGTTTCAATATACGGATTTTACCCGAAGTGGCCACGTAGCAAATACGCGCCCTGGAGTATTTCTTCGTCAGTTGATCACTAGGTGTCGTTGAATTTAAATATTCTTCGCAGGGCTGTAACTTAAAAAAAGTGTTAAAGTTATCCGTCTATCGAACCTTCCAGACCAGAACTTGACTCGTTGGCAAATAATTGGACCGACGAATGGTTTTGACACTTCGATCGTCTGGCGCTGCGGTCGCTTTGCAATTGCCGACAACTAAATAATATAATATAAATTTTGATAATTACCTACTGCTAATTTTGATAGTTAGAATGTTAACAATACAATAATATAACATCAATATAATGTTAGTAACTCGTAATATACGATGTCGCCTGTGTGGTCGAGTGGTCAACGGTGTTGGCTTTGGCTACAGAGGGCCCGGGTTCAAATCCCGGTACGGACAGTTTTATAAATTGATTTTTCAATCGATTTATGAATTTCTGTTCAAAGGCATGGATGTATGTGATGTCTTGAATTCCCCCCTCTCACCTTTCCTATCTTATGAACGAGGCGTATCGACAGCGATTAGCTTACCACTAATCCTGTCCTAGCCCAATTCTTCTATCCCTACTCTCTTTAGAAAAAGAGAGGTTGAGCAACTGAGTAACAAGCAGTTCTCGTAGAAACACTTCTGTTGAGATAAACTCTATTAGGAGTCCATATGCTCCACATTGGGAGCGGACATGGCTTAAAAAAAATTATATATATACGTTTAAACGAAATTGATATTTAAACATAAATTATTTATTTCTTCTTAAAAAATCCTAGTAAAATTCAGGATGATCTTTTTCTTTGTTTTTTAACCTACATTAAACGAGTTTAACAAATGAATCTGAAATTAGATAAATATCATTACAGTTATTTATTTTTATTATTTTGAATTGTAATACTTTTTTTCTAATGAAGATATTACTTGTTAAGAGAACCGCTTGTTACTCTGTTATTCAACTTCTATTCTTTCGAAGAGAGTAAGATTAAGACATAACTAGTCATTAGCTAATCACTTTCGATACTTCTTGTTATTTTAGGATTGGAAGAGTGTGAGGGAGTATTTAGAAATCACAAACATCCATGCCTTCGAACATAAGTCCCAGACTTCACGGGCTTGAGATCGAACAGCATTTTTTCAATTGAATTATCGATTTATATTTAAAGACATGGGTGTTTGTGATGTCCTTCCCACTTCCACCCAATCTTTAACAACCGGGCGTAGTAAAAGCGATTAGTTAACCATTTGTTCTGTCCTAGAATTATTCTTATGTTCGTACTGCTCTTTTTGAAAAAGAGAGGTTAAAAGTATCAAGCAGTTCTCGTAAAAAAAATCCGTTGAGATACCTCCATAAGGAAGCCATATGCTCCACATTGAGAGAAGATATGGATAAAAAAAATATCTTTAGATAACCATTACTTTAAAACTAATAATTCTCCATATTACGTCGTTGAAATATTATGATGTTTTCTTTAATTTAGAAATATTACGTAATTTAGGATTTGAAGAAACTCGGCACGTAATGTGGGCTGCCTTAAAGTATAAAATGGTGGATGAATATTATACATTCAGAAACTGACGCGATGCCACGACGCCAACAGCATAGCGCCGCGACGGCTTTCGACGCCTTCGTATTATTATTATTAAATCTGTGAACTTTTTAACAAGTAAGAGTTGTTTCATAATAATGACTATGTTATCACCGTCATCGTTTTATCAATGCGAAGCTTTCACAAAAAAGAGCTTTGTTTTCAAAAACAAAAGTTTTTTTTTTTCACATTTTTTTTTAATTTTATCTTTTTAACCAGGCCCATTCCTAAATTCAGAGCATATGGAGATCTAGTAAAGCATCATTATTGATCTTCAACAAATAACAGTCTCAATATACACTTGAAATCAGCAGTGGGCTGCCACTACGCAAACAAGAAGCTCGCTTAATCTCCACGCTATTCGCGGTGTTACTGGTAAGGGGTAGATTTTTCTAGAGCTCTTTTACAGTTATACTCATCAATTATTTAAGCTAACAAATTTTACAATATACGCTGATATTATGTATTCAAAATTTTAGATTCAAAAGTGAAGAGTTCCAAAATTGACGCAGAAGTAGATTATATTCATTTTGCTTTAATTTTATGTTTGAAACGTTATGCTAAGACCATCGCATAAATTAATATAATATGTATATGTTAAAAACATCAAATGTACATAACTGCGTTGTTGAATATATTTTAACGCATATTTATTCGTTATATAATGTATAAATATGCATATTATATAATCGCCTGCTGTGGCCCAGCTGGTTAGAGCTTTCACTACCGATCACGCAGGTCTGGGTTCGATTCCCGGTCAGATCACAGCGAATTTGAGAATTATTCAATTCAAAGTTGTGATCAAAGACTGGGTGTTTGTGATGTCAATTCGCATCATTTTCCTCACATCCCATCCTTTATTAACTGGGTGTAACAATAGCGATTAGCCAACAACCGCTAGTCCTGTTCTAGCCTTATCCTTCTTTCCCGGCTACTTACTTTGAAAAAAAAGTGAGCTTGAGCAACTAAGTAACAAACAGTTCTCGTAGAAACTTCTGTTGAAATACCTCTTTTAGGAGGCCATGTAATCCACATTGGGAAAGGACATGGATTAAAAAAAATGTATAAATCTAAAAATACTGTTTTTCTTAATTTAACAAGGTTCGCGCGAGACTGCTAGCCCCTTCTAGCACTTATCTGCTTGAAATGGATTTAGAAGCTCTAACCCGCCATACTAAATAGGATTTAAACAAAAGAAAAATATTGCGTGTGTGGGCCATTTTCATTAAAAATCGTCCACAATGTTTTTTTTGTATTATAACTCAGTGATTTATATGTAATTAAAATATCATTCAACGATATTTCTCACTTATCAAACAAACAATTTTGGTGTTGTAGTTGAAACACGTAATTAATATTTACGACAATTGCTAAATATAATTAATTTCAAAGGCCGTTGATTGTAAAGATAAACTTTTTAGCCAGGGTTAATAAGTAAGTTAAAATATGACATATCATTAGTGTTATCGTTAGGTACCCTATTCTAATGCCTGAACGTTAACCCTCAATTAACACCCAATTTGTGAAGTTTTTGGTAAGCTTTTCCATTAAAGCAATACGGTGTTCGTAAATGTACGCCAAATTTTACCTGTGTGGGCTATAAAAGAAACATTACTTTTCAGATCAGGATATTACCTTTCTTCCGAATTCAACTATCTTCTTTTATTATTTTGTTTGTAAAATATTAACCGTGATTTTAATATAAGCAATATCACTTCTACGGGGGAGCAAAGAATTAATTGCACATTATAAAATGTTTTTATTAACTACGATAAAATTACTTATATAAATTAATGTACCCGATGTCATCAGTGGTTTTTTTTTGAAAAAAAAAAAAGGAGACAGAACTCATTTCTTGTCAAGCAATTTACTAAAAGTTTTTTTTCCAATCCATCTCCGTCTCAATGTGGATCATATTGACTTATAATGCAGGTATCAGATCCTTTTACTAATTTATATATACACAGCGCGATTTTTTTTGCTGTTATTACTTTTTCGCGAAATGCATAAAAAAATTGTTTCCAAAACTAAATTAATAATTTTTTTGCTAATATTGATTAGAAACATTAAAATGCCGAGAAAAAAGGTGCCGGAACGTCGTTCTGCCGTCTTACGTCTAAAAAAGCGCTGGTTGTAATTTTTTTCTCACTCATTCACACTCATTATCCTGAAGCTATTCCACGACGTCGCCTGTCGCCTGATGTGGCCCAGTGGGTTAGAGCTTGCTCTACCAATCACGCAGGTTTGGGTTTGATTCGCGGTCAGATCACAGTGAATTTGAGAATTATTCAATTGAAAGTTGTGATCAAAGACAGGGTGTTTGTGATGGCAATTCACATTATTTCCTCACCTCCCATCCTTCTGATCATTTAATAAATGGGTGAAGCAATAGCGATTAGCCAACCACTAGTCCTGTTCTAGCCTTTTCCCTACTACTCACATTGAAAAAAGCGACAGGTTGACCGACTGAGTAATAAGCAGTTCTCGTAGAAAAAAAACTTCTTTTGAGATACCTCCATTAGGAGACCATATGCTCCACATTGGGAGCGGACATGGATAAAAAAAATCCATAACGTTTCAACAAGTCGCGATTTCTAAAAAACAATTCATTCGTCCACTACGTTATCGATCTTCCGGAGAAGCGATACGTTTCCAATATTCCTACTTATGAGATCACTGGACATGGTCTAGTAAGCTGTTTGTATGATATAGCCAATCACAGTCAAACATAGAACTGTTGTCTTTGGAACGTGACTTGCAGATAACTAGCAGCAGTTTAGTACCAAGGAAACAAGCCACCATGAGCGTCACTTTTTGGTGGGTGGCATTATCGAATAGAAAATAAAAAAATTGGGACGTAGTGGACAAACAAAAATGTTCGACTACAGAATCAGTGCAAGCTTTGTTCTTTTCACCAGCTTTCTAATGTTTGATTTGTGTTTTGTGACTCGCTGACAAAATAAGTTTTTTTGTAGATTTTTATTTAAACTCTTACTAATAAATATTCTTTTTTTACCCAATGTGTATGTAGCATATGAACTTTCATTAGAGTTTATCTCAACAAAAGAAATTTGTTTTACAAAAAGTGCTAACAAGAGAACTGTTATTTACTCACTATTTTTGTAAATGCAGTAATGATTGAAGGAAAGTGTAAGGAAAGGACTAGAGGTTAGCTAATCACTTACTATAAGATGGATTTGAAAAGGGAGTTCAGGACATCCACAAACAGAAATCCATAAATCGATTGAAAAATCAATCGATAAAAACTGTCCGAACTGGAACCGAACCTGTCACTAGACTTTTTGACATATTTCAAATATATCCTGATGCTTGATTTTTCAATAGCAATACAGTTATAAATTAATTAATTAAATTACATATATTACAAAAAAAAACTTGCAGCTTTATCTTTATGTTCATGGTTTAAAAAAACTACGCTCGATCCACCACTGTTGTAAATTTTAAAAATATATATAGAATTGGGGGTGGCAAAACTAAACATTGCCCCAGGCTGCAAAACTTCTTGCTACGTCTCTGACTGGCAGATGACTGTAGAGGGGAAGCTGATTCATGGATGAACCACAAGGGCCACGATCTGTATTATCTATAGTCGTATTGTATTATATTGCACATGTCTTTGAGTTTCAATATTTGACATTTGTAATGTTGTCATAACAACGAAACTTTTGTTGACGTAGCATAGCAACCAAAAATATCAAATTTATAATATAAATGTCACACATAATAAAGTACTATGCTAAAATCGTCTATTTTTAGCATAAACTTTATATATTTCTTGACTCCACTATGAAATAGAGCGAAAAATTACTTTAATATAAAAACCCGAAAACGGTTATAGCTCTAAAAAAATATGCGAGACGGCTTTAGAAATATAATATATTAAATAAAATGTTTGCCAGTTAAGTTTTTAATTATTTCTGTCATTTTTCTTTTCAACTTTTTTGCATAATACAATCAATCGAGTTACTTTTTTTATAATTTTTACTACTGAGAAGCAATCATTCAAAAAGTGATTTGTCACAAATTTTGAAAAATACCGTTCAATATCAGTTCTGATAGTCCATAATAAAATCTATGGATGGAAATCACAACTAGTGTTAAAAAAAGGTTTTTTCATATAAAAAATAAATCATAAAGTTGACACACTTAAGCATACTGTGATTTCTTCAACACTCAAATCATCATTTATAAAGCTCTGTATTTGTGCGACAAAACACTTTTAAATGTTTGCTCCTCAATTACTTGCAGTTAACAGTTAAAACAGCAAAATATAACACTTTAGTATTAAGTAAATTGCTGCCAAGTTAGTCTTTGAATTACTCCCTTTGGGGTAGTAGCTTACGGTAACCTTATTAACTAAAATATGGTCACTCTGGCCTAGAAATATTATAGTATGCAATGCATTTAACTTGATATCGTTTTACTTACGGTCATGGTCAAAATAAAATTGTATGTCAAATCATTTCATTTTTAACACAGTCATCACTTTTAGAAACAATATCGATTTTTAATATGTTTATATTATCTATACTTAATCAGGGTTTACCAAACTATTGTAACAATGAAACACTTCGCGAATCCGGACATATTGACGGAAAACTAGGTTGAGTAATTCGTAATAGGAAAAAAAATGAGTATTGAATGTGACATACAAGAAGTTTTGTCACTAGCGACCTGGGTTTCGCCTTTCGGCATCTTCAGGCGTTCAAGTGCGCGGATGAACTTGAACAGACGCTTAGCAAATGAATGTAGCGTGTTTATAAAATAAATTAATGTACCTCTAAGCTTAAAGCCATTGCTGACTTTGACAAAACTTGTGTGAATGTACATATTAATTTTAAGGTGTTTGTTTACTTGGTGGAATGGCATTATAATGAAAATAATAAAACATTTTTAGTACTTTTTCTACATGAAATTTATTGGATCAGGACCGGTTTCGCTCATGGTGAGCATTGTCAACTGATAAGAAATACAATGAAACAGTGATATTTATACAAAAGTTAAGTATGAAAAAAAAAAAACAAGGTATGAAAATTAATTGGCATTACAACTAAGCAAAAAATTGAAGCACAATCCAAGAAAAATAAACTATAAATATAGTGGTTGGCTAATCGCTATTGCTACAGCCTGTTATAAAAGGACCAGAAAGATGGGAGGAGAGGAAATTATGTGAATTGACATCACAAACACCCAGCCTTCGATCACAGCTTTGAATTGAATAATTCTCAAATTCACTGTGATCTGACCGGGAATCGAACCCAGACCTGCGTGATCGGTAGAGCTAGCTCTAGCCAACTGGGCCACACCAGGCGACTTTTAATGGTATTTTATTATTTTAAGTAACCGCAAGTTGTTTATAAAAAATCAGTCCTTATTTTTCAATGACGGTTTTTTTTAATGCCATAGTAAAAACAAAAAAAAACTGTTTTTGCTGCAGAAAAACTGGAGTCGAATCGAACGTTAAAAAAACTGTTACATGAATAAACAGATCATGATAAAAACAGAACATGGGAACATAGAACATAGACAATTCAGAACACATTCAATTTTTAGTTGAATGATACCTGTTTCTTCTTAACTATTTATTGGAAAAATATTATAGATTAATTGAATATCATACTGGTAATAATTTCAGAACAGTATGTAATAACATGCGCTTTACTTTATCAGTCAATGGCGACTATTATAATCGTCGAATATAAGTGTATTTACGACAATTTCAGTTTGAAAGTGTTATTGATATGTACGATTGCTGTTTTATTTCTTGCATCTAATACGATATAGAGATTACTAATTGATTGTAAAATACATCAATACTAGTGTTTTCTAAAGATATACATTACGATGATCTGTACATGTCATCATTACTTAAGACATCATTTTCAAGGGCTTAGCTTTCTTGTTAGACTTAATTATAGACTCCATACATTTGTACGTTTTGTGATGTTCTGTTTTATCCGGTTAACAAAAAAACACAAGACAAGTTAAAGTACCTATAATAGTCAATAAACCATAAAGGTTGAACAGATAAACATAGAAAATATTCATAATGTTACATAAATATGTGAAAATAAAGTTTATTTATTCTTTGAGGTTTTCTCATCCTTATTATACTGCCATGCAAATTTAATGAAATCCTTCTTCGACTATGTATATAATATATGAAGTGAAACATGGCAAAGTATAAAATGACATACGGGAAAGATTTATATTAGGGATAAAAAGCAGACAGCAATATTTTCATCTACCATAAAACTGTAGCACGTAATAGCATTGTTATATTGTATTTATTTCTTAGTTTTATAGCGTCTTCTTCGAGAATTTTTACATTTTAAAATAAGGAAAAAATGACATAATACTTAAAAGAAAATATTTCTTATATGTCGTTTACTCATGTCAAGGCTTTACATACCCGTTGATTACTACAATATAATCACCCCACTAGAATTCAGAGGCTATTCGTTTGTTAATTTTAACAAACTGTCTGAAGCTTCGTGGACCCCTTGTTAAAAAAGCTTTTTGTTTGAATAACAGAAACAGACTAAGTAATTTGCATTTTTTTTAAATTAGGCTAAGTAAATTTGACTAAATCATTTTTTTTTTGTTTTATAATTAACACAAATATTAATACGTTTTCCTTAATGATCGGGCTTATTATTTTTAAAAGAGCCATCTGTATACACGTCTCAAAAAATTGTTGAAGTATTTTTCTTTTTTTTTCGTTTAATTGCAGTCATCACTAAAAACTATAATTTTTCCATCAATATGTTAACGAGATTGAAATTAATAATTGTAGAGTTAATATACTCAGAGAAGAATTTTTTTTTCAAATGAGTCGATTTTGTTTCATTAGTAAAACTTTTTAAAATGCTTTTTTAACATAATGCCTTTCCACCAAATATTAACAACTTTTGTAATGCATAATCGAACGTTCAACCTCGTTAGCTTAGAACACGAAGGTAACAGATTCGAATCCCATAATGGACAGCTTTCATAGATTAATTTTTCAATCGATTTATAAATTTCTGTTCTAAGGCATGGATGTATGTGATCCCTTTAATTTCTCCCTCCCATCGATTAGTTAACCACTAGTTCTGCCCAAGCCCTATCATTATATATACACACTATTTTTTTTTTAAACCATGTCCGCTCCCAATGTGGAGCATATGGACTCCTAATGGAGTTTATCTCAACAGAAGTGTTTCTACGAGAACTGCTTGTTACTCAGTTGCTCAACCTCTCTTTTTTCAAAGAGAGTAAGGATAGAAGAATAGGGCTAGGACAGGATTAGTGGTAAGCTAATCGCTCTCGGTACGCCTCGTTCATAGGATAGGATGGGTGAAAGGGGGGAATTCAAAACATCACATACATCCATGCCTTTGAACAGAAATTCATAAATTGATTGAAAAATCAATTTATAAAAACTGTTCGTACCGGGATTTGAACCCGGGCCCTCCGTAGCCGAAGCCAACAACGTTAACCACTCGACCACATACCACCACATAGGGGACACACTATACAGTCTTCAAAAAATAGAAGCTTAACCACTTAGTAACAAAAACTTATGTTGAGATTGGAAACTAATATGGATAAAAAACAATTGACATTTAACACTCAATTAACAAATTGATCTGTCGTACAACTGAAGTCAGGAATAATTCATAATTAAAAAAATATACTTTAATAAATTTTTATCAATCGTTTCAGAATTTTAAATTTGTTGTAATAGAAACAGTGAAATATTACTAGTTTATGCTACAATTTATAAAATTAAATATCTAAGCGAGTGATATTTCTTGGTGAATTCATCTTACTTAACTTATTCTTTCTCACCGCTTTATTAATCAATATAAATCTATACTTCCAAAGCTATATCATTTCTTTTAATATTAATATAAAATAACAAGTGTCCTTGAACAAGTTTCCGATACATCTGAGTCTCGAGTCTTATGTATGTTGGCCATCTATTTTCTATGACTTTTATACATCTCTTACTTCATACAGTTCAACTCGATAACACCCGACGCCTAGATTTTTATACTAATATAAAATGCAGAAATATATATTTTTTAAATAAGACACTTCAAACCTTTAAAATCTATGTTCTGTGGCATATGTCGCATATGTTGAAATGAATTATACAGAAGGGACTAAAAAATGTAGTGCGGAAGTAAAACATTTAATGTAAGATTTTTTTAAATACTATCTCTTGAGAATATAAGTAATCATATTGATACTAGATGAACGTTTGAAACCCACCGGAAAAACCATGAAAAATGTAAGGGGGGAGTTGGGTTTACCCTGACATTACCAGTTGTGTTTTTGTCTTGTAAAATGTCTTGTTTTGTAGAACTATATACAAGCTTTTGACCCTATAACGAGAGCCATGCTCAGCTTTTTGTAAATTTATAATATATACTTCTGTAGCTTACTCAATCGACTAACAGAAAGCATTCAGTACATGGCCACTTTTTGGAAAGGTAGCTTCAATTTTTAGATAATTATTATCAGTCAATTTACAATAGAACATAATTTGCATATTTATTTATTTTTTGAATTGTTTGAATTTTGTACTTTTCCATGAGTTTTGTCGCTAACGACCCGGGTTTCGCCTTTCGGCATCTTCAGGCATTCCAAGTGCACGGATGTACTTGAACTGACGCGTAGTAAACAGTTTGTATCGTTTATATACACAAAATATAAGTAGATCACTAAGTTAAAAGGCTATTAAAATGTTAATTGAATGTATACAATTTTCAATGAATTAAGTGGGTTTGTTATAATTATGGGGATTTTTTGAAAATATTAATGACCAGATAATAACAGGAATGTTTAAAATAAATTTATGGTTTTATACGACCTATTATTAATGAGTTGATTTGTTTTTAAGCCTTTGAATTAATATTTAATGATAGCAAGTGCTTGAATTATTAATAAAATGAAAATTATTTAAAAGGGGTACAACAATGGAGAATTTGGTAGATAAAATTGCTCGTTTAAGCTTGGAAAACTGTTGAGCTGAGCTCGATTTCTAAGCTCGATTTCTAAGCTGTTGAGCTGAGCTCGAGCTCTAAGATTTCTTGGTAAAATAATTTAAGCTCGCCCCTGTTAGTATGTAACAAATCAATACCTAAGTCAAAATTAAACGTATGGTTTTCAAGAATTAAATGGTTGGCAAAGGTGGCGGTATCTTTTTTTAAGAGATGTATGTATACAATTTTCAATGAATTAAGTGGGTTTGTTATAATTATGGGAATTTTTTGAAAATATTAATGACCAGATAATAATTCAAAGCCAAAGCTTTTTCTATTAAAAGAGCTTTTAGTAAAAATGGAATGCACATTTCCAAATTGTATTTCAAATATAAAAATATAACGTCTCTTTACTATTAATTCAAATGTATAGGTCATATATAATGTAATGTAGGTGTCGCAAAAGTGGTTCTAAGAAAAACCGTGATCTGAGTATTTCACTTTTCAGTACACCTAGGAGTCGTAAGTTACTGATTTTGAAAATGCAAAATACCCATACTTTTTGTATTGCAATTTTTACGAGAGCTTTTTCTGCAGCTGGATTCGCGGCTGCAATGTGCACGAATAATTTCAGCATCGACGAAGAAGTCGTTTTGGTTTATATTTTAAATAAAATAAACAATATATTTAACATATTCATGACAATAAGCCATTTAAATTTTAGTTCAATAAATGAAGCACTCTTTTGTATTAATTCCACGGGTAATATTATCAGGACCGGCTCACGGCGTACATATGTATATTCTTATTAGTCGTGGTTTTATTAAATACTAGCCGGTACCCGGCAAGCGTTGCAATGCCATTCTAAGAAAGAAAGTGATCGTATTTTAATTCTGTTTATTGAAGTGCTTTTAGATATCTTTTTTCCGTCTAGTGCGTATACGAATAGATCTGAAAGTTTTCCAACGGGTGAGCAGGCCACATACAGCTGTCCATGTGAGAAGCATAGATTTTCTAAATTTAGTCTTCACCCTTGTAGCGATTGTCCCTGTGCTTTGTTGATGGTTATTGCAAATGCGAGTCGCACCGGAAACTGCAAACATTTCAATTTGAATGGCATATTTGTTGGAATCATTGAGATGCTTGGCAACAGTACATTGTGCCCTTTATATTTTCCTTTTAATTTGTTTAGCTTCAATGATATTGTGCATTATCTTTTTCAATGAATGTCTGGTACCGTTGCAAAGTGGTGGATTTATATTTCGGAGAAGAATGATAGGTACGCCAATTTTCAATGTAAAAACGTGTGACGGCATGGCTGGCAAATCAAGTGAGTTTAAGAATTCAGAAGAATTTATTGCGATATTTTTGGGAAAACTTTTTGAATCAATTCTCTTATTGTTTTTGTAATTTTACAGAAGTTTGTTGGCAATGTAATACATTGTGTGGATTCATCTATTTCCAATTTTCCATTCCCAATATTCAACAATTATTTTGCGAAACGTTCAGCGGATGTGTCATATTGTAGTTCTACACGCATGCTGGCCTTGAAAGCCAATTTCTGCACGTGTCGCCATAAAACTGATGATTTGAGACATGCATTTAATAAGTTGAACGTGGTATAACTGGTAGGGTTTGTAGAAAATCACCAGACAATAAAATAAATGCGCCACCAAAGACAACTATTCATTTCCTCTTAAATCTTTTAGTGGATAGTATACAGCTTACAATGCTTTTTTGTACGCCATAGTACATTCGCCTCATATTATGAGTTGGCATGATTGAAGTACTGCACCCATTCCGATTTTTTTTTGATATTGCATGTTAGTGTCTCAGTGATTTGCATTAAAATGAAATTTCGGTGCTGACTGCGCTGTTCGACCACCATCCAAAAATGTTCACACCAAAGACACGCTAAACTTTATGAAACACCCACATTTGCGAAATTGAGAAAAGTCACCAGAAAAGGCGATAATTCTTAGAAAATGCGCCACAGAGAATTTTAAAAATAGCCAATCAACGGGTCCAAATTTCACTTTTCGCGACCGATGATTTGCCATGAAACTGACAGCCGTGGCATACAGATCGCTTTATTCGGCGAAAATTTTGATTGTAAAATAGCTGCACTCTGGGGTGGGCTGGAGGAAGCGCAGAGGGGTTCGCGCAAGCCCTTTGTGAAATTTTGCTAAGGTTGGCCAGCCCCTTGTTAATTTAAGAGAAAACAATATTCTCAAATCAAATGAGTACATAACTGCAATTTCTGTTTTACATACATTATCTATGACAGCATCAGTATACACAGTATTACATTTTCGGCCATTCACATTGATGAGTTTACAGTAAATTGCGTATTGGTACATATTGTAAATGTAAAAATCGATTGCTTATTTAAGTGGTCTATCAGAGTGATAAAAAACTCATTGCTTCCTAGAATACCGAGAATTGCTTTGATATAAAGCAAGCCCTTTGTAAACGCATTGGCAGCCTACCACTGGCTGTACTAATTTAGAAAACTTTAAGGGCGTCCGCACAACAAATCATCAAAGTTTTATTGTAATTGGATGAAGGGTATAGAAACAGGAACACATAAAGGAAAAACTAACAAATTACCGTATTGGCAGCCCATCGTTGTATGTTTTGATTCAAAAACCTTTGCTGGTGTCCGCAAAACAACTCACCAAAGCTTTATCGCAATCAGATGAACGGTATAGGAACGAATACGGAACAAACAAACAAATTAACGTATTGGAAGCCCACCGCTGGCTGTACTTATTCAGATACCGTTGCGGGTGTTTGCACAACAACTCATCAAAGTTTTATCGCAACCCGATGAACGGTATAGGAACAGGAACGCTTCAGGGACAAACTAACAAATTAACGTATTGGCAGCCCACCGCTGATTCATATACATTCGCGAGCGTCCGCACAACGGCTCGCCAAAGTTTTATCGCAGTCCGATGAATGGTATAGGATTGCATACGGAAAAAACAAACGAATTAACGCATTGGCAGCCCACCGCTGATTTATATACATTTTAGGGCGTCCGCACAACAACTCACCGAAATTTTATCGCAATTGGATGAACGGTACAGGAACGCATACCAGACAAACAAACTAATTAACGCATTGGCAGCCCACCGCTGATTCATAAACCTATTCTGGCGTCTGCATAACAACTCCCCAAAAAAATTATCGCAATCGGATGAGCGGTATAGGAGCGCATAGGTAACAAACATACAAACATTCATTTTTATATATATAGAAATGTGAAATTGAGTCGTCTGGTATCAAAACCAGAACTGTTCCATACATCATGTATTGAACAGTCTTTTTTTGATACCAGACGACTCAATTAGCATAGGCAGATAGATAGATACTTTTTTTTTTAAATTACATTACAGATAATACCAATGCGCCAAATATTTTAAAATTGAAAGCAGTGGCGGATTATTCCATAAGCGCAAGAGGCGCGCGCTTGGGGCCTCCAAATCTTGGGGGCCTCAAAGATAGCATACATTATATAAAACCTTACATTTTAATTTCAGTTTTCAATATTCATTATTATTCTATGGAGAGGTTTGCAGCACTTTTACGTTATTCGAAAAGCAGGGCCTCCAAAATGTATTGCGCCTGGGGCTTCCAAAGTGCTTAATCCGCCACTGATTGAAAGATCATACAATAAATACACGATGAGAATGTATTGTTAGTCACTCGATATCAACTCGAGGTAAATTGACATCACAAACACCCACGTGTTAAGTCTTAATTGAAATATCTAAAATTGACATTAATCTTACCGGGAATTTAACACAGACCCACTAGGTTGGTAGAGCAAGCTCTAACCAACTAGACCACAGCGGACGACGAACAGTATGAAACAGTGTTTTTTTTTAAATATAATTTATTAAAAAAAAATTGACCTTCTTAGAATGTTCACTGGGTCGAATCTGTTAATATGTGGGCCTACCCTAAAATATGTCTAAAAATGTTGAAATATAAAACCTAAAGGACATTTGATACCGAGCAATGACTTGACAAAATTCGAGCGGTGAAATATCTTTGACATTCATCCGCGTATACATTTTTTTCTCGTGCTTTTTTTCTACTCTCCATTTTGTTGAAATATTTTCTTCATTCATTATAAGGGTGGTATTTCCAACGCGACGTAAAATAATGGCCTCAGATCGCCACTTGACATGATATATATATACGGCATAGACACCATATAGTGAATTAGTATGTTGTTTAATATTAAATTGAATTCGATAACGGTGAAAAAACACTTGTCACGATTTGGAATACAATCAGTGGATAAAGTTGTGAAATTTAATTTAATATTTAAAATGAATTTTCACAAAGTAACCCACCGCAAAAAAGCATTATCTTACTTATGGGGCCACAGCGTGTTTCAAGTTGGCCACAAAGATTTAATTTTGGTCAGGGGAGCCACAGCACAGTTTAGAGGGGCCACGGGCAAATTTTCCGAAATCCTTAAATTTCTGTGACTTTGGAATCGAAATTCTTGGGAGAGCTAAAAAATGGTCCCACGCTGGCAAATTTGGGAAATCCGCAAATTTCTGAGTTTTTAAAATTCATTTTTTTTTTAAAAGACAAAACAATCTTATGGGCAAAGAAAAATAAAGACACTCAAAAAGAGCCACGGGCCCAAAAAGGTTGAGAAACACTGCGTTAAATAACTAAGTATCAAAAAATTCTTATGGAAAAAACGTCTGTCTGATATGCTCCACATTGGGAACGGACATGGATTAAATGGATTAAATGGAAATTAATTAATAATCAATGGTTTTATATTTATTTTTAACTTTCGTTTTAATATCATAATGTAGTAAACATAATTATTTTTGACAAATTAATGTTTGTATTATTTGCCCGCGGCACTATGCATAATATATTGTAATGAAAATAAACTAATAATTTATTTAGGAAATTATAGAAATTTCCATAATGCAAAATTATTATTTTACTCATTTGTGAAATATAACAAAACACATGAAGTTATAGTCGTAAATCAATTAACAAAATGCTCAAACAAAACTTAAATATTTGCTTTTCATTTCAAACGGAAAATCTTGACTGTTGAGCAAACAATGAGCTATTTATAGCAGCACTGAGGGTTAAAAATGTTTTCTGTACTGAAAAAAATAATATACATATTATGTTTAATGAAATGTATTATGAAATATTTTAATAACACCTTTTGTAGACTAATTTTGTTTAACGTAAAGATAAAGAAGGTGTAAAAACAAAACCCTTTTATTCAATAGATTATGGAAAAATTAGCGAGGCTTAAATTTATTCTTAAATTTACTAGGATCTAGAGCAGTGGTGCACAAGCTTTTTAAAAGAAGAGCCGATTTATCCATTCTCTATTGTTTCACGGACCGCAGAGGGTAAAAGTGTTGAAAACTAATGGTAAAATGGTTTAAAATGATTATATTTTCACGGGTATAGATTTGCGAAATTCATAATTTTACAATGAGTCACAAAATGTATATCTTGTCTAATATATATATATATCAGGGATGGCGAACCTATGGCACGCGTGCCCGAGGTGGCACGTTTGAGAATTTGGATGGCACGCTAACGATTTCCAAGCTCAAAATTTATTATTTTCAAGTTTCAAAAGTTAAAATTTTGATAAAATAATCCGTGAATTATGAATTTTAAAATGTTTCCAAGATAAACGAAAATCGTTTAAAAATATCACTTTTTATTTTTTCTACATATATTGATATTTTTTTTACTGATACACAATCGAGAAAAAATGTTTGAAGATTGTTGGTACGTGGATCCAAAAAGGTTCGCCATCTCTGTTGAAATCGTCCCGTTCGCCATCCCGTGAAAATATAATCATTTTAAATAATTAACAATAGCACTAAGTATTCAATCAGTGATGATACAGATTATATACATTTCCTACTGCATAATTTGTTTACATATCAAACACAGATTTTTATCATTTTCAATGAGAAATTTTATGACAGAATACTTGTAATTTTGGGCCATGGTTTGTGCTAATCTAGAGTCTATAGTCTAGACCAGTATTTTCCAAAACTTTTTCATGCCACGGACCCTTTAATTCTGAAAACAATAATCTGCGGATAAAAAAAATATTTCACATGTTCATATTTTATCACAATGAATGTTGAAAGAATGAAAATTTTCGCGGATCCACGCGAGAAACTTGCGGACCCCAGGTTGGGAAACACTGGTTTGTATCCAAGGGTGGGAAAGCTTCAGCTTTTTGGCTATTCTGGTTCGACTTTTTGTCTAATGCCATTTTTGTTATACTAAAAAGATCCGATTGAATTATGAAAAATACAGTGGAATATTCACATTTTCAACAACATGCTAAATAAATGCTTGCTTCTTAAAAACTTATAGCTGTGGATTTTCATTTTCATAACACAAATAAAGACACAATAAAGATCGCAGATAACTGATTCACATTTAAAAGTTCAACTGAAACGTTTGCAACGTCTTTGCATGAATCAAATATTCAAATGATTTGCAACAGAAAACATACACAAATCCGCCATTTAAGGCTAGTTAATATCGTTAATTTGTCATTAAGTAATTCGCATTTATTTCCGCGAAAAAATAAAGAATGAAGCTGAAAACAATGCCATGACTTAGAATCTATTCTTTATGATTTTGTGAACGCGAGAAAACATACATTATTATTAAGATTACTGATAAATATAAGAAATACAAAATATTTGTCACAGATACGATGCAATACTTCGAAAAATATTGAACGGCTTGTTCTTCTATTCAGAAGTTATCAAGTATGGCAACACCTTGTTTTGCTAGATTTTTTTCATCAACTATTTTTTTTTCATTTTCAATCAACTGCTGTTATTAATCAAAAGACAACCAACAGACAACTCAATTTAATGTATGTATATACAAAAATTCCGCCTGTGTGGTCGAGTGGTCAACGTTGCTGGCTTCGGCTACGGAGGGCCCGGGTTCAAATCCCGGTACGGACAGTTTTATAAATTGATTTTTCAATCGATTTATGAATTTCTGCTCAAAGGCATGGATGTATGTAAAGTCTTGAATTCCCCCCTTTCACCCATCCTATCCAATAAACGGGCGTATCGAGAGCGATTAGCTTACCACTAGTCTTGTCGTAGCCCTATCTTTCTATCCCTACTCTCTTTGGAAAAAGAGAGGTTGAGCAACTGAGTAACAAACAGTTCTCGTAGAAACACTTCCGTTGAGATAAACTCCATTAGGAGTCCATATGCTCCACATTGGGAGCGGACATGGTTTGAGCAAAAATAACAAACTTAAATTAGCAAAAAAACGTTTCTGTTACCTTAAAAGATACACATGTTTAATAATCCGTGTAAATTACTTTAGTGGGATTAACAATTTACATGTCTTTGCTTACAAAACACTGTATGTCATTGCGAAAAGACGTAACTCGTTACATTGTAGGTTTTCGGATCAAAAAAACTTTATTACACTGAAATTAATACGTTTAATTAAAAACACGATGTTGAACTATTTCTTGAGCTCGGACACTGAGTAGGGAGGGGTCGAATGATAAGGGGGGGGCTAATCTAATATGGCCTACCCGCCATGACGTGGGTCAACATTTGCATCTCGTTTCCAAAGGCGTTGAAGATAACAAAAAGGTCCCCTAGCATTCATGCTCAACTGTCTCACTTCGCTTTATTTATAAAGGGTACGGGTAAAATTTATTTTTATTTCTTCGTTAGGCTCCAGCTTTTAAACGTTGCTTTATAAATGCCAAATTAAAAAAATTCTAGTCCATTCTCAACGTATAACTCCACTCCAAAGGGACCAACTCAACAACAATATTTTATTGAAAAGAATTATTTTTTTATTTATATTTTTAACAGTTAAAGTGTTAAATCTCTTAAATGTATAGATTAACTTGTCAAAGTTTACATCATTATATTTTACATTAACTTTTACCAGCCAATGTATTAATGAAATAGTAAAAGTTAAAACGTATTGACGAGCTCTAATCAAAGTATAAATGACATTGGGGCTTAGATTATATCAGTATACCGACAAGCGTAAATCAAAGTGAAATTGACAGCATGGCTTTGGTAAGGTTAGGTATGTCAAATAGAAAGAGGTCGATAATGACAACAAGACGTTAAATTTTTTGAGGTTATGTTGAATCTCCGGGGACAGTAAAACACAAAAACTAAGTGATTGTATGCGCACAGCAGTGAATAGTTCCTGGTAACGCGTACACTCATAGTGTACACGTGATTAATTTTATTTTTGTGTTTTTTTTTTACTACGTCTGTGTAGTTAATGTTTACATTGACGAGTTGTACTGTGTATCTGTGCTTTTTTGTATACTTTCAATGGATAAAATGGATAGCGTATACATTGAATAAAAGCATACTGTAACTGTAGCACATATAACGAAAAAACATATGGCTAGGTATATTTTTCTTTATGTGCTCAAACTATGTAATGTAAGAATGCATAAGAGAAAGTCGGTTGGATAAATACATGGGTAGTATCTATACACCATCAAGAAAAGAAGCCTCAAAAAATTCTTCTGAACCTTCTCGAGGTCTGTACCTGTTATGATTAGTTGGCATACGCGTGATTAGTTTGATAGCTTTTGCTGGCTTCATTTTCGATGGTTGTTATTAGAACTTGTACAAAACTCGACTACTGAAGAAACTGTTTTTCGAAATACAATACTTCCTAAGCCTTCGTTTTTAGTATGTTTTCGAAGTTTCACAAAAAGGTTAAATTCAATTAAAATAAAATAAAACAAAGACTATTATTCCTAATAAGAATACATATGTAGTACAGGACTAGTAACTAGCTAAATTTTAAAGTTTTAAAGATCGGATTGATAGATAGAAAATAGCTGATTTCACAGACGTAAATGCTTTTGAGTATTGTATTTGAATCCGAATGACGTTGACCACTCCACTTCACGACCGGCGATTTAATTTTGCTATTATATAATCCACTATATCTCCGAAAAAAAAATGTTACACTCTTCCTTGGATTGTAATTTATTATTTCTCTAAAACATTTACATACTCTTCAATATCTCCGGGCGAACTAACACTGGCATAATATGGTAATACTAATTTTTTTAACGTATTTATTTCTTTTCGATTTCCCGTTTTTTTTTCATTTGAAAACCACCGCTCTTAAGCTACTCCTTCAAGCCTTACTCATAGATCCCGCCAAAGATATATTTTGTTATCTATTTCAGAATCAGTAGCGTCCTGATTGTTGAAAGGAAATTCAGATTCCATTCTGGATAATGCGAAAGGTAGCAATTGAATACTTTGTTTGTTGAATTGGATTTTTTTGCATAAACAAGTAGTTAATTAATTGAATGCTACTTTATTCAATAAATGCGTTGAGTATTTAAGAACGATTGCCTGAACGTTTATTGGCGCAAATCTATTATGCGTCGTAAATCGCAATTTTTCTATTGGTCCATTCATTGTTGTATTACTTACCTGACTACCAACTCAACATTAAGCAATTTCCACAATGAATCATTTTGCTAGGACTAATATTAATCCTTGACCCAGCATTGGAATTTATTCGTCCCAAGCGAATTTTATTTTATTATATCAGATTACTGGTTTAAAAATTAACTTTTTAACTGCCTAGCACGCCACGAATTTTATTGCATAAATAAAATCTTCTTAATATATCGTAACTGAAAATGTATAAAAGATTATTTATAAAAACTTACAAAATAAATTAAGAGTACGCCGATGTTGACGTGTGTTTAACATATTGCTTAAAATAATTGATTTAGATTATTGAAATCTTTTTTAAAGCGGAGCGTATTATTTGTATGACCGGCGTCCCGTCCACGGAAAATTGTGCGCCTTTACACGCAGGTGGCAGTAAAAAGGTTAAATATATTCCTGATACATTTTTTTTTGAGGAATCGTAAAAATGATTTTTTTGTTGAATCAGCCTGCCAATGAGGTTGTCACTATAGAGCTTTAACAGTTTTTTTTGTTCAATATTGTCTCGGACGTCAACATACTTCGCGTGGACGTGATTGGGTTCAGACTGAGCATCGAATTCCGGACCCATTTTGTGATCCCAGGATTTTGGGATTCACAATTTCATTCAACCACAACACCAATTTAAGACGTGATTTTACTTAAAAGTCCAATAGATAAACTTTACCCTTTTACTACATGGCAAACTTCACTTCTTCGAGGCTCATTTAAGGTTTCCGTTCTTATTTATTTATTTATTTATTTATTCAATTAACATTGTACAAGGTTGACAAATTATAAATTTAAAACTTTTACAATGGAGAAAAAAAATAGTATAATTTAATATTAAAAGCAGTAAAAAAAAAGTGGCAAGGAAGTCAACTGAGTAAGATCCGACGAACTCTACTTTAATACATAAAAAATAGTATTCGTCGGAACTCACCCACGTCTACGTGGAATATGTCGACATCCGAAGCAATATTATTGAACACCGTTAAAGCTCTCCCCAGTGGCATCCCCATTGGCAGGCTGGTTCTACACCTTGGGAGAACAAACAATTCATGTCCACGATTTCTCAAAAAATAATCAGGAACACTTAGATTCACATTCTCAAGAATGGTGGAATTAAATGGAGGTTAAATGTTTTTATCTATAATCTTAAACGGCTATTCACAAATATACTTTTTCTCACTGCAGTTTGCTTTTGGTTGCATCAATTATCGTAAAATTACTAAAAAATCAGTCATAATACATATAAGTTTTTCAATAATACATTTGGTAGTTGATAATAATATTCATCATAAAAAAAACAATTTTACAGTTTGAAACAACGTAAATTGAAAGCATCTTACAAATTAATACCCTCAGATTCCTAAATATACAGCACGTCACTATTTTTACGTAACAGATCCAACCCCTATAGATAGCCCTCAGAACAAGGCAGTGCCAAAAATATAACGGCATAAGATTCATCTTGGTTAGGAATAAATATCACAACCGACATCTGTTAGCTTTGCGTACAGTTGGAAAAATAAGGTTTGCTCATCATTCTCTTCAGATATTATCGATTCTCTGCAGGATGAAAATATCGCAATATTTAGTCTAGTGTTTTTAAATCTTTTTCGTGCCAACGCAGCGACTTTTTGGCTTAGTAATTGGGTCTTTAAATGCCTTTATAATATCAGTGGATGACTCAATAAATCAAATTATTATCAGTTGCTTGCACGAAACATATTATTATAATAACCCGTCATAATTAACGTTTCTACTTTTTAACAATATTATTCATCATTCAGGTAACACTGTTTTAGGCGATTTTTTGTATCTTCTCCCACCCACAATTTTTTGTATCGATATTTTCAACATCGAATTAAATTTCACATTTTGTAATGTATACCATGGCCGGCAGTTTAAGCTAATGATAATGCTTGTAATAAATGAAGCCGGTATTTTTATTAATAAAAACACAATTATCCTTTGTACTTCATTCCACTTTATTTAATATGTCAGGACCGGTTTAACTCATTGCGAGCATTGTCAACTGATAAGAAATATAATTTAACAATGCTATTTATACAAAATTGAAAAGTTATACACAACAATTGGCATTGAAAAGAAATTGCCAATTACATTAAAGTGATTCTAAAATAACACAAAATTAAAATGTTCAACACATCTAACATATAATTGAAAAGTCATCCCAGCTTAATAAATTCAGAATGGCGATTGAAAGTAATTGACTTTTGGCTGGGATGACTTTTCAATTATATGTTAGATGTGTTGAACATTTTAATTTTGTGTTATTTTAGAATCACTTTAATGTAATTGGCAATTTCTTTTCAATGCCAATTGTTGTGTATAACTTTTCAATTTTGTATAAATAGCATTGTTAAATTATATTTCTTATCAGTTGACAATGCTCGCAATGAGCGAAACCGGTCCTGACATATTAAATAAAGTGGAATGAAGTACAAAGGATAATTGTGTTTTTATTAATATAATGCCTTTCCACCAAGTATTGACACTGAACACCCTAAAAGGTATTTTTATTGATTAAAAATCTGGAATTAGCACATTTTTATTATTATTATTTAATATTTATTCACCAATAATTGACAGGTCAGGCTGTTGGGTTTCGGCGCAGTGTTTAACGTCGTTGGCCATCGATTTCTGCTCAAGTACATGGGTATTTGTGATGTTCAAAGAAAAAGTTTTACCAATTTACTAGTTGGCTCACATTACCTCTTGGCATTGGCGGATCCAGATATTGTCTAAGGAGGGGGCCATTCAATTCAAAAATTGTCATCATGCAAAAATAATACATTAAAAATAGATGATTTAAAAATAATATATCTATATAAAAGTAGTCAATACATAACTAAGTATATATTCTATAAAACATCGTAAATTAAACAATTTAAGATCCCATTTCATAATAAAGTTTTTATAAAGTTGAAAAATTAAGAGAAAAAAATCTCCTCCTTGAATCCGCCAATGCCTCTTGGGAGCCCAATCCAAAAGCATATCCATATATTGGTATTTTAAAAGTTACAATACACAAACACATTTTTCATAAATCTTAGTTTTAGAAAATATTTCATCAATAGTTAAAATATTGCATATTTTATAATTGTATATGTATATTAATCAGATGTAAATGGCTAATTATAATATTTACATAGCGCCACCTATCTAGTAGATGTTAGTAAATAACAAATTGATAGTTCTGAGTAAGCAGTTATAAAGAAAAATGAAGAAACCTCAGTCAATTCACATTGCAAAAGTGCTATATCCGTAAAATAAAAATATGCAATCCACCAAAACACCAAATAAAAAAGTTTTACCATTTAACTTTTTGGCTCACATCACCTCTAGAGGGCTCATATAATATAAATATTCAAAGTAAATAACTTTTCGTTAAGGTAAAAATCTAACGAGATAATTAAATTTCCTTTAAGCTTTTCTTATAATAATAATAAACTCCCACGTTATGTTTCATAAGGTAAAGTTTTCTAAGTAAATCTCGTATTTTAGACAGTAAATATGTAAAAAAAAGGTTTTTAGTTTTGTAATTAAGTTTTTTTTAAGCACGCAATTTGCAACTATTAAAATCCAACCAAAATATTGAAAATACTTTCTAAACTATATTTAGTAAGTATTCTAAATTTTTTATACTAACAACAGAACCGGCGTCTCTTAGTTTTGAGACTATTTTGAACTTATTAAACTTATCTTTTTAATTTGTTCACTGGCAATACAAATCCAGGCATCTAGTTAAAATAGAAAATGGTTATATAAACATTTCATGGCTTTTTGATTTGGAATCTATTTCCGCTTCCAATTTATAGTATATGGCCTCCCAATGGGGGTATCTCAAAGGATGTTTTTTTCTACGAAAACTGTTTGTTAATCAGTTACTCGACTTCTCTTTTTCAAAGAGAGTAAGGATATATGGATAGGACTAGAATAAGATAAATTGTTTGCTAATCGCTAACAATTTGTAGCTATGCTCGATTTTAGAATACGATGGGTGGAAAGAATTCATAGCATCATGTACATCATAAAAATAATAAAAGATTTTTAGTACTTTTTCCACATAAAATTTATTAGATCAGGACCGGTTTCGCTCATCGCGAGCATTATCAACTACTAATCCTTTAAATTGTTAATAGTTGCTTACACCTTTTTATTTCAATTTAAATTTGTATAAATATCACTGCTTATATATTTTTCTTATCAGTTGATAATGCTCACGATGAGCGAAACCGGTCCTGATCTGATAAATTTTATGTGGAAAAAGTACTAAAAATCTTTTATTATTTTTATTATAATGCCTTTCCACCAAGTATTGACAGTAAACACCTTAAAAGTGATCATGTACATCTTTGCTTTTAGACAGAAATCCATAAATCAATTCATAAAAAAATCTCCGTACAGAGATTTTTAACCATTTACCTTCGTAACCGAAGCCAACGACGTTGACCAGTCGACCACGCGGGTGACTAAAATTCCATTGACATATATTTTATTTTTTTATTTAAGGAAAAAGTACCATATGCCAGCTGCGAGATCGAGTGGTCAACGTTCGGTTCCCAATACGGACAGTATTTATCAATTGATTTATGAATTTCCATCCAAAAGTATAGATGTATGCAATGTCTTTAATTCCCTCTCACCCGTCTTACTCCAAGGTCGAGCAACTTAGTAACAATAAGTTTTCGTAGAAACACTTCTGTTGAGATAAACTACATTCAGAATTCATGTGATCCACATTAGGAGCGGACATGGTTAAAAATAAACTGAGCTTACACTGAGAAAACACAAATTATTTCATTTACTTTATAGCAATTTGAGCACCACGCTAAGACTATTACATATTTAGTTTTTGTAGAGCTTTATAATTTTCTATTATTATCCAATTTTATTTTTATTAACTGATGCTTTCGATCTTCTTTAATATTCTTTTGTAATGTACTCTTAAAACTATAAAACTTCAATGAATTATTTTCAATTTTAATTATTTCACTTTATAAAATGTGTTTAGAATGAATTAAATCTGTTGCTCGTGGTGACGAAGAAGACGCTGAGTTTCTTGGAAAAATTTAGGTATCTGACCAGCTACTTTCAAATAAGGTTTCAACATAAATACACTGAAAGCGTTGCAGAAGGAACACTCAGCAAGTGTTGGTGGAAAACCAACATGAATGCACAATAACACTAGCCTCACTAATTATATCTTCAAGTTTGAAGCTAAATACGAGTTGCTTATTTCAAGATAAAAACAAATTCTATTTTCTCCGTTTTATATAACAAATGATTACTCTTTCCTTGACTTCTAGTCGGGTTATATGGCGCAGCAATTAGCGTCGTTGGCTTCCGTGCCGGATCTCACGGGTTCGAGTGCCAGTACGAACAGCATTTTTACCATCGATTGTACATTTTTTTAAAAGCGTAGGTGTTTGTGATATCTTAATTTTCATCCCACCTTTACCATCTTACAATAACTAGGCGTAGTTAAGCACTAGTCCTGTTCTAGCTTTATCCTTCTATCTCTACTACTCTCTTGGAAAAGAGAGGCTGAGCGAATGAGGAACAAATAGTTATAGTATCCAGGACATGGATAAAAATAAAATAATGCCCTTATATTGAGCATACAAACAACTAACAAAGTGTCTGTGGAGTAACAAAGTTGTCAAATTTAATATTATATTAAAATGAACCTTAACAAAGTTACTGTCGAATCCATCGAAAATATTCAAGTTTGCCGTTTATCTTAACTGAGGAAAGTGAAATAGAAATACATTGTTGTTTATTCAAACGCGTGAAGTTTGTTTGTCAAGACATTACGGTTCACGCATCCAATATTTACAAATATTCAACTCTTAACTGGCCCAATTTCTCACTAGCCCAGCGTAGCGAGTTGAACTTTTTTTTGCCCCGGCGGGTTAAACACCAAAGAGAAACTTTGCCAAAGCAAAAAAATAATATTTCTTTTTCTATTTCCATTATTTTCGGGAGAGGCTAACAGCTGGTCTTAAGTTTTCATCTCATCAAACTGTTCTCCCTCTTTTTATGACAGGGATTCTCTACACGTGGGCCGCGTTTTGCACTTTAGCTGTCTACTTACAAACGCTACTCATTTGTTATTGCATTTAAGCATTGCATCATTGAACTTCTGCATAAACAATTCTTCCATTTTTATACAGCAAATACGTAAAACCGTGGCTTATGTCTCATTTAGGCCAACCGAGTAAGCAGTCGAGAGAGTGAACTCGGCCGAATACAAAACAATCTGAATGTGACGCACGGGATTTGCCCGAGCGATCCGACGAGTCATTCAAATGAGTGAGTGAATAAAATCCGTTTTCATTTCCTCGGCCGAGAGGGTATCTTCACCACATTTAACACACCCTCGCTCACGTTTTCGGTATATCTGAACAGGTTTTTGACCAGTGTTGTTGAATTGAACGAAACGCACTTAAAATTAACTGAATAACAAAAAAACGTATATGCCTGTAGACGCTTACTCAGTCACTTACTTGGTTGGGTTAAACGAGCTTTAGTGATATTTTGTAATCCCGGGATCAAATCTTTAAAAGAACGTTTATATTATAGCTAAAACTTATCCGTTTTGTGGATTATTTTTAGGTTCTTTTATAAAGCTATGATAGTAAAATATTATACCATTTTAATAATATTATATTAAACAAAAAAATAATCATTTAAAATATAAATAAAAAACAGTCATTACGAATATGTTTAATATATTAATTATCTCATAGTGATAGTTATATAAGATAATTATTCACTTCTTAACGTAGTATGTAACCAGTTATCTTATGTTAATCATCAACCAGCTTTAATATGAATGAGTATGCTAAAGCACCCCATATATATATATTTCACTTTAGGGGTGGATATAGTATAAATGAAGATAATTACTTGAATATAAAATTTGATGATACAGAAAGTGCATTTTTTATCGACTCGATCAAAGTAAATTAGTAAAAAGTATTTTAAGACCTCATAAACGGCCTACGCAGACAGTATTAATGACGTAAATCCGGGGGGTCTCCAAACTACGGCCCGCGAGCAACACCAATCTAGTCGGACTTGCCTGGTATTCAATACTAAAGTATATTGATTTGATACACTTGCTAAGTAGGTCTTGGCCCTTGTGATTTAGTGTAATATTCAGTGTGGAGCTTGGAGACTTTTGTTATAAATGATAAATATTTTACGAAATAAAAAAAAATCTTAATTTATGAAAATAGCGTACTCGCATACATAAAAAAATACTTTTTCTTAATTATTTTTTACATTGCAGTTGACCAAATCAGCAAAACAAAAAAAGCCTTTTTATTACACTATAAATTATAAATAAAAGAAAGCGTCTATTTTTTTGATCTGTATTTTACCAGCAAGGTAAAGTGGCGGATTAAGCACTTTGGAGGCCCCAGGCGCAATACAATTTGGAGGCCCTTTTTTCGGATTGGATTTTTTCAATACCGAAATATAGGTTTTGAAAATGGCAAACTAAGGGTGTTTGGTTATGTTCGTGTGCTTTCGTATTCTTAGTTGACTTGCGGTATTTGAAAAATAACTTTTGCAATAAATATTCTTAATGAAAAGTGTTATATAAAATTAAAAACAAATAAATCCCTGTTTTCCGAAAGTCCGAAAATTACATTAAAATAATAAAAAAGGCATTAAAATCTGAACAAAAAATGGATGAGAAATATATAAGCTAGCTTTGAGGCCCCTTAAATTCGGAGGCCCCAAGCAAGCGCCTCTTGCGCTTATTGGTTGATCCGCCACTGTTAATTTCATGTTGACAACCAATTTTAATCTATCCATATTTTGATAATCCCAGTTATAGACGAAGCATAAAGTAAATAGTTACTTTTTTAGTTAACTGACTAAACAGGATATTATTTTATGCTGACCAAATAATAAATTTATACAAAGAATTTGCTGGATAAAATAATGCCCGATAAACTTGTGAAATAACGAACATTAATATAAGTCAAAAAAAATAAACAGATGCTTGAGCGCCACTGCTCTAAGGTTCACTTAGTGATCTTTTTCGTTTATTTTTTTATTTTTTGAAACGGTTGAACAACGACGTAATTTTAATTAATTAACTGTATAGGGACTTAAAAAATCCTCGAACTTTTGTTCTTTTCCGCTGTCAAAACAGGAGTCACCATTTTCTCAAGTATAAAAAAGTCTGCCTTACATTGCATAAAAGTATACTAAATAGAATTAAGCCCTTGTGTGTCAGACTGAAAACGAAGTGTTATTTAAGTTTCCCCTGGTGACTCTATTCAAACAATTCACTAACTTTTTTAACAATAGTGATTTTTGATTTTTTCAGAAAAACGAAAAGACGAAAAATATATTTGAAATCACTTTCTCGCGAAAAAGTAAAAACAGCAAAAAAATCAAACTACACATTATTTAGCAATAGAAAATCAATCTTCCAAATGAAATGTTGGAAGTTGAAATGGAAAACTAAATGAAATCGAAATGGGTCATATTCTTCTATGTATTCTATTATTTCTACAGTTAAAACTGTAGAACTAAATACGTTGCTATTTTTACGCTATTTTAATGGAGTTCTAACAAATAAATGCCAAGTCAATTAATTCTTCTATTTACAAACGCATCTATTTTACAAGACACTCTTCGTCCGAGGTCCGTGGCGTAGTGATGAATGTTGTTGACTTCCGTGGCGAATCTCACGGGTTCAAGTCCCAGTACGAACAACATTTCTCAATCGATTTCAGATCAAAGACTTGTGTGTTTGTGATATTTTAAAACGAAAAATCCTTCCCACTCTTCCAATCTTTGAATTAACGGGGCAAACGAGAACGGTTAGTTAACTACTAATCCTGTCCGAGCTTTATCTTTTTATCTTTACTTTCTCCAAAAAAAGAAACGAGAAACCAAGTAATCACCAATTCATGAAAAAAAAACTTTTGCTGAGATACGTAAGCCATATGCTTATCATTGGGAACAGACATGAATTATTAAACAATGTGAAAATTTTTACAAGAAGTGAGTTGCGGCAACTTATTTTTTTTTAAAAGCACTGCATATATGTACGTAAGTATGGTAGATTTAAAACCAATCGACTGTAAACTTTCGAAAGCTTCCAGTCGATTTATTCGTTCCAAATAATTATTTTTTATTGAATCAGATAATGATTGTAATGAATATCTTTATTTGGTTTAAAATGCTAATTTTTATTGTACTAAAAATATAAAGGTTAGTGTTATTAAGATTACGCATAGATTAATTATGAAAATTTATTTTTTTATCCTTAAAAATATTCAAGCACGTCATTAGTCACAACAGTATACAAACAAGAAAGAAGCTTTTTAAAATTCATGATCGTTAGACATTATATAAAGTATAACAATCTCAGGCTTCTGATGTCTACGCATTTGTTGTAATGTAAGACAGCTGTATTTTCAAGCAATTGTTCAACTCAAATTCAACGGAGTCAAAAAAAAATGGAAAGCATTGTATGAAGTCTACTTGTTTACGTTGTTTCAGTATATTTTATGTTTCCAAACAATGATATTTTACAAAAGTATTACAAAAATAAAATCAATGTTCTCAAACTAAATCAAAAAAATCTACTCTAAGACTAGCGCAGATGATATATTCAATACCATCTTATTCATGAACGAAACGCTGTTTTAATATTTAGATTACCCAATATGAAAAAAAATGTCTTTTCTGTAATAAAAACACAATCAACTCAAGAAGTTGTTTAGTATATAGATTTTTTTATCCATTTCCACTATAAATGTAAAGCATGTGGCTTCCTAATGAAGGTATCTCAAAAAAATTAAACTACGACAGGGCTAGTGGTTATCTAATCGCTCTCGCTAAGCCTAGTTGTTAAAGTATCGAAAAAGTAGGAGCGAAGGAATTTTTTAGACATCACAAACACCCATGCTTTCGCACAGAAATGGATAAATTGACTGAAAAAGTGTCAAGCCCGTGAGATTCGGCACGGAAGCCAACAACGCTAATCGCTGCGACATAAGACCCGGTAGAATATTGTTGTACAAAAAGTGTTGTTATTCATATCGACTTTGGAAAGGAAAAAGGACTTAACCCTCAATTTTACAAAACAGCTTTTTTTCAATAATCACAATGTATACAACTTGACGCACATTCTATCAAAAGGATGGAAGCTGAAAATGCCGAATAAGTATCTAAATTTAGCTTTTAAGTTTGAAAAAGATTACCTTGTAAAAAATTAAAACCAAGAAAAAACACTGAAATAAAGGTTTTTCCGAGACAATTGCTTTAATTAATATTAGGTTATGTCAATTAAACACCAGTTTAGAAGTATCCGTGCACTTCAAGGTTGTGTATTTATAATTTGCATATGTCACAAAATCATCAAAACACGTTTTTAGTGCCTCCTGTAAAATTTGATATGTGTGGACGTTCCACAGTCGATATGTTTCTTAAGCAAAATGGCTGATCTTGAATATTCTTGGGCATGGATGTTTGCGATGTTCTTTCTCTTCGAATTGTTCTCCATTAAATAAAAAACAATTTTCATCAAGCTCAGCAATGATTGTTTAAAAAGTAAGCATATCTGTCACAATGGCTATAATAAGTTTTAAAGTCGAATACTTTGTTTAGTATTGCTCAAAATTAGTAAAGCTCTGGTATCTGTCAATATTTTGTTATATTGTCTGTAATTAGTTTATTTTATGTATCAATTCATAAAAAATGAGTAAACACAGTAGTTAGTGTATATCTAAAATAAAATCCATTCGGAGTATCAGATATCCGATGAAAAGCGATACATCTCCGTTAGAATTGTGTGTTCTACGACATATCGATGCCATTATTTGTTTGCCTAATAAGACTGTGTAAAGTAAATAATAAATAACATGATATTCGAGTAAAACAAATATTTTCAGATCATTTGTTCAAAATAATAACTCTAATATATGTGTACGGTATACTAAGGGTGGAATTTGACAATGTTACGTTACTTCTTCGGAAACAACAAAAATAGTTAGTTACAAATTGTGATGTTCTCTAAAAAACAACATTGTTATTATATGTTTTTTTCAAAATACATTCAGTTATCAAGACGTGCGTACATAATTATTTATTGTGAGTCTAGGGCCTTCAATCTCGTGCAATCTTCTTAGTGCAAATTCAGGAATTTTGGGATTTACTATAATATAAAACTTCTTCAAAAGATGGAGCTATAAAAAAGGTCATCGTTTTGAGAATAATTTTAGAATCAGTTAATTATGCACTTTTTTCAATAATGAACGTAAACAAAAAGTTAAAAAGAAAAAGTGTCCGGAATTGGATGTTTTAGTTGTAGCTACTAGCTAGGGATTGTATCCTTGCATTCATGTTTTTTTATATACCAAAGTAATGCTTTTGAAAATGTGTAAATATAGGTCTTTCAGTATTGAAAATTAACCAAAATTGATTTTTGAATGTAAAAAATATAAACCACAACATTTAACAAATCTGTCAAAAGTTGTATCAATGTAGACAGGTTCCAAAATTTGGGGCATTTCAGTTATGTATTATACTACTATTGAGAGTGTAAGTTATTTATGAAAACAGCGAGCTTGGGGCCTCCGAATCTTAGGGTCCTCAAAAATAACTTATATACTTTTTGTTTAGATTTTTACTATTGTACTTGGAATTTTCTAACGTTTTTATGGTATACGAAAAACAGGACTTCCAAATTTTATTGCGCTTCAGGCTTCTCATGTGCTTAATCCGCCACGGCTTGTTAATGATTTAGAAATATATGAAATATCAAAATACCGATTTGATATACTCGCATGGCATTGAAATCCTAATTATTAGTCTATTGTATCGCTTTTCTTAAACTTCTTTTTGTATTATTTTTTGCAATACCAGTATTTAGTATAAAATAATGAAATATCGATTTTGTATCTATACATCAGTTTATAAACGAGAACTAGTTGTATACACTCGATCAATGCAAGACAGATGAGCCTCGTACCAGAGGGATCAATTATTTGAGATTTTGGACTATTCAGTGACACGGTCAAGGGCTCGATAATTCATAAATTTATTTTTCAATCGATTTTTTTATTGATATTTTCCATGCTGTTTTCTTCTTTCTCTAACTACGACCTATCCAATCTTATAAGAAAATTATAGATAAAGCTATTTGCTAAATAGTTATAGAATATTCAAAGAAAGAGGTTGAGAAAGTTACAGCATATGTTGACATATTTCAGTTGAAGTACATATATTTAATATTACTCAAACCGGGAAAACATAATATATTATTTTGTATAGCAAAAGTTATATTTTAAATGTTTATAAAAATCTGTGTTTACTGAACAACGCAGTTGAATTATATTCATGTGGTTTATATTTGTAATATTCTGTTTTGTGAATTATACGAGAACTGTTTGTAAGTCTTTTCTTGTTCACAAAAAATTGCGGATCGAAATCAATAATGTCGGAAAACGTGTAAGTCTAAATCGATTGACAATCCGTTTTCAACATAAACACGGTTTGAAAATATTATTTAAAAAAGTGTAACTAACCTATTATAAAATTGTAAAAATATTGTTTAAAATACTGACAATGCACTACTAATAATATAATATGTTCCAGACGTAAAACTTTCTATAAATGAAAATTATGTTATATGCAAAAATAATGGATTAAATTTGTGAGAAATAATTATTTCAGAAAATACTTGAATAAACCAAAATAATTAAAATATTGTAGTCAAATTCAATTAAGTTTTTAATAAAAAAAAAAGTATTTTTTAGCCTAGCGTTAAAATTAAAGCTACACTTGAAAGACTCTCAAAATATTTATTTACGTTAAATGTAAAACAATATTTACTTTGTTAGCTATTTCAGAGACTTCTTTATACTAAATTCAAATGTACTTTAATTTATCATGGCTAGTCAACCGAAAAAAGTAGTCTAGATTGTTTTTTAATATCGAATTTGTTTACTTATAAGAAACGTTAATAACTTGTTTCATTTGAAATCTAAATTCGAACGTTTAAATTACGAAAATAAAATAATTGCCAGTAATAAAAACTATTTATTAATATTTATAATTTAAATAATACCTCACCTTAATTTTTTCACTGTGTATCCAAGGTAGATAAATACGCTAGCACAAATTCACAAGTAATAAAATATAAATAAAAAAATACCACGGAATATCGTAAAATTCTCCCGTTCTTCAAGAACTCGATGTCATTTTTTATCGTCCATAAAAAGAACTGAAAAACTTTTCGACACTCGAATAATAAACGTATGCGCGATCAAAATCAATCTATGTGTCACTTTAAGAAGGTTTTCCTATCACTAGATATAACACAACATAAAGGTCTGTCTTTTTTCCAATCAGTACATACAAAATAAACCTTCTTTCCTAAGTTACATAATCGTCGACGTCATCCATATATACACATGTACAATTTTAAGGTTATGTCACACTCCAGATAAAACTAGACATCTGTGAAAGTACGGCGACGCAAAACTTTATTGTCTAATTGGAAAGCTGATTTAAAAAAATAACAATAATCTCACGGCACTTATTGAATTAATTTCTAGTTTAAAAATATACTAAATACGGTTTATTAGATTGGGCAAGTTTGAAGTCATAAGAACGGCGGTCGTATTATTTGAAACAAATAATTTGAAATTTCGCGTTCGATTTTCGGGACGGCAGTTTCTTTGCCGCCAATTCGAATGAGACTGATTCTTCAAGGGGTGAGCATCTCTGTACTGACTGGAGTATTAAAACGTCATATCCGGAAACTGCGAGCTCTGATTGGGCAAAACCGGCGCGTGCGCAATGAAGATTTTATCAGCGTTAATTATTTTTGTTTTCCAACTGATCTGGCGAAAGTTTTTCATATGGAAAGTTTGCGCCACGTATGGAATATTTGCGGGTTTTGTGTTTCGTATTTACACGAAACGCTCCGATTGTGAATAATACTATGTAACGACAACTGTAAAATAAACTAATAATTCATGAAAATGTCGAAACGTTATTAAATTTTCCAAATATACTACACATCTGTGCATAGGAGGTAACCTACACTATGTCAATTTTGGTCCAATTGAGATATCAACGTAGTGTAATGCAGTGCTCCGCAAAATTTTCTCTCCCACGGCACATCAAAATTTTCTCCAGATTTCCGCAGCCCACTTTAAATATGCATGTATGTATAAATGTACATATATATACTTGAGGGTATATTCAAAAATAACATTAAAAATCTTTCTTAATTGTGTAATATATATTGCCACCTCTGTACTACAACTAGGCAACTCTGATTTGATCATTGTTTGAACAAATTATTTGATCTTTTCTTCACAATTAGCACCGCCCCACGGCACACCAGAGTGTCGCGACACAGCGGTTGCGGAGCACTGGTGTATTGCATATTGCGACGCTCTTCCCAGAAATGATTAAAATATTCTACGATATATAGAAATATGTAGAAGAAAACAGCAATTTTCTAACAAATGCTTAATGAAGGAGGAACAGCCATAGTGAAAAAATATTATCTCTGACAGAGTATAGATTACTCAATGGTGTAACAACCATACAACGGGGCCTATGATGCGATGTAGAGACCTGTTTTAGATCCATCCTCCAACTAAGTAACGAATTGAAAGATTGTACAATTATTCAAAACTTTTACTTTTAGCTCCATCCTTTGAAAAGGTTACGTCTGCCAATGATTCCAGCGCTGGTAAGTTTTTTTTGCTCTACTTAGGGATATTTACATGGAATAGTGAATCACGAAATCACGGGATTAGTACAAAGATGATCCCGGGATTACGTGATCGAAAAATTGGTCGGGATCCCGGGCTTGGAGCCCCTAATCACTTGTTTTGGTCAATTATCCTTTTTTTTTTGTTGATAAGATAAAACAAAAAACCAATTTATTAACTATTTTTTTATATATATAATAGGTTAGGATAGTGTCTGCCACACTTTTTTACTTTAAGGCACACTGATGAATGGAACTAGTAGCGCGGCACACCAAGATGCCGCAGATTATCTCCGAAACTACTTTTTTTTTTTTAGCTCACCGAGGAATTTGAAATCCTCGATTTGGTATACTTTTTCCGCAGATTATCTCCAAAACTACTTTTTTTTTCTTTTACCGTTTTGCTTCCGAAATCCTACATGACAAATATTTGTTTTTGAATAGGCATTATTTAAAATTGTCATTTTTAAGGCTTCTTCCACCGCGCCACACCTGAGACTTCTTGCGGCACAGTAGTGTGCCGTGGCAAATACTTTAGCAAACACTGGGTTAGGATGTAAGAATTAAATTTTAAATGAGAATATGTATTGTGCATCTCGTCTTAGGAAGTATTTTATACAGCTTAGTTAATTAAAGTTAAAACATAGTTCTGACGAAGGTATAAAGACAAAATAGCTCTTAACTTGATAAAAATAAATTGCAGATCTTACTTTGCCATTAATTAGACGCTTCATAATTAAGTGCCATAGCGAAGACCAACCGATAGCAAAAATAATTGAACATTTATTTCCAATCATGCACATTATGTCAGTATACATAGGTACGTAAATATTTTTTTCAACTTTTATAAACTGTCTTATAAATTATAAATAAACAAAAAAAAATTCCTTCATAAACTTATCCGAACGTTCAATGTTCTTGAGCAAGTTTCCTACTCGGTGGCGCGGTCAAAAAGTCAAATCACAGAATAGAAACGTTTTTTAATGATGTATGGATGTGTAAACAAAAGCATGGATATCTGTCGTCCATTTTAGTTTGACTCAAAAAACGGATTATATAATGAGTAATAAGTTGCCTAGCCGCCTGAGTGGTTGAGTGGTCAACGTTGTTGGCTTCGGCTACGGAGGGCCCGGGTTCAAATCCCAGTACGGACAGTTTTATAAATTGATTTTTCAATCGATTTATGAATTTCTGTTCAAAGGCATGGATGTATGTGATGTCTTGAATTCCCCACTCTCACCTATCCTATCGTATGAACGGGGCGTATCGAGAGCGATTAGCTTACCATTAATCCTGTCCTATCCCTATCCTTCTATCCCTCCTCTCTATAGAAAAAGAGAGGTTGAGCAACTGAGTAACAAGCAGTTCTCGTAGAAACACTTCTGTTGAGATAAACTCCATTAGGAGTCCATATGCTCCACATTGGGAGCGGACATGGTTTAAAAAAAAAAAAAAAAGTTGTCTACTTTTTCTTTACTACATCCGCCCTTCTACCTTAAACCTGTAATATAATTTGCATATGAATACATGCGTTGTCCACGTGAATTGGCTTTACTGTGGATTGATCACCTCTGAAGCAATCACGCCCTTCCGTCGACAGCAATGGAAAAGGAATATGAATAGCCAAATCGATGAAGGAGATTCGAATATTGTTTACGTTAACTTGCACTTAGACCAGGGCTTCGCAAAGTGTGACCTGCGTGACCTTTTGATTTGTCCCGCGAATATTAACAATTTTAAGCGCTTCTTAGATTTAAAGAAACATCAAATAAATTTAACTACATTTCAAGATCTCTTTTTGTTTACCCCGGATGCTGTTCCCGTAAATATGCAGTTTGAATCAATAGTTTCGCAAAACAACCTGGAAGCAAATGCATCTTATCGTGTTTAGAATTTTATTGAATTATGCGTAGAACTTTCACTTGAGGTATGCCCAAATATAGTTAAACATACTCCATCAAATGACTTATTTGCTTGAAAGTATCTATATTTGTGAAAAACATTGCACCGTAGCGAGCAGCCTGTCCTATTGATGTCCTAAATTTATTTCCAATGTGTTTAACTCTTCCAAATTGATACAACTCATAAGTTAATCATTTTGTAATGTAAATTCCATTTGTGGTATCATCATTGTTTGTTCGTTTTCTATCCTCCCCTTCTTGCTTCCCGTTTTTATGTTTGTAATATACCATGTTAGAATAATAAAATTAAAATCATTCGTACATAAACAAGCTTTTATGAAAGTAAGATTGTCTGATGATGCTTCTGAAAGAGGCAAAACATGTGTCACAGTAAGTAGCACAATACGTCGAATAATCTAAGCTATTTTTAATATTATATTTAAATGAACTTCCACAAAGTTACCGCCGAATTCATCTAAAGTGCGAAGTATTTTTGCCTATGTTTTTTAACAGAAACTATTTACAAAAGAAATGGTGGCCTGTCAAAATTTTTTGACTTCAACACTGTCACATTGTCGAAAAAGTTTGTGAACCCCTGACTTATACTTATAACACCATTAATTTGAATCTAAAAAAATAAAAAAAAATAAAGATTTAGTTATTGGATTATTCTTAGTTGTCATTCAACTCGTTTTGTTTTCATTCAAAATTAAATAAAGCTCGTAGCATGACGTTTGGATTTTCAAAATATCCAAAACTAGAGGGCGTAAAAACAGATATTGGTAATAGTTAAAAAAAAAAATGACGCTGTGTACTACTGATGTTTGGTGTGTTGCATTAGTAAAGTGTTGGATATACCAACAGGGAATAAACATTTCACCAGCTCAATGTAGAGTCGTTTATTAAAATAAGATCTTGCTATTTACTGTTGACAAATAAACCATAAAAAATAATGTGTAATTTCAGTCACATATTTAGTTTTTCATCATATTGTTTCGTTTTGTGATTATATCGATCATCCAGTTAATTATTGGAACTAAATATTATATATAGTTATGCGTCAAATTTAACTGTCTTTTAGGTTGTCCAGTAATCTATGATAATTAAAAAAAGGCACTGTCGAAAAACTTAACTAAAGAATTAAACAAAATTGTTATTACACGAATATTACTTTATTTCCTATTACTTTTAGGGTGTTCACTGTCAATACTTGGTGGAAAGGCATTATATTAATAAAAACACAATAATCCTTTGTACTTCATTCCACTTTATTTAATATGGCAGGACCGGTTTTGCTCATTGCGAGCATTGTCAACTGATAAGAAATATAATTTAACAATGCTATTTATACAAAATTGAAAAGTTATACACAACAATTGGCATTGAAAAGAAATTGCCAATTACATTCAAGTGATTCTAAAATAACACAAAATTAAAATGTTCAACGCATCTAACATATAATTAAAAAGTCATCCCGGATTAATAAATTCAGAATGCGATTGAAAGTAATTACAAACATAATTAAAATTTGGGAAATTTTTGACAAAGTGATAAAATGCTACATTAATAAAGTGAATATGCTTAATGATAGTTTTATGTTTTCCCCGCTTCCAAGTAGTTGGTGTCACTAATCACTAATGGTCAATTGTATGTATTGTACGTTAGCTTTTTCGAGAGTTAGGTGTGAAAGTTCTCTAAAAATATAGATGATTGAAAGAATGCGACAGGGGATGAAAAAATGTGGAGTGACGAATCAAAATATATTTTCAGGGAAATTTCAAGAGCTTAGGCTTCACAGGCTTTAGATTATAGTCATTTTCAATATTGTCAGTTTCTTTCTCATTTGATTTTTATTTTTTTTATTTACAAATAACAATCATTTACAAATTATTACAATAAACCATTTAGAGAATTAATTAAGTTTAGACATTCTGGTTAATTCAATAAATAAGTTTGAATTTGATTTTTCACGACGGTAAATTTCTGATTTTTGACAATGAAAAAAAATGCATGGGTGCAACGGACTAACAGCAAGTAAAGTATAAACCTGAAGGCCAAAATATCCAGACCGCCATCCTTTGTAACTTTGTCATAATATTTTGATTCTTAAATTTTCTTTTTGTTATTTATGTCCGCGCCCAATGTAGAGGATATGGCCTTCTAGTTGAGGTATCTCAACAGAATTTATTATATAATAATTGTATGTAACACATTTTTATGTTATCCACAAAACAGAGCCTCCAAATTTTATTACGCCTGGGGCCTCTCATGTGATCCGCCTCAGACCATAATATAGGACTTTCAAGGTTTTAGCTGTCAATTCTTGGTGGAATGGCATGAACGAAACATGTTCTGGTATTTTTTTTGTTAATATATTCAACACAAACAAATTTTGCTTTTATTTTATAAATATTGAATAGGAAATATCCGTCACTCAAAAACTGTCTTTTTATTTATACAGCGCGTAAATACTAACCAATCTGCATGAATCTAACTACTTTCATCTCGCTACGTCCTTCCTTGCGAGTTATAAGTAGAGATACACACCAACATAGTCCGTGCAAATTCGGATAGAACGACTTGTTGTATTATAATCATAAGCTGACTATAACTCAAATTTTTGTTTCCTCCTATTAACCTTTATGCTTGAAAGGTGGAAAGCCGCTGGAATAAACCCAAATGTAGGTCAATACAGTTTGACAAATGTGTGCTTATCTCGTGTATGACAGAATGGACTTTTAGACTTTAGACAGTGTGGCAATAATTCACAAACGTGCGTACACACTACACAGCCACAACATACTAAAACGAACAACCGACGAAGTTGTGTATCGTTAAACGCAGCTAACTGGCAAAATTAGTTAAACGCAACTTTCTTTAGGCAAGTTTTTAACTTATAAGCAGTGCTTTTTTCCCATCCAACGTGGTGGAACGGCGTTCCGGCACCTTTTCTCTCGACCTTTTTAATGTTTCAAATCAATATTCGCAAAATCCTATTTTCCTTGGAAAACTATTGATTTTTTTTATGCCAAAAGACGCCTGAATTTTTAAAAATCATGATTTCGCGAAAAATTATTAACCTAAAAGATCAATTTTCGTTTGAAGGTATTTGTAATATTTATCCCTCTCACTCTTCCAATCTTAAAATTAACAAAGCAAAATGAGAGCGATTAGTTTACCACTAGTCCTGTACTAGTCTTTCTATCCTTACTATCTTTAAAAAAGGTAGGTTGAGCAACTGGCTAACAAGCAGTTCTCCTAAAAAAAACTCTTTTGAGATACCTCCATTTAATAGGGATATTCTTCATATTGAGAACGGATATGAATTAGAAAAAAACTTGATAAGAATTGAGTTCCGGCATCTATTTTTTTCAAAGAAAGGTACTGCGTATAAGTGACTAGCTTTGAATTAAATTTTTTCACGCGGAGAAAATCATTCATCTACGAAAATTCGTCAAGTGGACACAATAAAATTTGACCATAAGCGATAAATTTAGAATTCTCATGGCTGTTAGATTAAATTTTAAAAGGTACAGTCACTTTCTCGCATTACCCGAAAGCAGTTTATTGCTAAAAAAAATATTTATTTTTGACAGCGATTCTAAAAAGTCATCGATTATAAGAGCTTCTTCAATTTCAACAATAAGTTAAAGGAAGACGTATTAAAATCGATAAAATATGAAATACATAAAGTTTTTATAATCAACAAAGGCCAGAAATGAGTAGTTTCATAATTTTGTAAGCACAAGAATTCAAAAATGCAATCGTAGTAATTATGTACAGAATCTACGAAGTTTGCAAGCAAATAGAGATAAAATCTGATTTGATCGTCAAAAGATTGATTTGGATTAATGAATGACTTTGTATAAAACCTAATTGCTATTTTTCGGGACCACTTTAAAGCTCGACAAAACTTTCTCAAGTTTTGCTTTTCCCATCGAAAGCGAGAGCTGCGGGTTACGTGATTAATGATTCTCTATGGAAAGTTGCAAAAATACTTTCGTCCAGCAATACACACCACACCAGCGATCTCCAATTTATGGCTCGAGCACCACTGCTAAATAAGTATACTAAAAGTAGCAAGCTTTTCAATATCACACCACCGACAGAGATAACTAATGACGATGTCGCAATCCTGAGTGAACAGCACATAATTGTATGGCAAATTTAATCCAGAATAAATACGATAAGAAAAAAAAAATAAGCACTGAATTTGAGTAAGTTTAAACATTTATTTCTGTCACAATTTTTTTGTCAATACGTATTTTACTAAAGTTGTTTTAAGGCTTCAATTTGGTTATTTTGACAATAGCCGGAATTACCCGCAGGTGCTTTCACTTACGTTTCAGTAGAATACATGCTTTAAAACGAAAGAAAAATTATATAAACGAACCATATCACGAGTTTATTTTTGTTTTAAAGCAAATTTGTAGTTTTCATTCTGCAAAACGAGGCACATGTCATTTACACATTTTTTTGGTTTTAAGGCATACGCAACAATCTAATGGCATGTAGAAGTACATGTATGTTAAGCCAGTTATTGTATTTGTGTCTTCCTAGACCAGGGGTCTTCAAATTAAGGCTCTCAAGCACCTTGATATACAAGGAATTCAAAATTACAGTATATTGGTACATAGTGGTGGATTATCCTATAAGCGAATGAGAAGCACCACCAAATCTTTGGAGTCTCAAAAATAACTTTTATTATATAATCCTTATACTTTTTGTTCAAGTTTTAATTTATTTTACATGAAATTTTCTGCCGTTTTTATTTTATCCGAAAAACAGGGTCTCCAAATGTTAATACGCTGAGGCTTCTCGTGTGCTTAATACGCCACTGTGATGAGTTAGTTAAATCTTGGCTTAAATATTTTTTTTGCAGATTCCTGTTCTAGACTATAGAACTTTAAGATAGATAGATAAAATTGTTATATTTTACAACACATGCAATTAAAAAGATCATTAACCATTTTCTCTTCTGAATGTAAAAATAACTATGTACAAGAGCTACGGCATTTATTATAATATGAAGCACGTATGTTGAGAATGCGTGAATTATAACGTACCTATTTTATGTATATAATATATATAAATGATAGTGTGAGGCAGTGCGGTCCAGAAACAATAGACAGGAGTCATTATTCACTGTCACCACGCAATCTGCTCTTCCACTTCGGTTTACACGTCCGGTCTCCTTTGCGGGAATCGATTGCCACAGGCCAAACTACACAAATAATTATTACGGCAGATATAACAATATAAATGCTTATTATTTTTGGAGAGCTCCGCTGATTTTTATTACTATTTTTGTGTCGCTGAAAATAAAAAAAGAACAAAGCTCTCTACAATTAATGTGGTTTTGAGAATTGAACCCCAGAGAGATGAAGTGAGCCAATTGGTATTTTAGGACAACAGGAGTTGGATGCGTTATAATATTCAAATGTCGTAAAAGTGAAGTGACCTAAGTAAATACACACTGCAATAGTGTTATCTCCGTAAAATAAAAATATGCAATCCACCAAAACATCAAACAAAGACGTGATTGTACCTAAAAGTTCATTGTTTTACCATTTTAATCGTTGGCTTACTTTATCTCTTTAGGGCCCATTTAATTGACAATGGTCCAACTAGCAAGTATGCACGGCTGTAAAGCAATCCAACGGTAGATATTCCTTTATCGTATTTATAATAAATTTGATAATGGTAGAATCGAGCCACCCAGTGAGGGGAAAAAAAATAAGATTCGACGTGTGGTGGATTACCCCCTGTCTACGATAACCCCAAGGCGTACGATTGAGTTCTCCAAACATAGGACCTCGAAATAAAATAATTTCTATAAAACCCATACAAAATTTTAAATTCAGTTCTAGTAATTCGAAAATTAATGTCTCCGAACATGATTTTAGAGGCAGCTAAATCAAACGAGAAAAGTTTTTTTTTTTAATACAATGTTAGTAATTATTTGAAGCAAATTTTAAAAAAGGTGTTGCTTGCATATCTTTATGTTATCTACATCACGGTTTTTCAACTGGGGGCCAGGTGGCCTCTCTGGGAGCTACAAAGTGGCGTAGCAAGGGGTGGTGGCAGGGACGTACTGCCCCTTTTTTGAGGGCGGAATTTTCAAAAATAAATACAATATTTTTCTAGAAATTATATTTACACATAAAAAAATTGAGGCACCTGTAGTAAAAACTCCTAGATTATAGATAAAAAAGGGGTAAAAATAATTTCACTTGTGGATTGCATGGTTTTCACTGGTACAAATGTACTTGATTTTTGGTTTTGTTGAAACTACATTTAACAAAATACATATTTAATATATTTTAAATTTGTTATCACAACCATCCGAGGATACAATATTTTAATTTAATTAAAAAATAAAATATTGTAGCCAAACAGAGTTTTATGGGGAGCTACACTATAAATGGAAATTATCTAACCGAAAGTTCATTTAATTCTAAGCCGATTAAAAATAGTAGAAGTGGCTTAAAAACAAAATTAGAAGAAATATTGGGGGCGGCAGAACCCCTTCACATAGCATGTTCTAAGGGGGCCACAGAGAAAAAATAATTTTAGGGGTGCCACAGCAGTTTCTAAACTAAACTATGATCTACATCTTTTTTTTTTCTTGACAAGGGTCAGGCTTAAATGTTTTCAGTTTATGCTGAGCCACACCTCGATAGAACAATGTGCACTTTAAATTGCAACGGTTTCGGTCTTTGACCAGAACTACCAAAATAGGCTAGGTAACGCTATTTTATGCTAAATCAGCGGAGTAGCACGGGGGTGCGGCAGGGGTAGACCGCCTAGGGTGGCACATTTTTGGGGGTGGCATTTTCAAAAATAAATACAATATTTTTCGAGAAATAATAGTTATACATAAAAAAAATTAAGACACCTATAGTAAAAACTTCTAGTTCATAGATAAAAAATAGTAGAAGTGATTAGAGGAAATATTGGGGGTGGCAGCACCTCTTCCTACACTACTGCCCTGAATTCACTGGTTAGTGAAGAAGGGATGTTTCAGATACTTGATATAGCCAACGCAGAACGTTTGCTTTCTTCATTGACCATTACTGGTTTTTTACTCATTTTATGAATAAATACAAATATTATTTTTTTGAGAATTTTACACGGGCTGACGTTTTGTGGTAATCTGACGTAGCACACCTACCATTGAAATCAGAAGATAGATTTTTTACATACTTTTCAAAAGAGGAGGGCCGCCAAACCCCCAGGCGCAGCCTTACCAATTGCTTAATTCATCACTGACGCGAGCTAAAAGCAGAGCTGTGGAGTTGGAGTCGTAGTTGTGAAAAATGAGCAGCTCGAAAAATAATTGAAAAATATGTATAATGATCTGTATTCAAACAAAGTAGTCCAAAGTGTTGACATTGCATGCTTGGCTAACTAAACATAACCTGATGGAATACATACATTAAAGTTAAAATGAAATTATTGAAAAATTTATTGAAAAAGACCTACTGCACCCTGTTAAATGTAAAATAAATAGCTTTATCGCTTATAGCAAAATTAAAAATAAGCTTAACTTGATAGATCACATCCAGTGCCAAGTGGAGTGACAAATAGTCCAGTATCATTGTTCCCTTATTTATCGTTTGAATATAATGGTCCTGATGCAAATTTTACCTTGATTGTTTGTTTTGTTGAAACATTTTCATTCTACTTAGAGACATTTGCGACTCCGTCCAAGTTCTGATTTGCTCAATCCAAAGACTAATAGCGATTGGTGACCTAAAATTTTGGGTGGGCTAAAAGATTGCAATAAAAAAAAAGCTACTTTAATTTCTACTGATCTATCATCAATTTTCTGTGAATTATAAGACTAGTTTTATATAATTTTGGATACCCTGGAAGCTATCCTTCAATTTATATGCTTTTCATTCACGAGGCCTCTTAAAAAACCTATCTAACGCATAAAGAAGGGGTTTAAATGTATTAATATTTAATTACTGTTGAATCTATACGACAGTTGTAAAAAATAATATTTCCGATTGATTAGCCACCGCTGTGTCTTGGTTATTATTGTTTAGGTGGTTAATAAAACATTGTAAAAGTGGTTATTTTTATTAGTCAATTTAGATTAACAATCATTGAATATCATCCCTAATAGACATAGCAATTCTTAAATCAGTTGAAGCGATAAAGTCATAGAGTAACAAGTATCATTATGTTTAAGATATAGACCTCTTTTGTTGTTATGATCAACGTTCTCTCTAAGCTAAGACCGTGCAGCAGTTGAGAAGTCCCCGCGCACTCATTTCGGGTTGGCGCGCACTACAAGACAGTTGCTCAATTGATATTTGATCGGTCCGCGAAGCCTTTGAAATTTCCGCGCATCTAAGCCTTCGGCTTAGAGGGAACGTTAGTTATGATTCAATTAATTTTAATAAATCACTTGCACCTCTATGCTTGTTACCTCTTTAAGAACCTTAATAAATAATTCATTCCTCTTAACACCACTAAAACAATACATTTATTTAAAAGCTGTAAATGTTTCAAAAGTTTTATAATTTCTCATATATTTATTATAAAAACCAACAACTTTCAGTTTAAGCTTTAGGAAAAGCTATGTTATTGTATATGAATTTCTTGAATGTTTAAAGAAATGCTGGTACAAACACATGCTGTTAACATCTTAAATATATTCATCTCATTCCGGAGCTTAGAATAAAAGGGGCCTTGCAAAAAATTATTATCAAAAGTCTAGTTTTAGGAATTCCCCTAATCACACATATTATTGACAGAAAGGTCTGTCACTTTTTCGTACTTATTTAACCTTTTTTTATAAAGGTAAGGACCAGATTCACTTATCACGAGCATCATCAACTGATCAGTTTTAATGCACATTATATGAGCGAAACTAGTGCCAATATTAAAGAAAAATTTTGGAAGTAATGCAACATGGTTTTATTTTTAAATATAATGCTTTTACACCAAGAATTGAAAGTTAAAATCTCAAGTAAGAAACACAATGGCATATAATTTTCATCACCTTTTTATTATCTCATATAGTATATCGCCTGTAGTCAGGTAAAAGGAAGTAACCCTCAGTTTTTTTTTTAAATAGCTTTTTATCAATTATCACAATGTGTAAAACCTTAATACACGTTCTATCAAAAGGACCAATATAAAGGGTTTTCTTAAACTAATTAAATATATATTACATTGAGTTAATAAAATGCTAGTTTATAAGTCGTTGTACACTTCAAGGCTGAAAAATCGTTAAAAAAGATTTTTCGTCCCTATGACATTTGTTCTGTGCGAGTTGATTTCTTTTACCTGATCACAGTCAATATTGTTACATGCAATTATCAACAGTAATGTTACTTCAGTGACAAATTTTAATGGAATGACGCACTCTTTATTTTAAGTTTCTCTATCTGGCTTTATCTCATAACTAAAATCTTTTAATTAGTCTCGTGTGATCCTAAGCTCCTGATAAATGCAATCTTAGTGACGGTTAACATCATTGACAGCTTGATGATGTATTTGCTCTCATAATCCTGCTTACTGCAGACAAAACACAAGTTTATTTTACATAACTGTTATTCGTGCAAGCATGCAACATGGCTTTTGTTATAATAGTACTCTCATCGCCAGAATACCTTTTATTAATTTGCATAAAGGCGATTTTCAACACAATAAGCTGTGAAAGATATTTGGCATGTTTTGAGAATTTAGCAAATGGGAATATTTTTGGTCATGTTTACAAATAAATCAAACATTTTTTTCTGAAAATGAATTGTGAGAAAAGAGAAATTATTTTACCTTAAAATTTGTATAATGAAAGAAATAGGATAGTAAAATACGAGAAGGATCTATTTCTTAAGGATCAGGAAAGTCAAACTTTCAATTATATTGATAAATGTCAATATTATAATTACTTTGTGTAAGCGATCTGCAAGGATAAGGGTCAGTCTGCATGCATCTTCGGAATCCATTTTAGGCAGTCGGTATTCGTTGAGTAATTGAAAACAATTTTCATACCACTTATGTCATATGAAAACATTTGATATATTCACATAAAGATCCATTGTTTTCTGAACAATAATTACCACTCTTTAGTTGAACATTGATTACCACTTTACATGAGTTTGTTCTTCTACGGCAGGGATTTCCAGAATAATTGTGGTTGCGGCCGCAATCCAGGTTAAAAATAGTAGTAAAGTACGAAAGTCTATTAGAAAAAATATCCAAATCGTTGTATAGCATATTATTTTCATTATTTAATTAATAAATTCGTGTGTATCGGTACATTATAAAATTATGGGCCTGTGAGGATATTTTTATTCATTAATAAATGCTTAGTTATGGATTCACACAAAACCATTCCATGCTTTATCAGCTTAGAGTAATCTAAGCTGTTAATCTTTTGATTTGAAAAATATTTTCAGTGTTGTCAGTCTATAAGTTTACTATTGACTCATTATTGATCGTAGAATTCTTTCAACCATTTTTAGTACACCACAAAATGCATCTTTCTATACTATCGGAAACATTTACAAAAATTGCTGAATCACATATATAAATAGCAATTACATTGACATTTTATTTGAACCCTTTAAATGCCTACAATGTTTTCCAATCTAATAACATTTCCTTCCCTACCAAAAATATGTCTAAAAATATGTGCAATATATTTTATACCTTCAACAAACAGTGCAGTTTTCTATCCTTCCTTCTAAACACATATTAGTTACTTACTAACAATGATTACACATCTAACACAAATGTCGTTAGTACTTTTTGGTAAACTTTGAAACAGTTTGATTCTCGACCCTTGGCACAAATGTCCCATAATATTCAATGTAAAATTTGCTTATACGAGAAGCTCATTTTGAATATTTTGCTTAAGAATTTTAGACCAGTCACATTTCATTGACAATAATTAGAATAGTTTAATAAAAAAAACTTTTGCTGCATGTAATAGACATGAAGCATTTGCGAATGAATGAATCCAACTAATCTTTGAATTAAATAAAAAGAATAGAATATTAAAATCATCATGAATAATTATTTTCTTCACTCTAAACTGCTTTTCGAATGCAGGCAGAGAAAAAATTCAAAATGAAATGAATGATAATTCCATGTGAATAAAAACTGTTTTATGTGTATATTCATTTGGTCTCTACATTTCGATACAATATTGGAAAAAACTATATCAAATACAGAGGCGATTTTTGTTTTTTTGGACCTTTTAACATTGTTCTTTTTGCCAGGATTATAAAAACATCATAAATCCGGCAAAACGATGAATATGAGAATGATAGATAGATGAGGGTTCCAATAGGCATTTAACAAATGTTTTTTTCACTTATGCAAATTACCTCATTTAGTACGACAATAATATGCATATATAAGTCACATATATATATATATTTTCTAATGCAGCGATACAACTTGAATAAACAATTCGGTATGGACGCATCATAGAGGATAATCGACTGAAAGTGTTCGAATTAAAATACTAAGTGAATCATTTTGTTTATCCAGTGCAGAATATTCATTCACACATTAACATGTTCACTAATCATTAAAATATGCCAACACTGATGCCGCACAAAGAAATTCACATATCTTGTAACTGTAATTCACGTATCACACTGTAAACGCCAATCAAATATTATTTTATCCGTTAACCTTCTAAAAAAACCGAAACAAGTGTCACGATTTGTTACACAACCTCTGGAATAACAAAGTTATCAGACGTAATTTTATATTAACTTCAATGTTGATTTCTGAAATGTGACCGTTTAGTTTTAAGGTTCGGATATATTAAAGCATTAGTTCACAGAAAGCTCGGTGATATTATGTCAAACTTAAGGATAACGTACAACAAAAGTTATCCTTAGACATCATCCTGACCCAACACAATTCATAAAAACCAACATCTACAAGGGTCATGCTCGCATAGTGTTGATGTAAAAATAACAATATATAATACAATTATAAAACCCTGATGACCTTAGATGGGTTTGTCCTTCAAAGAAACTGATAATTAAATGTAAAAATAAAGACAAATAAAAAAAAAATGTTTTTATTTAGAATGGAAACAATATGAAAATATGTAATATCTTCACAGCAGTTTAACAAAATTTAAATGCATAAATATTATAAAGGCAATTTAACATATAAGTAGAAATTTTATTTGAAAAGATAAAAACAGAAATATTATATTATAATTGATTTTGTAATATACAATATTTGGGTTTGATAAATAATTCAGTGGACATCTGTGTTTTAAAAACAACATTGAATCATTAACACTTTAATGGGTCACCGAAAACATCCATTTTCGTGGATTGTATACCATGTAGCATGATTGTATCAAGTAGACCACGGAATATTTAGAGTTTCAAAATTAAAATTGAACTTAAAAGTGACATCTGTTGAGAAGTGTTCATACTAACTTAACAGATATCGAAGACTAGGCTAATCGGCTGCACATTTTTAGACTGAAATTTCATTCGACAATCTAGTTCTCCGTGTCACTTTGGCGATTTAAACACATTTAAAAATGGTGGAGTATTTTTTAGTGTGTAAAAACATTAGTTGTTTTAATAAAAACTGAATTGATTTGCAGTCAAAGGTAAACCAAAATAAAATAAAAACATCCAAACCTAGCTTTGAGGTGTAAACATTATTTAATGTTGCCATTATTAAGTGTTAAAATCGATTTTGTAACATGTGCCAGTTCTCTGCTATCACAATAAGTATTTATTTTATGCTTTGGTTGATGTTATCATTATTTATAAAGAAGCAATATGTCACACAACTCTGAAACACGAGTGTTCCAACAAAAAATGATTGTTTCAGCAAAACCCAAATACTCTATACCTAATCACAATTAATTTTAAATCTAAACATTAATAAAATTTTAATAAAGCATTACAGGTCGTAAATGCGCTCGTATAAATTTAACAACTTGTATAATATCAACAGAATAAATATGGATTGGAATATAAGAGTGATAGTTATATCGGCTCGAATTAAAAAAATATATTAAATATATTATTATCACTTTATAAATTACATTCATTCAGAGGAATATATAAGATCACACAGGCAACACGGTCAGTGCAATTTACGTCGCTTCAATACGATGCTTTGACGCTAGTACAAAGCAACTATTATCAATGATAATTTTAAAGAAATAATATCACTGAATAATGAACGGTGATATCAACTCACCCAACACTCGCAGACAGTTTTACATTCTAATGGGACAGTTTGGAGAGAAGTGAAGACTTATTATCATGTACAAGACCTCTATAAACAGCTACTACTATTTATTAGGTTGGTAGTAGTTACAGATGCAAAAAACCGAAAAAACAGTCAAATAAGCTTGGAAGATTGAAAAAAAACGCAGAATATTAGGAATACTTTGTTAAAATGAATTTGTCAGTTTTTTCAGCATACTGAATGTCCATGGGTGCACACATAAACATGTGCATTTCGCCGAGTGTCATAAAAACATGACAGTTTTCAAATATTTTGTTTCGAATTCAAGTATACCTAGATGTCACTTGTCAAATTCATAGGCTAGCTTAAATTCATAGAAATTGCTTAACCTCTCTTTTCATAAATGATACAAAGATGGGGTCCAAAAAAGGACTAATAGTTACACGACATGGTATTTGAGAAGACATCAGACTTTGTAAAAAAAAATGCAGAAATATCTCTTCAACTCTCTTGAAATGCTCCCCATATAAAATACCTAGGCCTAATCAATATTAAAATCAATTGTAGGAAGCGCATACAAAAATACATATTACATTATTCAGTGTTACATTTCTTACTTAATTCAAGCTATAGAATCAATTGTTTCTGATCAAAATTAGCAATATGAAACGGTAAATAATATTTAATACATGTTAATATTATAAGTAAGGAATTGTTTTCAAATAAAATAATTTTGATAACAAAGTCTCTATAGCTCCATGTTTGATTATTTGTATGTTGAAGACAGTGATGATATCATTTACGCTGTAATTAGGTCTTTTTTCTTGGATGGCAAACAGTATCACGAGTAGAGTGCGGGTAGTTTTCATCGTCCATTAAGTTCAATGCGGCAATTTGCAACAACATCTGAAATCAACAAAACTCTTATTAAATACTGAGCTTATTATGGGTCCTCTCAGGTTATTTGAGTCATTGATGTGTTTCCGAATGCTCATACATCGAAAAAAATTACAAAACAGTAAAATAGGATAATTTTGAATACCATAGTAGTATATCTTACCCTGTTTATTGCCTACAGCGTTATTCTTCACACCAATCAACCTAAGGCCACATTTTGTTGAAGACATCCATGAAGGAATCGTAAATCATGAACGTGATGGCGACATCCAGACACACCCTACTGAGACGGGGCACTGTTCCTTTGTAGAAAGCGAGAGGACCTTCCAGTGTCCAGATTTTGACGAAGCAGTCCCAAGTGCCTTTGTACTTGGCGGCGTCCAACCCCTGCATGCGAGTCTTCACTACGTCTATCGGAGTGTTACCGAATACGGAAGCGGCACCTGATAAACAGAAGAATGATACATTACATCACCGTATATCAGTGCTCTTCAACCTATAGTCCACGGACCGGCACCAGTCCGCAAGAGTTTATTGCCGGTCAGCAATAACTTTTTTGTTTTGAAAATTTTTCGCCTTAAATATCTCTTTTGTACTAAAAATGAGAAAATTTGATAACAAAAAACAGCAACAGTACACTATTCTTGCCAAAGAGATGCAATTAAATGGGGCAGTGTCTAATAAAGCTGAAAGTTCATATTATAAAAAAGTAGTTGTTTTACAGACACAAGACACAAACATTAAACTAAATTTGATTGAACTTTAACCTTTAGAGGAGTGAATAGATTTATACAGACTAATTTTTTTTTAATTTAATTTACTGCCTTTTCTTAACATGACAATTTTGTGACTTTTTCCCAATGAATATATGTAATTCAAACATAGAGCATATATCACATTTGACCACAATTGTGTCCATCATATCAAGGACTTACAGTACTTTCTATACCATCCATCAATAGAATTTAACAAGCTATGAAAATGGTTAATTTTTATGAATTCATTTAAACATAAGAAGACTTTTGTGTTTTTATCAATCTTGAAGATTTGTTGTTACTATGTAGATTGACATTTTACAAGCATGGATCATACATAGTATAAATAAAATAAGGTAGATTAAAAACATTTCCATACCTGCAAAGGCACCAAATGCACCAACAATATACTTGGGAACCGGCTTCTTGGGGTCACCTCCTCTGTACACGTCCTTGAGGGACTCCATGACGAAGAATCTGATAGCCTGGTTGGATCCCTGTTTCATGATAGTGGCGGTTACTCCTTTATAGACACCTCCCAGTCCTAAAAGAAAATATTATTCCAACCATTTAGCTTCGATTACAGTCCTCATGGATTCAAATACCAATATGAAACTGTTCATAGATTGATTTTTCAGCCAAATTATGATGTCCAAAATGTCCTCCATCCATCCAATGCTAAAAATATGGCGAAGCAAAAATGATTAGCCAAACACTAATTGAGAAAACACAAAAGGAGAGGTTGAGTAACTGACAAACAAGCAGGCCTGTGGACACGGAGTTGAGAGTCGTGTGTTTTTCCGGAGGCGGAGTCGGAAAAATGAGAGAAAATTAATTTAAAGAAATTGAAAAATTATTAGTCTATTTACCATATTGATTAGTGAAATATACTTAAATTATTCTTGTAGCTGGAATGATCTGATAGTTTACATATATGGACCCACTAGCCCATTTTTGCCCGAATTTGCCTGTAAGTGATGCAAATAAAAAAAACACTGCTCAAACAGGTTCAAACCTGAAAAAATAATACACTAAGCGATCTCCACGCTTGCTAGCTATAGACTGATTGAACTGATGCAATCTCAATTTTTATTGCGTCATGCATAATGTAGTTAAAGTAAAAATACTAAATGTTCCCATATTGGAACACTGGGAAAAAATGGGTTAAAGGTGAAGTGGGCCAAGTGGGATTTTAGAAAAAAAGTTAGATGCGTTGTAATATTCCATACGTCTTAAAGTATCGTAAAAGTGAAATAACCTCAGTAAATACGTAATGGGCTAGGTGGGCTCAGCCCGACCTGAAATTTTCAGCCAAAAAGTGTAAAAAAGTATTCTTTAGCAGTATTGAAACAAACATCAATTCGGACATACAATGTAAAACAAATCTATCACGAATTCATACAATATCTTAGGTCTGATTCTCTTCTATCAATATAAGAGCATCTCTCTGATTATCGAATTCTCTTGTGCATGCATATTAAGAATAAGAGATAAGGCTGGGCTAGTTTGAAATTAGTCCCGAGTAAAACAAAAGCAAACAATTTCAAAAGGGCCACATGCGGCCCGGAGACCTTAGCCATTTGCGAAGTGGAAACTTTCACAAATTCGTAGATTGTATACAATGCTAAACTTTTTTTTAGCCCACCCAAAATTATAGGTCACCAGCCGCCACTGGTAAATACACATAGCAAAAGTGTTATCTCCGTAAAATAAAAATACACAATCCACCAAAACACCAAATAAAGATGTGATTGTTCTTAAAAGTCAAAGAAAAAAGTCATTTTACTAGTCGGTTTACTTCCCCTCTAGGGGGCCCTATGTTATATGTTAGTTAAATGCAAATATTTGAAAAAATCAATTCAGAGTCAGTTTTTTTATTTATAGCTGGAGTCGTCTTTTTTTTTACACCACTACACAGCCTTGTTAATAAGCAGTTTTCGAAAAAAATTACTCAATGAGGAGCCTGTGTGCCTCTATTGGAAGTGTACATGTTTAAAAAACTGATTTCGTATAAGAATGTGTAAAAACTCTATGATTGAAAATAGCTATACACTCTTATTTGTAATAAATGACAGATAATTTGCGTCACTTATAATTACAATGTTTTCAAAGTAACCGCCTAACCTCATTAAAACAAACAATAATAATGATTAGATTGATAAGCGAAATGTACAACATATAATTCCCTTTGAATACTGTTTGCCTAATCATTAATGACCATACTTTACCACTTCAGTGTTGTAATGTAGTGAATTAACCTTACTAGAGGTCAATGCAATAGCAGATAGTTTCCAGGGAAACAAATAAATCACGTTATATAATGGCTTCATTCCAAATACTTCATTAGATTATTGCGGCAGTTATAATAGACCCGATAATATTCGTGCATACAACATTCCATGATTAAATGCAAGTTTTATTTTACTGTCAATAGGTTTGGTGCTAATTTTATTTATTTATTCTACATGAACATCGCAAAAGATTGACAAATTATAAATTGAAAACTTTCACAACGAAGAAAAAACAGTAGAATTTTAAATTGCCAAGGAAGTCAACTAACTAAGCTCCGACAAACTCTACTTTGATACATAAAAAATAGCATTCGTCGGAACTCGTCCACGTCCACGTGGAATAAGTCGACATCCGAAGCAATATTGGTTAAAATTATTATAGCTCTCCCCAGTGTCATCCCCATTGGTAGGCTGGTTCTACACCTTGGGAGAACACACAATTCATGTCCACGATTTCTCAAAAACTAATCAGGAACATTTAGTTTCACATTCTCAAGAATGGTGGAATTCTCATTTTGGCCTCGTATAAGCCGAAATAAATATATGGCATATAAAATTAAATTTCATATCTTTCTTACTCCACTTGTTATGTAACGAATTGTGACACGTGTTTCGCCTCTTTCAGAAGAACCTTCAGACAAACTTTTGTGATGTTTTTAACTAACAATATAAAATTTGATTTTATTTCTTATTTTATAAATTCCAAAATGGAGCTTGGAGTTTTTTTATTTTTTTCTAGACGCAGGGTGCGGGGCATTATTCATTATTAAACTACTTCAATGAAGATGGTTAAGTCCTTAAGGTAATAAATTCAAATAGTTCTGATGATCTCTCTTAAAAAAGTAAGAATTGATTGATAGCAATTGTTATCAGTAAATCGCTCCACGCTTTTTTTACGTGGATAGGGCAAGAAATAATTGCAATTGTTAAGGAAGACAATACAATAATAGCCTCAAAAAAATTCAAATATCCAGTCAGTTACTATGGACAAACAGCACAAAATGTTACTGCTTGACCTCCACAATTAACAATGTAATCTTTATATTATTTATATTCGTTACATCTCACCTTCTTGCTTAACGATAGTGGACACACCGTGGAAGAATCCCTTGTATTTCGGATTCCCCGAGAGCTGATCGTTGATGAACTTCACCTTGACAGTCTCCATGGGAGTGACAGCGAGTATCGCTTCACTGACGCCGGCTCCCAAGCCGCAGAGGAGACGGCCGCCTGCAGAGAGATTTCCTCGTTCGTCAACCATACGCTTTTTGAACGCTTCAAATGCTCCGAATCTGGAATGGGAATACTGCATTACTTTCCTTCTTCATCTTTTTTTACTTTTTTTCTCTAAATATCATTTAGATAACTATTAGGAAATAACAGTAAAACTCGATTACGACAGACGACAAATTGAACCATTAGCTATGTGGAGACTTTGAAAAATTAAAATAACAAACCTAACGGCTGATTTAGGAATTGATCCATAGAGTAAAACGCTAAGTCCTCGGTACAATCCAAGAACTCCATGACTCTTCACGGTTTTCTGAACACAATCTGCAATTCCTTTGTACTGTCTTTGTCCACTGCCTGAAAGTGAAAAATATATTATAAAATAGCTATACAAGGACCTACTAATATTTCTTAATAAACCTCACACACAAACAACAAATCTGGTTTCTATAACACAACACAAAGAGAAATTAATGATTACTTCACACTTATAGACACACATCGACTTAACTGTACGGTTTTCATAGTAGTACTGACCCGACGTAATGTACTAGTGTAGTTTTCGTGAATTTTCAACAGTGCTGCATTTATTTTGTGTCTGTACTGTATTGTGTACGATGTATGGGTTTAGCAGTTAACGTTATAGTAAAATAATAATTTATTGTCGAGCTGTTTGATTGAAGAAAATAAAATGTGCACCCCCCTTCACTGGGAATTGAGACAGGGTTAATTTATAAAATTTCAGCTTATGCAGACTTTCTACTACAAATCGTTCGTAAATCATAAAATATCTGTCTTGTTGGTTTGATAAAAATTATTTTGAAAAAGTGTTTTCGTATCTAAGAATAATATACATAAATAAAATTTGAGGGAAAAAATTAGTTGACTTTTATTCGATAAGATTCAGCTAAATTTTGATAAAGAGTTTTTTTTTGCTATCGGTTTATTTATAATGTTCAAAAGCATGCTTGTTGCATGCTTGCCAAGGTTGCTGATTTGAATTGAAGAATAAAAAAATGACTGGCCAAAGTGCAATATATATTTCTGGAACTCTTTTTGCATTTTATATATAATATGTAACAGAGAATCAAAATATGAAATGTAACTGAAAAAAGACATCCAGAATTTATACTCAAATGCAAGTTGAGAAGAGAAAAAATGAAGGTTGGTCAAGTTCACAATTTAGACATCTGAAAAAAGCATTGTTTATAGAATCTTGCGAGTTACATAACCTTATTCTTTGGAGAAGTTAAAGAAAGGATGTCATTATTTATCTAATGGCTTTCTCAGTATCCCGTTAGACATCCATAGATTTGAACACAAATATGTTAATCATGTTATGAATGTTTCCATGCAGGGATTTGAGCCTGTAATCCCGCAACCAAATGGATGAAGCTCGCGGACATGAACGAATTGAAGAATTTTTGATTGGAAGATTATAATTCTTTTTTAAAAATCTTTATAATTCTTTACACCTCAGGGATGGACCAGATTTATTATTATTATGATTTTTACATTGTGGAAATAATAATCAAATATAACGTATTCAATAGTAGTATTTATATTAATTTATTAAATTATTTTATTATGTATATTATTATTAACTCATTCGCATCGGGGCATTTTTGCGAAATTTTGCAAAAAATTAGGTACTTTTGAAAAAATAGTATAACTTTAAAACTATTTGACATTCAAAAAAAAAATTTGGACACCAGTTGTGCAACACTTTGTTGTATAATACTTTATATATTTTAGCCTGCTTTTATTAGCGATACTCATCTTTTGTATTTTTTAATATAGAAAATCGGGTATTTGACATAGAATTATATATTTCATCGAAAACGTAATAAATAACAAGTCAAATAAACATTTACTTCTGTTTATTTTATTTCAAAACAAAATTAGAAAACATAAAAGCCTATTTTTAGCCTACAATTGCTTATATTTTGGTGGCCTATTTTTTAAAGTTTTATTTTAACTGTCTGCTGATTTTTCATCGCCGAAATCACCGAATAAAAAAAATATTTGTGCATATATTTTAATATTTTATTTTTTAAATGATGCATCAATCATTTGTTACGCCATCTGCATAGAGAATCTAAAACATTTGTCGCATTGGATGTATATATTTCAACGCGCAAGTCAGACCGGCGAAAAGACTCGTATACGAGTCATCCGTAACCTATGTGTTAACAACTAGCGGTTTTAATTCAAGCTTACAACATTACAATTCACATTCACTTTGACTAGTCATTGTATGATTTAACTAGTAAGTGTATAGACCATGGCTGGGAAACCTTTTCTTCTCTAAAGGCCGCATTCATTTTTCTGATTCGACATAAGGCCGCAGTACACATTGACAAGGGAATCTTTGTCCGGAAACAGGAATTTACGGTCAGAATATGTCAAGAATTTACGAATTTACATAATAACAGAATTGGCCAGAAGGCCGCACCAGAGTAGCCAAAAAGCCGCAGGTTCCCCACGCCTGGTATAGACTCACTGACAGGCGTTAGACTGAGTAGAAACGACATTACGGTTTCGGTGTTAGTATACTGACAAGCATCAAAGTAGAGATGACATTATGTTTAGGTAGGTATGATGAATAGAATAAGATGGAATGAAAACAAGACGTTAAAATTTTTGAGGTTAAGTGAAATGTCAGACGACAGTTATATACAACATTGACTGTTGGACTGATCGGCCATGCTAACTTGGTTGGCGAGTAGACTTGTAGATGCTTTTCGATTATCTTGAGGGATTGATTTTCTGCACACTTAAGTGACCGCTACCAAGCGCTGGGCAGTTGCTCCTAAGACACTCGCAGTCAAGGAAAAAAAACTGTAGATACGCCAAACGTTTGTTACGCCACTGGGTACTGATGTATAAAATTAATGGATGGAAAGCAGTGGTGAGTGGAGGAGGGCAAGTTAAAGTATGCATTTCCTTTCTCGTTTATACTGTAACTGGTTAAAATGGGCAATGTATATATTATATGCATCCAAAATGCGTTTCACGCGTAAAAAATTAATTTGGCACTAAAAATAAATTCAAATAAACTTGAACTACCCAATGTTAACAAAAATAGCCAGACATTTTCAAATATATCATTTGCTTTATATTTTTAGCGATATTCATCTAACTTTGTCTCTGGATTAAAATTTTATAAAAATGAATATTTTTATTCTTGGCAACGGCAGCTTTGGCAGTATATATTTAAATTTTGATATCTGTGACGTCTTTTTAGACAGCTTCATAAATCAACTCACAATCAATTTTTTTGAATCTTACAAATGCTTTTTTGGCCCTCCATGTAATATATTTGCAGATGACTTTTTAAAAATAAACAAAGTGGTACGATTATATAAATATTATAGTGTGAGCGTACCTTTGTACAAAATTGTTTGAGAGATCACTTGCTCGTTTGCGCCAGCCAGAAACATAAATCAACAATTTGTGCTTTTAACCCTATGACACACGGTCATAAGTAAATTCAAAATACTCAAGATGATTTTTCAATCAATCTTTTTAATATTATATACAGCTCATACATGGGATGGTGAACATAGGGCAACCATATCAATGTTAGAAAGTTCGAAAATTTTGCTGACAAGTGAGCGACTTACAAATTTTTTTGTTTTTTAAAATAACATCTTATTTAAAGAAGGATTTTCTACAATTATTAAATAAATGAACAACTAGCTTTTTTTAAGGTAAAAACAATTTAGAACTGTTTCATGACATTACTTTCATACATAATTATTAAAACATATATATATATAGGATTGGAAAGATATGAGGGATTTTTTAGACATCACAAACATTTATGACTTGGAGCAGATAAACCGGTACTGGGACTCGAACCGGTAAGATTTATCACGGAAGCCAACGTCGTTGACCACTGCGGCACAAAGCCGACAATTATTAGAGTGTTGTTAGTATGGTAAACTTAATTTTTGCTCGGGAAGTGGAAAATTTGATAAATAATATTTGGGATTTTTGGTACACCCACGTAAAAAGTTTCCCTTCGTGAAATCGATGTCAATAGAACCCCAGATGCCCACAGATGATATCTAGGCCCAAATTCGAAGCAATAGCCTCTAGATAATTATTTAAAAGTAATATTGTATAAGTCGGGTCCTATGGGCACAGCGGTTAGCATTATGGTCTTCCTTGCCGGATCTCACAGGATCGAATCCCAGTACAAACAACATTTCTTCGATCCTTCAATAACTCCGTGAGAGTGATTAGTTAGTCACTAGTCCTTTGCTAGCCTTATACTACTACCCCTACTACTCTCTTTGAAAAAGAGAGATTGAGCAATTGAGTAACAAACAGTTATCATAGAAAAAATTCTGTTAGGATACTTCCATTAGACCATATGCTCCACATTATGAGCGGACATGGATGAAAAAAATGTTGGCAGAAATACTCAAAAATAAACTAATTGAAATAAGTCTTAATTATTGCTGATATTACATAACATTGGGATTATGCGAAGGAAAAAGGGATGAGGTAGATTTTTAAATGATTTCATTATCCTGCTTAAAATAACCATAGTTTTTAAATTAATGAAAAAATAATGTTTTAAAAATAATTAAGCTTTCGATGTGTGAGGTCAAAATCATGAAAGAGCAGCATTAGATAAAAAAATAAGTTATATGCAAACAATTAAAAATTATGATAAGAAATAAATTATGGCGAGCTATCAATACACTATTTTATCATAGTGAAGGAAAGTACAAAGGTGTATGAATGATAACAACTTGTTATCACAGAAGTCTGAGTTCGAGAATTAAACATATAAAAAAGGAAGTACATATTATAAATAGCTTAGCTAAATTAATTTTGTCGACAGCTTTATGAAGATGATCTTTACGAGATAAAAACTTTAGTGGATGGCGATAGGTTTTGGAGAATCATGTACAATGATGAACTGTACAACACGTCCAATCTCAATGTGAATCAAATCTACTCCTAATGGAGGACCTTAACCCTTTGGAACCAAATCAATTGAAAAATGTATTACTTTCGATGGTTTTGGCGGTAACTTTGTGGAAGTTTATTTGAATAGAAAATTTAAATTAACTTTGATTATTCCACGTATTGTGTCATTAAATGTGACACGTGTTTCGCCTCTTTCAGAGGCATCTTCAGACTTACTATCGCAAAGTTTGCTTAAGTAATGAAGCAAGATTGATTCTAACATTTTAAAATTATGAAATTACAAAATGGAGTTTGGGATTTTTTCCTTTTAAGGGAAGCAAGGAGGGAGAATTTTTAGAAATTAATAAAACTCTTAACAAAAAAGAAATATTATTAAATAATATTCTTAATAGGACAGGTTGTTCGCCATTACTTACATTTATCTACGAGCCGCGACTGAATAAACTCAAAATTTATTCAAAATGAATTTCAGGTGAAACATGTGTCACAATTTGTTACACAACCTGTAGAATAATGAGGTTATCAAATTTGTTTTATATATTATACTACTAATATTACTTGATTATTATTTCCATAATTTGCATTAAAAAAATCATGGGTAAACAGTAACTAAAGGAAGAAAATAATAATATAAAAATTCGATCCATCCCTGGCAGGTTTAAGATCACATAGTTAAGTTGCTTAGTAAAAGGTCACAAAGTAAAGTTCATAATATGTTAAAATTTGTAACTTTATAAATAAAAACTCGAAAAATCATAATGTTAAAAGTGTTACCACTTGCCCCATCTTCCTCTTCGTTCTACAGATGTAGAAATACCTACATGTCTGCATGGTTTGGAAGTTTCTCAGTGAAAGTGGTTGAACAACTAATCTGTTTGACATAATTATAACCACTTGTTATCATGACGAATTAAAGTTAGCATAAAGAGGGCATAATCCAAACAGTGAAATGGTTAAAACTGAATTATCCTTTGGGTAAAAAAAATATAATTATAAAGCATGAACCTCTGATGAATGATACTTGGCGATAAAACATAATTTAATGCAAGAAATTTCCTGAATAAATCATAAGATTAGATATAATGGAAGTTGGCGATAATTTTTCATTTATTATCGATGATTGAATTCCTCTCAGCATATTTTATAAATTTAACTTGCATTCTCCGATATTAATTAATCGGCAGGTCGGAAATAAATTAAACATTTGAAATGTCAAATTTATTTTTCTTCAATAAGTACTTTCTGTCAATATTTATAATTATTATTGTCCGATATTTTAGTAGGTATGACGAACAAAAAAGTGGTTTTGATACGTGCCTACGCATCGTAATAATTTTTTGAAATAACTAAAATATTTTCATAATTTGACGTTGATAAAACAAGGTGTTCCTATCTATATAAGGTTATATAGTTTAGCAATTAATCCGCGCCTATAGAGAAGTTCACGTGGACGGCAGATTGTTTTTGTTTAACAGTATGTATAGCATTAATATTAGGTTTATTATTTAATCATGAAATCCATTAAATTTAAAAGTACAATGTACCATCAGTCATGAAACGTCTTCATAATAAATCACTCAATTGTCTTTTGTCAAGTTGTAGGCGTTGAGATTATTTCTATTTACCTTTTTCGTCTAGTTGCAATTGTGTTTTCACGTATTCTGTGGGGAATGTAATACAAATTTCGATGCCGCCTGTTATTCCACCGGCAACGATTCCTTTGAGTGCGATAGATCCTGGTTGGACAACACCTGAAGCGGCGCCGATTCCGTCCATCCAAGGTCTTCGAAAAGGATTCCTCACGCCTTTATCCATTTCACAACTTTGATAACTCAACAGAAAAACTAAAAATGTATTGCTGAAGCAATAATTAACACCATACACATTTATATCGCGTGACCTCTGAATCTGCTTCAAAACACGTAAACCATAAACACTTCTATCTTACGCGATTGAAAACAACTGACTCCCGGTTTCTTCCGATTTTCCGAAAAAATCATATATCAGTAAATGCATTTACGTCATCAAATGCTCAAACTAAAAAATATCACCGTCAGTGATATATTTTCCTCAATACAGCGATAATCTGTGTTGATATAATGTTGAAGTACATAATATAGCTAAGTCTAAAATAAAAATGTTAATTTGACAGCATCTGCGAACGCAGTTAAAAAAAATGTTTTTACGTTTTTAACATGATATATTACTGCAAAATAATAATATCACAATAATGATAAAGGCGACTTTAATTCCTTTAATGCCCCTATGTTAATTAAAGTAAATTGTTTTCGATTTCAAAAATAGTAACAGAAACAGCCAGTTGTCTTATGTACAACTTATCTCTGTGTACAACCGCCAAACGTCAATAAAACATGAGAAACATGGACTTTGACGTTTAGGTATTTCGTTCAATGTCAAATGTTTGATTCGGGTACCTTCATAATTCAATTACTTGGCATAAAAAAAAACAGTTTCTCCAAGATGTAAAAATTAACATAAAACTGTTTAAATGAAAGATTGGTAAATTAAATAAAAATACTCAAAAATATGATTTTCCTATATTTTTTACATAGTACTGACATCTATGAACGTACTTCTTGAGCATCAATGGTTTGACGACCCGCTATAATCGATCCAGCGAAAAATATATTTTTTAAACTCAACCTTCCATACTCAAAAAAAAATAATTTACATGACAGATAATTCATTTATCTTTTTTTAGAAGTTGAAACTCTTTTAAGATATGAAATACAATAGTTATTAGAACTAAGTGTTTTTTTTTTTTTTTTAAATGGGGGCCTAAAGTCAGTCACTTCTTCGTCAAACATTTTACTATTTTTTTCTAGTCCATCTCTGCTCCCAATGTGGAGCATATGGCTTCCTAAAGAAGGTATCTTAACAGATTTTTTACGGGAACTGCTTGTAACTCAGTTCCTCAACCTTCCTTTTTTTAAAGAGTATGAGGATAGAAAGATAAGGCTAGGACAGGACCAGTGGTAACCAACGTTCCCTCTAAGCTCATGGGTTGGTGCGCACTCAAAGACAACTACTCCTTAGAAATTTCAGCACAGTTAACTTCTTGTCTTAGAGATGGTGGTAACTTAACGACTCTCACTTTGCTCGATGTTTCTTAGTTTAGGATTGGAAGGGTGGGAGGGTTTTTTTAGATATCACAAGCACCCATGATTTTGAACAGCAAAGGCATGGTTCTTGATAAGTCATTGGTTAAAAATATCATATGATTCAATTTAAGTTAAATATTGATAACCAAAGTTTTGCCCAATTCTCGTCTGGCAATCATCTCAATAATTTTTCCCAGTTTAAGTGTCTGGTTGAATTTCTTCCTCCTAGTAATCAACGATCTACGTATTTTGATATATCGAAATGTGTCAAAGGTGGTCCAACGTGTTTGATGAAAGTGTTTTGCTCTTCAACAGGGCTGTCATTGTGGTAATAATTATATTAATTTACGAAAACTCGTGTTCACATTCTCTTAAAGAAATAAGTTTTTACGTATGTTTTTTTGAAAATTCACTCGTGAAATAAATGAATCACTTCTCGTTCGTCTAATTGTAGTCTGATTTACAAATTTTTAATCGCATAACCTCTTCGGACCCCGGGTATCGCCTATGATTGCCTATGATACTCATGGTGTTTATGAAAAATCAGCTTGGCAGTTGAACTTTTTATAAAAATACCAAAAGTATCTGTTTTACTAATAAAACTGGTGTTGGCTTCGGCTACAGAGGACCCGGGTTCAAATCCCGGTACGAACAGTTTTATAAATTGATTTTTCAATCGATTTATGAATTTCTGTTCAAAGGCATGGATGTATGTGATGTCTTGAATTTCCCCCTCTCACCTTTCCTATCCTATGAACGGGGCGTATCGACAGCGATTAGCTTACCACTAATCCTGTCCTAGCCCAATCCTTCTATCCCTACTCTCTTTGGAAAAAGAGAGGTTGAGCAACTGAGTAACAAGCAGTTCTCGTAGAAACACTTCTGTTGAGATAAACTCCATTAGGAGTCCATATGCTCCACATTGGGAGCGGACATGGTTAAAAAAAAAAAAAAAATTATCCCAGACGATATTCATGTTAATTTAGATGTCACTTTTTTTGGAGGAAGTTGGTACTTTTCGACAGTCAACATGCTTCGACATTTAAATACAGGTAAAACTATATTTTTCTCTACAACACTGTATTATTTAATCTATTGTTAAAATAATTCTTAATTTACCGTAATATTTACGTAACAGCTTGAAAAAAATTGTCAATCGATTTTTATTGTGTTGTTTATATGAAGTATCATTTTTATGGTTTTTAGATCTTACTAAAGATGAATCTCTTCATAAGTTGGAGTTAACTTTAGATCCTAATGACTCTGACATGGAGTGTGGTTCAGGTTGGGGAACTGACGATGAAGATGAATCTGCATTGGTACGGACACAACCGCTGAGTCATGAACCTGCAGGAGACCAGTAAACTGATCCTGTTGTGGTGTGACGATAATGATCAACCACTAGATCAGTGTTCCGCAAAGCGTGTGCTGCGGCACACTGGTGTACCGTGGTCATCAGTTAGTGTGCCGCGGAAAAAAGTCAAGGTTTTGTTAAGATAATACACCTAAAAATAGCTGAGAGCTATAAGAGTGAAGCGCTTTGTTGGGCTCCAAATTTTGATCGCCTGTGCTCAGTTAAACAGGCTCACATTTCTTACTAAACATCTTTTCATATTAGGTATATTGACTTTAGTAATAAATATATATTAAATAAACATTGCTTTTTCTTTGGTGTACCTCTAATTTTTTTTGATTTGATAGGTGTACCTTGAACACAAAAAGTTTGCGGAACACTGCACTAGATGAGTGTGATTGTCATAGCGCCCAGCCCAGTTGGCAGTTGGAAACATCCCAAAGATTTTACTCTCTACCATTACCTCAAGATATTTTGTCTTTTGACACTGTGCACTAATTAAAAATGTAGTAAATTAAAAATATGTTTTGTATCACACATTTCAATTTTCAGTTCCATTTATTGTTAAGTAGTATGTATGACGAAATTCACGAAAATATGATTATACTAAATTTAAAAAAAATGCATTTTTTTATTGGTTAAGACCCCAAGTATCATAGGCGATACCAACCTTTTCTCGAAAACGAATAAATAAGGTCCTACAAAATTTTCAAAATAATCATGTGCCACATATTAATTGTCAAAATAAAAAAAATCTCGAAGATAAAACCTTGGGTCCGAAGAGGATATGTTAGTTTTTTTTTTAAACAAAATATTTGGCATATACAGGTAATGCCAATGCGCCAAATATTTTAAAGTCCAAGGATCATTGAAAAATCTAAATTTGAAATTAACCTTACCAGGTAATAGAACTCAGACCCGCCTGGTCGGTAGAGCAAGCTCTTTGGCAATATCGCTATTTGGCTAATCCGCAAATTTATAGGCTTTAGAAATTGGCATGAAGTTGTTTCTTGCCAAAAATTCCCTAGTCAATGTTTACTGCAGCCTTATGTCGAATCAGAAAAATGAATGCGGCCTTTAGATAGGAAAAGGTTCCCCACCCCTGAACCAGCCCATCAGTCAGCAAAGTGTGGTCCGAAGGAAATTTTAGTGGTCTGAAGAGAAATCTGACATTATTTTATGAACTTGGTGTTTTTTTTAGACGCATTTGATCACTTTTATTTCAATATGTAAGATTTAACACAAAAGTCCAGCTAGCGGCCCGCTGGACTAAAATTGTGAATTTAGTGGTCCGTGGTCATTAGCTGTAATACCAAATATTGATTTTTTTAAATGACATTCTTTTAGAATGAAGAATATAACCCATTTTGATTCCATTTAGTTCTTGATGATCCATTTCACGTTTCAACAAATTGAAATATTGATTTCCACTACTTTTTTTAATTTTGTTCATATACAAATTGCTCGAATCAAAACTGAGTATTTAAAGGTATATAGTGTTTTATAAAATCACAAATAAAGAGAATGAAATATAACACTGATATGAGGAATACACATTTTTTTATAATACGTTACTTCACTTACAAATAGCATCATTCTCCCTGGTAAATTTTGTTATACTTATGATGTGCGATTTTCTTTATAATACGACATGGACAGCATAATAGGAACATTGAAAAAATAAAGGAAAAAATTAGTCAGATTTTTCTTAAAGAAATATATTTAGATATAAAACATTTGTACACAGTTAAAATTATTCTTACATACAATACACTCTTACTAACTAAAACCCTATATTCACAATGAAAATATTTACAAGTCCAGTAGAACCTTGATATAACAGACTAATGCAGGTGATGGGGAATCCGTTAAAGCTTAAAATTTTCCTAATAAAAATGCACATTTTTATTAGAAAAATAAGCAGCACAATACAAGGACATACTTTAAACAATTTTCACATTTCGTCCATTATATCAAATTTCTCCTGCAATTCATATAATTTATAACTTAGATTAGGTAAAAATGTACCTTATAACTCTAGTATACACTATTTTGTTACAAATTTGGAAACAGGAAATTATTTTATACTAACAGTAAATATAGGGTAGTTATAATCGGACATAATAAAGCTATAAGCAAATTCAGATATACTGTTAATTCCTCTCGAATAACAGTTGTTTGCAAATTATGTCTTCATTTGGACTATATTACAGCCATTATCACAAATCATTCCTCATGTCAGGATATATTAATTGAAGTCAATAATTTCACGGTACTTTCACTAGTAACTGTGAGACAGCCGCTGTGATCTTAAATCTATAGAAATTTAAAAGTTTTGTTGAAAAGGGGTTGGTCAATGAAAATGATTTTTCTACCCCTTTTGAAATGGGCAATATTGAACTAGGGAAATAGTAAAAAAACGTCAATAATTTAAACAGCTATTTGTCCTGTGCTACATTAACAGAAATCACTTGAGCAATGTTGACATTTATGTCTCCCACACATCTCGAGCAATTATTTAAGCACAATGCATTGGAGACTGTGGCAAACTGTGACAAGTGGAAAACTGAAGAAAAAACTTGTTGATCATAACTACATTTCAATGTAATTCCGAGGTCATCAATAAAAATAGGTATTAAGCTAGCGACCATAGACGCTAACAACCTACTGATGGGCGCCCATTATTACGGCACAAATTAATATTATTTTGGATTATTACTTAAGACTTCACAAAGCTGTGAGATATTTTTAAGAACAAAGGTTTCCGATATTTGGCTCCAAGAAACGTTAATCAAGATCCATTAGAAAATTTCTTTGGAAGTACAAGAAGCCATAGAGTAAGAAATACCAACCCAACACCTTACCAATTTGCAGGTTCCTTTATAAGCCTTCTAATTAACAACATGATGTCAAGAAACTCCCCCAACAACAAAAAAATGTGAGGATGACAACACTGTTGGCTTGTTTGACAATTTGTTGGCTTTTATCCAAGAAAATGATTTCAATCCACAGCGCAGTATTGATGAAACCGAAAATCCAGGTAGTTGAAAACCCATCAGAGAATAGTTTTCAATTCTCAGACGGAAAAATATACACGAGTGGATTCATTGTGAAAAAAATCTTAAGTTCTCAACCCAAAAAAAATTGTGAGGATGACAACTCTGTCGGCTTGTTTGACAATTTGTTGGCTTTTATCCAAGAAAATGATTTCAATCCACAGCGCAGTATTGATGAAACCGAAAATCCAGGTGGTTGAAAACCCATCAGAGAATATTTTTCAATTCTCAGACGACAAAATATACACGAGTGGATTCATTGTGAAAAAAATCTTAAGTTCTCAACCCAAAAAAAATTGTGAGGATGACAACACTGTCGGCTTGTTTGACAATTTGTTGGCTTTTAACCAAGAAAATGATTTCAATCCACAGCGCAGTATTGATGAAACCGAAAATCCAGGTGGTTGAAAACCCATCAGAGAATATTTTTCAATTCTCAGACGACAAAATATACACGAGTGGATTCATTGTGAAAAAAATCTTAAGTTCTCAACCCAAAAAAAATTGTGAGGATGACAACACTGTCGGCTTGTTTGACAATTTGTTGGCTTTTAACCAAGAAAATGATTTCAATCCACAGCGCAGTATTGATGAAACCGAAAATCCAGGTAGTTGAAAACCCATCAGAGAATAGTTTTCAATTCTCAGACGGAAAAATATACACGAGTGGATTCATTGTGAAAAAAATCTTAAGTTCTCAACCCAAAAAAAATTGTGAGGATGACAACACTGTCGGCTTGTTTGACAATTTGTTGGCTTTTAACCAAGAAAATGATTTCAATCCACAGCGCAGTATTGATGAAACCGAAAATCCAGGTAGTTGAAAACCCATCAGAGAATAGTTTTCAATTCTCAGACGGAAAAATATACACGAGTGGATTCATTGTGAAAAAAATCTTAAGTTCTCAACCCAAAAAAAATTGTGAGGATGACAACACTGTCGGGCTTGTTTGACAATTTGTTGGCTTTTAACCAAGAAAATGATTTCAATCCACAGCGCAGTATTGATGAAACCGAAAATCCAGGTAGTTGAAAACCCATCAGAGAATAGTTTTCAATTCTCAGACGGAAAAATATACACGAGTGGATTCATTGTGAAAAAAATCTTAAGTTCTCAACCCAAAAAAAATTGTGAGGATGACAACACTGTCGGCTTGTTTGACAATTTGTTGGCTTTTAACCAAGAAAATGATTTCTATCCACAGCGCAGTATTGATGAAACCGAAAATCCAGGTAGTTGAAAACCCATCAGAGAATAGTTTTCAATTCTCAGACGGAAAAATATACACGAGTGGATTCATTGTGAAAAAAATCTTAAGTTCTCAACCCAAAAAAAATTGTGAGGATGACAACACTGTTGGCTTGTTTGACAATTTGTTGGCTTTTATCCAAGAAAATGATTTCTATCCACAGCGCAGTATTGATGAAACCGAAAATCCAGGTAGTTGAAAACCCATCAGAGAATAGTTTTCAATTCTCAGATGGAAAAATATACACGAGTGGATTCATTGTGAAAAAAATCTTAAGTTCTTCTTCTTGTCAAGTGTCAGTGAATGCTGACAAGTAAACCTGTTGAAATGCATGGAGTAAATACTCAAGAAGAGATTGAGATGCGCTCCACTTGGCAAGATTGCTTCAATGTGAATGAATCATTGATTATAAGTTTTTTAGGTGACCAGGCATTTACTCGTAATATTAAGCAAAAATTAACTAAGAAAATTCAGGAAACCATTGATTTCACAGTCTTCACGTGCACCCTGCACAGAGACATAATTATTATTACATATATCAATAGTAATACTGATAAAATGTTAAATGGTAAACTTTCATATAATGGTAGTCACGCAGTATTTGCATATGCAGTACGTAAATTTCAAAATAGATTCAAAAGAAAGGTCAAGTGCAATCCCGTTTAGCCATATATAGTTATAACATATTTTGAGTATTCACTTTTGTACAATATTACCTGCATTTATTCGACATTCATCAGAATAACAACTTACTCTCTTTGCTGATTAATTGTTGCTAGATCATTCAAGGAAATAGTGTCATTTGCTGGCGATTCTTGGGTTTTGATATTATTAGTAAGTGGCGTGATCAGTCATGTTTTATCAATTTATCTTGCAAATCTTATATTCTTTTGTACACTTCTGATGATTTACCGAGTATTCAAAAATATATTTTGAATAAATATACATGGTAAGAATCGATACACTTGACAAAGGATTCAGAGCAATGAATTAGTTCATTACACTGGGAAAGATACGAGAATTCATAAACAAGTTCAACTCATTTGAGTTGATTTGTATAAAAAAAATCATATATTCTTCTACCTCCGCGTGGTTTTTGCCTGTGTTGATTAAATGAAATTTTAAAGCATATAACAGTGAAACTCTGATGAGCGATACACTTATAATGCGACTACCCTTGGATCAAAATCACAATCACACAATTGGACGGATACTACAGTGCCAGAATTAAACTCGCATGTCTATGTTTATGACCAGAAATAATCATATTTCAATAGAGGAACATTGGAGTTCTGACCCGTATCTTCAAGCAGATATTTTAGGCAAGATAATGCCTAGAGATTGGTACCAGCTTTTTTGAAAAGACGCTACATTTTTTAGATTCTAAGGTATCTTCTTAAAAAAGATAATTTCAAATTAACTCGTTGATGCCGGAGTACGCGCCTAGCGCGTACAGCTGACATATCCCACGGACTAAAATTCTTACTAATCCTTTGTTTTAAATTATCGTAGGTCATTGAAACTTCATGAAAACAGTCTCGATAAATTTTTTCAGGTCAGTGTGTCTATACACGTCTGTCAATAAGGTCGCGACAGCATTATTTCAAAATTTTGATCCTAAAGCTGAGCTTACACTGAACAATAATATTGTTTATAATTTTTAGATTGTTTTTTTGCATGTTTTGATGCCTGTGCTTTGCTCCCAGTGCTTTTTACCAATCGGCTTTTTCTATCGGTGTTTTTTTTGTTGCGAAATTTCCTTTTATTCTTTTTTTGACTCAATAGTTTTCGCTATTGTTTGAGTAACCAACTTTGCTCGAAATATTGCTTTTTTTTACTTTTTTCACTATGGATCACCCTTCAAGCTCTAAACGAGCAAAAATGGCTGAAGAACATAGTGATAGTGAAGACTCAAATTGTAGTGGTAGTGAATTTTCAGATTTTAGTGACAACAGTGACTTTGAATTACGTAGTGGTTTTGGAATTGACAATGATACAGGCAGTGATACAGACAGTGACTCTGAGAGTGATCATGAAAATATTCCTTATTCCGGATCAATACCGCCATCAAGAGACCGACTTTCAACACCAAGGGAAGAACAAAGTCAGTTTGAAAACACGCCGTCAACATCTTCTGGCATAAGGCAATGGACAGATTTACGGAAACCGGCTATAAATATTCCATTTTCGGGTACTTCGGGTCTTAAAATAGACATGGCAGGCGACAAGCCAATCGACTTTTTTAATGCCATAGCAAATGATAGTTTTTACGAGCTCATAATAAATCAATACAATGAATACTCGGCGGAAGTTTTATCTCTTTCAAACGAGTCCCGAAGTAGAATAAAATGTTGGAAAAATATTACAGTGTCCGAATTTAAAACATGGATAGGTCTTTTATTCCATATGGGTACCATCAGACTGAATCGAATACACGATTATTGGAAAAAACATCACCTCTTCAATATACAAGCTTTCTCCCAATACATGTCACGAGACAGATTTTTGGCGATTCTCCGGACATTGCACTTCAATAAAAATACTCAAAATACAGCCAGCTTAGATAAAATTCAGCCACTGGTAGATTTCTTCAATGAAAGGATGGGAACAATCTACGCGCCTCGTAGGCATCTGTCCATCGATGAGTCGCTCGTGTTGTGGCGAGGAAAATTAAAATTCCGCCAGTATATCAAAGGGAAGAAGGCGAAATATGGAATTAAAATATATATGCTGGGAGAATCGAGTGGCTTGGCGTTAAAGCTAGTGATATATGGTGGTGCCGCCGACAAAGAATTAGGTGGGAAAGGCCACACCAATAAGGTTGTCCATAAGCTCATGGACGGAAAGACTGGAGATGGCCATGCATTGTTTATGGACAGCTATTACAATAGTGTTCCTCTGGTTGAAGATTTACTTAGTAAATCACATACGTCACTGGCGCACTCCGAAGTAACAGAAAAGAAAATCCTTTAGATGTAAAAAAATAAAAACTGAAACACGGAGAAACAGTGAGCCAGTACACCGATCGCGGAGTATGTGTAACAAAGTGGAAGGATCGTCGGGAAGTATTGGCGATATCGTCGGATTTCGATGGTCAGTTGTCAGAAACAACAAACCGCCGCGGAAAGTTAGTCATAAAACCCAATATGATCATCGAACACAATAGATATATGAGCGGCATTGACTTTCACGACCAAATGCTGTCGTATTATCCATGTGAAAAAAAAAGAGTGGTGAAGTTAGTAGTAAATATACTGAACAGGGAGTCTGTATTACCAAATGGAAGGCTAAAAGAGAAGATTAATCAATTTCAACAGAATTTGACGGCGAACTGACGGATACAACCAATCAATTCGGGAAACAATGAGTAAAACCTGGCATGATAATCAATAAATATACGAGTGGTATTGATTTTCATGATCAAACGATGGCATACTATCCATGTCAACAGAAGACACTCATTTCAAACAATGTTTGTAAATGCTTATTACTTATATAAATAAAGTTGTGATAAAAAAAATCACATTTTATAAATTTAGATTAGATGTTACAAAAAAAATTTTGGTTGGCATACAAGGCAGCCAACATCCGCTGTGCCAATACTGAAAAATTGGATAGTTACAAAAGAAGACTTCATAAAGCTGTGGGATATTTTAAAAGACAAAGGTTTCCAGTATTTAGTTCCAAGAAACGTTAATCAAGATCCGTTAGAAAATTTCTTTGGAAGTATAAGAAGCCATAGTGTAAGAAATATCAACCCAACACCTCACCAATTTGCAGGTTCCTTTATAAGCCTTCTAATTAACAACATGATGTCAAGACACTCCCTCAACAGAGTGCAAAAATTACTCAGAAAAACACTAATTTAGCGCATGTCCAAAAAGACACATCACAATCTCGGTAAAAAAAAAATGCTACAACTGCATCAAGTGGAAAAATATCAGTCAACGATGATAGCACTGTGCATTCAGTGGCAGGAAAAACCAAAAGGGTTTGTATACGTGACACTTCTTATCACAAAGCTTTTTGGCTTAATGCCATTAAACAAATGCGATTCGTGGACAGCCGTACTAGGCAGCCAACGTCTGCTGTGCCGACATCAAAAAATTGAATAATTACATAAGAAGACTTCATAAAGCTGTGGGATATTTCTAAGAACAAAGGTTTCCGATATTTGGCTCCAAGAAACGTTAATCAAGATCCATTAGAAAATTTCTTTGGAAGTACAAGAAGCCATAGTGTAAGAAATACCAACCCAACACCTTACCAATTTGCAGGTTCCTTTATAAGCCTTCTAATTAACAACATGATGTCAAGACACTCCCTCAACAGAGTGCAAAAATTACTCAGAAAAACACTAATTTAGCGCATGTCCAAAAAGACACATCACAATCTCGGTAAAAAAAAATGCTACAACTGCATCTAGTGGAAAAATATCAGTCAACGATAGCACTGTGTATTCAGTGGCAGGAAAAACCAAAAGGGTTTGTATACGTGACACTTCTTATCACAAAGCTTTTTGGCTTAATGCCATTAAACAAATGCGGTTCGTGGACAGCCGTACTAGGCAGCCAACGTCTGCTGTGCCGACATCAAAAAATTGTATAATTACATAAGAAGACTTCATAAAGCTGTGGGATATTTTTAAGAACAAAGGTTTCCGATATTTGGCTCCAAGAAACGTTAATCAAGATCCATTAGAAAATTTCTTTGGAAGTACAAGAAGCCATAGTGTAAGAAATACCAACCCAACACCTTACCAATTTGCAGGTTCCTTTATAAGCCTTCTAATTAACAACATGATGTCAAGACACTCCCTCAACAGAGTGCAAAAATTACTCAGAAAACACTAATTTAGCGCATGTCCAAAAAGACACATCACAATCTCGGTAAAAAAAAATGCTACAACTGCATCTAGTGGAAAAATATCAGTCAACGATAGCATTGTGTATTCAGTGGCAGGAAAAACCAAAAGGGTTTGTATACGTGACACTTCTTATCACAAAGCTTTTTGGCTTAATGCCATTAAACAAATGCGGTTCGTGGACAGCCGTACTAGGCAGCCAACGTCTGCTGTGCCGACATCAAAAAATTGTATAATTACATAAGAAGACTTCATAAAGCTGTGGGATATTTTTAAGAACAAAGGTTTCCGATATTTGGCTCTAAGAAACGTTAATCAAGATCCATTAGAAAATTTCTTTGGAAGTACAAGAAGCCATAGTGTAAGAAATACCAACCCAACACCTTACCAATTTGCAGGTTCCTTTATAAGCCTTCTAATTAACAACATGATGTCAAGACACTCCCTCAACAGAGTGCAAAAATTACTCAGAAAACACTAATTTAGCGCATGTCCAAAAAGACACATCACAATCTCGGTAAAAAAAAATGCTACAACTGCATCTAGTGGAAAAATATCAGTCAACGATAGCACTGTGTATTCAGTGGCAGGAAAAACCAAAAGGGTTTGTATACGTGACACTTCTTATCACAAAGCTTTTTGGCTTAATGCCATTAAACAAATGCGGTTCGTGGACAGCCGTACTAGGCAGCCAACGTCTGCTGTGCCGACATCAAAAAATTGTATAATTACATAAGAAGACTTCATAAAGCTGTGGGATATTTTTAAGAACAAAGGTTTCCGATATTTGGCTCCAAGAAACGTTAATCAAGATCCATTAGAAAATTTCTTTGGAAGTACAAGAAGCCATAGTGTAAGAAATACCAACCCAACACCTTACCAATTTGCAGGTTCCTTTATAAGCCTTCTAATTAACAACATGATGTCAAGACACTCCCTCAACAGAGTGCAAAAATTACTCAGAAAAACACTAATTTAGCGCATGTCCAAAAAGACACATCACAATCTCGGTAAAAAAAAATGCTACAACTGCATCTAGTGGAAAAATATCAGTCAACGATAGCACTGTGTATTCAGTGGCAGGAAAAACCAAAAGGGTTTGTATACGTGACACTTCTTATCACAAAGCTTTTTGGCTTAATGCCATTAAACAAATGCGGTTCGTGGACAGCCGTACTAGGCAGCCAACGTCTGCTGTGCCGACATCAAAAAATTGTATAATTACATAAGAAGACTTCATAAAGCTGTGGGATATTTTTAAGAACAAAGGTTTCCGATATTTGGCTCCAAGAAACGTTAATCAAGATCCATTAGAAAATTTCTTTGGAAGTACAAGAAGCCAGTGTAAGAAATACCAACCCAACACCTTACCAATTTGCAGGTTCCTTTATAAGCCTTCTAATTAACAACATGATGTCAAGACACTCCCTCAACAGAGTGCAAAAATTACTCAGAAAAACACTAATTTAGCGCATGTCCAAAAAGACACATCACAATCTCGGTAAAAAAAATGCTACAACTGCATCAAGTGGAAAAATATCAGTCAACGATAGCACTGTGTATTCAGTGGCAGGAAAAACCAAAAGGGTTTGTATACGTGACACTTCTTATCACAAAGCTTTTTGGCTTAATGCCATTAAACAAATGCGGTTCGTGGACAGCCGTACTAGGCAGCCAACGTCTGCTGTGCCGACATCAAAAAATTGTATAATTACATAAGAAGACTTCATAAAGCTGTGGGATATTTTTAAGAACAAAGGTTTCCGATATTTGGCTCCAAGAAACGTTAATCAAGATCCATTAGAAAATTTCTTTGGAAGTACAAAAAGCCATAGTGTAAGAAATACCAACCCAACACCTTACCAATTTGCAGGTTCCTTTATAAGCCTTCTAATTAACAACATGATGTCAAGACACTCCCCCAACAACAAAAAAATTGTGAGGATGACAACACTGTGGGCTTGTTTGACAATTTGTTGGCTTTTATCCAAGAAAATGATTTCAATCCACAGCGCAGTATTGATGAAACCGAAAATCCAGGTAGTTGAAAACCCATCAGAGAATAGTTTTCAATTCTCAGACGGAAAAATATACAGGAGTGGATTCATTGTGAAAAAAATCTTAAGTTCTCAACCCATTTGTGTTGATTTGTATAAAAAAATCATATATTCTTCTACCTCCGCGTGGTTTTTGCCAGTGTTGATTAAATGAAATTTTGAAGCATATTGCAGTGAAACTCTGATGAGCGATACACTTATAATGCGACTACCCTTGGATCAAAATCACAATCACACAATTGGACGGATACTACAGTGCCAGAATTAAACTCGCATGTCTATGCTTATGACCAGAAATAAGCATATTTCAATAGAGGAACATTAGAGTTCTGACCCGTATCTTCAAGCAGATATTTTTGGCAAGATAATGCTTAAAGATTGGTACCAGCTTATTTGAAAAGACGCTACATTTTTTAGATGCTAAGGTATCTTCTTAAAAAAGATAATTTCAAATTAAAATCTTTAGAGTAACGATGATACCACACCAAAACTGTATTGTTATACTAATATTTCACTGAAACTAATAAGCAATTTATTCTATCAATAAACATCGATTAGGTATTAAAATTATTGCATTGTGTGATGTTATGACCGGGTAAATCATGGATGTTATGATTTATTAAAGTACAGAAATAGAGGATAGCCAAAAAGTAGGAATTTCGGGTGCGGTCGTACAACATTATTAAAGGACATACGTTATGGTGCGATAACTGGTATTCTAGTCCAGCACTGTTTAGGTATCTTCACGATAATAAAAACTAATGCTTGCGGAATGGTTAGAAAAACACTGAAAGAAATACCGGATTTCAAAAAATTTAAAAAGAGAGTTTGAGTCTAGCAGTCCACTTTGGCTCTCAAATGACATGACGGAAGAGACGTCCACATGATAACCACGCTCCACAGTGAAACTTTTGCCCCAACAGGGAAAACTGATTTCGGAACCGGCGAGACTATCAATAAGCCTAAGTGTGTGATTGGCTACAACAAAAATATGGGAACAATAAATAAAGCTGACATAATGGTAACATGAGACCACGGGCGAAATATCAAGTTTATTAAATATCAATGCCCCAGGCAACAATGAATGAAAGCATAACGCACACACTTGAATGTTGTTAAATGTAGTGTTGAATCGCTCATAGCGATAATATATACCTGTCTAATCGTCAGCCACTTTCCGACCGCATGGAAAGCAGCAGACATCATACCAAAACCAGGTAAATCACCAGTGATTCCCGAGAACCGCAGACATATAAACTCGCTCCCGTTTATGGACAAGCTTCTGGAAAAAGTCATTAAATCCCAATTGAAGGGTGGAATGATGAATATAAGCTCATACCGGATGAGCGACAAAAAATGAATCACAGAGCAACCAACCGAAGAAATCCAACTAGCAAAAGCCTATAAACATGGTAGAGCTGAGAAAATTTCTCGAATTAATTTTACTAATGGGGCAAGTTTGAAACGATACAAGAGACGATTATAGGTTTACAGAACTTAGTATAGAAAATCTATAAGCCGTGATGGCTTTAGACAAATTTGGCAATAGTGATAATTTTTCTAAAAATGATAACATCACAGATTCCAGCGATCGCCTCGTAAAAGTTAAGACCCATTATTACATACCTCATATACTCATATTATATATAAGTTTTCTTCTGTATACAAGCATCAAAGGGAACATCCTTTAGATGAAGGTATTTTACTGTGGCGAGAAAACCTCGTCTTGAATGTAGAGAATGTATCCAAAATATCAAAAATGGCATTCTCTTGTGTATGGTTAGTTAAGCCTCTACAGGGTAGATATGTAATCTCAATCGCGTCACGAGCAATTTAATATTACGAGTCTCGTAATGTGTGGCGAAGCACAGCACGTTAATGAAGAAGTGACAACACGGTTAGGCAATAAACGCGAGATCATTTAAAAGTACCAGTCCAAAGAGATTTATAATACGGACGAGACTGGTATTTTTTACAATGTTGACAAAAGAACATTGGCGCTCAAAGGAGCAAAATTCTCCGGCGGTAAAAGAAGCAAAGAACGTGTAACTGTTGCGCTTTGCTGCAATGCAGACAGCTCTGATAAAATAAAGCCAACCATTATCGGGAAAGCAAGAAATTCTCGCGCATTTAAAAATGTCACCGCGCTGCATCTTTTCATCCATTACGAAAGCAACACAAAAGCGTGGATGACTAGGGACTTATTTAAGTCTCGGTTGACCAGTTTCCAAAGAAAAACGGCAGCCTATAATAGGAATGTCCTATTAGTTTTGGACAATTGTTCAGCGCATAACGTGCAGGAAATGAATTGTCCAAATGTTCGGCTTCTATACTTGCCACCAAATACGAGTATCCTCTAACCTCTTGACCAAGGAATAACTCAAAATATGAAGCATTTTTATAGGAAAAAATTGAACATATATAAGGGGTACCGAAAATTAAACCATTATTTTTGATGATCTACTGAAGGCCACAGTGGAAGCTGATCCTCGTTTAAGTATTGAAGAATTGTCACAGAAATTACATGCTCCATGGTCCACAGTGCGAGATCATTTACAAAAAATCGGTAAATCCCACAGAATGGGTGTTTGGGTTCCGCACGCGCTCTCCGAGATGAACAAGGAGGTTCGAATGAGTACATGCGACTCCCTGTTGTCACGACAAAAATTACATCCATTTTTGGAACGAATTGTGACCAGCGATGAGAAATGGATTGTGTACGATAATGTTACACGAAAAAAACAATGGCTTTCAACATCCCAGGTACCTATCCCCACCCCTAGGCCTGGTCTTACCCTTCGCAAGGTCCTTTTGTGTGTCTGGTGGGATATTCGTGGAATCATCCATTATGAACTGCTAAAACCTGGAGATACGGTTAATGCAGAGGTATATTGTCAGCAACTATCAAGACTAAAAGAAGAATTAATGATAAAACGACCAAATTTGGTCAATAGAAAGGGCGTGATTCTGTTACACGACAATGCTCGGCCTCATACCGCCAAAATGACCCGTGAAAAAATTTCCGATTTAAATTTTGAAGTTTTGAAGCATCCCCCATACTCTCCGGACCTTGCCCCTTCGGATTTTTACTTATTTAAGTCAATGGAGCATTCGTTACGGGAAAAAAAATTTCAAAATATGCAAGACGTCAAAAATTATTTAGATTCATACTTCAAGTCGAAACCAGCAAGTTTCTACAAAAAAGGGATCGAGAAACTACCTGGGAGATGGCAGACGGTCGTAGACAATGATGGAGATTATATTTTGTAATGTAAAATGTAGTATGTAAGATTTGTGTTAATAAATATGTGTCAAATAAAAATAATGGTTTAATTTTCGGTACCCCTTATATATATGACCACACCGACAATGTGACTTATAATTTTGACTATTCAGTAGGAAAAGAAAAAAGGACTTGGGTCAAGGGTGAAATGGAATCATTCCTACCTCCATTCCCAGAGCATTCAATCCCGGAATTTCGGGATCAGAAAATTGAACAGGATCCCAGATCCCGGGATTGGATAACCTACTACACGCGCTATCTGAGGTTCCTTTTTCTATTGTGTTTTCTCATAGGGGAGGAGTGAGATAGTTTTTATAAATACTTTAGGTCACATTCAGTTATTATAACCTAAAATAAAAGTATTTCGTCACTCTAAAGAGTTCTGCCACGTTGTAAAGTTGTGCGTTCAGTTCATATTTGTTTCTTGTGATTTTTTGTTTAATATTGGAGTAAATTTCATTGAAAAATTATAAAAATACCCTGTAAGTATTCACGATTACGTAGAAGTACCGAAAAAATCCAAATTTCTAAAGCTAAAAACAGAGTTAAAGAGTTATAATCCAAAGACTGCTGAGACGGATGACAGTAGTTTTAGTGCATCCGCTAGAAAATTCAAAAAGCAGAAAGAGATTTTAGTTTCACGTGATCCTTAAATTGAATATAGAATTTTAAATTTCATTACTGTATTTGCTGCGACAAGTGATTATGTGAAATGTAACTCTTGTGACAGAAAAATAAAATTTGAAACTGCTTCTTCCCGTGGACTTGGTTTTAAATCGTTGCACTATGTGATAACTGTAAAAATCGTGTTATAAACTCCAGTCCTTTTGTGAATCATTCTTACGAAATAAACAGACGATTTATATTTGTGATGAGAATTCTGGGACTAGGATTAAAAGGCGCAGCTAAATTTTGTGGCTTGATGGACATGCCTGCTTTTTAATGCAAAACACTTATGATTTGATTATTAACAACATTCACTCTTGTGTGAAAGTAGCAGCTGAAAAACTGTTTGAAAAAGCCTGTACTGAGGAAAAAGAAGCGACTGCTGAAAACCAAGGTGATGAAAATAATGAAGATTTAACAGTTTCGGGTGACGGAACCTGGAAGAAGCGAGGGTACAATTCTTTGTATGGAGTGACATCATTGATTGGATATTATACTGGAAAAATTGACGCGTTATTGTATTCTTGAAAGTAGGCTCTATTGGAATAACCGTCACTTGAAATTGATAAATAAAAACTGTGTCTATAAAAAATTCATAAAAAATATTTTTTTTTGAGCCTTGCACTTGTGTATAACCCCTTAAATGGCAGCATATTAAGATCCGCGGTTGTCATTTCATGTCATTTGATAACGTAGCCCAATTTCTTAAAAAAATGTTATTAACCCTTTGACCGCGGTTGACTGCTATAGCAGCCCAATCTTAACCGATCTGGATCCGAGCCGCGGTCAAAAGGTTAAACAGTTACTTGAATAATTTGTGACGGCGATAAGTTTTTATACGAAAAGTGTTTTTCTCTGTTGAGGAAAAAGTGGACGAGGTCATTTTTGACCCCAAGCTCCTCATATATATTTTAAACTTTATTTCTTTTGTCTGTTGGAATTAATATGGTTTTCAAAAATTCTTTTTCAGTCTTCATGGCTGTCGATTTTGTAAAAGTATACATACTACTTTACATAAAATAAAAGGCGGTATAACAGCTTAACTTTATTATATATACCAGTCATAAGAAAAGATAAGATGACGCAAAATACTAGCAAGGGCTGAGAATGACATTGAGACGAAAAATTTGTGTCAAAAGAAGAATTTCATTTACAGCTTGTGTAATGAAATGTAATGACCATTTTGCATGAAGACTATTGAGTAATTCCGGTGTCCAATGTGGTGGAAGTTTCAAGTAGGGAAATAATTTGTACGATAACAAATTTGCAATGGTTGTATATTAAGAACTTTGGGTATTTGGAACTCCCGGGTACTCAAACCTGCACCAAACAAACTCCGACGACTAAAGAATAGTCATCAACTATATATAACTTCAGTGTCATGAAAGGAGCATCGGTTGATGTCTTGAATCTGCGAAATATAACATCCAATTGATGGAATGAAAATGAATTTTGCAAACTTTTACCATACAATAGAACCAACGCAATGAACCAAGTTTAAATAACAGAACGAAGTCATTTATTCATTTGAATTTTTCATTGTATGAACCACCCGTGTCAATAGGAAATGCTAATCCAGAAGGGCGGAGATATTAGTATACATACAATATGCAATGTCAGACGGGAAACAAATATCTGTAGTAAATTTAGGGTAAAATAGCACACAGTAACCGCAGAACTCTTTTTATATATGTACCAGCCAATTTTCAACAAAACGTCAATATCTTATGTAATAACTTTACCTTAAAGTGTCATTCCACATCTATCCGCTCATTCATAACACTAAGGGACAGCCATCACATTAACACTAAATGAGTCTCACCGATAGATTTTATAAATATAAACCTTAGTCTTTAGGTGAGGGTCTCGAGAGTTCACCACTTATAGTCAATCTGAACACGGCACAGTATTCGCAATGCCGAACGCCAGATGAGTCGTCTTAGCCTTGGTGCAGTGGAATCACCTCGGCTTTGGCTGACCCTACCAACCGGGAGTCGTGTTCGCGAGTCTTCTCATGCGGCGGGTGTTCCTGTCTTGATCTCGGATCTTCTTCTCCATCTCGGCATCTGTCAAAGTCTCCAGGAACGGGGCCCAGCCGTCGGCATCGGAAGGCGGCCGGAACGGGACCTGACAGAAAAGAAGAATAATTCAATTCCAAGTCATTAAAAAAACTTAATTCAGCAACAAGCTAAATAGATTATCCCATCGCTATAAATATATAAAAACTATAGTATAACAATTCACCTTACACTTGCGGCTGTAAGCAAAGTATTCCCAAGTTTTTTTTAAATTATCATTATGTCTTCACACAGATCTATCGGTGATTTTAACCTTAACATCATTTTTGTAACTTTAAAAGCAAAATAAATAATAAAAAAAAAAAAAATGATACCAGAGAGCACTAGTGTGATAAAATGAAAAATACTAATCGATTACTGAAAGCAAAACCTAAAAAATGAAACTGATATTATAAAAATAAAAAAAATCTCACTGTTGATTTAGCATCCCTGCAACTTCAAAGTGTGAAATGGAATACTAGATACAAAAATCTGTCTAAGGTTATTCCTCTATCATAATCCACATAAGAAACTAAATAAAACTATCACTATGTTAAATGTACGAATAAAACATTCATTAAATATCTTGAAATGAGTTTTATTTTTATATAAATATATCTCACTGTTGCTATTAAGTGGTGATTTATACTTCTGAAGGGTAAATGTAAACATTTGGGGAAAAATTGTATTCATTTCCGTTGGCTTCCCTTCCTGGAATGCACAAGCACACAAATGAAGGTAAAAGCTTGCCCCTAGTTTTTAAAAATTTCTTCAATTTGTCACTCTTTCTAAATTGACAGAAATACTTTTTTTCGATGATACAATCATATAAGATCAAAGCTTCAAAAGTCACAGTCCGAATGAAGAAGGATTCGGTTCCCAAGAAACCGCCTCAACAAAAACACTCTAAGACTCCATTCTCATTTATAATCATCTTGATATCATCGATGTAGACAAGAAACATATTTCAATATGATTCTTGATTATTAATTACTCGTATCGAATGAGTTGTACTCAAAACGACTTAAAAAAAAATTGGTTGATGCATTACCTCAATGGTGGGTAAGGGTGCTTCGCTGAATGCGTAAGTACGCTGATGCCATCCGAGCTGCCCTCTGACACTGTACGCGATGGCTGTGACAAACTCTCCTCCCAATCCGAGTTCCGCACACAACTTCATTGCAAACTCCTCGGGATTGTTTTCTCTCTCTGACATGTCCCATTCAACCTTTGAACAATGATATTTGAGATTAAACTCACACATTTAAACAATAATGCAACTTTATAACTAATTCTAAGCGAGATCATATCCGAGTTGAGAGCAAATACAAATGACAGAACATCTTTGAGTTCGTTCAAGTGAAACGTTTTTGATTGATAATATCCTATCATTAATAGGTCGGTAGCTCCAATGTGGAGGAGGATAAGGAAACCAAAAAGATTCTTTTGATGGATTCGGTAGTAATTTTGTTTACTTTGGCATGTGCTTCTGAAACAGATAAAAGACATGTCACTTCTGACAACCACAACCAGATGATAAAATTATCAAGTGTTAAGAGGCTGTAAATCAGTTTTCAGGGTTAAGTTTAGAAAATAAATGCACAGCTATTTCTCTGGACGACTTTTTTATTGTATTACTTGTGATAAGTTTGCAAAAATAATTCCTTAACAACATAATAGTAACGTTAGTAATATTTGGTGAAGTGTTTTCTTTTTTAATAATTTAATAAAAAAGAACCTTTAAATTTAGGAAATGTCGCTTATGCTTTTCTCCCAATTAGGGGTTAATACGATTCGTTCTGTTCGTTCACAGGTGATTTGTTTGGTAAAAAATAGACAAACATTATTTTATAAAATAATTTGATAATTAAATAAAATCATGAGGCTCTTTTTGGATATGAGAGGAAAAAAGAATGCAAAAGGATATTATGTGCAAGTCCATCGGAATCTATCTTAACATCTTTATCAAGGACCTATGCAGTGATACTTATGTTTGCCTTCTATTGATAATGCGTCTACATTCTCATAGAAACTCATACTGCAAAACCTTGCGAGATAATCAATAGCTTAATGACCGCACGTTTACTAAATTCACTATAGTTTGTAAACCAATAGAGATATCTTTACCAAATTTAATTTTACAAGCTTCTAGATCACGCATGGGGAACCTGCGGCCCGGCTACTCTGATGCGGCCTTCTGGCCAATTCTGTAATTCTCTAAATTCCTGAGATTTTCGATGTCAAAATCCTTGGAAGACCTAAAAAAAATTCCCTGGTCAATGTTTACTGCGGCCTTATGTCAAATCAGAAAAATGAATGCAGCCTCCCAGCCTTGTTTTAGATACTTCGCCTATGCGCGCATATAGGAGTCCACCAGCCAGCAACCATTGATTTTCAAAGACTTCCAGCGTATTTAAGTCTACAAGTCTAAGTCTAGCGTATTTAAGTCAACAAAAAACAACAATAATTTTTTGGTTGTTTCCACCAAGAATTGACAATGAACAATTCAATGATCAAGTTAACCTTTAGAGGAGTGTGGACGTACATGGACATCAACAGAATCTTTCGCTAAATGCGTATGGACGTACTTTTAACATATCACAGTATTATCTGTCTGGGAGCGAATATAGGCTCTAAATATAACTTGCATAACAATCTGTGTACGTTTGAGCAAATTGCTGTACCATTTAAAATAGATTTCAGCTTTAAAATAGGAAGAATTAAAGTTTTTAGTTTTTGACAGGTTGCCGCGTGACGTCATAGCAGACTTTTGTGACAAATTCATACATCGCAAACTGTAGAATTACGCACGTAATATTTTTATTAAATTTAATGCAATTTATGAAAATTTTTCTGTGTTTTACTGTATAAGACTGGGTTATACTGTGGTTTTTTAGTTTTTTTTACCGTTTTAAGTGCTTTTTAATTGTGCGAAAATATTTTCACTGTAATTTATGTTTTATGCTGTATTTAAAAGTGATTTGAAGTGTATATATTGCGTTTTTTGTGTTGAAATTTGTTTCTAACGCGATTGTATCATACTTAATCGTATTTAAACGTAATTTTAAGGTTAACAAATTATTTTTTATTACTATCATGCTGTACTTCGTAAAACGGGTTCCTTTACAGAAGACATTGATATAATTCTCATGAACTATGACAATGAAGAGGAAACAGTGGCGTAGCAAGGCAGATGCGGCAGAGACGAACCGCCCCGGGTGGCACATTTTTGGGGGCGGTATTTTCGAAAATATACATCCAATCATTTTTTTACGTGATTTTTTTATGCACGATATTGAATTAACACAACTTTTGTTTACGCGATTTACTCGATGTTACGCGATTTTTTTACAGAAGAAATAGTGACAGGAATCTAGGAAAAACAGTATTTCATCAAATGAGTCTGAGCAAAATTCAAATTAAAGCAAAATTCAAAACGTTCGTTAAAAAAATCGTGAACAATTATATATCGTAGCCGACAGTGACAGCAGCGAATAACTCCTGTAAGTGAATACAATTATGCATATATACATAATATGTATATGTTTCTCATTGTATTTTGATGATGAATAAGGATTTTTTTATGTAAAAAAAAAAATTTTCGCGCATTTGAAAAACAATTTTTGTTATTTCATACATTTTTGAAACTTTTTTTGCGATATTTTGATTTTTAGAACCAATTTATTAAATTATATGAAAGTGAGGTTTTTTACGCGTCACTTGGCATCTGGAACCAATGTTCGCGCAAAAAAAAGATTGGGCTTAAAATATTTTAAATAAAAAAAAAATTAAGCCACCTGTAGTACAAACTCTTAGTTCATAGATAAAAAAAAATAAGTGATTTGAAAAAAAAATTAGAAGAAATTTTGGGGCGGCAAATTCAAGGGCACCCTGGGCGGCAGGACCCCTTCCTACACCACTGCATCGATATATAGATGGAATATGATTCTTCTTCATCTGATGACGTCGAGGAGACAGAAACAGAACCTAGAGCTAAGCTCTGCCGGGAAGAAATGAGGATTTGGAACAGTTCTACTTGCACTCTAACGTTTCATGAATTTGACAACTTTGAATCCGGAATCAAAAATAAATTGAATTAGAATACAACACCGAGCTGGAATTTTTTCAGCTTTTTTTACAAAAGAAACTTTAGACACGATAGTCAAAACAAATATTTATGCCACAGCTGTTTTCCAAAAGTCGTCCGGAATGTCCAAAATAAAGAAGTGGGCTAAAACGTCAGTGAAAAAAATGCATGTCTTCTTATCAACATTATTTTGATAAGTTTGCTTGGAACAGTTCAGTATAAAAAATACTGGATTGTATAAAACTTCAAACATTTTTTTAGCCCACCAAAAAATTTAGGTTGCGAACCGCCACTGGGTTTTAGACAAAGCAGTTTATATTCATTTTTCAAGAAATATTCAGTATTTTTTAAGTTAATATTTAAACGTATTTGTGAATATGTAAGGTTTGTGACCCCTGGGTACGCCAAACAGTTTTTCAAGGATAAAACCTATAAATTTTCACTTAATTTTTTTTTAAATATTTTTACATCATTCCAGCAATCATAACACATATATTCATTGGAAAAAAAAGTCTCACAATTGTCATTTAAAAAGAACTCACTCCTCACAGCAAGTTCAGTACAGATTTACTCACTCCTCAAAAGGTTAACATTGAAAGTGAACATTGAATTGACCTTTTGCAACTGAAAAGAAATTAAGAAAATACGATTGAAAACTGAGAGAAAGCATCAGAATGTGGTACATCTCAAGTGAACTAGTGTGAAGAGTGATTCATATGGCATGATTACTTTTCAGATGCCCGATTATCTGCAGAAAATAACCTAAGCCAAACAAGCAAATGAATGGTTTGATTTACCTGATCTACGAGAGATGTGTTGCCGACGTGTATGTTTAGCTTGATGACAACACGTTGATCAGCGTGTTCATCCAAGAGTGCAGGGGGTTCACTGGGAAAGGCTTCCAACTGCTGTCGGATTGATGATGAGATTGCGGGAACAAATGGCACAGGATTCAAATCCAGGTCATCGCAGAGCACCTCAGCAAATTGCTCTGGTGTGATTATTGATTCTGAAAGAAATTCACTGGTCAGACTTTTTGCTGTAGATTGACTAACAAAATAATTTTCCCGGTTTGGCCTTCAAAAATTCACAAGCTTGCCGTGTGTTGCGATGATATTGGCATTCATGACTGCATACAGAGAGAGGTATTATTGAGAAAGATACTTTGGACATCCACCAGTTGATTATGTCATTCTACTTCAAGAGTTACCATCACTCATCTTTTGCTGACACGCCAGTTGTTTAATTCAAAATGTACAAAATGTAGAACTTTGGGGCACGTGCACTAGAATACAGCTGCATGTAATACTAATGATGCCCCTCTCAGTTTGACTGAAATAAGCTGTGAAAGTGATCCCCATGACCCATTATCAGGCATTTGGTACTAATTTAAAATTGCAGAATCATAACATACCGTTCTTGTTCCATGTGAAAGTATCTCTCAGTTTCTGCCCTTCGATTTCCATGTCGAGTCGAATGGGAACCAGCAGCTGCTTCTGAGATGCATTCTCCAAATTGGCCGGCATATCGATATCGTCGAAACACAGCGGAAAGGTGCGGATCTTTTTATTGTGAACTCTGTTTCGGTTGATGGGAGTAGCTTGAGGCACCGCATCCAAGTGTGAGGAGTTGGGTAAAGCGGGCAGCCAGGGTGCATTGTGCGGCTTCTTGGATTTCCCCTCCCGGGGTGTGGTCGTCTCCGATGCACCAACAGACACCGCTTTGTATCTACGATTGATACAATATCACATTAGAAAGCGGTTTCTAATCGCTTATGCAGTGAATTAAATGATCAATGTTGTTCGGTCAAAATATATTACTTCACTAAGTTAGATGTCAAAATGTATGTACTTTGACATGATTTACCCTGTTATAAGGTCATTATGTCAAGAAACACAACTCATAAATCTAAATTGAATACCCATGATTTTTTCAAGAAATCACTTAGGTACGATAACTAGGGCTGTGGAGTTGCGTGAAAAAAGACGACTCCGACTCCAGTTTTAAAATAATTAATAACTCCGACTCTAAGAAATTTTTCAATAATTTCATTGTAACTTATGTGTATCATCAGATCATTTTTAGTCAGCCAAGCATGAAATGTTAACTCTTTTGACTATTTTGTTTAAATACACATCATTAAATATATTTTTCAAAAAAAAATCGAGCCTCTCATTTTTCACGACTCTAGACTCCAGCCAAAATACCGCGACTCTGACTCCACAGCCCTGACGATAACACTTGCTGTTGAAAATTTCTCTGGACTCACAAGAATAAGTATTTGTGAGAGCTTTTGGAATCTTTTAGATTATACAAGGCAAAAGTCTTTCTTATTTAAGTTTGGATATAACTGATATAATGTAGTTGAAACTTTAATGTCGATTATCTCAGAATTAACATTTTGTCATAGACGTGATGTTTAGTGGTCAGTTTTAAGCTATACCAATGAACGCACTGCAGGCATTCAAATCACTGTCAATGATTACTTTTATCCACTTGCATGGAAATGACTTGATTAACTCTGCCACTGCCTTTTGAATAGAAACCCACAGCAGAGAAAAATATATGATTAGGGAAGTATTTAAATAGAATTAAGGATTCTATTATAGGTTGTATAATCGATAATGTTGACAATTAGTAAGAATAAATCATTGAACTTGACTTGGCATTTGCCAAGCATTATCAACTCAAGTAACAAAGCATTAAGAAGGAACTGAAAAAGTGGGCTGACAAGAATATTAATATTTCACTATTTATAAACATACTTATCATCATTGCCTTCGATGACATCCTCCACTTCAGAAGCTTTCAGTAGAGAGACAGAACTAGACAAGACATGAGTGCCGAGACCAGCATCAACCAAGCGTTTTCTCTCTTCGTTGGTCAGAGTCCTTCTTCCCATACCAGGGTACTTTTTGTAAAGCGAACCACGAAATAATCTGAGGTAGTTACCAACCTGAAAAGTATGAAAAACTCAAGTGAGACATCTGGATTTGGCTATCCTGGGATGCTTGAAACCATGACAATCCCAGAATACCAGGAAAAATGGCAACATTGGTTGGTTTTAATATTCTTCTTAAAGTAAGATAAATATGCTTTAAATCAGTGGTCTCCAAACTCAATAAGGATATGAGCTTTCAGAAATTGAAATTGTCTCGTGAGCTACCTATACATACTCCTTCAAAGTTTTTTTATTATTGGGCCTTATCGTACTATATGTAATATTATATTACTTAAAATAGACTAGAATATCAGATTTCTTAATAAAAAATCAATTATTTATAAACAAAATAATAATTGAAAAATAAGTGTGAGTAAATATAAAAATAACGAAAAATAATAATTCATGAAAAGAATGGCATTCACTTTCCTCCACAATTTTTTCAATTCTTGGCGAGTACATTCCATTCGAATGCAATTATCAAGATGTACATCTGCGAGTCTGTTTCTATATTTACTCTTAACCACCTTCATAGTAGAAAACATTGATTCACATAAGTAGAGCTAACAGTAGCTCGCGAGCGACCGTTTGGCGATCACTGCTTTAAATCATATTCTTTTTCGAGGTGAAACTAAACCAACTGCCACAAAGAAGAAACTGTGTAGTAAATTTAATTTCGAATAGGAAAATGCTAAATTATAATAAATGAGCATCAGGAAACTGATAATTTATATTAAATACGAATATACTTAATATCAGAATCAAAACTTCTTTAACCTTTGCTTACCGCTGATATGTATTTACTACAATTCGACTCAAATAACGTGATTTTCGATATGAAATATAATAGATACGAGGTTCAGAATTTATGTATTCCTCCGTAATATAATTACAAATTACTTAAAAAAAATATTTTGTATAATTATTCATCTGGAGAGAAGGAAAAAATATTCTCTCGACAAATCGGGGATAAACCCACCAATACATAAATGTTTTCCAGCACACTTCGTCTGTGTGCGCACCTGTTTGACCTCGCCTGGTGCGAAAGGGACTATTTTGTCATTTTGTTTACTTCACCAGTTAGAGACTGTCTGGAATGACCCGTATACAGTGGCTCTCAAGCGATTGGTGATTATTTTTTATATCGTTACTCTAAAGTAACAGTGGGATAAGTTTACGAAAATACTAGTTTGGAAATATTTAAGATCGACAAGAAGGTGGCCTTTTCGCATATTATATTAGACATAGCAGCAATAAATTCTTACATATTATAGACTTTGAAGCATCCTGAGTGGAAAAAAATAATAGAAGTCGCCGAATTTTTTTTATAAGAGAGCTCAGCTTAGAATTGGCCAAACCTAATATTACAAGAAGGAAAAATAGCGCGTTTAAATTTCACAAACTACAAAAAGACGCAATTGACATGGTAATGTCACATTATCAGACAATATTGCCCGAAACGGCTGTAATAGTTGATATTACAAATAATTCACAAGAGAGCGTAACATCTTTAGAATCTTGAGCGCCGGTAAAATCTTGTGGATTTTGCCCTTATCCAACTAAAAAAAAAGCACGTTGGTGTGCAATATTTGCAAAAAAACCTGTATGTAAGACACAAAAAAAAAAATGATTACGTGTTCAGATTATGAGAAAGTGACCGCACACTAGACTTTTATATTTAGGCTATTTTGTATGTGTAATGTCAGTTGCATTATTTTTTACATATTTTTCTTTTTATTTTCATAATTAGTTTTTTTCATGATCAATTTCTTTTTATATTTTACATGCATTTTTTGTTATGAAAATATATTGTGGTATTCACACGCATTGTCTTTTTATTCAACGAAAAATATTTGAAACGACTGCTCAACATTTGGCATGCGTGTATTTTTTGTAATCACGGCCGACCAATACTTCAGTAGCATATAAGTCGTTCGATGTAGTGGTTCTGCCGGCTATTTGCGATGCTTTTTTCATGTTTTCAGGCACTTTTCAGCAATAATATTACAAAAATGATAAATTTATACTTGAAATATCATCAATATTCATTAATACTCGAATTTTTCCGTTTTTTTAAATAACTTTTTCATATGTTGTAGAAAATACATATCATCGGAGCGTAAGGGATTTTTTTAGCATAGTAGGGAAAAGGTTAAAAAGGCCATAGAAGCCGAAAGCAAATTTTAAATATGGCGTCGAATTTTCCATAGAATATTTCGTAATTCGCATGAATTTTTTTTTAATCCATCGTTGGTTATGTTTTGTTTTCTTATCCGCAGTTAAAGTTCCCAGATCATTACACTGTTTAATGAGGGTTTTGATTCATATTCAGAAAGAAAAAGAGTAGTATGTTATTATGTATTTGCCTTACCATCTACTATAATAATGAAAGATTCAACAGGCAGTTTTCGTAGAACAACTTCTGTTAAGATAAGCTCTTACGAGCAGCCATGTATATAAAAACGCATAGTGAAACACTTAGAGGTAATTTGACGAATGCCTTGGTTTGAATAGTAGAAAAATCAGCAATCTTTCACAAGTAACGAATAAAATATGGGTATAATTCAAGAATACTGCAAGAATAGTGTCTGAAACTATTTCACGTTGAATCCGATGTGGTACCGATACAAAGGAGTAGGATTCGTACAAATTCCTTCGTTATTTTCGTCTTTAGAAAATTCGTAAACATTTTAGGCCATATCCGATTAAGCACAAGGGACGCCATTCTGTATGCGAATCATCGCATTCAATATTCATATAAATGACTGGTTGGAGCGTGCGTTACAAAACAGGAAAATAAGGTAACTGGAAATGGTCGCACCAATACAATATAACCGAGAACGCAAGAGGCTAAACACTTTCGTATACATAGTAAAATATTGCAGGCCCAATTATCGCCATTTCAAAAGAGCTCACCTCAGACCCGACGCAGTAGAACTCGCCACCTTCTTCAACTTGGAAGCTGATCGGTTTATCGCCATAAGTACGCATCGACATTTTGATGCCGTTAGACAACCGTTAGTAGATAAAAACTTAGATTGTACTTCAAGACCTGTAAACTAAAATATTTTAAACTTCTTGAATAGACCGGCATCTAACGGCCCACCGGCGTGTCGTTGTCAGAGATAAAATAATATCCAGAATAATATCCCAGAGTCGCGGCTTCTTGTCTATCATAGACAATATACCGCCGGCTCCAAGCAATGGCGCGATTTAAGGTTTTCGTTTTTTACACTTTGATATTGTGCTGTGTTTCAATAGAACACGCAAAATTAAACGTATCTATCGCGTAGTTCCTTTTTAATCTCAAAGGTATACTTAAAAATAACTGAAAGGTTGCTACTCAAATTTGGTAATGGTCATAGACAAAACGCGACCCGAGTACTACAAAAAAAATCAAACAAAAATAGCAATGTATACTAATAATGGTATTTGGAAGAAAGCCGCATTGTTAATTCTGTTTCGTCAATTTTTTTCACATAGAACCTTGTAGAGTACTCAGGTCGCAAATATACTAGGTACATACATATTGGTAAACACTTTTCAAATAATGATAGTAAAGCAATTCGGTATAAAGTGTATGTATTTATGTCACAAGAAACCTGTCTCTTGTTAAAAACCTGATGCATGTGTATTTAGGTTTGATATTTGAATGAAGTCACATTACGTACACACAATATTTTTTAAAATATGCATGAGTTTTAACTTAACCTTTTTAACACACACAATAGTTGTTGAGAAGTTAATATGCAACAAAAAGTAATTGTGTGTTAAAGCTAGTCATGGATTATTTCGGCGAAAACTTCACAAACTAAGCTAAAAACAACACCACAAGCTTAAATCTTTATTGACGCTTTGATAATCGTATTAAAATCACACATTATTACGAATATCACTGATAAATTATGCGAAATATGAAATATTTTTCACTTCTACGCCTCCATACCATAGATAGACAATCCTTTATTTGAATGTTCTGAATATGGAGGCGATACCGATGATTTTTATAATTCTATGTGATATTTGGGAATCAATTCGTTTGTGGTTGATGTGATTTAAAATAAATTTGTTGGCGATATGATGCATTGGGTGGATTTATCGACTACCTTTTTTCCATTCCCAATATCCATTTACTTCGAGTTTTTCTCTTTTCAAAAACGGGACTGTCTGGTCATTTTAGTTATAACTGGTAAAGATTGTCGAAAATTATCAGAATATAAAATGAGTGCGCCACCAAAAAGCTGTTAATTTTTTTTCAAATCTTTTAGTACGATAAAGGGTACATTCATTCTATATACTTAGTAAGTTGACATTATTTTAGTACTTTCCCAATTCCAGAATATTTGTTGGTATTGCATGTTGGTGTCTCAGTAATTATATATTCAACGGCAATTTCAGTACTGTATGCGTTACCATCCAAAAAAGTTGCCGCAATTCTAGGTGATACGATAACCAGTGCAATATTTTTTCGTGGTCATATGGTTGCCAAAATAAAAAAGAGTTACATCTTCTGAAATTGCTTCTCCTGCAGTTTTATTTTTTTCAAATGGAACTTTATTTACCCAAGGCGACGATTTTTTCAAGGATAGTTCTGAAAAATCGAATTGATTCATTGTGTTCGAATAGAGCTTGTGATGAAGCGACAATTTTTCTTCTAGTGCTTAACGTTGATCAATTTATTAGTGTTTTCCATGAAATAAATTTTTGATCTGCGTTGGACAGTGGTAGTAGTGATCTTACACGATGATAAATTAACCCTTGCACCAGTGGCGTAACTAGAAAAACTGGGCCCATACGCATGGACGTTCCGAGGGCACAGGGAAGTAAGCTGTTGCCTAGGGGCGGCAAGTCATAGGGAGCGGCAAATGATCACATATTTTTTTAAATGACTAAATATTTTTGACATGAATTTTGCTTAGAATAAATAATATGATGCCTCAATGTCTTTGATAAATAAAATACCAAATCAAAAATCAATACTTATAAAATATAAGTGCATTTTGAATTTAAATTATTTTTTATGACCTGTAGTGAAATTTTATAGCTATTTTTTCATAATCATTGAACAGTAATTTAGGCTTTTGGATCGCGAGGATCTTTGTCCATTATGTACACATATATAATGAATCACTTGAAAGCAAAACGGAAAAAGTGACAAAACATTTGTTTGCGTACATGGGTGAGTAGAGGATTCAAACTTTTATATTTGTACATGTATTCCTAGAATAATGTGAAATAATGAAAAAAGGGCGCTATTTTAGAGCTCTACCTAGGGGTGGCACAAATCATCGGGACGTCACTGCCCATACGAGCCCAAAGCTAACAAAGAGCACCTATTTTTTTTATTTCAAAAATATTATTTACACATATAAAAGGACGACTTTGAATTGTAAATTCCCAGCTGTTGACGAATAAGGGACGGCATACGTCTTTTCAAAGATTTTTTAGCTGGCGATAATAACAAAAAAATAGTTATTTTTATTTGCACGTACAGGGGAAAATGGCCCTCACCATTTACTCGTTTGGCAGACACTCTTAAAAAATATTAAATTTTAAGTACTAATTTTCTTTTTTTTTTAATTTTAATTGGGGTGGTTAACCCTTCCGGTACGGAACTGAGCTTTCATAATATACTTTATTGTTTTCTAATTTACTTACATCACCCCTAAATATTTTAACCATTAGCTGCAGTTGCCCATTACACAAAATAAATCATTTAAATATTTTTGGGTGTAGGTACAAATAGTAAAAACAATTGAAACATGGGAAAAAAACCTATTTTTTTAAATCATAACTCATCACTCAAAGAGTTAATAACAAATTCTCATTATTTGATTAGATTACACCTATTTACTAAATTCAAGTTAGAGGTTTATCATTCATACCCTCTTTTATGACTTCACTGTTGTCATAAAAACTTCACAGCAGTAATTTCGTATTATTTTTCTTTGCTATTTTCTTTCAGGTATTTCACATTTGACTTTTCTGTGCTGAATATGAATATTGTTAAAAAGATTTTCCCTTCATTATCATATAACATATTAGTTGTTAACCTTTTAGCTGCCGTCGATAATTAATAGTAATTACCTAGCACGCCGGCTATAATTTGCAACTAATAATTTAATTAGTTATTGACGAGATAACTCGTCTCGGGCAGCCATCGAGTTAAGCAGAGTGTATTGTTTGCAGCCTGATGCAAAAGTAATACTCATAGCAGAGAAGTATCTCTGATCAATGACCTTTTTACCAATGTCACTAGGTACCACGACTGAATGCGCTTAAGCAAGGATTCATGCTTCGTTCGATATATTAATTCGATAATAACAAGAGTCAAATACGAATTACCCAATTTGTTTATCTATATTTTTCATCCCACCTTACAAACATTTTTTTCAAATTATTATTAAATAGGCACACACTGAAAAAAATACTTTAGCTACTTGAATATTTCTATAATTTCCCAAATAATTTGCGTCATATTAAATACAATATTTTTTTTTCTTATTCAATGTTATATATTACGTTTAATCCAACTGAATAATAAAAGTTCCTAACATTTTCCTGAAACTGGGGTTAGGAAATGAATCAGAATGTTTTTCAAATCCATTACATATTAGAAATAACTTCCAATCATATTATTGTTATGAATACCACCAAAAACTCACTGCTGTGTACCATTAATGGCTGAAAATGATTTCATAAATGAATCATTATTTCGGAAGGCAGAAAAATTCTTCGCCATATCTCTGTTGAATTGAAGAAGCTGCTCAGTGATGTTGGAAAAGTCAGGGAAAGTGAAGTTAAAAGCCATCGGGCTTGTTCCATTCATATTCATGAAGAAGGGTGGAAAGTTACCAGGTTCTTGAGGACTATTTTCCATTTGAAAATTAGGCATGCCGGGAAAACCATAGGGTCCTTTCCAAGTGCCGGCCGAAGACTGCGCATAGGTGTTTCTCTTAGTGCGAGAGAGTCCACGAGATGAATTTCGGGTCGGTGGGAGAATTTGAGGCAACACTGTGGTAGGTGTATTCGGCAGTCCTACATTATTTTTTGCTGTCGTTGTTGAAATTTTCTTACGTTCTTCTGAGCTTGAACTTTCACCAGAAGAACTGCTTTTGGATCGACCGCCTCTCTTGCTCCTTAAAAGTTTACTTAATTTTCCTGGAAGTTCAGTTTTGCTCCAATTATTATCACCTCTTTCCTCTGTAAGTTCTCTTTCAATTTGCTTCATTGATAGAATTTTATCTGCGTCATTTTCTGTTGGAGAAATGCCTTTAGTATTGAATATACTGTACACAGACACTGATAGAGTATGCTAAAACAAAAACATTTATTTTATCATCTACGTTCTTGATCAAAATCATACCGGGATAAATCTTTTCTTTAAGGATTTTTAGCACAGTCTTCCCACACTGGGGGCTTAAAAAATGATTACAAGCATTCACTATCTACCATTCGAGTGCTAAAATTTTTTTTTCATTCAAACCAACCTTACAGTGACAATTTTCTTATTCTAGTAACTAATAACTTACTTTTATTATTTCTATTATGTTTATTGTCAAGATATTTTTCGCAATTTCATTATATTTAGTAATAAATACAAAAACTGTTAAAGTTTAACAAATTGCTGTTATTAGAATATATTTATAGCATAAATTCGAATTGTATACAATTTTAAATATTTCTTATGTATTGTAATCGTCACTCACTGAACAAAACTGTGATTGAAAATAATATCAATTTTCAATCCCAAATCTTTTTTTAAAACCTCTGTTGAGATAATTGTATTCCGCATTGACAAGTTCCGCATTCGAAACTGGCATGGTAATTTAAAAAATAAATATTTTTAGCAATTCTTCTGCAAGTGTTTTTACAAGTTACCAACTTTTCACAATAGCGCAACGTCATTTACCGGATGACTGCCATAAGCGTACTAACACGCTCTATAAATCCAAAATAACATACCAAGGCCATACAAAATAAGCGTGTTTAAACGCTCGACTTTACACTCGTTATACTAGGCAAAGATCGATTATTTTTAAAAAAAAAACAAATATTTTGTCACATAGTGACATCTCTAAGAACGATAGTGAAATACTTAGAAGCGACAAATTATAAATATTATCAATATTACATTAATTTACGTTGAACAGATCTTTGTCAGGAAACCAAAACGCGCCGCTATGTAGGATTGGGAAATACATCACTGCTTGTAGACTATATACTATTTTGGGATACATTGGAATCCCCCTTTTGTCTTGTCATGATTTTTTTAAAAATAACGTTATGATTTTATATACTTTAAAATAAAACTTAAGTATGCAATTCAATTACTTTTTCAATATATTTTGAATTTTCTATGATCATGGCGGCACAAACGACACTCTGTGTATTTATTTGGTAACTCTTTATGATATACTTTCAACATATTTACAAAAAAAAGATATAATTATTAGGTTTAATTATTTGAAGAAATTCACGGCCTGCTGGGTATCGCCAAACTAATACTTCGCGGCAATTAAAAGGTTAATGATAAAAAAAATAATCTAAGCTAATTAGTAGAGTGTTGCAACTTACTTGTATGTGACAATAAAGAAGAAAAACAAGGAAACCAGCCGCTGAATACATTTTCTAGCGTTGATTTATCCAAATGATGAAATACTTCATCGTATTCATGTGATATATATATAATTTTGTTCATCTAAATAAATTTGTCTAATTTTTATGTTGAATATTATTTATTATACAAACCCGACAACGAGATAATGATTCTCAATTATTTATAATGAATCTGCCAAAATCCATTCTGCAACATGGAACTGATGACTACCGATAAAACACTAATGGTCTACATCAATATATACATATTTTCAGATTAATGATTTTTTCTAAAACTTTTTGTTAAATATTATTTTTCCAAACAAAAAATCTTTAGCTGACTGAAATGGAAATAAACACAAGTAGTACTGCGGAAGTTAAGAATAACACTGAAAAACTAATATTTCAGATGAATACATTACATGTTTACAGAATTGTCAAATATGTGATTTTTAGCATCGGATTCGTTTTCATTGTTAGCATTGGTGTTTTATTTTTAAAATGTATTTGACTTATTTCTCAGTCAAATTAATTACTTTTTATCATTGATTTGTCTGTTTATGATCATTGGTATTATAACATTGAACACTGATATGTGTTATTATTTTTAAAATATTAGAAAACTATTCTTTATTTTATTAATGTCATGTAGGCACTTGAGTATTATAGTAAATAAATCATGTTTACCATAATTCTCAAGATATAATACTCGCTAGAACATTTTTTTTAAAATTAGAACTTTATAAAGGACTGATGCTTTGAATTGTATGCAAGTTTTCATTTGATAATGTGCGCCTGATTTTAATTAAGTTAAAAATATAATTAATTATGGTACATTAAATAATGTCTTTTAAGAAAATATTCCAATAGGTTTGAGACTAAGTGTGGCTTCATACAGTACTACGCCTGCAGTTTAGAAATGAAGGTTGAGTACTGAATACAGGCAATTAATAAAACCGTACCGCACCAGGTTGAATCTAGTACACACCTTAGAAACTATTGGTAAAATATTCAATTTCGTTGGTACAAAAATAGTTCTGTTAGATGGCGGAATGTAAAAAAAGTGTGAAAACTATAGCATTATTAACATATTGGAGGCCCCTGGAATTGTAGAGAACATAACATAAATACTGTATATAGAGACTAGGGGTTGTCTGTTATTAAAAATTGGTTATTTAGCAAAATTTGCGACATCCAAAAGCCAATTTTTTGTAAATAGTAATGAGATTTCTAATAAAAGATTTTTTTTAAATTAAAATGGATTAAAAAATGTTAATATTTTGATTTGAAACCGACATAGGTAGTTACAAATGAAACAAGATTATACATACAAGTTGCTTAATATGTCAATAAATGTATTTAAAATATTATGTTTAGTGTAAATTGGAAATATTTAAGATTTGGATACTGCTCACGAGTACATACATCAAACTTAAAAACACTGACAACCAAATTTTACATACATATATAATACGAGTCTACAAGTACAAAAATCTTCTATCTATATGGCCTACTTCATTATCCAATGAACGAGTAGGTATTTTCTCTTAGGAAATTTTCGTCACCAAACTTTTTTTGGGAGGAACACCAAATAAAATTTTAGTATTTTTCAGGGCTGTGGAGTCGTGTAAAAAAAAGACGACTCCGACTCCAACTTCAGCTTTAAAATAATTTACGACTCTGAGAAAATTTTTCAAAACAATTATTTTAACTTACATATATACATACATATATGTATTCCATCAGATCATCTTTATTCAGCCAAGCATGAAATATGAACACTTTGACCTATTAAATTAAAAATATTTTTCAAAAAAAAATTGAGTCATTCATTTTTCACGACTCTGGCCAAAATACTGCGACTCCGCGACGCCGACTCTGACTCCAACTCCGACTCCACAGCCCTGGTTTTTTTTGTTACTTAGTGTTTATTTTTTTTTTTTTTTCAATCATTTTCTCGCTATTTTAATTGAGATACTTTTATGTGAAATTTCAGGAAAAAACAGGTTTCAAGAAATATTAGAATTCGAACACTGGTTTATTTTTGTATAAGCCCTAATAGAGACATAATTATAATCATAACAATATGTCATGATCAGAAAAACTATAATAAAATTTAACATCCGGTCAAAATAGGAAATGTATCGTTGATTATGCAAAAATAATGAATAAGTATAACGCAATTATTGTTATTAAACAGCCACACATTTCATTGCAAAACACAATAGGTTAAGCGTGGTTTTTTAAACTGAAGGTGACAGTCATTAAACGTGATTTTATCATGGAAATACCCAAATATATACCATAACAAGACCTCATTTCAGAGAGTGAGGATTTTATTTTCATTTTGATATTGTTTCTGTCTCCCTACGTATCAAAAATGAAGTTCTTTGCTTTATGGATGCTGTTGGCTGTCTCGATTTATTTTGTTTTTGTGGTAAAATAGAAGTCCCTTTTCAGAGTAACAAAATGATGGTGCAAGGGTTGTTATTATCATGGGGAGGGTATTTTTTAAAGATTTCCAAATACATTTGAAAAATGCTATTGAGAATCCACTGCTATTTTTTTACTTACGGGCTCGAATCACATTATGGGCAGTTTCATAAATTATTATTTTTTTTCTATATTGATGAATAACATTTTTGTTCAAATGAATGTATGAGTGGCATGGCATGGCATGTGTTGAAATTAATTCAATCAGTAATCAATATACTCGATAATAAAATATCTAGATGGATTTGACTTTGTTCAGTCCCCCCCCCCCCAGCATTTTTGGTTTGATTTAGAAGGAATATAATATTATAAATAAAATATTTGGCATTAAGTACTTGCATTACTTTTTAGCCTTGTTCAAATGAAATGTGTTTTTTTATAGGAAGGCTTGGCAGTAAATGAACAAAATATGAAAGCACACTTATCAGGGCCTGGACATGTTCACTCGGCAAAGTGCGGCCGTGGACGTGGACCCCCACCGCCTCCTGAAACAGGGGGTCAAACTGTTCCTCCAACATCACAGTCCTCTACGACAACAGCGAAACCAACCAGTAAGTTGTAGTTTTTTTTCATTATGTCCCCAAGTTACAAGAGATCATTTGTTACAACAATTGATTATTTTTTTGATTGCGATTCAATGCATAAATAATGTTTTATGTTTAATCATACTATTTATTGCATGGCAATATAAAGTATTATACAATGAGCTTAGAGAAAAATCAATTTACAAAACTGTTTGTACTGGAATTTTTGAAATGGAAGCTAATGACGTTCATAACCGTTTAAATAATAAATGTCATTATTCAAATGTACGTTTTTCACCAATACACATATTTTATGTAGTCCTAAAATAGATTATAATTATTTTTTTATTAAATTACCTATTGAATTGAATAAAAAACCGCTTTCTCTTGAGAATAAACGATTGTAGCTTAATTTGCTTAGCATATACAGTGGAACCCCCAATTACACTACCCCGAATTACGCACTGGCTTGAAATATTCACCACAAATCCCCCAATTGCACGGTCGCATTCCATTGTCGATACTAAGAGACGGTCGTCTGTGCCGCTCATACAGTCAATTTTTGGCTAGCGTCTGTGTATTCAACACGTGCCAGGCTATTCACGCATAGCTGGGCGTCTGTCTGTGTGCAGGATATTTACTACTACAAAAACCAAATATTTCGTCAATATTTTTTTTTTGCAAAACTAAGGGAAATCTTAGTTTTGCGTTTTCCGCGGAAAAAAACCAAATCCCTAATTTTGTATGAGATTCACACCCCCAATTACACGGTCCCGTCTATAGTGTAAATGGAGGTTTTACTGTATTTCTGTATTCTAAAACAAAACTGGTTTCAATTTTTTTTTCTTTTCAGATTCTACTGGTTAAGATTTATATCTATTACCGGCGTGCAGTGTATGTACATACATTCATCCGTATATATTACACAGTCTCCCTTCAGCGTTGGGCTGCCAATACGCTAAGGGGCTAGCTTAATCTCAAAGCAATTATCGGTGTTCTGGGGAAAGAGTGATTTTTTGTATCACTCCTGTACAGTTCTATGCAATACTTAAATAAACAAGCGTTTGTTACTTAATACACTTATAATATATAACAATATGCAATTTGCCGTAAAATTATCAATCTTAATGGCTAAAATGTACTTCTCTGTATACTGGTGCTGTCTTGGATAATATAAAAGCCAGGAATTGCAGTTACATACTAATTTGTTCTGAGGATATTGTTTTCTCTTAAATTAACAAGGGGCTCGCTGGCCTTAGTAAAATTTAACAAGGGGCTCACGTGAGCCAATCCGAGCCCACCCCTTTCTCTTTTGTATATGAACAAGGTGGATAAAAGAGAAAATACTAGCATGTCCATCTTGCTCACTTCCTACACTTACCATAATATGATTAAGATAAAAAGAGTAAGATTCACAGCACTAACCTGAATTATCTTTCTATATTAATAAAAAATAATAAAAAAAACATATTTACATTTAATTATTAATTAATTGGAAGATAAATCTTTGTGTACACAGACTTTAAAAAAGATTTCTTTTGTTTTCCCTATTCGAAAGGCATGCCATTGCAAGGTGCCTCCAACATTGCGGAATTGGAATTGTGTCTATTGTTGGAATGTTTTTTATAGAAACAGTGTTCTTCATAATTTATTGATTAAATACTTAAATAAATGTTGGGTTGTTGGAAACAAATGGTGTTAGATTATCAAATACTACAAAGTAAGCCCATGCTTTCAGTGAAGACTTATGATTAATATTTTGTATTTGAAATGCAGCTCGCACAAATAACAATAAAAAAATGTAGCCTAACTTATAATTGAGAGACAATAAGCAGGAAAAATTTACGAGACCAAAAGAAAAGATATTATACCTACACCATTATATTCATATAATTAATTAGAGGTCTGCAGGAGCCGAAATTTTACAAAATTACCCAGTCCAAGCCCGAAAAACTCAGGCTCGACCCGACCCGGGCCCGAGTCTAATACCACACTTGTTACCAGAACCCGACCGAAAGCCCAGATTTATAGTCCTCAGCCCAAAAAAACCCGTTGTTTACAAAAAAACTGGTAATAATTAAAATTATCATGGCTGGCTTATGACACGAACTTAGTCTGAAATATTTTTTCTGAAGAAATAAATTCCTTACCCGGGCCCGGCCCGAGCCCGAATCTCAATTGCGCTTACCCGTTTGGGTCGGGAAGGAGCCCGAGGCCTAGGCCCGGGCCCGTGCAGACTTGTATAATGAATTGTTATAAAGTAGCGAGCAATGTCAAACAAATAAAATGGTTTGTTAATAACTAACTTCTGTAATTAACTTCTGTGAAATCAGCAATTTTATTATTATGAATAAATGGTTAGAGTGCAATGTACCAAAATGAAGCTTGACATTGAAAAGTGGACGTTGTGGGAGTAATTGAGAGAAATAACGCAACTAACACTTTATACAAACACACATGTATAGGAAGTACTAGAAATTTCAAATACCAGTTTCGTATGGACCGTAGGGAAAAAGAGCAATTTTATGTAATGCATGGGTAAGGAGCTCAACTAGGAACCCATCATATTGGCTCTATGTGATTTTTACTTTTTTTATTATTAAAAAAATTCTTAGGTGGAAATAACATGAAAGAATAATGGAGTTTATAACTGCATTGTACACATTCTTTGCGTTGAGATTAGAAAGTTTTTTTTCCAATGGCATGAACAAGTGAACCCAAAGATGTAAGACAATCATAAGCAATAATAGAATTTTTAATTTGGCTATGCTATAACATATATTGTCTATGGTTAACGCGCCTCATTTTTAAACCGACGAAGCAACCAGCAGGCTTATTCTGGCGGGGGTACTTATTTCCGACCGGTCTGAAATATTTACCATAAGCAATATTTATTTTTTTAAGTTGGTACCAATGATATATCACGATTGTCCACACTAATCGTCGTACTCCTGTCAAACTATTCTCTGACGTAAACATAACCTCTATTACTATGGTAAACAGAGATGATACTTTGGTTATTTTAATGAATTGATCTATGAAACGAACACGATGTCAGGAACTGAAAGTATTCTTCGGTAATTTTGCCATAAGCCCTAGCGCGGACTATTGGGGCGAAAAACTTCACAGACTAAGCTAAAAACAACGCCACGATTTAAAATATTCATTGAAGCATCCCGGAAGCACGTTAAAATCACACATTATTATGAAGAACACTGATAAATAAATTGGTAAATATGTCATTTAGTAGCACCAAGTAGCACCGACTATTGCGGCGAAAAACTTCACGAACTGAGCTGAAAACAACGCCACGATTTAAAATATTTTATTGAGGGCTTGATAATCGCGTTAAAACTACACGTTAAAAAGAAGAACACTGATAAATTATACGTAATACGAAATCTTCGCCTCCAATATTCGCAATGGCCGCGCGCGCGGCAATAGTCGAGGTGCTACTAAATGACATATTTACCAATTTATTTATCAGTGTTCTTCATAATAATGTGTGATTTTAACGTGCTTCCGGGATGCTTCAATGAATATTTTAAATCGTGGCGTTGTTTTTAGCTTAGTCTGTGAAGTTTTTCGCCCCAATAGTCCGCGCTAGGGCTTATGGCAAAATTACCGTATTCTTCCAGTATTTTGATGCCTGATTCGTTCTGCCCACTCGCTATATACGCATAAGGGTGATTGTTATGAGACAATATTATGTCTTACGTTTACTGCAAATATGCTACATTTTCTTCCTGAAAATCAACTAAATGCCGCTAATAGCAACGCAGTTCTGTAGGAAATTGCCAAACTATCATACAAGGAGATCAGGAAAAGCGATAATTTACGCTTAATACGAATATGATATCCGTATGAAACAGAAAGATGTCGAATTGAATTTCTTATATCCATAATAGAGCAAATTTGAAATACGTCGACGAGTTTTCCTTATACTTTTTTAATCTGCATCGATTATCGGTTCCTTAGATTCCTAAATTTGTTTTTGTATATTGTCCTATTGGAAATTAAATATCCTAGGAATCGCATTGCTTTCTGTGGAATTTGACAATTTTCAGGGTGAAAATGAGTACTTAGCATGTTGTAAAGCATTTAAAAATATGAAAGAAATAATCAAAATTCGGTCTTCGATTCCCGACATCGTATTCGTTTTTCGTTCAATCAAATATTTTTCTAAATTTCAGATTTGCGACAATGATCTTAACATTCTGGATGCTATTGCTAGATATCCAGGAAGTGTCCACGATGAATTGTATTTTAAGACTTCTAAAACTACGATTGAAAGGAAGATATTAGTCAACGAAAGGATTGGAACATTTTTCTGATGGGTATATTAACATATTTTGAATTTTGTGAGGAATGCGGAGATAAGGGAACGTACAAGACAGCGACTGGGTCACGTGCTGCGAAAGCCTTAATCCTGCCCGCCTTTTCTTTCGTCCAGTGGGATTCCGTCGGGTACATCCTATGGATACTACCCGACGGAACTGAGGGATGCTGGCATGTCATGGGAGGAAGCAAAGCAATTGGCGAGAGACAGGGAAACACAGAGGTGCCGCGTGGCCGACATACGCTCCACATAGGGAGCGAATATGGTCAAAGAAGAAGAGGAAGCATATAAACAAACCTTTTTTCTTATAATTCACATTTATTGGAAAAACATTTGAATAAAATCAAAAGTAGAACGTGGAAACAAATATAAAATTTCTGAAGTCAAGAAGCAAGTCACATTCAATTACAATGATTAATACTGTGAACATGTTGCTCAATGAATTTTTAACAAAATACTTGCCCAGAGTTATACCGTAGTTTGGCATGCACGTCAGTGACACAAAAAATATTTTGCAAGTAAGAAAAGGTCGATATTTTAAAATCTTGTAAATGACATACAATTTAATTGGTTTTACAAATTACCAAATGAATGCAGGTTTGCGCGAAAACAGATTAAGCATCGAATGGTTTCTAAAGTGCCATAATAATAATAATGATTTTTACAGTTAAAGAAATTATTTATAATATATTCGCTAATGCAGTAAGGTTAAAAATATTATAATTTACCCTGTCACAGACATTCAAAAGTATAAACAAATAATAGAGGTTTCATTGAAATTTTTAGTTTCTATACCATTACACAATATTATGAATTTAGATAAAAATTAAAAATCTTTCGATAAATTAGTACAATAGACTCCTGAGTAATCGTTAATGGCATATTTTATCCTTACAGGATTCCAAGCCCACACCCACATTCAGAAGAGATGCCAGCAACACCTCTCAGGCATGCAACATCATCATCAACGAACCATCGGTTAGCTGAAGCTCACGCTGTTTGGTGTGAAATCGTACGGTATTAATGGATTTGAAAAGAAAATGTTTTTATGAATTTGGGGTAAAAAAAAATTGTATCGCAAGTACCCTTGTCCAATATAAGTATAATAAATGAATCATCAACTTATGTCCAAAACAGACAATTAAACAGAAATCCCACTTTCTTAACTTTTTTAAAAAAATATTTGTGTATAAAAAGATTTTGATTCATTGAATATAACAGTTTTGTGGAAGTCCATTGTTTAAATTTGGTTGACTGGTTTCTTTGTTATTTTATTACTTATCTTTGTATTTTTTTGATATTTTATTAAACAATTGAATGAAAATGTAAATAAAGGCAGTCTTATTTCACTTTTAGGGTGTTCACTGTCAATACTTGGTGGAAAGGCATTATATTAGTAAAAATACAATATTTCTTTGTACTTAATTCCACTTTATTAATTAGGTCAGGAACGGTTTCGCTCATTGCGAGCATTTTCAACTGACTGAAAGCTGCATATGGTTTAACCACCTTCAAATGCTTCATTCTTTCTTCTTGAATGACTGAAAACAAGAAGTATCATGAAAGGTAAATACTCTTAACAACATGCTACCCATTTTCTCCCTGAAAATTGACAAAATCCACAAAAAGCAATGCAATTCCTAGGATATTTAATTCCCAATAGGACAATATAGAAAAAAACAAATTTAGGAATCCAAGGAACCAAAAATCGATGCAGATTAAAAAAATATAAGGAAAATTCGTCGACGTATTTCAAATTTGCTCAATTATATATAAGAAATTCAATTCGACATCTTTATGGCCTGTTTCATACGGATATCATATTCGTATTTAGCGTAAATTATCGCTTTCTTTGATCTCCTTGTATGATAGTTTGTCAATTTCCTACAGAACTGCGTTGCTATTAGCGGCATTTAGTTGATTTTCAGGAAGAAAATGTAGCATATTTGCAGTAAACGTAAGACATAATATTGTCTCATAACAATCACCCTTATGCGTATATAGGGAGTGGGCAGAACTAATCAGGCATAAAAATTCTGGAAGAATATTTTCAGTTCCTGACATCGCCTGAATCAGCCTGCTGTTATTCAATTTATTTTACTTAAATACTGTTATTAATATAAATTTATTTTCATTGAACATAATTCAACAAAAACTTATTATTATTAAAAAAAATGTATTTGTTAGCTTTTATTTAAGCACTATTCATAACATCAAAACATAATATGTTATGATTTATCTGTTTTGAAATAAAATACAAAATTTTGATACTTTCTTTATTTTTAATTATAAAAAGTAAAAAAAACAGAAATTCACCCTATAAATATAACAATAAAATATTCCAAAGAAAACGAAGCTCCTAACATATTTTTATATACACATTTACCATGTCCGCTCCCAATGTGGAGCATATGGACTCCTAATGGAGTTTATCTCAACAGAAGTGTATCTGCAAAAACCGCTTGTTACTCAGTTGCTCAACCTCTCTTTTTCCAAAGAGAGTAGGAATAGAAGGATAGGGCTCAGACAGGACTAGTGGTTAGCTAACCGCTCTCGATACGCCCTGTTCATAGGATAGGATAGGTGGGAGGGGGGAATTCAAAACATCACATACATCCGTGCCTTCGAACAGAAATTCATAAATCAATTGAAAAATCAATCAATAAAACTGTCAGTACTGGGATTTGAACCCGTGACCTCCGTAACCGAAGCCAACGACGTTGACCACTTTACCACACAGGGGACACATAGATTTTTATATTTACCAACATTAGTATTGTTAATTCCTTCTTTGAAAATTGTTTTAATTAATAACTATAGTCTAATGTTTCAATTACAATTTGATAAAATATGTTTAAAATTTGATATACCTATACATTTTTTAAGTAAATGCATAATATATGCGTATCAATAAGATAATAAAATCATGTAAAAATACTGTGTACGTGAATTTTCAATATTAAATACCTATATGAATGATTTTTTTTTAATACGATCAAAGATATCGGCCTTATCAGGATACAGCACAATTTTTCTAAATACATAAGCCAAAATACGTATTAAATGATAAACTGTTCATAAACAATATATAGATTATGCACGAATGCACTTGATAATACCCGAAGATGCCGAAAGGCGAAACCCAGGTCTTTATCGACAAAACTCATGGAAGAGTACAGAATCAAAATAATTCAAATTTGATATTAAAGTTCCATTAAGCACCTTCAGTCGAAGTTCAAAATTATAAACATTATAATTAAATATTTTGCTGGTTTCCACTCTGAAAAATATTTGGCATAATTGACCTAAGACATTACTCATTATAATAAAAGAATGATTTTCATATTTAAATGTACGAAGTATTCTATGTGCGAAAGGTTCTGTGTGCAAAGATTCTGTGTTCGGAGTATTCTTGTTCGTAAGAATCAAGATTGGTGGAATCTGTTCACCGGTTCGTTGATGATGTTGTTGCCTGCCCGAGACGTATTGCTGGCATCTCTTCTGAATGTGGCTGTGGCCTTGGAATCCTGTAAGGATAAAATATGCCATTAACAATGGTATAGAAAGTAACAATTTCAATGAAACCTCTATTATTCATTTAGACTTTGAAAGTTTGTGACAGGGTAAATAATAATATTTTTAGCCTTATGAACTCAAAATGATTTTTTTTGACTTGTCTAAGATATGTATAAATCAATTCAGGATTGACATATGCCAAATATATTATAAATAATTTCTTTAACTATAAAAATCATTATTATCATGCCACGTTACAGACCATTCGATGCTTAGTCTGTTTTCGCGCAAATCTGCATTCATTTGGTAATTTGTAAAACCAATTAAAGGAAATATCCTATGGATAGTTCCCGACGGTCGTCCAGAACGCCGGAATCCCACTGGTCGAAAGAAGAGGCGGGCAGGATTAAGGCTTTCGCAGCACGTGACCCAGTCGCTGTCTTGTACGTTCCCTTATCTCCGAATTCCTCACAAAATTCAAAATATGTTTATATACCCATCAGAAAAATGTTCCAATCCTTTCGTTGACTAATATCTTCCTTTCAATCGTAGTTTTAGAAGTCTTAAAATACAATTCATCGTGGACACTTCCTGGATATCTAGCAATAACATCCAGAATGTTAAGATCATCGTCGCAAATCTGAAAATGAATTTAAAAAATATCAATTATTACAAAAAATATTTATCACTTCACTTAGACTAACAATTTGAAACACTAATGGAATAAGATCTTTGATGGTTTTAGTATGCCTCTTTATCCACGTGCGGGGTCACAAATTTAATAAGATATTTTTTTAAAGTATATTTTACAGAAATAATAATGATACATTTACTTTTAAGTACTTTGAACTATCATCCAGACAAATGAAGAAAATATGACATTCCACTATGTGACATTCCATTCATTTGACAGATCGAAGATCAATGAATGTTGACCAACCTTCAAATGATAATACAAAAAAAAATGTGCTCGGCTCGAATGGGTAAAGTATTTCAGACCGGTTGAAATTAATTTTAGTATCGATTCCGACCGGTCTGTTATTAAAACCCATTCATGCCGGACACGATATTTTTGTATTGGTATTTGACTGTTGGTACTCGTTAAATATATTTGCATTTATGTTCGCGCTTTTTTTCAAACGTAAGTGGGAAGCCTTCTGCCGAAAACCGTGAACAAAGACGATATTTTTATTATTTGACTGAACGAAAAACGAATACGATGTCGGGAATCGAAGACCGAATTTTGATTATTTCTTTCATATTTTTAAATGCTTTACAACATGCTAAGTACTCATTTTCACCCTGAAAATTGTCAAATTCCACAGAAAGCAATGCGATTCCTAGGATATTTAATTTCCATTTGGACAATATACAAAAACAAATTTAGGAATCTAAGGAACCGATAATCGATGCAGATTAAAAAAGTATAAGGAAAACTCGTCGACGTATTTCAAATTTGCTCTATTATGGATATAAGAAATTCAATTCGACATCTTTATGGCCTGTTTCATACGGATATCATATTCGTATTAAGCGTAAATTATCGCTTTCCCTGATCTCCTTGTATGATAGTTTGGCAATTTCGTACAGAACTGCGTTGCTATTAGCGGCATTTAGTTGATTTTCAGGAAGAAAATGTAGCATATTTGCAGTAAACGTAAGACATAATATTGTCTCATAACAATCACCCTTATGCGTATATAGCGAGTGGGCAGAACGAATCAGGCATCAAAATACTGGAAGAATACTTTCAGTTCCTGACATCGTGTTCGTTTCATAGATCAATTCATTAAAATAACCAAAGTATCATCTCTGTTTACCATAGTAATAGAGGTTATGTTTACGTCAGAGAATAGTTTGACAGGAGTACGACGATTAGTGTGGACAATCGCGATATATCATTGGTACCAACCTAAAAAAAAAATATTGCTTATGGTAAATATTTCAGACCGGTCGGAAATAAGTACCCCCGCCAGAATAAGCCTGCAGAGATAGTAACGGGCATACTCATAAACTAAAGTTGGGCATACTGTCATTCTAATTTCATAGACAATACTCCCATCCATAGACTAGTATACTTAACTCCCATCGTTGTCTACCGTCATCTACCGTGTAATACCTATGTTTGTTGTATTATCTCTGGTTAGTTGTTAAAACATGTGCCGTAGCGGTGTTATTTTGAATAAGTCATAAACTAGTATACTTAAGAATATAATAAATGTTGTAAGATTAGAGCTCTGTAGCGCAATGTGAACCGTTATCCGAGTACAATGGACGAATCTCTATCGCCTGAAAAAATACTCTATCGACTCGAAGAACTGCGAAGATGGCAGCGGATTCAGGAACAGCGACTCCTAGAGCAACAAATGTGTCAGAGGCGCACGTTAACCAAGGAACAATTACAAGTGTTTCGACATCATAATAATCGAACCATCGATAGTTTGGATGTCTCGAAAGAAAACGACGAGCCATTGGAATACTGTACACATTCAGGTAATTCGTTTAGTCCCACCAGAGCTAGTGAGGTACGTTTAAATTTATCGGATGAATCGGAACCCTTTTGTACTCCAACTCCTAAGAGTGACATAACAGATATCGCACAAGCCAACAATTCAAGCGCATGTCTTAACGATTCTCAAAGTTTTCATGGAATTAGGCTACCAAATTCAGTTTCCAACTATATAACTAATAGAATCACTACTAAGATACGTCCAGAAGAAGTACCCATTGTTGTCCCCGGCAAAGACTTTAAAACGCTACTTGAGGATAAATTAAAAACAGAATTTTCTAATCATGAAAAAAATACGCGTACATCACATAAACCCACTAAAAAATACCTAAAACGAGGCGAAGGAATGACCAGATTTAAATTAACGCCCGGTGATATAGGTTTGAAGAAAAACAATAAATTACCATGGCTTAACAAAAGGATCACAAAACCTGAGCGGAAACTCTCCCAACTGGAACCTGATGTTGATCTTGTCGAATCTAACGACAAGAATGGTATATCTAACTTAATTAAAAACTCGACAACTTTTGCTTCGGATAAGTCTCAAAAGTTAAAAAGCAAGAAAAAATTAGAATTTCAAATTGACTTATCTGAAAACCAAAACCATGACAGCAATTTATCCATACCTATGAAGAAAGAAAATTTAAACCATCAAGAGAAAATATCAATTGATTCATCAAATCAAACCAACAATCATTCTAGATCTCCTGTAAAGCCCCTCGCAACTTGGGCTTCGCAATTCAGTAATGAACAGGAAAAGTTTTTAATGCTAATGAAACAGAGCAGTCTGTATCGTGAATATGTTGAATGCCCAGAAAATTACATGTCTGACAGTTCTATAATGATGAGTCCATCGTTTAGTAAATTCAAATTGAACAAAGAGGCTGCCGAGCAGAATATGTTTGACATGCTCGAGAAAAAAGTTGATAATACAAGCTTTTGTTCCACAAGTAGCTTTATTTGCAAAGTGGTTGGCAACACTGGCAACACTACTCCATATTTAAATAAACAATTTATTGATTCGCACCCCAGTGTTCTTAATTTAAAACCAGATCTTACTGATTTGCAAACAATTGAAAGTTTAAACAGCAGCAAAGAATCTATCGATGACAGTTCACAGTTTCAATATTTGAATGTTTTGAAAAATAAATTAAAAGCAGCCGATCAATTGAAAACAGATGAAAATGATACAGATGAGTATACAGAAAGTACTGATACAGAAGAAACATGTAAAATAGATACAAGTAGACTGATTCCTACGTCTACTCCTAATCAACCTCAGAACGTTGTCGCAGGAAATTTGCTGGATCAAAATAATGCATGCCATGAAATGTCTCCTGATATTAAGAAAAAAGTGATAAAGATAGTAATAAGAAGCGACAATACTGAACAATTTAATGTCGAGCATGTGAAAGATTCATCTGATTATGAAGAAACACTTATAATCGAAAATAACAATAATGATATGAATGCGTCCGAGGCGAGGATTCCGGATCTACAATTTGATTTGCAAACGAAAACTGATCTGCTCAAGTCACGTTTGCTGGAGTTAGAATCTGAAATAAATGTTTTCCGGAAAGAAAATGAAGCCATTAGTGTGATGAAGAATGAACTTCTAAAAGAAAAGGAAGATTTTATAAAAGATAAAGCTGAAATGGAACGTAAATTTAACGAAGATAAGATTGTAGCCGAATATTATTTAGCAGAAGAGAAAGAAAAACTCGCTAAGCAAAAGCTCATGTACGACAGACACGTAGCTGATATGAAGGGGCGGTCTGCCAAAAAAGACAGAGAAGAAATTTCATCCTTGCAAAAAGAATTGAAAGATCTGAAAGCGCAGTTCGCCAATAAAGATGCGAAAACTGGCGCCTTTCAAGCCAGACTGAGAAATCAAATAAAAAATTTAGAAAAAGAAAATGACGATTTGAAAAATGAAAAAGAAAAGTTAAAGAAAGAAAATAAAAAAATTACCAACACAAACGCGAGAACTAGACGGTTGTCAAACATCAAGTCGCTGGCTGATATCAATAAATCCTTAGCTCAATTCACGATCAACAATAAAATGACTGAAGTCGAAATAGAGGATGTTTACCCGGAGAATAATATTTCACCGGAGTATTTGATCTCCTCACCGGAGAAAGTGAATAAGTATAATACAAATAGTTTTCGACGGAATAAACCAAAGGTTTTGAGGCATAGAACTAAAAGTGTTCCCAACTTAACAGCAACATCTACATATGCAAAATATTTCAGTAAAAAAGACGAGGGGTTAAAAAATGTTCAGAATGTTGATTCGAACTGTGATTTGCAGTCGGGAAAGGATTCAAATGATGAGGATAGTTTCGATTTCGAACCAAACGAACAATTTCTTCCTTCCGATGACTATTTGAGAAATACTGGTGAAATTGCAGATAGTAAATTGTTATACAGTAAAAATCAATCGCATAAAACAATTGATAGCCCATCCCGTGCAGTTGAAGATGCTGTATTGACTAAACCGAAACTTGGCCATACTAATGAGAATTTGGTTGAGAAAATGTATATGGAAAAATTTAACAGATTATCGGAGAGCGAATCTACTCAATCAAAATTGAAGGATACCGACTATATTTTGGATAAGAATGGGAGTGATGTTACTTCAAAATTCAAGCGTGATACAACCACTGCCTGCCGATCAGTTGGCGGAGAAAAATCTGAAATTATCAGATCTGATGGTAGCAGAGAGATAAGATTTGAAAATGGCAACACTAAAATTGTGTCGGCGGATGGATCATATGCAAAGTTTACATATTATAATGGAGACATCAAAGAAACCTTCTATAAGGAGGGTATGATCAAGTACTTCTACAAAGAAGTCAACACGTATCACACCACTTACAAAGATGGCTCTCAAGTACTACAATTCCCTGAGTAATTACATTTTTTGATCATTTCACTGTTGAGTTTGCATTTAATATTGAATTAGATATGACCATTTAAGGCGTTCACACTCAATCCTTGGTTAGAAAGTATTATATTATAAAATAAAACATTTTTTTTTTTTACCTGGATGGCGAACATTGTGGTTTTTGTATTAGCTGCTTACATCATTTTTTAGGTCAGTATAACATAAATGTAATGATTGTGACTATGTTTTCTGTCATCATAGTCGATTTCTCAAACGCTAACAATGTTGGCAGTTAACGACGATAGTATAGATTTTTTTTTAGCCATCCAAACATTCTAATACACACTTTTTTAACTCATTACTGCCCACTGTACTCGCTTGAGTACATTGGGCACCTATTCCAAGCGTGATATGGTGTATTATTTCTGTTTATTTCAAAAGTAATAGCCTATTATGAAACTATAATATGTAGTAGTAAACTGTAAAATAATACAATTTGGCAAAAATGCGTAGATAAATGTCAATAGTTTATCATCGAAATATTGGTTTAAAACATGATGATTAATTTTAGATATTTGAATTATTTCTTAGTATAAATAATAATACATTTTTAATTGTTTCTCATTATTATGTATACTAAGGCTCTACTTAAACATAATATATTTTTAGTATGACAATATTTTTCATCTACCGTGTGTCGCATTTTATTGCACTGTACTCGAGCGAGTATAATGGGCGTTTAGCCGTCAAAACTGCGCTAGCCTTTTCGTTTTGATTTTGATGTAGTGCGCGAAAAGTGTAATAATTCAGTTCTTACAAAGACTACAATGGCAACCCATCACGTTTTTACGAGACAAAATAACTATACAAGACTCGACGAAGCCTTTGTATCGATTATGTCCGATGAAAATTGATTTTTGATTTTTTTTTCTCTAGTGTTTGTATTTTCTCATAAACTCTCAATAAATAACATAAAAAAATAGTTTTCGCACGTGGTTTATTTTTGGGCATTAATGGTTTAAAGCAACTTTTATAAATTGTGTTTAAATTAGTACCTTTGTAAAACCACTGATTGTGAATATGCTTTGTATCTTTGGAAGCACTGTCAAACTGTATTGTCAGATTACTTTTTACTTTCCAGACTTGACTTGTGAGTACACACTAGAATAATAAAATATGGATAAGAGTGCTATTTGCATTGTTTTCAGAACCACAGTTCTTTAGGAATTGGATGATTTGGTGTTTTAATTTTATTATATAAAAATTTTATGCTATTTTCTCAGTGGACATTTGGAGCGGCGGTATAGAGACGGTTCTATCCAAGCGCACTTGCCGGGCGGAGCCACAAGATGGACACGGCCCGATGGAAACGAGGAGTGGAGATTTCCCGACGGAACTCTCGTCATGGTTAATTCCAACGGGGAGCAGACTCTCAGATTCCCCAATGGACAGACTGAGATTCATACACATGATCACAAGGTGATTAAATGTTATGTGGGTGCAATTCCTCATATTTTAAAACAAAATATGCTCTGCTTTAAAATAAAAGTAAACATTATTCAAACATAATATAACTTGAAGTGTATCAAATCAATTATTTAATAATAATATATAGCAGAGATGGGTATACGTGAGGTCAATGAGAGTCACATTGTAGATTTTCATATTCATAGGAGCCACACCATATTTATGTAGTATTAAATCACGATTTATCTTTCAAATATACTCCCGATTGAAGAATGATGCGCGTGTTGCGCACCCGTCTACACTAGCTGACATGCGATGCGGTCTGAGTAACGTGTCCCGCGTAACGTAGAAATACCACACTGCTGCAATTTTGTAATTTTTTAAGTACTGTACCGTTTCTTGCTATAATTTTTGGTCACTTTTCTTTTACCTTGCTATATTTTTTTCATACGATTTTCAGAGGAGAGAATTTCCCGACGGCACTGTAAAAGTAGTCTACGCAGACGGGGTGGTGGAAACTCGCTATGGAAATGGAAGAATTCGCGTCAAGGACAAACAGGGGAATCTCGTCATGGACTCGGCAGTGCGGAGTAACCCGGTTTCAAGATAGCATTCCGTTTTTAGGTTTTTTCAATTGTTACTTTATTATGTGATTATAGCAATACTATTACGACAACAGTCTTTGGATGCATTTAGAAAAAGAAATTGAATTGTTCAATAAAACTCTTTGCATTTGTCAAAAAGTATGTGTCGCTATGAGTCGGCGCACATCTAGGTAGAAATGTTCATAAAATGTTAACTAGAGATAATTGTTTTATGAATTCAATAGCTTTACGCTTATGAATATTCTTAATGAAACAGCATCGGTCTTGAAAATCATTGTCTAGTGATTCGAGATACACACACTTATCAACCGAAACTTGATTATCGAGGATATCCGTTTTTTTTTTACTTTGGCTTTGTGACTGACATTTATATTGACCGTGATTACTGACACATCCTATGTAAATTTTACATAAGGAAGAAAAAAACCTACTCATTTTTTTGATACTTATATATATTTGAATTTATACCGAGAAGATTATTTGCCAGACGCACACTGTTATAATAGTTTTCAGCATAGACGCGTTACCATTTATTTAGATATTGCGAGAAGGCTTCGGTGATGGTATTTTCCAAAGTACTTGCGATGCCAGAATAAAGTTTGGAATTGCAGATATAGCCACTTACGGATTCGCTTACCATTCTGTTTGAAATTACATTTTTTTACAATTTTCATTGGATTATAAAGTTTACATTTGAGTTTTCCTCTCCGAGGTATCATTCCTTCATCTAATAAATTTTGGTTATTTTAGTTAGTTGCTTTGATTTTCAGGCTGTAAAATTATCACTACAAAAAATAACCTCCTTTTTGTCATGTCAGTGATTTTTTTAAAAGGAATAGACACGTTGCCATTTCTATTACATTGTAGCAATTTAGTTTGCTTTTATAAAAAAAATTGTTGAAATATTCCCATTGGGTAAAGGAATGATAGCTTGCAAATCGAATATTGCCACGAGGACATCCTTTCAAGAGCAGTCTTTTTATCCTTTTCTTTTTCTGAATGTGCCAGGTGGATATTCTTTTCGTGCGTTTCATACTCTTCCTTTCTTTTTAATTTATCATCATCAGATCTGTTCATTTCATCGGTTACACAGAATGAACACAAATACTTTTTTGGTTTGAAAATTGATGTATTGAAATGGGTATCGGTATTAACGACTGTACGTCAGCTTGTATATGTATGTGCACAATACGATGTACAGATTTTTGGTCCTAACAACGATATAAGTGGTCTTGTAGCACAGTAACACGTAGGCGTAAACAAATATTCAAAAAAAAACGCTAATTGCAGAACTCAAATGGGTCACTTGGTGACCCCTGGGTCATAGGTTGCGGAGGCATGACCCGCGCATGAGCATGGGCATGACTTATTTTTAATATAAGTAACGACGAAAATGCTGTTCGCATTGGTATGTAGTCGCGAAATGAAATAGAGTTACCAGGGCTTCTTTTGCAATAACCAGATATTCTTGCTGTCGCCTTAATCAAAATTCTGAAATTGTGCTTTTTTCATTAAATTCCACTTCAAGTAAATTATTTGATCTGATATCGATCAATTCTTCTTGGGCTGTCCACGTAATATGATCATATTTTAAGGACTTGGCTTATGGTGTTTTTCCAATTGTACTTTCGATCCGCATTCAAGTTTGGGAAATATTTTTTGAAAAATAGTATCGATTTGGCCACGTGATCAAGTATAACATTTTTTATTTCATTAAGTCGAGAGTGATATTTCATTATTCGTGAGAAAATCATTCAAACACGAAAACATCTCCGTGCATCCTTGGCTAATACCTTTTGACCACGAAGAAAGCTTTTGTTGGAACGCTTGAAGTTTTATGTTCATTATCAAAGTGTTGCTTTCTTTTCCCCGAAGAGAAAAATTTAATTCATTGACTTTATCAAAAAAATCATCGATAGAGCATGTTTGTAAAATGCAGGATATTTATTTCTCCTTGTCCAAATATGTTTTGTAAACCTCTTCCAAACCAACCTGATTGAATTTCTTCTTTAACTGTGCATCACAACACATTTCGCAATGTTGTATTTGTAAAATTCCTAGCAATAAATTCACGTCTACGGAGAACGGCCTTGCAAATGCAGCAAAAAGCACACGATGCTTTTTAAATCTTGGAATCGGTTTTCAAATTCCAGGTTCAAGTCGTATATCAACGAAGCGTATTTATCCACCGCCATTTGTGTGGCGTCTGGCTGCAATAACAATGTAGGAAAGGGAGTGAAGATTTTTGTCCTTAACTGTTGTTCCCAAAGCCTAAGTTTCATTTGGAATGCGGAAATAATATCACACGCGTTATTATTAGTTGATCTTTCCCTTGTAGACGAGTATTAACAACATTTAGATGGCTAACTATATCGACCAGATATGCAAAGTCCCTAACCCACTCCTTGTCTTCAAATTCTGGGATACTTTTTGACTTGCTTGTATTTCGTGCTTCAAATCAAACACTCTTTTCAACATTTTGGCACGGGTCAGCCATCTTACTTCTGCATAAAATGTAACGTCATTATACTCTGAATCCAAAGACTTGAGAAACTCTTGGAACTGACGGTGATGAAACTTGAAACTTAATTTTATTATTAGGGTTTAGATTTTGATATACGCGGAATGAATTAAATAATGCCAATTGAAATAAATAAAAAACTACTTTTTTTGTCCATTTCATCGTTTTCCTAAATATTGGATAAGCTGCTAGGTATTGATCAGCACGATCAACCCCTTTCATCTGTTTGTTGTAATCAATAATACATTGAGGTTTGTGTGGAAGGCCGGTTGTTCTATTTCTTTTTCCCGTGTCTGTCATTTGACTATCATGAAATGTGGATATCATTCCGACATCCCTTTTTTTATTCATTTTCCACACTTGGATAACAAAACAGTTTCACCTTTTCTGGCATGTTTCGTTTCTTGAGGATAATTTAACTTTATATTTTTGAAGGATTCCGGTAAACCTCTATTTTTTCGGATTGTTCCACAAAGTCCTGTTTTTCGTAAAAAATAAGTCTTTAGCGAGCTTTACACTATTATAAAAATTGTCTGCATAAATGAGGAGCAAACATTCAAAAAGTGTTTTGTCACACAAATGCTGAACTTGGGAAATGCTGAATAACATGTCATTTGATAACGTAGCCCAATTTCTTAAAAAAATGTTATTAAAATTAAACTGTTTACGGAATGAATTTCAATTTACGTATTTTGTATAATCTAGAAATCTTGGATTAGCTAATTTTTTGGTTTGAAATTTGGACAAAACGCATTTTGAATGATTGGTCTTAAAGACAAAACATCATTTGAATGAAAATCAAGGTTTTTTTATTTACATTGTATTTATTACTATAATATTTTATTAATATTCGTAGTGTTTAGAGTATAACGATAATTTTGTTACATATTTTGAGGTTCTGGCTCCACACAATCGCATATTATATCTTCTTCTTCTAAACAAGCCGATGGTTCACCAAAAAGTATCTTTTTGTACCAGGCTAATTTTTTATCTTCAAGATTCTGCCAATAATTGTCAAGCATTAGTTTTAACAATTTATTGACATCACTTTTTTTTCTTGCGATATGAAATGCGATAAGGGCAACATGTTTAAATTTACTCGTTGAAAATGGGAATAAGTTATGCCCCTTTTTACCAATGAACTGTATTTTTCTAGATAGCTATGCCCCCGTACAGGAAAATACAATTCGATTTCTTTTATTGTTGTTTCAGTAGTGTATACAAAATGCATTATCGTGCGGACATTAATATTATTTTTATTTTGTGCAATACATCCATCGCAAAACAGTCGAAGGATCTTTTCTCCTTGGAAATCCATATTTTTCAAATAGTGTAGCAAGGCTGAAGATGTTTTCAGACTTCCTTTCCCAGCTTTTTCTTCTGTCCAGGTATAGAAACATGGTTTAGTGGTATTGAGATTGACAATGCAGAAATTATAAAAATCGATCTGTCGTAAATAAAAAGCTTCTCGTACAGGAGTTTTAGGGAGCGGTTGGATCTGCTGTAAATCGAAGCACAAACTAACTGCACCTGAAACATTTGTCTTCATAAATGTGTAAAAGGTGTTGGCTTTTACCTTGTGAATCCTTTTATTAATCATTAAATCACTCCTTTCTCTGGACTGAGGTGTAGATTTTTTTTATCTTAAATGACATGATTTTTATCTCAAGTGTACAATAGCTGCAAACATCACACGCTGGAGATTTAAACACAAGATTGAATTCTCCTATAAATATTCTACGAAACATTGAAAATTTGACATGTGGATTTTCTGGTATAGCATTGTACATTTTGTGTAATTTTGAAATACGTCACTCACAATCTAAGTAAATTCTACATGATTTACTGTGATTATAATAACTTTCAGTGCCACAAAGTTGTTGAATAAATTCCCGAACATAATTTTTCACTACTACACTTTTATGCCCTTTTTGATCTCCACCTCTTTTGTTCTCGATAGGGTCTCCCAAGTTTACAGTTTTTAAAATATTAATCAACCGTGTACGTCCAATCTTTGTTACTGACATAAATATTTTTTTACATACTTGAACTCTTTTTTCATCAGCAGTTATTAAGAAATATTTTGTATTGAATGTGTGCTATCCACCTACTTTATGCTTTTTATTTTGGTAATCTGGTCTTGGCCTTCTCTTTATAGCCACTGTTTGTATCATGGAAGTAATCATGGTATCTTGTCTCAGTTTGATAGGCTGGGAATATATTTTTTCTCTTATTATATTCACATCTCTTGGAGTGATAATTTGACAGGATTTTTTTTTGTAAAATGTTTGCAAGATGTAAAAACGCCACATCCACTGGGTGAAGAATATCTTTTCTTCTTGGCATCAGATCGTTTTCCGCCCGTAAATTTTCTTTTTATAGAGCCAATATTGGCATGCCCAACTTCAATATAGTCTTCACTATCTTCTTGCATCGTAAATTCAAATAATAAATTATGTTTTTACTAACAAAATACCTAGTCAGTAAAGTAACAGTTTACATGCAAAATGTGTTCTGTCACAAATCCAATATGGCGGCTCTACGCTGTGATTGGTTGAGAGGACAAAACATCTTTTGATTGAATTTGAGTGTTGGAGAAAACACGTTTTGCTTGAATGGGTCAACTTTATGATTTAATATTTATAGGAAAAAACCCTTTTTAAACGCTAATTGTCATTTCCATTCATAGATTTCACTGTGGACAATCAGATCTGATATTAAACGGCATTTTTCAAAATTTGTGACAAAACACTTTTTGAATGTTTGCTCCTCAAATCCTGTGCCACTTATCCATATAAAGATTCAAAACACTCATCACGGTTTTTAATAAGCTTCCCGCATTTCCGGTGTATAATTTGAAATTGCAAATATAACCGGTGTCTGACACAAAGCATTCTATTTAATATACCATATTTAGTTATTTTCATAGGATTAAAAACCCGAAAAATAAGTCGGCCTAGCCATAGAATCACTCCTTCATCCAAGGACAGATTTTGTTTAGGCTTATAAACACTACGGAATTTTCCTAGAAAGTAGTCAAGGATTGGTTTTACCTTGGCTAGCCTATCGGTGCTGTTTGCAATTGTTTAATTATTAACAAAATGCAGAAATGTTAAAATTTGTCTAAATCTATTCCTAGGCATAGTTTTGTGAAATATCGGTGTCTCGATTAGAGGATCTGTTGACCAATATTCATTTAAACACCCCTTGTGAACTATACCCATTATGTTGACTAGCCCAAACCACTTTTTTGGTTCACACACTGTAACATCACGCCATTTTGCTGTCTTATCTACATGTTTATATTTGTGGGATGTTTGTTGATGATATAAATCTGTTTCCGAAACTATTGTATCGAACAAATCATTGCCAATAAATAACGCACTCACTTCTTGAATGCTTTCGACATCGTTTGGAAAATTGGGGGAATTTAGTAGAATGGCAGTTTTTTGCGAATTTCTCGCAAAATCGCCTGGCCGCCAGGTCAAATTCAATAGAAAACATGCGGGCGGTAAGCTGTTAAGTTAAATTATATAAAAAAATGTTTAATATTGAAAATAAATTTAGTTGGTTAATTTTTCCTTAGAAACAATTTTATATTTATACGCGTTTTATTAAAAATCATTGTATTCATATTTGAAGGTGCTCTTTGGTTGGCAAATCTAGGGGGGGCATTTCCCCCCCCCCCTATGTTCACCCAAAATGATGTCCCTGCTTAACAAAATGGAATTTATATGATCAATCAAAAATCAATCAATGTGATACCTGAGCTTGTAGGTTTTTGCAGATATCAGAAATATTACGTAGAAATATTTGACATAGCTGCCCTCAATTCTTCGTCTAAATTCGTAAGTCTTTCTCGTTTTAATTTAAAATTATTTTCTCATTCAAAATTTGGAATGCAGGCTCGTTTGTATCGAAATTTACTAATAGTTAATAAAAATAAAGTAAACTTGCGATTATGGAGAAACGTTGGGCTACTCAGTCCGCTCCGCAAGTTCCGCTTCTAACGGTTGGATAAAAAACTTTTTTTTCATACCCATTGACAAGCCCTTTTCCCCGCGTGAAAAGTTGTAGGAAAATTAACTTTCCTGTAGGTTCACCTAAGATGGAATAGAGGAGAAAGGGTAGTTTGAATGTTGCAAAGATCAAAATCCGTTACACAAAGGACAAGGTTTATTTAGAACAAAATATTTTAACAGAAATATAAATTATCACTTAAACCTAATCTTACACATTTCTCAAATTAATTAAACAAAGTGGAACTACAACAAAATAATCTTAAGGTTCCATTAAGATCCGTTAACTCACAAGGTATATAACATTGAATTTAGTTCACCACCGCGTGTTTACTCGTAAGGAAATCGATTATTAGCAGTTAAATTATTTACATTTATGACTAATTCTTAAGCGTCTAATAAGATGAATAGCGGCTGCCCACGTGGTCTGGCATGTCTTACAATTAATGAATTTACTTCCACGACCCACTTGCCGATCCCAACACCCCTTCGGACGTCACTGGTCCGGCAACAGATTTAGCCCTCTCGGGAAACAAATAGTTCTTACTACCTAACATAGAAAACAAAATAATAATTCTCACTGCTTAGTGACCTTACTTCCTAAATGAATCGCAAAGATTCCTGGCTTTACATGAGATCGTCAAGGGCGAATTAAAAGAAAACAGCTACTCAAATACGTATTATTCCCCGCCGGGGGATAAACAATAACAAAGAAACAATACGATGAGAAAATCCGCGATGGTGAAACGTATAACCTTAAAGTCTAAGCCATTTGGCTGAATAGTTAATTGAAGAAAAGATAAAAATCGCGAAACCGATTTTCAAAACCCAAACACAAGATAATTAATAAAGACGACACATTTCTTTACTGCCCTCACCGTGATTTTTAATATCCCTGTATAGCCACTTAGTATTTGATTTAATGTAATTATTTGATTTTATTTAAGTTAGTTTCTGAAGCGATAGCTTTATAATGTTAGGTCATTAGTCAACCTGAGCGATACGTTAATAATTAGTGTTATACACAATATTATTTAAGTTGATGGACGTTTGTCCTCAATGCATGATTTTACAGTTAATAGTTTCTTTACTAATGATTTTACACGAATAAATGATTTTTAATAAAATTGTGATGTTGGCAATGAATTTGACAATTACTGTTAGTAAATGAATTTAACGAGAATAAATAAATGAGTTCAACAACTAAAGGATTTTTAATAGATAACTGATTTTAGCACATGATTTTAGTAAGTGGTTTTTAATAAAATGACTTGACGCTTCAATTAAATTGTTACGGCTGGCTTCTTAAATAAACAAATTAACATCGATATTTGCGTTATCGCAAATACACGATCGAATACATTATTGAGAACACGGTACAGATTCTAGGATTTGAGTTTTAGTTTTACACTGCGGAGGTTTAAAGATATCTTTCCCAGTTAAGTGACATTGAGCCCGTATTTTATTTAGTCAATCGAACTATCGCCGTAGTATAGTGAATTGAAAATATCGAGTCACATCGCTTCCCGAGAAATGGGGCTTGAATGAACCGACGCAAATGTAAATAAAGGAAAACGCGCAAGATCACACGAAATTACTTAAACTGTTGAGATAAACTATAACCCGATAGTATAAACACAGATTCCAAAGGTAACTCCGCGGACAGCGCGGGTCGTATAAAATAGAGGATAGCGTTAATCTGAAAATGAAATATCTATTCTCCCAAACAAATATGACTTGAAGAAAACCGGTAACTAATCACAGAATTTAAACGTACACTTATTCACGTCCAACGAGAGTTATTACGGCCAGGTATTCCTTAAACAAAACAAATGAACAAACACAAATATATGGGTTATACACAGAAGACAGAGAAGTAAACAATTAATTAATACAAAAATTCAATAGTTGTTTGAAATAGTTAAAGAGATGGTAGTGATAATATTAAGTATAGTATGTAAAATGTTTTAAGTAATTAATGAAAATAATTGGATTTTTCCATCCTGACGCCGGACCCTAAAAGGGCCAGGCCAAGGCTTGAAAGCCCCAGAGTAACGTTGCTTACCAGAGTTCAGAGAGAAGTGGTCGAGAATTTCTGGTCGATAGCCAAAATTATTGGCAAAGAAGTAGTGGGGGAGAAGAGTGGGGGCAGGGCGTGGCTCCGCGTATCGTCCGATACGTGGCGCCGGCGGTGTCAACTTTTTGCAACTTTGCTGTAGTTTTTCGGCGCCAAATTCGAATCTTGATAAATCGATAGTTTATTTTAATAAAATATATCTTTCTAGATGCGGGAAGCGAGAATTTATTTTTGTAAACTGTAGGATGAGTAATTAATTGCTCGTCCCTGAAGTATAGGGCGATATATTCTTAAATTAACGCTAGGAAGACGTAAATTCCTTATGCGTTGTTGGTTTAGCTTGAAATTTTGCCAGGAAGTAGCTTTTAATGAATGGAAAATAATCTATATAGTGGGTGGCATATTGCCCCCTCCTGAATTGCGTAAAACGCGAAAGCATCATTCTATGTTTATATCTCTGGATTTCTCGGAATTCGCAAAAGCCGTTAGAGAATTTCAGAAAGCGACCAGGCGGCCACATGCGGGGTATCCCGTCGTTAATGGTTGTACGCGTCAGCCCCCTCGGGCTGTATAACCTTTAACAGCTGAGTTGAGCGCTGTCGAGTCCTTTATAAATTTGTGGCAAAAGTAAACCGAAATTATCATCCGCTAATTTTATATATTATTTGCGAGATGCATTTTAGGAGGCGGGCAAGGAGGTCAGGGCACCCCCAAAATGGAGTCATGTCACCATGCACTTAACGAATAAAGCTTTTAGAACACTTTGATGTTCTAAATCTTTCCTGACTTGGCCCTGCAGCACTTCCAGCGAAAAGATTAGATCCATACTGTTGATCTTTGCGGATGCTACTATTTTCTGTCTTCCACGTTTTTTCTTGCCAAAACAACTGACATTTCACGTATAAAAGTTTTTCTCCTGCCACGGTCATTTAATTTCCATTTTGATAAGAGATATGCGTTTAATGCAGCCATGTCCAAAATTTCCATGAAAATTCTAATCGGCCACCGTATTATTGACCGAGCACAATAGTACTCTCGTCATTTTGCCTCCTGTGTCAACTGCCCCTTTTGTTTCATTAATATGTAAAATCATATGTGGCTTTTAGGGTCGAGTATCTTCTGACGTGAAACTTTGAAGACAATAAACACACGGCACGTAGTTTCTTCGCAACATACGATGGAATCGTAAATTTGTCCGTGAACTCAAATAAAGATGAAAATTTTTCCCTTCATGGAAAGGTATCTCCCGTTTGGTTTGCCCGGAGTAAGATTCTTTTCCAACAATAACCTGCTAATGGCACTGACTTGAAAAAGTTATCCGCTGTAACTCCGCACCCAGATCCACATGCAAATATACCTATGTAAAATAGACTCAAAAAGTTTAGCTGGTGCTGATAAAATTGCTACAGGCCGAAAATTTGTAATCTCAGACCGAGAGCCTTTTTTATGGACTGGTCTTATGCGAGTCAAGCTCCAGCATTTTGGAAAAGTGAAGGTACTTAAACTTATATTGAACAGATACAGTAAAGGTGCACTTAAAATAGATTGCAGCCTTTGAGAAACCACGGGGAATACCATCAGGACCCACTGAAGCTTTTGGATAAGAGAAAGCATACCGCATATCAGACTCATCGAGATTATTAATATCAAGAGTGGGCTAGGAAGAATATACACACTCCGATTGGGAAGGGATGTATTTTGGTGGAATTTTCGAGTAAACTGATTTAAAATGTTCAGCAAATCCCTCGGCAATAGACAGGTGACCATTCAACACACTACCGTCGAGAGACATGGACGAGAGCTGAGCAGAAGAGTCACATATATGGCGGATATAATTACAGAATGTTTTTGGGTTTGAATTTATGTTCATACCAATGAGTTTAATGTAAATTTTGTAATCGCTTTTGACAAAATTGTGGACTTGTCTTGCACTCAGATTTTTTTTTATAATCGACATTTATAACGTTTACATTTTTTATGGCACTTATTTTTTCTGATAATACACTGAATAACATTTTTGGAAAACCATTTTGGAAAATCACGTTTCGTGCCTGAGTAAATATTAACATTAAAATTTTGTGCAAGACATTACTAATTTTATTATAGAATACATCGACAGCCTTGTTGATATCGCCGATATTATGTCACGTTATGTTGTTTTACATTGCGAAAAGATTGATAAGCTAAATTTTCTTGAATTTATTGACTCTTGTATAAGATCTTAGACACATTTATAATCATTAAAACAAATGGGATGGATACCCTTTTGGCATTTTGAGCATATTGTACGAGCTCTTCGTCGCTTTGCTACACCCCTTTTGTTAGCTCTAGTACTACACATGCAGCAATCCTTTTCCTTTTTGTTTGGGAGTTTCAACAATTTACACACATTATCTGAATTTTCCGCAACTGGATTATTTTTAAAGTTAAGCCACTACTCGATGAGATTTTTAATTACAGTAATACCCCGCTTTACGCGAGGGATACGTTCCGAAAAAAATCGCGTTAACTGAAATTCGCGTATATCGAGGTTTATGATTAAACATAGTCAAAATTTGATACAAAAAAATACAAATCATTTTAATCAATCACTTTAATTCTAAGAACACTTTATGCAATACATACTCTTATTTTTTACGGAAAAATACATCTATTGTCTTTTGGGTAGCGTTTTGTTTACGTTCTTGTAAAATACGTTCATAACACCCAACACTGTTTTTAATTGTTTGACACACGGTCAAGACACGGTCATCATTATTGTCTATACTCTGCAATATGTCCAAACCTGAATAAATTTTTGAAAGTGCATTTTGTATTTCCCCTGAAGATAAAACTTTCTCTTCTACCTGTTCTTCCTCATCGTAGATAGGATTATTCTGTAACTCGATCAAATCTTCATTGCTGATAGGATCGTCGTGTGTTGCTACAAGTTCTACGAGATCTTCTACCGTGACATCTTCAAGTTCAGACCCCTCAATCATTGCAGCAATGTCTTCAAGCACTTGTCTCTGCATCTGGACAATTCTTCTAGGTGCTTCCACTACATCTGGCCAAAGATTACGCCACACCCTATTCATACAACTCATTTTAACTTCCTTCCATGCCTCTTCTATGTTGTGAATAGACTTCATAATGTTTTATGACTTCCACCACTCTCGCATAGACCGTCTTCCTTCCCCGTCAGTTTCATGAATTAGTTGGCTAAAAGTGCGGCGATGGTAATAAGCTTTGAATTTTGCTTTTGCTCCCTGGTCCATAGGTTGTAATATTGACGTAGTGTTTGGTGGAAGGAACTTTACGTACACTTTAAGTCTCTGGGCGTATCAAGTGAGGTTGGATGTCCTGGGGCATTGTCTAAGAGTAATATAACTTTAGGTTCAAGCCCATTTCTGTCACAGTATGATTTGACTGATGGGCAAAAACTATTAGAATACCATTCTTGAAAAATTTCCCGTGTAACCCACGCCTTTCTGTTTGATCGCCACACAACTGGTAGACTTGTCTTGTCTGTGCCTCGCATTGCACGGGGTGTTTCTGAATGGTACACTAGTAAAGGTTTCAGTTTGAAATCACCAGTGGCATTACCACCCAGCAGAAGTGTTAGTCGATCTTTCGCAGCTTTGAAACCACTGGCTTGACGTTCTTCCTTAGAAATGAATGTTCGAGATGGCATTTTTTTCCAGTAAAGTGCGGTCTCATCAACATTAAAGATGAGACAAGCAGGAATTTTCTCTCGTCTAACGAACTCTTGAAACTTGTCTGGATACTCAGCTGCAGCTTGAATGTCCGCGCTGGCCGCCTCGCCTGTTATGTGGATATTGTGAAGATTAGAACGCTGCTTGAACCGATGGAACCAGCCTCTGCTGGCAGCAAAAGTCGGAGTGGCACTCCCTTCTCCTTCTTTTGTTTTCAGCATCTCATACAAAGATTTTGCTTTTGTGCATATGAGATCTTTACTTAGTGGTGTGTTCTTCTTATTCAAATCTTCGATCCAGACTGACAGTAATTTCTCCATTCTTTCTAAGATAGATGATCTCGAACGAGAAAGTTTTGTTGCACTTATAGGTGTTGAACTTTCGCTGGAGATTTTAATTTTTTCCCGATTTTTATAAATCGTTCTCACAGTCGATTCTGAGAGTCCAAAATCTCTTCCAACAATTGTTGCTTTGCCTCCATTTTCCATTCTTCTTAACACTTTCATCTTCAATTCCAAAGTGACGCTTTTACGCTCTTTTTTCTTTACAGGCGGCATTTTAACGTAGGGTTAAATTATGTATGTATCTCCAATAAATGTTAAAACAAACCAGACAAACAGACCGAACTAACATTACGGAAAAAATGAACACACGAAACGAACGAGGAAATCCCCATAGAACAAAGTCGAAGAACGGGGAATTCCCAATTCTTCAAAGAAAATATTCAGAGAAAGCGGGGATCCCGCGACCACAGAGAAGTTAATGACTAAATATGTTTATACGCACTCTTTCGCGTAATGCGAGGCATTTGAGCGCGAAATTTGAAATTCGGGTTATAGTGAAACCGCGCTTAACGGGGTCGCGCTAAGCGGGGTATTACTGTATTGAAATTATAAATTTCAATTTTGTCATGGGATTCATTGCTGCAGGCAGATTGTTTTTATATATAATATAACTATTTAAAATCATTCTGGAAATATTTCTGCACTATCAACTGTACTCTTGGCTCCTCTGTAAATGTAAAAAGCCAAACAATAGTTCGTTATCGAATCACACATCATCCAAAACTTTATACCCCATCTATGATGACGCTCGTTCGGTAGGTACTGCATGAGTTGAGTTTGGTTTTTCGTTCCGACTAAGCTTTCGTCGATGCTTAATTGTTCACGAGGAATGTAATAATCAATCAACGGTTGAATGTTTGCACATGGATCATATCCAGGGGTTCCAGGACGAGGAAGATTTTTTGTGTTCGCAATATGAAAAATCTCACGATTGTTTGAAAACGAATTCGCGGAAACATTTTATGAAACCACGGCAAATATTGTGTCGAGTCTTTAGAAAACCAATACGATTCTATAGTGGGTCGTTTGTACACACCCATATTCATAATACAGGCGATAAATCCTTTTAATTTCGCAATTGTAATATTTTTTGAAGCAGAATTTGAACTCTGTCTAAAAAAATAATCATTTGTTTGCTTGACAAATTCATTCAGTATCATGTTGGTAAAAAATAAATAAAAATATGCAATGGGCGATGCAGTGGATGGGGGTGCATGTTTCGGTCCGGGTAATTCTTGGTATTGATGAACTGTGGGTGGGCTATCGGGTTCTTCGAAAACTTCTTCCCAATCATCATCACTGTGTTAAATGTATTGAGGTGTCTCCAAATTTTCTGATGAAGATGAAACTCCTGCGAGAAGCTACTGACATCGGAGTGATGCCAGTGTTGTCACTATCTGAGGACACGGTGTCGTCACTATTTGAAGACATGGTGTCCTCACTGTTTTGTACACAAAATAGTACACACTAACCAAAATAATCCAGAATAATACAATCCAAATAAAATAACACGAGATCACAAGATAATTTCACAAAAATAACGCACTACAAACGACTGTTGGCGAGGTAATTTTTAAAACTAAGAAAAATCTGTTTTTGTTGAATATCTAAATGGAGATTGAAATGCGTAAAATGGTGAATGAAACACAACTTTGCGCTACCTGCTACTGTTCTGCTTCGATTCACTTCGCATCGAAAAATAAGGTCCCGCATCGGGATATTTGTCACAAAAAAAAAAAATAGGAAACTCTTCACTCCACTCAAATAGACCTGACGAATGTAGAGCAAAAATGTTCCATTTGCTGTACAGGTATACATTCGGTGTCTGAAGCGCCAGGCTGATTTTTCGCAGCGGGGTATTTTTCACAAAAAAAAAATAGGAAAAATCTTGACTATGATCAAATAAACTTGACGAATATATCGCAAAAATGTTCCCGTTGCTGTTAAATAACGTTATAACACAAATAAAAATAAAATAGGTATAATTTTGGTATCTGAAGCGCCGGGCCGAAAAATAGGCCTGGCACATTTTTCGCATTGGTAGGGAGGGCCGATTTATCAGCCCTCCGGTATTAAAAGGGTCAATTTCTTAACTAATATTTTTAGTGATCATGTTGTTTCGTATTCCTTAGAGTAAATGTGGATCAAATAATGGAATTATTTTCTCCCCATCAACCTCAAAGAAATTTCTTCTTACCTCCATTCTTTCTGGGCCATGATGTACGGTCGTTTTGTTTGTTCAATATGTAGTTTTATGGCTCTTTCATTCGACTTACCATGATCGCAAATTGTACTTACAACTTTCAATTCAGTTGAGTTGACAGCTTTTATTATACTTCTCAACTGGAACATGACCTTGGCTGTTTTGCATGGCCCTGAGCGAAAACTTAGTATTTTTCAAAGCTCTTCAAATATTCCTTTCAAGCGTTGTTGCTGTCTCATGGAGTTTCCTTGCCTTGGGGGTGTGGTGATGTATACGTGTTACACCTACACTAGCTAAAAATCTTAGATTTCTAATATCTGAAACATTTCATGTATTTTGTAAGTCCCCTCTTCCTCAGTTGTGAGTATTTCTTGATTTTTTGCAACATTTTAGTGTTCACAAGTGTCCGCACCTATCTGGCTTTGGGATGTGGAAATCGAGATTAAACTCTTTTGAAAATCAATTTATACATAGACATCTTAACTGATGCAGTCAATCTCTTTGCATCTATCAATATAGAGATTGTACATCTTTGAAAGTGACAGGGATGCATCAAAATACTGTCTTTCTTTCGAAGCTCTACAATGGTGAGATTTTACGTTTGGAAAGGAGTTAATGTGTTTTCTTACTTCATCTTTTAACTCGACACACAGATGTTTTTTTATGCTTTCCCCTGGCATCAGGCTTTGCTATACTGGAGTCGATCTTGATATTAAAATGTTTGAACGAATTGGTTTTTGAGATATGCTTAATTTTGAAAAATAAAATAAATTTGTAAAACCTGAATCTGTTAATTTTTTATAATGAAATTATATTTACACGTGAATTTTCTTCGTGATCCTTCGTTTATCTGATTTGAACAGAGCAACCTCCAACAGCTCTTTTCGTGGTTTTTACTAGACGATGGTATTTTATAAAAGTCTTTATGCAACTGTTGTTCCTCCCACATTATTAAATTGCTGCAATTGAATTTACAGAAGTTGAGGTTATCTCTTTTGCTTATAATACAGATTTTCCTCGCTTTGAAATGCAGGTTTGGCCCGATTGACATTTTATTTTCTTTAAATTCTTCATCCGATGCTCGGGATGAGCAATTTGTTTTCTCGAGCTTGATGTTGGTGATTGAATTTCTACTGCGTGCAGTAATATGCAGACTGATCGGGCACTTTGCTTGGGCCAAATTTTTCTCTTCCTTCAGAAGGTATTTGTAGAATGCTTATACCCTTAATTTGTATACATACATTTCTATATGAAAAGTAGTTTTTGTTTTTGGAGGTTACATGAGTTTCTCAGTTAAGTCAGACCGCGTAGAGCACAGGTTCCCAACCTTTATTTTATATAGCCTGCAATTTGGTGGTCTTGGGGTGTCATTATTTACAAAATGGAGAGATTTGAGCAGACGAAAAAACCCATTTTGGGAAAAAAGCACTCTAAAATATGGCGTTTCAATAATGGGAATTTTGGACCAATATTTTTTCATATCATTTTTTCTGACTAGTCAGAAACCATTTTGAAAAACGTGAGTTAGCAAAAGTATTGATATCCATCAGTTTCTTGGCGTATCTGTTTCATTTACCATGGAAGTGACAATATTGTTAGTAAAAAATAATTCGAAAAAAATCTAACTCCGTGGAAGTGTTGTTTGGAGCCGTTATACCGGAATTGAAAGAATCAAAATTATGAACAGTGGGTACAAAATCTTCTTCTGCCCAGCGCCTATTTTCAACTTTTTTTCTTTTCGGAACTGAAATAACCTCTTTGTCCGAAGAACTGTCGATGTCGGAAGATTACTCGAAATGAATTGAATCATCGAAATGAATCGAAATGAATCAACGGCCACCACGCAGTATCGAATGCACCGGCTATATCCAAAAATATACCTATGACATATTGTTTACATGAGGTTTCCACCGAGTTCAGCACAAAGCGCATCGCATCTTCAGTGGATTTTCCCGGTCTGAATCCAAACTGTCTTTCCCAGAATGGGAAGAAGTGTGATTGGACGATAAGCTTTGGGATCGCTGGGAGGTTGACTACTTATTTTCGGAATAACAACAATAAGTCCCTTTTTCCAACAGTCAGTGAATATTCCCCTATTCATGCAGTTGCTATATAGTTTGGTTAGTTCATGCGAGGCGAGAAGCCAGGCCCTTTGTGCTAGCACATTGTCTATGCAGTCAGGGCCCGGAGCCTTTCCTGTCGGGAGGTTATTTATTATCATCCCGATTTCATGCAAGGAAGGCGCAGTGCTATGAGAAGTATCAAGTGGAAGTCGTGCCAATATGCGAACTTGTGCAAACTGGTTATCATCTAGATCAGGGTTGTCCTGTGCAATTAAAGCATCTATGAGAACGTTGGCAGTGTCTTCTGCATTACTTGTAAGTCCACCTCCATTAGGACGTTCGATTGCTGTCACGATATTTCCGCTACGATTACTAAACTTAACCGCTCTAAACGGTGGTCCCCAAGGATTCCGGCCTCACATTTCAGAGACGAATTCTCTAAAATGGTCGCTTTTAGCCTTATTTATTGCTTTCTTCAGCTTAAGCCTAGAAGCCCTAAACAAAATAGCTACTGGGTCATCAGCATTAAGCGGTGAACCCTGACGCTTACGGGCTATCACACGATTGGCAAGACCGTACGAGGTCAAGGTTACATCGATATGCGATGACCCATTGCTATGCAAAAAAGTCGGTGGACTTTCAGCGTCATTAGCCACAACCAGCTCTCGTCTTGCTATAAGCTCTTCCAATCCTGGACAATTGCGTCTCTGTGGCACCTCTGGTGCCCAGAGTAGAGATTGAGCATTAACATCAGCGCCTATAATGAAGTGCTTATCGGAACAACTGGAAAGAATGCCGTCAATCTCTTCAACACATGTGTCTGTTGGAAGGTCATATTGAAAATAGGAGGATATTATGATAGTGGAGTTTCCTGTCGTGTCTGTAATCTCCGCGACAGAAGTGAGATCACTAACAAATGAGAAAGGTGAAGAGCGCCGAGTTTGGCATTCGCCACAAAAATACAATCATTAGACTCAGGACTCTTTTGAACCAGTCGTCCTCCACTGAATCCCCGTGTTGGTCCTCAGAGATACGGCTCCTGGACCAGTACTACATCGATTTTCATTCTCTGTATAGTTTCCAATAGTTCAGCCGTAGTGGCTTTTCCTCTCCCCACTTTTAGTTGCGCGTATCGAGTCATTGAAATGTGTAGTCAGTTTGACTCCTCTCTTTCATCGCCGCGTATTGTCTCGCTGGACAATCCACACTGTTAACCGAGTGGTTGCTTGGTTTTTTATGCTTGGAGCATGCTGCACACTTTGAAGGGTCATCCTTGCAAGGACAGTTCTCTCGATCATGTCCCTCGGCAGCACAGTGGCCGCAAATTTTTGCTTTCGTAGAACAAGCCTTTGGCCATATGGCCGTATAAATGACAATTGGAGCATTTTACAACTCCACTAAAATCTTTGACTGGGTAAGATTCCCAGCCCATGTAGAGTCGGTCGTCTTTAATAAGAGCAGCGCGTACTGCTACAGGAACAGTCATGACAAAATGGCATTTTCAAGTGCGTGGTCCCGCCTTGTGGCTCATGCGCACGGCTTTGTGTGCCTCAGAATTCAGTATAAAAATTGTCTGCGTAAAGATGGTGCCATTCGTTTAGATATGGAGACATAATGTTCATTATAGTATTTTTCTTCTCCGGAATATAAGCTATAATTACACACCCGTTTTAGTTTCATACACTAAACTATTTAGTATATCATATTTTATAATTTTATCAGGATTATAAACACGAAATCATCCATGTCTACCCCTCCATGGTATAATTCCTTCGTTGAGTGACAAGTTTTGCTCTGGCTCATACAGTTTTGAATTTATTCAAAAAATAATCAATAATGTCCTGTACTTTTATGTGCTCGTTTGCATTGGGAGGAATATTTGAATTGTCCAAAAAATTTGAAAATTTACATGAAACGATCTTTACTCATTGTTTTTCAAAGAATTGGTGTCTCAATCAATGGATTTGTAGACCATTTTTCTCACTAAACCCATTAAACCAGTGCAAACATTTTTTTATTTCGGCGATTGTAACATCGACCCACTTCACTCCGCGAGCACTGGTTTTATATGTATACAGATGTTACACTACTAACACTGTGAGGATCATCAGGAAATATTTTCATTATTTCTTTCTGGGTCGAAATCCGACCGATCTAAAGTCACATTCTCATCTACTCCTTTCTCCGTGTCACTGCCTGAAGTTAAAGAAGGCATATGCATTAATTACACCTAATCCACTCCGTGGTCTAAGAATATCCGATCCTCGATCACTATTATCCTCACATTCACTAACTTCAGATAACGTGTCTTCACACCTCGTTACCTCACTTTGAAAAGGTTCTATTTGCACTTTACCATGTTTTGAGATACGAGTGTTTGAATATTTGACTGATCATATTTTGAAATTGAAAAGAAAAAATGCACTTACTAGAAAAATCAAATAAAAAATTAATTTTTGCACATTTTATTTTTTAACCCTTTGCACTCCAAGCTTTTTTTTGCATATTTCCACTGGCTCCACGATGAAATCGGAAATTTATTGGGTAAATGTAAATATTTTTTTTTTTACTAAATGAAACGACTTTTTACAATTTTTTTTTATTAATGCTTCTATATACAGTATACAATGTAATTATAGTTAGATATTATTTTTATACTCGCTTTTGGTATGATATTTTTCAAAACATAACCCAGGATGGAGCGATGGTTTTGCCTCGCAAGTACACCTATCCCTCGATTTACACGGTAGATAGGTTCCTGAGAAAAACGTGTAAATCGAAATTGTATATTTCTTAATGTAAAACCGTGTAAATCGAAAAGTACACAAAAAAACGCATAATTTGGGTGTTTTCTAAAATACATAAAAAAAACAAAATTATTTAAAAGTATAAACATACGTATTCTTTTATTAATTAAATATAGGTAAAGCTTATAGAGTAACAAAAAAATGAAATCCAAAAGATTCATTAAATAAATATTGCAACGGTTGGTGGAGTTTTTATCATTCATCACTATCACAAATCACTGTGACTTGACTTGATGACTTGCTGTGAAAGTATGCTTCTTTTCAGATGAAGAAGAGGATGGTATCTTCTATTTATTTTTTTCATAAATCCGCAATGCTTTATTTGTTATAGCATTGGTATCAATTGGCATCCGTTTTTGAGTTTGGTCCTCTATCCAATTCATTAATGCCTTCTCCATGTTTTCCATTGCAATATCTCTGATATATGAAGTTGTGCTCGTACTCGTAGTGCCAGCTGCTACACGCTTTCTAATTGAGTTTTCATTTTTTCTAATGCTTCTTATTGTAGCTTTTTTCATGCTATATAATCTAGCAACATCTATTACTCTTTCTCCGTTTTGTAAAAGATCCAATATTTTTATTTTTTTGCTAACGAAATAACTTTTCTTTTTACTTCTTTCGACATAATAAGGCTACAAATATTATTCAAGATATAAAACACATAATTAAAAATTATGTACTCGTTTTTTACTTACGAATATGAAGAATTAAAATTTTCAAGTTAACTTTTTTAAACCGTGTAAAAGCGAAAACGTGTAAAAGAAGTACAGTGTAAATCGAGGGATAGGTGTATTACAAAAATAGCAAGTTTCACTTCTTCCACCCTTAATTTTTCTATTTGAACACACAAGGCAATCCTTGTGCTTACCTTCTGAGTTCAAATAGATGAAGTGTGGAATCCCGTCTAGACGCTGCACCCTTTCGATTGCGGTCGAAATACTGCGAGATGTAGTGGGCGCTCTGAAGTCTCCGATTAGCGACATCAGTAATTTTTGCCTATAAACTTTGTGGCTCAGCGGTTTATTTCCATTTTTGATTGCACACATTCTATGTAATATGAATGAATTTATTATGGAGACTTCAACGCCCCAAAAAAAGAGTTTTCTCCACCACTTGAGCGTCTTGCGTATAAAACAGTATGAAGATGCATATTGGTCGGCTACATCGACTCCGCCCATATGCTTATTGTAGTTTACAATAAGTGACGGTTTTTTAACTTCTATTCGTAAATTTTGAGTGGGTCTATGACAACGAATATGTCCTCGCTTTGCCCTTGCAGGTCTTCTTCGCACAGTCTCTGATAGAGATTTATAATATGTACTAAGAGCAGTCACCACTCTTGTATCATACCAAGCTAACGATAGGACATTTTGTTTTCGGAAAGCAAGTGTTTTTCCTTTGGGAAGTTTCGGTTTTTTTAATTGTTCAGGTAATCCTTTTCTATTAGGCATAATTGTCCCGGTCAAAAAACATCCCTGTTCATATAATTCATTTGCAAGAATTATATTCGTATAAAAACGATCGGTAAATATGTGATATCCAGCTGCATCAGGTATTGATTTTTTGAGATTGTTGTATAGATGTAAAACAATTCTACTGGTGAATGATAAATCTGATCTTATTAGCCCATCTGTCGTTATCTTTCCATAATACGGAACGAATGAATATATGTAACTTTCCGCAGAATCAGCTAATACATAAACGCGTAGTCCCCATTTGATCGGCTTCTTTGGATTATACGCCAGGAAAGAAATTTTTCCCTTGAAGCCCACGGTAGATTCGTCAATTGATAAATTTTCATTTGGTATAAAATGTTCTTTGCATTTTGACTCGATGTATAAAAGATAATTATTTACCTTTTGGGTCCTGGTGACAAGACTTGAATCGTCGAGTTGAATTGATTCCAAATGTAATGACCAAAATATCTGCATGAATCTTTTTCGTGAAAAGATTGTTCCAAAAAATGGAATTTGGGAATGAAATGCCAAGCTCCAATAATCCTGCATTTCAGGAACTTCAATAAGACCCATATTGATCACGACTCCCAAAAAGGCCTTCATTTCAACTTCGTTCACATCTACCCATGTTTTCCAAACGGAATGTTTCGATAATGTTTTGGTTGCAATAATTTTTGCTGCATATTTATTTGTCTCGGATGTAATTTTACATATTAGATCGTCCGTAAAAAACAATTGAAAAAATTGGAGAGGTGTTGTGCAAGATGCTGGAATTTGGGGCCCTGGTACTTTATCTCCAGTAGTAAAATCAATATTTGGACAGTAATTATCTTCATTAGTAACATTCACCCATACAGATTGATCGGCAACTGGAATATTCTGAACCTCGTTTTCACTGCTGCTGGAAAGTCTTCTAAGTCTTCGTTGACGAGAAAATTGAAAAGGCTCATCAGAGGAATCAGATTCTATGTGAGCTGCAAATGACGGTCTGGGGTCTGACTTGCTCAATCCTCTTCTGGATGCCATCAGAAGTGGAGAAATACTACCATCACTTTCGCTTTCGTTATCACTATTTATTTGAAAATTCACAAATACATCGTCCAAATCTCTCATATAGTCACTATCGTCACCACTATCAAATTCATTATCATATGTATCTATGTTTATATCTTGATTAGGCACAATTAGTTTTCGTTTTAGATTTCTCGTATTTTTATTAGACATATTTTTTTATGGGTTGAAAATATATTTCACTAATGACACAATAAATTCACGTAGATAAAAATAAATCGTCAGTCTCAAATAATAACAACCACTGTTTTTTATGATAAAATATCACAACTCGAAAGCAGATGTTTACTAAATCTCGCCGCGAGAGCAACTGCCGTCCGCCGCGTAGTACACCCGAGACCCCGAAATAGAGCATTCTTTTGTTCACCTCAGGTAGTTTTCTAGAAGGGTCTCAACTTTCTAAAATTCCTAAATAGCTTGTCACAACATGTATATATTTCGTCTGTGCATTGAAAACATAAAATAATAAAAAAATCGCTTAAAAAATCACATCGAAATATATGTCGAGTATACTCGACGCTAGAGCTATCGGAATCCTAGCGTGTCGAGTATACTCGACATCGGAGTACAAAGAGTTAAAAGATGCATCAAACATTTGTTATGCCATCTCTGTAGAGAATCTAAAACATTTGTCGCATTGGATGTATATATTTCAACACCTCAGTCAGTCAGGCGAGTCATCCGTAACCAATGTGTTAAGTCATAGCCCCCCATATTATCAAGCCATGTTGCACGATCTGGCAACAATGTATTAAGACTGCTCATATATCATCTATGGAAATACCATAGACAATACATCTAACACTTATTTGACAGTTGACATACGATTTGCTTGCAATATTTGGTAAAATTGCCATACTTCTGAGCACAGACTATTGGGGCGAAAAACTTCACAGACTAAGCTAAAAACAACGCCACGATTTAAAATATTCATTGAAGCATCCCTGGAAGCATGTTAAAATCACACATTATTATGAAGAACACTGATAAATAAATTATATAAATGATATGAAATATTTTCAATACACATCGACATCCTTTGTGCCATACGGTGTTGCTCAGAGCAGACAACTTCAGAGCATTGTTAGTGCAGTGCTACCAACTGAGAGGTTGCTGCCTACTTCACGTACATATTGATAATAGACAAAGGCAGGGGTGGGGAACCTTTTCTTCTCTAAACTACCCATTTATTTTTCTGATTTGACATAAGGCCGCAGTAAACATTGAATAGGGAATCTTTGGCCAAAAACAGGAATTTACAGTCGACATATGTCAGGAATTTACGAATTTACATACATTTACAGAATTACAGAATTGGCCAAAAGGCCGCATCAGAGTAGCCAAAAGGCCGCAGGTTCCCCACATCTGGACAATGGTATAAAAAGTGTATTATATAGTTATTGATAGAATACAAACCTATTTCGATATTATCAAAATCTTTAATATATAAGCAATAAAAAATGGTAGATATGAGCAATCACTTTTAGGGTGTTCACTGTCAATACTTAACCCTCCAAGGACGAGCGTCACCATATGGTCACAGTAAACACCGTTGTCTATTGATCCCACTATTCATCCTTTTTCTACTTGAATATCGTTGCTTTCGCTCATATTTGGTTAAGAAGGGTACAGACTATAGTTTGTCATCAGTTGTGGGGACAGAAACGGCCTCCAAAAGTACATGTGATTTTTTGAATTTCCGTTTTTTTTAATTTACTTTTGAAACTGTTAGTTATTTTCTTATAAAAACATCAAATTATTTACAGTTATTTTGCTAATATATTTGCATTGAAATTATGTTGATCTAAAGAGGTCAAATTGTAAATATTTAAAAAAAAAATCATGTTTAGCTATATTTCAACCCCGAATGTTTGCAAGCCCATACTACTGTCCGTACTCAATATTACACGGTAATAAAAGGATGAACATGACCATATAGTCATGCGGGGTCTCTATACAACGACTTTGCGTTTTTTTTTTTTTAATTTTGGATAGAATTAAAAGTTATCCGTGACTTCAATATGGCTTAGAAAATATTTTTTTTATCGGAAAAAAGCTCTCGTCTCTGGAGGGTTAATAGAAGGCATTATATTAATAAAAACACAATATTTTGTACTGATTTTGAATTTCTGCTGTTTATTGTGCTAAAATATGCACTACTTATTCGAAATCAAATCATGTATATATATTTTTTGTTTGATTTGATTTGATTATTTTTTGGATTTGATTACAAATAGCGCCAAACTTTATTGTCTATAGTTTTCAATACTGTCTGCTTAATTGCGTGTATTTCTTAAGCATTCAAAGCAATACTCAATATTTTCCAACAATGGACTGCGTTGCCTGCAAACAGTCTTGTTCAAATTTTTTTTGCTTAGTCAATAGCACCGATTTGGTAGAATGGCTTCGCAATCACGGTGCAATTGCGCGTAATTTTATTTGTCCCAACTGTTCAATTCCTTGTACGTTTTTCGAAAAGCCCTGGACGTTCCGGTGCGGGAAGACTGTTGAAACACCAGTAAAACAAAAACTAAAAAAAAAAAAAAGATGTCCGTGTCTGCCAGGAAAGGAACATTTTTCGAGGCTTCCCATCTCTCTGTTAATATTTGCAAATTTGTGTTTTACTGGTGCGTAATACGTTCTCCCCGGACAAAATCATCATGTCAGAGATGGCAGTTAATTCTCACACGGTCGTCAACTGGTCGAATTATTGCCGCGAAGTGTGTGTGTGGACTGGTGCACAAAAAAACAGTGGGAAAATTGGTGGCGTCGGGGTAATCGTCGAAATAGACGAAGCAAAATTCGGGAAACACAAATACAATCGGGGTAGGTTAATCGACGGACAGTGGGTTTTTGGTGGATTCGAGCGTAACTCGCACAAACTATTTATATTTGCTGTGGACAACAGATCTAAAGAGAAATTGCTCGAAGTTATCAAACAAAACATTCTGCCCGGGACAACAATCATCTCCGATTGCTGGAAGGCATATGATTGCCTCCAATCGGAAGGTTTTGTCCATCTTAAAGTGAACCACAGTTTAAATTTTGTCGACCCTTCGACGGGGGCTCATACGCAAAACATTGAAAGGACATGGAGAGATGTGCGTGCCAATGTACCTCGGTATGGGCGAAGCGTGGAAAAGAACAATAAAGGACCACACAGATAGAGTGCACGCGTTCTTTAAGATGGCGGGCGAGCTCTATAAACCCAACAGGTAAATATGGCAATTTTACTATCAATAACTACATATACTTTTATGTCGAATCAGAAAAATAAATGGGTAGTTTAGAGAAGAAAAGGTTCCCCACCCCTGCCTTTGCCTATTATCAATATGTGCGTGAAATAGGCAGCAACCAGAGACAGCAACCTCTCAGTTGGTAGCTCATTACGCTGAGCAATTTGAATAAGTTTTGATTAATCCTTTTATTATCTGTTATAATACAAACTATTTTAAAACCTATATTTTGAATAAAATCAATAACTTCCACGGTTGCTTGTTTTAAATACTCCCCTGTTATGGTACTAGCTGGAATTAATCTAACTCAGTGTTTCTTAACCATATTGAAAGAATCGCCCCCTTTACCACAGTAAAATTATCCAGCGCCCCCCCACCCCACAAAAAAAATTACTCTCTTTTTTATGTATTTCATGCAATGATTTTCTTTACAAATAAAAAATTATAAGAAAAACAAATAAAAAACATGATTATTTTTATAAAAATTATGTATTTATTGCCATTTATGTCATATTAACATTACATACAAAATTATATTATTATTTTAACTAAAAAGTAAATAATTCAATGGAAATGAGAATTTTTATTAAAAAAATTAATGAGATCCTTGAGCCTCATGTGATTGGGCTATTTTCGTAATATTAGGTTCAAGTTTAGTTAAATATAGTCTTAAATCTCCTCTTTGGCTTATCTGTAATCGATTTCGGGATTTTTTTAATATATGCGTTACTGCGCTAAAACCCTTTTCCACTAAATATGATGAAGGAAATGCTACGATGGGTAATTTTACCTCTTTCCACAGAAGAGGGTATTGATGGCGAAAATGGACCCAAAAAACATCATAATTACATTGATTGAACACAATTTTAGCTTCACAGTCATTTTGTAGCTCAATAAACTGCTCTTTTAAATTTTCACTGACATTTTCTACATTTGATAAAAATGGATTAATTATCCAATCTGGTATTAAAAGTTCATACAAGTCTTTGAATCATATTATCATATCTTCGATAAGGGCGTCAATGTGGCTACAGTATGTTTCCAAATCAGAATCCTTAAGTATATCTTTTTTTAATTGTTGTAAAGAAGGAAATGGAGTTCTCGCCGACAAAGATTATCTTTAAATAATTTGAGTTTGTTAATAAAGCTCAGTACAACACCTTTGGCTTTAATAAGGCTGATATTGTTTCCTTGAAGCTTCAGGAGATTTTCATTCATCTTTTCGAATATATCCGAAAGATAGGCCACATCATTTCGCAGTAATTTTAATTCAAAGCATGTTTTCATTGTTTACTTCCAAAAATTCCACAATTGTATCAAATAATGCATAAAATCTTTTTAAACAATTTCCTTTTGATAGCCATCTTACTTCTGTATGTAAGATAAGTCGTTCGAATTCTTCATTATTTTCTTTACACAGTTGACGAAATAATCTATCATTCAAGGGATGAGACTTTATTTTATTGATGACATTTATAACAATACTCAGCGATTTATGAAGTCTTCCATTAATCTTTTTTGCGACTAAATGTTGACGGTGAATGATACAGTGAATTGCTAGAACATTTGGTGCAACGTTCTTCAACCTTGATATAAAACCACGATGCCGACCAACCATAGCTGGTGCTCCGTCAGTAGCACAGGCAATAACATTAGTAAAGGGAATCTTTTTTTCAGTGAAAAAGTTTTCAAGGGTTTCAAATACTGACGAACCTTTCGTGTCAGTAGTAAGTAATTTTGAAAATAACATTTCTTCGATAATTTTTTCATTCTTCACAAATCGTACATAAGCAAGTAGTAGAGATTCATTATCACGCAGAGTACTCTCATCCAATTGTAATGAAAAATCGTTGGACTGTAGTTCATCACATAACTGAATTTCGATATCATTTGCCATCTCATCAATTCTTTTTGAAACCGTGTCATTGCTCAATGGGACTGAAGAAAGAATCTCTTGCTGATTTTGTCCGATCATATTATTAATGAATACACGTATAGCTGGTAGTATTAATTTTTCTCCATATATATGTGGTGCACCACATTTTGCAATAATTTGTGCTATTTCATAAGATACTATTAGTCCTTTATCGTTCCGACTTGAAATCTTCTTAAAAACATTACTGAGAGTATTACGGCTTTCAAATGTTTTCTTAAGTTCTTGAAAGTACAATATATCTTTATTATTCTTGTCGGGATGTTTCTTTAGAAAATGTCCATTTAACCGCGATGGCTTCATTGCCTCATTAGAAAATACGTGTTGACAGAGTAAACACATTGGCAATTGTTGATTTGTAGGAGATGGAATAAAACCGAATTTTAAATAGTCAATAGAATATTGTCGACATCTTTTCTGTTTGGTTGTCATCTTGAAATAAAGGCCGATTTGCGAAGAAAAAAAATTTAACGCAGAACCCCTCAGATAAACGTTAGTTTTAGCGTTAGCTTATAAGTGAACGCGACCGTCTCCAACGGATTGACAGAGATGACTAAGTGCATCAGTGCTCCCGGATTATGAGAACTACGCTCACACACACTCAAAGACTCTGTCTATCGTACGAATAGCTGTGCGTGTGTTGGTGCGTTGGTGAGACCCGCCGATATAGCGACGGAGCTAGCGGCCTGCGCTTCCCCCCAACCCCAGCCTCCCCGCCGCGCTCCGTGCAGTTGGCCCGCTCGCCGCCGCGCGCGCTGCGAGCGCCCAGCCGGTGCAGACTCGTGCAATATGCAGAAGCGACACAACGCCCACTTCAACTGCCGCAGCGCCCCATAAATGCTAAAAATTTAAAAACGCCCCGCCAGACCTTTAAAACGCCCACAAGGGGGCGCTGGCGCCCCGGTTAAGAACCACTGATCTAACTAATAAGCTTCCAAAAGCAGACGTTATCATGAAGCTATGAATACTTTTTGCTAGTTCATTACGTAGAAAATTACATAAGATTAAAGAATAAATAACTACACAAAAGCTTTAATTAGTCTTAACCCTTTCCACTCCAAAGGTTTTTCAAAAAAATTCCACCAGCTCCAAGCAATTTTTAGTGAATTTGCACATAAAGAGATATTGATGTTATAAATAAATAATACAGTTTTGAAAAAAAAAAAAATAGGAGGATTTCTTACACATGATGTCAACTTACTAATCTGTCAACAACCAAACCTAAAAAAAACTAAAACCATCCACTAGCCCCACAATCTTTGAAAAAACTATTTTTTTTTTTTAAATTTTTATTTACAAAAAGACAAATAACTTTCAAACCGTTTGACTGAGCAAACTGAGTCTTTTTGTAAAAGATCCATCAAACCTTAACACAGGTCCCTGCGTACTTATTTATCCCAATCTGAGTGATTACAACTCATTAGTATAATTAGTATCATTATCTGTTTGTTTTATTTCGATTCTACACCCCCCTCCTTGCTCCTCTTAAAAGGAAAAAAACCCAAACCTCCATTTTGTAATTTTAAAATGTTAGAATCAATTGCTTCATTACTTAAGCAAACTTTGCGATAGTAAGTCTGAAGATGCCTCTGAAAGAGGCGAAACACGTGTCACAGTTAGTAACACAATACGTGGAATAATCAAAGTTAATTGTGATAGGTTCATGGTCAGAGAGTGGGTTTTGTTGTGTTTCCACTGTCCAGTGAATGATTTTGGCAGCAGTTCTGGATGAAGATAATGTAATGTCTATGTGTGAAATAATGTGGGTATTGCCACGCCAAGTATTGTATGTAGGGATGGTTCCAATGTTGTTAACTTCCATCTCACAGCTGGCAATGCAGCTTGTTATTTCTAGCCCTCTTTTGTCAGTTTTTGGGCTGCCCCACCAGCTGCTTTTGGCGTTAAAGTCTCCTCCTATTATGATGTCTAGTTTTTCATTGGATAGATGTATAATCCTAGAAAGGGTGTCTGTAGGTGAAGTGGTGGGTGGTATGTATACAGAGCCAATGGTGAGTGTATCGTTTTTTGTAGTTATGATTGTGACGAATGTGTGTTTTGTGTCAGAGATGTCATGTCTGTAGAAATGTTTGAGTTTGGGATTTGTTACAATTATGGCACTTTTGCAAGGGGAATCGTTGCTTCCATCGCCTTGATAGACGGTGAAGTTTTTTGCTCCAATGACTAGTCCGGAGTTGCCGACGTATGGCTCCTGTAGAAGAAGGATGTCGGCGTCTCCCGTGTTCGCTAGTATGTGGTCTGTAGCAGTCCGACTTCTTTGAAGGTTTTGTTGTAAAAATTTGATTGTTGTAAAGTTCGTGTTTCTGGTTGTGTTTGTCGGGCTATTCTCCATAATCTGTGTTTTGGATTGCTCTGATCTCCATTTTTTTGAGAAATGGGCATTCGTTATAGTCCGCACGGTGGTCTGTAGGGATTTTTGTTTTAGTTAAGGTTTGTGTTTTAGTGCAGTTGAAGCACTTTCTTGTATTTTCTTCGCTTTTTGTCAGGCATTCTGCGTGTTTATGTGATTTTGCACAGTGCTTGCACCTGTATTCGGTGTGGGTGCATCTGAGTTTTGTGTGTCCAAAACTTAGGCATTTGAAGCACTGGAAAAGCGGGGTTTGGTCTTCCACATGAACCCTCAAGAAATCGATATTAATTCTTCCTTTTTTAAGTAGTGCATGCCTTGTTTCGGTAGAACTTTGAATGATAACGTTTCGTAAGCCCTCGTGTTTGTTCGTGTTTATTTTGACGATTTTTAGATTATTTTTGAGTTCATCTGCAGTACCAACAGCATCCTGCACTTCCTCGTTCTGTTTAAATATTGTTTCTATAATTCTTTCTTCCGGTGTGTCGTTGATGACTCCTTTGAGTAACAGCAGAGGTCTTTTCTTTTTAATAATCGAAGCACTGTATTCTTTTTTTCAACTTTTCCGCGTCTTTTTCTTTTGGCACAGTGACGATGATTTTTTCGGATTTTTGGTGCATGCTTTCTATACCTATGCCAAGTGTGCTGGGGTTAATCAGGTTTTTAATGGATTTTTTGAGTTCTGTACCTGTTGTTCCCGCAATGTTTGACGCCACAACGAGTGCATAGTTCCGGTTCGCTATGTTGGAGATGTTAGTTTTTTTTTTTTTTGAGATGTATCAGGGCTTTGTGCGATGCTATTCTCCAGTCTTTCTATTTTTGTTGTCAGTTTTTGAATTGTGTTTAGTACAATTTTGTTGTATGTTTCGTTTTCTTCTTTCATTGTTTTGAGGTCATTTTTAGTTATGTTTGTTGTGGGAGTGCTAATTATAAGAGTAATTTCCGTGCAAGCTTTGATTATTTCGTTAGACTTGGTTTTTTTGGTTATAAAGTCGCATATCTTTGTGATTTTCTCTTCCATTGTTCCTGTGCTGATTTTTATTTCATAAAGTTCGTTTGCTGTACTTCCTTGCGTCATTTTGAAGTTTTATTGTGAGCGCCGTATTTTAGGCAATTCGTGCAACTTGTGACGCGAAACATGAAATAAGATTTGACTTTTGATGTTTTTATTATTTTCTTGTTTCAATAAGCAGCTTAAAACTTTTGAATAGTATGTTGTATTATTGTATAATTATATGCGTGAGCACCAATTGGGCAGTTCAAAAGCAGATGATTTAACAAATACAGCTTTTGAATAAAAGTGACATATTGTTTGTTATTGCTGTTCTGAGGTTATGTAAAATTCTTGTTTTTGTTTTATTCTTGGAATTTGCACGGGAAGTCTTTCGTATTATAAATACAAAGGCGCCTGAGAACGTGGGTACTCTGTGGGTGTCCTGTGATATACATTTAACACATAATGGTAACTTCAAGAATATTTTTTTTTGTGGGAGTTCTTAAACGTCATTTCACAATGACATAAGAAAAATTATGGTAAATATGGCATATAGTAGCACGTCGACTAATGCGGCGAAAAACTTCACAACTACGCTAAAAACAACGCCACGATTTAAAGTTATTTTTTGAGAACTTAATAATCGTGTTAAAACCACACATTATTACGAAGAACACTGATAAATTATGCGAAATACGAAATATTTTTCAGTACAGCGCCACTGTTTTCCATTTTGGCCGCGCGGCCAATAACTTTAAATCGTGGCGTTGTTTTTAGCGTAGTTGTGAAGTTTTGCGCCGCAGTAGTCGACGTGCTACTATATGCCATATTTACCTGAAACACTTCACGATGACGTAACACAAATTCAATCTTTTAAAGTTGAAAGAAAAGTGATAAAATAACGTTGAGAACTTATGGTTTCGATTCCATATCAGTAAAGGAAGGCAAGGCTTGATGCACATATATAAAAACCGCACTAGTATTGTTTTTTTGTATGACAGTTGAACTACTCAGTAGGAGCGTTTGAAAACACATCCGAACACTGCAAGGACTTGGTTGAGACTTTTTAAACTAGCGTCATCTTTCTGACCACCCATACTTCCTCGAATGGCGACTCGGCGTTTTCGAACAACAGTTGTCCAGTTCTCCGCCGGCTTAAGAGTTTCAGCTTCCGGGATAAGAGGGGCTGCATTTTGGAGCTTCCCAGGGTCTTCTGCAGATACTTTTTTTGTCTCAGTGTCACGCCGTTTTGATTGTGCTCGAGTTTGAATTTTGGCAGGTACCTGCACTCGGGCAACATTAGTCGGTGTCGGTAATGATACCGTAACTAATTGCACCTCATTAGTATTTGTTTCGCTTACGCATAAACTTTTCGAAATTGTCGACTCACTTTGTTTAAATTTATAAGAATCTTTTAACATTGATTCGATACTATTTACTTTATTTATCAACTTTTGCAAAAGTATGAAGTTTCTCTTCGTCCACCTTTTATTTTTCTCTTAGAGCACACAGCACAATCCTTGTGCTTACCATCTGAGTGCAAATATATAAAATGTGTTGTCCCATCTAACCGTTGCTCCTTATCAGCTGCGGACGAAGTTCTGCGAGATGTGGTGGGAGCTCGGAAGTCTCCAATCAGCGACATCAATAAATTTTGCCTATATTTTTTATGGCTCAATGGTGGGTTCCCATTTTTTATTGCACATATTTTGTGTAATATGTAAGAATTTATTACGGAGACCTCTAATCCCCAGAAAAATAATTTTCTCCACCATTTGAGTGTCTTTCTAATAAAGCAGTATGATGAAGCATACTGGTCGGCTACATCGACTCCACCCATGTATTTATTGTAATTCACAATTACTGTAGGTTTTTTCACTTCTATCCGTAAATTTTGAATAGGGCTTCGACTACGAATATTTCTTCGTTTTGCCCTTACGGGTCTTCTTTGTATAATTTCCGAATGAGACTTGTAAAATGTGCTAAGAAGAGTCACCACTCTGGTATCATACCATGCTGATGCTAGAACATTTTGTTTTCGAAAAGCAAGCGTTTTTCCCTTGGATATTTTTGGTTTTTTAATTTTTTCTGGTAATCCTTTTCTATTTGTCATAATTGTGCCGGTCAAATAACAACTCTTTTTATGTAATTCATCTGCTAGGATTAGATTTGTATAGAAACGTTCTGTGAAAATATGGTATCCAGCAGCTTCGGGTACGGAATATTGTAGATTGTTGTAAAGATGAAGAACAACTCTACTTGTAAATGATAAATCTGATCTTATTAGACTATCTGTCGATATTTTTCCATAATATGGAACGAAGGAATAAATGTAACTTTTTTCAGAATCCGCCAAAACATAAATACGTAGTCCCCATTTGGTGGGCTTCTTTGGATTATATGCCAGGAAAGAAATTTTTCCTTTGAATCCCACAGTGGATCAATTGATCAATCATCAATTGATATATTTTCTCCTGGTATAAAATGCTCTCTGCATTTGGATTCTATATATAGAAGATAATTATTTACCTTTTGTGTTCTGGTGGTAATCGTATTTCCGAGTTGAATTGATTCCAAATGCAATGACCAAAATATCTGCATGAATCTTCTTCGTGAAAATATTTTTCCAAAAAATAGAATTTTGGAATGAAAAGCCAAACTCTAATAATCCTGCATTTCAGGAACTTCAATAAGACCCATATTGAGTATAACACCCAAAAACGCTTTCATTTCAACTTCGGTCACATTAGTCCATGTTTTCCAAATAGAATATTTTGACAAAGTTTTGGTTGCAATAATATTAGTTGCATAATCATTTGTCTCAGATGTAAGTTTACATATTATATCGTCCGTAAAAAACAACTGAAAAAATTGTAGCGGTGTTATGCAAGATGCTGGAATTTGGGGTCCTGGTACCTTATCTCCAGTTGTGAAAACCATATTTGGAAAGTAATTGTCTTCATTTGTAACATTCACCCATGAAGATTGATTATCATTTGGAATATCTTGAACATCGTTTTCACTGCTTGAAAGTCTTCGAATAGGTCTGCGTTGAGTAGAAAATCGAAAAATCTCATCAGAGGAATCAGAATCGACTACAAATGACGGCCCTGGATCAGATGCGTATTGTCTTTTTGATATTACTGGCATTTGAGAAGTGCTAGCATCACTTTCGCAATCGTTATTTCGCAAAAATTGTCAAATATATTGTCCAATTCTTTCATATAGTCACTATCGTCATCACTATCAAATTCATTATTATATGAGTTTTTATTTATGGCTGAAGTTTTGGGCGACACAATTCGTTTTCGTTTTATATTTTTTGAATTTTTATTAGGCATGATTTATGGAAGTGTCACAATATATTTATTAGAAAAAACAATCACTTATCAATGTTTACAATTTTTATCGAAAAATATCACAGCCGGACAACATATGTTTACGTAACCTCGGCGCGAGAACAACTGCCATTGTTCCGTCGCTGCATTCTTCACTTGCACCCCCAAAATATTCCATTCTATTGTTTACGCCAGGTAGTTGTCGCAAAGCGTCCCAACTTTCTAAAATTCCTAAATTGCTCGACAAATCACGTATTTCGAATGGGTATTCAAGAAAAATATAGAAAAAAATTCCTTCACACAAAAATAATCAAATCAAAATATGTAACCGATCATGTCGAGTGACACTCGACATTGGAGTGGAAAGGGTTAATAAAACAACTATATCTTGAATGACAACAATTTTACTATTTCATCACTATATCCTCGATAAATAATTCTTATTACGGGTAAACCATGCGAACTGATTCATACACAGTGAAACCTCGATTTTACGTTTTCCAAGGGACCCTGAAAAAAAAAACGGTAATTGCGGGAATCGGTAAATGCGGGAAAGCTTCAAATACATAATAATAAACAAGTAAAATCTTAAAAAACATTTATTTATTAGTTACTTGTACATACTGCATATAAAATTTATTTTTCAAAAAAGTCCTTTATGTTAGTTTGCTTCTTTGTTGTTTGGCACTTTAATCGGAACAAAGACGCTTCAAACTCGCGTACTTTTCTAAGAGCGGATTCATCGATTTCCTTGGAATAGAAAAATGATTTTATTTTTTCGAAGGCCACTAATGCTTCTGTAAATGTCGGAATAGGTTCGGTATTATGTTCTTGACCATCTTCTTCTTCACTGCTGTCATTAGTTGCATCACATAATGACTCGATTGTCTCAATGCCACAGGTAGCTAGCTCACTGTCACACTGCACATATGTTGCAAAGTCAAGGTCCTCCCGAGCTGCAAGACGCCAGTCATCATTAAATGAATCGTTTGATTCCTCTTCAGTTTCCATCAGTTCTTCTTGAGAAATAACTCCTCTGAAAGTGTAACCACATTTCCGGAAGCAATTCATTATTGTCGTAGCTTTGACCTGATGCCAAGCAGTTACCGTGTAGTGTATTGCCTGCAGCATATTTATCTTGAGTGTTGCTGGGTTCATAACACTTCCAGAGTCCATCATGCATACCATTTTTTGTACCAACTGTTTTCTATAAAGTTGTTTAAAGTTCTTTATCACTCCCAAATCAAGTGGTTGTAAAGCACTGGTACAATTTGGAGGGTAGTAAACTACCTTGATGTTCTTAAGAAATGAAGTATCTCGAGGGTGGGCGGCACAATTGTCCATAAAGAGTAGTATTTTACGCCCCTGAGCACTAATTGAGGAATCGAAATTCCTCAAGAAAGCTATAAAAATTTCGGTGGTCATCCATGCCTTCTTGTTGGCGTGGTATTTTACGGGAAGTGTTTTTATGGCCAAAGAAGTTTTTATATTCTTAAAACATCGAGGTTTCAGCGATTTTCCTATTACAATTGGTCGCATTTTGTCTGACCCATCACTATTTGTACATAACAGTATACTAATCCTTTCTTTAGAATTCTTCCCTCCATGACAAGACTGGCCCTTTAATGTGAGAGTTCTATCCGGAAGGCACATGAAGAAGAGACCCGTCTCGTCAGCATTATAAACATCTCGTGGTTCGTATCCCTCAGCGATCGCAGGTAATCTTGCTATCCATGATGAGGTTGTGTCTGGGTCCACAGCAGCGCTCTCGCCCGCTAACTTTTTATAAACAAGACCATGCCGATCTTTGAACCTATTAATCCATCCGTTAGATGCAGAAAAATTTATGATCCCTTTTATTTTGGTTATTTGCAACGCTTTTTCTTTGACTATGGATCCATCAATAGGTATGTTTTCAGCTCGCGCCTGCTGGTACCACGTGTAAAAAATCTCTTCAAGCTCTCCAAAAGTAGACTTCTTAGAAGACTTTCTTTTATTCGCTGTCTTACCGCACTTTTCAATTGCTTTGTGAATGTCACTCTTCATAGCAACAATCGTGTTTAGAGTTGATGGTGCTAATCCCAGACGTTTTGCTATGTCAACTCGTTTTTCTCCTGGATTGTTTTCGACGTCTTGAATTATTTTCAGCTTCTCAGCTAGACTTCTAGTTTTCTTCATGGGTGGCGGCATTTTAGTTGCAATTTAGAAAATTTGTGAGATGTTAGGAAGCAATATTAAACGCAACTGACTTGTACAAACCCAGCTACGCGACTAAAAAGTTTGTATGTACAGGAATCATTATTACCATGAATTTAAACAATTCTACATTTGAATCATAAACAATAATACGCGTGTGGTGGATTTCAACCCAAAAAAATAGCACTTGCGCCCAATGCGTTACGTCTAACATGTACAGCGCATTCCAACGTGTCTAGACATAACACCTGCACTCGGCTTTGTCAAACTTGCTTGCCGAAATACGGAGTAATCAATATATGTAATATAATGCAACGAATATGCATAAAAAACGGTTAATCGCGAAAATATTTGTGACGGGACCAAAATATTTAGACGGTTTATCGAGGAAATCGGAAAATCGGGGAACGGTTAATGCGGGATTATTTAACATTTTTCTTATGGGAGTTTGGCCGGGACTATGAAAAATAAACAATTAATGCGGGAAAACGAACAATGCGAGAACGGTAGATCGGGGTTCCACTGTATATTGTTTCTCCATATTAGTTCAATTGAATACATAAATTTTGTGGAGTGCCAGTTGTATTTCCAGTTTTATTTGTCGGTTTACTTTCAGCGAAATTTTAATAAAATTCCCATAGTAATGCAAATTATATCATTAACCCTCTTGGCCCAGAGCGCCGATCTATCGGCGCACCTAGGTTGTGCTAAAAGCCCCACAGCACCGATTTGTTGGCGCGCACTTCAATGTCTTATATAAAAGACAAAAGACATTGTATTATCGTAAAACAAAAAACACCTATAAGAGTGACCCTTTTTCAATCGAATAAACCCAATTAAAAAAATTCTATAATAACTGTAGAATGATGCCTATGTAGTCACAGAATACACTGTTAAAAAATCTTCAACTCAAATACATTAAATTCAACGAAAACAAACTTTTAATGCGGAGACACATATAATCACTCACTTGGTTTCCATACGAACTATGTAAATCGTTAGTCGATGACAGACTCAAGTGGGACTGAACGAAAATTGCGTGACGCTATTTCTACGCGGCTTTGGATGGAGGCGTAGTATATATAAAAATGAATGAATATTTTTTTAAAGTATAATTAGGAATAAATATTCTACTACAAAATACACAAAAATAAGAATTTGTTTCCGTAAGTTGAAATATTCTGTTTTAATTGTCTTCTGAACACTTTGGTAAACTGACTTATGCCATGTTAGAATTAAGCTGACGAACTTATTATCTATCATTGTATAAACATTTTTATTTATTAATACACTGTTACTACTTTTGTGAATTCGCCTGTGTATATTTCGTTATTTTATTTGTTTAAACTGGAGGTATCTGGTCAATCTTATATATTTATTACTTTTTTCTGTAACTAAAACTCTATAGTATTTCGTTGTAAATAAAAAAAATATAGAATAAATTAATGCAGATTTTTTAAAAATATGCCCATATATTATTTTTCTGTTATTTCATTTGACTGTAAGATATTACAAAACAATTCAGTTTTTTGTTTTCAGATTCATAGTATTATTATTTTGATTGTTAACTTATCAAGTGACCCGCGGCACACAAAGAGAGTCGAGTAGATGCGAACTATTCGTAATGTCGCAGTAGTATGCTAATGTAGCCTCTGTCAATTTTGTATTTGGATGATTCAATAAGGACAAAATGTGTTAATTGTATGTAACATGCTTAAAATAAACATTTAACATCAAACTATTGTTTTTTCGTATCTTGTTCCACTCCTCGATCCTATTTTTGATGTTCCGGTACTCAAGTGTGTCAACCCTTAGATGAATATCTCTGCATATATATGTGCATCCAAATCTTGGGTAGTCTAATGTCAATTGTCTTTTTTTTTATTTAATTTTTTCATTGCCATTTTTCTCCACTGCAGAGGTTAATATTTATAAACAAATCAGTAGACTTATAATATAGAGCAGGGCCGGGGAACCTTTTCTTCTCTAAAGGCCGCATTTATTTTTCTGATTCGACATAAGGTCGGAGTAAACATTGACTAGGGAATCTTTGGCCGGAAACAGGAATTTACAGTCAGAATATGTCAGGAATTTACATAAATTTACAGAATTGGCTAGAAGGCCCCACCAGAGTAGCCAAAAGGCTGCAGGTTTCCTACGTCTGATATAGTGTAAAATTTCATTTCAAGTCAATTCCCTTAGCATCGACGTCAGTTGAATGTCACATGCACACAGCCGAGCAAAAAAAGATCTTGGCCCGAATTCAAAATAATAATAAATAAAATTAATGTATCTTTATAAGTTTCTCACGCATATACGTGATCTTTTACGAACTTGATTGGAACATAGTATAAAAATAATGACGTAAAATACACGATGATAACATCGCCTGAATTATCAACGCGTAACATCAACTGGCAAAGTGAAGGCATGAAACATCTGATCAAACAATTGACAAAATGTTACCAGCTCAAAAATGTTACATCATCTAATCGTCTATGATTACCTGTAGAAACATTAAATCTCTACAGTTAAGTTATTTGTAGGTTTCTGCTAGTAATAACTGTCGACAGAATTGACTTGGTTTGTATAACTTCTTTAAATAACAAAATAAATAAATGGAAACTAGGTGTGCTTGTTTTTTCAGATGATAGAAGATGTTTAAACCTTAAATCAGTGTCTGCCAAAGGTACATTTCCTTTGTAGGAGCATTTTTATTTGGTGTGCCGCGGTACAAGTCACATTCACCAGTGTGCCGTGAAGTAACTGCCACTGCCTTAAATGGATAGATGACTACGAAAAGTACAAACTTTTGTTTTGACTTTTTGCAAAAGAGAATGGTAAAATACATATTTACTCTACATATTATTTCAACCCTTTGTCTCGTCTACCCGTACTAAACCATTATTACCTTCAAAGTAAAATAAAAAAGTTTAAAGTAATTATATCAAAACCTTTTCTATAATAAAGTTTTTTTTTTTTTTAAACCATGTCCGCTCCCAATGTGGAGCATATGGACTCCTAATGGAGTTTATCTCAACAGAAGTGTTTCTACGAGAACTGCTTGTTACTCAGTTGCTCAACCTCTCTTTTTCCAAAGAGAGTAGGGATAGAAGGATAGGGGCTAGGACAGGATTAGTGGTAAGCTAATCGCTCTCGATACGCCCCGTTTGTAGGATAGGATGGGTGAGAGGGGGGGAATTCAAGACATCACATACACCCTTGCCTTTGAACAGAAATTCATAAATCGATTGAAAAATTAATTTATAAAAACTGTCCGTACCGGGATTTGAACCCGGGCCCTCCGTAGTCGAAGCCAACAACTTTGACCACTCGACCACACAGGCGGCAAATAAAGAAAAATAATAAACTAAAAATGCTTGTTATCCAAAAGAACGTCAAAAAAATAATGATATTTGAAATATATTATCAATTTACAAAAACTGATTCATTTGGCATCCATAGGTGTTATAATAATAGATGAGTACATGTTGATCTCACAACAGAAAAATGTGTATTCATGGCCAAATTGAAATTAAGAATAAACACTGTGTTGTACTATGATACTTTATTCATTATTCTTAGAATTAACAACGTAACAATCTGGCAATAATCTACTGACTATATTTGAATGGTTCACGATGATGCTATCGATTTCATCTTTCGCATATTTTGCTTAGGTAAACCCTCCAGTTTGAAATTTATGGGAGTCATATTGTACGCGGAGCCGAACAATATTTTCAGGCCTTCCCGCGCGGCCATCTCCTTTGCTACTTCGACAGTCTCTCCGAATCCTGCAACAGTCATAAGGATATGTAAAAAAGTATTCTTGAATCTAGGACCGACACTGAATATTTGCAGTGTTAACCGATCAAGTATTCGATTATTGCTACAATTTTTACTGACCTGTAGAAAACAGTTCCTTATCAATATAAAGTCCGACTCGGAAGCATGCCAATATGGTGTTCTTGGCCGTCTGCCCGATAAGTCTGGGCTCCGGTTCCGGCTTTCCTGATTTAGCAAGCAAATCCGCGAGCATCTCAGTGGGGTTATCGATCTTCCAAAGCTCATTTACGTCGAGGCGGTTGAGCTGCGCTATGACAAAATCTCGGACAAAATGGGCTGCCTGTTCGACATTCGACGAGTGGAAGAGTGCAGCGACGATGGCTTTGAAAGTTCTCGACAATTCGTCTTCAGTCGGAGGATAGCTCTGAAATTTATCGATATGTTTCAGTTAAAGTTTTACTTTTTGTCTTCTAATATTATATACTGTCTTGAAATCTCATCAATGTTTATATTATTAACTTGCAGTGATCGGAAACCTGCTTACTTATGACCAACGCAAATAGTTTCGGCAAATGTCTGATGGAGCGTGAGGTCATATAGTCGCCTGATGTGGTGTGGTTGGTTAGAGCTTGCTCTACTGATCAGGTGGGTCTGGGTTTGATTCCCAGTAAATTCAATGTCAAATTGAATTTTTTCACGAGTGTTTGTGATGTCAATTCTCCTCGATTTATTCTCAAATGACTTAAAAAAATTCTCATCGAGTATACGTAGCTCGTACGATCTTTCAACTTCAAAAGATTTGACGCATTGGCTGTAATGTCAAATATTTTTTTAAATAAAAAAAATATATAAACTTTCGTCTTTTTTTTTTAAACTTGTGTAAGTATAAACATATTATTGTGACACTTTCAGACTTTCAAATTCATTAGCCATTACACTTGAGGGGGAAAGATTCAAAAAGTGATTCATTGAAATATTGAAAAATGCTGTTTAATATCTTCCGATATTCCATAATAAAATCTATGAATGGAAATCACAATTAGTGTTCAAAAGAGGTTTTTTCCTACTAAAATTAAGTTGACGCATTCAAGCAAACTGTGATTTCTCCAACACTTAAGTCATCATTTCCCAAGATCTGTATTTGTAATAGGGTAAAAGTAGCAACGTATTTAGTTATACAGTTTTTATATTTATTAGTTGATAGCTATTTCGGCTCTCGCCATCGTCAGAACTATTAGATACTTTTTGCATGATTGCGCCTCACTTGGTATTTGTCAATTTTCAAATTAAATGTATAATCCATAATGACAAATCTGGATTTAGGCATGATCGATCCCAAGCTACTCATATTATGAATAGAGAGAAATTATATTTAAGGAATGTTATCAAATTTGATAATGCTTAACAATGTCAAAGAGTGAAGACTTACGCTGCTAAGTATGAGGTCCTTAGTGCCAATATGTGACGAGATGTGTGCTAAGTTTTCATTTTGCATCAAATAGTCTCTGACAGCAAGAATACCAGCCTCTGGGAACTTGGGGAGGGTGGTCTCCAGGTACATTCGAATATAATCAGACATGAATGATTCACCTGGAATAATTAACATGATATTGCTTAATTATGCTAATGCTTATTGTCAGAGCCAGGCCCGTTGTCGTTTTTTTATTTTGGATGTAATAGGGGGATTAGTCTTTATCCTCTCTTATTTCCAGGTACCTGAAAAAGTCAAGCTACCGTATCCCTTGTATTCACTGCAGGCACCTTTTTTCAAAGACAGTATACATTAATTTGTGTTGCATAAAGTACAACTCGCAACCGTAAGCAGCACAGTGCTGCGGATGCCCCAGGAGAGAGTGAACCCTGCCTGTCTCTTCTACATGTGAATCCTGTCGTTGTGGAGCTACAGGACGCTGGTAGAAAGCAAAAATACTTTCGGAGGATAGGGAATCTTGGAAGAACAGTGTGGTGGTCATATACTCCAAATAGTGAGTATATGGTTTTAAAAAAATGTTTTTTGCTATTTAGGAGCTGATGCATCATATGTTTACTTCTTTGAAAGAGTGCCTTTTTTGTATTTATTGAAAAATAATTGACTAGACTCGATCCTCTATTTCAAGCATGTTAATTTTACAACTCTTTAAAAAATGTATTTTTTTTTACTTATTTAAGTTTTTACTTTCAATTCAGGTTTTAATTATATAAGAGTCTTTGTTTTTTGTTTTTGTTTATTTGAAACAAACTATAAAAGTCATCAATAGATATGTGAATGAAGAAATAAAATAATTTAATAAAGATATGAGAAAGACAAACAATGAAAATGGCAGCAATAATTGCTCAAGAAGTAATGTATAAAATAAAACAATCAATCGATAAAAAAATCATTATACCTTCTGCAGCGAGTTCTTTATTATCTCTCAGTTTTAAATCTGGTTCTTCGATTCCTAGGGCTTTCTGACGAATCTCTTCTTGAATAATGTAAGATCTGTGAGTGAAGGCCTGCTGTAGCTTCGAACTGTTGAATTCCTCTTTCAATCTCTTACTGAATGCAAACATCTCTGCTTCTTGATTCCATTCTAAATATGTATTTCTCGGGTTTGGTTTTATAGGATACTTCTTTTGTTTAATTTTTAGAGCTCTCAGTGTAGGCCTGACCCATCGATGTATTCTGCATTCTAAATTAATAATAATTTCACAAATATGAGGTAACACTTTATTGAATGCCTTTTATCAAGTTGAGCTATGACTATCAATTAGTATTGCAATAGAAACAGTGATTGCCTTTTGATATATCAGAATTGAAGTACATCTTGGACTAACATTAAACTATGTAAAACGTCTTAATATACTACTGGTCCCGTAGGGCGTAAACAAGCGGTCCACTGCTCTTGGGTATTCCACCTATTCACTTAACATGACCAAGAGTTCAACTTCCCAAACTTTCATGAATTGGTTAATATTAAAAAAACATGAATGTAAAGTCTTCACACTACCTCGTACTTTAGGATTGCAATACCGGTATAAAGTGTTATTTAATACCTGTTTAAATAAATCAAAGAAAACTGGTGTGATAGTGATTTTATATTTGTATTTCACGTAAATTATTGGTTTTCCGGATTACCGTGTATGATAGTTTGGCATGTTCCTGTTTATAATAAAATTTTCAACAGAACTGCATTGTAATTGGTGGAATTTAATTAATATTTAGGAATAAAAAGAGTAGCAATGCATAGTGTAAAATTTGTTGTAATTTTGCCTGTCACATATAGTTGTGCTTGTTTCTAATTTCATTATAAGCATGTATATCCAGATCAATTGAATCATAATTTCCCGGTAAGAAATTAATTTCAGGTCATACACAATATTATGTGGAAACAGCTTCTTTCAAATACCATTGATTTCTACCATATAGACTTAATTATTAGATGGTCATGTGCAAGGTATAGTAAGGAAAAATGATCAAGCAGTTTATCAACATTGATGAGGAAAGTCGCCGCTAACAAGTTAATATGGTAAATATCACTAATATTGATTGAACTTCCGCCAAAAAATATTGTCTAGCAAATTTAGTTATAGGTTATGTTACTAAGTAAATAAATGGATTCAATTTTGTTATTGAATACAAAAACTTTGGATAACTTCATAAAAATTACCTTGCAGATGAAATACAGCTGCATACTGGGCTTTAAAATTCAGTAATTTTGAAATGTTTCCTGAAATTGACATTTTTAAGTAATGTCGAAATTGGCTATTGATAGACAATACACTGATAAATATTGTCTATGGAATATGGTGCGCCAAAAATCGCGGTGTTCTATTTATACGAGCGGCATAAAAAAAAGTCTTGCGTTGCTGTCAGAATATTCACATTTTTTTTCAATATTTTTTTTATCAAAAAATGCTTAAATTTTAAGATAATTTTTTTAAAGATAATTACTTTAAGGGGGTTTACTGTCAATACTTGGTAGAAAAGCATTATACTAATAAAGACACAATATCCCTTTGTACTTTATTCCACTTTATTTAAAATAATTATTTCAATAAATAAACCAATGATTTGGTACCTATGAAAACAGCAATCTAAAGTGGCAACAAACAAAATATTAAAACAACATTAAAAATAAACTGTTTTTTGAGTACAGCGTGACTCCTAACACTGTTATTAATAATTATTTATTCCTGAATAACTGAGTTCCTGAGTACTTATTATATAATTTTTTCAGTAATATTGAATTTGATTCCCTCTCCACTCTTTATGAACAGTGAATAACTGCAATTATTTATACCAAAACTAGAAAATTACTTTCAATAGACAATAACTATATTAACATCACAAGTGTTATTATTTTGATTTGTTATTAATTTCTTAATTTCTCAGTTTTGGTGGATTGCGTATTTATATTTTACAGTGATAATACTATTGCAGTGTGTATTTACTAAGGCATCCAATCCCGTAATACGAGATCCTGTAATCCCGGGATCCCGTTCAATTTTCTGATCCCGAAATTCCGAGATTGAGATGGCCGCGATCCCAAAATCTCGGGATTAAGAAATTTTGAGCAAAACCCGAAAATTTATACGAAATTGGCAAATTCAAGATTTCAAATTCTTCGGCGAGCTAAAAAAAACGAGTTTGTGTGAGAATCTGGGAAAAAGTAAATCGGGGATTTCTAATTCCTCGGTGAGCTAAAAAAAAAAACGAGGTTCTGTGACAATTGGGGAAAAAGTATAGCGAATTGAGGATTTCAAATTCCTCAGTGAGAAAATCTCAATCCCGGGATTCAAAATTAATCAATCCCGAAATCAATCAATTGGAAAAAGGCTCGGGATTGGATACCCTAGTATTTACTAAAAAAAAAAAACGAGGTTCTGTGACAATCGGGGAAAAAGTATAGCGAATTGAGGATTTCAAATTCCTCGGTGAGAAAATTTCAGTCCCGGGATTCAAAATTAATTAATCCCGAAATCAATCAATTGGAAAAAGGCTCCGGGATTGGATACCCTAGTATTTACTAAGCTCACTTCACTTTTTTATTTTTAATCCATATCAACAAACAATGTAGAGCAAAAGGCTTCCTAACAGAGTTATTTCGACAAAGGTTTTTTTCTACGAGAACTACTTGTTTCTCAGTTGTGCAACCTCTCTCTTTTTCGAATAGAGTAAGGATAGAAAAGATAGAGTTAGGTCAGGACTAGTGGTTGGTCTATCACTCCCGTTACACACCCTTATTTTAGGATTGGAATGGTGGAAGGCAGAGGTGGGCTGCCAATACGTTAACAAGGGGCTCGCTCAATTTCAAAGCAACTTATCATTCATATGCAATTATATGCTATACCTAAATAAGCAAACGATTGTTACTTAATACACTTATAATATGCAACAATATGTAGTTTACCATTAACTAATCAATGTAAATGCCTAAAAATGTACTACTGCGTATACTGGAAGCTGTCGTAGATAGTATATATAAATCAGAAATTGCAGTTATATACCAATTTGATCTGAGAATATTTTTTCCTTTTAATTTAAAAAGGGGCTCGCTGGCTGAGGTAAAATCTAACAAGGGGCTCGCACGAGCCCCCTCCAGCCCGCCCTTGGTGGAGGGGAAATTTCGGACACATGTCATCGAATAGAAAATCAATAAATCGATTGAAAACAAAATGCTGTTCTTACTAGGATTCGAACCCGAGAAGTCGAACACTGTGCCTTGGACCCAACTTTACTTTTACGATTCTTTGAGATAAGTAGGATAATAAAATGCATCTAACTTATTTTGTCATAAAATACCAGTTGACTCACTTCACCCCTCAGGGGCTTATTAAATTCTTACTCACATTCCCTGTATGAAAATATGCAAGCATAGAGAGAGAGAGTGTGTTTGAGATAGATAAATAAATCAAGACAACTATGTATAGTAATTTTCCAAGTATATTTGGTTTCACACTGGCTCAAAGAAGAGAAGTAAAAGATTGGCTCAGTGTAGTTCATCTCCATATTTTTTTTTATCCATGTCCGCTCCATATGTGAATCATATGGCCTCCTAATAGAGGTATTTTGACATAAGTTTTTCTATGAGAACTGTTTGTTACTCAGTCGCTCAATCTGTCTTTTTTCAAAGAGAGTAGTAGGGTTAGAAAGATAAGGCTAGAACAGGACTAGTGGATAACTAATCACTCTCGCTACGCCCAGTTATTGAAGGATCAGAAGGGTGGAAGAGAATTTTTAGACATCACAAACACCCATACCTTTGAACCGAAATCGGTAAATTGATTGAAAAAATGCTGTTTGTACTGAGAGGCGAGCACATGAGATCCGGCACTGAAGCCAACAACGCCAACCACTGTGCCGCAGGACCCGACAAATATAGTTAGGTGTGTTTAAAAAGAATCAATTTAATAAATTTAAAAACATTTTCTTTTATTCAACACCAATATATTTTAAATGAATAAATAAATACAATATGATAAAGTTTGATTTTTAAAATGAGATAGTATATTAATTTTTATGTTACAACATTCATTGCAATTTAAATATATATTTAATTTATGTAAATATTACACTTCTTTGATATCAAAATATATTTGTCATATTATTTACAAAAGAATAAATAAATAGAATGATATAAATTCAAGTATTTAATTAGTTAACAGTGTGTCAAAATAGCAGGAATGAAATAATATTATTCAAATTCAGTTGTGAAAAATTATTTCAGGATACATTGAAATTGACTCCTTATAATTAGATTCTTTTCTAATATTTATTACAACTTGATTGAAATGTTCAGATATATTTTTTGATTCCATACTATACGCATCAGTTTAGATATATACCTAGATTAATTAATATTATATTAAAATGGTTATATATGTGTCACAACAATTAAAGAAATAATAAGATGATTACAACTGTATTGCCAATATCTATTTGTCGACTTTTAATTGATAATTTTATTATATTAAGTACTGATTGTTTTACCAAAAGGGGAAATCGAGCATTATACAGCTGATGATAGATCTTAATAATATATTATATAAAATTGATAAATTTGTTATTTATTTCACAGATAATAAAACTACTATGTTGTAACAAAGTTATCAATTCCATGTTAGAAACGAACCTAGCAAAAATGTTCTATATCGTCGCCGATTATTAAGTTTGATTTAACTCAAAATAACGACGGACTGCATGGCATTGCTCAATTTCTTTTTTTGAAAAGAGAAAAGGTAGATGGAAAAGCTGGTTGAAATTTGTTGCTACATTAATCTTTGGTTGATTTTTAAAGAATAAGGTAATCTAAAGGTACTGAAAAGTAACACTTATTCAATTGAAAATTAAATCATAAAGCGATTGAAAAATGGATGAATGCAAATGTTCATTCAAAAATTCAAACACTTGATATCGAAACTGGTTATATAACTGAAAGGTTTATGAGCAAGGATTCGATAATATTATTTATCAGTTTTAAGCAGTTTCAACTTCACAAACTTCCACTTAATAAATTTGAAGACATCCGAAGAATTAGATTATACAGCAAAATAATTTAGGACCTAGAAATGCAGACCTTTATTTAAAGTTTGTTATCCTAACTGATTTACTTAATTAAAGAAGTGATTGTTTGTCATATATTTTTGTTTAAAATAGACATATTGGCAAAAACATAAAAATATTTTTTAATTTAACAGGCAGAAGATTTTTGGTTAATTTCGCTTAAAACATAATTTTAAATTTCATTTACTTATGATACCTAGGATAACTTGATTTTTAGAGTTATATATTTATTCATATCGTTGAAAATATTAACTATTGAAAATAAATAGCAATTTTTAAAGCTTACATAATAAGTACATAATAATTAATTCAATAAATATTCACTTTACAAATAATGTGTTAAATATAATAATAAATTTTATATTAAAATAATGTTATCGATGTTAGTAGAATTTTTGGCAAAAATTAATTTATATTTAAGTATAACTTATTATGACAAAAGCCAAATTTTGCATTTAATTATAGTTTCAAAACATAACAAAGCGACCAGCATTTTAATTGAATTTGTTGCCTCAGCAAATGTAGAAAAAAGTACGAAACATTGAAGAAATAATATAAATACCACTTGTCACGGTTATTACCAAAATCCGTTTTTCTGAAAACAAGCTACCCTTGATTATAGTATTTCCACTGTTTATTTTTGTATGTTAGCATATTTTTTTTTATTTGATTTGATGTGGAGCAGATGAATATAATTTATCCAGTGTTACAATAATATAAAAATGTCTTTGAATTTTACATTTTTATCACTATAATGTTGTAAACATTACTTCTTCGGAGATCCGTTGGGCTATTCTCATATTTTAATAAATGGATCGAGATACTAATTAAGAACGCTCTCTAATACTCCATGTGAATTTTGTTATTTACGGTTGGCATAACACGAATATGACAATTGAGGCTATGTTCACTGTTGTTAAAGTCGATCTTTTATGATTTATTCAACCAATCAAAAGAGTGTATTAGAAAGAGGTTATTTTGAAACAAACTGTCACAATTATTGCAAGCTCGTCATTTCCCATGTTGTAAAACACAATAATCTCATTAAAATCACTTTAATAAATATAACAAGTAGAAATGATTCATCAAAAATTAAAACCATGAAAGAATGAAGTTCTGTTATTCGTTGGCATTTGACAGACTGAATGTGAAAACAGTGAACATAGTCGCAATTATTAAATTGTGTTGTAATAGCCACAAATACAAATGGCATGTTAGGGTCAAGATTCTAATAAATTTAAAAATAATCCCCCAAATGTTTGTTGTATTGTTACCTGGTTATTAACAACAACTTTTAATGAACTATAGGCCTTTTTTATACTTTGAATAATCAATGTTCCACTTCGTTCTTAAAACTAAGTCAATAAAATACAAAAGGAGATCGATAATGTGATGGATATGAAAAATATTTTATTTTGATTCATCTTACAAGCAACGAATAAGTAATCATGTAAAAATGGCTGTTCTATGGTAAAGGTAGAGCTCTGTCTCTAACGATTAGAGGCAAGATGGCCCATGCTTATTTAAGGCGTTTCCATGCACCAGAGTAGAAAAACTATAATAACCAATTAGAAGAATAGTCCTAATTAAGCTTAAAAATCCGGAGATTCAACTTACACATTTTTTCCCGCTAAAATGAACTGCATTTTTTCGTTATTATAGTTTCAATGAAAAGTGGATAAATGTGGTATGTATTTTTGTATATGACTCACCAAAGAGTACATGAACGAAATTCACTAAAAATTTGGGGATATTCAGTGAGGGCTGATCTTGGTATACTTATTTGATTTTCAATTTGTCACATATCTGTCTGTATTTTCTCATTTCTTTGAGTAGAATTATAAATAAAATTAACATTATAATTAACAATATGTTCACTCTTATAATCAGTGTTGTAGTGGTAAATAAATAGGTACCAGGTCGGTCATTGATTTCTTTACTATTATTTTTTTGCTTTTTTTTAATGTCTGTCTGAAGTTGAAAAACCATATGTTTTAACAATTAAATCAATAAAAAAAACGCACAATCAATATTTTTTAAAAAACTGTTAGTACTCACTTCTTGTTTGATTTTATTTATTTTTGTAAAATCCGTCAGGTGGATCAATTTTGATATAATACTTTTAAATTTTATGAACAACATTTTGAATATATGTATGTACTTGAAAATTAAGTTAAAATTCAAAAAGGTGGCAGGGCGCATTTCTCATTTTCAGGTGCCAGGTCACCGACCTGTCCCCACTACACAGCTACTTATAATAATACATCCAAAGTCATATGAAACACTAAATATCACGATTCTATGAAGCATAATTTATTTTATTTTAATTTGAATTGAATAACTAGATTCACAAGTATTAATTTCTGAACAGATATAGTCAAAAATGTAGTGGGGCCAGATCGACAACCTGGCACCTAAAAATAAGGCAGAGTGCCGCCCTGCCACCTTTTTGACTTGTAACCTAATTTAAAGGACATACATACATATATTCAAAACACTGTTCATAAAATTTAAAAGCGTTATATCAAAATTGATCTACCCGGTGGATTTTACGAAAATAAAATAAATAAATGTACACATGTAACGTGAAGAAATGAATTAATTAATTAATTTAATTGCGTTATTTGCGCAATTTTTTATTGATTTATTTGTAAAATTTGTGGCTTTTTAAATACGGAATGATATAAAAAAAAATAGGGAAGAAATCAATGACAGACCTGATACTTATTTATTTATCACTACACAACTGGTTATAGTGTTAAAAATAGTTCAATTTCTTCATTAGCCGTCTTATAAATATTCACCATTTTTACTGCTGAAGCCATTTCAGAATGGCAATGCTTTTATAATCACTAGATGTTAATATTCACGACAGTAGCTCACAAAACAGTACATGTTTGTGTCCAACACACGAATCCTTATCATCGTTTTATCCAAATTTGGTGGTGAATGAATTCTTCCATACACGATTGATCCGAACACGAATTATCCATACAGAATAGTCCGTACACTGATTCTTCCAAACAAGATTCTTCAGTTCACAGAAACTTTCGTACATAGAAGACTCCGGAAAATTAATTAAAATTATTGTTGTTAATTATTTAATGTCTAAGGCAGGGGTGAGGAACCTTTTCTTCTCTAAAGGTAGCATAAATTTTTCTGATTCGACATAAGGCCGCAGTAAACATTGACTAGAGAATCTTTGGCCGGAAACAGGAATTTACGGTCAGAATATGTCAGGAATTCACGAATTTACATCAATTTACAGAATTACAGAATTGGCCAGAAGGCTGCACCAGAGTAGCCAAAAGGCCGCAGGTTCCCCACGCCTGGTCTAAGGTCTTGATCTAAGACGCCAAATATTTTTCTGGTTGGAAAAAGATTAAATAATACGTATAAATCTATTTTAGTTTTCTATGTACGAAAGTTTTTATGTATGAAACAGTCTTGTTCGGAAGTTTCGATGTATGTAGTTTTCTTGTACGGAGAATTTGTGTTTGGAAGGACCCTGTATTGAAGAATCACTGAACCAAATGTAGTAAATCAACGATATATTATGCTTTACTTTGTTTGCTTTTTCAATCAAGGAAATATGTTTTTCATATCGCAACACAATCAAAGTATACTTAACGAATGATAACTTAAATATAATCACATATATTTCTTAGAATAGAGCATAAAAATATATTTTGCAAAACAAAAACTTGATTGGAAATTTAGATCTAGTATATTTGTTAAAAAATATATGTATCATGTGACATGCTGTGTTCTTAACAACTAAAATATTTAATGTATATATAATAAGTAAAAACAAGACGTATATTCACAACGTTAGAACCATTTTACAAAGTGATTGATTATTTTATTATAAAAGTTTGAAAATAAGTAATGACAATGATGAATTGTTATAAATGCAGATTAAAAATTGATTTATGGGAATAGTGACCCCGTTTAAATTCGATTATTCGAGTAATCTCTGTATATCTGAGACATTGATATGTATAATTTATAAGTTGAGAAGATATTTTGGCGATATTAAATTTTACATTTGAGGGAATTAAAAAGATCGTCAATTTTGAGGTTAATTATTAGATATCAGAACCACTTAAGATACAGTATTTATTACATATATTATGTAAAATTGTATTTTAAATATTTACCAATACGTACACTTATTATAAGATAATTTTGGTTATTTCAATCGTTGACATGATGTGATAGTAGCTGACTTAATGCTTGTTCAATCATGACATGACCTCGTGGAACTTGAATAATTAATGGGCATCTCCTCACTGATAGAAGCTTTACGGTGGCTAAATAAATTTATGAATAAACAGTCTAGTAGATGTATAAAAAAGCCCATTTGTAAGAATTAATCAACATGATTATGAACGTTTTTGTAGTGGGCTGACTCAAAAATGTTTATTTTTCTTAAAGGAAAGTGAACTATTCCCCTGTCACTACGTCACTGAAATCTAAAATATAAATAGTAAATAACACACCTAATGCCTCAATTTTTATTTTTCTATAGTAATTAAAGTATCATGATTATTTCAGACCAGTTCAACCATGGTATCGAAAAAGTTTTGGTTATCGGTGCCCTCCAGTTAACTCGTTAGTATGGATAACCAGTATTTTACTATTCTTAAAAATCAATCATAATTGAAAAACAACAGTTATTGATATTTTCGATGGATTCAGCAAAAACTAATATAAAATTATGTCTAATAACTTTGTAATTATTTGTGGCACATGTTTGAAATGTGTATTACACAAAAAGGTTAAAATTCTCATTACATAAAATTCTCATTGGTGGAATAAGTTATCAAATTTAACTTTATATAAATTATTGCCGAATCCATCGAAAATATCAATAACTGTTGTTATTCAATTATGATTGATTTTTGAGAATAGGAAAATACTGGTTATCCATACTAATGAGTAAACTGGAGGGAATATTTTATGGGTTTTATAGAATACATGTTATTTTGAGGCCCCTCAGCTTGGAAGATCTTGGGGAATCCGGCACAGATAAAATTAACTTTAAATGAATTGTTATTTTCGTTGTTCACATTAAGCAAATATAAATTTCGTATCTTATGGGCAAATTCATTATTTTCCAAGAAAATTGTAAATATAATTAAGCAGAACAGAAAGTTATAAACAATTTAATTTAGAGTTTTGTTGATCATTTCTGAATAATATAAAATCATAAAACATTATGCTCATTCTTTAAAACCTTTATTGAGTGACATTCATTTAAAACCTGTCACTAAACAATAAATTATTTTATACCATTTAATCAAGAAGCATTTGAAAAACATCTTGGGCAATAATGACAAAAATTTGTCTGAACAAAATCTACTTTGGTAAATCTCCCTACAAAATGGACACATAAAAACATAATAAAATACTGAAGTAACGTGCAGCTTCACGTAAAATTCGCATTTAAAGGCATTTCTAAAATACTACAATTAAAAAAGCCAAATTTAAGATTCTCCAACATAATATATGGGTAAATATTCAATTCAGTATAATCGCATTTGAGCAACCAGTTTTAAAATATACTGCTAACATTTAAGTAAACCTTATATCACTTTCAATATTTGGTAGTTTCTTGCTGATTTTGAAATGATGAAATATTGTGTTTTTCATTTAGAGCAGGGGCTCCCAGACTTTTTCGGTTTCCGGCGCCCTTAAAATATCAGAATGTTTTGCGGCGCCCCAAGTCAAAACATTGGTTATCTCATGGCATACCTTATGTTACTAATAGTTTTTCCCAGGAATTTACCGATTTGCCCACTTTGTCCATTCTATATTATTTTCAAACATAAGATATATAGGATCTCGAACAAGTTCTGATCCTTTGTACTTACTTTTTATAAAGTAATAATATTAATAATATTTTGTAAAGTAAAGTTTTAACAGCTCCCTTAATAGAACAGCCGCGGCGCTCAGTTTGGGTAACTCTGATTTAGAGAAAGATGTGTGATGCAATCATGATATACCTTTAAATAACTTTTAGTAAAAAAAATAAAAATGCAATAGAATCATTTGACAGATTTAATAATAAACTGAGAATGCTGCAGGCTACAACAGTGCATCTTTTTTGCAAGCTCAAGCATATTTGCTGAAATTTCTTTTTTGATTAACTAAAAATCCTCAGTGTTTCAGTTTGTCTTGAAATTGAATAATGTAAGTTTTTTTCAACTGACGTTTCAGGTTAAGCTAAGTAATCTAATACCTGCTAAGTATTCCAGACTTTTCTTCCAATTCTTATCATTAAAATAAGCCACAAGGTCATATCCTCAGTCCACTTCCGAGAATAATTTAATTTAATCTTTCAACTTTCAACTCAACTTTTCATCTTAAAGAATATTATTTTTGTTTACTATTAAGTACCTGTTGACACCCCAAAAATAGCAAGCTAGCGGAACCTTGTTCTAAATCAGACGTGACGAATCTACAGCTTTCTGAGTCCTGAAGTTATTTTTAAAAGAATATTTTTTTGACTTATTGTTTTCATTAATTTACAAATATTAAGAACGCATTTTCAATGGAAGTTTTTTTTAAATGCGGCCTTATAAATGCAGATAAATAAAAGCCACTTTCATACGTGTAACGGCTCTCCATTCATGTTTTAAATAATATTATTCTTTTAAGTAAGTTTGTATTTTTTTTATTTTCAATTCAAGAGCAATATATGAAATGAAATATTGTATAAATATGCAAAAAATATAATCACTTTTGTCATAATGCTCGTTTTTCTATCGTAGAGAAAGCATGAACGCACATTAAGAAGTTTTATTACATCCCAAATCATGGAAGACTGATAAATTTTACTAAACAAATTGAAATATTTAAAATTAGTTATATCATTTTATAATAAAATATTATAATGTTAATAATTACATAATTGTCTTTTATAAATAATAAACACTACTCAAGGTTATTCAATATCAACTTAAACAATCAATTTAGTTGTCGGTGACGGGACTGTCAAGTGACCCTTTCCTACAAAATTTTCATAAACATAAGTATCATCGGCGGTCGCTGACTTTTCAACCAGGGGATTCTGTTTAAAAAAATGACCGATTCATTATTTTTGATTAGATTTTATTCCTTACTCGTCTTAGCGAAATTCATTGATAGCCATTATTTTTGTTATTTTAAACATACTATTATTTATTTATCAATTGATATTAAAGCGAGAACGGACAGTTTGCGAAAACATCTTTTAAATCATTTTTCATTATTAATTTATTCTTTTATGAAATTTATATATTTTTAAAGAATGTCGGGAGTTGAGAATACGTAAATAAATAAAAAAAATATTTGAATAAAATTGAATTATTTTCCATAGGATGACTGAAGTGATTTAAATAGGAAATCTGTAAATTCTTTTAATATTACCAAGCTTTGTTTGCTGACGTTAAAATGTGTAATAGATTTTAAAAAATCAATATTACAAATTCGGTTTTGTTGTATTTTCTAAGTTAACTGAAGCGCCATTCAAGCGAATCGTTCATAGAGAAGCAAATGATAAAACAGCATCCACTCTGGACGTTATACTTCCAGAACTTTCATGGACCGTTTGCCACTGATAAGTATGTATGTCAAAAACATCATTATGAAATGAAACAATGAACATAAATCAACTCTCTTGATAAATAAATGAGATATTATCATTACTTTCAATCAAATCATAGATCAGAGATTGGAAGACCGGAACCCACGGACTCTGTAACTATTTTATTGTTTCAACTAAATTGATCGGCCAGGTTTCGATTTGAGCTGTGAGAGTTCAGAGCTGTGATAGCATAATACGCCATGCACTTTGTTTTGTCTAATTTTTTTGAAATATAACACGCATGTTTAGTTTTTGGCATAAATTATTATTGATACTGAATCTATTCTATTTGTTTTCAATTAATATCTGCAGCTGCAGTACGAGGTCTCTTGCCAGGGAAAGCACTGCCGGCGCGTTGTGACGTTCCGCCATTTCTGAAAAAAACGTAAATAAAAAATAAAAATGATGTAGCTACTTTTACGATGGATCAGTTAATTTAGACTATATTTTAAATAGTTTTTAAATATTACACTGTTTTTTATATGGACTTGTCGGTTTGTCTTGGTTAACTTTTATAATTGTCAAGTAATGCTTTTATTGTTGAGCTAAATGATCAATTATGTTGCAGTGAAATTTCTTGTTTACATTGAACTTGATTCAATCGCCTTAAAAATCTTTAAAAAATCATTATTTGCTTATAAAGTAGGCTCTATATAAAAAAGCTTCTTACTCACCATTGAAAAATTTAATAATATCAGTAAAGTCCATACTGTTCGATATGATTATGTCTCTGTAGGATTCTAACAAAGCCAAAGCTAAAAAGAGCACCATGTGCGAAGAAGAGATATGTCGGGCGGCCCATATCATTTCCCATGCAGCGAAAACCTGGAACAACAAAAATGTCCATCTTATTAGCGTAACCTAGTCTAGATTCATCTTATCTGGTTTCTAAGTGTTGTCAGACACTATTACATACATATGTTTAGTGCATTTCGAGTTAACTACTGTTTTGTCAAAAGCGTTTTGAAAAATGACCTTGAAACGTCGGTTTCATAATGATAATATAGTGTAATGCAAAGCTTTTCAAACTTGCGTATTTTCAAGTGCAAAATGAGCATACATAGCACAGTGACCGTAGCCAAAATTTTTCAAAACGGTACTCACGTCCTGATAAAGAAGTTCTCGCTTGAAGTCAAGGAGGAACCAGCGGTAGCAGAAGTAGAAATGGGTATAGTCTCCATGAGCATGCATCAGCTCGTACATTTCACAATCTTGAATTTGTATTAACGACCTGAAAATTCAAACAATTCAAATCTTCTTCTATAAATCCAAACCGTTTGAGCCTTCACAGTGACGACAATTGACAGGTCAGTGAACTGTGAAGGACAAATAATAATTTATTATATTTATATAAATCTATAATAACTTGAGAAGCACTTGATTGATTTCATCAGCTTTTTTTCTCTCCTCCACTGACCAATACTTTTCAATTTGTTAATTTTATAAGTAATAATCCAGTGGCTTAGCCAAAGTTATGTGCATCTACAGTTTTTTTTCAGTTTTCTTTTGGAAATGTCTCAGGGGCAATAGTGGAATACTTGTTAGCGTACAATTAAGTATGTTAGAAAATAAACCCTTTCAAAAAACAAAAAGCTTTCAAAATGAGTTCAGTTCTGCCCGCTCTTCACATAACACTGTAAACTTTTGAAAGACCTCATAAATTGTATTATTAACCACCATCAACAGTTGAATCAACTTGTGCAGCTCTCTCTTTTTTCCTGCATTAATGTAATAAATAGAATTTGTCTACCCATTAACTGGCTAACTGGCTCAAAGAGCTTGGCAGCAAATCCAACTCATCCATTAATAACTTGGCTTGTCAATTGCTTTAAAGTAAATACTATAGTTATCTCTTTTTGCCATTTTATGTTCTTTAAAAATAATTGGTCACATGAATCACCTTCAGGATTCCCTGTCTTCAAGCAATGCTTTGCTTCCACCCGTGACAAATAGTTTACATATTGTAAGCAACAAAAATTGTATGATTACTGACCTCATGTTAGCGAAGTGCGCATCCATCGCGCCGCCTGCAGGGAAGTTATCCAACATCCGGGTCATAAGATGGCAGAATGTGGCGTACGCAGGTGCCTCATCATCTAATAATACCAAAAGAGGCGCAGCCAAATCGCACATTCCTTGCATGTAGCCGGCATCCATATGCTCCCAAACATATCTTGAATTTTAAAGTTATACGTCACTAAACAATTTATTATTTTTTTGTTACTGTTTTCTTGATGTGTGTTGCAGAAACAACTGAAGATACTTCCATCCAACTACACTGCAGCAAGCAACAGACATAATGAAAAACTCGAACTCCAAAGTATGCTGCCACTCCACAATATTTAGGATTTTACCAAGGCTGTCGAGTCGGAGTCGAACATCCTTTTTCTTCCTGATAAATGGGTTCCACAAATGCTATTTCACTTATAATTCTTGATTTCAAATTCCTTTAGATACCAATTCAACCATATTATTATTTTATACAAATGCTAGACCTACGTACAGGGGTGGGCTGGAGGGGGCTCAGAGGGGCTCGCGCGAGCACCTTCTTAATTTGGCTGCGGCCGGCGAGCCCCTTGTTAAGTTAATAAAAAGCAATATTCTCGAATCAAATCAGTAGTAATTGTATTATGAAATATTGAACTTTGTTGTCTTTTGAAATATCAATGGTTGTTGCCTTTTGCCGAGCCCCTTGTTAAAATATTGGCAGCCCACCGCTGCCAATGTACTATGTCGAACACAATATAAATATTGTATTAATGATGACTTACGTGCACATAATATTTCTCAACTTGTCCAAGTTGTCTCCCGTGAAATACCAATAATTTCTATCACATCGCTGAACATCTTTGTCGATTCTGTGAAGGTTCAAGCCAAAGTTTTCCAGCAACTCATTCTGAAAAATTAAAGCACAATCTTTAACAATATGATCAAAAGATTTAAGAAAGTAGGTATATATATATATATTCTTCTCGGCGCTACAATCCAGGGTGAACCTTGGCCGCCTCAATCAATCTCCTCAGCTCCACTCGATTCTCCGCCCTCCTACCCCAGTTGTCACCTCCAGCACTTGCAGGTCCTGTGACACCCCGTCCAACGGTCTTTCAACACTTCGTCTTCCCTCATGTTTAGTGGTTTTGAGACATTTTGTTAGTTTACATTAATCCGTGCATGATATATGAGCGGCTTAGTTTTAAAACCTAACTAACTCCAAAAAAAAAGGTTGACAAAGTTCAAAAAAGTGCTGTGGACTTTTTGGATTTGAGTAGATTCTGTGACTAAACACGTTTTTTAAAATGTGTTTTCTCTGTATTTAGACAGGTTTTAATTGCCCAAATTGGTTTTTCAAATCAAAAATCTTAGGAATTTACGAATTTACAAAAATTTATAAAACTACAGAATTGTCCAGAAGGCTGCACCAGAGTGGCTAATAGGCCGCAGGTTCCCCACGCCTGGTGTAGATATTGAAATAGTGAACAAGTTGGCATCAAAAGTTGGTTTTGAAACTGAGATCCTCATATGTTTTGTCCAACGCTGGTCAATTTAAATGCTTTATATTGTCATTCTTTATTAAAATAAAGTTTTTATGTTTTCGTTATTGGAATTGAAAAGTAAATTGTCTTAATAAATTATATAATAATTGTCTTAAAGTCGAATAAATACGACGATATTTAAAACTTACACTGTAAACACCTCCGTTAGAGCTGGCCGGGGAGACGCAGTTAGACCTGGGTCCTTCTTTGTTTGTTTCCTGAACTGAAGCAGGTCCAGGATCCAGAGTATCGAAGGAAGCACCTGCGGAAATATGTTCTTCTTCCAATGCACACAATGGAGACTTGCAGCATGGACTCACATTTCCTGAACAAAAAAAAATAAAGCCATTAAATCCCCAGAGGTTGGATAGACGAAATTAGTTTGAAAATAAAATATACTGAAAATTTCTTTCTCCCTTTCTTTGTACCCTTAGATTTATTTTTGGTTTTCAGGAGTTTTAACCCAATTATTCTACGTCACCCCTGCAATATACCCACTGATTTAATCATGTTATTTTAAGTCACCTCCCAACCTTAAGTCTTGAAGTAAATTATCTTAGAAATAAATTATCATTACCATTAAATTTCATTACTCACCGCTCTGAGTTAGAACAGGGGAATACCCTTGTACAATATCAACAGATGGATTGGTAACAATAACACTCATATGGTTCTGAATGTTAATCGTGACGTCTTCGGCAGTAGAACTATCGTCGCAATCCAGCATTTCTTCAACCTCATTCACGCAGTTAATATGACCATTGATTCTCGCCATTCCTTCAGCTATCCGTCTAATATCGGAATGATTCTGTTCAGAGATATCGTTCCTTGATCCTATGTCTCCGTTTTGTATTGGCTCTTCGTGTCGACTGTCTCCTTCCGTATTCTGTTCGACCTCTTCTTCTTGTATTCTGTGAATGGTTTCAGAATCTTCAGGCATTTCTACGTTATCATCTATTGAAGATTCCACATTGAGAGTAATTCTCTTCGCTTCTTTATTGGATCCAGTTCCAGTCGGGGCTTCTTGGTGTTCGCTGGGGTCGGGCGACATGACTGGAGGATTTTCATCGTCTGACAGGAAACTGCAGTTGTCTTCGGATACCTTAAATAATATATACGAAGGTTAGTTTTAAACTGTAATTAAATTTAAACTATAATATATAAAAATTCAAACTATATTTGATTATTTTAGTTTTCAATCAACCTCTTGGTTCGGCTCTACTAGAGTAGGCTCAGCTAGTCTTGCAATGGAAGCAGCAGTGGCTTCTCTATCTCTTTGTCTTACTATTGCTTCAACTGCCAGCCATTCTGACATGGTGGTTTCGTATCGACGCCTATTTGCATCGTCTTGATTTTTTCTATCCTCGGCTGTTGAACCGAACCTAAAAAATATTTAAAGCATGTGAATGATATAGGGTTCTGAATGTGTGTTTTATGTGTAAATGTATATGTTATGCTTTTTTTGCAATCACGATAGAAAACAATTAAATCCTATAATATGTTCATATTGGTTTACTGAGTTGAAAGCTGAAGTTAGTCAATATGGCAGTATCAGAGTACAATGAAAGGATCCCATGCCAATCGCACCAATGAGCCAAAAATCCAAGAAATACAGCAACCTTATTCCAAAATGTAAGTCACTTCAACTGAGGATAAAAAGAAAAATAGGAGACACGAAAGAGTGGGTTTCCAGGTATTATAATCAAATGGACAAATGTTTGCCCTATTCAATTGCAATGGCCAAGATCTTGCCATCCGAATGAACACATTCATACATCGGTTGTCAACTTATGGACTTGTATCCTTCCATGGTTGAAACAAGAAGTACTTTAAGTGGGATAAACTAGATATCTTGAATTCGTGTACATATTTGAATCAATTGTGTTGCTAAGCAAATACATATCTAATTGAACTAAACAACTAACATATCAAACTATAACATGATTGAAATTGCCGTACTCACTTATAATGACCGAGAAGATATGGCCAGACTTCTTTTCTTATTTCATGTTCTACGCCCCCATAATAAGTCAACCTGTACACTTCTAGACTGTTTGATATGACTCCATTGTCATCTGTTAACTCTAGCCACTTATCTTTTGTTAGACCACCTGTGGTGCCATCTGTAAAAGAAAACGTTTATACTTCAAATTTTTATACTCAATCTATGTTTTATAACAAATACATAATTTTCAGTATTTTCTTTGGATAAACATGAGAGTGTCTAAAGCCGAAAACATAATTTTGTTTTCTGTAGAGGGGGACATATTTAACGTGAAGTTTTGTATATTGTTTTTTTCTTTTTTAAATATCTGTTATTATAATTGTCAAATGCGCTACGCATTCATTGTGTCAGTTGAACTGCCATAAATTTTCCTTTTTTTGCAACAGAACAGGGAAATGAAATGTAACTGAAAGTGTTCATACCAGATGGAACAATATTTGGATTGACGAGTCCCGAAAGATGCGTCCTAACAGTGGAGAGATGTCTGCAGTACGCCAACCAGCCGTAGAAGGCCCGAGAAATTATCTGTCGCCTCATCGTACTGCACACCAGAGCGATGGACGCTGTTTGAGTAATTGGCTGAAATACATCAAACTTAAGGATAAATTCAACATATCGTCACATGAGCTGATTATCCATACATGAATATACTCCCTGAACCACCATGTCTTAGCGGAAGTGCGCACACAGCCACCGACAGCTCTCAGTTCAACCACTAGTGGCCGTGTTCAGTTGAGGTATACTTTTTCAATAGGTGAATGCTACTGAAATAAGGCGCTCATTTGACGCACTCGGTTGAAATACTGGCGCTCACCGCTAGTGGTCGCCAATAGGCGTTGAGCAGACGTTCACACTAAAAACAAGCGCTGGCACTTCTCAGTCTTCTTGCGAAAGTTGGAAAGCGAAAGCCAAAGTGTGTGTATATTGTGTAACTACTCAACTTGATGCTATGGACAATTTCTATACTGAAATTTTTGTCGCCGATCCACCTTTCTTAACTAGATGCCTGCCACAGACAAATAATCTTGTCAATAACTAATTAAATTAATAATTGAAAATTATAGCCAGCTAAATTTATTTTGATTTAAAAAAAATATTGTTCATCGTTGCTAGAAAGACATTATAAGATATTAAGCAACCTTTTGCCGCTTCTGTAGTCAAATGGGAAAGCTGTGTGAATTTTCAATTGTTTTGAAGTTTTATTCAATGGCACGGATAATGTTCAATTAATTTCCTCCTATCCATCTGATCCTAATAGTGAGGAGTATAGAGAGCGACCAGCTAACTACTAGTCCTGTCGTAGCTTTACAGCATTATATCATGATATCCGAATAAGAAAGATTGAATTATTGAATAAAAAGCACTTCCAACATGTATATTATAATTTTAAATACATATTTGTGTATTCAAATAATATAACGAAGATCCTTGACTCAATACGCTATTAATAACACTTCCAATATATTGATAATATCTTGTCATATTAATTCTACTGCTATTTGCCAATTGCCTCAGAAAACAAATTTTCTTCTAATTTGATGCAATGAGATACTATTTCTTAAATGATGACACCTGGAGTCCTTTTTTTAAATTAAAAAAGTTTTATCAATTAAGATTCTCACTTGTACATCGACTGGCAACGGACTGGGCAGCGGCGGTGAGTAATGAGTGTCGAGAGATAAACTTGAACTGTCAGAACTGCCTGTAGTCGAAGCTGAACCTAACGGCTTGCGTGGAATCCGCGGTGATGCAGGACCGCGCTCCATCAGGGAATGCCTTGACACTGAAATAATATCAAAAATATTATTTGATTTGTACCCAAATGACATTGGTGTCATGTTTTTCAGAGGATCTTTTGTGGTTACGTTCCACAATCTTGGGTTTGAATTTTCAGGTGGACATTAGTGTGTGCTTCTCGATAGTGAAAAAATATTCATGTGAATTTACTAATTGCAAGCCTGCAACGGATGACGCACTCCTCGCTGTTTCATTACAACATAATCTAATTATTTAAGGCTTACCATATTTACCGTATTCTTGGTGGTTGATATTGTTGTTTACAATTCTGAATACGTAATCAGTGGCTTGATTTTCTGTATTATTGTTAGCGGCAGGAGGGTTGCTGTCGGATTCGGTATCATCATTGTTGTTAGGGTTGCCCTCTGTAACTATCGGAAGCGGCCGTCTGCGAAGCCTGCCGCGTGGTAAAACCTATAAAATAATTAGTTTTATACTTCATTATATCATCTTTCAAGTCATCATACTGTTGTTGATTGGCTAATACAATAAAAAAACAATATTTATTTTTTTTAATTTAATTTGTTTTTATTGAATATTTTATTTAATTTATTGTCATAAATCTTTCTTCAGTTAAGTCTTTACCCTTTTTTCAACCTTTTTCTTAGATAATTTATAGGATTTATCATTGATGAATGATCTAATTATAAAACATTATAGCAGTAGTGTAGTAAGAGATCATGCCACCCGGGGCGGTCCTTGCCGCCCCCAATATTTCTTTTCTTTCTTTATCTTTGAACAAGGAGAATTAACTATACATGCCTCAATATTTTTTATGTATAAATATAATTTTTCGAAAAATATTTTATTTATTTTTGAAATGCCGACCCCAAAAACGTACCGCCCCTGCAGCCCCCCCCCCTAGCTACGCCACTGCATTATAGTACTTACATTAGGAATTTTGCCAGCTCCCCTTTGTGACCATAGTGGCGGATCGAGTTGTCCATGAGGAAGAAGACCAGTTTCCAAGCAGCTTAGAAAAGCTAGCAGATGTCCTCCTAGAAAGATTTTTTGGAATAGATTGTTTATAATTATTACTATGCACAAAATTTACTGAGAGTGACCACATGTGACAAATAACAATATGTTACATGATTTCATCAGAAATTTACCAGAATTCTTCAGTCACATATGTAGCGTATACCTTAGCGATGTTCAGTGGCGGTTCCTGAACTAAAATCTTGGGTGGGCTAGAGGAAAGTTTAGCATTGTATACTATTTACGAAATTGTGTATTTTTCCAATAAAATCAATGCTTATGTAAGTAATAATAATACGGGACCTTAAATTCGTCTCTTTCAGAGTGAAATAACAAGTACAAACAGCAATACAGAGCTGTCACTGAGAGTCAATACCTGTCACTTTCATACAATACAACGATATTAGTATTTGTGTATTGGTATTTGTGTATGGGCAGATTCAATTTAGCCCCCAACGAATGACAGAAGCTTGATAATTTGACGCACAGTCGTGTGAGTTTGATGACGTTTCCGTACATACAAATACAAAAAAAAACTAATCGTGCTTGATTGCGTCCCAGTGTAAGAGAAAAAACTCGGGCTAGATATTTCAAGCCCCTGAGTCGTTAATACGTAGGTGTTGCCAGACTGACGTCACGTTCCCTATTCTCTATGAATATTTAGAGGGTTATTGTTTTTTTTATGCTGGCTCGGTTTAAAATTGTAATACAAAACACAATCGAGAATATTATTGTAGGTAGACATAGCATTGTCTTATATTGACAGAGGAAAATCAAAACAAAGCTATTGTATTAATTTGGGAAAGGTTAGTTACGCTTATAAATGTATTTATTTTGTTCAGCGGCTGAATTGCTGTTCATTTTTATTCAGCCATCTAAAGTTTTGGGTGAAAAATGCAGGTCGGGCTTAGCCCACCTAGCCCAGTACCTAGAACCGCCACTGGCGATGTTACTCAATTTCGTTGTTATCCTTGCAAACCAGTGTTCCCTAACTGATGATCTGAGGACTGAAATTTTCTGACCGTATAAAAAAACAATTGCAATCTGACAGTCTTGTATTTTTTACTGGTCTACCTGTCTAAACAGGTTTGGAAATACTGTTCTAAAGGATATAGTGCTGAGAAAAGAGGAAGACATCAATTTAGAGAGAAAGCTGAGATGTGCATTTAATTTAGCAAATCTTTTGAGACCTAAAGAATATGTTTTCAAAAATTTAATTTTAATTTGAATGAGCTATATACACCATTTTTCAGTTTATATACCTTCCGCTTAAAACTTATTCCATTTATTTATTAAATTGAAGGCATCTGAAATTGTCTCATATACAATCTTTATCAGCATTGCAGAGTTAATAAATTATTCTCTATGAAATGAACTGTAAGATTAAAAGAGTAGAAAATCAGTGTTGGAATTCATGCATACCCTTTGGAAAATGAATGGGAGGTCGTTGGACACCATCTTGTCCCACTAGTACAACAGTTCCGCCACCTTCAGCACCTTGGTGACAGTGAACGTAGACTACGTCTTCTAGACTCACGTTCAACGCGTACTGCCAATAACTGCTGCAATTGAAAAACAGTGAAAACAATCAATAAATTTGTTGGAAATGCATGCACGCTATTAATTTTTTATATATTACTGAAATATAAGATTTATAGCAGAACAGTTAGTATATGCTTGGTAAATATTTTTCTTTGCTTTAGTTTTCATTTTTCAAACATTTCTACCGTTTATGTGAAGAATATGGGCTGCTTTATAAGAACTATAAATATTTTATTTACTACATGTCTCTTCTTTGGAGAGGTTAAGATTGGAACAGTGAAACTAAGATAGGTAGTTAGATTATCATTCTCTTTGTGTCCCGATTTTATGATCGGATGCGATGTAATGTAAACATCAAAGACATTCATGCCATCAAATACAAATTCATTACTCAATAAAAAAAACAATTAATGAGAGTGTACATACTGGGATTCGAGCCCTTGGACACCACAAGTGAATAGAACAGACGCTAAGCGGTGATTTTTACAATTGACAATAAGTACTAAAGAATAAATCTTCTTTTAATATGAACAGCATATTTACATTTAAAATAGAACCTTCATTATTATTCCAAATTGATTTTTGACGGTAATGAATTTTTAGATATAAATTTACATATTTACAAAGTACTTTGAATGATAGTAATGGAATAATGTTTTTAATTTATGTTAGTACATATACCGATAATATTGCAGCGTCTTGATATTGCTCGTAGCTGGTGCAAGCAAACGGCAACAAAAAAGTGACATTTCATTCTAAGCAAGAAAATATACCTTTCATAGACGGCAACATCTTAAGAAATATTGTTTGTCTTTTTATAGTTCTTTTTTTTAATATGCTTCATAATTATGTCAGCGATTTACCTGCAACATAACCTGGGAACATATATAAAAATGTCTGGACACAAAAGTTTTTGTATTCAAGGTAACCTTTAACAAAACAGTTGCACATGTTTTTCATTAAAAAAGGCTATGCAATACCCCTATAAAAGATGTCGCTAACAAGAAAGCTTAATATTGGCAATATAATGATACTGGCAATGGAATGATATCATGATGTTGAATTGTTAGCAAACTAAAAAATAAAATGTTATTTGCATATTTTCTCTTATGTACTTAGATTTATATGACATGATTGAACACTATACAGCAATATTAAGGCGGTACGTGCACTTAAAGTAATATTTTTAAGGAAAGAAGTATTCTAAAGAGATAGCATATTTTAATAGACATTGTTACGAAGTCACTTTTTTGCATTCGCTCTAGGACAAAATGCTATTGTTGCACAAGTCTGCACTTCACATAAGATCGTTTAGAAGATTATAATATTCTTAACTACTTGAATACCAAGCGGACACAGGTGTCCGCAACATATGCAAGCGAACACGGATGTCCAAGACATTTAAAAAATCAAATACTTGGTATTCTAATAGAATATAAGCAATATTTTGATAAATATGTGTAGTGTCATCTATACTGAGTCAATATAGGTTTTTAAAATATCGAATTCGAGTGTATATTAGTAAAAAATATTTTTCTCAAAAACACGCAGTATCTCTGGGACATATTAATGATTTATTTGTGCGGTATTCAAACGGTTAAACTCCTTTTCTTGTAAATGGTATCCTTTAAAGGAGTGTTTTTTTTATTGAAAAACAGAAGTGGCGGTCTTGTGAAGATTTCCCAAAACCAATGCAAATTTAAACATGCTAAGCAAGTTAGCAATCTAATGATTGATTGCTTATTGTCACATGAATTGATATCTGGAACTGAGAAATATTTGAAATCATTTGTTTAAAAGCAAAAGCTTTTTAAAAAGAGTTAAAGCTGAAATCATCACTGAGAAAAGCGGTCGTAAAGCAATATGTTAGTTGCCCAGCAAACGATGCATGTTACTCACATATTCAAAAACAATTCCGATGTTTTCCTTCTCGGTAATCCTTTCCCATAGCTGTTATCCTCATAATAACAGATTGAAGGACAACTGGCTCTTCTACGATAACATGCAAAGGTAACAAAAGTGTAAGGAAAATAATAAAAGACAAAAACAAACGATAATGAATAGTATACAAGTGCAAAACATATTATTGATAACAAAACATAAACAACAGATATGACGACAACAGAAAACATAAGAAGCAACTAAAATACAATAATATTATTGATATGCCATGTACATATAGTACGAGGTAGAGTCTGAAAGCACTCTGCGCAATTTATTTATGAACCAATATTCCTTGTTAGGTTGTTGAACAACTGAGGCTGATTCGCATTTTTAATTGAGTATGAGAAAAACCGGTGAACCATATAAAATATGTTCTACTCTGAGAAATATTATAATTATGTTGCTTTTCCACCAAGAATTATTGTCAGATTTCACTTTTAAAGCACTAAAAAAGCCATCCACAGATGTTTTCACTTGTCATCTGAATGAAATTTTTTATTGTCCACCACAACTTTTAACCTTTTGGCTGCCATAGAAAAAAGTGCATCTTTACCTAGCACACCAGCTATAATTTGCAATTATTAATTTAATTAATTATTAACCAGATAACTCATCTCTGGCGTGTTGAGCACGAATAATTTTACGAGATATCTCTTTGGGTTTCAGAATTAAAGTACTAAATGTTTTTGGTACAACAGCCATGATAACATCAAGTGTACATTACAAGTAGCAACTGCTTTCTAAGACGAATACATTTTCAGGATTAATTGTCTATGTTTTGTGTACAATGTGTACATAGCATAATGAATATTTCAATCAAACAAAAAAGTTTCTGAACCAGCGGGGTAAATTGCTAGCATCTATATTTTGAAAGGAAATAGAATATTTTACCAATTTTCATTATATCTTATTCCCAACCCTTCTAACATTTTATTGTCCCGAATTCATTATTTCCTCAAGCACAATGGTTTTCATTGTCTGTTAACAATTGAAATGACCAATGAAGAATGAATATAACTCACAAAAATGTCAAAATAAACTTAATAATTAGATAATGGACCAAATGTTTGAGGTCCTGACAAAACCGCCTGAACCAAAATTGTTGGGACATTGCCTCGAAAAAAAATCAGCCCATGACCTACACAAATTAGATATGGGACAATTTTTACTTCTAAATAATATTATATTCTAGATGTACAAATAAAAAAAAAATATAACATACAAGTATAATATAAATAATTAAAAATTGAATTTCAATTTTGTGTGTTAACTTTCTAAAATATTCTAAATTAAAAATACTCTTGCAATCTTTTGCTTAATTCTATATATTTTAACCTTGCAGATTTGGCCGGGCGATAATGATAAGCACTGTCCCGGGTGGACTAGTTTTGGCAGCAATGTTTCGACGGCAATGTCCTGACAGATTTTATCAGGGTGTCAAATGATTTTTTTTCACAATACTTTATTGTGATGCCAGTATTATAACAAAGCATTTGGAATGACAGGATATATATAAAACCGTTTAAAATGTAAGTCCACTTAATCATTGTATCATAATTGGTATCAGTGTAATATTTCGAAGTGTCTCTCAAACTGTAATGAATATATCTAATATAATTAAAAAATATTTTATTAACTCGATTTATGTCAGTGCCGTGGACGTAACTTTCCCAGAGGGTATATGGTTATGCACTCTATTGTATACCATATATACCTTAAAGCATATTTTCTGCCTTTTTTTAACATTCACAATATATTTTGATTTCAACAGAGGTTTATATATACAGTAGCGTAGCAAGAAGGTGTATATTTTTTGAGAAATTATATTTATACATAAAACAAATTAAGCCACCTGTAGTAAAAACTCCTAGTTCATAATTAAAAAAATGTATAATTGATTTAAAAACAAAATTAGGGGAAGTATTGGGGGCGGCAAACTCAAGGACCGCCCGGGGGCAGGACCCCTTCCTACGACACTGTATACATATGCTCTATCTACCAATATAGCTGAGCGTATACAGCGTTGACACACTTCACTACAACACTGATTAATACAAAACCATTCACCCCAGGACGAGACAAACATTTAACCCAGCGCCTGCCAACTTATAAACTGTTAATTTGGTTTAATTGATAACTGTTGAGTTGACCATGGTTTGCTTATTAAAAAATTAAACAATATCAAAGTATTAAAATGAAGACCTTTCGCATACGAAATCTTATATGTGGTAATTCCGTTAATCAGTTTAGCAGGGAATTACATTTGCGAACTAACCATAAATTTACCTTAATTTTTTAGTTTGGTGAAATGGGTAAGTTTACCAGATGTCATTTTATGACTTTGCTACAAGAAAATTTGCTGACAAAATGTTGAACCTTTTATCCTGAGTCTCGCTTTCGGCGAATCCATTCATAAGTTGATTAGGGGTCCATTTGATGATGAGACACTGAGCCATCTGGTGAAGGCTCAAATAGCCAGCCATTGGTTCAGGGACCTCTTTCTGAAATGAAAATATCACATATTTATACAATTATACAAATACTATCATGTTTATGTAAGTGTTTGTAACAGTGCAGATAGAAATCTTTAGATGAGTGTTTTCATTATTATAAACTTCTTAACTTTTTTATGTCATGGTATAATATAATGTCAAAATAGTAAAAAACACTATATCTAGGAACAAGTTCATAATAAAGTATTTAAAATCTATTTTTACTGCTTTTTATTCTACTGTACATAATTGGAGGCACAAGTAACTTTATAAATAGAGGTTGGGACCGATGTTTCCTATAAGATAAGAGGCTAGCTGCACGGAAAATTTTAAGGCTGAGCAGGCCAATCCAATACGACATAATTTGAATCTTTCTGCGAACCCAACTTGTCACACAATGTGAATTTGATATTGAAATAGTGTCTATTGATTTGCTTTGCATCATTTAAAAATTGATATGAAAATAAAACATTAAAAATTGTATTGCTTAATCCTCGAGAGACGAGAGCTTTTTCCGATAAAAAAAAATAATTCTAAGCCATATTGAAGTCACGGATAACTTTTATTCCTATCCAAAATTTAAAAAAAAAAAACACAAAGTCGTTGTATAGAAACATGCTCATCCTTTTATTACAGTGTAATATTGAGTACGGACGAGTAAGGACAAAAGTGACCGTATGGGCTCGCAAACATTCGGGGTTGAAATATAGCTAAACATGATTTTTTTTTAAATATTTACAATTTGACCTATTTAAATACAAATATATTAGCAAAATAACTGTAAATAATTTGATGTTTTTATAAAAAAATAACTAACAGTTTCAAAAAGTAAATTAAAAAAAACGGAAATTCAAAATATCACATGTGCTTTTGGAGGCCGTTTCTGTCCCCACGGCTGAAGACTAACTGTAGTCTGTACCCTTCTTAACCAAATATGAGCAAAAGCAACGATATTCAGGTAGAAAAAGGATGAATAATGGGATCAATAGACAACGGTGTTTACTGTGACCATATGGTGACACTCGTCCTTGGAGGGTTAACATAAAATAACCAAGGACAATTACAGAAAAAAAGGAGAATGAAACAAATAATCAGTTGCTAATAAAGTTAATAACATATTTTATGAATTTATAGTTTTTTATGTCGCTCCTTACAACTAATCTTATCTATTTCTTGTTCTATGGGTAAGATTAAATTATGATTATGATATTTAAAATTTCAATTTCTTATTTATTTTGGTTTATAAGTGTTATTTTTATTTTAAAATTCATTATTTGAATAGTTATATAGGAGAGCGCACTAATCCGAGATGTGTGCAGGAGCATTGGTTGGGACTAGAAACCTGTGATATGAGGCTAAACTAAATCAGATAATATGAACCCTTGTGAAGAAAAATTATACTCACTGGTTGGACCATAACATTGTTCTTGCCATATAAAAGCGTTGCACGGCTATTCTGATGAAGACTCTCCACATAATCCTTGGCGCAGTGTGCCACACTGCTACCAACACCACAAGCTGCACTCTGTCCTGCTGAAAATTGAATGACAATTATATTAGTGGTATTACAATAATTGTCTTCTGCTCATCTAGGAGTTACAAAAGGAATGTCGGTGGTAGAATACTTTCTACGAATATGTTGTCTGTTCTGGCTGGTAAAATTATTCCATTGAACTTGTATATTCAGGTATGAAATAATATAGCTATGTTGCATAATGTTGTTTTTACTGTGAAAACAAGTTCAACTATATTTTATGAACTTTTACATAATTTAAATATAGTATACATGAAATCAATTCCGATTAAAGCAATTTTTGGCAACGAAAAAACTATAAATAAATTAAAGATTTTGAATATGTGAATCGAATTTGTAAATCACTATCGAATTTTATGAAGTTTTTACAATGAAAAGTAATTTCTAAAATGTATAAAAAGCGATATAAAAATTTCATGATTATCGAAAATGACGATTATCTCAAAGCAAGGTTTTTTAACTTATTGCCTTCTGCCAGTATACCAATGATATGAACTCTTATCAAAACAGAAATTGTTCCACAAGAACTACTTTATGCCTCAACCCCGCCGCCGTATTCATCTGGAAGGTAAAATTCCAGCATCCTGGACAACCGTTGGGTACTATACATATGGTTGACTACGCAGAACTGAAAGATGCTGAAATGCCATGGGATGAGACAAAACAATTGACAGTTGACAGACAATCCTTTAAGTGCCATGTGGGGGTCATAAATGCTACACATAGATGGCAGAGATATTCTAAAAATCTTATCTTAATTGTGAACATATTTTTAAAAATTTATTATCTATGAATACCCGCAACAGCCGATCCTGCCATAGCGTCTTCAGATGAAGTATTGAGGCTTCTTCTGTAATTAAGAACTGGTCTCCTGCTTGACGGAGGAGTAGTTGTGCCAGCGCTTATACGATGCCTCTGAACCTGAAAAAACAAACAAATTAAGAAATAACCACACTTAGTTAGGCTTAGTCCCATAGTGCTATAACCAGAAATTGGTAGTTTTGAGAAATGGCTGACCAAAGTTTCGAGTTGTTTTTTTATATGGAGCTGAGAGATAGTTTTTATTGTTGTATTTCCATTACGCAAACATGTCGACTGATGAACGAATACTGACCAGATAAATTAATTCAAGCCGTATAATATTATGAGCTCTCACCAGTTCACCGGCTGGTGGATCAGGCCAATATCTATCTGGCGGTCTGGCCCTGGCGTACTCCAGGGCGCACGGACCCACCAGCAGTGACGCCAGGATGGATCCGCAGTCAGGGTCAGCGACTAGGGCGCCTCGTTCGTAGTAGCGGCTTGCGTGGCGTGCAAGATGTTCGATTATGCGCGCCAAGCGACGTTCGAAGAGAGCCAGGCGAATCCAAAGATATCTACAAGAAACAATTTTGTGGTTGGTTAACGATTTTATCAGATATTTCAAGCCATCTAGAATCTACCACCGGGTCCGTCCTCAAGTGGTCAACGTCGTTGCGTATGGTGCTCACGGTAGTGGAGTGGATTCGTAGAAACAGACTCGAAAAAAATTAATAACTTAGAGTCCGTTAAAAAAAAATATTAATTCAAATCGCTAGGGTCAAAATTGGCGCCACTGCATGCCACTAATCCTAAAAACTATTTAAAGTCGTGTTTTCAACTTAGTCTTAATTCTTAACGACTCCACAGCCCTGGTAATATGTAAATACCAACAATTTTGACTTAGTTTGTATTGATTTTTAAATATTGTAATAAATACATGTAATATGAGTGAGTTTGTTTTTTAAGACCAGTTTAAATCAATCCATCTGCATCCATAACTCAAAACATAATTTTTTTTATTTAATGCTTTCTGGCAGTATACCAATGACATACTGTTCCATTTTTACTTATTAGAGCATGGTTACTCAACCGGGGTCCACAACATGTTCCAAGGGGCTCACAGACAGAATATATTTTAGGGGAGCTACAGCATAGTTCTGGGGGGCCAAGAGCCCCACATTTTTAAATAATTGAAAATCCGTAAATTCTCAGGTTTTTAAAATCTGCTAGCAACCAAAACTTTTTGATATGTGCCAGCAAGCTAAAAGGAAGTCTTAACATTTTTTCATTTTGGGAAATTACGGATTCCCAGGTTTTTGAAATCGGCTAGCGTGCAAAAAAAGTGAATATTATTTATTGTACTATCTGTCAATTTTCATTTTCCATAGAACTAAATAAAAATATATGGTTTTCGAGTTTTGAGAAAATTATTTTAGAATTTTTCAATTTCTCACTTTTTTCCCAGTCATCAATCCAGAAATAACGGGGGACACTGAACAATTAGAATAAAAAAGGTTGAGAAACTACATATCGACTGTGGAAAGGAAAAAGGACGTAACCCACACATATCAAATTTTACAGGAGGCGCTAAAAACGTGTTTTGATGATTTTGTGACATATGCAAATTACGAATTAAACACAACCTTGAAGTGCACGGAGACTTCTAAACTAGTGTTTAATTGACATAATCTAATATTAATTCAAGAATTTCTCTAGGAAAACTCTTTATTTCAGTCTTTTTTCTTAGTTTTATTTTTTACAAGGTCATCTTTTTCAAACTTAAAAGCTAAATTTACATACTAATTCGGCATTTTCAGCTTCCATCCTTTTGATAGAATGTGTGTCAAGTTGTATACATTGTGATTATCGAAAAAAGCCTGTTTTGGAAAATTGAGGGTTACGTCCTTTTTCCTTTCCTCAGTCGATATGTATTAGAAAACCTAACTATTTATTTTCCTTAATTCCCACATTATTTACACTCGCTCGTCTGCAATGGAATCGATCCAATATCGCAGGGATTCTCAAACGTTTTATGCAATGGAACTCTTAAAAAGCATATTTTTTTTAATGGAACACTGATTTTTTTAGGTTTGATAATTCCTAATAGTTAAAATACAAACACATATGTTAGTAAAACACTCTGGAAGATTCTTCTGACAAACGCAACTAGAAATCGTTTTATGATTAATCTTTGTTAATTTCCGTGGAACACCAGTGTTCCGCGGAACATAGTTTGGGAAACCCTGCAATAGCGTATACCAAATTCTCCGACCCAAAGACAAATTTAAAATGCTTATTTACTTTGTAATGTTCATTACCCAGCCGCCGAGAGCCTAAATAAATAACCGTTTTACGTAATCAATCAACCTGACATTTCGATCAATCAGCTTATTTAAGTGTCAGTTCGTTCTCGAACATGCCGTATATCGGATTTATATCTTGGAGCCGTTGGTATACTCGATCTGTATTTATACTCTTGAGTCTCCAGTAAACTTTTACGAACACACTTCTCAAATTATGACACACGAAAATTCTTAAGGATAAGTAAAGTGCTTTTTTTCACTTTACGCGGTGGAACGGCGTTCCAGCACCTCTTTTCTCGCCATTTTAATGTTTCTAATCAATATACGTCAAAAAACAAAATTTATTTTGCTTCGATTGCTTTTCGCGGAAAAGTAATAACAGCAAAAAATTTGAGCTGCGTAATATAGATTAGAAAGGAAAAACAGTCTTTCAATTTTTTGAGATAATTGTGCCCCGAGTTTCGAATAACTAATAACTATGGGAATCGAGGGCATGAGCTCAAAAAAGTTGAGAAACTATGGTCTAGATAAATTTGACATCTAAATTAGTGTTCTTCAACCTATGGTCGCGGACCAGCACCGGTCCGCGAAGACTTTTCTGTTTCGAAAAATTTTCGACTTGTTTATCTCCTCAATGTTGATGCGACATGGTGACTGCCTTCTGATATTTCTAACGTGTCAGTTATCTCATGTATTTTCAATTTAAGGTCGGTCAAAACTATAATGTGGACTTTTTTTATGTTTTCTGGATCAACTGCCGATTTGGGCGTTCAGCTTAGAAATCATGAAATGAGCGTTCAGAAATCAGTAAACCACTTCTCTAGCATTTATCTTGATGGAACAGAGTCCAAATAACAATTGTCAAGCCATTGCTTTGCTTGGAAAGTATGTTTTCCCATTAAAAAGCAATGCTTTATCAACACACGAAATTATGATTTTTCCATTGTTTTGAAAATTACAAAAGTAGCGTCACTAAAACCATTGTACTGTAACTTGTGAACTAAATCTCTATTGTTATGTAATTTTGACAAGTATTATTTGAAGATTGGTCCTTTTTTTAAAATCATATGAATTTCTCAATAGTGGCACGATCTATATCTACGAACTTATTGAGTGATGTTGGTTGACGCCGGTCCGCAAGATATGTTTATATTTTTTACCAGTATGCGGGTGTAAAAAGGTTGAAGAACACTGATCTAAAGATTCTGACAGTGTGTTGTGTTCGATGGGAAACAATTTAGAAGAAACTCTTAGAACCTGATTGTGATTGTTCTTATACTTGAACGAAGATATATTTACAAAGAATTTATTCATTGAATAACAATTCAAAAAAACAGGTAAATATAATGTAAAACATAGTAATTATATTATTTCAATTTTAAAAAAGTGTTAAGGGAATTTCTTATTCTGTTTGAAATTGTGAATAAATAATTTACATATTTTAATATTTATTATCAATATACTGCGTACAATATAACTCTATCAATTCACCCCATGAATAAAGAGGGGTCCATTTTGAAAGCCTTTTATTTCAGACTATTCAAATATGTACCACCAGACACGTGAAACAACAATTTTATGTAAAGTTTTCGCATAAATAACAAATAATTAGAAAGGAAAACATAAAGGGCTATTCATTATTTCGCAGACAAGAGACAGGCGGCCAAATTAGGTACAATGGCAACCGGTGCGCCACTGGATTACGTTGTAATGTTAACGAAACTTAATAATGTAATTCAGAACATAAACTATGTTATATAAAACAAAGTATTTTTTTTAAATATTAAGCTCGCCGCATGTTACAAGACTGTGTTTTTAGAAAATTTAAAATGTATCATATGATTTGCCAGACATTTTGCTGTATTACATGATATTTTTACGTCATATAATTAAATAGTTTCGTACAAATTATAACCGCTTGAATACCAAACGGTCTCAGGTTTCCGGAACATATGCAAGCAAACACGAATGTCCAAGACATTTAAAAAATCAAATACTTGGTATTCTAACAGAATATAAGCAATATTTTGATGAATATGTGTAGTGCTATCTATACTGAGTCAATAAAGGTTTTTAAAATATCGAATTCGAGTGTATATTAGGCAAAATTATTTTTCTCAAAAACACGCAGTATCTTTGGGACATATTAATCAGTGGCGGTTCTAGGTACTGGGCTAGGTGGGCTAAGCCCGACCTGCATTTTTCACCCAAAACTTTAGATGGCTGAATAAAAATGAACAGCAATTCGGCCGCTGAACAAAATAAATACATTTATAAGCGTCACTAACCTTCCCCAAATGAATATAATATCTTTGTTTAATTTTCCTCTATCAATATAAGACAATGGCATGTCTACCTACAATAATATTCTCGATTATTTTTTATTACAATTTTAAGCTGAGCCGGCATAAAAAAAACAATAACCCTATAAATAATTCATAGAGAACATTCAACGTGACGTCAGTCTGGCAACACCTATGTACATGCTATTGGTCAGGGGCTGCGGCTTTCTAGCCCAAAACCATAGACAATATTTCTTTACACTGGAACGAAATCTAGCACGATTCGATTTTGTTTGTATTTGTATGTACGGAAACGTCATCAAACACACAGTACTGTATTTCAAATTTACTGGCTTCTGTCATTCATCGGGGGCTAAATTGAAATTAGTCCATGGCCCATACAAACATACCAATATCTTTGTATTCTATGAAAGTGACAGGTATCGAATCTCAGTGACAGTTCTGTATTGCTTTTTTTACTTGTTATTTCACTTTAAAAGAGACAAATTTAAGGTCACGTATTATTATTTCTTACTTACATTAGCATTGATTGTATTATATAGTAATTTATGCTTTGCAGTAGTGTCGTAGTATTTGTTAATTTGCTTGTAGATTAATGTATAAGATGAAGTGGAAGCATGCAAAATTTCGTAAATAGTATACAATGCTATGCTTTTCTCTAGCCCACCCAAGATTACAGGTCAGGAACCGCCACTGATATTAATGATTTATTTTCGCGGCATTCGAACGGTTAAGATTCAATCCACACAATAGAATTATTATTTACGCACTTCCTCCATAAATCTTTGCTGGTCTTCCCGCGGTATCTGTTAAATTTATTAAGAGAACTTACCAAAACAGTCCACGGTTTCGCTATGCGAGTATTGTAATAAATACGTCACAATAACGATGTTAAAACTTTTGCTAAGAGACTGTGGCAAACAATACTAAGTTCGACTGACTTTGGGCTTTTTAATCATTTTTCGTTTGTGCGGGATAATTGGTTTCCCGGTCGAAGTTGTCGACCGGAATAATAATTAAGTTTTAAAAAAATTCTAAGAAACTGTTCTAAAGTCTTTACAATCAACGTCCGTGTTCTGCAAAAAAATACACTGTGAGAAGTTTATCGTCCCCATACTCAGGGGCGGATTAAGCAATCGAGAGACCACATGCGCAATAAAATTTGGAGGCCCTGTTAGCACTAATACACATATATTTTAATTTTAATTTAAAATATTTAATTTAATTTCATTATTTTAATTTTAATTATACATTTAAAAAAAAAAAATTGACATTACAGCTTACGCCAATGCGTCAAATATTTTGAAGTTGAAAGATCATACGAGATATACTCGATGAGAATTTTTGAAAGTCACATGAGATTAACTCAAATTGAATTGACTTCACAAACACCCATGTCTTAGATCTCAAATTAAAATTGAAAAAAATCAAATTTGACATTGACCTTACCGGGAATCGAACCCAGACCCACTTGATCGGTAGAGCAAGCTCTAACCAAGTCTATAAACTGTTAATGCGATGGATTGACACGCCGGTAAACATCTAGGGATTAATCGCTGGCGGTAAACTGCTGGCGGTGAATTGCAGGCAGTATACGTTTGTAATTTTCTCAAGAAGGACTGATAGCTTTCGCTGCGCCCTGTTTTTAGAACATTACAAGTTTAAAGGTATTTAGGCATCACATATATTTTCAACACTTTCGACACAAAACCGAAAATCGCTTAACGAAATTATCCATGCAAGGATTGGAACCAGTGCACAGATATTGACGATACCAAGGAGTGTTGAGGACTTGACTACGGAGTCGGCCTTATTATTTCACGTCAAAAACCAAATCTTTTTTCTTTTGTTCAAATATTTTATACATAGCTACCTGACAGTTGGAGGAGGCGACGACGCCTGTACGGATCCAGTACTTCCCTTCTTGGTAAGCGGAGGACGATTGGTGGAATCGCTACTCGATGATGATCTCCTGACTGGCTCCGAATGCTCCAAGTCTAGCACTTTTTGGCTGATGACTGCTGCCTCTTCGCAGTGCTGAAAAATAAAAGAAAGCACTATTAAATATATGTAATTTATGACAGTGATATTTTGATGTTTTGAATCTTTGATCGCATAATATTAAAGACATTGATTCCAGAACACAATAAATAGAAATAAACGATATTGTGCAAAGAAGGCATTGCTAAAGTAGCACATTAATATATTTACCATTAAATCACCGGTAATGCAGAGGTGGGCTCAGAGAGGCTCTCGTGAGTCCTTTTTAAATTTGACTTAGGCTGGCGAGCCCCTTGTTTAAATATTCTCAGATCTAAGTGTTACATAATGTATAGATAATTAAATTTAAGAACGCTTTAATGTTTGCGTTAATCTTGGATATCAATCGATATTAAAAACTTAACGGTACATTGCTTATCATTACATAATATCAACCCATACAGCGGTGGGCTGCCAATACGTTAACAAGGGGATCGCTTAATATCAAAGAAATTCTCGGTTTTCTGGGGAAGGAGTGAATTTTTTATCACTCGTACATCGATTGTTACTTAATACGCTTAATACACATATGCAATTTACCGTAAACGTTTCAATGCAAAAGGCTAAAAATGTACTACTGTGTATACTGAAGCTGTCCTAGATAATATACAAGTCAGAAATTGCAGTTTTACACTATTTTGATCTGAGAAGGTACTACAAAGTTCAATGTGAAAAGTTTTGACGAAGCAGAACTAACAATGCGGCTATCATTTTTCGTATACATTGCTATTTTTGTTTCTTTAAAAATTTTCACATAGAACCTTGTAGTACTCGAGTCGCGAATTAGGTAAATTGGGCTGTAAACCAACAATTGTTCAATATCGCATAGGGCGGCAGTGATTAAAAATTTAGAAGGATATCTCATTCGCCTGACATTTTTTAGGACTTGTGCATTTTAGCGTTTTGACTAGTTATCGATTGTTTCACGTGGACCCCGGATGAGAAACACTGATCTAGATAACTGAAAGTAGTCAGTATACTATAAGAATAGGCATTTACTTTACTATTTACTAACCGTATTCAAGGAATTATTTTATCGAACTTAGTACGAGAGTAATTAAAAAAAAACCTTCTCCACCCATTTTCCAAAACGCCGCGAATATCTGTAAGATTAACCAAACTCTCTGTTAACCGGTGGTGTAGTGGGGCCAGGTCAGCGACCTGGCACCTGAAAATGAGCCAGGGCGCCGCTCTGCCTCCCTTTTGACTTGTAACTTAATTTTCAAATACATACATATAATTTAATTAATAATAAGGTAAAAATATCAACGTATCGTTATCGTAGCTATCAACTCATAAATATAAAAAAACTGTAAAACTTAAATACGTTGATATTTTTATCCTATTGTAATTAAGTTCTACCAAGTAAATGCCAAATCAATAAATATAATTTAATTGTTAAAACTTGTGTTGTTTTTTAACCTCGGACGGACATAAAAAAAAACAAAAAAAAATAGGGAAGAAATAGATGACCGACCTGGTACCCATTCAATTACCACTACACCACTGCTGTTAACGTATTGGCACCCCACCACTGTGGTTATGAAATTATACGTCAGTCCTTCAGCTACAGCCAGGCGTGGTTCTCATTAACAATTGTCAGTAAAAATCATAAAAGCTCTGCTTTGTTCTGTCATATTATACAGTAAAGCATTTCTTCATCGAGTCAATGGAGATAAAAGCTTGTTAAAGTTAAATCATCTTGTAAAATAATCCCCAACCTCAATGTCAGTTCTTTTGGAAATGATAAATGTGTTTTCTCATAAAGAAAACCGTTTTCTCTCGTGCTCCGAATTCGATGCGTTCTTTCACCGCTTGGTTAGATCGAATTATTTCCCCATCAATCAAAACAATTCGAGTCGAGTAGAGGTTATCGACAAACGAAGCTGGCTTATCTTTTTCAAATATAATCCACCCCAGCCCACCCTGTAAGAAACATTCTTTATTCTTGTCAATGTCATAAGTATAGCGTTTTTTACACGACATAAAGCAACATTGTCGTCGATTGAATTATTGAGATTTTTTAAAGTATACTATAATATAATATTGACGTTATGATGAAAATTAAACATATCATTTAAAATTAAATTTAAGAACTCAGTGATGTACATTTATGCAGCGTTGGGCTGCCAATACAATAAAAAAGGGATCGCTTAATCTCAAAAACACTCTCGGTGTACTGGGGAAGTAGTGTATTATTTATCACTCATGTCCAATTATATGCAATGCTTAAATCAGAAATCGATTGTTACTTAACCGCTTGAATACCGCGCAAATAAATCATTAATATGTCCCAGAGATACTGCGTGTTTTTGAGAAAAATAATGTTGCCTAATATACACTCAAATTCGATATTTTAAAAACCTATATTAAGTTAGTATAGATGGAACTACACATATTCATCAAAATATTGCTTATATTCCATTAGAATAAAAAGTATTTGATTTTTTAAATGTCTTGGACATCCGCGTTCGCTTGCATATCGACCGTGGAAAGGAAAAATGACGTAACCCTCAATTTTCCAAAACAGCTTTTTTCGATAATCACAGTGTATACAACTTGACAAACGTTCTATCAAAAGGATGGAAGCTGAAAATGCAGAATAAGTATCTAAATTTAGCTTTTAAGTTTGAAAAAGAAGTCTTTGTAAAAAAATAAAACAAAGAAAAAAGACTGAAATAAAAGTTTTTTCCAAGACAATTTCTTCAATTAATATTAGGTTATGTCAATTGAACACCAGTTTAGAAGTATTCGTGCACTTCAAGGTTGTGTGTAATTCATAAATTGCTAATCTCACAAAATCATCAAAACACGTTTTTAGCGCCTCCTGTAAAACTTGATATGTGTGGGTTACGTCCCTTTTCCTTTCCACAGTCGATATGTTCCGGACACCGGTGTCTGCTTGGTATTCAAGTGGTTAATACACTTATAATATTTAACAATATGCAATTCACTGTCAACTCATCAATGTAAATGGCTAAAAATGTACTACTGTGTATACTGAAGTTGTCGTAGATAATAAGTCAGAAATTTCAGTTATGTACTAATTTGATCTGAGAATATTGTTTTCTCTTTAAATAACAAGGATCACAAACAATTGATAACGCTCGCCATGAGCGAAACCGGTCTTGATCTTGGTAAATAAAAGTGGAAATAAATACAAAAGAATATTGTGTTTTTCTTAATATGGTGCCTTTCCACCAATTTGAACAGTGAACACCCTGAACAGTGAAAGACAGATAACATAATAATACTGTAGAAACAAAATAATGTCTGTCACAAATGTATAGTAACATTCGATAGCTTTTATAATTATTGTGTATAATTATTGTAATAAAAAAATCATCCCTTCCGCACAGCGAATACCTTTTAGATTAAACCCCTTGGTAATTTAAGATTTCGACTGAGTGTTAGTTAACTGTTAGTGACAAAATCTGTGTGAATGTACATAATTTGAACGATTCAAAATGTTTGGCTTTAGGTTTTTAAGTCTCTCTATATCGATATTTGTACAACTCTCGAAAATCTAATAAAACAAATCCGATACGGCGAAAGCCACGTTTCAATGGTTACATGTATTATTCTTTGTTTGATTTATCCAAAGAAACATCTTGAGGGTCGAGTGAAATTATATATTTGCAGTGCAGACTTTTGCGAAGAAATCCTTGAAAGAGACGCAATAAGGCTTTTTTTCTCCAAAAAATCAATGTTTACAAAACGTAACATATGGTGAAATAAAATTCAAAACTTTTTATATGAACGGTGGATAAATTTACATAACATTTTCTTCGAATAACTGATTTATATACAAACACGAGCACTAAGCTTAGAACTTTCCAAGAAGAGCTTGAAAATAATTTTAAAAATACTTTGAAGTGAGACAAGTCGGCTGTTGATTGTGTCACTGCCTCCAATCGTTATGTGTATGCAGCCGCTGTTTCACGACCGCCTTCTATACCGCCTTTTGGCTGCCGTAGAAAAAAATACGTCTTTACCTAGCACGCCGGCTATAATTTTCAATTATTAATTTAATTAGTTATTGACAAAATAACTCGTCTCTGGCGTGATGAGCACAAAAAAAATGACAAGATATCTCGCCTGTGGCAGCCATCGAGTTTATTCCTCATATTTTCTTCTTCTTTCTTTTTTGGCCATGTTCGATCCCTATGTAGAGCATATGGCCGCCACGCGGCACCTCCATGTTTCCCTGTCTCCCGCCAATAGCTTTGCTTCCTTCCATGACATGCCAGCATCCCTCAGATCCGCCAAGTACATCCTATGGATAGTACCCGACGGACGTCCGGGACGCCGGAATCCCACCGGTCGAAAGAAGAGGCAGGGAGGATTGAGGCTTTCCGGAGGCATCCGCAGCACGTGACCCAGCCAGTTCCAACGTCTCTCCATAACCACTGACGTGACGGGACGCTGTCTTGTACGCTCCCTTATCTCTGAATTCCTCACAAAATCAAACCACCTCACCCCCATTATCCGACGCGGTTGTGATCAGGTCAGCGTGGCCTATCGGGCCCATATGAGGGCGGACCGAAGCAAACAGCTCTCCTCGTTCGTCATTCATCTCACGGCAGACCTACAGCACATGATAAGGGTGGGGTCTTGGCGGTTGTGCTCATAAGTGTAATACGTCCTTTCAACCAACTCGCGCAGCCCAACCTGTCCATCGTTGAATTTGACATGGAAGGTTATACATTAGTAAGCCCAGCGTAATATACTTCACACTCAGGGCCGGCGCTACCATACAGGCGAAATAGGCAATCGCCTAGGGCGCAAATCATTAAGGGGCGCATAAACTGAGAAATCGAATTATTTTTTATATTCTAATAACAAATAATAGTTTATACTTGTATCTGTTCGATATAATTATGTATCGTATTCTGTATACTTCGATAAAGGCAGTGAGCGACTGACTAACAAACAGTTCTCGTAAAAAACTTCTTTTGAGATACCTCCATCAGGATGACATATGATTCACATTGAGAGTGGACATGCATATAAAAAAAATATTCCACAGTTTGTTAAAAAGAGGGCGCGCCAATAACCTTTGCCTAGGGCGCCAAATAACATCGCTACGGTACTGTTCACACTAAGCCTCTAGGTCACATCTGGGAAGAAAATATATGCTTGGCGTTCTTTGGTGGATGTACGAAAATTCATATATGAAAAGATGTTAACTACGACGCTCAAATAGTGAGCAATAATGATTTTTAAAGATCCATTTAGGTTTTAGAATTTTTTCATTTTGAGCTTTGTTAATCTATGTACTGTGCAGCTATAATAATAGATTAGTTTCAAAAAGTTGCTAAAACCAGGAGTGGGCAGGAGGAGGCTTGGAGGGGCTAGCGTGAACCCCTTGTTAGTTTAAGAGAAAACAATATTCTCAGATCAAATGAGTACATAACTGCAATTTCTGACTTATATATTATCTAGGACAGCTTCAGTATACACAGTAGTTCATTTTTGGTCATTTGCATTGATTAGTTTACGGTAAATTACATATTATAAGTGTATTAAGTAACAATCGTTACCTTATTTAAGTATTGCATATAATTGCATAGGAGTGATAAAAAAATTCACCCCTTTCCCAGAACACAGTGAATTACTTTGAGATTAAGCGAGCCCATTGTTAACGTATTGGCAGCCCACCGCTGGCTAAAACTATTCAAGATTCATTAAGTTAAGCAAAATTTATTTTATTACTTATAAAATGTCATTGTATCTATTTATTTATTCAATAAAAACGTAATTTTGTCATGGACAAACAGTCAAAGGAATTATTGAATTGGGGTAGTTCTGGCAATAGCGTAAGTGGCCATCCACATATGACGTCACACGTTTTTAGCTATTTTGTACCTCCCTCTCCACTTTCATCATATTTCCGTCGTTTAACCTTTTCACGTTTTGTATTAAATCTTCACGTAACATCAGACCCCCTCTTAGAGCATGGTATCATACAACTACACATTAAAATTCTTGTCGGAACCTTGATATTTCATTTATTATTCATCTCTACCCAAGGTTGCCCTGTTTGACCGGGACTGTCCCGAGTTCAATAAATAGATCCCGAGTCCCGCATTGCCTCTGAAAATCTTGGCTTAACAAAATTTACGAATATAGTTGAAGAAACCAGCTTAATTTTTGTAAATGGCCTGGCGTACCACTTTTTACTAACTTTTCCGGTTCTAAGCTCAAGATATGCGACCCCAATACCTAAATTTTCTTAAATATCTATTTTAATATGGGTGATACAATGTTTATAATTAAGGTATTCTTATATCATAGTTTTTTGGACCTTTTGTAGTTTATGTAAATATGCGATAACGCGATAAGGCGATAAGCGCCCGCAATAAGCGATTTTTCGTAAGATAGCTGGTTCAACTCGTCAGTTGCAATTTCATATGTGTGCTGGGATGACGTCTTTTTTACGCGCAACTTAAAATATGATTATTTATTAAAAAAACACGGATTTTTATAAAAAAAAATGTATGTGGAATGATGCAGAAAGATATTTTAAGGCCCTTAGACTATTTTTTTTTGAAATTCATAAGAATAAGGTCAATAATGAGGAAACCACTGGGGTCCCTAAACGAACCCCATCGGCAGAGAAGTATTTTTCTAGTCTCCGAGCCGCGGGAGTTAAAAGTTTCGACTGCGAAAAATTATACTTTCAATTCATGATCTGAATTTATAATTATTGTTTTGTATATTAAGTTTGAGGAAAACATAAAATTGAATACAAATATTATTTAAACCATTAAAATAACACGCACCAAAGAGAAAGTATTTGATTACACTGTTTATGAATTAAATACTTTACAAAGATTGTTTCAAGATTATTTTAAACCGTATTGTTGTTTAACGCCATCTTTTATTTTTTAAATACTTAAGCGGATTACATGTGAAACTGTTTTTGTTTTTCCAATTAAAAGAAAATTTGGAAGAAAAAAAACCTTTTCAAAAAATAAGTCTTATTTTTAACAAAGCACGGATTTCGTAGATCACGCGTCGGGAAACTGTGGCTTTCTATGTCTTCAAGTGTAACCGCTTTAATTTAAAATTGATCATAAAAACTAAATCACCACATTACACACAGATATTTCATGTGCTCAAAATTAGATTGTGTATATTTTAATTAGGGCGTGTCGTTTTTCAAAAACCGGGCTTAAAAAATCGATTCAAAAGCCGGTTTTTTCAACATAAAATATTAGAATTTTTACAATTTTTTTTTTATTTAAAAAGTTTATTTTATTTATATTAATTTTGATTACAAATAATACGAGTCAGAAATTATTAATGAATGCGTTGAAAATATTGTATTATTTATGTTTTTTTTTGTGAATCAGTTAGAGTTTACGAAGAACATCAAATTCAAAACACTGACGGCTGATTTATAATATATACCATACACGACTCTTCAAACAAAATGACTGCACGAAGAACTAGATAAGGCGTGGGGAATTGGCGGTCTTCTGGCCAATTCTCTAATTCTGTAAATTTTTGTAATTTCGTAAAATCTTGGGATTTTCGATAAAAGACCTAAAAAAAAGGTCATACGCTGGTAATTTTTGGAAATCCGCGAATTTCTGCGCTTTAGAAATTGTTTCCGGCCAAAACTTCCCTAGTCAATGTTCAGTGCGGCCTTCGTGTCGAATCAGAAAAATGAATGCTGTCTTTAGAGAATAACAGGTTCCCCACTCCTGTACTAGATCGCTGTGTTTTCTGAAGCATATATTACTAAGAGAAACACCGAATACAAAATTTTGTGTTTATATCAGAGCTGTGGAAGCGTGTAAAAAAGACGACGCCGAAGAATTTTTTCGATAATTTCATTTCAACTTATATATACATTCGTGTTTCATCAGATCATTTTTAGTCAGCTAAGCATGCAATGTCAACAAGCACTACAGACTATTGTGGTTTGAATACACTTGATTAAATATATACATTTTTAAATATTTCGAGCCGCTCGTTTTCACGGCTACGACTCCGACTCCACAGCCCTGGTTTTTATAAAATTAAATTAACAAAGTAAGGTTTTTTTAAAACCATTTTCGCTATTTTAATTAAACTATCCCTTTTTGCAGGGGTGGGCTGGAGGGGGCTCAGAGGGGCTCGCGCGAGCCCCTTGTTAGATTTTACCATGCCCGGCGAGCCTCTTGTTAAATTAATAGAAAACAATATTCTTAAATCAAATTAGTACATAACTGCAATTTCTGACATATACTATCTACGACAGCTTCCAGTATACACAGTAGTACATTTTTAGCCATTTACATTGATTAGTTTATGGTAAAATGCATATTGTTGCATATTTTAAGTGTATAAAGTAACAATCGTTAGCTTATTTAAAAGTATTGCATATAATTGCACGACTGATAAATATTTGATATTAAGCGAGCCCCTTGTTAACGTATTGGCAGCCCGCCGCTGCCTTTTTGTATTACTTCGAAAATCGGCTAAAACCTGGTTTTCAAAAAATATTCTTGAAAAAACCTAAATGGGTTTTCGTAAAAGCCCTAGTTTGAATCCATCATCCGAACAGTTTTCGATATAGACAAAAGTTTAACCTCACCAAATAGTTTGATACCTTTTGAATTTTAAATTGCGACACTGCCTCACTTATCTCAATCCTTTCTCACTCCGATCTCACAGGGACTGACGTAAGCAGATATAAACTCACCACAAGCGGGAAGAACCCTCTGACAATAATCCCCCATCGTACTTTTGTTATTTTATTTTTTCATGCGTGGAAATTGACCTTTTCATAATGGACAACGAGGACATGTCGCTGCCCTAAAACTTTGTTTTATAATGGGAACAGAAAACGATTACATTTTGACACTGTGTACGATATTAAAACATGACTTTGGAAAGGAAAATGGACGTAACCAAGAGTTTTTTCAAAACATATTTTTTTCGATAAGCGCAATGTATAAAACTTGATACACGTTCGATCAAAAGGATGCAAGCGGAAAATGCCGAATTAGTATCTAGATTCAGCTTTTAAGTTTGACAAAGATGACCTTGTAAACAATTAAAACCAAGAAAAAAGACTGAAATAAAGATTTTTCCTTGAAAATTTCTTTAATTAATATTAGGTTATGTCAATTAAACACCAGTTTAGAAGTCTCCGTGCACTTCAAGGTTGTGTATAATTCATAATTTGCGTATGACCCAAAATCTTCAAAACACGTTTTTTGCACCTCTTGTAAAGTTTCATATTTGTGGGTTACGTTCTTTTTCCTTTCCACAGTCGATACCTTAGTATTCATATATGTTATATTAAAATAGAATGTCATTGTTTTATTTGAATCGATGAGTGTAAAAAAATAATTACATTCAGCTTCACAACTAATATATAGTAAATTTAAATCGTTCAAACTATGTACATTCTCACAGATTTTGCAGACTCTCGCAGACACAGTGCACGCATGAACTTGAACTGAGGTCAGTTCAAGTTCATCCGTCCACTTGAACGCCTGAAGATGCTGAAAGGTGAAACCCGGGTCGTTAGTGACAAAATCTGTGAGAATGTACATAGTTTGAACGATTCAAATTTAATATTGAAATTCCACCAGGCACCTTCAGTCGAAATCTTAAATTATAAAATAATATATAGTAGTTAGCAATTTCGACTGACGCCCTCGTCCGATTATTAAACATTAACATAACTGTATAGAATGAGGCGCGCGCTTAGGGCCTCCAAATCTTGTGGGCCTCAAAGATGTTATATCATATAACCCGTATACTTTTTGTTTAGATTTTAAAATATTTTATTAATTTATATGTAACTAGCGAGTACCCGGCATGCGTTGCAATGCCACTCAAAGAAAGAAAGTGTTTTAATTCTGTTTATTGAAGTGGTTTTGGATATCTTTTGTTTTTCCGTCTGGTGCGTATACGAATAGATCTGAAGGTTTTCGAACGGTTGAGCAGGCCACATACAGCTGTCCATGTGGGAAACATAGATTTTCTAAATTTAGTCCACACCCTTGTAGCGATTGTCCCTTTGCTTTGTTGATGGTCATTGCAAGTGCGAGTCGCACCGGAAACTGCAAACATTTAAATTCGAATGGCATATCTGTTGGAATCATTGAGATGCTTGGCAATAGTACATTGTCTCCTTTAAATTTTCCTGTTAATTTGTTTAGCTTCAATGATATTGTGCATTATCATTTTTACTGAATGTCTGGTACCGTTGCAAAGCGGTGAATTTATATTTCGGAGAATAATGATAGTTACGCCAATTTTCAATGTTAAAACGTGTGACGGCATGGCTGGCAAATCAAGTGAATTTAAGAATTCAGAAGAATTTATTGCGATATTTTTGGGAAAACGTTGTAAATCAATTCTCTTATTGTTTTTGTAATTTTACAGAAATTTGTTGGCAATGTAATACATTGTGTTGATTCATCTATTTCCAATTTTCTATTTCCAATATCCAACAATTATTTTGCGAAACGTTCAGCGGATGTGTCATATTGTAGTTCTACACGCATGCTGGCCTTGAAAGCCAATTTCTGCACGTGTCGCCATAAAACTGATGATTTGAGTCATGCATTTAATTCATCAACAGCTGTTGAACGTGGTATAACTGATAGGGTTTGTCAAAAATCACCAGACAATAAAATAAGTGCGCTACCAAAAACCACTATTTATTTCCTCTCAAATCTTTTAGTGCATAGTGTAGTGCTTACAATGCCTTTTTGTGCGCCATAGTACATTCGTCTCATATTATGAGTTGGCATGATTGAAGTTCTTCACCCATTCCGATTTTTTTTTGATATTGCATGTTAGTGTCTCAGTGATTTGCATTAAAATGCAATTTCAGTGCTGAATGCGCTGTTCGACCACCATCCAAAAATGTTCACACCAAAGACACGCTAAACTTTATGAAACACACACATTTGCTAAATTGAGAAAAGTCACCAGAAAAGGCGATAATTCTTAGAAAATGCGCCACAGAGAATACTAAAAATAGCCAATCAACGGGTCCAAATTTCACTTTTCGCGACCGATGATTTGCCATGAAACTGACAGCCGTGGCATACAGATCGCTTTATTTGGCAACATTTTTCATTGTAAAATGGCTGCACTCTGGGGTGGGCTGGAGGAAGCTCAGAGGGGTTCGCGCAAGCCCTTTGTGAAATTTTGCTAAGGTCGGCCAGCCCTTTGTTAATTTAAGAGAAAACAATATTCTCAAATCAAATGAGTACATAACTGCAATTTCTGACTTAAATACATTATCTATGACAGCATCAGTATACACAGTATTACATTTTCGGCCATTCACATTGATGAGTTTACAGTAAATTGCGTATTGGTACATATTGTAAATGTATTAAGTAAAAATCGATTGCTTATTTAAGTGGTCCATCAGAGTGATAAAAAACTCACTGCTTCCTAGAATACCGAGAATTGCTTTGATATAAAGCGAGCCTTTTGTAAACGCATTGGCAGCCTACCACTGGCTGTACTAATTTAGAAAACTTTGAGGGCGTCCGCACAACAAATCATCAAAGTTTTATTGCAATCGGATGAACGGTATAGAAACAGGAACACATAAAGGAAAAACTACCAAATTACCGTATTGGCAGCCCATCGTTGTATGTTTCGATTCAAAAACCTCTGCTGGTGTCCACAAAACAACTCACCAAAGCTTTATTGCAATCAGATGAACGGTATAGTAACAAAAACGGAACAAACAAACAAATTAACGTATCGGAAGCCCACCGCTGGCTGTACTTATTCAGATACCGTTGCGGGTGTTTGCACAACAACTCATCAAAGTTTTATCGCAATTGGATGAACGGTATAGGAACCAATATGGAAAAAACCAACAAATTAACGCATTGGCAGCCCACCGATGATTTATATACATTCAAGGGCGTCCGCACAACATCTCACAGAAATTTTATCGCAATTGGATGAACGGTATAGGCATGCATACCAGACAAACAAACAAATTAACGTATCGGAAGCCCACCGCTGGCTGTACTTATTCAGATACCGTTGCGGGTGTTTGCACAACAACTCACCAAAGTTTTATCGCAATTAGATGAACGGTATAGGAACGAATATGGAAAAAAACCAACAAATTAACGCATTGGCAGCCCACCGCTGATTTATATACATTCAGAGGCGTTTGCACAACAACTCACCGAAATTTTATCGCAATTGGATAAACGGTATAGGAACGCATACCAGACAAACAAACAAATTAACGCATTGGCAGCCCACCGCTAATTCATAAACCTATTCTGGCGTCCGCATAACAACTCCCCAAAAAAATTATCGCGATCGGATGAGCGGTATAGGAGCGCATAGGTAACAAACATACAAACATTCATTTTTATATATATAGATTTTCTGTCATTTTTAAGTTATCCGCAAAATGGGACATTCAAATTTTATTGCGCCTGGATCTTCCGTGTGCTTAATCAATAAAGATAACAATAGCTTTATGCGTAGTCGCCGTTTTTTCGGAAGCAGTAATAAAAAGACCGCTTCAGATCTGGATTATCATAATGTGATTTGTTTTGCTGCTTTCAAAAAAAAAACATTTCGAGATGTACATTTAACGATTTAATTATCTGAATATTATATAATTCTACAGTATTTGAATTATTCGCCTCATTACGCGGCAGCGAACGCGATAAAACAGGTCATTAATTTAACGCAGACAAGAATATTTGATTACCTTCAACTACGTTTTGTTCGAAGAAATAATTAATAATATTAATCCGAGTCAGCTTGTTCTGATAAGTCATTTTAGCAGCTTAAAAATGATTGTAGTACAAAAAGATTACGAAGATATTTTCGTCTGAAACTTCGCCAATCAGAACAGCTCGTAGGGTAGGAGCTTTTAAGCAAAGGCGTAGACAGACGAAAAGTGATTAATATTATGTTTGATCTTTGATTCACACAATTGTGATTTTATGATTATTGGGTGTAGAGTCCTTCAAATTAAGTTTCAAATTCCAGGACGGTTAATGTCTTATATTAATGTTTGAAAGCATGGGAGTCTGTAACGTTTACATTCTTTCTTGCATTTCAAACCCTGAAAACGGGATATAGCGGGAGTGACTAACTATCAATATTTGATTTCAAGATCTATCATTACGTGTTTATTGAAACCGACAAATAAAAGAAGATCAATCCAAAACAATCATTTTAATCACGTGGTATTCACAATCATAACCTTCACCCAAAGACAATCCAGATGGCGAAGGGCGAAGTTAACAAAGGATTAAATAAAACAATATATTTCGTACAGTGTCTCTATTTAGGGTGGGGGAGTGTTGATGAATATTTCGATTTAAAGTTCTGAGGAAAAACATTCGCCCGTTACGGTAACGCCACCGGCGTGTCTACGTTGTACACATGAACTACAAACAGTAATTTTCTTGCTTTATCGATCACGACTGTTCAAATTTGTAAAAGATCAGCTTTAAGAAACTGTTCAAAACGAGGGGTTCTCAATCCTTATGGTGGAAAGATTTCAGAAGAACTTTTTGAGACTATTATTTGAGAACGTATGAATATTACCCATGGCTTTATTCAAGTGATTTTCTCTAGTGCATACTCATGTTTAACAGTTTTAACAAACGAAGAGAAATATTTCTTTCGGCTATACGAAGCCAAAGTGAGATTTAGGCCATCCTTGAGAATTTAAAAGTAAATGTTAATGAATTGTTTGATTTCTATTTTTTAATACAAACTTATATGCACGAAGGTCCTTTAAAGATTGTCTGATTCTACCATCGATGAATTAGCATTTTAATGTCATATTTTACATGAAAGAAACAATCAAAAAGGTATATATGAAAAACAGCCATTAATGCTAATGTATTTGATAGTCATTATTGGAAGAATTAATCTTTTAATGCTACTATGTATGTACAATATAATGCCTGTTTCGATTAATTCGTCTGCTATTGGGTACCATTTTTTTTAATATTCTTTATAATACCGGCATGGATATTATTCTCTGTTATTACAATTTTAGATATCCCCGGATGAAATTCTTAAATTCCTGAAATCCAGGGATTAAAAAAATATACCCCGTGATTACATTCCCCTTTCCTATTCCCGTTTTATCATCGTGTGTTTTATGTGTTTCTGTTCGTTGGACAATATAAAACAGAGAGCTTCCATTGTTATTCAGGGTCAAACGGGTACTTAAAAATTTACTACTCAACCCGTATAAACACAGTGAATAATGGGATGAATAGATATTGCAAACGAATATTTGTTCGTGTTGTATCCAAACCCTTTATTATATTATATAATAAATACTGGGCTGTCATTTTCAGGCAACTATTTTGATGTATTAACCAAAGCAGCATCTTTGACAAAATGGTTGATATTTTTATCATAACATTTCAATTAAAATTAGTTTGATAATTTCTATCCTTACCGTATTTATTTTCCGGATTTATTTCGCATAAGGTGGGCTGACAATATGTTAATAAGGGTCTACCTAAACTGAGAGTCATTCGCGGTGTTACTGGGAAGAGATGGATTGTTTAACACTCTTATATAGTTATATACTATAATTAATAAAAACAATAATCCTTTGTACTTCATTCCACTTTATTTAATATGTCAGGACCGGTTTCGCTCATTGCGAGCATTGTCAACTGACTTATTCTGTTTCGTAATACAATTTAAAAGAAATTGCAGTAAGGCGCTGATTTGATCTTAAGCGAATGATTTTCTTAACATAACAAGGGGCTCGTCAGCCACGACGAATTTTAACAAGGGGCTCGGGAGAGCCCCCCGAGCCCCCTTCCAGCCCACCCCTGCACACACATAATAAAATACAAAGCAATTTATTAATTGGCCTCTGTGAACTTGTGGTAAGAGTTTGCTGTGCCATAGCGATTAGATGGACTTGGGTTCAACCCCAACAATATCAAATATAAATATTTTCAAACTAACATTTCAGATCTCAGGCATTTGTACTTTTAATGTCTTTTCTCGTGGATTTGATCGATCTCAAGTGACTGTTTTTTTGTTTAATCTGGTGCTTTGACTATTATAAGCTGTAATGCCAAATATTTGAACCATATTGTTGTCATTCTTCAAAATTCTACCTATGCCGAAATTTTCACCACGAAACTTTTATGCGTTTCTATCTCTATGTCTATATATCTATATCTCACTTCTCCTGAAAAATGCATTATTGTTTATGGCCGTCGCTCTTGACAACGTGGCAATTTGAATTACATTGTGATTTTTTATTCTGAGAGATTCCTTCTCGAGTTTTCCATATACGGTCCAATTTGTAAGACTTCATCGCATTTTAATTATATCGACTGTGGAAAGGGAAAAGGACGTCACCCGCAGTTTTTTCAAAACAGGTTTTTATCGATAATCACAACGTATCAAACTTGATACACGTTCTATCAAAAGGATGCAAGCTGCAAATACCGAATTGAAAAAGATGACCTTGTAAAAAACTAAAACCAAGAAAAAAGACTGAAATAAAGGTTTTTGGTAGACAACTTCTTGAATTAATATTAGATTGTGTCAGTTTAACACCAGTTTAGAAGTCTCCGTGCACTTCAAGGTTGTGTATAATTCATAATTTGCATATGTCACAAAATCATCAAAACACATTTTTAGCGCCTCCTATAAAATTTGATATGTGTGGATTACGTCCTATTTCCTTTCCACAGTCGATATTCGTTTCGAATTTGATATTTAAAGTAAATGTTAATTATAATTGTCCCATCAATAGTGTATATTCTTCTACTCACTTTTAATCATATTAATATATTTACGTAAATAAAAATAGTCGCTCAGATTGGTTTTATTGTTATTTAAAAAATAACAAATGTACATATTTATTTTAAAAATAACGATTAATATTGTTATTTTCAAACTAATTTATTAGAATAATTTATACAACCCTCATAACATGATATAATTCATCACACACCAAAAGATCTCTTAAAAACCGTGTAACTTTAAATTGACTACACTTTAGTACAAAAGTTTCTGACATTTTTTAAAGCATTTACATTCACGAATGAACTAACCTAACAAACTACACTTTTGGAAGATTGCACAATCTGAAAGGAAGAAGAAGAGAGGGAAACAAAGTGGATTGCCATCTTAATTATGTAATTGTAATTCTAATAGTTGTTGTTTTTCTCAATTTGCAGTTTACTGTTCGAAGATTGTCCACGCATATTACGTCTCATCGCCATTTAATGTAATAACGGAAACCCGAACCCTCTCATTTTGCGAAGCCGCTGATTTTACCAAGAAAAGTTTCACGAGAACAATATACGCTGGAGGCTCATAAAAGATATAAAATTATCGATTAAAATGAAGCTCTTTGCGAACTAAAAATGATAGTTTTATGTGTTTAATCGAACATGCGATACCCACGTTAAGTAAGCCAATGGGGACACAATTTTTCCCACACCCCAGCAAGAGGAATATTTCGTGATCATAGTAATTTTGTGATAACAATTTAATAATATATTTTGTTAAGTTTATTTAACAAAGACTCCACGGCAAATACAGTATGTCAAAGAATTAATGATATTTGTCGTATTTTATTTCAGCAAATAACAGCAATATGTATGATATATTATTCAATTATCAGAGAAGACAAATAAACAAAGACAAAATTGAAACAAATGAAGATTAGGGTTTGAAAATAAATAAACCATTTCGAATTATGTCATAAGAAATATTACAAAGAATATCCAGTATGAATCCTATAAATAATTATTAAGATAAAATTAAATGTGAATTATGTATTTTTCAGTGGCGGATTAAATTCATGGGAGGTCCCAGGTGTAAAAAAATGGAAGCCTTGTTTTTCGGATAACATAAAAACGTTAGAAAATTGAAATATATCAAAATCTGAACAAACAGTATATGGGTTACATAATATAAGCAATTTTTGTGGCCCCTTAGATTCGGAGGCCCCAATTGCGCTCCTCATTCGCTTATAGGGCAATCTGCTGAATTTTTACTGTGTTCGTAATATATTTTTTATGACAGTCGTCGAAAAAAACAATTATTTTCAGCCATATTAGCAGTGGCATATTATCCTATAAGCGAACGTGGCGCTCGCTTGGGGCCTCCAAATCTTAGGGGTCTCAAAAATAGCTTATTTTATATAACCCAGATTCAGATTTTAAATAATTTTCTGTCATTATGGTAAGAAATTTTAGAAGTAATTATAAATGTAATGCTAGTGCAATGTATAAAAGGATATTATTATAATATTTTAAATAAAATAAAGCAAAAAAAAAAACATTATAAATTGGTAAGGATGTCAACTGAGTAAGCTCCGACAAAAGACTACTTTAATATATTTAAAATAGTAATATATTTGTCTCATTTCGATCACGTTCGAGTGGGATATTGACATTTGAGGCAAAATTGTCAAACATTTTAAAGCACTCCATAGTGTCATCCTTATTGACAGGCTGGTATTTTACGCCTTGGAAGAACAATCAATTCTTGTCGACGATTCTTGAAAAAAATATCAGGAGTTTCACATTCTTAATAGTGTCGGAACTCTGATTTTGGTATCGTATCTGCTTGAAAGAGATGTATATAAATATAGGGCCAGGTAAATTTCTCTTCGAGTATTAAAACTATTAAAGGTTTGCATGCCTAGGAAAAAGTCACATAATAGTCAAATACACCGAAATAGTTATAAACCATTTTTATAAAAAAAATAACTAAATACTTTGATATTTTTAATCTTACATCCATCCATTTTATTGCGTTTGGGATCCTCACGACTATTTAATCCACCACTGAGTATCATACATAGGTGTACGATTGTTCTTTAAAAAAGTAAAATCTCAACTCAAACAGTTTTCCATTGCATACATATTTTTAGAGCACGATTTTCTCGTCAGAGAGCAATATTCTTCTCTGGCGCTACAGACAGCGGTGGACTTTGGCAACCTTAATCAATTCCTTCCCTTCCCACGACATTTGTTGACCCTTGGAGATCGAGTGACATCCCATTCATCTAGTGTAGTAGCGGTTTCCCAACGATCGGTGTTCCCACAGGAGTATAAAATGTGTGTTGCGAGATCTGCTCGGTATAAAGTGTAGTGAAACCTTTTGGGGTACAACGTTAAGTAAAATGGCAAGGACAGGTCCGTAGCTAGAGGCTGGCAAATAGATCGATCCCCCAGGGCGCCGAGGCGCTAAAGGAGCATACGGAACGCCAAAGGACCTCGCTACGGTTAAGGATTATATTGATATAGATTTGGGTAGTAGATTAAGGTCAATTGAGACAAATTAAAGTTAAACTCATCTGGGTAAATTTAAAGGCTACTCTAATGACTTAGCAGAGATTTACCTGAAGATCGATAAAATGGTTTAAGAGTAGAAATAGCACTTTTTGTGAGCAATTTTTCAAGGTTCAAATTCTCCCACGGGTTTGCTATGTAGTGTAACACGTGTATCGCTTCTTATTTCAACCATTGTTTATCTATACGGATTTGTTGTTTAATTGTTAGCTTAAACATGAAATTAATAGACTTAAATTCTTGCCTGATTCGAATCTATTGAATGAGAGAATTAACTTTGCGTTTTCTCTGTTATTTCATCCTTTGCAATAGCCTACGTTTAATATTCTCTTGTCAGTAAGAATTGATAGGGTTTCTTAAATTCTTTTTCAGAATCTTCATGGCCGTTGGTTTTGAAAAAGTTTTCTACTTGCCCGCGTTACCTGGAAGATTAAGTCGTCGTTTAGTTATTAATTTTATTAATGTAACATCATAAATTATTTTGTAAAAAATTCCCAAGTTATAATTACATTCGTTAGTCTCTGCAAACTTAATTATTCTTTGATGAGTTTTGAAATCATTTTTAAGACGCAACAAACATTTTAATTATAGCCAATTTAGTTTGCAAACTCCTTTCATTACCAATTGTTTGTTACACCCTAGTAATTTTATTTTGTTTTGTATAAATAACACTGTTATATTTTATTCTCTTATCAGCGGACAATTCTCGTCATGTTAAATCATATTAAATAAAAGTGGAATTACCTAATACAAATAAATATTTTATTTTTTGAAAAATAATGTTCTCATTTGTATGCGTTATCGGTTATATCATCTATAAATATGCATTACATATAATTAAATTTAAGAAGGCAGTGACTGTGTGTTTCTGGCATATATATTTTAAATCTAGGGTGGTTTAGGTATAACCCTAAAAACATGAAATTGGAGCAAAATTAAAGAACCTAGTTATACGTTTGTATGTCAATCCGAGAACTATTCAGTCTTAGAAAATACATTGATTAGCTATTGATATTTATCATTGTTTTACTGAGGCGCAGAAAACGTGTTTTGGACCATATGCAATTATGAATTATACACAACCTTGAAGTGCACAGAGACTTCTAAGCTGGTGTTTAATTGACATAATCTAATATTAATTAAAGAAATTGTCAAGGAAAAACTTTTATTTCAGTCTTTTTTCTTGGTTTTAATTTTTTAGAAGCTCATCTCTTTCAAACTTAAAAGCTAAATTTAGATACCAATTCGGCATTTGCAGCTTCCATCCTTTTGATAGATCGTGTATCAAATTTGATACATTGTGATTATATAAAAAAAAACCTGTTTTGAAAAAACTGTGGGTTACATCCGTTTTCCTTGCCATAGTCGATATATTATAGCAAGTGGCTTAAAAATTCACTCTTTCACCGAATCACCGCGGATAGCTTTTATTTTAAACGAGGCCTTTGTGAATGTATTGACAGCCTACCGCCGTGGCTACCTTATGTTTAATGAACCCCATTCAGTCCATTACTTTTATTATGACAGTGCCAGAATTGGGGTAAAATATTTTCTGAATTCGAAGCACGATCGTGCTGATAAGTGCGCCGCCACTGTGCTTAATGTGTTATAAATGCGATGAAACAACCCAAGTCCAAATAGCCACAGCATTTATAACCCTTTTTTCATTCGCTCCTTGCGTTTACTTTATTCATAAATTTGATAGCGGCCATTTATTAAGTAACCTCGCTGAAAACTATTCTGGGTCTGTATGGACTTGGAATAATATTTATCCCGTTAAATTGTCTACTATTTTATTTACCTTTCATGTTTATAAAAATGAAAAATTACGGTGATTTTTTTATATTGTTTTATTTTTGAACACATATAAACAGTTATTTTAAATTGTGCGCATCAGATTCAACAGAGTTGGAGTTGGAGTTGCGGAGTCGCGGTATTTTGGCCGGAGTCGGAGTCGTGAAAAATGAACGGCTCGAATTTTTTTTTCAAACAAAATAAGTCAATGTGTTGACATTTCATACTTGGCTGACTAAAGATGATCTGATGGAATACATCGACTTTGCAACGGTACCAGGCGTTCAGTGAAAAATTAATGAACAATATCATCTAAGCTACAATTTTGAATGGAAAATTTAAAGGATACGATGTACTGTTTCCAAGCATCCCAATAATTCCGACAGATAGGCCATTACAGGTAAAATGTTTGCAGTTTCTGGTGCGACTCGCATTTGGACAATCGCTACAAGTGTGTGGACTGAATTTTAAAAATCCATGCTTCACACGCGGACAGCTGTATCTGGCCTGCTCACGCGTTGAAAAACCTTAAGATCTATTCATGTACGCACCAGACAAAAAACAATATATATCCAAAAGCACTTCAATAAACATAATTAAAACACAAACACTTTCTTTCTTTGAGTGGCATTGAAACGCATGCCGGGTCAGCTAGTATATGTATATAAATTAAAATGAAATTATTGAAAAATCTCCTCCGAGTCGGATTCGTTAATTATTTTAAGGCTGGAGTAAGGTCTGTATTAAATTTAGATTTTTAAAAATTTTAATCGTTTATAATTAAATTTTTGAATGTCGCCTGTGGAAAAGCAAACAGACGAAAATCATCATCTTTCCTGTATACACGTTCTATCAAGCACAGGGGTTCACAAACATTTTCGTCAACATTTTCGGACAATATTAAAATCATTTTTTTTAGCAGGCTAACCTTTTTTGTAAATGTTTTCTGTTTATAGAAAACATAAGGCAAAATAAAATAAAAATATTTTGTATATTGATATTTTTGACAAAATTTACATTTTTTTAAATACTTTTTTTTACCATCTGATTAATGCAATTGTTCGTTTAAAACTAAATCTTGATATATATTTTCAAATTATGTGGTTTAAGTACACAAAACTTGTCTGGTTGTAAAGCAATTCTAGCACACTACATTATAAATGTTTTTTAGTTTTACACTACTGTGGAATGATATTGTGTTATCAAGATTAACCGTTTGAATACCGCGTAAATAAATCATTAATATGTCCCAAAGATACTGCGTGTTTTTGAGAAAAATAATTTTGCCTAATATACACTCGAATTCGATATTTTAAAAACCTATATTGACTCAGTATAAATGGCACTACACATATTCATCAAAATATTGATTATATTCTATTAGAATACTAAGTATTTGATTTTTTAAATTTTTTTGACACCCGTGTTCGCTTGCATATTTTCCGGACACCTGTGTCCGCTTGGTATTCAAGTGGTTAAGAACGTATTTTTATTTACTAAATTACATTCACTGTTCATCTTTCACTAAATATTGGAACGAGCCGGGTTTGCACTTAATAACCTCATATGTAGGTTAAACAGAAATGATTGAAAAAATCAATTCGTTTTTTACCCGACTCCACAGTCCTGGTTTATTCTACAAATAAAACACGTCTACAGAACGATGACTATAAGTAAGTAGTTAAATACTTTACACACTTGCATGTTACAAAAAACTTTCACCCAAATGACCAGATTAATTTCCCGCAATACGGCTTAAGTTATTTGATTGGACCTGTGCCATTATTGTCCCACACCCACGGTGTGTAAACAGAGTGGGGGCTTAAAAGGGCTTTGTTGTGCGTGCGTGGCGAATAAATGCCTGTCGGCCCTGATCCGACCTTGACCCTTCCACTCGGCACAATCCGGTCGCCTAGGCAACGAGAAAGCTCTCAAGTTTTCGCTATATCTACCTATATGCGTTCATATTATATAGGTATTTTACGTTTGTGTTTTACAACTGGCACGGCACTTACTATATACAGTTCACGCTACAATTATATCACGAAAATATTATTTCATCGTTTATTTTACCCTACGCAAATAAAAAAGTAAAAATAGCTAAGTATTTTTAATCCATGTCACCTCCCGATATGGAACATATGGCTTCCTACTGGAGGGATCTCAACGAGAACTGGTTGTTAGTTTGTCAACCTAGTTTTTTCGATTGAGAGTGGGAATATAAGGATAGGGCTAGGACAGAACTTGTGGCCAATTTAAGTATTGCAAGGGAGTTTTCAGGCATTACAAACACCTATGATTTCGAACAGAAATCGATAATTTCGCACTTAGACACGAACCCGTGAGATCCTTCGCGAAAGCCAACGAAGTTGACCATTTCACCACGGCTCCACAATGTATTTACTTAAATAAAATAATTTTGATAGCCTATCCGTCTCCACGCCATCGCTAGAACTAAGTATGTAAAAACCGATTTTTTCATTTGTCTTTGTAAACTAACTTGGAAAAGATATTTAAAAACAAAACAGTTATTAAAAAAAAAAAAAATATTCCTTTGTACTTTATTCGTGTTTTTATCGATATAATGCCTTTCCACCAAGTATTGACAGTGAACACCCTAAAACTGAAAACAGTTTATTCATAGTAATTCTACATTTTTAAATTAAAATCCATTAGATATCAAACATTAGGCATTAATTTGGTAGAACTCCTACGGTGAGGTGAAAAAAATGTATTTTAATTCTACAAATAAATATATAAAGATTTGTTTCGCGGCACACCATACAAAGGTGTTTATGAAAAGAAATGTTCATTTAAAAATAAATGTAGAAAATGTGTCTCGTTGACCACCAGTTACAAACGTGACAAATATTTATTTGAATAACTAGATCAGGGGTGGGAAACCTTATCATTTCTAAAGGCCACATTCATTTATCTGATTCATCATAACGCCGCAGCAAAGAAAACTATGACAACCCTCCTTTTTTTCGACTGTCGAGCATATAATGGGTTCATTACGCTAATTTTCTGAGCGCAAAAGGCCGCAGGTCCCCCTCCACTGATCTAGATGTTGAATTTATTTAAAATTGAAGTGAATAGGCAATATTTAAAATTAACATTTTTTTAGGTTTCTTCTTCCGCGGCACACAGTTTGGCAGACACTGAACTAGATAGACCACAGTGGGCGATATATAGTTGATAGCTATGTCGGCCTATACCTTCATCTGAACTAGTTCTGTATAACTAAAATACTTAGCTATTTATCCACTTTGTTACAATTATTCTTGTGTAATCCGATATTCCTACAGTTATATTTTAAATGAATATTTGCTCAGCCGTAGCAACGAAAATTCAGTTCTAGCACACGCGTATATTTATTTACACACGGGGATGGTGTTTTGTGCCAATATGGTATGAAAGCGTGTTCAGATGGAAAATGTTCAAATCCCCCACCCCTTCCCCCGCCAGACGCGAGAATCGGCGCTGTTTTACTTTCGAATTAATTCTGCGTCGCTCACTAATTGTCAAAGATTAAACGACACATTTCAATATGAATCTTTTCTCTCTTACTAGACTGGAAAATATGTTCTGGCAATTCAATGATTAATTTATAATTCTGCAGAAAATACGACTGAACGTAATATAATAATAATGAAAATACAAACATAATGAAATATGTAATGGGTTTTGTTTTAAGCCTTTCGGTTGCCGCAGAAATAAGTACGTTTGTACCTGGCACACTGGCCAAATTTAATTAGTTATTGAAGAGGTAACTCTTTTCTGGTGTGTTGAGCACGAAAAAAGTGACGAGATATCTCGTCTGTGGTAGCCATCCAGTTAATAGATTATTACTGGGCCAATTAGATAATCTTCTGGCGCAATAAGAGAAATGCTGAAAGCATGAGAAACTGTTGCATTGTATATTGAGAAGCACCACCTTAATTAATTAATAAGCAGATGGAGGATATTTTTTTTCGGCATGGAACGCATTATTTTAGTTTACATTGTTTTATATGGGAAAAAATGCTTCGCTTAACGAGTGTTTCAGATAACGAGTAATATTCTGGAACGAATTAAACTCGTTATGAGAGTTTCCACTGTAATTCAATTCGACTGACAAATCGAAAAGCTTAGTCAAAGGATTCCCAAACATTTTATTGCAAAATAACACTTTTAACGGAACAGGTTGAGTGTGTTATCAATATAGTTTAAGATTTAGACTGAAGGTGCTTGGTGGAATTTCAATATTAAATTTGAATCGCTCAAAGTATGTACATTCACACAAGTTTTATCACTAACGTTAATGTCAAAAACAAGACTTTCATAACACATGGCCGCCTTTAGATTTAAAAAAAAAATCTACTTTTGCTAACCACTTGATTTCAGAGAGCCACATTTTCAATGAGCAGGATGGGATTAAAATTTTGCACCCAGACGGTCATAAATTGTTTTTAAGTAAATTTTAGAAATAAATAGAGCACAATTGACTAGTTTACCTATTTCCAATATTCTGTCACATACTTCACTGATGTAATCGTAAAATAGAGACTCGACTTAAGCCCTATTTTAATATTTGTCTTCGTTTTTTTATTTCATTAAAGATTGATTAACTCGAGAGTCAGTTTTGAAAAAAAACATATTTTACTGAGTTAGCACATCCATGCGCTCTTGGAAATGTCGTATTATAAAGTAAATGACATATTTTGCATGCAACCTTCTGACAAAACGACATTATTGATAATCGTATAACAAAGTTTCCTGTGGGATTTTCCCAAAAATTCTAGCACACCACAGACTCATATTAAGAGTATCGTAAGTCGACAAGAGAACTCTAGGCTTTAGGGCAGTGGTGACGAACCGATGACACGCATATCTGCTCCTAATTCTACCATCATGTATGTCATTTTTTTAGAATTTCATGTTTTGTTGATTTCGGTTAAAAAGCGTATCAACGCATCTTTTTTTTTCTCGTTTAATATCCAAATTTGCGTGTGGCAGGAGGTCAAAAACCAAACAACACAATATAACGGTATGTCTTTTTATATTGATGTATTCTAAAACAACGTAATTTCTCTACATTACTTAATTATAAACAATAATGATTATGTTTTTAAAGCATAATAAGGAATAACGTGTTCAAGGAGGATGAAGGGATTAAAATCCTACATCCAAACACAGACATGCATAAGTTGTTTTTCCACAAATTTTAAAAATAAGCCGGGCAAAGTAACAAATTCTTACAATTTTGAATGAGCAGGTAAATCTGCCAAATTTCCCATACTTATATCCTATTGGTATTAAAATACAATCATAAATCTTGCAGCAAACAAAATTAATATAATTCTTGAAATTACTCAATATTTTAATCTGTACGCATTCCCATGGGTTAATCCATTTCACCAGCAATGGCTTTAAACGTAGTGATGCACTTATTTCTTATATAAACACGATAAATTTATAACTGTGCATCAGTGTTCATCTGCGTCGACCGATTTTGGTGCGCCCGCCAAATAATTTGGGGAAATCATTACATTCCCGTATTTTCGGATTTCAAAATTCTTGGAAGAGCTAAAAAAATAACGATACACGCTGATTGTTTGGCCAAATCGGACAAATGCCCCGGTTTGACTTTCAAGAAATCTGACAACCCTAGCTATGAATAACCTTGGAAAAAGGTGGTGCCTGTCACCCTTTCAATATTTTAGAATGCGATCTAGGGTCCAAAAAGGTTAGTAGCCCCTGCTGTAAAGTGTAGACCGTTTCACACACATATAAGATATAATTCGTTGAGATCCTTCATTTTCAAACTACTGTTAACGATAACGTGATACGTGATGTAATAATGTACGAAAGTTGTGATGAAAAATTTTACATTGTGTAATATGTAAACGTGAGATTTTTTAATTGATCATTTTACTATGATGATCACATAATATGACCTTTACGAAAATAATGAACAATCACGCGTACCAAGTATAAAATTTCGTCTATTAGTCGTTTCGCTTTTAACTCACTCATATAAATCCGCCGTATATGATTAACTCATTAAAGACATTAAGAGTTTTCCTCTTTTGAGAAACATTTTGAATTGACTAAATCGTGTCACTCGAAGCAAACACAAACATGATTTACAAAGTAACCAAATTTGAATATCAAAATTAATCACAAAGTAAACGTAAATCTCTTTGAAAATATAATTTCTATGGCTTTGTAAAATTTCCAAGCATATTTCAATAAATCTCGTATCTTGTATCCTTTTATTGTGAATATTATTATTTGTCGAAAGAGAATATAAGTTTTAAATGAAAATTCTTCGCTCGTTTGACGCCAGAGAAATCCTGAGATGAGCGTATCCTTTGAAAAGGATACAGCGATAAAATCTAATCGGATACAGTAATTCATTTTGTTGCCTCCACAAAAATGTTGAATATAAATTATATTGCTTCAGTATTTTGCTGGGAATTTCCTGAAAATATCGCTGGGAAGAAATAATGGTACAGAAAAATATGTCATGTTTTTTGTGTTCATACATAGTCTATTTACTTCAGATTTTTTTTTTTACATTTACAAAAAAAGATTCTTACGTGTTTTTTTATTGTTTTAGAATCTTTCTTGCCTTCCAAGGAAAAAGGCAGTAATTTGTAAAATTTGTGAAATTGAGTTATGAATGTCATCTGATTACTAAAGATTTTTTACTTATTTCCATGTCTGTTCCCAATGTGTAGCATATGGCTTCCTAGTGGAGGTTTCTCAACAGAAGTTTTTTTTACGAGAACTGCTTGTTATGCAACTTCGCTTATTTAAATAATATATTAAGCTCACTTTTAGGGTGTTCGCTGTCAATACTTGGTGGAAAGGGATTAAATTAAGAAAAACGCAATATTCTTTTGTACTTATTTCCACTTTTATTTACCGAGATCATAACCGGTTTCACTCATGACGAGAATTATCAACTGATAAGAAATATAATTAAACTGTGCTATTAATACAAAAACTTTAATTTGTTTTTGTATAAATAGCACTGTTCAATTTGAATATATTTCTTATCAGTTGAAAATGCTTGCCGTGGGTGAAACCGGTCCTGATCTTGGCAAATAAAAGTGGAAATAAGTACAAAGAAATATTGTATTTTCTAAATATATCAAGCATTAGACCCTTGGTTCTGGTCACAGAGTAAGTCTATGGACCTGGTATTTTTTTTTATTATGACATTAACTTATGTGTGTTACAGTACCCGTCACATAACCTTCAAAGGGATAAACAAAACAGCCAATGGTTTTCAAGAAAAAAAACAAAAGCTTTCAAAGCTGAACAAAATTTGTCGAATAATGATTTGAAACAATAAAAATGCAGAGAAAAGGGTGCCGGAACGCTGTCTCACCGCGTAACATGGGGGAAAAGCCCTGGATAGATAATTTTTCTGATCGCCTTTAAAGCTGAATAATCTTATTTTTATTTTTAACCGTGTAATTAATATCGCTAATTGAGTTTACTACAGCAAATGTTTCTCTGCAAGAACAGTTTATCCACCTCTTTATATCGAAGAGAGCAGTAATATAAAGATAGAGGTAGCAGAGAACTGTGGTAAGCTAATCGCTTTCGTTACGCTCCATATTTATGGTCGGATTATAGATATTTCTTAGAAAAAATACAGAAACTGTAGTACCGTACGCTATTCATAGTAAAAAAATAATTTATTATTTCTTTGATAGTTTTATAGTATGACATCATTGACAGCAAAAATAGTTGACTTTAAAAAAAAGCAAGGTAACGAAGGAAATGTTAAGTTCAATTTTATTTAATAAGCCAAACATGCCTTCTTAGTAATTAAATAATATGTATCAAACACAAAGCACAGTATGGCGTGTTCGGGCTATATCGAAAATTTAAATTTTAACGGCTTATGCAGGAGTATTTTAATATTTTTAGAAAGGAACCGTAATATTTTTTTTCCAATATATTGCACTCCGGGCTTTTTTTAACAGTGCTATTTTCACAAAAACTGATTGAAATGAAATGGTGTAAACAACAATTGTCATTGAAAATAATTTACAAATTACAGCATAATTGATTCTATATGTACACAAAATTTAAATGTTTAACATCTTTAACATAGGATTATATTTCTTATCAGTTGAAAAAGCTCGCCATGAGCGAAACCAGTCCTGATAAAAAATGGGAAATAAAGTACGAATGAATACTGAGTTTTTTCTTAATAAAATACCAACATATTTTTTACAATCAATTATATTTAGGTGTACAAAATAAAAAACAATTCTCCAATCTTCTTACAATATAATCGAATCAAAATAAAAGTTGTTTTATTAAGCTTGTGAAAAGCTTTTGCTTGTATAAGCTACAGTGAATTTTATCAACTTCTGAATCTTTTTTTACTAAAAAATCGTATACTGAACTATGGGGGTGAAATGATTTGACTTCGTGAGGAACTCGAATATAAGGCAGTAGACCAAACTGAGCACTGTTGAGTCATGTTGGTCACGGAGAAACGTTGGCACTGGCAGCGAATGCCTCCAAAAGCCTCAATCCTATATGAAAATCTTTTCAGCATATGGCATATGGCAATCACCCTGTTCAATAGTTTGTCAGAATCAGGCATCAAGCATGCATTTCCCTTTTAGTATAGTATTATTTATATTTGGATGTTGATGTCTTGGGATAATGTGCTGAGGTGTTTTGTCTTATATAACAAGAGATAACTAAACACAATTTTATATACAAAGTCAAATTCATTTACAAACATAATTCAAAACGGATTTTTACTTAAAAAGTACAAAAACATTTTAACCTTTCTTTAATTAATACAAAAATAAGTTTTACGTAAAATATGTCATATTCTTCTCATTATCATACTCTCAAAGCCAGAGTTATATATATGCTAAAAACACTGAAGCATGGGGCTTCAAAATCTTGGGGGCCTCCAGCCGAGATGTATATATTTTTTCAGCCAATTTCTATATAAAATAAATATTACGTTATTATTGTTTTATTTCATACGCCTTTTGCATTGATTTAATTAACTCTTCCATTCCGTTTTCCTCTACAACCATGATTTGGGTTTGGTTGTCTTACACGTAAAATAACCTAGGTCAGGCATGCAAGACCTGCGGCCTTCTAGCCAATTCTGTAAATGTATTAAATTATTCGTAAATTTCTGACATATGCTGACCGTAAATTTCTGTTTCCGGACAAAGATTCCCAAGTCAATGTTTACTGCGGCCTTATGTCGAATCAGAAAAATGAATGCGGCCTTTAAAGAAGAAAGGTTCCCAACCCCTGGCCTTGGGCCTCACTTCATCCAAATCAGACTTTGCATATTCTATACTAAATTTAATTTCGACATTTCTGCAATTGCTGTGTTTTTACTTAGCATTGAAGTATTATACCCAGGGTGTACTTCGGTGGAAGTGAATGGTACGAGAATAATTATCTTGGTAGGAATCAAGGTGATTTTGCATATTATATTCTGAGAAAAAATACTTATGTAGCTTACTTTGATAAGATTTCTGCCAAACCAACTCGATACGTTTCCGTATTTTATTTACCTGCTGTGTGAAAATACAATTTACACTCTTACATATCTGTATAAATTTCCAGATCAATAAATAAGAGACAATATACACGAATATGATTTGCGAAGCTCCATCGCTCTGAAGGGGATGCATTGTCTGTGAATAGTCGCGTCGCGTCTCCCTGACAACGATAATAAAAGAAAATACGACTTTGCGTGACAAATGGCCATCTTTGAAAGATTTCCTTCGCATAATACGTGGGTACACATTGCGTAGTCATTGTCACTAATTCTACACGTGTGAAAAATGTTATAATATAATTCACTCGTTTCGAACATAACAAATCTAGCGACACGTTGGCATCGAGTCAAAAAACGATATTATACCGTTGTAAGTGGTCTTTCAAAAAATGTTCGCAATCAACAACTACGAATGATTTTAAATAAACTTAGATTTAATTATTGAAAACGGTCCTGATCCCACTGGGTCAGCCTTACTTAACCTGCGGCCCAGTAAGCCTTAATGTGCGGCCCAGTAAGCTCTTACCAAATCGAGGATTTCAAATTCGTCGGTGAGCTAAAAAAAGGAGTATACCATAAATATGTTGCGGCCCGCGTAGAGAAGAAAATATATATATAAAAATAATTGTGGGTACAAAATGTGTCTAATTACTATTTTATTTAAATAAGTTATACACACAAATTAATTGTCAAACAAAAAGATATGATATTAATTATTTTTTATAACCTATTTTAATAGTTCCGTTCATTTTTAAAAACCTTATAAAATAATCTTCGCAAAAAAATATATCGTAGCCGGCGTATAGCAACACTATCATAAAATATTCATTTAGCCTTAACATACATTTTGCGAATTCCTTCTGTACCCGTGCTACTGGACGAGCGTGCAAAAATAATATAAAAAAATGAAAATTCATTCCGCAGTTCAGTGGAAAGTTATTAATTCTCAAAAGCGAAATAAATAAAGAAAATGACCCGCCGGGAAAATCTCCGAGTCCGCCGCCATTTTAGTTTTCCATTTTAATCTCGTAGTCTCGGCTTAAGCGTGCCAGAGAAGTGCTTTATATTCGAAGTAGGAAAAAAACAATAATAAATCTGGGTTTGAAAAGAAACCGGAGGGGAGAAAAAATAGTTGTCTCGTTTTCCGACCCGACATTTTAAATTATTCAGCCAAGTTACTTAGTTGTTTTTGTGACTTTAAATTTGCGTTTGCTACGGAATTAACGAGCGAAAACTTAATAATTTATCTTCATTACTTACAACCTACCTACTAAGAAATATCTTTGTCTTTTTAAACCACGTAATATTTTTTACCCATGTTCCTTTTTTTATAGTGGAGTATATGAACTCTTTATGAGGCTTATCTCAATGGATGCTTCAGTATCAGTTACTTGATTTATCTGTTTCGAAGAGATTAGGGATATAATTTTGGGTCTAGGATAGGTATAGTAATTAGGTTAGGTTAGATTTGGTGGGAGAAAATTTTATACACTACAGACACGATCACGAATTCGAGCACGTGAGTTTTTCGCAAACGAAACCAATGACGTTCACCAATCGGAAACACACACGATTATTTCTATTATGACTGATAATACAAATTGATAATATATCGACTGTGGAAAGGAAAAAGGACGTAACCCACACATATCAAATTTTACAGGAGGCGCTATAACGTGTTTTGATGATTTTGTGACATATGCAAATTATGAATTATACACAACCTTGAAGTGCACGGATACTTCTAAACTGGTGTTTAATTGACATAACCTAATATTAATTAAAGAAATTGTCTCGGAAAACCTTTTATTTCAGTGTTTTTTCTTGGTTTTAATTTTTTACAAGGTCATCTTTTTCAAACTTAAAAGTTAAATTTAGATACTAATTCGACATTTGCAGCTTCCATCCTTTTGAGAGAATGTGTGTCAAGTTGTATACATTGTGATTATCGAAAAAAAGCTGTTTTAGAAAATTGAGGGTTAAGTCCTTTTTCCTTTCCACAGTCGATATTATAATAAATATAATTGAGCCTTCAAGAGGTGAAGAGAGTCATGTAGTTAAATTGTAAAACAATTTTATTGAACTTTTAAAATCAATTTATCACGTCTTCACTTGGCGTTTAGGTGGATTGTGTATTTTTTATTTTAGAGATATAACAATAATGCAGTGTTTATTTACTGATATCAATCCACAAGAAAGTTTTAGACATGTATAATATTATAACGCATCCAACTCATTTTTTCCGAAAATAACACTTCGCTTTAACATGTTTAATAATAAATAGGATCTGTTTTGATAATTTCAATAATTTTGAACAGATTAACAATAATAATGGAAAAATAAAAATGTATTTGAGTTCTAAACATATTTTTAAGTTGATAGTTACGTCAGCTTAACATCCCCGTCAGAACTATGCATTTAGCTGAATAAGAAAATGTAGAACTAAAATACATTGATATATAGTCTACACATAGTCTTCCGATTTTAATGAAATGTGATACCTTCCGGAATCTCCACTTCTATACCATATATAACCATAAAATCATATAATCATAAAACCTTTGCCGACAAACAAATAATATAATTCTTGAAACTACTTACTACTCAAATCTGTTGCCATTCCCATGAGCTTATCCTTTTCGCCAGCAATGGCTTTGGACTCAGTGATGCATTTATTTCTTATATAAACACGAAACTTTCATTTACTAAGCGTAAGTTCAAGTTCATCCGTGCACTTGAATGCCTGAAGATGCCGAAAGGCGAAACCCGGGTCGTTAGTGACAAAATTTGTGAGAACGTACATAGTTTGAACGATTCAATATATATTTTAATTTAGGAATCAATTGATTAAAATTATTCGCTTGGTGATTTAAGAACCATGTGACGACCGCATCAGTCGACAGTTTGTTAACAATATTTGCCATTGCGTCAACAGTCTTTTTTGAATGAAATCATTTTAGATAAATTTTAAATGGCAGACCAGAGTAGAAAAACTCGCCTTGTACCAAAAATGCAAATATTTAACTGGAAAAATCCACATTTGAGCCAGTCAAGCGAAGTACGTGGTTGCGTTGGAATTTTACCATTTGGTGTGCAATGTTGTCCCACACTTTTTGCGGTCTCAATTTCCGTGACTCAAAATTTATGTTCAAAATTTACATAACGAAAAAGAAGAATGTTTATAAATGATGATATATTATATTTTTGCTATTTCGGAATGTTCGGCAGTTATTAATTGTAAACTACGTTGCTTAATTTAATGTTATCGAGTACCTAATAGGGATTCTATGTCGAAAAATCCCGGGACTTGTTGAGTTTTTTGCTGTCTTATGCCGGGACTTAAAATAAAAGTAAAATGTCCCGGAAATCGAGACTGTGCTAATATTTTGTTGTAGTTAAGCCTCAAAAGGACTGATGTGTATTGAATAAAAACAGGTATGAGGGGGGAGCTCCAAGAAAAACGTAACTGTATATAAAATATAACTGTAGCAGAAGCAAATTACAAAATATTACAATTAAATGTTCATACCTGATGTTGTTTTATTTAAAAATGTTTTTTCACTATTAGAAAAGGTAACAATATCTCAAAAGGACAAAAAAAGTTCTAAAAGCTTTATTGTGAAGTTACGGTCATAAATTTATTCCTGACTGCGGCCGAATTCATTGATTTTTTTAAAATACATGTACCGTATCGTTATCATCCCTTCTTGGTGAACTGGTCCTATTAAACATTGTATTGAAAAAACGCGATTTTTACTAGTGTGTACATTCAAAAGGCAAACATGCAAATATTTAATTTTAATAAATGTGTAATTTTATTGAAAGGGAAATAAAAGTCTCGAGTCCTGGGAAGTCCCGGGACTTTGACTTTATCACGCTTCGAGTCCCGGGACTTTGAAATCTCCAAGACTTCAGAATCCCTAGTACCTAATCTAATATTCAGCATTGATTTATTGATAATTTTACGGGTCTATATTTTTGTCAGAATTTCGATGAAAAAATATTTTTTCTCTTATGTAAATACTGCCTTTGATATTAAGTTAAGATCAAAGAAGTCAATTTTCTGAAATTACATTGAAAGTCTGCAGAATTTCTAAGTAGTCTGTCGGACTTTAAAAGATTTCAGTTACATGAAAATATTTTACTAATATTGACAAAAATTTAAAGCCTTTTGATAATTTGCCAAAATGTTTTATCGTTTACATTTCGACTGTGGAAAGGAAAAAGGACGTAACCCACAGCTTTTTCAAAACAGGTTTTTTTCGATAATCACAATGTATCAAACTTGATACACGTTCTATCAATTGGATGCAAGCTGAAAATGCCGAATTAGTATCTAAATTTAGCTTTTAAGTATGAAAAAGTTGAACTTGTAAAAAATTCAAACCAAGAAAAAAGACTGAAATATAGATTTTTCTTTGGCAATTTCTTTAATTAATATTAGATTTTGTCAATTAAACACCAGTTTAGAAGTCTCCGTGCACTTCAAGGTTGTGTATAATTCATAATTTGAATATGGCCCAAAATCATCAAAACATGTTTTATGTGTGGGTTACGTCATTTTTCCTTTTCACAGTCGATTTGATAAGCGTTAAAATGGATGCCACTTTTGTGCAGATCGGGTATACCCGTACGGAAAATTTATTATTATGATTTGTCAAACAATTTATGGCCGATTATATATATTCCTTACTGAATGATTGATGATGATTGTAATTTTAACATTCTTTCTTTTCATGGGCGAATAATCGGGGTGTGCTAGGTGTGCACCGCACACTTGCAAACTCTAGAAAATGAAGCAATATATTATACTTAAATAGCATTTGTATACAGTAGTATATTATCTTAAATGTATTCGCGTAAAGCGTTCATTGTTTTAGGCGTTTTAGGTTTGGATGGGGAAGAAATTAACTACCAGTTTTTTCCTAGCTCAGCCTATTTTTACACATCATTCACAAAAGAGAGAGAAGAGGAAAAACGGCTTTATTTTAAATGATCCAATATTTATTTTCTCAAATATATTAAATTAGTTAGATATTTCGGCATCATCATTCAATTACTTAACTTTTGTGAAACTTGTAGAACTTAATATCTTTTACATGTAACTGTTCTTGTAATATGTAACTTTTGTAATTATAAAATCCTTTTTATATATAATACAATGAATAGAAACACTCGGTTAAGGATAACCCACTGTAATTCTAAGAATTACATTTCATCCTGTTATCGCACCAGCCACTAACCTAACCACAAAACGATCAAAACATACCTTTGAAAACAATTAACGAGCAATTTTCGGGCAGTGAACTCTATTGTATCATATTTGATTGTTATCGTTATTAATTTCTTAAACTTTCATCAAATCAATGAGTCCAATCGCATTTTTTTAAAAAATGACGAATGTGCCTGTCATTGATATAAAAACAAAGTAATCTTCGTTAAACAATCTCGGTATCAAGTGTTAGACCAGCCTTTTACTGTAAAAACTCTTAAGGAAAATTATTAGTTAATAATAAAGATAAAATACATTACTTAAGTAAATCCGGGATTTATAGATTGCAATGCTCTTGTTGTACAAAGTTTTATATCGGCAAAACAGAAAGGCCACTGAACATCCGAGTTTTAGAACATATGGCAGCATTTAGATTGAAAAAAGACACGTCTACTTTTGCTAATCACTTAATTTCGGAAGGGCACGTGTTCAATCAGGAACAAGGAGAAAAATGTTACACCCAAATACGGACAGTCATAAGCTCTTTTTCCAGGAAATTTTGGAAATAAATAGAGCACAGCTGCATAGTCTTCCGATTTTAAATGAAATGTTAAACTTTCCGGCATCTCCACTTCTATACCCTATATAATCATAAAATCATATAATCATAAAACCTTTGCCGACAAACAAATAATATAATTCTTGAAACTACTTACTACTCAAATCTGTTGGCATTCCCATGAGCTTATCCTTTTCGCCAGCAATGGCTTAGGACTCAGTGATGCATTTATTTCTTATATAAACACGAAACTTTCATTTACTAAGCGTCAGTTCAAGTTCATCCGTACACTTGAATGCCTGAAGATGCCGAAAGGCGAAACCCGGGTCGTTAGTGACAAAATCTGTGAGAATGTACATAGTTTGAACGATTCAAATTTAAATAATTTGCCTTTTATCTTAAAGTAATACTGAATCTTTACCAGTGGCGGCCGGTCAATGTGGCATTGGATCAATGCATATATATGCAGGGGCTGTTATATTTCATGAAATACTATTCAAACATAACATTTAGACCATTCACTCATTTCAAATTCTTCATGTATTTATTGTCTATAATAAATATTTTGGAACATTTTATTTTATTTTATGAAGAATTAAAAATGAGTGAATGGTATAAATGTTATGTTTGAATATTATTTCATGAAATATAACCGGACCTACATATACAAGGGGTGCAATGATCCAATGCCACATTGATTGGCCGCCATTGATCTTTACCATACATAGATCGCTTTCAACGATTGCATTTTTTTTTCATTTTGCTTTGAATAAAGGTTTATAAAAGTACCATGCACTTTTTAAGCTTTTCAATCTCGACGTCCATTTTCTCTTCTTAAAAGTATCCGGTTTCTAAATGTGTCCGGACATTATGGTTCAGAACCTTCGTGTTCAGCATAATAAGGTTTGTATTCGCTTTATGTACTATACAATTAAAGTACTTAGTCGGTTTGTAGGTTCAAGTTTCTAAGGTTTAATAAATTATCTTGAACGTATTTTAATCACTTCTGAATCATAATAAAAAAATGCGTTTAAGACAGAAAAATAATATGTATGTAGATAGACTGAGACAAATAATTAATATTGTGATAAATTTAAGTAGTAATTAATTAATATAAGGGAGGAACGGACCGGCTCTAAAACATCATAAATCCCGTCGCTAGATATATGTGATCAATGATCTTCTAGATACATTACACCAGAGGTCGGTAACCAGGAGGGTACCAAAGTTCTCGCGACGTATTGTTCATGTGGCAGCCGAAATGAATTGAAATACATTTTTATTCAATAATCATTTTTTAAATATCTTGTCATGCTCACAATGAGGTATTAGTCTTGGCCTGTTAGGACTTGCGTTGTGTATATTCTGTCACGCTTAGTAAAAACACAGTAATTGTAAAATTAATGGTTTTTCAGATTGGGCATAATACTTTCCTTAACCTTTTAGTATAGTCATATTTACATTTACTTAAGTACGTATATCTTCTTTTATAAGTGATTTTTATTATTAGCTGGTATTTCAATGTACTGTAGTTAAAACCAGAGCTGTGGAGTCGTTAAGAAATAAGACGACTCCGACTCCGATTATAGCTTAAAACAATGTGATTATTTTTTAGGCTTACTAGTATGCAGTGGCGCCAATTTTTACCATATGAATTTAAATACACTTTCACGAGCGTGACTACAGTTAAAACAGTATGAATCCACGACTCCATAGCCCTGGCCAATATAGGCCGGTCAATGTGGCATTTGATCAATTTCTCCCCTTGTATATGCAGGAGCGGCTATATTTCATGAAATAATATTAAAAAATAAAATTTATACCATATTTATACATTTTAAATTCAATAAAATAAAATATTTAATATAGACAATAAATACACGAAGAATTAAAAATAAGTGAATGGTATAAATGTTATGTTTGAATATTTTTTCATGAAATATAGCCGCCCCTGCATATACAAGGGATGCATTGATCGAATGCCACATTGACCGGCCGCCACTGGCCCTGGATGAAACCAATTTTTTAATTTCATTTTGAATTAACTTTATGTTCCAACACACACATCTAGCAAAATTAGAATGTAATGCATATCGACTGTGGAAAGGAAAAAGGACGTAACCCACACATATCAAATTTTACAGGAGGCGCTAAAAACGTGTTTTGATGATTTTGTGACATATGCAAATTATAAATTATACACAACCTTGAAGTGCACGGATACTTCTAAACTGGTGTTAAATTGACATAACCTAATATTAATTTAAGAAATTGTCTCGGAAAAACCTTTATTTCAGTGTTTTTTCTTGGTTTTAATTTTTAACAATGTCATCATTTTCAAACTTAAAAAGATACTAATTCGGCATTTTCAGTTTCCATCCTTTTGATAGAATGTGTGTCAAGTTGTATACATTGTGATTATCGAAAAATAGCTGTTTTGAAAAATTGAGGGTTACGTCCTTTTTCCTTTCCACAGTCGATATGATCATAAGAGAGCCATTTTGAGCGCCCGCCCAGTTGAGGTTGCCGAAGGTTGCCGAACTCCGCCGCACGCAGTATCATCCCCTAAAGTGCCGATGGCAAGGTTTTCATTTTGATAATTAAATACTCGCATACATCAGTTTTGGAATATAATTTAATAACGTTTAATATCGTGCATGTAACAACCCTTGGGGGCTTACATTAATTTCACGGAGTACGGAATATTGAAAAATTTTGACATATCAATACTGGGGCATCCAATCCCGGGTGCTTTTTGTAACACATAATTATAATTTCGGATGATTTTAATTCATTTCGTTTTCTATTAATAACACTGTTCAATTTTATTTATTATCAATTGGCAATGCTCGCCATGAGCGAAACCGATTCTGATCTTGATAAATAAAAATGTAAATTAAGTACAAAGGAATATTGTTCTTTTTATTGATATAAATCTTACATTTGAGATGAATTTACCAACATTGGTTGTGTTGTGACATAAAAAATTCAATATAACAGCATAATAATTTTGAGTAATGAGATAAGCCGCCTGTGCGGTCGAGTGGTCAACGTCCTTGGCTTCGGTTTCGTAGGTCTCGGGCTTGAATCCCGGTACGGACAGTTTTATAAATTGATTTTTAATCGATTTATGAATTTCTGTTCGAAGGCATGGATGTATGTGATGTCTTGAATTACCCCCTCCCACCCATCCTATCTTATGAACGGGGCGTATCTAGAGCGATTAGCTAACCACTATTCCTGTCCTAGCCCTATCTTTCTATTCCTACTCTCTTTTTAAAATGATAGGTTGAGCAACTGAGTAACAAGCAGTTCTCGTAGAAACACATCTGTTGAGATAAACTCCATTAGGAGTCCATATGCTCGACATTGGGAGCGAACATAGTTTAAAAAAAATGAGATTTCAAAACAATTTTAAATGATTTTTTTAAGCATTTTGTAGAAGAATCTTAATTTTTACTAAAAATCGGTTTTTACTGTAAGGTAGTATAGTATAGATATCGACTGTGGAAAGGAAAAAGAACGTAACCCTCAATTTCTCAAAACAGCTTTTTTTCAATAATAACAATGTATACAACTTGACACACGTTCTATCAAAAGGATGGAAGCTGAAAATGCCGAATAAGTATCTAAATTTAGCTTTTAAGCTTGAAAAAGATGACCTTGTAAAAAATTAAAACCAAGAAAAAACATTGAAATAAAGGTTTTTCCGAGACAATTTATTTAATTAATATTAGGTTATGTCAATTAAACACTAGTTTAGAAGTATCCGTGCACTTCAAGGTTGTGTATAATTCATAAATTGCATATGTCACATAATCATCAAAACACGTTTTTAGAGCCTCCTGTACAATTTGATATGTGTGGGTTACGTCCTTTTTCCTTTCCACGGTCGATATGTATGTAGATTTTTATGTAGTGATAATAGCTGTCCCAAATTCGCGACAAAATATTCACCGATAATTAGCGATGGTGAATTTTCGACGATTAACCGAAAATGTAAACCTTAATTTTAATACATGATATTCTAAGATTTTTTTTGAAAAGAAATGGTTGACACTTGAATAAGGCTTGTACTCATCTAATCTTGATACCAAAACCCGTCTTTAAATTCTTGTGAAATTAAACAGCCACAAACATAAAGCGATTAAAATGTCAACCCTTAAAAATGTCAACCCTTAAAAATGTACGTAATCAGAGGCAGCCTCAAGATACTTCTCATGGAAGCGAGATACAGAACACGCTTTGCAATACAATCAACAAAGCAATTTTATATAAAAAAGAGGCGGACATTTTATAATATTAGCGGACATTTTATAACACTAAAACAGCTCTTTAAATATACATATTTGATAGCGCCATTAACTCCGTTGAGCCAATTTCACACATGTGCCCTCGCTCAAAGGTAGTGTTGAAAAGAGGCCAATAAATACACAATTTATGCCGCATAGCTTTTAATTAACGATGTGTGTTTTACGGGCAAGGATATTCCCTTCCGTTTACTTAGCGAAAATAGAATATATATATTTAGCATGTTATTGGGTGATCAAAAACCAACGAAGCGCGTTAAAACAATAAAGTGAAGAGTAAACTTTAAGTGACAGTAATATTTGTAGCAAGTTGGTTGTTGAGTATCCCACCAGCGACGGGCTGCCAATACGTTAACAAGGGGTCGCTTAATCTCAAAGCAATTTTCGGTGTTCAGGAGGAGTGAATTTTTTATCACTCCTATACAATTATTATTTTTTTTTAACCATGTCCGCTCTCAATGTGAAGCATATAGACTCCTAATGGAGTTTATCTCAACAGAAGAGTTTCTACGAGAACTGCTTGTTACTCAGTCGCTCAACCTCTCTTTTTCCAAAGAGAGTAGGGATATAGAAGGATAGGGCTCGGACAGGATAAGTGGTAAGCTAATCGCTCTCGATACGCCCCGTTCATAGGATAGGATGGGTGAGAGGGGGGAATTCAAGACATCACATACACCCATGCCTTTGAACAGAAATTCATAAATCGATTGAAAAATCACTTAAAAAAACTGTCCGTACCGGGATTTGACCCCGTGCCCTCCGTAACCGAAGCCAACAACGTTGACCACTCGGCCACACAGGCGGCCAATAAAATTATAAGCAATTCTTAAAAAAGCATATCGATTGTTACTAAATACACTTATAATGTGTAAAATATGCAATTTACCGTAAACTTGTCAATATAAATGTCTAAAAACGTACTACTGTGTATACTGAAGCTGTTCTATATAATATATAGGTCATAAATTGCAGTTAGACACTAATTTAGTCTAAAATATTGTTTTTTCTTAAATTAACAAGGGGCTCGCCGGCCGTAGTAAAAATTTAACAAGGGGCTCGCTCAAGCCCCCTCCTGCCCACCCCTGTATCCCACCGCTACCCGTTATCTGTATGCAGCCGCATTTTCATGGCCGCTTTCCATAAGACAATGCGATCAAGAAAATAAAAGAATTTACTACTCATATTATTGGCTCGAATTATTTTTTAACCATTCACTGTTGTGCTTAAAAAATAAAAGATAGAAATATAAAAGAGAATGTGACTTGCTCAGCCATTTAGTTTAAGTGATATTAAGTATCCTGTGTATCCATATACTGAGAATCCACCGTGGTGTAAGATTTTAATCTACTCCGCATTGAATTTAAAGAGGAATCAAGAGTATCCCGTTACACATATGATGATTTTCGAATGCCTCAAAATTGGCCTTGGTTGAGATCAGGTCAGAGTGGCTTATTGGGCCCGTATGAAGACGGACCATAGCAAACAGCTCTGCTCGTTCGGCATTCATCTCAGGGCAGTCCCACAGTACGTGATTGGCAGTGATATTTTTAAAGCTATACTATTAAAAAAAGGATTTTTTAAAATGAACGCCAGGCATTGCAGCTTATAATGATCATTACGCCAGCTTAAATCAGAAAAGAAAGTACATCACACACACATACCCAAGATCTCAAATTGTAATTTATAATATCGACCTTGCCATCATCGACTCATGCCCATTTGTTCGCTAGGGTAGGTGTTTACCACTAGACAATAGAACCAGTGGCGCATTATTCTATAAGCGACTAATGATGCCTCAAAAATGGCTTATATTATATAGCAACTATACTTTTTCTTCAGATTTTTATTATTTTACATGAAATTTTTGACATTTTTATGTTATCCGAAAAACAGGGCTTCCAAATTTTATTGCGCCTCGGGCCTCTCAAGTGCATAGTCCGCCACTGTACAGAACCCAAACGTAGGAGAGGCGATGACCGTTGTGTGAAAACGTTGCTTTATTGAATGTTTTTGACGTGAATACGTTTATTATTATATTTATTATTGTGCTATGTAAGGACTGTGATACATCGCGCGGGGCGGAGGGAGAAGCGCCACCATTTTGAGGTAAATTTGCTGCGTATCGAGGTTTCTATTTACTATAACTTTTGACTCGGAGAAGTTACGATGTTTGTTCAAGTTTCAATCGTTAGCTCTCAACAAAATCTATCGATTAAAGATAAAACATTAGTGTAATATTGCGACTGTGACTATAATTAGGTGTTAAAATATAAAAAAATATATCAAAAATGTATAATATGTCAGGCTATACGCGTCAAAAAGCCAAACCGAAATACAGAGATCGTATACGGTTGGAAAGGGCTTCTCAAGAGCAATCGAATGGTGCCATTAAAACACCATATGACCGAGTCAAGCAGTGCTGGGAACGTAAAAATGGGGCGTAATATCACCTATTACGAGACGTATTCACGTACAACACACGACCGTGTCCATGACACAACCACACCCCATTCACCCGAAAATACACGACGCGATCGTTTTATTAGGATTAGAAATGTTGTCAAATGTATTGTTACTGCAGATTTATTATTATATTATGCTGAAAATTGTTTTTATCTATGGTTAAGGCATACATTTATGAATAGATTGGCAGAATTGGTGAGATAAAGACAAAGACAAGCATGTTAATAAATGCTCTGTGTTTACTATTATTATAATCAAATTTATGAATAGCAGTTTCATCGAATCGAGCACCCTGTAAGCTGTAATGTAAGCATAGTCTCATTCCGCCATGTGAAAATCGATTATTTTTATTTATTCATACATATTTTAGAAGAAATATGTTTATATAAAGAGAATAATTTAAATTTTATACGAGTCGGCTTCTCTCAGTAATTACAAGTAATGTGTAGGCCCATTAGAGTTGAAGTGAGCCAAGTAGTATTTTAGAAAAAAGGTTAGATACGTTGTAATATTATACAAGTCTTAAAGTATCGTAAAAGTGAAGTAACTTCAGCTATTTTGTACTGTCATATATTGTTAACAAAAATATGCAATCCACCAAAACACCAAGTAAAATAATTCGTGATCGTACTAAAAAGTCCAAGAAAAAAGTTTTACTTTATTAGTAGTTGGCTCACTTCACCGGCTTCAACGGCTCATTTAATATCAATTAAATTAATATTTCGTAAATGAAACGTCATTTAATACAAAAAAATATCAAAATTTACAATCTTTACGATGCAAATTATCCGTTCAATTGATTACAAATTAACGAAGCGTATCAGACTGATATCGATAAGTCTTTATATGCCAATTAAGGAACGTTACAGCTTGTAAAAAATGGATTTTTAAAGCTCTTATACAGCTAATGAAAACATTATTGCTCGGAAGCGAACGTAATACCACGTCAAAGAATTTTCTTTCATTGTATCCACGCACTTTGTACGGATTATCCCGACGTGCTTAAGGGCAAATGTGATAGGCTATAAAATGTTAGATTTTTACGGCTCTTCTTTACTTTAATACCCTTTTTGTCCTTGAGATTTATTCTATTTCACTCTTGATGCTTTAATGCTGACCAACCTCTTCTTCATGATCTATTTAATGGGTCCACCATTAGGATTTAGAGAAGTCTCACTTCGGATTACTGAATCACAGTAGGAAAAGACATGTTCAAAAACAAAAAAAATGTAGATGGTGTTGATGAAGCTATTTTTGTTTCTGTTATTTTTTTAAACTATCGCATGTCTGAAATATAGCAACAAGAAAACACATTATTTTTGATTACACTATATTTTAAAACTTTACCGATAAAAACCATAAAATATTCTGTAAATTATAAGTTTCCCATCTTTATAATACACCAAGCATAAACACATTTCCGTGAGAGGTTTAATGTATGTATAAAAATGTTTATAATTTTGACTAATGTATTCTATCAAATAATCTTCCGATTATAAACAGTAGTAAATCTAATTTGAATTGTTTGAATTTTGTACTTTCCCATGAGTTTTGTCGCTAACGACCCGGGTTTCGCCTTTCGGCATCTTCAGGCATTCCAAGTGCACGGATGTACTTGAACTGACGCGTAGTAAACAGTTTGTATCGTTTATAAACAAAAATATAAGTAGATCACTAAGTTAAAAGGCTATTAAACTGTAAATTAGCGAAAATTGAATGTATACAATTTTCAATGGATTAAGTGGGTTTGTTATAATTATGGGGATTTTTGAAAGTATTAATGACCAGATAATAACATAGGAATGTTTAAAATAAATCTAGGGTTTTATCCGACCTATTATTAATGAGTTGATTTGTTTTTAAGCCTTTGAATTAATATTTAATGATAGCAAGTGCTTGAATTATTAATAAAATGACAATTATTTAAAAGGAATCTGTTGTCGTGGTAAATAGGAAACAATTAATCTTTATGTAACTGAGAAAAGCTGTACATTTCGATAAGTACTTTTGTAAATAATTTGTGATAAATTGTCTATACATAGGTTATGTTTTCGTTGTACAAGAAAAGTTCATTATTGGTGAAAATGGATTAAATAACTGTTTTACATCTTATAGACTTAATAGATGAACATATGTAGAAAATGGGCCAGAGCTACTCGAAAGACTAACAAAGCTATAAAATTGAAAATGTGATATATTGACTACGTAATAAATTAATTGATTATACAAACCGCTTAACTCTACTAAATCATATTTTTCAATTATATATATGTTACAAATAATTACATGATTACTAACACAGTAATAAAAGTAACAAAGTATGTGCTGTAAAAAGTGGCCCAAGTGGACTTTGCCGGTTTTGCAAATTAAGCAGTCGATATTTAAGTAATTATGGAATAGCAATTTAAAAAATCACACACACATAAAATGTTTTCCCGACGTGGAAAATATAACAATTACGGTTCAAAACGTAACAATTGTATTTAACAGAAATAACCAAAAGCTTCGTATCTTTTCCGAAAGTAAAACCAGCAATTCATTAGTTTTTTCAATCACTCGTCCATGCACTGATGTGTGTACAGAAAAAGCTTTTAACAAATGAAGCTCGCTTCCAGTGCAACTTCGATGATTTAAATGAAAATGGGATTCCCGTAACGAATGGAAGCACTTTAAGTTGGAACGTATTCAGTCGATGGCCATCTGCATTGACGTAGTACAAAAAACGAAGATTCCACTTTACACAGTCCACACAAAAATATTTAACCCAGAGTTGAACTGAAACAGTGGATAAAAGGTAATGTTTTAAATTGAGATAATCAGACAGTATAATCATTACAATTTGCCATGGTTTTGTGAAAAGTAGACTAAAAATTTTGGAAGTTATTTCTCTTAATCAAAAATAAAAATTCGATCTCTTTATATTTTTTGTGTATGTCAGTTGTTTCTTGATAATTTAAACGTAGAAAAAATGGTTTACATGATCACACATTTTGTTTGACATATTATACAAAGCTTAAATGAAAACTCTACCATTCTGGAATATGTTAAACTTGATGTTTTTGCCGTTCGGAGATTTTAGGAAAAATCGCGGATACGACTTGATTCAATTTCATCTAATTGCAGAAACAACCAACAGGTGGTGATCTCTCTGAGAAGATCTTTACCATTATTAGATGAAATTGTTTTAGATATCAACACATTCTTCTTAGAAGCAAATTGATTAACTATAGCCGTCATTGCATTTTTGAATTTGAAAACTGTATGACTTTGTTTGGAATTTATATGATGAATATATATTTTGGACTATCTTAAATAAGAGATAATACAAGAAAGATTTTTGAAAGACCGGCTTTTAGTGAATTATTTAACATTTAAAGAGGAATTGAAATAACTTGAAAGAAAGGCGTGATATATAATAAATAAAATAAATCTTAGATTGAGGCCCGTTTCAGTCATCGCGAACATTATCATCAGTTAACAATGATCGCGATGACAAAATTGGTCTAGTTCTTGAATAAATAATGAGGAACTATTAGAGAAAATGTTTATTTTTTTTATAAGTCGAATTAAAACCCATCTGTTGTCTTGAACAATGAAATATAAAACAATTTCATTTTACAAAATTATGCATAGTTTAATCATCAACGGGTTATTTATATTAGATAAAAGCATTTTTACTTTTTTTTCTTTCGTTTTTCATTTAACAAAAGAAAACCATCTACTCTTCAATACCTAAACTTTGGTGCTAATTATTTTTTAAAATTATTGTCTTCAATTACCTACGCCTCTGATTAAAGCGTGTGCATAGATGGTAGACATATTCGTGTTTCCCTGCAATAAATGGAAAATCGTTAAGGTTTTTTTTTTAACACTCGTGCTTAAGTACGTGCTGATTCATAGTTTTGCAATATTGGCTAGTGACAACATTTCGATGCGTACATACATCCAGTTTTTAAGCGCTGACTTAATAAATCTTAAATATTTTTTATTCAAAACAATTATATTAAAATTTTAACGAGTAATGTTACAAAGTGTACCTGTAACCACCACGCGTGTTTATTTTTGGTAGAACTTGAATTCTGTAAAATTTAAATGAAAAATAGTTTTGTTTTCTACTTTTTGATTTCAGGAACACAGTGATACAGTACAATTGTGATTAATATCACGGATCTAGTATGATATTTTATTATTTTTAAATACAAACAAAATCAACGCAAGTTTATTTCCATGCCCAGTGCTCAATTTGGCTGAGCAATAATGGACGAGATGTTCTGATTCGGTGAATCTTTTGATCTTATAGGAAGCTGTACTATTCAGCTTGTCTTTTTTTATTGCAACCGGGGGCGTCCGGAGGGCATAGGCGGGTAGGCAGTTGCCTATGTGGGGCAAGTCCTAAGGAGCGGCAAATGATCACATTTTTTTTTATATGACTACATATCTTTGACACCACTTGATTTTGAATAAATATGATGCCTCGATGTCTTTGATAAACAAAATACCAAATCAAGAATCGATACCTATATAATGTAAGTGCATTTTAAATTTACACTATTTTTTGTGTAGTGAGTTTAGTAGTTATTTTTTTCATAACTATTGAACTATAATATGGGCTATTGGATCATATCGACTGTGGAAAGGAAAAAGGACGTAACCCACACATATCAAATTTTACAGGAGGCGCTAAAAACGTGTTTTGGTGATTTTGTGACATATGCACATTATGAATTATACACAACCTTGAAGTGCACGGATACTTCTAAGCTGGTGTTTAATTGACATAACCTAATATTATTAAAGAAATCGTCTCGGAAAAACCGTTATTTCAGTGTTTTTTATTGGTTTTATTTTTTTACAAGGTCATCTTTTTCAAACTTAAAAGCTAAATTTAGATACTTATTCGGCATTTTCAGCTTCCATCCTTTTGATAGAATGTGTGTCAAGTTATATACATTGTGATTATCGAAAAAAAGATGTTTTAAAAAATTGAGGGTTACGTCCTTTTTCCTTTCCACAGTCGATATTTATTCGCGAGGGTCTTTGTCAATAAGGCACACATATATAATGAATCATCTAAAAGCAAAACGAAAAAAGTGACAAAAACATTTGTTTGAGTACGTAATTGAGTAGAGAATTCGAACTTCTATATTTGTATGTATTTCAAGAATAATGGGAAATGAGTGAAAAAAATGAGCACTATTTTAGGGCTCTGGCTAGGGGTGGCACATAGCCTATGAATGTCACTGATTGCAACTGAAACTTTTAGAAACATAGAGCTGGTCATAACTTGAATACAAGTAATATAGAATGTAGACAGTAAGCCTACTAAATACGAGAGCGTTAATGGTATCATTGAAATATTTCTAAGCAATTTGCCTAAATTTTAGTTGGGATACAACCGCAATGAGTCAAAACACTTGTCCAACCTTGTGACACAAATTTAAATTCTGTAGCTGTTCCTCACACGTCGGTGAGTCAATTGAGTCTAAGTGTATAAGTGGTATTATAATCATATTTCTCGATCTAAATAACTTGCCTAAATTTTAGTTATATATATGCCACAATGGGGTGAAACATGTCTCCCACCTTAAGACACTAATTTAAATTTTGTGGCTGTGCTACACGCGACAACGAGTTGTAAATGAATGCTTTTGAGGTTTCGTTTCTCAGAAACGCTTCTAATTGCTCGAAATGCTATACATAAACATTTGTGTTTTTTTTCATCCCTCAGCGCACGTTATCTTGAGAACTGTTCTGAAAGCGTAGAGGCGTAGAGGCGTAGAAGACCGATATCGAATTTTAAAATTATTTTTTTACAACCCGATCCTTTTTAATTAGGGATGCAAATCCGTGGTCTTCGAAAGTTTGATCGTAAAATTAAAATAAGTTACATATACTTTTAAGTAAATCAATGAATTTAACAAATGTAGCAAGCTTTTTCGTTGATAAAACATATTGGTTCATATAAAAAGGCTTATTGGAGAAAATTTAGGATTTTATTTTGCAGCTTATTACTTAGAATATTACAAAAAATATTTTTTTATTTACAAAGACAAAGGTCACATTAACTTTTAAATTATAAATACCTATTTTTTTGTAAATACGTACCTACATCCAGTAGCGGATTAAGCACATGTGAGGCCTCAGGCGCAATAATATTTGGAGGTCTTGTTTTATAATAAAGTCAGAATATTCCATGAAAAATATTAAAAACCTAAACAAAAAGTACATGGAATATATAATATAAGCCATTATTGAGGCCTCTGAAATTCGATGACCCCAAGCTCGCACCTCATACGATTATATGATAATCCGCCACTACATCCAAACCTGTTTTTGCACGGTTTTGAAATAACACGGTCAAATGTAATAAAAACGATATTTCATTTATCTATTGTTCCTCTTTTAATATTGTTTTTTGATCGGCGTGGAATATATAATCGATTCAATAGATAATTGAGTGTACTTTAAACAGACCTTTTTATGTGCAGCCCGAAGCTGCAATAATTTGTCTTAATGTGGCCCGCTAGAAGAAAAAGGTTGTGCATGTATGTTTAAAACTACTGTAATAAGAATAAACGCGATACATTTTATACGTATACAAAGAATCATTATTTTATATGAAATAAACCTTGCGTTATATTTGAAATGTACGTGTATTTGTTTAGTTTTCAATGGGCGTGGCTAAGCGAAAAAATCTCCAACGGCTTTTGTACAAATCACAGCAAAATATTAATTATCTCTACCCAAAACACTAAATAGTAATATGTGTTTCTGTCTCGTTTGCCTTTATGGAAAATGAAGTGCAAAATATGACAGTGTGTCGCACGCTACTATTAATTCGATACACATAGTATATCGGCAACCGCGACCAATATTGATCAAATCTATTATATTGTATTCTCGGCGATTTCAAAATTTACTGTAATCCTTGAACCTTTACCACAATATGAACAATAGGAAATCAAACAATATTGATTGTTCGGTCTTCTATACGTAGAGTCGATAATTTTATAATGTGGTTTCATCGAATATTTTCCGTTTTACAGTAATAATATTAGAATAGAACATTATCATTGTAACATAATGTCATATTTTACATTATATCGTTTGTAATTTTCTACAAGTACAAGTTTTCGGGAGACACTAAAATGTACTTTATTCTTCCGCTACCGCTTTCTATCGCTATAAACCGTTATTGAAATGGTTTTTCCCTCAATATCTTTGAGAAAGTTAATCAGGAAGGAACCAGAGACGTTTTTATCCATGGATGAAACGTCTTTGATTAGAGCATAACCATCCAATTTTTAATTTTTTTTTTCTTAAACATTAGACGTGTCAGAAATTTGCAGTAATTAAAACAATTTATGTCCAGTCCATCATAAAAGTCCCCGTATATAATAAAGTAGTGATAAATAGTTTTATCTTTTCTTGATTAAAATACATATAATGAATAAAACTTCATCATTAACTTTTATATACAATTTTCGAAATCACAATGTTACTATATTATCAAACAACACTATTTTTTAAATTCAAGGAAACTGTCTTTAATTTGTCTATGAGTTATATCTTTTTTAAGCTCAGTTTTTTGTGGAACGTATCTACTGATAAAAAAGATTAAAGTGTACCTAATGGTCATTTATTTATTTTTAAATTTGAATTTTGTACTTTTCCATGAGTTTTGTCACTAGTGACCCGGGTTTCGCCTTTCTGTATCTTCAGGCAATTCAAGTGCAAGAACTGAAGCGTAGTAAACAGTTTGAATATTCAAAGGCAGTAGATTTTTTTTAATTGGCAAGGAAGTCAACTGAGTAAGCTCCGACAAACTCTACTTTAATAAATATAAACGCAATATTCCTTTGTACTTCATTCCACTTTATTTATTAGGTCAGGACTGGTTTTGCTCATTGCGAGCATTGTCAACTGATAAGAGATATAATTTAAAAATGCTATTTATACAAAAATAAAAAGTTGTAAACAACCATTGGCTTTAAAAAGAATTACCAATTACAATATTCGTGATTCTAAAATAACACAAAATTAAAATGTTTAACACATCTAACATATAATTAAAAAATCATCCAAGATTAATAAATTTAGAGTGGTGTGTTGTGTTTTTAATAATATAATGCCTTTCCACCAAGTATTGACAGTGAACACCCTAAACGTGATCTACTTTAATTCATTAAAAATAGCATTCGTCGGAATTCAACCAAGTCCATGTGGAATATTTCGATATCCGAAGCAATATTGTTAAAACTATTAAATCATATTGCCATTTAAGAAAAATAATGCAACTTTTTGGAACCTCTCAAAAATGTTTATTCAATATAAACATGCTCATGTCTATGGAATCATCTGAAACTTTATTCGTATTTTGATTAAAATTTTATTAAAAAAAAATTGTATGCATAAATATAGCATGAAATTTAATATCGCTGTAAAAGATTTTTTAAAAATAAACGAGTTACGGCACATCACGGGCAATTTTTTCGTCGCGGGAAGTTATTTTTCAATTTGAAAGCTATTAGCAGAAACGACATACAGTAAACAAAGTTGCTTCGTGCTGGTCGTGCTTTTGCGACGAAAATTTCTCTCGTTTTTTTTTATAAATACAGCTAGCTATCAGGGCAAGTTTTCCGAACATTCTTCGGTTTTAATGAGCTACCGTTTCCATGGGAACGGTTTTACGACTTTTATAACAACGTGCAGTGTTAAACCTTGTCGTAATCTTACAGTAAGTAGGAACACCGCGACATCTTTCATATTGCATTATGAAGAACTCAACATATATATTATAAAAAAGAGTACTTTGCGTTAAATTGTTTGATATTATACCTCCTGCTGAAATTGTTTGTTAATCTGTCGTGGTATCTATGGTGTTCTTCGCTACGATTCGTTCGTTTTTTGGAGACCGCATATCGATTGCACTTTGCGTAATTTCAATAACAAATTTTGGTACTTTCATCAGAGCTTGTTATCATGCAATAAATTGCAAACAAATCAGTTAATGAAACAATTGAGAAAAAGAGTTTGTGTGGTGGTATTGATGGACGAAAATAAATAGTATTTGTTGATATTTTCGATGAATTCGGAGTTAACCTTTTGGTAGTTCATTTCTAATAAGATAAAATTTGATAATACTTTGTTAATCCACTTATTTTTATAATAAAGGGTTAAGAAAGAATAGCTTAGAGTTTTTGAAAGTCATTAATAAAAATTAAGCATTCGTTAGTAACGTTTTGAATAAGATAGGCGGCTCCCCATAGGTGAATTTATTTCCATTGTTATTTACTATACCTAATATTAGTGATTAATTTGTAATCAATACTAGCAATGTTTGTTTGTTACCCTCTCTCTAGTAGAAAAGAGCTGCATTCTTTACTATTCATGTAATTTATATTTCAAGATTTTGATTTCATTTTTAGTTTATTTGTAAGCTTTGCTGTGTTCTGTCTGATGATGCTTCTTAAAGAGGCAAAACACGTTTCATAGTTTTTAACAACAAGTGGAGTTACAAATCTATTAAATTAAATGTTATGATATTCGTTGATTTTAAGGTAAATGTGACAAAATTAGCTGAAAATAAATCTATAAATGTGTCAATATTTGTAAATTATTTAAAGATATTGTGTAATCTATTTGTCACCTTTTAATAGAATTATTTAAAATAAACGAAAATAATGATTTTTAATGCAAAAAAAATATAAAGTCAGCATATTTGTCACGAAAATACTCAAATAAGATTTTTAAAAATGTCAGTTTGAAAATTTTAAAGTATATGGTTTGCGGCTACTTATTTGAAAGTATATTTTAACTTTGTATTTCTGCTTTACTTGGAGTATCTGATACAAACCTGCAAGTCTGGAAAACAAACAAAACAAACTGTATACTACTTTGATTAAATTTTACCCCGGAGAGTATTTTCGACTCGGTTAGTTATTAAACTTCTGAAATAAGTTTGCGTACAGATATCATTTTCGCGCTAACTACTTGCAGCCTTGAACATCTAAATGTATAAATTCAATATTAGTTGGATTAATATTTGACACGCAATGCCACAACATCACACACCCTAAATTTACCAAAATTAATTCACATTGTGCGGAAATGCATTTCCTTGCTCAATTCGAATATCAACGCCAATTTCAAATTGGCAACACTGTTTCGCTTCTTAATCAATTATTAATTTTAAACTTCGAATTACTTCGGAAACTGTTACTGACTAAATTGATTACATACTTTCATAAATGATTTTTTGCTTTGTTTAAGGAATCGTATCAAAATCTTCACACATATTTTACGAGTTTGATGTTTCCATATCAAGATTAAGCACGCTTTCCTTTCGAATAGAACACATTTAAAACAAAGAAACGGTGTTCATTTGTTTTTAATGCATGACAGTTTTTGTTTTTTGTATTACAATTCAGTAATAATAAATAGAATGATGGTTTACGGATTTTTTGTCTGTCATAACTGCATCAAAATACTGTGAGTTATGGTTGAAATAATAAAGCATGAAAAACAGATAAATTTCAATGAGAAAATACAAAAATAAGACATGACATTAAATTCTATATCCAATACGTATTATGTTTTTTTTTTTTTTTTTAACCATGTCCGCTCCCAATGTGAAGCATATGGACTCCTAATGGAGTTTATCTCAACAGAAGTGTTTCTACGAGAACTGATTGTTACTCAGTTGCTCAACCTCTCTTTTTCCAAAGAGAGTAGGGATAGAAGGATAGGGCTAGGACAGGATTAGTGGTAAGCTAATCGCTCTCGATATGCCCCGTTTATAGGATAGGATGGGTGAGAGGGGGGAATTCAAGACATCACATACATCCATGCCTTTGAACAGAAATTCATAAATCGATTGAAAAATCAATTTATAAAACTGTCCGTACCGGGATTTGAACCCGGGCCCTCCGTAGCTGAAGCCAACAACGTTGACCACTCGACCACACAGGCGGCTTATTATGTTTAGTGGAAACATACTTTTATGTATTTACATGACAGTGTTTATATTTCTTTTTATTTTCATTAAGAGTGTTTCAAAGCATTAATTAGCATGTTATTCATCAACCTTTAAAATAGATAATTCTTTTTACCGTACAAACTTCACTGCTAAGACTATTCGACGAAGTATTTAATTAACCTTCTTATTTATTTTCCCGTCTCGATAGCAAAAACTTTTTTACGCCATAAAAGAATTTAAAAAAAGCTGAAATCTGAACAAAGAGAGGTGTATTGTTTCGAACTTGCGAAACAAAACATAAAAAAACCTTTTGATAAAATCACAAACGTGTCTTTTATAACTTTTGGCCGGGACGATTTTATTTATTTTTATCACAACTTTCTACATTTAATAAATGACAAAACAAAAGTTTTGGCCGTTGTATAAAGGTTTTAATTTTTTGTTATATTCAAGACATCAATATTCGGAGCCCATTTTTAATCATAACGATGCTTTAGAAAAAACTCAAATTAAACTGTAAAAAAATAGATTGGGCACGCCACCCTCTGGCAGAAGCTCTACGCACTCTATTTCTTGTCAGTTTCTTCTTCTTCTCTAAAACAGTTAGGTACATAAGAGGACAAAATAATCGAATTTACGATTTATGGCTGTGATATTCTACTGACTGTGTCACATACTACATAAAAATGACATTATAAATCCAATAATTGCAGACATTAATATTATTCAATGAGCACCCACAAGCAGTATTTTCAAAGGGGTTTTTTCCATTTTAAGTACTACCTTTATCCTCAATTATTCCGGACGAATTGAAGTTTTACTGTACTTTTTATTACATATTGTAAAATGGAAAATCACCTGCTTGAACAGTCTTGCAGCAATAGCCAGTATTCGAAATTGTAACATTTTCGCAATGATACGCAAAAGCAGAAATGAATTTTTCATGAGTCCTAAGGGACGTATATCTTATTTACACAGATGGAACGAGAAAATCGTGTCACAGTAGCGACCATAGGGTGTGCTTTAAAAATGAGAGAGGTCACAACAATATTGTGGTGTTCGCTAAAAATTTATCGCCGCAATATTCTATCACTGATTTTGCATATTTTAGAAGCTGACTCTGTATATATCAGCAAACGAAATCTATTGGACATACAAGTATCTGTTTTAAACAAAATATTTACATTGATTACTCAGTTATTCCCATTTAATAAAATAACAATGTTTTTTTTACCAAATTTGTTTTCGATGAAACTGTTTGTTATTTAAGTATTCAAGCTTTCTTTTTGTGGAAATCATAACGAAGAAAATATCGGATTGGGTTAGGTTAAATCAAAATAATAGAATATTCTACCAAAAGTTGTTCATATGATGCATATTCATATGATTTTTAAACAGGTGTAAATAAAAAGAGGAAATGTCAGGCTTTGAAATAGCTGTACTTTTTCAACGTCCATCATATGAACTTCTAATGGAACATCTAAGCACAAGTTGCTTATATATATGAGAACTACTTCTTCTACAGTAATTCGACATCACTTTTCTTAAAAATTAGTAAAAGAAGAAATATTGGCTAGGAAATGAATGTCTATTCCTTATCTTTAATGTAGAGCATTTAGGTTTCTCGTGGATCATTTCAACAGATATTGTTTTCGTTAGAATTATGTGTCATTCAGTTGTTAAACTTCTCCTTTTCGAAGCGGTTAAAGATAGTATTGGGGAAATTACTGTCGGTCCAATCCTGGTGTGGAGAATATGAACCTAGCAATATAGGCATCTGAACACAAGTTTTTATTTATGAAAACTACTTGCTATTAAGCCATTCAACCACTTTTTGGAGAAAATACGGGTAAAGGATCTTATTTAAGAGAGTCCCAATAATTAGCAAATACTCTGATAACAATCTTGCTTTAAAAATCACAGATGTTTTCATGACTTTGGATACAAATTCAAAAATTGATTGAAAAAACACTTTAAAGAAATTGTTCGTACATGGTGTAGAATTGGTGGACGACACAACCAAAAAGGACATGCGGCCAAGAACGTTATACTCATTTAGATACATTTCTTAAGCTGAATGGGCCAAATAGGTAAGTACAGTTTGTTGCCTCCCAGTATCTCAGCATAACTTCGCCTATTGATTCCTCATTTCAACTACCCAATGTTATACCCTTTTAAGCTGACTAATATTGGACAACCGGTTGGTGGAGAATAAAGGCAGGGTAATTTAGATCTGATACATGTACCTCAGAAAGAGAAGTTGGAGTATGGAGTACCTATCCCATCCTGAAAGAAAGTTGGTCACGAAATTTAAAGAAGATCACGAGGAAAACAAACCTTCCAACAAACGTTTTTAATAAAATATAGCATTTAACTCTGTGAATCATAACCTCACCTCCCGCCTGATTCATATTTCATATTTATTTTTTTGTTCTGTTGAAAATTGAAACTAAGCATCCGATGAAAACAGATATTGTTTACGGACGGATTTACATTTTTTCGCCCGCCGCCTTGAAAATATTTACATTTTTATGTCGCGAAAATATTTTTCATGGCGTGTAAAAAACTGCCGCATTTAGGTAATGAAAAAATATATCGCGCTTTTTTAATAACGAGATAGGTCAACAGGTGGCAACATCGACTTAAAAAATAACAATTTTCAAATTTCGAAATATTATTTAAAGTATTATAAAATTTACTTTTTTAACTCGGCGTATTTTGGGTCATTTTTGGTAAGGAAAATGTATCCATAAAATAACCGTAAATTATTTGGCCACAGACCACACGGTATCAGAAAATTGAGTTATAATATAAAAGGATGATTTTTTTCTGTCAGTTTTCGATTTTCCAACATCATGACTAGGGCATCCAATCCCGGGACCCCGTTCAATTTTCGGAATTGAGAAATTTTGCGCAAATCCCGAAAATTGACACGAAATTAGCAAATTGAAGATTTCAAATTCCACGGTGAGCTAAAAAAAAAACGAGGTTCTGTGATAATCTGAGGAAAAAGTATAGCGAATTGAGGATTTCAAATTCCTCGGTGAGCTAATCCTAATCTCGGGATTGAAAATTAATCAATCCCGAAATCCCGGTATTGGAAAAAGGCTCCGGGATTGGATACCCTAATCATGACATAGTCAGTACCAAGGTGACAGATAGGTTATTTCCTTCCACCCTCTTAATTCGTAGAAACAAACAAACATTCCTTGATGCAGTGGTTAGCACATAATATAATATAAAAGGTGTAAAAAACAACAAAAAAAAACAGCGCACTGGCACTTCTGCTCTCTCCACTCCCACATCCTCTTTCCAGAAAACTTAAATTGCATACATTTTTAGTCCGCGATATAACTTTTTTTTAATTTACCATATTACTATGCTGTAACAGTTGTAATTTTTTTAACCTACATTGTTTTCACAGTGATGTTCTGGCACAAGTTGATACGTTGTCAAAAGCAGTCATTTATTTCATAAAGGTTCGTAACATTATAATTGTAGGCAATATATTTTTTTGGGGTCCTACGACGCAGTGGTTACCGAAGTGGGCAGCATAAAACAGCATTTTTTCGATCGATATATTGATTTCTGTTTGAAGGCATGGGAGTTTATGATGTCTAAAAATTCTCTCCCACCTTTTCCGATTTTTTAATAACTGGGTGAAGTGAGAGCGATCAGCTAACCACTAGTCCTGTCCTTATCCGTATCTTTCTATTCCTAATACTATCTTTGAATAAGAAATGTTGAGCGACTGAGTAACAAACAGTTCTCGTAGAAAAACTTCTGTCAAGATACCTTCATTAGGAAGCCATATGCTCCACATTGGGAGCAGACATGGATAAAAAATGTTGATTATTATTAAATTACTTATAACAGATGATTTATAACATAATATATAACCATATCATCAGTCAATCATTATATTAAAAAAAGCCCAGTTTGGATCTATAGATTAATAATGCTCGCGATGAGCGAAACCAGGTCTCACCATTGTTTAAATATCTGCAATTTGTACATATTTCTTTATTAAATTGATACTGCACTAAGCACGTTTCGGTTAAAAACATATCGACTGTGGAAAGGAAAAAGGACGTAACCCACACATATCAAATTTTACAGGAGGCGTAAAAAAGTGTTTTGATGATTTTGGGCCATATGCAAATTATGAATTATACACAACCTTGAAGTGCACAGACACTTATAAACTGGTGCTTAATTGACATTGTCTAATATTAATTTAAGAAATTGTCTAGAAAATACCTTTATTTCAGTCTTTTTTCTTGGTTTTAATTGTTGTGTAGGTCTTCTTTTTAAACCTGAAAGCTGAATTTAGATACTAATTCGGCATTTGCAGCTTGCATCTTTTTGATAGAACGTGTATCAAGTTTGATATATTGTGATTATCGAAAAAAATCAGTTTTGAAAAAAATGTGGGTTACGTCCTTTTTCCTTTCCACAGCCGATATGTTTTGATTTCAACACTCCCAATTCCTTTATTCATCACAGTTTATACAAATATACCACCTTTTGTTATGGCCAAGCCATTCAAGGTGCCAGTCAGAAAAAAATGTTTCCGTCAACTGAATAACTCCATATAATACAGTAAAAATATGTTATTTCATATATAACAGGTGAAATTATATTCCATATCACCAGTGCCGATGCGAGGTAATTTGGCGCCCTAGGCAAACTTTATAAACGCATCCCCTTTTTAAACAATTTATCCTATTTTTTTCGAAATAATAAAAATAAGCAATTACTACATCAATTGCAAAAACTGGTGGTGTTATTTTATATCAATGTCTGCTCCTGACGTGAAGCATGTGGCCTCCTAATGAAGGTATCTTGACAGAAGTTTTTCTACGAGAACTGTTTGTTATTCGGTCACTCAACATCTCTTTTTCAAAGAGAGTAGTAGGAATAGAAGGACAGGGCTAGGACAGGACTTGTGGTTAACTAATCGCTCTCGCTACGCCCAGTTATTATAGGATCGGAAAATATGAGAGGGAATTTTAGACATCACAAACGTCTGCGGACAGAAGTCGATAAATCAATCGAAAAAATGCTGCTCGTCCTGGAGCTCGAACCCGTGAGATCCGGCACGTAAGAAGCCCACAACACTAACCACTGCGCCATAGGATCCGACAAACTTCACTACCGGATATTCCAAAAATTAAGCACTCGTTTGTTATAATTCTACAATAATTTAGTTCGGAATGTTTCAATGATCTCAAATAGATGTATTTTATTGATTCCAATAATACTCCACATGTTGGAATATAAAAAATAATTTTAGTACCCAATTTAGGAGCCCCCTTTTGATTTACACCCTAGGCGGTTGCCTATTTCGCCTGTATGGTGGCGCCGGCCCTGCATATTACCATTATATAAAACTCGCCAATGACATAAGTAATTAATGCTTTGCCAATTTCGCAACAGATTCGTTAGGATGGAAAAAAACATAGATGAGTATTAAAGGATAAATACAAGGCGAAAATAAGTAGCGAAATTAATAGACGAATAAAAAAACATCCGGTGGCCTTCCAGGCAAGCACGATTTATCGGTGAAAGTTTTCGAAGTGTATTTTTGTATTATTATTTCTAGAGCGAATGTGTCCCCAGTACAACTGACATGTCCGTCGTTAATTGGGTTGATATTTTGTTGCCTCAGCATCGATTTATGTTCGGGGACTCGAGCGAAAACTTTGCAAAGCGAATTAAAATACAACACTTTATTTGTTGGGCAAATAATTTCTCGAAAGGTTTTTGATTACATTGGTATTTTATTTATGCTTGTTACATATTTTTTCCCCTTTCATCGCGCAAATACAGAAAAAATGTACTTAATTAATCGTTTGAATGCCGCGCAAATAAATCATTAATATGTCCCAGAGATACTGCGTGTTTTTGAGAAAAATAATTTTGCCTAATATACACTCGAATTCGATATTTTATAAACCTATATTGACTCAGTATAGATGGAACTACACATATTCATCAAAATATTGCTTATATTCTATTAGAATACCAAGTGTTTTATTTTTTAAATGCCTTGGACATCCGTGTTCACTTGCAGATGTTCCGGACACCCGCGTGGTTAACATAAATAGAGTAAAGCGAAACTTAAACCGAAATACGTTTTATTCTTTTACTTGTTCTTGGTTGTGTATATATGTACATGCAGCGCCGGTGTGAGGTTGTTTGGCGCCCTAGGCAAAGGTTATTGGCACGCCCCATTGTTAGCTAATCGTCCCATTTTTTTTTCGAAACAATTCGAAATCATTACACATATTTTTTTTAGAAAACCATGTCCGCTTTCGATGTGGCGCATATAGCTTCCCAATGGAGGTATGTCAACAGAAGTTTTTTTACGTGAACCGTTTTTTACTGAGTCACTCAACCTCTCTTTTTCGCATCATATTTAATACGGTACATAATTTACAACAAACAAATACAAAAATCAAAATAAAATAGAACGTACTATTTATTATTTATTATTATTAGAGAATATAAAATAATTTCAATACTCTATATATGCGCCCCCTAATGCCTTGCGCCCTAGGCGGTTGCCTATTTCGCCTCTATGGTGGCACCGGCCCCGTGTACATGTATTCCCTATGAAGAGTATAACATATCGACAGTCTTATCCCCAGCGTGCAAAACTCCTAACTCAATTCACACCGAAACTGAGATTTAATGTCAGAGACATATTTGAATTTGTGGAAGAAAATTTCTCACACACTTCGATCCTAAAAAGTTGGCTTTCAAAATCGATAAACTAAAGACTAGTTATGATCTTTTTTAACCATTTCCACTCCAATTTGGAACATATGGACTCTTAATGGAGTTTATATCAACATAAGTGTTTCTAGGAGAACTACTGTTATTCAGTTAGTTAACTTATCTTTTTTTTAAAAAGATTAGGGATGGAAGGATATGATGAGAACAGGACTAGTGGAAAGCTAATCGTTCGCGCTACGTTTTGAAGATAGGAACGACGAAAGAGAATTTAATACATACATACCTTCGGGCAGAAATCAATAAATGTCAAAAACAACAAACTTTTGTTTAGGAATTGATTTTTTTAATAAATAAAATTGATAAATTGTGTGAAATACGACGTGCAATTGTAGGATGACAAAGTCACCAATGTGTGTCTAATATTCTCTGACTTCGTTTTCTAATCTAGATTCTCCAGATAGGTTTTTTTGCTGTCGGTGGCCGGAAAATTAGGTTAATAATTTTAACTTAATATGAATTTATTCTTTCTTAGCCTATACGACTAATGTAAGGTTATGTTATGTCGTTTATTAAGCTTAGTTTATTTTGTTTTTTTTAATGTTGTTACAAACGGCTTCATCGCGAAGGCGTTACTAATTATACTTAAAAAATCTTACATAACCTAATATTAGGTTATTTTTCCACCTTCGAATAAAAGAACAAACAATTTTTTAAGAAAAATATTTTGTATGGCTCTAATTTATCAGCATTCATAGCAATGTGTGATTTATTGTCAAAATCAAATTCGAAATTAAATTGCATTTTGAAAATTGAAATTTTTATAATTCCAATCTAACGGAACATATTATTTGAATCACGTAATCGATTTTCACATGTTTAAAAACATGACAATTTTTTTAAATTTTCCTGATGTGTAAGAAGACATTTGTCTGTAATATAATTGCATTGAATTACTTTTTGCTATTGCTCAAAAGAGTAAAGCCATTATTATCTTTCATCAGGATTTAAAAAAAATGGAAAAAGAGATTAACGTCACAGTGAAGACTGAAAAAAACCAGACAAGAAATAAAATACTGTTATCTGAAAATATTCTTTCATATTCTTAATACATGACATTTAACCTTTAAGCGCCCGGCAGTCCCGTACGAGACCAGTGATTATGGTACATTTAGCTATCGAATTACGATAATAGTATTCAAAATATGAATATAAGCTTATATAAATGATGACTTTGAGATACCGATACATCATTTTATTTTCAGTTTCGATATGTATTTTCAACATTTTCGCCATATTGAGTAATATAAACATCTGCGTTACAAGGACGACTCTTGGAATATGTGTTGTGTTAGGCGGACCGTAATAAATCAGCTTTATCCACACCATACAATATTTTAATGGGGATACAGATTTCTTTCCATACCTAGAAAATTCCCTATTTTTTATAATTTTATGGTTTAAATTTTTCAAGTTTTGTCTAATTTTTATCGTTTTTATTCTTTGGCTTTAATGTATAATAATATAAAATTTAAATAAAGCTTTTGTTAATTATAAACATAATTATAAATCTTTTATTTTGCCAATGATTTTTATTTTACCCACATAGGCTGACTAGTTTTAGAGACATAATTATTTTTATAAAAGCTACGGGTTGTGCAAACATTTCGCAAAAATTCCACGGGCGTTTAAAGGTTAATAACATTTGCAATCTGTTAACATAATATGACAGAATAATACAAGAAAGTTTATTTTGAATATTATGCCAAAAACATGTCTCACATATTATAATACATATAATAACGGGAAATTAAACATAATCAGATATGACGGGTAACGTCTTGAAGGATCATGCTTTCCTAGGTTCAAGATGAAAATTAATGTTTATTTTATATGTCACGCATTAACACTCGCACGAGTGACATTCATACTATGAGAGCAGCTCGCTAACAAACCAAAACCAGTATCGTTCAAAGGTTTCCTAGAATATCTTCCTGTACGTAGTTCTTATATAATAGAAACTACACAATTATATATCGTAACACGTTTAATACTTTTATTGGAAGTAAGGTTTCCCAGTATCCATTATGATTATAGCATTAAATTATTTGCAATATTATTGAACTGTCAAATTTTTTGAATTCAGAACATTTATTATTATGTTGCCAACATTCAATCAATCAAGTATCAAATTTAAGTGATATGATCTACCTACCTATCATAGCATTATATTAATTATTTTTGACGGTAGATTATAATGTAATAGCAGCCTTAGTCCTAGACAGATGCCTTACGATTATTTTACGAAATTAAGTTGAGTTATTGTAAAATTACATTTAATTATTTAAGCAAATTATTTTGATGATCGCTAAGATAATTTTTAATATTTGATAAAATATGGCTTTACTTATTTAAGCAAGAGCGCAATTCGTGTATCAAATTAACTTTTTAAAAAATAGAGCTAAGAGAAACTTATAGGTTTTTATTCATAAATAAATTTTACTATACAATATATAGTAAAAACTATACCTTAGATATATATTTTCGCTGGCATATTTTTTCATAATAACGACATTAAATCACGGACAAAAGAATGAACGGTATCAAATAAATGTTTTTTCTTCGGCAATCAGAGCGACAACGTCTTTATAACAGGGGATGAATTAACTTTGATTTAGGGTAAGCTTTCGAAAAGTCACATGTCATTATCAATTCAACAGCCCCGTACATAAAAACATTATAATTATTCTAGTGAAGATCAAGTTCAAAGTTTAAAAAATATATATTTCACAAATATTCGAAAACACGTCCTTTTTAAGAAGTAATACGATTTCAAAATTATTATTTTTTTAGATTACGCTGTTTGAAGAAAATTGCAGTAGTCACTAAAAGTTTTAAAACCACTTAAAAACAACTTCCAAAAATAGCAGTTATAAATTCATAAAGTTTTCAAACTGTACCTAACTGATTTTTAAAAAAATCTACCCTCTGTAAGTTAACACAACGGAATAAATCTTACGCCCTCAGTAAGTACTATAATATAAAAAGTAAAACCAGCTCGCAAAAAAATAAGCCACTCACATTTTATTCAATCCCTAAATTTGAGATTGCAACCGAACGAAATAACCAATTTTTCTCCTTTGAAGAAAGTGGCAAATGTAAGTGGTAACGTTGGCATTCGGTTGTTGGGCGTTCACCGTGGGTGCTTCGTTATTGTTGAGAGAAAAGAAAAACATCTCGTCAAACGAACCGTGAATCGGAAGTGGAGATGGAACCCTTTGTCATTTTATTGCTCAAGCGGGTATGCAGATGCGCACTTACTTTCCTTTTACGTCGTTGGACAGTCTTAAATAATACAAAAAATATTACTAAAGACAAAGTCGTATAAAAATAAAACAAAATAAGCCAGTGACATTACCAGTGAATACATTTGTTAACAATATCTAATACAATATGTACATATAAACTTTTTTATCCTTTATAGCCTAACTAACATGCATGTGGGCTTTAGCTGAGGATTCTGTTTCGAGACAACCTGAGTATCGGTTCCCGGGGCGTTTTAATAAAAGACTTTTTTGATTTAATTGTTATAAATTATATTTTATTCATTCAATACAAATATAGTTTGAAAATCTCTATATTTTGAGAACTTTTTTACATTCGGGATGCATTAAAAAATAGTTTCAAAATCTTTTGTTTATTTTTAAAAATATTAGCTTAGCTGTACGTACGTGTGACAGTTACATGTTTGCAAAAGTAACCATAAAATTACGGAGTCAATATTTTTTTAAGAAAATCAAACGAAGCAATATTTAACAAAAAAAAAATGTTTGCGTGAGTTATCGACAATATTCATTACTTTTTCATTAAAATTTCTACAGTACGACGGTTTTGGGAAGCGAGAGTTTTTTGGGACATGAAAAACCACGAAATTTCAAAATCCCTTGTTTTAACTTTTACATAAGTCCATCAGGCTACTTTTATACAAAAATGTTTTTTTTTTACATAAAATGCTGAATACGTTAACTTTGATTTGCATAAAGCGAACTCGCTACTTAAAAATGATAACTGTGGTGAGGACACCATTTATAAATAACTGTGTCTGCATCAATTGTATGGTACAAAAATCTACAAATGGTCTGTGGGAGCTGTTTGCTTTAATTAGAGTTTGATTGTATATGTTCCTTTTTAGCGGCTATTTCGGGTACTGCAGTAGAAACTGAATCTTGTCTATCTCTTCTACAGATTAATTTCTTCATTTCAGAAATCAACTGCTGCACGTATGCATAACCAAATGGAACTACGGATTCAGAAGAAGAAGCCGCAGAGATGGCGGAGGACATAAAGTAATGAAGACAGAGTTTTATGGTCATAAACACTGTATCACACACGGCTCATCATTCACTCAAGATTCTGATCACAAAATCTAGGATTGTACTTTAATTTTCTCTAGACTGAAAGATACACTCAAGTCAGAAAGATAAAGTCAACCTGGTGATTTACAAGGAAAACTATAGTGCTTTCTACATTTTTGCGGCTTCATACGAATACTTAATTTAAATAATGAAACCATAATCTATATTGAAATAATATTCAGCTTTTACGAACATACACAACGTTGTGCATTTTTAAACAAAAGAAAAGATGTACGACATGACAAATTGTTCAGCATATTGAATTGACTACTGGTTTTCACTTGTACATTATTGTAATTTGCTTTTACTATGCAATGTTTTGTGCCATAAAACTATTTGAGAAGAAGAGTGAAAATAATTCCCTTTTGAATGTGTAATTGAAAGGCCCGATAACTAGCAACATTTCACGCGCAATCAGAACGACCACAGCAACAAAAGAGAGTTTTTTAAATTACTTATTTTTCTCTCTAACTTTATTTTATACTGTGGAGAAACAAGAATATTATTACGATCGTTCATTGACGCGGTTGCTTTCCTTCCTGTCACTTAGCCCGGAACCACCCCCTCCGAAGCTAATTGGACACCTCGCGGATATTTTACCTTCCAAGCGAGATAACGAGTTTCTCGTTTCTCAGGAATTTATTTCTATTCAAGATAACTTTTCTTTTATTTTGTGAAGCGATTAGCTCCACTTCAAACATTTGTTCGTAATTAACGAATTTAATTAGTGAGAAAATAAGTTCAGGAGTTTTTTTTTTATTTTTTGTACATATTTTAAAAATTGGTCATCAACAATGAAATAAATTCGACGAAAATCATAGTACTTTCATTTAAATACGATTGCTATTTTTCTTACAAAAGAATTTAGCCATTGATACTAGCGTTTAAAGAGTTATCATTGTTTATAACATTTATCTCGCATACTTTTTTCTAGCTGTCAAAAGAACGAATAAAATGTGATCAGTTTTAAAAGTAAAATTATTGATTTAAATGCCGTCTCCTGTTATTCTTTTTTTTGAAAATATTTGCTCCTTTATATGGCTGTCACTCAGCACCTCCGTGATTTCATATCTATAGCCAATTGATTTACTTTTTCCCATGGCATACCAGTATCTCTCATTTCTGCCAAGTACATCCGATGGTCGTCCAGGACGCCGGAAACTCACCGGTCGGAAGAGGATCTCACGCTCTCTGGAGACATACGCAGCACGTGACCCAGCCAGTTTCATCGTCTCAAAGTGTGTTTTACGTACGTTCTTTAATATATATTCATGATTAATAAAAATCACCACGATGTATGTACTGAAAATAATTTGATTTCTTTTAAAACGTTCTGGAAAAATAACTTTTATAAATTCTCTCATTTTACACAATGTATTTCGCTAACTTTTATCGTGTACTTTTATGATATTTAGTCAGGTATTGCAAATTTATTATCCACTCTAGTTTTTAAAACATTACCCTAACCAAGATGTTCGCAATGTGGGTGTAAGTAAGTAAGGTATTGAAAAAATATCGATATCCGATTCCAAGCACATCTTTTGAGAAGGTCGTGACCTGAATAAAGAATGAATTTTAGATTTGTTATATGATCAAATCGGTAACGCAGTGGTTGGCAGTCTTTTTACAAATATATACACTCTAAATTCTTTATGTTAAAGGGCATTTTATCTTAAATATTCAGGATGGGGAACGTAAAATCTAGCTTCATTGAATACAATACAAACAAATTTTAACCAACCGTGAGCTATGCACTCATTGGTCTCTGGTGGAGTTTGTCTGTTTTCAAAAAATAGTTTTGAAATACCAGTTTTTTTTTTCAATTTGGTAACCCGATTTCAAATAAAAGAGTTTATATATTTTCATTTTAAATATAAATACATTATTTTATATTTGAAGCCGCCATGGTTTCAAATAAAACGATTGAATGATGACAATATATACAGTCCAATAGTGAGTCCATCAATGAATGCGTTTTGATTTGAATCGTTCAAATTATGTACATTCACACAGATTTTGTCACTAACAACCCGGGTTTCTCCTTTCGGCATCTTCAGGCATTGAAATTCCACCAAGCACCTTGAGTCGAAATCTTAAATTATATGAATGCGTTTTGGTTCATCTGAAAATATTTTTGGTGTGCATTTTGTTGTGTGTAAAACATACTTCCTGGCGAGGAATAAAATTGATTGTAGTTAATTGAAGTAGTTTTTTTAGCAGTGCTTTGAATTTAAAACGAGGTTTTAACCGAGTTTTAAGAAATATTGTTATTCGAAAACTGTTTTTTTAAAATGTCAGTTTTTGTATAAGCCATAGTCACTCGAAGCATAAAGATAAAACTTGACTATATCACCTTCTATTTAAATTGTTGTATAACCGGGATTCACTTTTGGAAAGTAAACAAGTTGTGTGGCCTTTATTTCGTGTCATAGGTTGCCGACCACTTTTTTGGCATATTCTGAGATAATATTATTTGCAACGCAGACATCCATTTTATAACGACTGACATTCACAAAATCAGCAATTGTTTTTCAAAATGAAGTAACGAAGAAAAGTAGATTATTATCGCGCCTAAATAAAGGTCGCCGCAATTTGCATTACATCGGCGTATTCATAATAACGATCTGTCTGCCAACTTAATGACATAGACTTAATTCAAAATGGAGAACAAATTGCTTCAGTGCGCTACAAATGATCGAATATTAATTTATTTGCCAATTATATAAACTCTTAGTTAAATGTGTTTATAGTGAATTCGGCCAGACTGACTTATTATTTTTAATACCTGCAGACGACATAACTGCATCACAGACAATATGAAATAATAAAGATTTAGGTGGTCAGATCACGTAAATAGACGCGAGACACGACCCCTTTGCACTCTTTAAGGATCGTTATTAGGCAGACATTGCCGTCAGCCATGGATCTGCAAGGTCTAAATCGTCAACTCGAGAATGAGAATTCAATCATTCTTGAGAATGTGAAGCTAATTGTTCCTGGTTATTTTTTTAAAAATCGTGGAAATGAATTGTTTGTTCTCCCAAGGTGTACAACCAGCTTGCCAATTGTGATGCCACTGGAGAGAGCTTTAACGGTGCTTAACAATATTGCTTCAGATGTCGACATATTTCACGTAGACGTGGGTGAGTTCCGACGAATGCTATTTTTTTGTATCTATTAAAGTAAAGTTCGTCGGAGCTTACTCAGTTGACTTCGTTGCCAAAAAGAAATTCTACTGCTTTTAATATTAAATTGTATTATGTTTTTTTTCTTCACTGTAAAAGTCTTTAATTTATAATTCGTCAATCTTATGCAATGTTATTTAAATAAATAAACTTGAATACAAAAAATTAAAAAAGCAGCGCTGTGTAGTTGAATTTGTGGAGACGTGGTGTTATTGATGGAGATGGGGTCGTAAAATAAAATTCGCGTATTTTTAAGTACATGTGAGGAGCAAACATTCAAAAAGTGTTTTGTCACAAATTTTGAAAAATGGCGTTTTATATCAATTCTGATAGCACATAATAAAACCTATGAATAGAAATCAAAATTAGTGTTCAAAAAGGTTTTTTTTCATATTAAAATGAAATCATAAAGTTGACACATTCATACAAACCGTCACTTTTGCAACACTTAAATCGTCATTTTCCAAGCTTTGTATTTGTGTGACAAAACACTTTTTGAATGTTTGCTCCTCATATTTAGTATTTTAAAAAAAAATAATTGAGTATTTTTACAAAAATCTTGTTAAACAAATATTATTTTAGAAGAGTAGTTAATTAAAATTGTGTGGTTAAACATTAATAACAAATTTTCGAATTGAGACAGATAATTAAAATTCATTTCACAGTATTTTTTTTCTAAACGTGATTTTTGGCCTCCATTTTTCAATAAAGCAGGTGAACCTCACCCATCCAGTGTTTGACGTTGAGTATATTTACAAGAAAGATTACACGAATGTGTGTAGGCGTGAGGCATGTTTTTTTATGGTATTTCTTTTAAAAATATAATCATTTCCGAGTTTTTAATTTATTTTTTGTGACATTTATGTTTATATCTAGAGTTGCTATGTGACATCTATATCGCAGATATCACATTAAATAATTTAATTAAGAAAAAAGAACGTAACCCACAGTTTTTTCAAAACAGGTTTTTTTACCGATAATCACAATGTATCAAACTTGATACACGTTATATCAAAAGGATGCAAGCTGCAAATGCCGAATTAGTATATAAATTTAGCTTTTAAGTTTGAAAAAGATGACCTTGTAAAAAATTAAAACCAAGAAAAAAGACTGAAATAAAGGTTTTTCCTAGACAATTTCTTTAAATTATATTGAATTATATCAATTAAACACCAGCTTAGAAGACTCCTTACACTTCAAGGTGTGTATAATTTATAATTTGCATATGGCCCAAAATCATCAAAACACGTTTTTTACGCCTCCTGTAAAATTTGATATGTGTGGGTTACGTCCTTTTCCCTTTCCACAGTTGATATGTAAATAGCTGAGTTAATGAAAACTTAAACATAGCTCTAACGAAACCATAAGCCACAATAGTGTTATGGATATATTTTTAATAAAACACTTATTCAATGTTGGTTCAACTTTATTCCATATATAATTTACACTTTAAAATAAATCATTTAATATTATTAATTTATTGATACGATATGAGTATCGAGGCGTCTCTACTTGGCTATGGACATTTCGATTTGAACTCTCGATTTGAACTGGCTAGATTTGGCGAAGGAATTGGATATCGATATAGGTTTATTGTTACAGTAAGTTGACTTAGATAATTTAACATAGCAACTCTATGCTATAATGTTGTGCATACATAACAATAGTTGTCAACTATACATTTATAAAAAAATATTTTAGAACTAAAATATTTTGCTATTTTTTCAACTAATTACAATGTTTTTCTACCAAATAAATGCCATTCCACCAATAAATGATTGCATCTTTTAACTGTATATTATTGAATAATAATCCTTGTCCCCAAAGATGTACAATTGAGTGAAACTGCGATATCTAATTATTCCAAAAACCTATATAGATAAAGAAAGCATGCGACATGTAACGTAGAACAGTGTTCTTCAACCTGTGGTCCGCGGACCGGCACCGATTCGCAAGGGCTTATTGCCGGTCCGCAAATAGTTAAGTTGAGAACTGACTGCACGTAAGTATGTGTATCTGGTTGGCGACGGTCCGCGAAATATGTTTTTTTACAATTTTTACCGGTCTCCTGATGTAAAAAGGTTGAAGAACACTTACATAGAATATAGAGGAGCGTTTATTGAGTTTCAACAGCTGTACGTTAATCTTTTTCTATATGCATATTTTAGAATTTCGACTGAAGGTGTTTGATGGAAATTTAATCTCAAATTTGAATTATTTTTATTCGGTACACTTCCATAAATTTGTCGATAACGACCCGGGGTTCGCTTTTCGGCATTTTATGGTTTTACCTAGTGCTCGAATGCACTTGAACTGACGGGCAGCAAACGGTTTGCATCATAAGTATAATCATTGTTAACCTAATTGATATGACTGCGAGAATTTAATTATACATTAGTGTACAGAATAAAAATAATTCAAATATGTATATTTTATAAAATTAGTAATATGGTGGTTTCTATTCATGGTATGAAATAGGAAATACAATCATTTCCACTAAAACATACAATTAAGCCACGTTTTCGAAACTATATCACAATCCAAGGGTACATTAATTAAATATCTAATAACAAAGAGAAATCCAATCCACTTTCGTATCTAATTTATATTCCTATTGGCTCTAGTTTATTCATCCTTTGTTTTGATTGGTTATATAAACATAGAACTATCCAGTTACAGCCAGATTCATTGCTTCTCTCTCTCGGTTATAATAAAGTTTACCTCTTCTATTATTTGTGCATGACTTCCCAAGGTATTGTTTGGAAATCGTTTTCCCGGCGGAATTTAAGAAAGTGTACTCTTGCGGCACATAACTACCAGGTAGCTAGACTTTAGTTGCTCGTTATTCAGAGATCCCGAAATGTTTTTAAATCAAAAATATCGAGGCCTACTCAGGTGTCATTTATATATTTGGTAAATGGAAGAGTATTTTGAATACAGTGATTTTTAGTAAGTATATCAACTTACATACACTTAAATATAACGATATGTAAAAAAAACTAAATAAAAACTTAAAAACATCCTTACAAATCGACACCTCATACGTAAATTATTGTATCTCCCAAAACATAGGAACATTTTGTGTGAACAGAGTGGTTTAAAAAGAAAAAGCATGGTGTTTGATAGTTTTGTATCAAATTATATTTACAATAATTGACAATGAACATTCCGAATTTGGTACAAAACGATCAAAAGCTCGACTCACACCAAGCTTCTGTCTCTTTTAACCACTCTCCTATAATGTTTCGATTTTTACGTTACAATACTTTACGTAGGAGTTGCTGAAATATTATTAGTGGACATTATTTATTCAATATCCTTGATAATAATAATCCGTGCTAAATATCAGTAGTATCTCCATTTCAAAGAGAAATGTAACAATTCACACCTTCTTTCGGTTTATACGAGGCCAGAATGACAATTCTTCCATTCTTGATTACGTCAAATTCTATATTCCTAATATTTTTTTTGGGAAATCAAGGACATGAATTTTTTGATTGAGGTGTATAACCAACTGACCAATGGTGACGTCTCTGCGATTTTTTAAATAGTATTCATGGTATCGTTTCGGATGCCGCCGTACTCCTCCACGTGGACGCGAGAGAATTCATAGAATCTGCATTTTTTATGTTTTAAAAGTAAATTTGAATTGTTTGAATTTTGTACTTTTCCATGAGTTTTGTCGCTAACGACCCGGGTTTCGCCTTTCGGCATCTTCAGGCATTCCAAGTGCACGGATGTACTTGAACTGACGCGTAGTAAACAGTTTGTATCGTTTATAAACAAAAATATAAGTAGATCACTAAGTTATAAGGCTATTAAAATGTAAATTAGCGAAAATTGAATGTATACAATTTTCAATGGATTAAGTGGGTTTGTTATAATTATGGGGATTTTTGAAACTATCTACTTATATTTATGTTTATAAACGATACAAACTGTTTACTACGCGTCAGTTCAAGTACATCCGTGCACTTGGAATGCCTGAAGATGCCGAAAGGCGAAACCCGGGTCGTTAGCGACAAAACTCATGGAAAAGTACAAAATTCAAACAATTCAAATTTGATATTGAAATTCCATCAAGCACCCTCAGTCGAAATACTTATTTTTTAAAAGTAAGTGGATCAGTAAAGGAATAATAAAAAAATGCTATGTTTTTTATCATTCCTTGAATCAATTAATTCTTTATTTAAAATTACCTGAAGTTTACACTGATAATAAGTGATTCACGATGAGATACATTAAATTTCATAGTGTTCTTGGAATAACAACATGCCAAATTGAATATTCTTCTTAGAATACTTAATAAACCTTATTTGCGCCATGCCCACTTCGACGCTTCAAAAATCTCCATGTCCATGTTTACTTTCCACAGTCGATATGTACTATGTACATATATTATGTGTCACTTTTTTTTTTTTAACCATGTCCGCTCCCAATGTGGAGCATATGGACTCCTAATGGAGTTTATCTCAACAGAAGTGTTTCTACGAGAACTGCTTGTTACTCAGTTGCTCAACCTCTCTTTATCCAAAGAGAGTAGGGATAGAAGGATAAGGCTAGGACAGGATTAGTGGTAAGCTCATCGCTGTCGATACGCCCCGTTCATAGGATAGGAAAGGTGAGAGGGGGGAATTGAAGACATCACATACATCCATGCCTTTGAACAGAAATTCATAAATCGATTGAAAAATCAATTTATAAAACTGTCCGTACCGGGATTTGAACCCGGGCCCTCTGTAGCCGAAGCCAACACCGTTGACCACTCGACCACACAGGCGACAAGTGTGTCACTTACAACTCAGAAAAAATAACATTCAAATTAGTGAGAAACTAGTGCTTGATGTGAGTTTCAAAGAGTTTTTATGTGAGGTACTACTTTAGTAAAGTTTTTCAAAAATGCATTTTAACAAAAAAAAAATACAAATATGAATGACTTGAGCATTTCCCCCCAAAATATTTAAATTACCCCCCAGTAGAGAATAATATATCTAATAAAAATAACTGGCGGTGTACAGTTTGAGGACAAGTGGGCTAAATAAATAATAAAAATAAAATCAGAGAATAATAAAAATAATATAAACAATTTTCTCACAAGTAAACAGAAAAGTGTGCTTAAAGGAAGCAATATGAATAAATTACATTTTTCTCGACAATTCAAACATTTTTTTATGTAAATGAATATTCATTTCGTATGTTTTGTTGTTATGGCGATGTTTCTATACAACCAGTACAAGAACACAATGCATATCGACTGTAAAAGGCAAAAGGACGTAACCAACAGTTTTTTAAAAACACCTTTTTCCGATAATCAGAATATTGTCGGCATACTGGCAGAAAGCGATTATTTAAAAACCAGTTGCTTTTAGTTATGGAAGCAAATAGATAGCTTTTAACACGCTGTATCTTCTGAAAAAACAAATACAGCCATATTTTGTGTAATTTTAAATAATCCGAACATAATATACATAAAGTCAGTGGCGATTAAGCATACAAGATTTAGAGCTTTTCGGATAACATAAAAACGTCAGAAAAATCCAAGTAAAACAATACAAATGTATTAAAATTTGAACATACAGTATATGGGTTATATGTTATAATATATTTTTGAGGCCCCTAAAATTCGAAGGCCCCAAACGCGCGACTCATTCGCTTGTAGGATAATCCGTCACTGCTTTTTTGGCAACAAAAAAACTATAAACAACTTTAAACGTTTGAATATGTGAATCGAATTCTTTAATCATTAACGAATTTCATGAAGTTTTTATATAGATCCAAAATGAGATATTAAAATTTTATGATTATCGGAAATGACGATTATCTCAATACAAGATTTTCAACATATTGCGTTCTGCCAGAATTCCAACGATATATTATACAACTTAATAGACGTCTTATCAAAAGAATGTATGCTGCAAATGCCGAATTAGTATCTAAGTTTAACTTTTATATTTGAGGGCAAGTGATAATTTCTAACAGGAAAAGGGACTTACACAAAAGTTTTTTCTCAAATGAGAGTGACATCAATAAGGGCAAGTTAAAGGTCGTTTTCATAAATGAATTTCGATAGAATAAATTTATTGTTTGACAATTCGGTTGACGAGAAATTTATTAATTAACTCAATTTTATGATTGATTAACGATATGAACTTTTCATTCAAAACGAACCTTTGCAAACAACGTTCCCAAAAATGAATTCATTGTAATGCTTTCAAATCAATTTATCAGAGTTTACTAAGTCATAAAGTCGAAAAGCTCTACATATTTTAGTACTTCGTGATGAATTGTACGCGAGCCAGTTATCGGCAATGCTAAATAAATATTATTTTTACTATTTAAAATTTTAAATAAATAACACCAATACATATCTTTAACCCAGTATCAATCACTCACCGGGTACTGTTTTGATGTTTGTTGATATTTTGATGATAATAATTTATTGGATTTAAATCGTTCAAATGTTATCACTAACGACAAGGGTTTCGCCTTTTTCCGGCATCTTCAGGCATTTAGCTAAACGCATGGCTGAAATTCAGTTAATTCAGTTGAATATCAGGAAAGTGGTAAAGATGGTTTGTACCACAAGCCGATACAACTTCATACTTTTCTAACAGGCTGTATTCCGAAACGTAACAACGTTATACGCATTTCAAGATTTTGGCATGATTGTTTAAAGAAAATTCTTCTATACTACTCGAGAATAAAATTCCCGGTTTTCTGTTCCTGTGACATTTAATTAAAACTACTTGGGACTTTTTTTTAAATATAAAATATGTATATTTATTTAATAAATACAAATATAGTTAAAGAAACTCTACATGGGTAGAGGATATGTAATAAAAACTAATATAAATATTTACAATACAAAATTGTCATGTTTTACAGTATTTAACTTGAAAGATAAGTTTGCATAGGTTTTGAGTTACCGACAATGTTCATGCATAGAAATATTTTTTCATAAATCGTCGGTCCCGTGACGCGAGTATTTCCGGGACATAACAATTGATTGTTTCGTGTCGCGGAACATGAAAAAAGCCGAGACTTCAGAATGCCTAGTTGAGATCCACTCACTCTTCATATCACGTCATGGTCTACTTGAATTCTTTGTACACTTTAAAATCTTAATTCTCAACTGTGTCTGACACTTGCAATGTGATAAAGGTTGTGAAACACTACCTTACTTTAAACAAGAAGTGACTTTTGCCAATCAACTGAAACAAAGAAACGTCTCTTTGTCTGTGGGATGCCTCAGCACCACCGACAGAACAGTAAACGACTTTTAAACTGAAATACTATAAGCCTTTTCAAATATTTTTCGACTTGATATTATTCTTCTGCGTGCCTGCCTATTTAATAAAAATAATTGAGTTTTTTAATCACAGTCAGCCGGTGCGGTGGTACAACGTGTTGATACTGAAAATTTAAACAAAAACCATTTTCCCGTACATATACATAGTTTATTTTTGTATCCAAATACCACCTGATTTTTCCTGCTACTGCCATCTACAGTTTTTTTTTAACACTGCTGAACTAATTATGAAAATCTGGGGAGTTCTATTTTATAGGTAAGTAAAAATGTTAAAAATGTTTCCACCTGTGTGGTCGAGTGGTCAACGTTGTTGGCTTCGGTTACGGAGGTCCCGGATTCGAATTGCTGTACGGACAGTTTTATAAATTGATTTTTCAATCGATTTATGAATTTCGGTTCGAAGGCATGGATCTATGTGATGTCTTGAATTCCCCCCCTCCCACCCATCTTATCATATGAACGGGGCGTATCGAGAGCGATTAGCTAACCACTAGTCCTGTCCTAGTCCTATCCTTTTATTCATACTCTCTTTGGAAAGAGAGGTTGAGCAACTGAGTAACAGGCAGTTCTCGTTGAAACACATCCGTTGAGATAAACTCCATTAGGAGTCCTTATGCTCTACATTGGGAGCGGACATGGTAAAAAAAATGTTAAATAATATATTTTAACATTGTGATGTTTTACGGGCGTTGCTGACGACCACAGCTGGCAAACCTGTGTTGAAAATTTCATCGGAAAGTGTGAAAGCTGTTAATTAGTAGCGATAAAGATAATAGGGGTAGATCAGGACTAATGGTTAGCTTATCTCTCTCGCTACGCCCTGTCTAATGACGCAGCGGTTAGCGTTGTGGGCTTCCGTGCCGGATCTCACGGGTTCGAGTCCCAGCATTTGTTCGATCGATATATCGATTTCTGTTCGAAGGGATGGTAGTTTATGATGTTTAAAAATTCCCTCCCACCTTTTCCGATCATGTAATAACCGGTCGCAGTGAAAGCGATTGGATATCCTGCTACCCCTACAACTCTCTTTGAAAAAAGAGAGATTGAGCGACTGAGTAACAAACAGTTGTCTTAGAAAAACTTATGTTGAGATACCTTCATTAGGAGGCCACTTGCTCCACATCGGAAGCGGACATAAAACAAATTCAAAAGATGTTTTTGAAAAACCTTTTATATCTCGTTTTACACGGGTTAGAGTTTCGTGGTGTTGTAGATTGGTGAATATAATATTGATTTTTATATTTATCAATTGGGGGGGAGTCAGTTTGAACGTTGGCATCCAAACCTTGCTTTCTTCAAATGAAACATAACAAAGATTCATTCTTTATTGAGTACGAACAAGAAACGAATGTTTCCAATATTCGAATGCCTTCAAAACAAATGATTGAAACTAATTTAATCATAATCTGTTTTTGTTGTTATAGTATACATATTTCGATGTGTATATTGACAGGCTTCTTTCTTGTTATATGTCAACGATTTTCCGTCCAGGCATTTTAGCTGTACAAGTGGCCTTTTATTACAAAAAATGTGTCACGAACAAACCCTCTGAAAGTTTCCTTTGCTGGTTGTTTGGTTTTTTTTTACCAAGGGTAAATTGAATTCAGAAACTCGCAAACTAGAGGCGTAGGCACTTATTTAAAATTTCGATGTAAGGAAACACGGAATTGAATAAATTGACGTAACATTACCCCGCTGGGAATAGTGTACAAAGACTCTCCTTTGTATGGCAACACAATAAAATATAGTATTCCAAAAGATACATCTTTTCTTTTATATAAAAAAAGTTGCCAGTCTTTGATAAGAACAGAGCTTTTAAACGGGGGAACTTGTGAAAGTTTCAAAAAGACCACTTGGCCATTTTAATTATATTAAGTAACTATAAAGTATACAAAATTTTAATCGCTTAAACTCTTATGAGGTTTATGACTAACGACTCGGGTTTGAACATTCGGCATTTTCAGGCGTTCAGGTGGGCGGATGAACTTGAACTGATGCTTGGTTATTGTTGGTGTTTTTCCATCGTATTCGAGGTGAAGACATTCTTCAATTTCCCTTTCTCTATAGTAGGGTGATGGTATTATATCCCGCGTTTCTGGGTTCACCGGGACATCGGCGGGAGCGTGGTATTTGGTTTATATTTTGGGAGGGGAAACATAGTAGTGGGAAGATGGAATAGAATTAAGAGCTTTGTTTTTGTGGTGGTTTTCAATCGATTTATAGATTTCTGTTCGAAGGCATGGATGTTTGTGATGTCCAAAAATACCCCCCTACAGCGATTTGCCAACCATTAGTGCTGTCCTGCCATATCCTTCTCTCCCTACTTCTCTCTTCGGGAAAAGGAGATGTTGAGCGACCGAATATTTATTATAGTTATAATATAGGAGTTAGCAACACCTTGCCAATTAATAATTAAATGTTACAAACCTTTGCCACTTTATGCAGCAGCGCAGTGGTCGATGACGTCTTGAACAGTCCGAGGGCTCGCCTCCGAAGGCCCTGGCCCAGGCACGCCTCGACTGCGGCGCAGAGGGCAGTCACGGCCCCGGAATCTTCGCGGACGCCTCTTCTGGTGACTGCCTCCTCCATCACCTGTTTCACTTCCCGTTTGACTTGGGCTATGAGACGTTCTTTGAAGTCTGTGGCCGCATTGGGCTCGGCTGAAACAATTCAAGGCAACTAGTATAATCAACAATATTAGTTCTGGATATCATAAGTTTTTATCAGCGGTAAAGAAAATTAATCGTTTTGACAATTCCTTCCGCCATACTTAGTTTCCCAGTCACGGACTCGGTTTCCTAAATGTGCACTTTCATATTATGTTGTATAGCAGAATTGAGCAATCTTAATACATTCGATGGATTCGGCGGTAATTTTGTGGAGGTTCATTTTAATAAAAAATAAAATAACTTTGATTATTCCACGTATTGTGTAACAAAATGTGACACGTGTTTCGCCTCTTTCAGAACGCGGCGTTCGCATACATTATAATAATTGAGGAGCCTAGTATCATAACTCAAATTCTCCAAAATCAAGTTTTGAGAAAATCTCACAAAACCACAGAAAATAATGTTTTCTTGATTATAAATCATTGCCCATGAACACTATCGCAAGTAAAAAGTAACACTTTCTTAAGATGAATTTGTTTTTAATTTTTATTTTACTATGTCCGCTCCCAATGTAGAGCATATGGACTCCAAATGAAGTTTATCTCAACAGAAGTGTTTCTACGAGAACTGCTTGTTACTCAGTTGCACAACTCTCTTTTTCCAAAAAGACTAGAAATAGAAGGATAGTGGTTGCTAATCGCTCTCGATACGCTCCATTCATAGGATAGGATAGGAGGGGGGAATTCAAGACATCGCATACACCCATGCTTTCGAACAGAAATTCATAAATCGATTGAAGAATCAATTTATAAAACTCTCGCGTTGACCACTCGACTACACAAGCGGTATTATATTCCTACACCATGAAAAACATTGATCGCTGGTTGGTTTTTTCTTACCATATCGACTGTGGAAAGGAAAAAGGACGGAACCCATAGTTTTTTCAAAACAGGTTTTTTTCGATAATCACAATGTATCAAACTTGATACACGTTCTATCAAAAGGATGCAAGATGCAAATGCCGAATTAGTATCTAAATTTAGCTTTTAAGTTTGAAAAAATTACATTGTAATCAATTAAAACCAAGAAAAAAGACTGAAATAAAGGTTTTTTCTAGACAATTTCTTTAATTAATATTTGATTATGTCAATTAAACACCTAATAAAAATAATAAAACATTTTTAGTACTTTTTCCACATAAAATTTATTAGATCAGGACCGGTTTCGCTCATGATGAGCAATGTCAACTGATCAACATCAGTTCATCATGAGCGAAACCGGTCCTGATCTAATAAATTTTATGTGGAAAAAGTACTAAAAATGTTTTATTATTTTTATTATAATGCCATTCCACCAAGTATTGACAGTGAACACCTTAAAAGTGAATTAAACACCTGTTTAGAAGTCTCCGTGCACTTCAAGGTTGTGTATATTTCATAATTTGCATATGGCCCAAAATCATCAAAACACGTTTTTTACGCCTCCTGTAAAATTTGATATGTCTGGGTTACGTCCTTTTTCCTTTCCACAGTCGATATCATAAATATTATTCATATTTTAAAAATGTGACCTTAGACACCGATAGTATTCTTTGACAGTGGCTTAAAAAATATTGAAAGTAAATTTTGTGATGCATTTAAATTTTTTTGGCATACTTTGTACATAAAAATGCGTTTTGATACCAAGCTCCTCAATTATTTTATCTACAAACTGGTTTATATTATAGGAAGAAAAAACGCCCAAGTCGGTATCATGTCGTTGTATGTATGCCCTGTGTGGTATAAGTGAATAGGGATATCTATCCAAACATATTGTGTGAAGCCAAAAAGAACAACACCCAGCAAATAAATCAATACAACCAGCATATTATTCGTAAGTGAATTGCTGTGTTATTTAAATGCGTCAACAAGTACCCTCAGTGGCGTTCGCATTCGTGAAGTGGAGGGAAATGCATTCCAGCGAAGCTATTCTCTGATATATCAAGACCTATATCAGCGATTTTCAAACTGGGAGGCGCAGATTATCAAAGGGAGGCGCAAATAAAAAAAAAATGTTATTTTTTATTATACGCATAAATAAATATAGAATAATAGACAAAGTTTCGTATCGTAACGTGATGGTAAGAAATAGTTAACAATTAGAAAAGAAAATTTGATAGAACTTTCATGCGATAGTTATTAAAACAAATGTTTCAACATTAAGCCTTCATTCAATTTCAATCAAATATGAAGCTTTGTAATTAAAATAATAAAACACCTTTAGTACTTTTTCCACGTCAAATTGATTGGATTAGGACCGGTTTCGCTCATGGTGAGCATTGTCAACTGATAAGAATTACAATGAAACAGTGATATTTAGACAAAAGTTAAGTCAGAAAAACAAGGTATGAAGTGAGAAAAACAAGATTGTCATTTCAGTCAGCTTTGTGTTGCAGCAATGCAAATAATTTTCGAGTTCGTGAAAATGAAGCATGCGAAAGCTCAGAGAGTATGTTATTTTTGAAGGAAGGCATAAAGTTTGGAAACCACTAACTTGCCACTAATTAAAAAACTCGACATTTTTGTATTTAATTTTTACTTTTGTTACCTTCTCTTTTTCGTTTCGATTTGTTAAAAGTCTTTGGCAAGATAAATAATGATATGTATAATAATGTATTTTTTACTTTACTGATCCATACTCTATTTATTTTATTGTGAGACAGTGACATCTATCAATAATACAAAATGGTAACTATTTTTCAAACATCATTCATCTTCTACTAGACTCAATTGACTGAGGTTTACCCAGTGCCGGTGCGAGGTTATTTGACGCCCTAGGTAACGATTATTGGCGCGCCCCGTTTTTAACAAATCGTCCCATTTTTTGAAATAATTAAAAAAATAGCTCGCAAATATGTATATATCCATTTCCGCTTCCAATGTGAAGCATATGGTCTTTTAATGTAGGTATATCCACAAAAGTTTTTCTATGTGAACTGTTTGTTACTAAGTCGCTCAATCTCTCATTTTACAAACGTCAAAATAAAATAAACCTTCTTATAAGAGTATATAAAAATAATTTGAATGCTGCATGTATGCGCCCTATGCGGTTGACAATTTCGCCTGTATGGTGGCGCCGGCCCTGGGCTTACCTTATATCACTATGTCGGCAATTAACAATTAATAAGTTTATCTCAACTAAAACACTTTATTTTAATTTAAAGACTATGTATGCGCAACATTCGAGATAAAACGCTCAAACCACAAGGTTCTAAGTGTAGATTTTGGGAAAACAAAGGTAACAGTGAATAATAACCACATATGATACCTGTAAAACTACCCAATAGCTCATTTCGTTTCGCAAAATTTTTACACTTAGAACTTTCTATTATAGTTTTCTGGTTGCAAAGAGGTAGCTGAAGGACAATATATTTTCTTATTCAAACAAATCTCAGTTATAGCAATTACTATTTTGACAATAATTACAGTAAAATAACAAATTCATCAATTGTAATTGCATATTAAAAAATTGATTTGTATTAAATTCATCGAAAAACATTTATATCGCCTGTGGAAAGTAAAAAGGACGTAACTTACACATATCAAATTTTACAGGAGGCGCTAAAGAAGTGTTTTGATGATTTTGTGACATATGCAAATTATGAATTATAAACAACCTTGAAGTGCACGGAGACTTCTAAGCTGGTGTTTAATTGACATAATCTAATATTAATTCAAGAAGTTGTGTAGTAAAAACCTTTATTTCAGTCTTTTTTCTTGGTCATCTTTTTCAAACTTAACCCTCCAAGGACGAGCGTCACCATATGGTCACACAAAACACCGTTGTCTATCGATCCCACTATTTATACTTTTTCTACCTGAATATCGTTGCTTTCGCTCATATTTGGTTAATAAGGGTACGGACTACAGTTAGTCATCAGCCGTAGGAACAGGAATGGTCTCCAAAAGCACATGTGATTTTTTGAATTTCCGTTTTTTTTAATTTACTTTTTGAAACTGTTAGATATTTTTTTATAAAAACATAAAATTATTTACAGTTATTTTGCTAATATATTTGTTTTGAAATTATGTTGATCTAAAGAGGTCAAATTGTAAATATTTTTAAAAAAATCACGTTTAGCTATATTTCAACCCCGAATGTTTGCAAGCCCATACGGTCACTTATGTCCTTACTACTGTCCGTACTCAATATTACACGGTAATAAAAGGATGAGCATGACCATATAGTCATGCGGGGTTTCTATACAACGACTTTGCGTTTTTTTTTTTTAAATTTTGGATAGGAATAAAAGTTATCCGTGACTTCAATGTGGCTTAGAAAATATTTTTTTTATCGGAAAAAAGCTCTCGTCTCTGGAGGGTTAAAAGCTACATTTAGACACTAATTCGCCATTTGCATCTTGCATCCTTTTGATAGAACGTGTATCAAGTTTGATACATAGTGTTTTTTTTTTTTTTTTTTAATTCCCTAGGGTACTGAACGTTGTACCCACCACCACCCGCTACGGCTTCACACTCTTCTTATAGGGTGTATTCCGTAGCGTAACAACGTAAGTCGTGTTCAAAATTTTGCCAGAAATGTCCCGAGAAGAAATTCTTCAAGACTTGGTTGCATGCACTACAGTGTGCAGAAATTAAAAGATAATTAATAATTAAGTGCAGTTGAAAATATGAGATTTTATCTATTTAACTCAACTTTTTTCCCAAATGACGCGGAGAATTCTTCAAATGCCCTATAATTTGCCTTCGATGCAACCAAGTCGGCATGACCGACGGGGCCGACAGATCCGACAGATAGTCGTATCGTCTTGAGCAATTTTTCCCGTTCGTTATTTAAGTCTGGACATTCCCAAAGGATGTGATCAGCATCCTGAATCATATATCCGCATTTACATTCAGGGCTATTTACTAACCGGCCAAGCTGGAAGAGCTTGGCAGCGAAGTAACTGTGGCCAGTTATGAATTGGCTGGTCCAGAAATTAGGAGTCAGGACTTTGGTTATCTCCATTCGCCATATATATTACATTGTGATTATCTAAAAAAAATCTGTTACGTTCTAAAAAAAACTGTGGGTTACGTTCTTTTTCCTTTCTACAGTCGATATGCTACTTTATAAGGCAGGCTTTCGCAGTTTTATCGAAATCATATCATGAGTAATATTGTATTTATCAAATGGGGCGTTTTAAAAAAAATTGTCTAGCTCGATTTTACAAGAGATTAGGTTTTGTTCTTTACTGTCAAATAATATTCTTGGAAGAGTTTTTGTATTCACAAAAAAGTGTCAATAGTACGCATTTTCATTACTTAGTCTTATTTCCTCATTCGACGTTTTATTACATTAATAAGCAATGTGGTTAAAGTGTATTGATATTAAAATTTGATATCGCACCCGAGCTCCAATATAATGATTAAGTAGCAGGTGCGCTATTACTCGATACATAAATGTAAATTTGTATTAGATGTCATTTATTATGCACACCATAATGAAATATCACCTGGTATCAACATACATAGTTTTATGATGCAATGTCATCCAAGACGTAAAGTCAAAATACGTTCTTAATGAGGGGGCTACCAATATTTTTGAGAATTTTTGAAAAACTTACGGGGTAGATCGATAAATAAATTTAAGGGTCTCACGTGTTCGAGTCCCAGTACGAACAGCATTTTTTCGATTAATTTATCGATTTATGTTTTTTTTTTTATAGACATTTTTTGAAACAAAATATTTGACATTACAGCTTACGCCAATGCGTCAAATATTTTAAAGTTGAAAGATCGTACGAGATATACTCGGTGAGAAGTCATATGAGATTAACTCAAGGAGAATTGACTTAACAAACAAACATGTCTTAGATCTCAAATTAAAATTGAAAAAATCCAATTTGAATTTGACCTTACCGGGAATCGAACCCAGACCCACCTGATCGGTAGAGCAGGCTCTAACCAACTAGACCACAGCGGGCGAGGGCCTAGGCATGGGTATTTGTGATGTCTAATAATCCCTTCCCACCTTTCCGATCCTTAATAAGTGGGCGTAGCGAGAGCGATTAGTTACCCACTAGTCCTGTCCTGACCTTATCCTTCTTTCCCTACTTCTTTGAAAAAGAGAGGTTGAGCTATTGATTAACAAACAGTTACCATAGAAAAACTTCTATGGTAAGATACCTCCATTAGAAGGCCATATGCTCCACACTGGGAGTGCACATGGATTTAAAAAATCGTAAATAGCCGAATCTTAAAATTACAATACTTCATTGAAAGGCTGTTCAATTCTGTGTCAATAATTTTATAACTCTTGGAAAAAATTACATTATTTCAATTCATCTCTGAAAATTTGATTAACATATGTGATAGTACAATCAAAATTCAATTTTGGTTAATTTTTTATACCGAAATATCGGTGTTTTTGCAATATGAAAACTAATATATCTGTATTTAAAAACAGAGATCCCGTTTTCGGTAATACCGGTATTGCAATCCCGTTATCAAATATATCACATAAAGCAACAAGGGCAGGGATGGGGAACCTTTTCTTCTCAAAAGGCAGCATTCATTTTTCTGAATCGACACATAAGACCGCAGTAAACATTGACTACGGAATCTTTGGCCGTAAACAATTTTATGCCAATTTCTAAAGCCCAGTCTTCCAAGGATTTTGACGGATTTGTCCAAATAAGCACCGTGGCACCTTTTCCAGGAATTTTCAAATCCAAAATCTCAGGAATTTTCGAATTTACAAAAATTTTCAGAATTACAGAATTGACCATAAGGCCGCACCAGAGTAGCCAAAAGGCCGCAGGTTCCCCACGCTTGAACTAGGGAATGTACAAAGGAAAGCACGTAAAATAAATACCGTTTAAAATGATGTCTCATAATTTCTTATAAAGCAGTACATGCAACTAGTATTTTGTTACAATCAAACGCCGAAGCCAGTGAAAATTATCCGTAAAATACGGGGTAAAATGCCTGCATTGTTTTTTACAGAAAATAAGCAATAACTTGATTGCGTAATAAAATTACGAACGCCAATCCAACATGATCGATTTACCATCATTATTAATAAATCGATCACGTTCACGACAAGCCTCTACATAAACTTTTCCTGCAACAATTTACGTAGATAATAAAACAGAAAAAAGAAAAACAACCAAGCTTCAGTGGATATCATTGGTTGGTTTACGGGCTGAACTTGTACATTTACGACATGGCTTTAAAGATTGGAGCATCGAAAATGTCGCAAGAGTAACGAGTAGCAGTACCGGCGCGAGGTTATTCGGCGCCCTAGGCAAAATTCACAATAAAATCGTGTACAATTTCGGGATTCTGGATTGAGAAATTTTTGCTCGGCGATATTGAAATCCTGGGAGTTTACGGATTTAAAATGTGAGACCATTTTTTAGCTCTATGCATAATTTCCAATTTCAAAAACCAAAGAATTTGCGGAATTCCCAAAATGAAAAAAAAAATGACCTTATGCGCCCTCTTATGGTTTGCGCCAATCAAAATCAAAATATAACATACTATTTATTATTTATTATTATTAGAGGATATAAAATAATTTTAATAATCTATATATGCGCCCCCTAATGGCTTGCGCCCTAGGCGGTTGCCTATTTCGCCTGTATGGTGGCGCCGGCCCTGACGAGTAGAGATTACTATCCAATACTTTCCTCTTTTTCTTTTAAAGACACGAAATACCCGGATATTCGAGAACAAATAAAGATGAAATATTGTCATAGGTCTATGAATATTAGATTCTTACGGGAGTGCCTTAACATAGGTCTGTTGCTTAACCTCCGTTTTTTTGAAAAATGTAAGAGTGGAAGAATATGCGTAGAAAAGCAGTTGTAAATATGTAGTTATTTGTTTGCTCTGCGCCCCATTTTTAATGATTAAATTGACAAAAATTAACTTATGTTTCAAAAAACTGGTTTTCAAATGCCAATTTTTCATACACAAACAAATAATCATTGGTAAAGTCAAAAAACTTTTTCTTTAAATTGAATTTATTATATCTATAATAAAAAAAGAAAAGGATTAGATTCTGAAAGGTATCAAACCCTTCTCCGCCAAGTTCATGTGCTAAAGTAATCATTTCAGCTGATATCGCCGATGTTTTACGGGTTTAATCGATTGTAACACATGCAAGTAGGTGGATTTAATTTAGCGATGGCAGATGCAACATGATTTAAATAGTCCAAAGTCGTATTTTTTTCCAAATGTCGGTTTTGTTTATGATTAATTTTCTATTATATCCAAAATACAACGATACATGATATTTAACATTTTTATATATCATAAAATATAGCATTTTTTTAGCTAATACTAATCCATAGCCAGCTAATCCTTTCCCCCAGCAATGGCTTTAAGCACAATGATACATTTATTTCTTTTAAACATTCATTTACTAAGCGTCAGTTCAAGTTTATCCGTGCACTTGAACGCCTGAAGATGCCGAAAGGCGTAACCCGGGTCGTTAGTGACAATTTTTTTTCTGAATGTACATAATTTGAACGATTCAAAATTAAATACAAGTTCATTAGTCTCCGTGCACATCGAGGTAAGGTATATTTCGTAATTTTCATTTGGTCCAAAATTATCAAAGAAAGATAAAATGTGTTATATTTGGGTACGTCCTTTTTCCTTTCCGCCGTCGATATGAATACATATCGACTGTGGAAAGGAAATAGGACGTAACTCACACATATCACATTTTACAGGAGGCGCAAAAAACGTGTTTTGATGATTTTGGGCCATATGCAAATTATGAATTATACACAACCTGGAAGTGCACGGAGACTTCTAAACTGGTGTTTAATTGACATAACCTAGTATTAATTAAAGAAATTGTCTAGGTTTAACTTTTATTTAAGTCTTTTTTCTTGGTTTTAACTTTTTACAAGGTCATCTTTTTCAAACTTAAAAGCTAAATTAAGATACCAATTCGGCATTTTCAGCTTCCATCCTTTTGATAGAACGTGTGTCAAGTTGTATACATTGTGATTATCGAAATAAAGCTGTTTTAGAAAAACTGAGGGCTACGTCCTTTTTCCTTTCCAAAGTCGAATTATATGAACGGTATGGTTGGCTACAACTATAATTTTTTAAAAAATCCCACAATTATAACGGAAATGAGTGCAAATAATATTTTTTTCTTTACAGCTTCTTAACTTTACTAATCGTTATTACTTGTCATATTGGCCGATTGATTTGTATTAAAAACAAAACGTGTTGCATGACAGTGACACAGCTGTTTATAAAATATATTTATTTATTACTACTATCAATAGTTATAAGATTCACAATATAATAAAACATAATATCAAAAGGATTATCTTTATTATTAAACATTAATATTAGAGAATAGTAAAATTAAGATAAAGTGTTTCATCTCGTTACCAGACATTTCAATTAAATTTCATTCCTACAGCTATTTATAAAATTAAAATATAGTTTTAATTGAATATATTCTAGATTAATCAAGACAAAGTAAAATGTATTGAAAATCAATTCAGATATTAGACATATGACTCTAAATTAATTTAAGCAATTCTTATTACCTTGTTACAAAATATATTAGTTCAATTACATTTATATTATAGTCGTAAATATTTTTTTAATGTAGTAATAATTGATTTCATTCTATACGTGTTTGAATAATATAACGTAATTAGGGAATCTAATCCCGAGCCAAAATGTTGATCCCGGGATTTCGGAATTAGACATTTTCGATCCCGGGATCCCGGGGCTGGTCCCAAAATCTGTCTCATTCAAATACTTTTGATAATTAATGTCGATAGCTGAAAAAAGTACTTACCTACTTCAGACTGCCAGAGTAAAGAGTTCTAAAATTGTCGTGTACTTTTATTGGAGGAAATAGAAGTAATTCAAATAATATTTTAAAATATGCCCGAAGTACCAGAGCATCAATTGTTTCGCCATTTAGTCTAAGGTTTTGGTTTACGGTACATAATTAATATTTATCTATCAATAAATCTCTAAAATCTCTTTAAGTGTCGTCAAATGCCTTAAAATATAGTTCGCTAAAATGCGTTGAAGAAATTTGATACACTTGGCATCAAATTGTCTTATCGTCTGCAATAACTCACTCTTATCTCAAAGAGTTTTAATTTGGCAATATTTATTGCATATGCGTGAACTGCCGACTTGAAAACCAACTCGTTTCTGTATTAAAGTCAATCCCAAAAGTTTCGGAATCATGTCTTCTAATCCCGTGATTGAAATGTATCGAAAATTGTATGGGATCTCGGGATTGGATTCCCTAATTGTAATACAGTTCTTAAATGTTTTAATTTTTACTTGTTACTTTGTTGAAAAACATTTTATAATTGTTTTAAAATATTGCGTGGTATTAAATTACTTCAGAAGTGCTTCGTTCAATGTTTTCGTTTCACTGCAGTTGACATTTAACCACATACCGCGTGTATTTACTATCAAAGTAAAGGATAAAGAATAATTGTATTCGCCCACATGAAAACAGATGTTATCGGGAATGTCAAGTCGTTATTTAATTTAGGTACGCAAAAGCCGGAAACACGATTACCAATATTGTTCGTCAGACAGAAAACAATTCCATTTAAAATGCACGACTTTTTTGAACACACAATATCGGTAAACTTGTTAAATTTTACCCGGCTGTCATCGAAGTTGTATAAAGTTAGAAATATTTCATTAATATCGCTCACCTCCCTGTTGCGACGCCATGTCCTTCTCGAGTAGTTTGACAGGAAGGGCCACAAAATTTATGTTCGATAAGCTGTTAAAACATTTGCGGAGATTTAGCAACTTGCTATCATTTTTGGAATTAATTTTGAGCGCTTTGTTTTGCAGCGACGGTGTCGCGACAACCGAACCCTTTTCAGTAAAAAATCAATGGCGACGCCATTTTGCTGGTTTTCTTATCTACCGAGTGGACGCCCCACACGGCGCGCGCCTAAATATCAACTGATGTACAACCTGTTTCCACGTCTAGTAAACGCCGCTGGAAAAGCTCGCGTAGATACATATATAATTATATATGTGTATTACAGTCCATCGTGGAAAATTTTAAGCGTGGCGGGAAATAAACACAAGGATTCATGGTTCAAGCACGAAATGCTATCATTTCTTTACTTTCTTGAAACTGTTCTTATTGATGATTCCGCGCAACATAATACTAAAAAATGAAATGTATTCGAAATATTCAAGGCATATTATTGATGCCGAGAAAATTGAAATTTGTGGAAGCTTTTCTATTATTATTACAGATCCTTTTTTCTCAAATTTATTCAAACATATCCGATGAAAATTTGAAACACGACGAAAATACTAAAAACATGATACGGCAGGAATTGGGTGTAACGTTGAGTACTAAGAAATTAATGCTTTTGAACAAACACTGATAAGAAGTCGTACAGTTTTTTTATTTTCTTTTACAATCAAAATTTTGATTCCTGAATTCATGAAGCAGTCAACTATTTTATAGTTATCAATTTATTGTCGTTTCGCTGCATGGCATGATAAAGGCGTATGATTCAAAAATCTTGTCACGCCTTGGTGATATTTTGGGCAAATTAGTAAATTCGTTATAGGGTTTTAAGATTTTCAAATTCCTAGATGTTCTTAGATGTTCGACGCAACATATTTGTGAATGATGCTTTGGATAATTATCTTTCATACTGCATACGTCCACAGTAGAGGTCTTCACGGGCCGGGTTCGGGCGGGTAAGCGCAATTGAGGTTCGGGCTCGGGCCGGGCCCGGGTAAGGAATTTAGTTATTCAGAAAAATATTTCAGACTATGTTCGTGTCATAAGTCAGCGATGATGATTTTAATTATTACCAGTTCTATAGAGAATCGTAAATTGTTAGAAATTCGTAAAAAACGGATTTTTTTGGGCTGAAGTATAAATCTAGGTTTCGGGTCCGGTTCGGGTAATTAGTGTGGTATTAGACTCGGGCCCGGGCCGAGTCGGGCCTGAGTCCTTCAGGTTCGGACCGGGTAATTTTGTAAAATTTCGGCCCGTGCAGACCTCTAGTCCACAGTATCCTCCTTCGCTCGCTCTGTGATTAAGCGAGTCCCTAGTTAACTTATTGGCAGCGCGCCGTTGCCCTGCAACACTAAAAACGTTATGATTCCGTAACAGATGGTTACAATATTATCTGAAACAATATATTTCCTGCCTGTATTCAATTAATTTTTGGCTGTCAATCATCATTATGTGTAAACCTGTCTGCTCAAAAGAATTGTAAAAAGTTACTCGAAAATAAAAATAAATAAAATCTGTACCTTAATATTCAATTAATTTTATCATTATTATATATAAATACATCATTATTGTTTAGCCTCACAAGATGCACCAATATTGTATCAAAGTGCATGGATGTCTATGATACTTTCATTCCTACCCAGCCAGTGGTGGATTACCCTATAAGCGCAAGAGGCGCACTCTTGGGGCCTCTAAATCTTGGGGCCTCAAAGACAGCATATATTATATAAACCCTTATATTTTAATTTCTGTTTTAAATATTTTTTTATTATTCTAATAAGAGGTTTGCAGCACTTTTATTTTATTCGAAAAGCAGGGCCTCCAAAATGTATTGCGCCTGGGGCCTCCAAAAGGCTTAATCAGCCACTGTGCCCAGCTCCTATTCATCTCCTATGAGACATTAATTACGTGACGTAGAGAGAGCAACTTGCTAACTACGAATCTATTCTGTTTACGTTAACATTACCCTCTCCAATAAGAGAAGTTTTACTTACAATCAGATCGTAAAAGCAAGTTCTGTCAACATGCTCCATTAGTAATCAATATGCTTAACAGTAAGTAGGTATGAAAGTGATTTTATCTATTTATATAACGTTGAATGCTACCTAATTTTATTTTAATAAAATGCAATTCGACGTTTGTACCCTTGAAAGATTCTTAGTTTGGAATACTTAAAGAAATCAAACAAAAAGAATAGGTAACGTAATTGTAAAGATATTATTTTATTTTATTACATTGTTTTATACAACATTCTTATGGTTTTGCGATATACCTACCAAGATTTTTTAATTATTTCCGCTTGGCGTTATCTTTATTATTATAATGCTACAGCTTGACTTTTTTATGGTGTCCCATTCTGTTTAATAAAATACGATAGGGCTTCGCAACTAAAAATGAGATTAGAAATTGAATTACAACCTTTTTAAACAACTTTTGTGTAGATTCTCCACATTGGAAGCGGACATGCAAGTCTAAACAAATATTTAAAAAACGTTACTTCCTAGGTCGCCAATGATTTCTGTTAGTATTGTCTCTGATCTCTCTCTGTACAGCGGACTTTTTTAGAAATACATACACAGGTACTAATATTTTCCTATATTAATTTAAAAATAAACTTATAGATGGCACTACATTGAAGCGCTACACTTCCTACAATGGAAACATATATTTGACTGATATCATAAAAAATTAGCTTGTAAACAACAACATTATTTGTATGACCCAGGTATCAATTACATTATTATATTTGAGAAATATAATAATGTAACTGTAATGACGCCAACCTACATCACTAAACTAAATTACTGACATCTTACTATAATAATGCAATTATAAACATTAGATTTACAGATGTTTTCTACTCAATAAGGTTTTTACTTTTTATTGATTACATACCCTTTTGCCAATCAATTCATGAACTACAACCTGTTTAAACAGTTTGAGACACCGGAGTAGTTTCTGATATGTGGAAAACAACTCATAACCCAATATTAAAAATTAATAGGTATCAAATATTCTTTTTTCACAGTTAAAATTAAAGTAATTATGGTGAAATCACATTTGGCTAAGCAACGGCATCTATTGATTTAATTGAATACACTTTATTCAACACTGTGGTTCAGCGGATTTATTTTGAAATATTATATAATACAAAACAAACCACAAAAGTTTTATTACCCACCAATTTTCAGTGCTTGCCGGTTATTAATTAAAACATTTTTTTTATTACGACAACAATGAATTAACAACAAATTTTGTAGTTATAATGGAACATTTATTATAATATCTAAATTGAATTAAATTGAAATTTAACAATATAACCAGAACCGCACAATTCATGCAAAATATAATTTATTAAAAAATATTAGAACTAATGTTTAATGTTGAGACGGTAATAAATTTTCATATGTAGGTTTTATAAAAATTTTATAATGTCAATAAATTAATAAAAAAATAAATATTAAAAATAGTATGTTGAATATTAATTTTTAAAACATTTTTTTATAAATCAATATAAAATTTTACAAATTTTTGTACCACAATCAAAAATTCATTTTTAAAATTTCAAAAAAAACCTACACACAAATACAATATTTTACGAGTTTGTTCATATACCGCAATAAATAATATACCATCGATTAGTTTTGCTGGACGAAGACCACTGTTGGGTGAGTAGCCATTGAAAAAAACTTAAAATATTATGAACAGTGATTATAGCAATAGTTGCCATCTGAAGAAAAAAAAATAAAATTAATTTACTCTCTCCCTCCGCCGTGTTTTTTGTGTTTTTACTGTCAGTTTTGCCGATAAATACACATAATTTTTGCGCAAAAGTTGAATTACAATTATCATTTATGGATTACGATGTCTCGAAACTACATGTGAGCAATCGGAGATACATGTTTTAACCGAAATCAATAGTTTTCATCGCCAAACAAAGGTAAGCTTCCGTCCTTTGCGGACCTAACCTAATGATTTCAAGTAGTAGCGTCCGTATAGCGTCTGTCATAATTGGCTTTCCTTAATGATTATGCGTGCTCTTTTCGAGGCCACGGCATTGTTAATAAATGAAATACGATTTATAATGATATTTACGCATAGCATTTTTCATTTCGGTAATTTTATTGCAGCGAAATACACAATATGAATAACTACGAAGATAGGACTATGAATCACAAACGGGTCCGAATGGATGGCGAAGGGGGCCCTGGGGTCGTCCAGGGAAATGGAATACCACTTAGCTATATGGGTAGGTCGATTAATCACTGTATTTACTCATTAAATATCGAATTTTGGTTGAGGGAAAGTTTGTTGACATTCCTAGAATTAAACCCTAACAAAAATGATACATATTTGTTTATTTTTAACCAAAACTAATTGCGAGGGTGGCCAAATGGTTTGAATTCACTGTTGTTACTACCTTTTGTAAATAGCATTAGGTTAAGTTGTTAATAAACCAAACATAGGGATATATTGATAGTTGTTTGCACCTATTATAACCAAGTGTTGGTTCATTTAGGGATTTGTAATTGGAATGCAATGTACAAACTTTAAATTATTTTGTTTTAGAAACTACCAATATTAAAAATACTATTCATTGCAATAGACAATATAAAAAAATGCTTCAAACAAAATTTCATGTACCCTGCCTTTTTAATATTGAGGAAAGCAATATAAATTCCTATAAATAACATTTTCAAGTAATATATAATTCCCTAAAATTAATTGGAAGTGATAATCTGATATTTTGGAAAACGGATACCTATATTTATAGGCAACTTTTGTTTTTATATACTTAATAAAGAAAACCGAGCTACTACTTAACCATTATTCACAATATGAATTCATATTCGAACGAATATTGATAAATATCAGATAATATTATTTGATTGCCAGTGAAATTATTTTCCTAAACTATCTTCTGGCAACGGTCACCCTTTATATAGGTTTTTTTTATTGTAGATCTTTCTTCTAGTTTTTAACAACATTAACATTGCTTAATTCTTCATTTTTCATGAAACTATAATACTTAAAAATATATATAATTAGTGTGAAGATTGAGTGAAGTTGCAAATCCAAGTTTAAGTAGAAAACTATAGTTAAACTGTATGTGTAGAATGACAACTAACTTACGCATAAAAGCGGAATCCTCATTTAGATCATGAAAAAAAAACATCAATAAAAAAAATATACGATTGTAGACAAAATTTATATTTGAAATAAACTTTTACCCGAGGATGATTATTTTGTGAAAATATTGTTTGATTGGACATGGGAAAATATTTTTAGTATTGTAACAGCATTTATTACGTTTCATAGAATAAATAAAAATTCACTCATCTTTTTAATAATTTCACTTTTTGAGGTTAATCTTTCAATAGATTAGTGTTCAACGACATGGCATAGATGTCTGTGATCTTTACATTCTGTCCCACCTATCTGATCCTAAAATGGGACGTAGCGAGGGCGATTAACCAACTAGATTTGCTAGTTTTGTCCTAGCACTGTCCATCTAGTCTTTCTGTCTCTAAAAAAAAGAGTCCGAATAAAAGCAATTCTTTTATACAACTTCTGTTGAAATGTTCCTTATTACCCACATTTTTAAAAAAATATTTACATTATTTGTAATATTACACTATATTTCTTTGTTTATTTTTGTTGATGTCCCTATGATTAAAACATACTGAGGCTTTTATCGTAACGTGTTAAGTAGTTTTTTTTTTAGATATTCCTTAATTAGTTTTAACCGTAGAAAATGATTAACAAACAATTGCTGTGTTGATTCGAAGATAATTATTTTTAATAAGACGAAAAAAAAATGTTTTTATGTTTATTGTACAAACTACATCGCTATTTTCCCTCATCATTAACAAATTAACAGTCAAAATATGCAGTAAGTAACCAATCGTTACTTCTTATGCTTTTTAATTAACAATATTCACAATGCTTGTATTTACATCTCGATTCACTTACCCATGCTTCGATTTTGGTAGCTGTTTTCTCTTTCAAAAGAAATATTTATATACACGATACTTCTTCATTTCTATTATAACAATTGGACTGAGTGTCATACTTAGCAAACACGAACTCAGTGACGAACCTAATTTAAACGATGCATTTAAATTTTTATCAATAGCCTTACAATATATCCTATTTAACTTAGCCGAGTCCTCAAAGGTCTTGGGATCTTGTCCTGGTAGTCCTAAGATTCATTCACTGAATGAAAACTGTCATATACCTATAATTAAGATGTTTCTGTAATATATGCATCCAGGAGGGGGCTTGCACGAGCCCCTTAACCCTTTCCTTATTGTGCAAAAAAAAGCACCCGCCCCTGAGCTGTGTATCCGTTACACATTAGGCAAACGGGAGTGAATCATGATAATTATATAACACTACTAAAGTAGTGTTATACAGAGCATGTGTTTTTTTTTTTGCATAGTAAGGAAAGGGTTAATTTAAGAGAAAATGATATTCTCAGATCAAATGAGTACATAACTGCAATTCCTTGTGTATATATTATATTATGTAGGACAGCTTCAAAATACACTGTAGTACATTTATAGCCATATACATTGATAAGTTCACGGCAAATTGCATATCGTTACATATTATAAGTAACAATCAACTGCTCATTTAAGTATTCCATCGGAATGATATAATGCGAGCCCCTTGTTAACGTTTTAGCAGCCCACCGCTGTATGCATCCTTCCTTTCCGATCCACTTATCCAATCTTGAAAAAGGAGCATGGAAGAGAAATAAGTTTGTAACTGATATGGTCCTCACTTTTTACTGTTTATCCCCCGTGAAAAGCAGGAAGTAGAGCGATTAATGAAACAACTTAAAATTTAATCAACACAGCAATTGTTATTTTTAAATTTTAATGAAATATTGTTGGGAAAAATTATTATTAAAATACAGTGTTTCATTGTCAATATAAAAAAAAAATGCACATTTATTTTTCCTCACATCATTGCGGTAATGGTAGCCAATCGCAGTAAGTATTCTCAACCATTTTGGAATAAAAAAACGTGTTTGGTCATAATATATGTACTGTCCGTGTGTGTTTGTTTAAAAACTCGATCAATTGTTTGGTTACTTTTCAAATAACGATGCTTTGAAAGACGCAATAATTTTTTTTTTTTTTTACCATCCAACGGGCCATTTGGAATGACTGAAATCATTGAGGGTTATGTAAAATTTTTATCATAATTGATTTTTGAAGTTCATAACATTCACTTTGATAACTTATTTTGTCGTTTGAGATTTTTTCGTCCACATACTGTAGCTGTTGTGTAGAATAGTTCATTTTGCAGGTGAGCCATTTGAAGTTGTCAAAACTTACTGCAAATACAACACAAAAGAAGTCTGCACTGGCTCTTTATCCACCCTATAAGATAGACATTATGAGTGGACAACTATTTAGCTAGATAGATTTTATCGATTACACCAATATTTGAGGCGTCCAGTATCAAATACAGCCAAGTAAGGTTCACTCATTTTTCAGGAGGGCCAAGAGTTTGTTCAACTACTTTTCAAAAAAAAATAATGCTAGTTATCTTTAATAACTACAATAAACCCAGACACTACTTCAACTTATTAAATTTTAAACATTCCATCTGTGATCTGATTGGATCTCAGTGGCTTGACCTGTATGGTAACAAGACTTTGACTTTGCCACTTTTGATAGTAAAGTCATTATTTAGAGTTGATTTTCATTCACTTCTAGTAAGTTTTAAAACTAAACTTATTTTGAATTGTAGATATTAAAGTACATCGGCAAAAACATGACTTGATACTGGCCACCTCATTTGTATAAATTTACTATATTTTCTCATTAAAAGATGTCCCTGTTACAAAAACTTGAGCATTATTGCTCTTATCAACAATAGTCCAAACGTTACTTACAACCTTATGGTTTACACCGTTTCATTTGAATAATATATCAGGTTTGAATTGTTTGAATTTTGTACTTTTCCATGAGTTTTGTCGCTAATGACCCGGGTATCGCCTTTCGGCATCTTCAGGCATTCCAAGTGCACGGATGTACTTGAACTGACGCGTAGTAAACAGTTTGTATCGTTTATATACAAAAATATAAGTAGATCACTAAGTTAAAAGGCTATTAAAATGTTATAATAAAAATAATAAAACATTTTTAGTACTTTTTCCACATAAAATTTATTAGATCAGGACCGGTTTCGCTCATCGCGAGCATTATCAACTGATAAGAAAAATACAAAAACAGTGATATTTATACAAATTTAAATTGAAATAAAAAGGTGTAAGCAACTATTAACGTTGCTTACACCTTTTTATTTCAATTTAAATTTGTATAAATATCACTGTTTTTGTATTTTTCTTATCAGTTGATAATGCTCGCGATGAGCGAAACCGGTCCTGATCCAATAAATTTTATGTGGAAAAAGTACTAAAAATGTTTTATTATTTTTATTATAATGCCATTCCACCAAGTATTGACAGTGAACACCTTAAAAGTGATTATTAAAATGTTAATTGAATTTATATAATTTTCAATGAATTAAGTGGGTTTGTTATAATTATGGGGATTTTTTGAAAATATTAATGACCAGATAATAACAGGAATGTTTAAAATAAATCTAGGGTTTTATCCGACCTATTATTAATGAGTTGAATTGTTTTTAAGCCTTTGAATTAATATTTAATGATAGCAAGTGCTTGAATTATTAATAAAATGACAATTATTTAAAAGGGGTACAACAATGGAGAATTTGGTAAGTAAAATTGCTCGTTTAAATTGTATATAAACGATACAAACTGCTTACTACGCGTCAGTTCAAGTACATCCGTGCACTTGGAATGCCTGAAGATGCCGAAAGGCGAAACCCGGGTCGTTGGCGACAAAACTCATGGAAAAGTACAAAATTCAAACAATTCAAATTTGATAATGAAATTCCATCAAGCACCCTCAGTCGAAATACTTAATTATAATATATCAGGGCGTGGAGTCAGGTAAAAAAAACGACTGAATTGATTTTTTCAGTAATTTCCATTTAACTTACATATCTGTATACTATCAGATCATTCTAGTAGATTTCACCAATCAATATGATGAATAGACTAATATTTTTTCAATGTCTTTGAATTATTCGTCTCCGATTTTTCCGTCTGCCTCCGGAAAAAACACCCAGGGTTATCACAAGTTTTTCTTAAGAGTTTTGAAAAGTAACCAAACAATATACTCTTGTGTACTATATTTAATAAAAATGCAATATTGTTGATGTTGGAAAATGTTTTATTGCTTTCAATCTTTCATATTTGTATAATGTTCTTAAATATATTTCAAATCCAATCTAACACTCGAGTCTCTTTCAATATCTGCAGGGGTAACTTATATCTTCAAAAACAAATGTAAGAATAGAATCTGTAATAGTTTTCGAAATATTGTAATCGTGTATCATTATGCCATAAGTTTTAATAATAATCTAGTAATATGAAGAACATTAAATTAAGCTCCAATGGCGGGACAATATGCGTGTAGTGAATTGTATCGACAGCTCACTATCTCAACGTGAATCCTGTTTAAGCTGCGAGCAATAGATCAGCGTCATTGTCGCTAATTCCAAATGACAAGTTTGTGTTACATCACATGCTACATGACGTTACATATTGAACACATCTAAACCCGCCATAAACACAATACAGCTCTTCTGAAAACGTTTTTATAACTTATTTCCTGTTTAAGACTGCTTATTGTAGGTCTTAGAAAGAAATTAGGACGATTTATTGTTAACTAAAATTTGATCAATCAATTATGAATAGAGTCGGCAATAAAATCATTTTTTCTGAATTTTATTTGGCATCTAAAACATCAAAATTAAATTATACTGAATCTTCTATACTGCTTAGCTGTTCATTTATAAATATATTTAATTACAACTTGTCTATGTGTGCTCAAAAGGTATGTGAATATTTTACTTGTAAATGAAGGACTTGTCAATTAACACGGTAAATTGTTGGGTGGGCTTTGGCGTTGTCTTTGTAGTAATTATTTGGTGTTTTGATAATGGAAGTTTTATATTCGGCAGTCGGTTGTTTTATTTTAAAATATTTTTTTAACAAATTACTAGTAAAAGAAACAAAATCATGCGGATGCAAGTAACAATTGTTTAAAAAAAAAAATACGACAGTATGCATCTTTTGACAAAATATTCAAATTGCCTGAAGGGTGATTGAAATGTTTGCGACGGTGACATCTATTTAATTTTGAAAACATTTCAGTTGATCAAGATATTTCATATTATCTTAGTCCTCTAACGGTCCACAGCGAATCGGGCACCGGTGGTATCGTTGATTTTTTTATGTTATCTAACTGAAATGCATTATTTATCTTCGAAAATTTGATTAAAACCAAATGTTTTACCACAGTGAACTTTCTTTTTCAATATGTATTTCTAAAAAGTTTGTTTTATTTTATTCAACATTAAATAAAACCAAAAAAAACATATTTTATCAATTACACAAACTGTGGTAAAAACAATTTATCATTTTTTTCATCAATAGATGTCACTGTTTTTAAAAAAATATAAATCAAAATTTCTTCATTTCCCCTGTGAAAAGTTACCTTTTAAGATTTTTACTGCATTTTTATGACTTTGTATTTTGATAATATTGTTGAAAAACAATTTTGGCATCTCCTACTGAAATGAATTATCGAATCATCTTTTCCTATGAATTTATTTTATTTATTATGTTATGTTTCTACTACTGTATTATCTGTGTAAACCTTTAAGACCATTTTTAACCGGACCCTTTGTACCAAGGCCATCCCCTTTTCGCAGACAACGGCCACCAGATACCGTATCAGCCGTACGCAGGGTCCTATAACGCACACTACCCGCCGGCTGATGTGACCTTCGGAGCGTACGGTGGCGGCGGAGACCTCGCAGGATATGCGGCCGCCGCCCGTGGCCTAGCCTACGCGCCACCCGCCCACCAGGGATATCCCCAGCAGCCGGCGGTTAACTTCTCACTGCAACAACAGCAGCAGCAGCTTATGCACATGCCCTACGAGCAGCAGAGACCCCCGCATCCGGCTCCGTTGCCCTCGCACTCGCATCGGACCGCCTGGCCGCCTCAGCCACAGCCTCTCATGCAGCCACTACAGGTTATTAATGATCTTTTACTGTGTCCGTTATCTAAATGAATTATTTGCTTTGCGTATTTCTTTTGATTGGCACATCGTCGCCTTTGGTAAACAAGGTTTCATCTGAAAAAGCTAAAACTGCAAGAGAAGCTATTTAAGTATTTAGAAGATATTAGTTTTTGTAGAAACTATATCTTAGATTAAAAGTAAATTATTTAGAAGTATAAATATAATCAGAATTAAATGTCTTATCTTACATATTAATTTTATTTCAATGTCGTAATTATATTAGCATATTTAGGATAGACGAAACTGCAGATAGAAATTCAATGCTCTCAAATGTTCTTAAATGGCTGAATGAAATCTGCAGATAGAACCTTGCTGCACTAATTCGTGTTGGCAATGGCCATTGTTTAAATTTTATAAACAATATGTGTGAGGATTTAACTATCTCAACACAGGACCGAACAGCGAGTCCAATCCAAGAATCCAATCAGACTTGGAATGTGAGTCATTTGTTATCATCGAACAAAGCCGGCAGCGTGGTCTGATGTAGTTGTCAGCGAAGTCACTTAAAACACGGAAGTCAAAAAAAAATTGCACTAAATAGTGTCCTGTTCCAAATCATATTTATCCCCCACAGGGAGCAATGCCCGGCAACTACTATCAATTTAACACGTTTACTGCGGAAAAAATTCATTGTATATATACATACTACATCAATACCTATTTTTTGTCACAGTGCATTCACTTGTTGTCAAAGGTGAGACGTAAGAAGACTTTGGAAGCATCTGTATTTACTCGAGTTATAATATAAATAAAAAAATAAATAAGAGTTGTGTGAATGTAACTTAGCGCATAGCTCCGTCAACAAGGTGCACGCGCTAGGCATGTTTTCAGCATCTAACGTGTTAACCCAACGAAGAATTGTAATGGCGTCGATCAATTTTCTTGATTCATAAAATTCTACATTAAATTGAAGTCGTATTTGTTTTACTTTATCAGACAAACAACGATCAAGCGATGAAAGCCGCGGAGATGAAAGTTAAGCAAGAAATCAAAGTGGAGCCGACACCGGAAATTGTCTGTCCGCCTGCTGCCACAATGCGAGCAGCGGAAGTGCGCGCCGTGAGTACTCATTTGAATAAGATTTATATTGTAGTCAGAAGAAACAACACAATTTTTTCGACACTTCGTATTATCTGAACATTATTATTTGTTACGTTTTAACCTTTGAGTTTTCATTCACATTGCAAAATTCTTCTTATTTCTACTAGTCGCTTAATACCAATTAGGGATTCTGAAGTCTCGAGGTTTTCAAAGTCCCGGGACTCGAGGCGTGATAAAGTCAAAGTGCCGGGACATCCCGGGACTCTAGACTTTTATTTCCCCTTCAATAAAATTATAATTTAAATTAAATATTTGCATGTATGTATTTATGTATTACATACACTCGGCGCTTTTTGAAAGTACGTACTAGTAAAAATTGCGTTTTTTAATACAATGTATAATCTATATATTAATAGCCGATAAGGTCCGTATGAGTGGGTGAGTGTAAGGTGTCCTCGACCTCCCAGTCTCCACTTTTTTAAATAAAATAAAATAAAACACTATAAAATAAAATAAAATAAAATGAAATGAAATGAAATGAAATAAAATAACGCGGAAACGGGAATGACGAAATGCTCGATTGCGTTGACCGTGAAAAAGTGTGAGAGGATAGCAATACCTACCCATCTCTCACTTGCACAAGCTGGTGATGTACGCTGTGTAGTTTCGCATATTTTTGTCTTTTTTTAACCTTTTCAACCGCCAAAGTAAATAATAAAAAGGTGAAGTCAAACATAGGTACTTAGTAGATACTTACCTCTAACAATCTATATATTAATAGCCGATAAGGTCCGTATGAGTGGGTGAGTGTAAGGTGTCCTCGACCTCCCAGTCTCCACTTTTTTAAATAAAATAAAATAAAATACTATAAAATAAAATAAAATAAAATAAAATAAAATGAAATAAAATGAAATGAAATGAAATGAAATAAAATAAAATAAAATAAAACAAAATAAAATAAAATAAAGTAAAGTAAAATAAAATAAAATAAAATCAAACACAATGCAACAAAAATCTCCCGTTGCTGGGCAACGGGCTTACAGCTAGTAATTATTATTTTTCTTATGTAATGGATGTGTGCAATGCTTTCGGCTCATTTTTACTAAGAGGTGTGGTAACGGTACATGTAATGAAAAAATATCAATGACGCCGCCGTCAGGAGTAAATTTATGACCGTAACTTCACAATACAGCTTTTAGACCTTTTTTTGTCCTATTGAGACATTAGTATCTTTTTTACATAAAACAATATCAGGTATGAACATTTAATTTTAACATTTTATAATTTGCTTTTGCTACAATTATATTACAATACGTGGTGTAAATAACCCGACTTTGTTTTATATATATAGATATATAAACACATGGTATTTGAAACTTCTACGAAATTATAAATCCTAAAAATCTGTTTTTCTATCTTGTTAAAACCCCGGGTAAGTGTCACGTCCTGACCATGCCGTGTCAGTTTTTTTTCTCTTATACCTGCTTTCATTTAATACACATCAGTCCTTTTGAGGGTTTCTTAACCACAAGAATTGTTTTTTTTTCAAAATTAAAATGTACATGTTATTAATTAGCACATTATAAATTACAGTCAATTCCCAGGACATTTTCCAAAAAAGTCAGCAAAAAACCCGACAAGTCCCGGGGCGTTTTGACACAGAATCCCTAATAGCAATAATATCTAGCTGATATTTATTGTAATTTTTAATGATACCTCAATAAATCCAATGCAAATATGCCTTGGGGTCACATTGATCAAATCCTATTTTCGACGTTTCGGTACTCGACTGTTAATGTATAATTATTTTAGGAGACTCAAATAGATATTATTTTATATTTTCAATATAATATGGGGAGAATTTTATTTTTTAATAATTGGGAAAATTTCCAAAATATTTTCGACATTTATGTGATCGTCAGATCAAATATTATTATATACACTGACATATATATATATATAAATTATATTACACAATTGTTGAGAAACTATTTTCTTGGCTTTTTATTTTCATTATTATATTGAATCAATAAAACGTAATATTTTGTTTAAGATTGTGGACAACGATCAAGTTCTTCACGGCAGTCAACTGAACGAGGAGCCGCCCAAGATCAAAATAAAAACCGACATCTTCAAAGAAAACGAGGTGGCAAATCTGGCACGGCGCGGTGTCATCACAGACAGCTCCGATATTGATAAAATTTCACCGGCTTGCGGTAAGAAAATACTCGTCAACGCTTCACTGAAGTCACGATTAGTGCTATAATCTTTATTCACCGTTGATTTGTTTGTAAACTCAGGTGCAGGTACGGTGGACGGGGAAGAGCTTCGTACTGTTGGGGCGGCTTCTGCTGTAATCTCTAAACCAGACATGACTACTGGTGAGTGATAACTTCATGATAGTCAAACACTCTTCGTAATGTTGTTTTCGATTGCAGTTTCGGTCACTGGTTTGAATTCCATTATGGGCAGTTTCATAATTTGATTTTTGAATTCATTTATGGACTCATTTCTTAACGTCATCCAATCCAATTCTAAAAACGTCATAGCAAAAGCGATCGAATAACCACGGTGCCGAATTGATGCTCCAGGACTCGCAGCAACACTGCTTCGATGTTTTGTGTTGAAGGATGGAGTGTTTTAGGGAGACTCGACCAATTAGGAGATCCCTAATTGGTCGAGGCTCCCTAAAATTTTTAATTAATCACTCATAGTTGATGAAGTTAAATCACTACTTCGACCATATTTTGTACGAAAATTGCGAACTGTAACTGCCAAGCCTTCATTATTTTTAAAATATTGCTCAACTATGAAAATGCCTTGTTCTTTCGCGTAGCGCTTCATTTTTAATAACCCTGAACTCTGTCAGTAGTCAGCTGGCACGCTGTTTTTGTTTTCGTTACCATTACTTTATCGCACAAATGGCACAAAATTCAAATCATGTTTTCAATCCAAATATATCATCAATCATGTGATAATTTGATTGGTTTATTTTGAAAGGAGATAGCTTTCTATTATAATAGGATTCGAAATACAAAGTGACGGCGCTATAGTTAAAGAAAAAGCACCGTGTGTTGGTGTGCTATCTGCTTGAAATAAAAAATGAAATGCCAATATTAGCAAACGAAGCACTCAAGGTACGACTACCCTTTGTCAACAACACACCAACGCAAGTCAATACTTTCAGGCTCTTTCTCTAAAAAAATTTTTTTTGAAATCATCTGCAGCCTAAGGAAAACCTAAAAGGCAGCCATCTTATGTAACACCGAGATTGAACTCTCAAAACGTGTCCAAAACCAAGGTTCATATTAATAAGATCTTATATTAATAGTTCACTTTGTATTATCAAAATGATTTGGGTAAATGTTCTAATTGCTATGCCTATAAGTAAACCCTTATTTGATGAATGTTGTCTTGTAGACGCAGAGATGGATGCAGTGGCCAATAGACATATTCTGACGAACTCTTGCGAGACAGGCAGTGACCTGAGCAAGACGTCTGGCGAAAAAGCTATATCTAATTCAGGAAACACAGGTGAGCTCTTAAACACTCCACCATAGTAACACGAATCTCGTATTCCAAATTAGACAATCCAACCAATTTTCTTTTATGAATGCTATCCTTTCACTCTCTTGAAGCTCGAAGATTGTTTTCGAAACAATTTTCTCCTGTTCTACAGATTTCGAGCTTGTAACCTTGAAATTCTCAAAACTATAAATATACTATAATATGATTTTATTCGTTTTTTTTTATTATTAAAACTTGAGTTATGTGAGATGCCATTTGCAAGGGCTGTTTGGCCGATCAATGTACTGCCTAAAGAGCAGCGAACTTTGTATATCGTATTTTAGATTTTCTTTTCTTATTTTTACAATTGAACCTGTTTGAAATGCCTTCACAAAGAATTAACAGTTCACATCATTGAAATGTTTTACTGAGATGATACCGTTTCAACAGAAGGAGCCGCAGACAGTGAAGTGGACTTGCTGGGCTTGGGGCTCGGTCTGCCGGAAGGCGAGGGAGAAATAGAGGCCGAGGGCGAAGGAAAGTCTCGGATATCAGACAGCGGCAACAGCACAGACAGCACCAACAAAAACAAGTTTCAAGGGTCTGTTGGACGTATCATTTTACATCCTCGCGCACAACTCTTATCACTTTCATTTTTCTAGGAACGTTACAATCTATTCTGTTTCATTTTCAGTATATTTACTGATGGTTCCATATCTACTGCACGGTTTGGTTGCCGCTGCTCACTTTGACTAAATCTCCTAACATTTGTATGTATTTGTCAGTCAGGTGAAAATTAAGTATATAAGCTGATATCTTGTGGCGACAAAACATTAAGTTGCAAACACTAGCTTTGAGTAAATTGATGTTGAAAATTTGTGTATCACAATCTTACTGTATTGTTCAAACAACTTTTGAGCAATGAATTTAGTGAGATGATTCAATTTAATTCAAAAAAAATGTTCTCACATCAGTCTTCTATTTTAATGTGTTTTCCCAGACAATACTTTTAAAAAATTAATACAATACATAGCTCAATACACAACTTCTACTTAACAATTTTTGTGAAAACAGGATTATATATTATTTGGTGATTTTGAACTTCCCCATCCATAATAAAACTTCTTTGCTTCATTTGACCTTATACACATAATTATTATATTAACCAATAAATAGCATACATATCGAGAATTAAAGACTAGAATGACATATTCCAAAAATAAAATAAAAACTGTTGAAAAAAAAGCTGCTAGAATATATAGACTGATAAAACTATATTTTCTTTTGAATGTTGACTTTCTTGCGAAGGGAGAATTTACTGGAATATTTCAGGTTTTTAACTCTCGATATGAAGGAATCTGAAACGGTTCTGCTTATTATTCACTCTTCTACGTGTCCCCCTCTAATTCCAGTATTCTAAATAATAATATTTAGAGTTTTCCGCATATGCAGTGCACTCTTTATTATTTTACGTTTGCAAAAAAGTCTTGAATATACAGGTAGTTCTCAACTTACGCCGATTCGCTATTACGCCATTAACTGGCCTGCAGAAAGGTTGTGGAAAATTGCTGACGATATTTTGTATGAAATTCAACTTACGAACAAAGTTCAGGAATGTTTCGGGTCATAAGTCGAGGACTACCTGTTCTGTGAATGACTGTCGAGTTATATTGTTCAGTTCTAAAATATCAGAAGTCTTATTTTAATGAGTGTCAAAACAAAAACATTAAACAGTTTTTTCATCTTTAAAATTCACTTCACCCAACCTGAAAAGGCTGATTGATTGATTAGTTATTTGGAAATTTGAACTGTTGTCACAATACAGCAAAAGTCTATGTAAAGTTTTGCAATAAGTCTTTTGATAAAATTGGCAACATTTCTAAACATGTTTTACCGTACATAAACAGCTTTAGTGTATTATAATAGAGAGTGCACTGTATTTACATGTCTCGATTTGAATGTATATTTTTGAATACTTGAGTAATTGATTAATGATTTGTAATTTTGTTACTTGCATCGCTGCTTTTGAGTGCCGCATTTGAAGCCCCAGGGGACGCTTCGTAGATTGCAATTATCAAAATGTCAAATAAGTAAGCCCACGTTATACATTCAACAACAATACTATTTGTGTGATATTATTTTGGACATTTCCAAACACTGCTGCTTCAGACCGTTCACTGTGCTATGAAATTTGAATTCTCTAAGCAACGGTTATATCATTATTACTGAAGTAAAATAAATATTTGTTTAAACATTGAAGTATTAGCCGACCACAGAAGCAAATCTTCCAATCGATGCTTCAAGACTGCCTAAAGATTGGGCAAGTCACATTAAACTTATTGAATTATTAAAAATTCCTAATGAGAATTGAGTACTTTTGTTTATTCAAAACATTTAGTCAGTGTTCGTGAGGGGATATCTTTTTTATTTTTCACCATACAGATCCTTCCGAAACATGATTCTGAAGCTTATCTCAGTTGTTTTACAAAAACTGCGGTAGAAGTGCTAAAATAAAAAAAATACAACGATTATATACATTGATAGTTCAATTTGTTTTATAAAACACACACACAATGTGAATATTTCAGTACGCCATGTTTTAAAAAAAATACGGAATCGAATCGTAAACAAATGCATTTCTATCGCTGTATTTGGTTTGATAACGCTGTTGTTTCATCCGACCTATATCAATTAACCTATCCCTTGAACATTTCTCATTTACACACGAAACCTAGTGGCCTTAGCTGCCTAGCTCTTCCAGCTTGGCTGGTTGACAAATATGCCGGATTTTTTATTTGTAACTGTTACGAGCCTAATCACTATATATAGTCCGTACGAAAGGTAGGAGTGTTTGGAAATGATGTATAGAAATGTTTTTATACATGATTATATGTTTACTTCGTGTTTGGTATATTTTGTTGTATTTATTATTATACTAGAATATGAATTACTTAATTTTGAAATCTTGTCTCGCCTGAAGAAATTATAAGCACTAAATTAAAATCAATTTTACCTTTTTGGGACCTACGAAATACATTTTTTCACTCCTCTCTTTAGAACTGTTTACCTTCTCAGTCCTACAAGCATTAAATTGACTCGTCAAAAATCATTCACAAGCTTTTATACTATTCATATAAATCATCACAGCGATCATTCAATTCAGTGTTTTTTAAGTGGGGTGTAAACCTTATAATAAATTGGGTGGTGTTTTTGTATTTTATCATTCGGGAGGCTGTGTTCTGTTTGGGCGATGCCATCTCTTTCAATCATTATCAGACGAGCGCATTCATTTATTTGCATTTGTTTAATTATGTTTCCTACTTAAAATTGATTAAAAATTGGACCGAATTTTAAGAAATGCATTGCACGGGATACATATAAACAATAATATCATTTTTTATAATTTTATCATGATAATGTTTGGCTTCAATACTTATCTTACTACAAAGTAAATTTAGCCTTGGGTAATTATCAAAATGCAGCAATTGTTAGTTGGTCGAGTATGAAATCTGTGTATCAAAGTTACTTTATTCAATTTATGCTCAGCAAGCCCTTGCCGTTTGATGGTTCTCTTTCACGTTCTGCAGTTTCAGCGATTCTGAAACCTGCCCCTCCAGTTCCGAGGACGAGACCAAGATCCCCAACGAGATCTACTTTGGGACCCCCGACATCTCCACCTACCGGCCCAAACCCTCCACCACGCCGTCGTCCATCACCGGCGCGTCGACAGCTTCCACTGCGGGCGCGATTGCGGCTTCACCGAGCAGCACTCCGGCGCGTCCCGATGCTGCCGTCACTCCCAGTACGCCAGCGTCCAGTCTGTCAACGAGCTCAACAGGCATCGAGGTGAAGAAGAGAGGCCGTCCCAAAGGCTCAGTCAATAAACCTAAGCCCCCTGAAATGCTTGCTGCTGCGGGTTCTGCCGGGATTAAGTCTTCATCACTGGTAAAATGTCAAAATTTACATTAGACTACAATTCAGTCATGTCGGTATCATTGTCTAGTGGTAATCAAAAGTCAGTACTTTTGAAGTTTGAATCTTTAAGTCCTACAATTTTGTAATTATCTCTGTTGGAGATGTGGAACATTAAGACTCCCAATGGAGTTTTGTCAACATAAGCTGTCAACGAAAACTGTTTGTTATTCGTCGTTCAGGTGGTAGAACAGAACTAAAGATTAGCTAATCACTGTTTTTAGGACCTGACTGATCTGTGTATTTGAACACAAATCAATTATGAAACTGTCCATACAGAGATTCAATCCCATGAACGTTGACTGTGGGCCCGGCAGTACTGCCGTTCTTCAGTGATTATTCCATTCTATGTATTGATGACTTTCTCATTCATTCTTACCTTACACTGAAAACAGGTTATGAGTAAACTGCTCGCTGACGTAATCGTTTTCTGAGATGACTTCCTTTTATTCTAACACTCTGAAATGATAATTTGTGCGATTAATTTACGGCCCATTATTGTTAGCGCCTTGGATACAAATTGTCTTTATGGCATCCATATTCACACTTCGACGACTGAAAACAACAAATATGCGTTCAGGTAATAATATATTTGGCTGAGTAGATTCTCGTTTTACCCCTTACCGATTTTGTTGATAATTGTGATTTGCAAACGATTGCATTATACATCTGTCACACTAAAAGACTTACTACTGGTTTTATTCATGCTAATTGTTTTATTATTGCAGCTGTCCACTCCGAGCGGCATACCGCGTCCTCAAGTCGGCAGACCCCGAGGAGGTGGCCACAGCAGTTCGTTTATGTCACACGCCATCAGACCTTTCAAAAGAGACTTCTCAGGAATCCGGTTCCGAAGGTGAGTGCTCCAAAATTTTGATCATGATAAAAATATACCTTAATCCAAATATTTCAGTAGGATTGCAAGCAATCGTTTGCAATCATAAATCGTGCTTTGATTGAAATCTTATAAAAACCTTTAATCCATTTAGTTCCAGAAGAGCATGTGACAAGATTGTGCAGAATTCCCCACATTGCCAAACTGTCTGAAAACTTGGTGTTTCATTCAAATGATAATAATATATACTTCTGATACTGTCTTTCATACCATTCACGAAATTATCCACCAAGCTATGTTGGAAGCGGACATGACTTTAAAACTACTGTTTTTGATTGTTTATCTCAGGAGATGGAGTGACGATGGACTCGATTCAACTCACATACCTAACGAGGTTTTCTTTGGAGACGTTCCCGTCACAATGGAAGTGCTCTACAATTTCTACGACTCGCATGCGGAACGTGAAAAGATACAAGCTCAACAGAAAGCGGTATTATTACTATAGCTGAACTACTTTACTTTTAAATTTTAAAGGTTGCTTATTTAAGTGTCGGTTTCATAGCCAAATGTCTCGAAGTGTTTTTTCTACTCATTCTATCTAATAGATTTTTTTCAAATGATCATACCTTTCCACCCATTCTATCCGATAAGTTTACTACCAGCCTTTTTCTAAACCCGTCTTCATATCATTTCCTTCTCTGGAATGAGAGATTAAGGGGTTGACTTATTTTGGGAAAAATACTTAAAACACTACATTCACTCATCCAAATGCTCCACATTGAGACATTGATAACAAAGAAATCACTTTATAATATTATACCACACCATTTATCTGCAGCCCGTTCTATACCATCACTGTAAATCCGGCGTTAACAATGAACACTACATTTTATTGCTACAGTTGACATGTTCAAAAAACTTCATTATCTATAAAGTATTGTGTAACCATGTTCGTTGAAATTGTATTACTAAATAAAATGTCTGAAAACTGCATGGTCGACTGATTTAAGCATTAATATCTAAACTTCCACTACGCCTATTCTCATTGAGATACTAAGTCTTCTTTTACTTTGTTATATTAACAAGTGACCATGGTTACATTGCCTCGTGTGATGTGAGAACGGTCAATAATCTTTTTTATCCTGTAGCGTTAGGTATGCTGTCCATTTGAATAGAAATCTTAAGTGGAAAGTAAACAGCTTAAATATTCAGTTGAAATAATTGAATATGACTGCAATTGTTTGATTTGTTGGTTCATGTCGAAATGATTTTGTTATTATGAACCAACCAACGTGTACAAGTTCATTGATTGCTGTGTTTACTAAATTATAATATTTGTTTCAAAACACTACCGTACATCACTAAAAACGCACCTCACTGTTAAAGATAGTTGCCAAGGAGAGATTTAATAACATTATGATTTAATGCATTTTTAGCTCGCACAGCAGACTCCTGGCAATGTCACATTGGTTTACTCTTCATCGGATAGCTCATCAGACGATTCATCAGACAGTGACTCAAGTGACACGGATCCCAACCAGGTCGGTTAAGACTTCTTAAACTCGTAAACGATTATAATGAAACACATTTGAACCCGGTGACTGTGAACGTCACAGCATCTGTGACGCGTAGTTTCAACTGATGATAATGTTGGAAATCTTTTGCACACAGGACTGATTGTTTCATTAAAATATCGCCTGATTTGTCCTGTTACCGTTACCCCTTTACAGTTGTCAAAACAATTAGGTCTAGATTTTTAAAACCCATCCTAAATGTAAAAGCAAGTGATTGATTTGAATTGTCTGAATCTTGTCGCTAATGACCCAGGTTTCGCCTTTCGGCATCTTCAGGCTTTTCTAGTACGCGAATGTACTTGAACTGACGCGCAGTAAGCAGTTATGTACAATTTGAAGTAACAATAAAACGCCAGGCAATAACGAACTTTGTTTCAAAGTGACGTCATGGCATATTTGTACGCGATGTATTTATTAAAGTGATAATGTCGAAAATATGGTACTTTTTTTTTTTTTAGTGTGTTGGCATGTTTATTATACATTTGGCTTCAATATAAACCAAACCAATTATTTTTAAGTGTTCCATTTATTACCGTACAATGGAAGGATACATTTCAAAAAATGTTGCGCATTCTAAGAGTTAATCATAAATTTTATATAAAAGATTTACAATCGAATGTGAACTGTTTTTTATTGTCACTCGAGATCAACTAGAGTAGAAAAGACATCACTACCACCAATGTCAAAGATCTCAAATATGAATTGAAAAAAAAAAATTGATAATGATGATAAAGTCCCTACTTCCAGACTGCAGAGGCCAACTTATTATTAGACTTGCTCGCTGACAATTTTTTTATTTGTGTTTGTTTTCTGTCAGGATCCTGCTTTGAAAAAGCGTCGTCCAGGACGACCGCGAGGCGCAAAGACAGTAAACAGAAGATCAGATGGTCCACGGCTGTCTTCAACAGGTAGCCAAGGAGAGAAGCTGGCCGGCATCACAGACATGAAGAAATTCCTCAAGATCGCCGGCATCGAGTATGACTATGTCAAACTTATCGACGGTAATCATCTTTTTGTATATATTTTCTAAGTTTGTTTCGAAAATATTTGGTAGTATATAACTGGTGTTTGCTTAAATTTGTAAAATTTATGTCGATTAAATTAAGTCTATTTACAATCTTCATGGAAAGATCAAACTTATACTTCATGAGCTATTGAAAGTTGGGATACTTCAGCGACAAAATTTATTTGGAGATATCGTAATGGATGAGAATAACGCAATTCCCCCACGCCACTTTATTGTTTGATTATAGGTTCCCCTCATTGCTCAATAATCATGTTAAATACTGTTTGCCTTGTTTTTTTTTTGGTTGTCATTAATCTATAGTGTGAATTTGACTGAACTAACAACTCCTGAATTTGCATTGTAACAATTTACCTTAATGATTTGTTGCTAAAAGAAATGTGTGAAATGTTCTAGGTTGCACGTCGAACAAAGAGCGTGTGGGCCGCCTGCTGAAGTTATTAACCGACAAAGGCCTCGAAGGAGAACCCACAGTGGAGTCTTGCCGAGCTCTTTACAGCGGACCGCCGCCCAGACGCCGCGGGCCCAAACCAGGAAGCAAGCGCTCGCCTAACAAAAATCCAGGAAAGCCTCGCAAGAAGAGGACTCCCCGGCCGCCCAGCGCCGAAGAAGAAGACGGCTCCGGTGACGAACCTATCAAACCAGAGAAGCCCGTCGTCTCCACCCCTGCTAAAACGCCGCGGGGTAAATATATTTTTTATTTATATAGTAATTTTAAACACAACTGCTTCTTATTCATCAGGAGCTACTATCATCTTGTGAAGCTTGCAGAATCTTTTAACCTGTTGAGTCCCAACACCGTATTTTTGACAGTTATATTTTTCATCCTATAAATTGATTTTGATATGTGTTTATCTCCACTATCCGCACCTTCAAAAAAGGGGAGGTTGGGCAACTGAATAAAAACCAATTCTCATATCTTGAGATATTACTCTGTTAGATTTTCATATGCAGCACAATGGAAGCAAACACGCTCAAAAAATCGTCACTTTTTGTTGATGCTTGAAAAAAAGATGTGTTTATTTATGACTGCCAGTACAGTATTTAGCTAAAGAAAAAAAATACTTAAAACAACTGTGACCTTTACATTTATTTGTTCGAACTAAATTTTATCAATTACAGTAAAATTAGTGTGAATTACAATTTTTTCTCATTTATAAATGTCACTCTGCGACAATGCTGTTCTGACTATGACGTAGTTAGTGGTAGTGTCTGGAAATAATATGGAACCAACACTGGCTATGGAAAGGATCACGTGACGAGACAAGCGGCGCTGTGATGTGTCGTTCAGTTTAGAGAAGGCAGAGAATTCAGAAGCTTCATCTTTGCTCTTCCACTCAATATATTTTTGTATATTGTTTCATACACAGTGCTATGTACAACATATACGTATTTTTATGGGCAACGAATATTGTGTTCGGAAACCCATTTCAGATATATTCAATTTCCCATGTACTTCTACAGAAATCGTCTCACGACAATTGTTTATTAATAATTCATTAATGTCATTTATTAATAATTCAAGCACTTGCTATCATTAAATATTAATTCAAAGGCTTAAAATCAATCAACTCATTAATAATAGGTCTGATAAAACCCTAGATTTATTTTAAATATTCCTATATTATTATCTGGTAATTAATATTTTCAAAAAATCTCCATAATTATAACAAACCCACTTAATTCATTGAAACTTGTATACATTAAATTTTCGCTAATTTACATTTTAATAGCCTTTTACTTAGTGATCTACTTATATTTTTGTATATAAACGATACAAACTGTTTACTACGCGTGAGTTCAAGTACATCCGTGCACTTGGAATGCCTGAAGATGCCGAAAAGCGAAACCTGGGTCGTTAGCGACAAAACTCGTGGAAAAGTACAAAATTCAAACAATTCAAATTTGATATTGAAATTCCATCAAGCACCCTTAGTTGAAATACTTAATTATATTGTTGTCTGTTCACCAGGCGAAGACGGCTCACGGCGCGTGACCCGCGGCCAGACGTCGGGCAAGCCCCGGCAGCGAATCGTAATATCGTCCGACGAGGAAGACTCGCACACTCCTCTCAGCAAACTGCGCGGCAAACGTTGAACCGCCGCATCACCCGCCACTCCCCATCAACTCGTCTCGCAATATTGCAAACGTTCTGACGCCCCCGCTGTATTTTTTTTTATTTTTCCCACAGTGGTCTTTCACGAAGAGAAATCATCGATTTGTCCGAATGAACTCGTTCAAGATTATTTTATCAATTTCGATTCTGCATACATATCACTCATTTACTAATAGCAAACCGTTTGGCAAGTATTTTAATTTTCAGCTGTAAATAAGATTTTTTAAATATTATTTTAACTGTGAACATTGAGCATCAAGTTAAGTCGAGAAACATCATAATCTAAAGCTCAATGAATATCAACTAATTCAGAAGAACTAACCGATTATCTGTATTGAATTCCACTCAAATCTCAATCTCTTTGCAATGTTGTACCTGCTACATATTTACAGCACATTATACGGGGTGTATTCTGTAACATACCTGCATTAAGCCCTTTCAAATTATTGCCGTAAGTGTCTTGGTAGCAATCACCCAAGATTGGGTCGAAAACACAACTCTGTGCGTAGTCTATTTAATTCTAAATAAAGTTTATCCATTCAAACTAAACATGTATCGTAAAAGCTATATACCTACTCAAAATATTTTAGATACTGATTCATTTGTATTCTCACTCTGCCTACTTGCTTTAAAAAAAAAAATGTAAGTGTTACATAATAAATGATTCACAGTCGATTGGATTTTCCGTGAGTCACTTATTTTCTCACACTACCTGCTATTGACAAAGTGTCATTAGAGCGGAAGCAAGTAATTCAGAAGGATTCTAATATTTTCATAGAGGTCAACGAATAAATCTTTCACTTCAAAGTTTCATTAGTTTGTTTGTATGTATTTAATATAAAATAAATTGAATAACTTTATTCTTCCACAGGTTGCGTTGTTCCTTCAGACTGAAGACGCTTCTCAAAGAGGCGGAGCACGGTCGTAATTTGTTGCATAACCTGTGGAATAACAATGTCTTAAAATTTTATTTAAATTAAAAGTACCACAAACTTATCGTCAAATCCATCGAAAATTTTGGTTAAGATTTGTTCGTTGGCGACCCAAACCAGTTTCACTGATTGCCTCTTTAGTTTGTTGAAATGCAAGCTTTGGAATTTTTAATTTCACACATAGTGCGTATGTTGTGTTGTGCATCGCATATTACAATTGTTATATCGGCTTAAGATGATTGATCACTCCAATTATGTTTCACTTTCAAGTTCATAGTAGATTCAGATTGCTCCATCATAGATTTTTTGACATAATTGTAAATACATTTGAATTAATATTGCCGTCTTGCTCTTGCAATACCGTGTCACTTTATCCTATATTGATATACAGCACTCGTATTAACATAGACTCACTGCGTGCGTGTTGGTTGCAGAATACATTGGTATATTCTCAAAGAGCTGATAGGTTATGAACTCACTGTTTCTCGACTTGTATATTGTTTTGTTTTTTTTTTTTGAATCTCCCTCGCCATGTAAGTTTGTATAAGGACTTTCTAAAAGTGTATTGAAAACAAAATGTGTTCACATAATTATTATAGTGTTGTATCTACATACATGATTGTCACCATTTATCCTAAAGTAAAGATAAAAACATTCTTCCAAATTATTGTAAATGTAAAAATTGATAATTGGTTTAATACGCGCGCACGGCTGTCATAGCTATAACGGAGTCTATCAAACCAATTTAATAATTTGCATACGTATTTAAATTGTGCCATTTTAATTTCTGTTTACTGTTCCAAATACAATTTGACAACTGTAAAATTTCGAAAGATAATGTTGCCATGAATGATGGTTAATTTTCCGAAAATTGGAAATATTTTATTATTGATATCATCAAAAATGCTATAGGTATAAACAAATATTGCACACGTGTCAAATAAATAGATAGACGTTGTTTTAATACAAAAATATTTGATTGAAGCTGCACATACATGGCGTATCGATTTTCAGCAGATATTCTTTATCCACCCGGCACTTTTAAATGTATATTATTCTTGATATTCGTGAACGGAAAGGTACAGTTGTCAGATTGTGGCACAGTAGTGTGGATGTAATACGTATCCACACGTGTGACAAAGTGGAGGAAATCTGTTCTCACAGTGTAATTTTTTTTGTTTTTGGGGGAAAAATGGGGTTCCCCCTCTTTTATTCCTTTGGCAACATTGCAGTGCGACTGATCATCATTATCGTCATGTTAATTCTAAGCTAAGAGACAATTTGTTTTACGGAAGGACTCCCGAGCAAAATTTTGGTGTTTTCATTTTGTTCCGTGCCGTGTACTATGCTTTATTCTCCGATGCCATCTATTATATTGTGACCCGTCACGGCTAGGAAGCACATACGCGAGGAACCATTTCGAGGTCATTTTATTATTATAGTTATTTGTTAAATATAAGATGTGATTGTAGAGGATATATTGTATTTTTGTTTTAAACATGTAGCCAATTCTTGTAATCAAATTCTCAACTTTAGTGATATTTAGTTGTCGGCGCAACCTACTAGCAAACTTTCAGCGTCTAATCTGCAGCCCAGACATAAAACTAACTTCCTGCACATATTTGTCTTCAGACAATGGATATAAATCATTATCGCGAGATCGGCAACCCAGGGTGGGTCCTGATAGTCTAAAACATATGTTTACCACACTACCCAACGAATGGCTCATCTTTCACAGCTCCATTAAGTTGGCAAATCTTCTGCCCTTTATTAGAATACTATATGCACTATTTTTACCTGCTTATTGTCGTTTGTACATTTACATGACATAGCCAACGCAGCCCTTCCTATCTTAATTGATTGAACCTGAACTCGGCATTATATCTTCTCCTCCAATAGTTGCCATCCGTAAATGATTCATAGACACATATAACGTTTTTCCGTACTAATTATCGTATGATAACAATGACCCTTTGTTATTAAGTGAATTTTAATAATGTGCCAAGCACAAGAGGAATTAATATTTTTTTATTAAATAAATAAATGTGTCAAAATTCACAAATAAAACAAAGATTTTTTAAGTACAACTGGAATTATTCAGTGATGAATACGGACTATAAAAATTCTCAATAGTCAGACCACTGATAGCCTGAGGCTTTTTCAATGTAACTTGTGATTCAAAATTCTAAAAGATTCCAGCAGTATTTGCTTACACAAATTGTATTTGTGTAAGAAAGACAAACCTCGCTAAAAAGTATCAGTTGCACTAACCAAAATAATTTACAATTATTTTTGTGTCCTAGAATTTTGAATTATCAAATACGATCTACGTATCGATTGTCCAGTTCATATGTCAGACAGCTCCAAATAACCTGTTTTGAGTTGATGGGAAAAGCAATATTAGAACGGTCACCGTATATCGAGTATTATTTATCTGTCGCCTGAGATACATTTCATTTATACGGTTTAGTATTGTCAGACAATATTTTTTTTAAAGTCTATAGAGGTTTATTGGCATTAACGTTTACTGGACCTGATTGAGTGCAAAATTTTACTCATAACTGCATATTTAACTCCAATTTTGATTTCTCACTGAGTAACTGGACAATCAATATTGACATTAAAATATCAATAACTCAAAAAAGTTCCTGAAATTATAATATTGAACCAAATTACGGGCTGTAGACTAATCTTTAGAAGTCGGCTAGTGAGTTTGCTCGACAGCTTAAGTTAATTTATCGTTTGCAGCTATTTTAGATTAGAAATGAAATCCAATCTCGGTTTTTGAAATTGTTTTACGCCTATCGTCGTCATTTAAATGTGTGTATGTGTGTGATTATTTGAAATAATTATACGGATCTATTTTTATGTGTATTATAAATATATATATATATTTTATCAACCATATTTGGATACTTGTTCCTAATCAAAAAATAAATAAAAATTAAATTTAGGCGTAGCGATCTATCGTGTATTAAATATAGGATTTAATGATGTAATGTTAAAATTATCGCTGGTCCATATTAAGAGGCATCCTCGTGGATTAATTCATAATTTCTTAAATATTTTGAAATCAAAGATTTTCTTTTTTTTTTGGCATAAGTTAATTACCAAAATCTTTCTTTGATACGCACTGCTCGATTCAATCATTGATTTTCTTGATCCATTTTGTTTATTTTTTTAAAACAATAATTGCATAACACATAATTATGCAGCATATTTTTTAAACTAAAAAGAACATTTCAGATTTTTCCTGCATCACATTGATAATGAAATAAATCTCTTATAAACTTCGTCTTTATTCAATGTTTTTCTCGTAAAAAATAAACCCTCCCTCAGCCTGCATAATCAATCACAAGAGGATAATTTTTACTGCTTTGTAAAATGTACAATATTTGCTTTACATTACCCTATTAAACCGTGTTGAATTATTGTACTGTTGTTTATAAACACACTATACGTAATTAATTGAGTTCTGTCATCTACAGTAATATGCACGCCTATACTGTCAACAATTGACTGTACTAAATATTTCGTGTTCATAGAAGTGAATACTCTGTTGGTGTCGCCAGGGTTATGGCTACAATATCCCCACATGTACTATTAATGTCTCAGTAAAACTGTGTATTCTCGAATCCTTCACTACACGTTATCTAAGATCCAATAGAATTAAAGTAAATGAATTTAATCCGGCTCCGTATGAGTGTGCCAGTATTACTGGCGATTCTTTTAAAACGTAAATAGGTTAACATGTTATTGTAGACAATCGAATTGAACACATATAATCCTTATGAAATAAAACAGCTCTTTCTCTGTTAAAAATAATAGCAATCAAAATGTGTTTTACCTAGTAAGTACTGTAATCATTGTATTTGTTAGCATAGCAAACCGTAGTGCCAATAGTTATAAAATTATTGTGTGTTCAATAAAGTGAAAAGATATATTCTTTGCTAGCAACACTGCTGTAGTCCTATGAATGTATTTTTCTTATTCATGCGAGCCATCAAATGAGTAATGTTTTCAATGTGGTGCCGTGTCGGCGTCACCGTTTTATATTCAATGCACAATATTTTTAATTCAAAGTACGTTATGTTATATCATTATGAAATAGATCAAATTAATAAATAAGCATTTATGTTGAATTGAAAACCGTATTTATTTTATTTGATTTGATTTCCAAGCAATTGTGTATCATCAAAAAGGATTGAAGATGTTTTCAATATTATTCTGTACAATCAATATATATATGGAAATGTAATACTACCAATACATAGTGTCGCGACACCAGTTATAATTCATGTTGTGAAACTATACCATTTGTCGTAGTAAATCTTTACATGTAGTTATAATGTCAAAAGAGTTCTCAAGCGTAAAATATTACATATTTCACCTTTATGGAATCTAACGTTCGACATAGATGGTCATTTCAGTTTTTGTCCGCTGTTGAAATACAACATTACTTACAGAAAATCAATGCTCTCAAATGATTCCACGCAAATTGGATTAATTCAACTTTGATTTTATTGTCGTAATCATCTTCGCCTGCTGTGACCCAGTTGGTTAGACCTTGCTCTACCGATCACGCATGTCTGGGCTCGATTCCCGGTAAGATCACAGTGAATTTGAGTATTCGATTCAAAGCTGTGACTCGGTGTTTGTGATGTAAATTCACATTATTTCGTCTCCTCCCATCCTTCGGATCCTTTAATAACTGGATGTAGCAATAGCGATAAGTTAGCCACTAGTCCTGTTCTAGCCTTGTCCTTCTTTCCTACTACTCACTTTGAAAAAAAGTGAGGCTGAGCGACTGAGTAACAAACAGTTGTTGTAGAAAAAACGTCTTTTGAGATTCCTCCATTAGGAGGCCATATGCTCCACATTGGGAGCGGACGTGGATAAAAAAAATCATCTTCACAGCTTTGAAAATGGCCGAAGAATTAAAAAAACCTGTCTTCTAGCCTTCTACCTCAATAACAATTTTGACAGTCTTTCTATAATATATCAAGAATGTCTATATTAACAACTGAATAAATCGTCTTTAATTAATGTGTGGATGAACATTCTTAATGATTATTCTTACTTGCAATATAAAGGTATACAGCGACATCAGTTTATTGAAAAAAAATAAGAGGTCACTGCTTAAGCACGCAACTGGCTCCCTTGCTAATTTTCTTCTCTAAACCTTTTATAGGAATAGAATAATAAAGATTGCTTTAATGAACTGGGATGTTTTTAAAATTCTATTTAGTTAGATTTTATCAGTTACACAGATATTTTTAAATAAGTAACTTGACAATTTCTCTTTATAATAGATGTCGCTGTATACCGTTTCACTCACAATTAATTCAGCACTTCAGTTGAATGGATACAGCTACCAAAGTGACAACTGAAATGACTGTGAAAACACCATTTATAGCAAAAGGCTTCGAACATATAACGGAACATAAACCTATGACACTGTGTATTAGATTAACATTTACATTGTTTTTGCATGAAAATGTTCTCAGCGTTTTATAATATGATTTAGTACATCTGCATCATTTGATCTGCAATTATTTTGTGTGTTTTTCATCATAATATAACTCATAATTAATTAACTGTCGATGCATAAAAAACTATCTTTTAGAATAATATGTATATAGAAAAGTAGAGAGACATGGCCTTTTTCTGTAATTTGCAGCTATTTTGTATTGTTCATTATACATTAGAATTTAGTAAGAAAAAATGATAATAAACATTAGCATTATATTTTATGTTTTAATAATTCATCCACAATCAATGCAAAGTAATTTCATTCTAAAAAACTATATATAAAAGCAGCTTACACCATTAATCATAGACGAGTGTTTGAATTAATTTGGCTCAGTAAAAACGATTCATATAGATAACTGAATATCAAAAATGTTTTGACATTGCCACTTTTTTTGAGAAAACGTAATTTTAAATTGACTACGTTCCAGATTCAAATAAATTCTGTATGGAATTTGTAACTATTTATGTATAAATTTTATCACTTATTGAAAGGGAATATTATTCTCGTCCACTCAATTCCTTATTTAGTTGTTTATAAAATGAATTCCTCTTGATGCTTCTTGAGACAAGTGCATTTTTCTGTGTAACAATTTAAATATAAAATGAAGTTTGCATCTCAGCTTCATGTTCAATAATAATTGTAGTATCCATTTTTACAGTTGTATTGCTTATAATAGTTAACATGTTTATTCAATTTAACCCCCCCCCCCCCCCCATATCACAGAAATGCCGTTATTTCCTTGTATAATACTCAGTTATATCTTGCATCACAATACAATTTGATAATATTTGTATAAATTTGATTTATAGCCTTCATTACGTATTGATTGATAAATATTTAAGTAACTGGAATAACATTATCTAATCAATAAAAATAATTAAAACTACATTACTCTAAAATAAATCTATCACAGATTGAAAGTTTTAATCTAGAGAAAATGTTATACTTGCTGTTTCGTCAACGAGTCTATGCAATATATTTTTTTTAATTGTGAGCTATGATTTTAGTTGATTGATTTCTTAGATGTTAAAAGTTCATTTTAATGGCAAATTTTGATAAAGTACTTTTTATTAAATAATGGCACAAATTTCACAAACGTTGCAAAAAAAATCGTACATTAAATTAATTTATATGTTCAAGTATTATCGCTTCCAAATATATTTTAATTGATTTAGATTACGGCAACACAGTAGTTTTTCATTGTGTATGCTCGCTCGGCTGCTTCTTACCATAATTCCAATTATGTTTTTAAAAATGAAACTATCTCTCACAAGTGCTTATAACCAAATAAAATCATAGTTCATGTTGCAGTCTATTTTGATAGAACCAAATCAAATCATAGTTATTCAATTGTAGGTGTACTCAGAATCATGTTCTTTATTTGAATACATCTCTTTGAATTAATATCACAATGCATTGCTTTTTAGTGGTGCTCTTATTTAAAAACTAAATTCCAGATAATCTAATATGCAATGTTTTTTTCATATCGAATTCTGTATTAAAAATGCTGATTTTTAAACAATACAATTGTTCTATTACAACTAAAGCATAAAGAATAAATAATTTATAAGCATCAATTTGGTACCAGTTCTATCAATAAAATAACTTATAATTTCGAATAACTAAATGTTATGTTATATTTTACTTTAAGACGAATACATACTTTAAACTGAGATTATGTTTCACAATAATTCTTACTGTATTTACATAAATATAATAATATTATGTATTGGAAAATTTGCAATAGAGTTTTAGTTAGTCGTGTGTACACGTTTTTTCAATAATAGTTTTGTGGTTTTGATTTGCTTATTTTGTGGTAGATCTGTGTTGTCCTGATAAATATAATATAGAGAGAGTTTTAAACATAAAAATAATGAACATAGCGTATGTGTTTACTCTATTAAAAGAATCATTCATCCCATTTTATTATTATTATTGTGTCGAAAATCATGGAAGTTAGTTACTATTTAGATACTCTAAGGAACGAAACACCATGTAAATTATATTAGAATAAGATGAAAGAGTTTATTTCTTATTTGGAATAAGTAAATAAATTATAGTTTTTATAGAATATAAAAATAGACCGAAATTCTGCTTTTCAATGTCCCTTTGTCATCCAATTTCTTTGTTTTGTTTTTGTTTTTTTCTTTTACATGTGGCTACTAAAAATAAAACATTCAAATCATCACCATCTTTAAACCAACTACCACACATAAAAATACATACGCCGATACACATAAATAAACACAATATAAATTAAGTCTTCTATTTTGATTCCACAGTTGTCATCCAGTGTATAATTTCTGAATTCAAATGTCTTTATTACTCAACTGACAGGGAAGGAAATTTCTGCTGAACCTGACCACAAAAGGTGACTGTGTGTTATTAATGTTGCTTCTTTCTTTTTTGTGTTGTTTGTTTACAAAAGAAAGATAATTTATTTAAAATTATCTATTCATTAACAAAACACATATTTCAAAATGGTAACCCTGAAATTTCAGATATCTTATAAATATAAGTGAATGCTTGGCAATATAACCCAGCTTGGATCATTTATGAATTCTTGAAGACAATTGTTATGTTTGCAACAAACTAATAAAGTATGTCACAATACAACTATAAGCCGGGTTGCACATAGGAAGTGCTATCTGTAATAATACAATAGTGCATGAAAAATGCCCCAGTGCCTATAGATAAAGAAATCAATTATTTCATGGAAGGCAATATTGTATCTTATTGGCTGCACTTTCGGTATACAACCTGACTAAAACAACTAATTACTGAATAGCAAGTTTTTTTGACATAATAAAATCTAGTATATGTAATTGCCTGCAATAGTGATTGTGTTTGCGGAGTTAACAATAATTAAATCTTCAAGGGGATATTGACAATAGAATTGTAGCATATTCTTACTTATCTAGGTTCATAAGAGATTAGTGGTTTATGAGAAGAATTATTAAGAAAAAAAACATGTATGAGAATGGTTTAAGACTGTTTTGAGATAGTCTGATATATATATATATATATTGTCGATTTGCATGAAAACTGTAAGCAGTGTAATTATTTTTTACTAGAAAATGTGCTTTGTATTTTAAATATTTTATATGAATATTAAATGTAGTTGTGTTTTACTTTTAATATTTAAGTTAATCATTTAATATTAAGAATCGTGACACATCTTGTTCACAAATTTGTTGAGATATGTTGCGTAAATTGCAGAAATACACAGTCGGAAGTCGTGGATTTATGATATTTTTAATAAACTCTGTTGCAATTAATCTATAAAAGCTGACGAAAAATATCAACATAAACTGATGGCCTTTAATGTGTGCAGAAGACTAAAAATCTATTTATCTTTTCCAAATTTTTAGACAACTCCACAGCCCTGGTAAAATAAAAATAAAACATTTATAAAAACAATGAACTAAATTCAATTTTCCTTGTTTACGCAGTTTCATATTTTTAATTACAATAATTTGGGGGAGCACGCGTGATTCTCAATACTTGTTGAATTGTCTATGGTCATTATTTATACAACATTTCTTGAAGCATAATTTGCTGAATTTAGCGTGCATGTCGTTAATAATAGAAGTTTTTAAAAAAATAGAATTATATGAATAATAAAATAGCTCTCGACTTTACCCAGTAATATGATTGCCCTATTGAGAATTAATCATTTATTTATAGAGAAAATTGCCATAAAATATTTGTGACTAGAGATTTAAAAAAGATGTATCTGTATTAAATTAGTAGTTTTATTTTAGTATCTTGTGTATAGACAGTCAATGCTTAGTGTACCACTTGTGATTCGGAATTTTATCAGGAGAAAATTTAAGATATGTTTTTGTATGCTGATTCAATGATAATTTTAAGTACACAATTACATTATAATATTATGCTAATTGACGAAGTGTATTATAATAATTATTGTAATTTTACAAGCAATTGTTTTTTTATTAATTTTCCGAATTCCTTTCAAACCTAAAATATATCAGCCCAAAGAGGTGAAGAGGTGAAGCCATGTGGTATTTTAGAAAAAAAATATTTAGTTGCTTTATAACATTCTACATGTAGTGGAGTAACCTCAGTAAATACACACTGCAACAGTTTTATCTCCCTAAAATAAAAATATTCAATCCACCAAAACATCAAAGTAAAGACGTAATGATTTTTACCATTTTATTACTTGGCTCACTTGGCGGTTCATATATTTTATCCCTTAGGTAGAACACATACCGTCGTTAATTTTCTACATGTATCTCTTAATTTTTGTTCGATTTATGGTTTTTGATGTAATGATTTCAGAATTTTAATTCACACATTCCATTAACTCACCCTAAGATATATTTTATTTAATCTAATACATATGCAAATGATGTGGTCATGTGCTATGTTTGGCATTAAAGAGTGAACGGCGTAAATGGAAACGTTTTTGCTTCCTGCCTTATTGACTTCCTCACAGATATTGAGAGCAAAACCATTCCGGTGATGTTTTATATCGACAGGGGTAGAATAAAGTACATCCATCTGTCTCCTGAAAACTTGTACTTTTTGAGATACCAGGTTGTGGAAAATTACCAACAATACACAGCATCGCAACATACAATATAAATCCATGTATATTGTGCAGTAGTAGAAATATTTTTGCCAAGGCAGGTACCATGAGTAGCTTTTTTATGATAAAGGGCATTTTTTGCCGCTGGAGAAGTTTGGAACATGAGTTATACACATGTTTCAATAAACCACATTCAAATCAATCTACTTTCAAACATGAGTCTTCAAATATAATATTTGGACTGACTTGATATCTCAGATTATATCAGTGCACGCCTCATTTTCTTATAAGGTAATATGCCATTGTACTCATTTGCTTTAAGAGGAAATATCAAATTTCCATCCGCCATGGTGTGTAATTATATAGTTGCCCACCAGTGATTTTACACAATGCTGAAGTATTTGTAAATTTTGATAGATAAATATAGGAGCCCCAGGCTGCTGAACACTCAATTTAATAGAAAAGACTTAAATTAAAAATCAAATGTGTTCCCTCTATTTTGTCTTATATCCCAGCCCTATCAAAAAGGCTTATATCCTAGGCTTTACGATTTTAGAAAGATCAGTTTTAATTTAACTTGATGAAATTTCAATTGGCTCTATTATACTTGCATCACATAATTTATGCTAACAGTTCCAGTTAATGTTTATATTCAATAAAGATTTTGATTGATATCTATACATCAAATAATGGGGCTGGTGGAGCCGAGCTCCAATTTCCCTTTCCCTGGAGGTGTATTTTGATGTTGCTTTTCCCGCGTAACGTCCTGGATTTACCTAGGCGTAGGCGGGTGCGTGGTTTTTGGTGGCCAAAGGGTTTTTGTTTTGTTTTTGTGGTGGTATAAGTTCTCATTCGTAGGCATTACATGTGACACTGGTGGTTGATTCAGTAACCTCGAGCTTTAGATTTACTAGAAAAATCTTTCTTAGACTGAATTCAGGTGGTATCGGGGCCAGCACCATCTTACAGGCAAAATAGGCAACCGCCTAGGGCGCAAGCCATAAGGGACCGCATAAATCCAGTATTAAAATTATTTTTTATACTTTAATAATATTAAATATAATATGTTTTATTTTGTAAGCTATTCTCGAAAAATAAAATATGCAACCCTGAGACTTTTTTAACAACTTCTTTTATTTTTATGTATATATTTTGGTTAATTTATTTTCTATAGACCGTTTTTTTACGACTGACCTTTCCAGGTAGACGGACTAAGCTTAAAGCTCGATAAAAGTGACCGTTTATGCTTTTATCTCAGCACATTTTCATTTTATCATAGTAAATTCATAGATTCTTGTAACTGCAAAGAATATTCCTTTCAGCATAACTATGCGCTACATGCCATCCATATTTTAATTTTTTTAACCATATCCGCTCCCAATGTGGAGCATATGGACTCCTAATGGAGTTTATCTCAAGAGAAGTGTTTTTCTACGAGAACTGCTTGTTACTCAGTTTCTCAACCTCTCTTTTTTTTCAAAGAGAGTAGGGATAGGGCTAGGACAGAATTAGTGGTAAGCTAATCGCTCTCGCTAATCGATGCCATCCATATACTTTCTCATATTTTTTTCAAACCAATCTGCCTGAAAGTGAAAAGGAAAATCATTTAAATAACTCAGTCTCTCTACAGCTGTTGTAGCAATGGGTTTAAAGTCGCAATTAAATTCAAACTTTTGTAGAAATTTTTTACCAGACTTTAAAACATACTTTGAAGTAATTGTGTAAATAATACTGCTGTAACTCAATGGTGAAGTACCTTAATAATTTTACTTTGTTGTCTTTAAATAGTACTGTATTTTTTTTCTTATAAGTTGATAATGCGTGTCGGCAAAACCGGTCCTGATCATCTATATAAATATTAGGTGGACCCGAAAGTATTCGCGTATTCAATTCAATTTCAACTTCAATTTTATTTATTTCAAAAAATTTACAAGTAAATTATAAAACATAAGCTCCATCAATATTCAACACATCTTCCCATCGTTTTGGCAGATCTTCGATCCCTTTCGTAATTCGTAATGAATTATCCCCCTCATATCCCACCATATGCATAAAAGGACCTTTTTTATGGTCAATCCCGGCTTAGGCGTTGGAACTGGGGTTTCTTTCCGAGAAAGCCATTGTTTTTTGCGTCGTTTATTATCGTAAACGACCCATTTCTCGTCACCAGTTACAACGCTATTCAAGAAGGGACTATTTTTTTGTCTTGTAAGCAAGGAGAGGCACGTGTTGCGTCGCTCGTTCTTGTTGGCTTCGGTCAAGGCGTGCGGTACCCATACATCCATCCTATTCGTTTTACCGATGAGTTTTAAATGTGTTTGTACAGTGGTCCATGGGGATCTGAGTCTCAGCGACAATTCCTCGATTGTTTGTCGTGGATCCGACTCGATTAGAGATTTCAGCGCCTCATTGTCAAAATTTGAAGGCCTTCCGCATCTCGGCTCGTCAATTAAACTTCTGTTGCCCGATTTAAATTTTTGAAACCAATATTGACATCTGCGAGCTGTAACCACTTCACCATAAAGATCTTTGAGCGTTTTAGTAGTTTTTGTGGCATTCCAACCCAAATCAAAAAAAACCAGCATACAATGCCGGATGTGAACTTCGCTAGTTTCGGGTCTGGACATCTTACCCTTAACAATAAAAAAAAAATTATGCACGAAAATAATGTTAAACCATAGTTCTACAAAAAAAAAAAACTTACACAGATGTTGCCGTCACCGTGTCCAGACACGAACTGAGGTAAACATATGGTCTCAAAAATACGCGAATACTTTCGGGTCCACCTAATATATAAAACAAAGTCGGGTTGGTTACACCACGTATAACTTGGCTGATTTTAATGATCTTTGATTTATTAAATTTGTATCCGCCTAGAATAGCAGAATAAGCATTAAAACATCGGAAAAATATCACGGAAAATAAATTATGATGAAAATTAATATTCTCATACAGTTTTCAAATGGCGAAAAGCTTGAAATAATGAAAATGTCGTATGCTGATTTCATCCACTAGATGGCATTTTTTCCTATATTCATTTGTTTTTGCTTTTGCATACGATTGACTTTTAAATAATTTTAAATTTAGAGTATGGATTAGAATAAAAAAAATCGACGATATGAAATGAAAACGAAAGAAAATCGGATAATATTGAAATAAGGTTATGTTTATTATTAGGTATGATAATTTTTTTGACAACAATATTACGCTGTTTGCACGAACGTTGCTTTACTCTGAGATGCCACGTTATTACACTTGGAAAGCTACATCGAAGAAATTTTAACGTCGAAAGCAAGGCGATGCGGTTCCTGATCGCCCGAATGACTACTGATGCTCTTGGTCACATTTACAGAGTTCATCCGAAAAATGACGAATGCTTCTACATGCATGTCAACAGCTCAATTTACTTGAAAATGATATTCATTGGGACACGACAATCACTGAAGAAATTGTTTCTGAATCTCCAAGTCAGATACGCACAATATTTTCTATCATTATTTTGATGTGCTTTCCATCGAATCCATGTGAACTGTGGAACAAGTACAGGGATGACATGTCGGAAGACATTTTACATCGAATTCGTATCAGTTCAGGGAATCCCGATCTCGAGGTGAATGAAAAGATACATAACCAGGCTTTGCTTTAGATCGAAGACATGTGTTACCTCATGTGCGGCAGTTTGTTAGTCAAGTTAGAAATACCAACGCCAGATCGTGGAATGAACGACGCTTTCAATCGAGAATTAGAACGTGAACGTGAATATGATCGAGATGCATTGAACCAATCAGTTCGAACGAATGTACCACTGTTGAACCACCAACAGAAGGAAGTGTACAATACGTTAATGAATGCAACTGATGATGGAAATGGTGGCTTATTTTTCCTCGATGCGTCATTGATTATGGTGACTGTTCGTGCAAGATCCGAAATTGCTGTAGCAGTTTCTTCTTCTGGCGGCCACTTTGATAGAAGGATGACGAACGGCTCATTCAGTGTTGAAATTGCCGTTAAATCTTTAAACCAGTGCTCCTTAACCTTTTATCTTCCACGGCACACCAACGTGTTCTTCAAAATTTCGCGGCACATCACAAGTAAAAATATGCATAATATACAGAAATTACATTAGTTTGTGTTTATATATGAGGGGTATAAAAGCATAACCGCCTACAAGCACAAATGCAAATTGTTCAGCAATCGAAAAAAACGATTTAAATGTTCCCTTTACATTTTTTTGAACGATTTCGAATTATATTCACATCCTTTTAGATTTGTTTTTAGTTTGGTAATTTTATATCAAGCAATTTTAGTTTCGTTACTTCAAAAAAGACAATCATTTTTTCAATAGAGGAGGTTTTGCAGCTCAAATTTGCAAAGTGGCGGTTTTGTCGTTGAAGGTTTGTGAATGTGGCGGATTTGCACTTCACAATGCGTGATTTATCGATTTAACCACTTCAAGACCAAAACTTTAAAATAAAGTAATAAATATGACTAAAATATGTATTATTTTATATTCTTCATAAAAAAAAACAAAATAAACAGGTTAAAAGTATATTATACAAACAAAATTTTTAAAAAATATATTACAAGCTAAAAAAAAACGCAAAAATACGTCAATTTTTGAGCTTACTTAATTTGAAATGTTGAAACATAAAAAAAAAGTTTAAGTTATAAAAAAATATTAATTTTTCAAGGAAAAAAAATATTTATTTGCATTATAAAATGGTGCCTAAAACTAAAAACATTGAAAAAAAAGTATCAAAACATTAGTCATGAGCGTAAACAGAAGTAACAATTTCAAGTACAAAAAAATAATTATGTGTTGATGAAATGAGATAGTGTAACGATAATTAATTATTGTCAAATAAACAAAGTTGTAGACCAGTGATTCCCAGATTGGGGGCCGCGGAATTTATCCGGGGGCCTTGTGGACTTTCTCATGTATAACTTCGTGTGCGTTTGTTGCAACGCTTTGATATTTTGTTTTGGGCAGTGTCGTCGAGGCGATTTAACTTTTAAAAATTTCAAAATGAATGCATCTTGATATGCTTTTTCATGTTTCGAATAAAATGCATTGCGAAATTTTCTAATATCTTGCGATCCAATTTCATTACACTTAAGTTTTTTGTTGTTTTTGTGATGACAATTCCCAATTAATCGTAGATCTGGCAATGTCTTCGGTGAGTATCTATAAAACAAAATATTTTATTAAAAATTGATCCAGGGCTCGGCGCTTAATGTGTTAACAAATGACAGTTAAAATCAGTTTTATAAAGTGAATAATTATTACCTTTTGCGCTTTTGTATGTTCCGTTTCCGCTGATCCCTGTTTACTTCGCGCTTTCTTGCACTGGTTTTAGGCACAGGTGATACATTAACATCCATTTTCTATGATAAGTTTTGAATTATTTGCAAAGCGAACACAAAACATTTGTATGGCAACGAAGCACGGCGGTCATATACGATTTGCGCTAGTATGTGTTTACTGTATCGTGATTGGTCAATTTCGAATGTGGCGCTTTTGAACTTCACTGAAGTGTAATAGAGGCGGTTATGCATTTAATCAACACTTTTGATGTCGATTTTGAATGATTTGGAGACGAATTTGGACTGGTTTGAAGTTTGTAGGGCATAGAGAGTGAGTAAAGGATCATTAATCAATCATTATCTCAAAAACGGTCAGGTATGGATAGTGGCGGTTATGCTTTTATACCCCTCATATGATACATACCACAAAAAAACCATATGGATATTTTATTACCATGTCCACTACCAATGTAGATCACATGTACTCTTTATGGAGATTATATTAAAAGAAAAGTTTCAGATTATTCAGATTTATTTACAAAAAAAGAATCAGTCAAAAGGCTGCACCAAAGTAAAGAAAAGTCCGTAAGTTTTCCACTTCAGTTGAATTTTCAGCTTCGGCTATTAAAATGTTTCTAAAATTTAGCGGCTAAAGTTATACTAACAAACATTTTATCGATTTGGGTATTCTGTGTATGTAAGTCTGCGCAAGAATGTTTCGTGCACCATGCGAAAATTCAGTTTTGTATTTTAAAATGTCTTTAAAGAGAACAAATGAATTATATCTTTATAAATTTCATTACAAATATGTCAAAGCATGTATCCACATCTCAAATATAAATGGTTTTAAATTTCCCACCCTTAGCTTTCATTGGGGCTGTAATTTGCCAAGGCAAGAAATTATACTCTTTTAAAAATAAATTGGGGTTTTTTGGTTATTATAAACACCTTATAAAACTACCCCCATAAAAGCTAAGAGTGGGAAATAAGATATTAATTGAAATAAAAAGCTTTCAAGAAAACATGGATTTTTTCAATCTATATATTAATAGCCGATAAGGTCCGTACGTCCATCCGTCCGTCTGTCCGACCAGATTTCACACCTTCCAGTCTCCACTTTTTTAAATAAAATAAAATAAAATAATATAAAATAAAATAAAATAAATTAAAATTAAATAAAATTAAACACAATGCAACAAAAATCTCACGTTGCTGGGCAACGGGCTTACAGCTAGTGCTTTTTAATGATCCCTGGAAGTCAAAAGTTATCAATAATTAACAATTGGTAAAAAAATAATTGTAAATTTAAACTAAAAAACATTTAATGAATACAACGAATTGTTAATTCTACTACCTTGGTTATCATAAGCTCATTATTAGCTGTTCCAAATGTTAAAAACGGTAAAAACACTTATATTCAAGATGTGGGTACATGCTTAGACAAATTTGTAATGATATTTATAAAGAAATAATTCATCTGTACTCTTAAACGATATTTTAAAATATAAAACTGAACTTTCGCAAGGTGCGCGAAACATTCTTGCGCAGACTGTACATATAACATATTCTTTCAACCAAAAAATAATTATTTCTGCTTCTTTATGATAGTGTCATCAGAAATATTTTGTAGTATCGACCAAACTATTTGTTTTTTTTCGTTTATTAGAGATTCGCGCCGCAGCACACCCAGCATCGCCTCGCGGCACACCGCTTGCGGAGCACTGCTTTAAGCGACTGAAAAACTGACATGCAAGATTGCGAAACACTCAGCAATGACCAAATTTTTGGTAGCAAGTAAAATCATCACCTGGGATGAATGGACAATGGCGCACAAATGCGTATTGGAAGCATTCAATCAAACTATGAAATATCTGTGCAATGACTCAAGATGTTTTATAGGCGCAATGATTCTACTATCTGGCGATTTCCGCCAAACACTACCAGTCATTCCAAGATTGACCGCTGCCGATGAAATAAACGCTTACCTCAAATCACGACTCTGGCGCTATGTAAAGAAGCTTCAGCTGACGACAAACATGCGAGTTGCATTGCTAAACGATCTATCTGCCGATGATTTTTCCAAGCAATTGCTGACTATCGGTAACGGGGGTGTTCCTGTCGACGAATCGAACGGATTGATTTTGTTTCCGCCGAATTTTTGCAATTTCACTTGATTCAACAAAATGTTCCTGAACATCTAATCACAAAAATCACAATTGGTTGAATGAACGAGCAATTCTTGCGGCAAAGAACTAAGATGTGGATCATTTAAACTTCACAATTCAAAATCAAATGGTTGGTCCACTGCATTCCTAAAAATCTATCGACCGTGTAACAAACGAAGACGAAGCAACCAACTATCCAACTTAATTTTTAAACTTATTGGATCTGCCTGGCTTGCCACCGCGCAATTTACAACTGAAGGCTGACTCGGTAGTCATCATGCTTCAAGTTAACAGAACATTTATTCACTTTTAAGGTGTTCACTGTCAATACTTGGTGGAATGGCATTATAATAAAACATTTTTAGTAATTTTTACACATAAAATTAATTTGATCAGGACCGGTTTCGCTCATCGCGAGCATTATCAACTGATGATAATGCTCAGATGATAATAACTCAGTTGATAATGCTCGCGATGAGCGAAACCGGTCCTGATCAAATAAATTTTATGTGGGAAAAGTACTAAAAATGTTTTATTATTTTTATTAGAACATTTATTGATTCTGAGGCGGTACGAAGTTCGTCGGGTCAGCTAGTATATAATAAAGGTGGAATTATGTAGAACAAAATTGTTTTTTTTATGTTTCGGAATTATTTTATTATTTCACAACAGACAACACTGGTTTACGTCACTGTCACCGTGCAGTGCTTGGCGGCAATTATACTTCTGTCAATAACAAATGAATAAATAAAGAATAATGAGCCAATCGCAAATAAACGAAAGATGCTTTTGTAGCTTTCAATCATTTCGTTAGAGAATTTGTAATCTCACATCGCCTTTAATAAATTACTTTTATATCATTCATTCAAAATCACAATGAAAAAAGTTGTGGGACAAAAGAAGGTAAAAACACATTTATTCAATGAAAACATTTCAAAATTGTAATTATTACACTATCGACATGAATGTTTTATAATTCGGTAATTTTGCCATACTCCCTAGCGGGGTATATTGGGGCGAAAAAATTCACAAACTAAGCTAAAAACAACGCCACGATTTAAAATATTCATTGAAGCATCCCGGAAGCACGTTTTAAGCACACATTATTATGAAGAACACTGATAAAAAAATTATATAAATGATATGAAATATTTTCAATACATAGTAGCACGTCGACTAATGCCGCGAAAAACTTCACAACTACGCTAAAAACAACGCCACGAATTAAAGTTATTTTTTGAGAACTCTATAATCGTGTTAAAACCACACATTATTACGAAGAACACTGATAAATTATGCGAAATACGAAATATTTTTCAGTACATCGCCTCTGTTTTCCATTTTGGCCGCGGCGCGGCCAAAATGGAAAACAGAGGCGATGTACTGAAAAATATTTCGTATTTCGCATAATTTATCAGTGTTCTTCGTAATAATGTGTGGTTTTAACGTGCTTCCGGGATGCTTCAATGAATATTTTAAATCGTGGCGTTGTTTTTAGCTTAGTTTGTGAATTTTTTCGCCCCAATATACCCCGCTAGGGAGTATGGCAAAATTACCAAAATACTTATAAACACATCAGATGCTTGAAAATATCTGACGACAGGATTTTTTTTATTGAATATATAATTTGATAATTTATTATTTAAATTCAAGAAATACGAAATAATGTATTGTGAATTTTATTACTTCTGTATTTAATAAATACAGTCAAACTAATTGTGTAATTATTGCTAGTTATATTTTGTTTGCCGCCTGTGTGGTCGAGTGGTCAACATCGTTGGCTACCGCTACAGAGAGCACGGGTTCGAATCCCAGTACGGGCAGTTTTATAAATTGATTTTTCAATCGATTTATGAATTTATGTTCAAAGGCATGGATGTACGTGATGTCTTGAATTCCCCCTCCCACCCATCCTATCCCATGAACGAGGCGTATAGAGAGCAATTAGTTAACCACTAGTCCTGTCTTAGCCCGTTCCTTCTATTCCTACTCTCTTTGGAAAAAGAGAGGTTGAGCAACTGAGTAACAAGCAGTTCTCGTAGAAACACTTCTGTTGAAATAAACTCCATTAGGAGTCCATATGCTCCATATTGGGAGCGGACATGGTAAAAAAAATAATATTTTGAATCAATTGTTAATTTAGTGTTTTAATTGTGCCGCTGGTCAACAAGGTTGTATCATTAATACAGTTGTCTTGAACAAATTTGGTTTTGGTAGCTATTTAATTTAATTTGTTTGTTAGTCAATTTCATCTGTTAATTTTTTTTTGTTTTTAACTTATTTGAATTGACCAATTGCATGAACAAAAACCTTTTCAATAAACTTGTCTTTAGGGACAGGGAACTCTTTTCCCTTAGTTTATACATTAGAAAATATGTTAAGGGTAAGTGCAACAGTCTACAGCGACACCTATAATTAATACGAATTGTAATTAAGTGACTTATTATAAGGTGAAAAAATAAGAGAAAAAAAATTCATCCGATGAAAGCATACGCCGATATAGCTATCAAATAAAAAATGTATACTTGTAGAACGCAAACACTTTCGACATATGCGCCTGTGTGAGAGGCGCAGATATCGAAAAACTACATCTAAATGAGTGGATAGAAGGGCATCCAATCCCGGTCCCAGGAATTAACGGAATTCCCAAAATGAAAAAACACAAGACTTGTTTTTAGTTCTTCTCAGAATTTCAGAATCCAAAATCTTAGTGCGGCGCACTCTTTACACACACCGCGAACTAGCTCTGCCTTATCCTGATCGGGATGTAATTGAAACAAATCACCCTCATTTTATTCAAAATAAGTATTTTGGCATCCAACCATGAACACTCAATCGCTTGGGTGCTTATTTCTGTCAGTAGACTGCACTTTCTTCTTTCCTAACCTAATGGAACATGACATTGAAATGCAGGTATTCACTACTACTGATATGTCTTCTTTTTTCATTTATATCACTGCAACATCGATCTCGAGGCATTGCTTATTTTGTCACATCAAGTACTATAATGTTTTTGCTTAGAAATTCAACTGCATTCATTGTCGTATGTGCCAAAGTCATTTTTAATAGAAATATTTTGAAAACATGGATACGGGGGCAATAAAAATATATTACAAATAATAATTGCTTATAAACAATCAATAGACTCTTACACTAAAGAAGAAATGTTAAGGTAGACCTCATGCTAAAGTGGCACCAGAGATAACGGCATGTGCTAAAGACCTCACATTTGAAATGAGCAGAATTTTTGATCAACAATCAACCCCATATATTCTTTCGGTGGTCTGGTTATTACTTAAAGTGCATATTAAAAATATAAACGTATCCAACCAAATTTGGATTAAAACAATCTTATTTTTTTTATGTTTTAGATACAGGAGCCAGATAAATCACAGTCTAATATATTGTCTTTCTTTACAAAAACGAGTCATTCTAAATTAGCACTCAAAAAACCAAAGAAACCTCAAAATGAATCTGACAATGTTGCCGCTACTTCTCAACCAATTTTATCTGAAAATTCATCGAAAATTGTTGAAGCTGTTGAAAAGCTTGATAAAATAGAATTAGCAATGAAAGACGAATGTAACCGTTCTCAGGATGTGACTGCAAAACATCTTTCGAATGATAAGAAACCGAATAGTATTAAAGGCACACAAGTAAAAGAAAATAAATATAGAAATATTGGTGATGTCAATAAAACAGTGGTTAATTTATTAACCAAAGGAAAACATCATATGAACAATGAGCACTGTGTTCCAATTATTACTGAAAATTCTCCGTCTAAAAAAATGAAACTATCTAATAAAAAAAATAGTCCAAACAAAAAGATTTCAATTACTTTAAATAGTGTTAAAGAAAAAAATTATGTTGATTTCAATAATTTTGATAATGCTGGTGTAGTTGATACGTTGAATAATGGGGGAAAATCAAAAGATTTGGCGAGAGATGACAGTATCGACAAACCATGCCCTAAAAGTATTGATTCAAAATTGCAAGACTTGGTAGAAGATTTTGACTGCCGAGATCACGTTCAGGATAATTCTGATGAAATATTTAAGGAGAATTTAAATCCTCAATTCGAATCGACGCATATCATTGATAATCTGAAGAAGTTGGGTGAACCTTTGGATAACTTAGGATGTAACGTTGATGAATTTAGTGATTTGTTTGAAGATGACTGGAACGTTAATGATTTCAACGCAGAGGTGAGACTTAAAATTTTCACAGGTTTTTTTTTATATCTTGAAATAGTCCTGTGTGTGGATGTTTTGAATAGCTCTTGTTACCACCCCGGTCATCAGCAAACCATTCATTCTTTTTGTCTGTTGTTTTACTTATTAAAATTAAATTCACAAATGTTCTGGTAACAAACGTTTCCCCTGCGCTACGCTTGGCTGCATAGTAAAGGTTATTAAAAATTATGACATTGTATTTTTCAAAGTATGAATGTTTAAATTTTGTATTCAAATATTGATTTATTAATCAAGACCTGAAGATCGCATTGTTATGTATATATTATTACTAAAGTAATTCTGAAGTACTGAAAAAGGCGATGTTTAAGATCAATTGTAAAAATAATAGTCTCATGCTGTCTACTACATAAAAAAAGTAAACACTACTAATTTCTAGTAACCAAATACAATACTATCAATACTAACACCTGCCTATTTCATGTATCAAAACTCTTTGATCTTTATGCAAATATGTATACGTTTTTTTTTCTAGGACAATACTGACATTGAAGAATTAGATTTGTTAAAATGGCAAAGATGCGAAATAATAAACATCATATCCGACAGAAATGCAAAAATTATAAAATTGAAAGAAGCTATTGGTACAAAACATGGAACTTGCTCTCTGGAAGGTTCATGGTAAAGAGTATTTCCACAGATTGAATCCCTCGATAGAAACTTTCATAAACTGTTTTATCGATTTTGGTTGAAGTCATAAATATCTGTGATGTTTCATGTCTCTCCAACAGTATAACAAAAGCAATCAGTTAACTATTTCCTATCTTCCTTTCCTAGCCTAGCCTCATTTTTTATACCTCTTATCACTTCGAAAAAGAGAGATTTAGTGGCTGAATAAGTTTTCTAGAACAACTTTGTTTGAAATGTTTCATTAAAAGTTATATATTTAGAGCAGGCATGGTAAAAACAAAAAACAACACTTCACAAATGTAACATTTCGATTCTCAGTTGCTATTAAAGTGTAACTATATTATATCGCTTGGTTGACAGGACTCATGCTGAGATCAAAGTTGGCGACACCGTCTCTCTTGTAGCCCACAGGCAAGATGAAACTAGCGGATACAGAATAAGCAATGATGAAGGTTACTTGGTCCAGTGGCCGGACACCCTTGTCTCTGGCACGGAGATTGTGGGTTCAATATTTTGCAAACGGAAAGCGGTGCTACAGCACAGGTTCAAGGGCATCGACTGCAACAACAAAGCGGTGAGAAAATTACAACCATTCATTGAACGGTTTCTTTTGAAATTGCATCAAAATCTAGCGTGCATTATTTATTGATATATCTTCTCTAGTGTCTGTCAGCTTTGGAAATATTTATTTCCCAATGAAGCAAAATAAACATAGATACTGTAAACTTGTCCTCGCACATTATGGCTTCCGTGGTCCAGTAATTAGATACGGCCAGGTTCAAATCCCGACAAGTTCAATATCATATTTAAATTTTATCAATCTAAAATAAGAGATCTTGGAAGTAGTATATGTGAAGTTTTTTTTCTCTTCCAGTTAATCTTGAGTGACTTGAAAAATTCAGTTAACAATTTTAAAAATTAGCCTGTCTGGTGGTCAATATCGTTGGCTCATTACACGGAGGTTACGGTTTCGAATCCCAGTATGGACAGTTTTTATAGATTGATTTTTCAATTCATTCATGAAATTTTGTTTGAACCCATCCTATTCTAAAAAAAATGAGGCGTAGCAAAAGTGATAAGCTAATCAGTAGTCCTGAGCAACTGAGTAACAAGCAGTTCCCGTAAAAACTTCTGTTGAGATAAACTGCATTAGAATTACATATGCTCTCCGCATTGAGAGTGGCCATGGTTAAAAAAAATATATTTATAGCTCATACAAAAATATCATTTAAACTCTATATAAAATGGTTGATCATGTCTTTTCTGTAGATAAAAAAATGTTTTTTGGTTTCTTAAGTAGTTGTAGGGCTATGCGCTTAGTTCTATTGTTTCAAGTGTTATTTTCATCAAAAAAATATTTTTATTGTTATAATTTAACTAATCGTTGACATAGTGGGTATGTCCATCTTGCCTGAGCATGCCTAGTAAAACATTGAACTTCCTCAAATGTGCGCCATCATGAAATTCATGATTCCAGATGGTAATCGGCTCCCTGGTTCATCAGTTGCTACAAACTTCTCTCAGCAATGGTCTGAGAGACGTGAAAGACATCAGAAAGGAATGCAGAACCTTGCTGAGCAGTCTGGACAGCGTTTACATGCTGTACGAGGCGGACATGTCTCAGGATGCAGCCACCGAAGAGATGATGCAGTTCGCTCCGCAGATCTCTCATTTCATCTGCAAATATGTGTTGGATGAAAAGGAAGCACAAGAAAAACGTCTCAGTGGATTTGATAAGAGAGATCATAGGAAGGTAAATGAAAATCAATTCTGTTACAATCCATACTTTTCTGATTGCTATGCATTACGTTCACTAATAAATATGTAACCAGTTAACCCAGCGATTTCCAAACTGGGAGGCGTGGACTATTGCAAAGGGAGGCACGAACAGCTTAAAATATTTCTTTACCCTTTAAAACGTGTCTTTACTAAAACCGACAAAAGATGGAATGACCGTCGATGCCAATGCATCAAGCGTTGAATTACTATGTATTGAATTTGGCAGAAACCGACAGTAGAGGCTGCCGAATGGGACGGTACTATAAATCGTATTGTGGACATAGAAGAAAACATTTGGTCTCCGAGGCTTGGAGTAAAAGGAAAGGTTGATGTCACCGTTGAAGTGACAATTCACGATTCCTCTGAGGGACCTCGAAAGAGACTGATGCCGTTGGAGTTGAAGACGGGGAAAGCTTCGCTGTCGTCTGAGCACCGCGGACAAGTTATTCTTTACACAATGCTAATGACTGCAATAGCATCTGGTGATACTAATGATATTAGTGAAGGTCTTCTGCTGTACCTAAGGTAAATATTGTAAACACTTCTCATTATAACCAAGTTCACTCCCAATGTTTAGCATGTTTACTCCGACACCAGACGCATTATCTGTACTGGGATTTATCGTTCCAGTAGGAATAGAGCGTCTGGAAAAAATATATTACCACATAAAGTTTTGCTAATTTTATTTGTCGCTTCAACAGAAACTCTATTGGAATCCACCAGGTAAATGCTGGCCGTAGCGAGAAGAGAGATCTACTAATGCTGAGAAACCAATTGGCGTACTATATTGCAAACTGGTGCAAACCGTCTATATCGAACACAAGTAAAAATGGACCCGAGTCCAGTATTGCTGCACTGCAAATAAATCAATCAGACTTGGAGAGCATTAACAAAGATATCAAATGTGAATTAATGGAGTTGCCTGAGCCGATAAATCATCACAGCGCCTGTGGGCGATGTCCATATGCGACGATTTGCTCTGTTCATTTAAGGTTTGCCATTTTTGCTGTATTTTATCATGATTATAAAGATGGCATGGGCATGCTTGCTCTTATTAACAGATTTTTCAATTATCTTCTGGCTGGGCTATTCTCAAATAGTTGTTCGAGCTTAAATATAAGGAATATGTTAGCAACAACAACTCAATTGACTAATCTGTAATCTGTGTAAGCATTGCCATGCGTCTCTTCATAAACGATAATGTTGAATCACAAAACTATTTGATAATATTGAATCTTCCAGTAAAGACTCGACTGTTGAGTTATCATCGAACCATCCAATGAGGAGAGTGATGCCAGACTCGATAGGACACTTGTCATCCAATCACATCGACTATTTCCTACGGTTTTGTCAGCTTTTGGCTATGGAGGACAGAGAAGTGCAGGTGCAGAATCCACTCAAAGACATCTGGACATTAGAACCCTGTGAGAGGTGAGAAGACAGATTTGTGTTGCGAGAAAGACCTAATTTTTTAAATTACCTAATTAAACGGGTGGCGGACAGGAAAATCGTGCAATTTTATTTTGCTTAGAATATTTTAATTTATGATCCTATCGAACAACAAACTTTTCTATGGCACTGGTATACAATTAACATTGTCGGTAACATACAGCATTACCTGCCGTAGGTACAGCTGCCGTCGTTATTCTTAGATGTGAGGCATCAGTAAATGTGACAAGACGTATTGATGGTTGTTTAATAAATAAGTAAAAAAGACATTTATATGTTTGCAAGTTTGAAGAAGAGTATTTGGGACTCATAAGGAATCAGTTTTTTACTATTTTGATCATACTTAACCTTTGAGTTCCTATGCTATTCGCATTGCAAAATTTTTCTTATTTCAACCATTCGCTAAACCCCGTCGCTCCTCTATCCTATTTTCGACGTTTCGGTACTCAAGCATTAAAGACGATCTAATAAAACTGCCATGTAAAACATTCTTTTTTTTCCGTTTGAATCAAATAAAACATTGTTTGATTAACAGATCAAATTGTCAAAACTCATTTTCATTGCTAAATTTGTCCATTTTCGGAAAGACGTCTCAACACTGAAATGTTCAAAAATAACTAGAGACACGGCATTTGACATCTAGACTTTCATGCGCCACGTTAGACATGCTAACGAGACCACATATTTTCATAGTAAGCATTTGTCGGTTGTGTACAGCGTCACACTGTACGTTTATTGTAGACCAGCGCCTAAGATATAATAGAATGTCTGAAAAGATCAACGTATATTTTTTCTCGTTTTTAATACACCTTTGCAATTTAACAGTGCCTTTTTTTATTGGTAAGGGCAGTGTAGTCAGGGATTGGAGCAAGAAGCTCTGTAATATTCATGTTAATGTTTTGCTACGGATTTCTCTGGAGACTGATCTACCACACATTGCCTTCGAAATTCTCTGTTCCCTGCGAGACTCATTGCTGCCTCCCAAGTCAACCCAGTCTTGTATAAGCTCCACCTGTGGATGGTTATCGGCTGGCTGGTTATATTCAGCCCAGCCATATCCATTTTAGATGTATTGGTCTGGTTAGTCTGCATTCTTACTTCCGAATTCCTGATGAACTTTCTCTTTTGTATTATATACCGTCAAAAACTTTTTCAGAGAGAAAAGAGGTAAATGTTTAATAAACATGAAAGCGGAAGGCAATGTCGTCCCATTGGGTGACCGTTTTGAGCACACCCTAAGAAGACAAGATGCAAATAAAGGTATCCATCAAAATAATTTAATATTCTACTTAAGACATCTAGAGTCAAGATTTAGATCAGGGTTTCTCAACAGGGGGCTCACAGCGTGTTCCAAGGGGGCCACGGGAAAATTTTCAGAAATCCGCAAGTTCCTGGGTTTTTGAAATTCGAAATTACGGGAAGACCTACAAAAAAAATCTCGTGTCTTTTCATTTTGGGTCCTAAAATTCCTTATGACCCTTATGCTTATAGTACAAAACTAGTATGGGGGCAATAAGACACTCAAAAGGGGCCACGGGACCAAAAAGGTTGAGAAACACTGATCTAGACAATAGACACATCTCTCCAATATCACCACATTTTTTTTTAACCATGTCTGCTCCCAATGACTTGTATTGTGTTGATCTCAGCAGAAGTTTTTTTTTCTGCCAGAACTACTTGTTCCTCGGTTGTTCAACCTCTGTTTTCGAAGAGAGTAAGGATAGAAGAACAAGACTGTCATCTAATATCGGAGGGAATTTTATGCATCACAGAAATGCATGCCTTCAATCAGAAATCCATAAATCAATAGTATAATCAATTTACGAAACTGTCAATTAATGTATTATATTTTTAGAATCTCATTTAACAGAAGACATTCGGTTGTCTTCACTCCAAGCTGGTGAATACATCATTTTGAGTACCAAAAACAAAATCGCTGTATCAGCAGGAACCATCATACACATCGACAAGAGTGTTGTCACATTGCTTCTTGACAGGTAGATATGAATTTTTCCGAAGTACTTTATATCATCGAAATTGTAATACAATAATAAATTTAAAAATACATTTATCACTAAAATTCATAGACAATTTTTCGCTCTATCGTTTGAATTGAGGAACACAGCAACATGATTCTCTGCCAAAATAAAAGTTTGTACTTGATTATTTCAGAGACATAACAAAACGCAATCCACATTCCACGTTGTATTATTTGGATTACTACGAATCCCAGTCTCTCAACCTGTCGAATTTAACTAACCTGGGAGTGCTAATGGATCAAACTGAAGTCTCAGAAAGACTTAGAAGGTATAGTTTTTGATACTGTAGTGTAATATTCATTCTATTGAAAATAAATCTAGTATATGATATAAATCGAATAGCTGATGAGAATTTTTTAATCATAAATAAAACTAAAAGTTGCATTCCAAACATACTAAAAATTCCCAAGGAAATCTGTGGTCATTCATTTTTAAGAAATGCTCTTTCTTGGATTGTTTGTAATATATTTTGTCAAAAATTATAATTATTTTAATTCTTATTTCTACTTTACAGTTCGTTAAAATACGCCAACAAATTCTACTTTAATTTTGTACACCGATAGTCACCAACACCGAATTTCATAGAAATACTGACCTGTTGTGGTGTGCTAGTGTTGTTTTTGTACATTTCCAACAGCGCTGCGGTGTCCTTACCAAATACAGACATCTGCTTAGTCCCGATCAAGTATCTATGTGTTAATATTATACTTATTTTCATACAATTATAAATTAATATTTGTTCCGCTGTTTCAGAATTGTAATAGATAAAGAAGCAGCGACATTCTCGACAAAGATTTCTCGTCACGTAATGGACAAAGGAAAACATATCTTGAGCAAGCTGAACAAAGTGCAGCAGAGGGCTGTGTTGAAAGCTCTCTCATCCAATGACTACATGCTAATCAAGGGAATGCCCGGAACAGGTCTGTTTGTGTCTTACAATTTTATGTATCAACACATTATGCACAGGAAAGGTGTCAATATCCTTTTTGGTGACTTCCAGTATATAATATATTAACAGTCACCAAAATTATAACACAAGATACCTTTTGTCAAAATACTTAGTTATAGTCCATATGCTCCACATTGGCAGTGGTCTTTCAAAGATTATAACAAACTTATAACAGGTTTGTCTGATGCAATTGCTGAATGAGTTTCACTTTTCAGGTAAAACGCAAACTATTGTGGCGCTGGTGGAGCTTTTGATAATCTTGGGTAAATCTGTTCTCATCACGAGCCAAACTCATTCAGCTGTAGACAATGTCCTCATGAGGTAAGCCATTAACTACATAACTTTGAAACCGGGTCTGTAGCTGGGTGGTCGACATCATTGGCTTTATTATGGTCTCAAATCTCAGTATTGCCAGTTTATTTAATTGATTTGTGTTTCAAAGGTTAGTTATGTATAAAGCATCCTCCTGCCGTCTTGTCCCACTCTAGCTCTAATATTTTATACTAACGCTTCGAAGAATTAGAGGTTATGCAACTGAGTAACAAGCAATTCTCATAGACATACTTGTTGAGATAAGCTCTATTTGGAGTTTATGTGTTATTGCATAGATCATGTCGACATTGCGCATCAAAATCGGCTATATTGAAGAGCAAACATTCAGAAAGTTATTTGTCACAAATTTTGAAAAATGCTCTTTCATATCAGTTCTGATAGTCCATAATAAAATCTTTAAATGGAAATCAATTAGTGTTCGAAAAAAAGTTTTTTCCTACAAAAATTAAATCATAAAGTTCATTCAAGCAAACCGTGATTTCTCCGACACTTAAATCATCATTTTCCAAGCTCTATTTGTGGGACAAATCACTTTTTGAATGTTGCTCATCATGTTTGTTTGAAAACTTCACTGTAGTTACAAAACAGCGTGAATTACAATGTCTATCCCCTACAACTGGTGTGACCACGACGCCGACCGCGTAGCCTTTCTAAGCCGTCTATCTAATGCTATTGAAACAAAAATTGAGTGTGTCTTTTATTATCTATCTATTTTGTTTCCCTTTCATACACATTATATTGTGCTTTGAATTACTTCACTGTTTATGACAACTTAGCACATACAGTACTAGTAAACTGCCATGATTAATTTCAGTATGAAATCGTCCACATTGGTCAAAAGTTTGACTACCCCTGCTTTAAATCATCAAACTATTTTAAAGCAATTCTAGAACGTATTTTATCATAATCTTTGTTTTTTTCTCTGCGGGTGCGGTGAATTATTATAATTTTTTTCATGCAAAGATCCGATTTTGATGGCGATATGTAAATAAATTTCTTCTAGGGATCACCTACAATTTCACTCAAAGCTCGAGGATCATTTGCAATTTCAAAGCATTTTTCTCTTCTTTGGGACTGGTTTTTATCTACATGTTTTTTCGAAGCAGTCATATGAGTATATGAATGAATCAATATATGAATGGTTAAGTGAATAATAAATACTTGCATTTTTCTCAATTTAACAAATGAAATTTATATATGAAGCAAATGCAATTCATATATGAAACAATTTTACAAATGAAACTTAATATTTGTTGAATGGATGTCGTGAATCTTGTGAAGAAAGGGTTATTAAAAAAAACAAATAATGAATTCTCAAGGTTACGACAGTCAGACCTGAAGATATTGAGGCTAGGTGCCGCCAGTCGAATCCATCAGAAATTACAACCGTGCTCCGAGTCGGTGCTGACTAAAGGATGCAAATCACCCGAAGATCTTCACAATGTCTACACGAGTGCTGTGAGTGTTAAGAAAATAATTACAAAACATTGTAACTAATCATAGTCCCTTAATAGAAGATGGTATCGCTGAATAGAATACATTGTACTAAATATTTATACCATTTGAATTTCCGGCATACACAATTCGATGACATTTTTCATTGGCTTTGTAGAATTGTTGTTATTTTGATGCTAACTAGCTGCTAGGTTTTGCCATCTCTGAAGGCAGATATGGCTTAAAATAAGACACTTATTAGTATTTTTTTATGAAATCATTATGTTTCTAGATCAAAAGCTTGCAAACTTTTTCACCAAAAAGACAGTATTGAAATCAAAAATGTTTGACAGGCTGTCATTTTTTTTGTAAATATTTTCTGTTTTTAGAAAACAACATGCTGTTTACGTAATTGTTTGTTTGAAATTAAATTCTGCAATCTAGGCTGAAATTTTGTGATGTTATGATTACTTTAGTTACAAATTCTATTGGCGGCCACGATATAATTATTTACTACGATATAATTACCTAATTGTCATTAACATACAATACCCGTGAAAATGTAATATGATGGCAGAAAGTTATAATTTAAAATGAATAAGATGAATATCAAAGCAGCATTAAATTAATAGATTCCAATTTTATTTATTGCAAATTTGTTGACAAAAATCATTCGAGATTAGAAAATTGAGTTTATCTAAAAGATTTGTAAATTGAAAATAATGTATATATTTAAAATTAATAATTATATCATGGAACGGTTATTGTTCTTTCAGAATGTTGTTGGAGTCACATGTCTCGGAGCAAAGCACTCTCTACTCACAAAGAGGACTTTTGATGTATGCATTATTGACGAAAGCACTCAGGTATACACCTACAGATATTAATACATATCAAAAAACGGCTGATTTAACCGTTAAGATGCTGCAAGGTGTTAAGTGTAGCATTACCTACAGGCTGGGAATATATTGGCGACATAATATTTTTAATCTGTTATTATATCAATATTTCTCAAGCATTCAAAGTGATGGTGTGTTAAATCAATATTTTATATCATCCAAAGCAATCGCCACTGGTTAGTTAATTGAATGATACAGTAGATTTCCCACATTTGGGTTTTTCATATTCTATTTTAATATTTTTTGTAGGTTCTACAATGTACAGCTCTTAAGCCGTTGTTTGCAGCGAACAAGTTTATCCTTGTTGGTGATTCGGAACAGTTACCGCCTATTGTCAGAAGCAAATCGGCAAGGTAAATATTTTATACATCTATTCAAAAAAATTCTACAAATGCTCAGATTTCCTCTGACAACCTTTAAGCTTCTCTATGATTTGCTGCTCCGAAAAATACATAATTATTTATGGTGGTCACCCTTTGCTACACATTGATTGGCTTGTCTGTTGTTATTTTTACAAAAGATTCCTTCTAGATTTATTAACACTGTCAAATTTGAATTGTTCACCGCATTTTAATATTACGCACATTGTATTTATTTGATTACAATTGTCCTATGAACGATGAATACTCTTCATGTATAATAAATGAAGAGTATTAAACTATTTAGAAAATATCATTTGAACCCTATCACAAAGTGTGGCATTGTCATAATTTCTACCTTTTCTACCTGGCTGACTGCTGTAAACAGGGCGTATCAAAATTTCACGCCTCACTTGTGTTTCAGATTATTGGGTTTGGCGGAATCACTCTTCGACAGGTTGGACAGTACTGTCTCGACTGTAAATCTGAATCTTCAGTATCGTATGAACGAGTCTATCATGAACTTGGCCAACTGGTTTACCTACGAGGGACAACTCCAGTGTGCCAATGACACCGTTAGAACGGCGACTCTTGCTGTTGAATCTCAGGTTTGGTCATTAACCCGTATATTATTTCTTTGATCCTCTTTCCCAATTTCAACAGTGATTATGCTTATCAGTTGGGTAGTAGAGATCTAACCATACTAGAATTCATGTCATCATCCACTGAGTGCATTCTAAGGATACTCATCAGCAGTCTACCAGGGCAGTGGAATCTTTCTGATTGGAAAAAGAGTCGGGCAGGAATCAGACTGTTCTTCGGCATCCGCCGTACATCCATTCCAGGTCAATCATCACTTTTTAATTGAAAATAATAAGGGACTAATCTGCTCTATCAAATCAGAATTCCTGACAAAGTCAAACCACCGTACACATAGTATTCGCTGCAAAAAACTGTTTTTGAAGCAACAGTATACGATTTCCTGTGATTTTGTAAAGTGACTCGCAGTTGAAAAGTAGCACCATCAGAATGCATACAGTGTATAAGTGGCACTTATTTCAGACTGAGTAAAATTGCCAAGACTTTCCGCAGTGGATTGAAGGTTGTTCTAGCTATACCCAAGCAGATAGCGAGCTATTTATGTGGATAGCCACCTCCAGTTGGTTGTACCTCGTACCTGAGCTTATTTGAGGGTAGTCATGGCTAGCGCACATGTGAATTTTTGCACACACCCACTACAAATTATTAAATAACTAAAAAATCTAAATTGTTTTAATTATGAATGTTTTCATAAGCATGTACATATATCTTAAGGAAGTATGATTAATAAGTAATTATATAATGAAGTAAATTTAACACTCCAAATAAGTCCTTTGTAGAAGTACTGGTTTTGATCACTACTATTTTTCTCCATCTCGATTGCCCCCACAACCACCATACTGTTGAAAACCCTTGACTAAGTATGTAATGCAATATCTTGTTGAAGTGCGCCCGAAATATTGTAGTATAACTATGTATGTTTTGCCTAGGTGGAATTATTGTCATCAGAAACATGGTTGATGCCATGCATTTCAACAAAACTGAATGATTCAGTTGTGATTATCGACACAGGCAATTCTGCCGGTTTACTAAAGCAGTATGGTCGCGCTAAATCCGCCAACAACCAACCTCGAGGCAAACACGTCAATCTTAACAACCGTCACAAAATGGATAACGTCTGTGAGGCGGCGCTTGTCGTTAGCATTATTAAAGAATTGCTGCTTGTGAGTATTTTCTTCATTATTTGAAAATGTATACTTCTTTAGTAAAGGAAATACATGTGGTGCAGGCATGTCAAACACGACAGCTTCGGATATTTAGTTGATGGTCCACCGAGACTTCTTGGCTTTTTTTTTAATGTAAAAAAATATTATTTAGTTATTTTGATAAAACTGTTTACGTATTTGAGAAAGTGACACGTGGAAGCGCACAGTTTGTGTATTATTGGTAAATCTATGGGCCCATTAGAGGTGAAGTGAGTCAAGGGGTATTTTATAAAAAATAAGTTAGATGCGTTGTAATATTCTACATGTCTTAACGTATCGTAGAAGTGAAGTAGCCTCAGTTAATACACATTTGCAATAGTGTTTCACAGGAAAATAAAAATATATCCAATCCACCAGTACACCAAGTAAAGACGTGATTGTAACTCCAAGAATTTTTTTTACCATTTTACTAGTTGGCTCACTTCAACTCTCGAGGCCTCATATAAATTTATGAAATTTAATGTGAATTGTACAAAAATAGAACAAATAAAAATCGAAGGTCATCTGTTTAGAACCAATAAACAAAATATCACGTTAATAATAGTTATTTTTGCTAGCAGTTTGTGAATTTTTTTTTATTTGGTACACAGCTATAGAAATTTTGGGAAACATTATTCTAGATATATGAGATTCACACCTAAATATATGAGATTTTTTTAATACTTTGCAGATTGGAGTTGGGAGTGGTGAAATCGGTGTCATTACTCCATTCAGGGACCAAGTAGCACTTCTACAAAACTGTGTTTCAAAGCTTACTAATGATTGCAAGCATCCCGTAGCGCTTGACGTTAATAACGATAAGTCTGCAGAACACAGTGATAAGGTGGCTAAATCGATTGATATTGAAGTGAACACGGTTGATCAGTATCAGGGTCGGGACAAGCAGGTTATTATTTACTCCTGCGCCAAGACCTGGGACTTGGAGAAGAACCGTCTGCAAGAATTTTCAGTCTGTACCCTTTTGACTATTGATAGTTTTTATTCAAATCTGTTTTGTTAGCATTATATGTCACTAGGTTGTTCATACCAACACGTACAACAATAAAGCAGTAACTCACTTGGCGAAATACTAATATACAATCAACCCTTTTTTTTAAACAAGTATTTCTGTATTGAAATAACACAGTCCACTAACAAGAACGAATACTACATTTTTACACTAAGTATTTGTCTTAAAACGATTCACAGAAGTGGATAATGGATTTGCAACTATAAAAAATTCAACAACACAAGAAAGTAATAACAATCAAAAGGCTATGGCTATATTAGATCACTCTTTAGGAGAGATATAAAAATCGACAAAGTTAATCCTATTGAATTATTTTTATAGAATTTTTTAAACCGATGATGTACAATACGGCGGATACAATTTATGATGACACAATAGTCATCTTATCAGTTTTTAAACGCGAATGAATATATCATTTTGTAAAACGCTGCCTTTAGTAAGAATTTTTGCAATCACCTTAGTATCTAAATAGTCACAATCGCATTTATAAATTTTTGAGTTTGTTTTGTTTTCAGGAAAATGACATCTTAAATGACAAACGGAGACTGACCGTAGCGCTAACCAGAGCCAAGCATAAGCTGATCATCATCGGCGATGTGGCGACGCTGAGATTCTACAAACCGTTTAATCACCTCTTCCAAGGAGTTTCTCTGCAAAAAGAAGACAGCACAGAAGATAATATTACATATTTAGACTTGAAGAAAAGCAGCGAATTTAAATGGAACAAAGTAATGAGTGTTTTGTCACAAGAATAAAATAATATCGTCATAAATTAAATGTACATGAACGATGATTATTTTTATTATATTTTTTATCCATATCCTCTCTCTATTTGGAGCATACATATGGCAGGTCATCACACGGTTCCTCCAAGATTCTCTACCCTCCGCCAGTTTTGTTTCCTGCCAGTACACTGTTACACTGTCCATTACTATCAAAATGCATGTGTTGAACAGGAAGCACTTGGTTCTGACCGAGTACATCCGTGAGTCCCAGGCTATCCATATTGAGTTAAAAATTGCTCCAGCTATCCCTTATCGGATCGTGAGCTTTTTACGCGGAATGCCATCTCCTGTGATGTGTACCCTCAAGTACTTGAATCTGTCGATTCCTTTGATGTTTTGCCCTGCGCTCGTCAAATGGTATTCTGCGTCTGGGTAGGCGCTGTTGCAGAGCAGATTAGCTTTACTCACATTGACTTTTAAACCAACGTGATACTAGGTGTTTTGCAGCATATCTGTTGTCACCTGAATACCCTTGGTAGATTTGTCAAATATGACAGCGCCCTTAGCATACTCGAGGTCGTATAAAACACCTCGGTCTGGAGGAATTTACTTCCTTAGAATGAAGTTGAAAATTATAATGAAGAGGAACAGAGTGAAAACGCAGCCCTGTAGACAGGTTAGAACCCCGGTTGATGATGATGATTATCAGCATATTTTCAATTATTTTTCATAAAGATCAAAGAAATGTATAGCCCATCATGCCTCTAAATGTACACAACATGCAGATAAATTGCTGTATTTTTAGATTTATGCATTTTTATATATAGTATAATTTTCGTGGTCTGTATTCCAATGGAAAATAATATCTCAGTTGATTTCAAACTTTTACTTTTCACATACCATCAGTTGTTTGCTCAATTCTGACAATTATGTCAAAAACACTATTTTAACACGGTAAAAAATAGCTAAGTATTTAGTTAGTTTAATCAATTGATAGCTATTTCAACGTATGACTTCATTAGAACTGATGACTAATTTATTTTTTGAATTTACAATCTCATGAAATAGTTTACAGCGAGGTCTGAATTTTTTTTTTCAATAATTTCTGAACGGGTTCTGGGATTTTGAATTGATGTATATTTGTCACTGTTATTAACGTCACCATAAATTGTGTCACAGTAGTTCAATTTTATTATGTTTATTGGTGGTGTACAATGATTAACATAGTTCAAAAATAGCTTACGTTTTATAATAATTATAGTGGTTGATGTTGTGGTATGTTTTTTACACTCAGTCGTCAATTATAGAGCGCGCTATCTCCCGTGCATCAAATGTTAACAGAACAAAATATCATACATAATTAATTATAGCCACTGGGATTGCTAACATTATTAACACATATTTATACGTGAAGATTTTACTATTCATATTATTTATGTTTTATTGTTTTTTTACTCACAATTTGTATTCTTTTTTTACCTAGATATTATTTGTTGTATTATTATATAATATTAATTAAAATATGTTATGTTTCACTATATGAAGTTTTATTAAACACTTTCCCACTGTAAGATGGACAGGCATCCACGGCACTCTTTTTGGCAGTCGTAACGTATCTTTTTATTCCATCCGTGAATCCATCCATGAATATAATTAAAAATTGATTCATACGAGTAAAAAGGTTGACTATTGAATTACACAATTCATTGGTAAGTATTTTCAATGGATTCTGCAATAACTTTGTGAGGAGTCATTTTCAATAGAAAATTGATTAGTTATTTCATTGGTTGTATTACTCCTAGCACAACCAATGAAATACCAATGTTATCAATTTTAATTTCATTGATAAGATTTAATTTGAAAAAATGATTACAAATCTTTTTTTTTTTTAATCCAGTTCCGCTCCTAATGTGGAGCATACAGTGCCGGCGCAAGGTTATTTGGCGCCCTAGGCAACGGTTATTGGCCCGCCCTCTTTTTAACAAATAGTTTTTTAAAATAATGAAAAAAATCAATTTGGTATCATTTATTTTTTGTAAATATCCGTGTCCGCTTTAACGTGGATCATATGAAGGTATCTCGGAAGAACTGAAGTTTTTCTACGTGAACTGTTAGTTACTCAGTCGATCAACATCTCTTTTTCGAATCATTTAGAATACAATACATAATTAGAACGAACAATTACAATCGTCAAAATAAAATAAAATGTAGATTAACATTATTTATAATTGTTGGAGAATATAAAAATATTTTTTATACTCCATTTATGCGCCCCCTAATCGCTTGCGCCCTAGGCGATTGCCTATTTCGCCTGTATGGTAGCGCCGGCCCTGGGAGCATATGGCCTTCTAATGGAGGTATCTCAACAGCAGTTTTTCTACGAGAACTTTTAGTTACTCAGTCGCTCAACCTCACTTTTTTCAAAGTGAGTAGTAGGGAAAGAAGGATAAGGCTAGAACAGGACTAGTGGTTGGCTAATCGCTATTGCTACACCCAATTATTGAAGGTCGCCTGCTGTGGCCCAGTTGGTTAGAGCTTGCTCTACTGATCACGCAGGTCTGGGTGAATTTGAGAATTATTCAATTTAAAGTTTGTGATCGAAGACTGGGTGTTTGTGATGTCAATTCACATCATTTCCTCTCCTCCCATCCTTCTGGTCCTTTAATAACAAATCTTTTAGAGGGATTTAAATATCCACTAAGCATTCAGGAGTTTCCAGGAAACTGATAAACCTTTTGGCTGCCATAGAAAACAGTACGTCTTTACCTAACATGTTGGCTATAATTTGCAATTAATAATTTGATTAGTTATTGACGAGATAACTTGTCTCTGGCGAGTTGATCACATAAAATTTGATGAGATATCTCGTTTGTGCCAGCAATCGAGTTAAAAAGTTCAAACTGGAAACCATTCATAAGGCTTAGTGGATGTTTTACTGTTAAGCTACAGAAGCTGATGTAACCTTACTATTTAAATGTGTGTTTTCATTGCAAATGCCAAAACTCAACTAAGCTTATTTACATTGGCAATTAATTGAGAATTTCAGCAACTGAGATTTCATATTGTCGCTAATTTTCTACAGGCACATATTTCAACTTTTATCAGTTTTAGTTTTTTGATGTTATGAATTCAGAATTTAAATGCAAACGTATTCCTTTAATGTTTAATTAACCTAATAAAAAATATTTGGCAAATTACACCTAAAAATAAATTACAAAACCATTCCAGTGGTGTTTTATAGCGATGGAAAGCAATAGAAACAGAGGTAGATTAAAATACACTTATGTGTCCCCTGCCAACTTGTATCTTTTGAGATACGAGGTTATAGAAAATTACTAATGATATGGTCTTGGTAGGAAAGGCCAGCGCCAGCATTTTAATAGTCATATAACTTTAAAATGCAACAACCCATAGCCCCTCATAGATGTAGGTGGTAATGTACAACTCCAATATACAGAATGTAATGAATTTAAGTATAATAAAAATTGAGTTTATTTGCCAAATAAGAACAATTGAGAAAAAACAGGGTGAGTAATGTTTTTTTGGCAAATGAGACAGAATAGTATTTATTGAACTAATATAGTTTGTATATTAGATACCTACAAATGAAACTATTTGAAACAACATTTAGAGTAAAATATAATTGTTACATAACTTATCTTTAACTTTAGTAACATTAATTTTATTAAAAATATTGCATGTTATATGTCGATTTTCAATCATGTTATATGCCGATTTTTTAATAAATATTTAAGAACTATCTTGTAACTCACAGTTACATTTAAAAAAATTATAAATGTGAGATAGGAAGTAATTTACTTTTAAGAGGTCAAAAAATGTTCCGTTTATGTAAATGAAATATTATAAAATATTCAATCATGTTATATTAGGTAGGTATGTAACGTAAATGTACTTATGTATTTTTAAATATTTTTTGAAGGTTTCTACCTAATTTCGATTTGTATGGCAATTATTTTATCAGTCTATCTATTTTTTTTGTACTGGTAACTTTTTAATATTTTGTACAAAACGGCCGTTTAATTTTCAAAATACAAAACAGTGATGTCGGTGAACTGACAGTATTACGGCAAATGCTTATTCTTAAAAAACGCATAAAGATTATAGTGTTTTGCTAATGTGTTACATTTAGATTGTGTTTTTTGTTATTTGTAATACATAGTTATAATGGAGCCATCTAAAGAAGCTATAAGTGTTCGTCTAGCGAGATTGAACAATCAACTGCTCGGCAGGTCGGTTTTATCCGGACAAGGGAATACGCTGAAACGTTCCTTAAACAGAGAAGGATTATTAGATGCAATTTCAGTGCTTTATGACGAATGCAACAATGAGACCCTTAAAAAAAGTGACCAAATGATCAACAGATTTGTTGAAAGATGTAAGTAAAAGTATGACTGATGAACGTACAAACGGTTTACAGAATATGAATTAATACAGTATATTATTTATTTACATCAAATATATCGAAGTAATTATTAAAAATCTTATGAATCTGTCAGCCAAACTGTCATCCGCCGCGAAAATCAATGTGAAAACTTTTCTAAATTATACTTAAAAAAAAGTTTTGAAAGTTTTTTTCCTGTCCTTCAAGATTGTCTGGCAAACAATAAATAAAAATAAAGAATTTCTACAGCAAATATTTGAAAATTATTAGCCGTGGGACAATCATCGAATATTTACCTTATTTTCAAAATAAGGGCTAAAGACAGGTTGTTCATTTTCAATAATCGAGTTTTAAGTGGGACTTTACGTTCGACCTGTGCGAATATAATTGATATCAAGCCAGACTCGACGTAAGACAGGAAAGAGCTGGCAAATATCACGTACAACATGCTGCTCTTTTTATCCCTAAAAATTAACTAAACCCCACAAAAAAATATGCAATTATCTAGGAAATTTAATTGCGTGTAAGAAAATATCACAAAACCAAACTTTGTAATCAAGGATATCGATAATTAATGCAAATAACGAAATAATATTACCAACAATTCATCATTATATTTCAAATTCGTTCTGATATTATAATCGTATTTCGCGTAAATTATCGATTTCCCAGATCCTTATGAATGATACTTTGTCATTTTTGTATTTGGTAATAAATTTCTTACATAACTGCGTTGTTATTTTAGGCATTTGGTTATTTTCAGGAAGAAAAGAGAAGCTTGTTGTAAAGCATATTTACTCAAAAGATATAAATTTTTCTCGTAATAGAGCATGTGAACTTAAATTCAAAGTCATTTAAACCTCTATTTTTTGGAGAAAAAAGACATCATTACCAAGTAGAGTGAATTGCCAACAGTTTCACCGTAACAGAAAACAACTTTACTAATAGAAAACTTCTCTTTAATAGATCGCAGTGTTCTGTTAGAGCTTCGGCAATTGAGAGTGAACATTTCTGATTTCGAAGTGAAAGATGTCATTGGACGTGGAGAATTTGGGGAAGTACACGTAAGTATTTTAATGCATATTACTGACTGACTTGCTTGAATTATAAATATATCAATAAAGTATGTTAATATTTATAGGTTGTCCGAGAAAAACACACGGGTGACGTGTACGCTTTGAAAACGCTCCGAAAAGAACTGACTCAAAAACAAAAGAATGCCACATTCTACGAAGAAGAAAGAGACATAATGGCCATGTCCAAGTCGGAATGGCTTATTAAACTACAATTCGCTTTTCAAGTGAGTATTATGATTAAATGAATAGTGTGCAGAGCTGCATCTGCTTATTACCCAGAAGCATTTTTAAACACTATTTTACTGAGCCCCATATTTTAAAAATCTTGGCTACACCCTTGTTTACAGAGAAAATTAATTAAAGGTAATTCTATCCGTTGAGATCTACTCACATTTTATGGAAAGTTATTAAATGCAATATAATTGGTTGCATCTAAGGCAAATTATAAGGCCTCCAAAGAATTCACCGCGTCTTATGGCAAGAGAATAGAATTCAATAAATAAAAGCTTTTATTCTTAACTTCACTTTATTATTTTATTTATCATTCAGTACACTGTAGTGCACGCAACCAAGTCTTAAGGAATTTCTTCTCGGGACATCCCTGGCATAACTTTGAACACCAACAACGTTGTTACGCTACAGAATACACCCTGCAAAAAGTTTGTGAAGCAGTTACAGGTCCTGGTGGGTACAACATCGAGTACCATATGGAATTAAAATTCCCGTCATCAGTTGAATTGTCTTGAGTAATCTAGTGTCCATCTTCCGATAATGCAATGGGATACCATTCCAGCGTTTCCTCTGATCAGTATTGTAAAATTTCAAGGATGCCAGCCAACTCTATCTTGTAATGGAATTTTGTCCCGGCGGAGACTTGGCCGGTCTGCTGGACCGGCACAGTAAACCGCTCCCGGAGAAGGATGCCATTTTCTACTTGGCCGAGCTGACACAGGCTCTCGGCACTCTTCATGGCATGGGATTTGTGCACAGAGATATTAAACCAGATAACATACTGCTAGATAGGTGAGTAATTTTTTTCATGTTTTATCACTTTAACTTTCTTCACACTCCACGCATCTGCATTTTTGTATCATCTGCATCGTTTTCAATACAATTCTATCAATATACAGTTAGATGGCAAGCTCTTAAGAATGACACTTCTCGTGATATGCGCTCCTTGTCACTTAATGAATGTGCATGCAATTGCAACATCGTGTTGTTCAATTCGTTCAGGATTCAGGATTTGTTTGATTTCGTGAAGCAAAAGCTTCGGTGTCGATTATTCTGATATTAATCTTTAGCAGTGAGCTATATTTTATCAAATAGCTTTAATAGTACTTAAACAAAAAAAAAATATTAAAAATATTTCTTTGTGTTTGTTCAACAAAGAAGAAAATTCTTAGGAAAAAATGTAAATAAAATATTCATTACTATTTTTAAATATTTATCTAAAAGCCCTCACTTCCTAATCAAGCCTAGATTTTTGTTGATTTCATCTCTGGACGTGTGGTTCTCTATTGACAGGAATCAAATTCATTTTTACACTCAATATTATATGGCTACACACCATTCACCAATGATGACAATGGTAATAGGTACAAAACTCTACCGCTGAAAGGTTTAAGAAGTTGTTTTTTTAATCATTACAGATGTGGCCATCTTAAACTAGGTGACTTTGGTTCTGCCGCCAGACTGTCTACATTAGGAAAGGTATCCAATGCATTTCCGATTGGAACTCCTGATTACATCGCCCCAGAACTGTTGAAAGCTTTAGAAGACCCTAAGAATTTTAGCCACGGTGTAAGTCTATTTATAACATAAATCTGCTTTGTTTATTTTTATTTAACTAATTTTTATTCATTGCTCATTTCAAATTGTCATTTTATTTCAGACCCCGTGTGATTTTTGGTCCTTCGGCGTGTTGGCCTATGAGCTGGTAACCTGTGAGACTCCCTTTGCCAGCTCGACGTCTTCCAAATCTACCACTCACACTTACAATGCCATTATGCAGCACGGAAGAAATGGAAAATGTTCATCGCTCAAGTATCCGAATTCCTCACCGAGCGACATAAGCACAGAGTACAAGGATCTAGTCAAGAGTCTGCTGCACCCGTTGGCTGATAAGAGGCCAACATATGAAGATATTTTGAGATACAGTCTTTTTAAGGAGATCCTATGGAATTCACTCAGGAAGCAAGTGAGTCTATTTTCTTTTTTAATCCATGTCTACTCCCAATGTGGAGCATATGGCCTCCTAATAGAGGTATCTCAACAGAAGTTTTTTCTACGACAACTGTTTATTACTCAGTTGCTCATTCTCTCTTTCAAAGAGAGTAGTAGGGACAGAAGGATAAGACTAGGACAGGACTAGTAGTTAACTAATCGCTCTCCCTACGCCCAGTTATTAAGGGACGGGAGGGATTTTTTAGAGTGCAACACCCATGCCTTTAAACAGAAATCGATTAAAAAAATTCCGTTCATACTGGAACTCGAATCCATGAGATCCGGCACGGAAGCCTACAACGCCAACCGCTGTGCCATAGGATCCAGCTTAATACAGCCATTCTTAACTGATGAGTTGCGGCTCAAAATCTGTTGCGAAAGTGGGGTGCAAAATATTTTTGATGTAATAACATATTATTCCACTATTTGACCCTTAAATGTCCACAAAAAAATCATACAGTGTGTATTAACAACTGCTGTACCAGGTGTTCTCCGCACTAGATTAGATAAACTCGCACAAGTGGAAAGAAATTCCCACTCTCCCTTTCCTCGAAACGATATTAAAAATTTGCTCTCAGAAAGAAAGGTTTTTAAGCATCAATTTTGAAAATGTCCTGGTAGATTCAAAATGTCAAGTGGTTACTATCTTAACAAGGTGTATTCTGTATACAGTATTTCTACATGGTATTAAAACAAAGCCCTTAGTTATATTTTTGGTTTTCTAGGCACCGCCATTTGTCCCGATAGTGAATGCCGTTGACGACACATCCAATTTTGTGGAATACGAGAAACAGAAGCCAAAACCGTCTGTGGATAATTTTAGAACTAGGTCCCAATTCAGCGGCAGAAATCTGCCTTTCATAGGTGTGTTATTATAATTTTCATATGTGTTATTGTAAGAACCTATTCTTTTTATCTAGAGTCGAAAAATATGTCTATGAATCGGCTGTCGGAGCTTTTTAGAGTTACGGGTCAGGCGGTCCGAGTGATATTTTTAAATAAAAAAATATTTGACGACCGCAAGTGTCATACAGTGATTGGCCCGTATGTCGCCGAATATGTTTTTCATAACAAAAAAGTCCATTTATCTTTTAATTAATGTGTTCAAGCATTGTTTTCGTTAGAACCGAAAAAGCGAAATTACAGTGGCTCTGAAAGTGTTAATCGAATAAAAAGATATTATATAATATAAATATCGGCTTTACTGCTGTGTCCGTAAAAAAAAATGCTGACTCTACAGCACTGCAACAAACACAGCAGTGTCTCAAGTATCAGTGATTTCATTTAAAATCATTTTATTTTCATTATTAAATCTGTGTATGGTGTAAATATAATGACAATTTGATGTAACATTAGTATGCCCTGTGGCTTATATTCTTGTCATAATCGAAAATCTGAGTATTAACTGTAGATTTTACACAAAATAATGAAATATGTATCTTGAAATATCAATGTATTCAAATCAAAATTAGATTAAAATATCTATCATTATTCTATCTGCCTACGATCCTGTGAGGTTATCAACGAGCCGTTTTTATGATTTACATATTTTTTCTTCCAGGATTTACTTACTCTCACGACGTAATGAGTGACAAATTTAGCAAAGACTCGGATTGTACAGATTCAAGCGATCCGAGTTCAGTCAGCAATGGATTCCTCAACACCAGTTTCAACGGGACATCAATTTGTGTTTCAAACATCAGGTAGCTTAATGAAATATATTTTTCATAGTCAATATTGAAGCTGCTGCAGCTGAATAATCATGTGAATACTATTGTTAATGCACGGATTTAAACATGTACAGCGAAGCACTGATTATGGTTTTTGGAAGGTCAGAAAAAACAATGATCATGTGTCAGAACATCTCCATCAACAGGTTTGTTGGCAGCTTGCGCCTGTTGATACCACTGGATTACACTTTGGTCAAGCTCATTGAAACTAGACTGTCGGACTTTCTTTCCCTATTATTATTACGATCTACTTGCAATTCTCATTATTTTTTTGTTATGGTTGCTAGTGCTTGTACCTTATGTTTTGCTATGTTAACTTTATTCATCGTAGGCATGTTATATGACTAAATCAATATGCTAGTGATGTGAACAGCCTTTAGTGTGCTTTGTGGGTAAGTCGGCAGTGGAACCGTGCAAGAATTATACTAACAAGGAGCCGCCTTGTAGATGTAGATCTGCTGTATCAGTTATCGTGCGTTTATGATAGTTATGCTGTCTGAATGAGGTTTTGCACATGCTTCTGATTTCTATGAAAAAAGTTTCATCAAAATTCTATCTAGGTAACCCTTGCGACAGGATAATAATATTTGAAGAATAGATTGCGAAACAGTGAATGTGGGAATATTTAACATTATTTTTATTGATGTTTGGCTGGAATGTCATGATATCTACAAAAGAACAATGAATGGGTGAACAATAAATCAGGTTTCACTACATAACAATTACATAATGTTTTTTCAAAATAATTTAGAAATTCTGTCTATTGTATTAAAGTTTTAATGTACATTGATTAATACTATTTACTGTTACTCAGAGAAATGGAGAAGCTGCTTGAATCGAGGAAAAGAGAGATCGAGAGTCTTCACAGTAAATTGGCAATTTCAGAATCAAAACAGGCGTTGGTTGCCGATAAGGAAAAACGATTTGCTCAATTGGAAAAGCAAAGGGAGCAGCTGGAGAAAGATCTCGCCGAGATGGTCTGTGTCAATAAGGTATTGCATTCTTGCTGTTTTATTGTTTCAGCTTCAGATACCTTAGTGTACACATCCCGAAAGACCATTAAAACGGAAGAGCTGTAGCCTCATTTAATGCAATACGGATTGTTTGGTTCACGCAGCTGTAATTGGTTAAAATTAAATGCCATTTTTTTTATGTCGCTACCGGCGCTGCTTTACAGTAGCGAATCTTGGCACCTTTTAAAGACTGAGGTTGAAGACTAGATGTATCAGATTTTTGTGACAAAGTGGTTTAATTTCACCTAGAGACTTGAGAATGAACCAGGTTGTTTTTTTATTACATAAGAAGTTTTGGAACTGATTGAGTTTAGGAGTCGATATGCCAGTGGTCGGCAACCTTTTTTGAGACTGGGTAAAAAAAAAATGTATCGAAAATTAAATTTGGTTAGTGGGCAAAAGTTAAAAATATTTTTCTACCATTTATTCTTTTAAAAAATCATTTTTAGTAAATAATGCATATATTTTGTACATAATATATTTGCATGATATATAAGTGGAAATACAAAACACACATATACTCTTGTTATTGGTGGCTTCCTTGGTCTTCTTGAATAAGTAATTTGATAATAAAAATATTATCATATTTTCGTGACGGGTAACTCAAAATGTGAAGTGGGTAATTCAATTACCCGCGGGTAGTAGGTTGCTGACCACTGCCATATGCTTGACATAGATTGTGTGGACATGGTTGAAAAAAATATTTTTCTAACCTCTTCCAGAGTCTCAAATCTCAGGTGGAGAAGGAGCATTCTGATCGGAGCTCGGTTGAATCGGAATCGCTGCAGTTGATTCGCCAGGCGAAGCGAAAGTGGCAAGCCAAACACGAGACACGAATATTACACCTCGGCACCGCTGTCGAGACTCTCCAAGCGGAACGCTCGCAGGACAGAGAGACAATCGCCACGCTCAACTGCCAGCTTGATGCGTTGACTTTGGAATCCTCAAAGTCCAAAGAGACTATTGATAGTATGAAGGAGCTGCAGAAGAACCACAAGGTAACTGTATGGTGCACTGACAAAGCCGGTGTTTTCTTAGTATTTCTTGTGAGTCTGATTAAACATTTGTATAATACCTGTTAGCTGTCTTTGAATTTATTGTGACGGTGCAGGACAGACCTTGATATTTCAAATGATAATGTTTGTCAAGACAATTTCTTTTATTAATACACTTTGCATGGGAAGGGTATTAACTGTTTGAGCGGTGGGCTATTTTTCTTTTTATTAAAATAGATTTTTTTGTAGATTAGGATTAATTTTACTCGCTATCACCCGTGTGTAATGTGTTTCACTGTCACAGAATTTGAGGCTTTTCATTCACCTTACAGATCTAACTTTTATTACCATGGTATTATTTTGTCTATGATTTTCTTCCCATAGCCAATATAGTTGGTGAGAGCTGGCTTGCAATACCTATATTTTTAAAAAAAATATTAACATGTGATAGTTACTTGGGTTTTTGGTTTGTATTAGTAATTAGTAGAGACTTGTATTTTCATCCTTCATATTTTTTTTAAAGAAAATGACATTATGACATCATCAATCAGTCGACAACGATCATTGTTAATATTTCTCGCCGAGTCAATTTCAGCTTTTTGTAGCCTTTTTTATACATTTGAAATAATTATTTATTTAAATACAATTCAATATCACTGTAGTTTATACATTGAAAAATATTTATAATTTATTAACGTAAAATTTAAAAAAAACCAAAATAATGTGGAAAATACTGTGACGAAAACATTATTATAAATGCACATATGTACAATGTAACTTACAATTTATTAAAACTAATCATAGAAAATGTAGTGCCACAGTTTGTTTTTATCTACACTTTTAAGCAGACTTTTTTTTTGATAGCAGCACAACCAAACTCATGAAAATTTCTAATTACTGCATAACAAGTGGTCATATCGTTGTTGAAAATAACCACTGACAAAATATATTGTTTTATATTGTAGTGATTGATTCATTCTTTAAAATAAAGTTAAATGGGACTCGGCATTGCTCAGATAATATTGAATGATATACTTAAAACCTTAATACCATGTATCATTTGCTATATTAAAATTGGTATTGTGATATACTAAAATGATTCTCTTGTTTATTTTGCATGGCATGCTTTTTCTAACACGATTTGTTGCACCCAGGATTTCTTGCAAAAGATTTATATGATGAAGTACCGCAGGTGTGCCGCTATGAATTCTCGAACTGTAAGAAGCTTCAATTTATATCCACTGCCACGGAACGATGAACACAATAAAACGGCTCTGTCCTGATTCTAACTTCTATTTGGGAAACGAAGCAAAAGATACAATCAGATAATTTTTAATTAACATTAAATTACAGACAAAAGCGATGTAGCATGTTATCTGTGCTGCGAAGAGAATTTCTCTTTTTTAGAATATCTGAGCAGTTTTTATCTAATTGTTTTGCAATTAAATCTCGGGTGCTCTCTTGCTCCCTCCCAAGGCATTTCAATATCTAGTAGTACCGCTATCCAGTCAAAAAAATCCATCGTGTTAGAAGAAAGGCGGGCGGCATTTATATCCGATCTGCGTCGAATTGCCCCTTTTTCATTTTGAACATTGTAAGGGATCGGTCTAGTATTTGCTGCAAGAATTTGTTTCCAGGCTCAGTAAACTAATTAAGATTTTAATATACTAAACATATACTGTTTCATTTAAGATTTCGATTGAAGTTGCTTGGTGGAATTTCAATATTAAATTTGAATTGTTCAAATTATGTACATTCACACTAGTTTTGTCACTAACGACCCCGTTTAGATTAAAAAAAGACACGCCTACCTTTGCCAATCACTTGATTTCAGAGAGCCACGTGTTCAATGTGAATGAAAGAATTAAATAAAATGTTGCACCCAAACACAGATGGGCATAAATTGTTTTTCCAGGAAATTTCAGAAATAAATAGGCAACGTTAAATAGTTTACCAATTTAAATACCAGGTAAATCTGCCAAATTCACCTTTCTTATATCCTATATCTAAGTAAATATAATCTTTTTTTTTCCAGCAAAGAAAATTAATATTATTCTTGAAATTACTTACCATTCAAATCTGTAGGCATATTCCCATGGGTTAATCCATTTCACCAGCAATGGCTTTAACCATAGTGATACTTTTTTTCTTATATAAACACGATACATTTTTTTACTCAACGTCAGTTCAAGTTTATCCATGCGCTTGAATGCCTGAAGATGCTGAAAGGCGAAACCCGGGTCGTTAGTCAAAAACCTTGTATGAATGAACATAATTTGTACGATTCAAATTTAAAAAATATTTCATATGATCCAAAAACATTACAATGACCAGCTGAAATCATGCATTTATTAAAAAAATGCTTCAATGCTTTTCTAGATTGTTCTTTTTGGTACATTAAATATTTTTTTGGTAAAGTAGATTCTTCATATATTTTGAAAAGTTTGACCAAGTACCGAAAATAATCAAGCAGGATTCTTATGATGTTCTATTATGACAGAAAAGAAAATACTGGAAGTATAATCTTATCGATTATAATGTTTGAATGCCTAAATTAAATTTAATTCTAGAACATGCTACGTCAAATTAATTTCGATGTCAAACTGATTAAGTTCTATCTGTTCATCATTCCGTACCTACTACTGTGCAACCTCCTGTCTTTACATAAGAATCCAGTATCAAACACGGCCGGGTTGTGTTTTTGTCGAGGTACACTGTTTTTTTTTATTCTGGTACAGAATTTGAATACCTACTATTCAATATAAACGATTTTATTATCAAAAGTATCCAAGTCAAACGTGTCGTGTTATGATACTGGCCAAGTCATCGAGAGCCAATCAGATTGCAGGATTTGAATCAGCTGATTAAATGTTTTTCAGTATTTTGTATGAAATGTTTAACGTTTAATAACATAACATTAAGTTTCTGGATTTATCGTAGTTAAAGTTATTTCATATTAAAATTTTGTTAAAAATAAGTCATACAAACTTTCGTCTCTCTTGAAAAATATAAAGAAACTGTCTTGACCCTGTTTGTTACTGGACGCTTCATTTGTATATTTGCTTAGAAATCCCATCTGCTTCCACAGTTTTAACTCACTTTACTTTACACATAGTCGCTGTGGCTTAACCCTTTCCACTCCAAAGGTTTTTCAAAAAAATTCCACCAGCAATTTTTAGTGAATTTGCACATAAAAAGATATTGATGTTATAAATAAATAATACAGTTTTGAAAAAAAAAAATATGAGGATTTCTTACACATGATGTGAACTTACTAATCTGTCAACAACCAAACCTAAAAAAACTAAAACCATTCACTAGCCCCACAATCTTTGAATTTTTTTTTTTTTTAAAAAATATTCACAAAAAGACAAATAACTTTCAAACCGTTTGACTGAGCAAATCGAAAAATATCACAGCCGGACAACATATGTTTACGTAACCTCGGCGCGAGAACAACTGCCTTGGTTCCGTCGCTGCATTCTTCGCTTGCACCCCCAAAATATTCCATTCTATTGTTTACGCCAGGTAGTTGTCGCAAAGCATCCCAACTTTCTAACATTCCTAAATTGCTCGACAAATCACGTATTTCGAATGGGTATTCAAGAAAATATATAGAAAAAATTCCTTCACACAAAAATAATCAAATCAAAATATGTAACCGATCATGCCGAGTGACACTCGACATTGGAGTGGAAAGGGTTAAAGCACGGCTGTGGAGTCAGACTGTTTTAACTGGAGTCGTGCTCGAAAAAAACTAATAACTTGGAGTCCTTGTGTGTGTATTCAAATTACTAGGTTCGAAAGTGGCACCACTGCATGCTACTTAGTCTAAAACAATAATTAGTGTGGTGTTTTAAGTTATGGCTGGAGTCTTCTTATTTCTTAACCTTAAGAGGAAGGAGTATGGGCGTATTTTTAAATCAACACAGGAGTGTGTCTGTGAGCATATGTTAGCTGTTGTATGAATTACATATATTCATTGGAAAAATTCACACAATTGTCTTTTTAAGAAAAGTCAGTAATGTAAAGTAAGGTCAGTATAGATCTATTCACTTCTTTATAGGTTAACAACTCCACAGCCCTGGTTGAAAGTCATAAAATCTGCTACATCAATTAATTTTAACAAGCGTTCATCATTACCCACGAACTAGGTTTATATGTTTTTAACCATGTCTGTTCGCAATGAACATCTGATTAGAAGTTGTCTACACCAGCACCGGTTCGGTTAAAGATGGCGAGGAAAGAAGTATGGTCTAAGAAAGGATAACACAGTTAAGATTTCATTATTGTGTCAAAATAAAATAAAATTAAAGGCAATTGTCACGACACAAATTTCATAGGAGATGATTAAAAAAACTATAGTCAATATTGTTGCACAAATTCCGTATTTTATCATTAACAAGATTTATCTATCACTAACCGAACACAGTTGGACCACTTGAACTGAAGACTTAAATTGTCAAACTGTGTTACATCAGTGGGTTGCAAAGTGATGTAAAGAGATTAATATTTTATGCAAATTTGACTGCAAAATCAAATAATGCACTTACTTTAATTGTATATGTTACTGTCTTTTTCAGAAAATACTGTCTTACTCTTTTTTTTGGTCCAAAATATGTGCTAGAACTTTTTATCAGGGATGTTTTACTTTCCAAGTACAAATATTTGTATATATAAGAATAAAAGAAATTTATATATATAACATTATAGTTGTCTTCTGGAATAATCGTCATAGTTGAACAAATTCTGAATTCCGACCTGAATTTCCTGCAAATTCATTTCCATTTGAATCATTGGTCCTAATCTCTTTTTTTTGCAATATATGTATCTATCTTTAACCACTCTAAAGCTAACGACCCACCGGTGTGTCGCATACCTACTAACCACACACGCTACCCACCAGTGTGTTCTCATTATTACGACGTCAATAAATATTGTTTAGAGTTTGCATCATTGAAAAAGGGTCCGACATCTCTTAAGGACTCACAAAATGAATATTAAGTTTTCCTTTATTAGTTTTTAGAAGATTGCTTGCTTACAGGACAAAAAACGTTATTTTTTTCTAGCTGTTAACGGGTTAAATTACTATTTCTTGTCTAAGTATCCTGCTCGTAGAGAGTTTATTTTAAAAATTCGATACCATCAACAAAAAGCTTAAATGCAAGAGCATGGCTTAACAATTCCACTATCTTCACATTATTACTAGGGTTTATTTTCAGGGGAGGGTTTATAAATATTACAATAATCTTAAAATTCATGCTATGGCTTATTTCGGAGGATATGTACTCGAAAATATCAAAAATAGTATGTTTTTCTTACATCAGCATTCACCTGCTACTTCTCACATATTGCATTGTTAAATCTGGCATTTTGAAATTTAAAATATTATAAATGTGATTTTAACACACCTTAACTGGTTCGTGTAGAACCGCATCCTTTCATACTCCTTAATCACAATGCTTTCTATTGTAAATTTAAATAAAAAATCGTTTTGAAGTTATGCTGATTTAAAGTATTTTTTACTGCCCAAAAATAAATCACCCACATATTATGTGCAGAAAATTTAAGCCATTAGGGCTTTTCCTCCCACCACGTTTCCGATCATCGAATATCATTGTCCTAGCCCTATCCATCTATTCTTACTCTAACAAAGCGATGTTGAGCAACTCAGTATCAAGGAGGTGTCGTAGAAAAACACCCAATGAGGTTATCTCTATTAGTAATCCATACGATTGACATTGGGAGCAGACATGGTTTTAATCACAAAATCACCGCATAAAATATTTAAAATAACATAATTCGTATATTATCGGTAGACTGGCAGAAGGCATTGAGTCAAAAATCAAATGTTTTGCGTTATGACTGCAGATTGATAAATTGTAACACGCTGCATCTTCTGACAAAACAAATTGAAATCGAGTCATATTCTGTGTATTTTTATATAATATACATGGAGTCAATTCCGTTTAATGTAATTTTTTCCAAAAAAAACTATAAACACCCTTGAATTTGTGGATCGAATTTCATGAAGTGGATGGAACTATAAGTATTAGTAATAATAAATAAACAGAGACACTAAAATCATCTTAAAACAAGATACTTTGACTTTTCGCTTTCTACCGGTATACCGATGATATGTAAGAATAGTATTCTTCAATTTATACAAAGGTTGAAAAATAGTTTATCATATGCTTTTAAAGCTTGTTGCTCATTGGTTAACAGGACAGCAAAATTGTTATTTTATTTTGTTTTACAATTGCAACACATGTACATACTTACATTGATAATTATGTCTGGTCAAATTTCCTTTCATTTTAACTAACGCGTTACTTACGCACAACGTTTTTCATTAAATTTCATATTTTTAACCATTTATTTATAACTTCCAGGCAAGTATGACCAAGGCTAGAAATATATCCCGCCAGTCTATAGTGGGCGTGGAGGAGTTGACTCACTCGTCTAAAATTCAAATACAGACCCTGACTCAGAACCTGAACAAGGAACTCTTGTTCAAAGACAAAATGGAATGTGACGTCAAGAGGCTGACTGGCGATTTAAAGGCGGCCGAAGACAGGGAGAAGAATTTGGTATTTGAATTGGAAGAGTGCAAGAAGGATTACGTGGCGCTTAAAAATGTGAGTTATCTTTTAAAAGTCACCACCCAATGCCTACAATTTTTGCAGAAATTATTGTAGAGTCATTATAATTAATGAAAGCCCGGTATATACCGGTATATATATATATATATTTTGCGCTGAGGTTACTGGAATGTCTACCTTGTCCATTGGGTCAATATGTTCCTCTATTGAGAGAATCATGTGTTTTCACAGTAGATTGAAAGAGTTTGAAAAATTGATGTTAATAATATTTAGACCTAATTGATTTGACAACCGTAAAGAGCTAGCAGTTACAGAACAAATGAGGCGATATTTTTATAAAACTATCAGTCCTGTATGCAAAAGACTTTCTACACTATTGACAGTTGAAACATGACGTCACAATGTCTGCGACTCGAGCGTTCGGGGCGTGACGTTCGCGAGTGGCGGGTTAATGTTTATGAAACCTTAATTTCTTTTTGTCCATTTCAACACAACAGTTTCTCCGTTTCTCCATTTTGGTTATCTACACAAAGTTAAACAAACAATCTGGCAACTTAAATTACATTTTACAAATTTACATACATGCACAAAAGTTTAGGTCTGCCTGTAATTCATATAGATTAAATTCTCGATAGTTATTTGCCAAAATATCGCTATACACATTTTGAGATGTAACAAATTATTCATATTTTGTTTGTATCGATTGTCGGGTAGATCCAATGCCAAGATGTTGACGATCTTCAGTTCAAAATTTTGGAACTGGAGGAGCAGAACCGATTCCTCATGGAGAAAGGTACGCGGCGGCTGGCCGAGGGAAAGGACATCTCGAATAACTTGCAGAGTGCCCTCGACAAAGAGCGGGACAACGCTAGTTACATGGAAAATCAAATCGGGGTAAAGTGAACAGTTTTGTTACTATTATTCTTATTAGAAAAAAATAACCTGCAGCTAGAACACATACTTAGAAGAATGTACGCTTAGACCTTTGATGTCTTGAATTAAATCACCCACCCACCCTATCCTAAAAACGGGCGTAGCGAGAGTGACTAGCTTACCACTAGTCCTGTCGTATCCTTCAATACCTACTCTCTTTAAAAAAGAGAACTTCAAAAAATCATAATTGAAATATGGCTATTATCATGATCAAGAAAAGAGGTTAGCTGCGTGGGAAATTCAAAGGCTGCGCGGGCCAATCCAACAAATGCGCGGCATAATTTGTCATATTTGAAATGAAAAAATATTACCATTATATAATTTCAAAATATTTCTTTACTAATAAGTAAATTAAAATAGAAACAACAGAATTAATTATCTTTTTTAAAAAAGTAAATCGTCAAATGCATGGTATTGTGAATTCATGGGATTAAAAATGCACAAACAATTGAATTGTAAATTTGACTAGATGCAAGAAAAATATTCATAATTCAATTTCATTAATATCTAAGTTGTCTATTCTTTGTGCGAAATATGCCAAAATAACAAAGAGAAAATAAACCAGTTGAATAAATGCTACAGACTTTTGTTAAAACAAAGATTTTCATTTTGCTTCTTCACCAAATGTTGTTTTTCCTTTTGCCCATAAATTTGACAATATTTTGAACGTCAATCGAAACATGAAATAATTATTGTTACATACATCGAAGATTGAAGTTTTAACTGTGTTACTATTAGAAGCTTCTGTCATCGACGATGGCATTAATTAAAAAATCATTTTGAATACTAATAACACTGAACTGACAATCAATTTTGCATTAGATATGCATTTGTTTTATTTACCTTTGGCCTAGTAGTCCATCATCTGTCAAATGACAATTTTTTTTTATTTTTCAATGAATTATTTTACCTCTTTGTTTTCATTCAACTAAAATTGCGTAAAAGTATATGATGATAATAATGTTAGTAATGTTAATAATCAAAAAAGTCATGCTTAAACTTATTCATTGAAATTAAAATTCTCATTAAAAACATCTAAGTGAAAAACATTCAGAAATTGTGTATTTTTTTTGTGAAATGAAGAATCTTTTGAATTCTGAATCTCATCCCTCAATGGTTACTATTATTTTGATATTTAAACTATTTATTACTTTAAATTCCAGCGTATTGGGCTTAAGGCTGAGTATTCAATGACATCCTCTTTAGTGGCAGTGTCCATAGATTTGAATCCTAGTTTAGACACCATAAAATTGATTTTCCAATTGACTATGGATTTGTGTTTACGTATCCACATTTCACACACCCATTCGATGCTAAAAACAGCACATAACGAGTGTAATAAGCTAAATATCTAAGCTAACTGCAATAGCTCCAAAAAAAAGGGGGTTGAGTGATTGGATATCAACCATTTCTCTTTGCACAACTACTGTTCATTGTATTGTCAAAACTAGATCGAGAACAGATATCAGTCAGTGTGGCTGATCGGCCCAATTAATGGTTGGGTCAACTTGCGCATCTCTCCTTTTTATTCATACTTACAGTGACACTCTGATCAGATGTGCTACTTTAATAAGCCACATTTTCATGTTGGCCTATCCGCTAATCGTCGAAATACTATAAATCTATGACTTTTACTTCACAGCTCAGATTGAAATCCCATTTAGAGCAAACATGGCATAACCTTACCACCACTATTCACATTGTATCATTTGCGAATAATCTGGGTGGCTCCAACTCTACACTCATTTATTATATGCAATAATTGAACAGATATGAAATGATGTGTTCAATGTTTCTCTATTTTACATCACAAGGCCATCTTTCATATTAGTTGGTAAGCTAAAAGAGCTAAAGCCAGGATGCACTTATATCTCTCTTTCGCCTTTTATTTAACATCAGATTAAGTGAGACTATGAAAAAAATCACAGAACGCGCCTGATGTATATATACTTCTTCATCTTGTTTGCGGAGGTTATATGCGGTTAATAATAAAAATATTTATTTGTTTTTTTTTCTCCATAGGACTTGCAGTTTTCTATTTGCTCGCTGGAGTCGGACTGCATTGAGAAAGACAATCAGCTGACCGAATTGAACAAGGAGAAAGAAGTCATCGTGGCCAGATTGGATTCGGCCGTCGCTCGTGAAGAAAAGTATCGTGATAAGGTATGAATACATTTTCACGCTTCCTTATGACAAAAACAGCACTGTTTATCATTGCATTCTATGATAAATCTCAAAGTAGGACAGTCAAAATGAATTAGTATATATATTGCACTAAAGTATAAAATAATAATTCTGATGTTGGCATGACATTTTAGAATTAGATATCAACTAAGTTGTTTGTAAATGGATTATTAAGTATGTTTATGTAAGCATGTTATTTAACTGATTAGTAGTGAAGTGATTGTACTATTTGACACGTCTAAAATATATCATTACATAGATATTTTAAGTCATACAGCTTTTGTAGAATGTTATTCCGTTTTAACAAACAAAGTTTTTTACTTTGTGTTATGAATAAGAATATCTTTCTTTGCATGAAAATCGACTTTAAGCCTAAACCCGTCTAGAAGTGAATACTATATTTTAATTAATGATGATTGTGTGGCATTAAAATTTTCTTTCTTTAAAGGTGGCGACATTAGAAGACCTTCTGACAAAACTTCAACAGGAAGTGGCTAAACTGGAACTGCTTAAAAAAGGGGAACCTGCGATTGTTTCCGTAAATGGTAAATAGAACTCAAATATCGTAAAATTTCTGACATTTGTTTGTTTGTACAGAGGTAGAAATGGTTTGAAAAAATACTTCATGCGATTACATAGAATGTTGTTTAAGTTTCTATTGTTTTTTTTTTCATTTAAGATAAATCTGCGCATGATCCAGCTACAAAGGAGAGAGTGGCTATACTTGAAGAGATGCTGAAGAAGCTGGAAGATCAGCTAAAAGAGTCAAGAGAGGAAGCTGTCCTAAATAAGCAGGAAATTAGAAAAGCTAATTCTGCGCTTTGGAAAAAGGTTGGAAAAAAATATTAAAGGAAAGAAAATTTAATGCAGAGTGAACCATTTAGGATTTCAGATTTAGCACAATTTAAAATTACATACTTTCAATCACAGTAAATAATAAGGTATATTACGCAAAGCCTTAAAGGCAGGCTTGGTTAGGAGAGAATGTTCGATCGATTTGATAGATCCGATTCTACTTTGAATGGCAGACAATTCAGAGCATCCATTGAAGTCACCATAACGATATTCAAACAGAGAGCTAGAGGACAGGTCTGATTATTGATTCTCTGCTAAATTCGATAAGACAATCAGTTCTTTCCAACATTTCTAGTAACTGTTGCTACCATATCAGCAAATGAAGAGTTACCCGCGAAAGGGATTGCTACAATTCTACTTCCAATGAATGAAACAGACCTACTGTTTTGACTCCAAATAAATTTTGTTTCTTTTGATTTTAGGAAAAAGAATTTTCTGATTGCGATTTGGATAGAAGAATTGCGACAAGAGAACTAAAACAACTCACCGAGAAATTGAAGACTGCCGATGAAGATAAGAAGAAAAATACCGAAAAACAAGAAGCGCTCGTTGGACAGCTGCGTCAACAGATTGCCTCCAAAGAGAAGGATGTTGAAAAGCTCAACCAAGAAATCGAAACTCACAAAAAGTCTATTGACAGCTTGGAAGAGAAGCTTCGACACAGCCAACTTAAAACTGAGAAGGAGTTGTCAATCCAGCAGAGAGTCACTGCAGAATTAGATAGGTATATATATTTTTTATCATGTCTTCACCTGTTAAAAGGGCATATTGCCACAGTACGGTACCTCCAAGGTCCTTATCATCCTTTTGTCTTCCTCCCAAGTCACCTTAGTATCTCATAGCTCCACCGAATACATTCTACGGATGGTCATTAGTGGTCTTACAAGAAGAGACAGGCATGATTCAGACTCCCCTGGGGTATCTGTAGCGTGTTATGTCTTAGCCAGGTCTGCGCTCTTATCACATTAAATTGAAGATCGCTTCAGCTATCCTCAATCAGAAGCAGAGCTCTGATCATTCTCTGAACATTCCTACCAAGTACATGCCATCAACTCTCAATGATTTACCCCATGTTCGTCAGAATATTATTAAATTACTTATTTTTGGCTTTTTATCATGTATCACAGTTTACAGGTTACTTGATATAATAAGTATTAATCTATCCACGTAAATCAAGCAAAAACTAAAAAATATTCTGTATAATAGAACACCGATTTATTGTTTTTTGCTACTAGCATTTTGAAAAAAATACAAAAAACTTTCTCTAACCATAAATACAGGAAAAGAATGAATGCGAGCTCACTACTCAAAGGACTAGCATTAAGAAGCAGAGTTGTCAATATCAAGCTTATATTTCAGGTCCAAAAATGATGTCCATCGATTGAAAGCAGAACTGCAGTACAGTGAAAACAGACGGCTTAAGTCTGAAGCGTCAATCGAGAGATCTCTAAGCGAAGCCAAATCATCTGAAGCTTCTCGCTGCCAGGAGAGAGAAGAGAGAGTACGCTTAGAAGTTACTTTACAAGAAAGAGAGAAGGAATGCACATCTCTGCAAAATGTAAGAATTATTGTTCATTTGAATTGAACCCAGATTGCAAATACTGCACATTTTTGTGTTTTTGTCAGTGGAGCTGCTATGAAGATATTAGTATTTATTTTCTGTTTGAGACACAAAACCTTCTGTGATATCCCCCATTGATGTATTTTTATTACTATTACCTTGTAATAGCTGTTCAAATGTTATTGCTAATCACAGTCAAACTGGGAGTTGTTGTCTTTGTAACTAGACTTGGAGAACACTATCATGACTTGAGGCTGATTCATGTAAGAAAAATCACAAGGAGTGTCATTTAGTAATATTCCAGCGCACTGTCCCGATAACAACGTAAACTATATTGAAGTCACATAGCAACCCAAACGTAATATAAATGTGACAAATAGTAAAATACCATACTAAAATAATAATTTAGGAAAAAAAATTGCATCAAATCACTGTTATTTGACTCGCAAAGAAGTATGAAAAAAAAATATATTGAAACAACTCGCTACTTTCAGTTTCAGGGGATTTTCATTTGTATTATGAAAAAAAAATTATCCATGTCCGCTACGTGGAGCATATGACCTCCTAATGGAGGTTATCCCAACAGATTTTTTGACATTTAAACAATAATGAATCTTTAAAAGCATGTCATATAGCTGGATGGTCCACTATACTAATAATGCTGCTATAATTTTTTGTTACAGAATTATGATATGCTGAAAGCCGCCTGCTCCATTCTAGAAGAACAGCTTGTCGACTGCGAAACTGTCATTGACCAGCAAGAGCAGGCCAATAAGGCTTCACTGGTAACACATTTCAAAAATAATTATTATGTCAAGAATTTTTCTTAAAATTAGTTGAGAAAAAGATGATCAATGTTGATGTGTTTTTGGTCCATATTCAAATATTTGCTTTTAGGTATACACCTTGTTTTGATTGGTTGTATTCAACCGACAAAATAAATTGAAACATATTTGAATTATTATGTTATAATTCTATCGTAAAAACTTTATGAACTATCTGTTGTTGATACAATTATTTGTATGCACTATTTCTGCTTGGTTTTTCTCAATTTTGTTACGTTTATGTATCTACCATAAAAAAAATAATATAGTGAAGTTCTATAAACAAATTAATTATAAAAAATATGTTTCTTCCGTGGTCGGCTTTCTTTGATGTATGAATAACAATATTAAAAATTTTGCTGTGCAACTGTTGAAAAACAGTGTTCAAAAACTGAATTATGTTAATTAGATGAGCTGTTTTTTTTCACTCATAGGCAGAGGTGTTTAAGATGCGTGAAGACCTGGAGGAATCGAGAAGACAGCTAACAGAAAAGGAGAGGGTGATCGATATGCAATTGATTCAAGCGCAGGCAGCCAAGTTCAACTATGAGGAAGTTGTGCACAAGCTCGCCGAAGAGAGAAACTTCTCCAACGATTTGGAAGTAAGTAGATTTGTATCATTGTGACTTCGTCTGTGATGATTTTTTTTCTATATTGAACGAAAATAATCTGAATACCTATTTCTTGTCTTATTTGGTTGCCATGATCACTAGTTTGAATTGCCTGTACATTGATTTTCAATTCTTTTTTGATTTCTTATTACTATTCCTACGTTTCAGTTTTTTTATTAGATGAGTGGGAGAGAAGTACAACACATCAAAAACATCATGAAAATTAACAATAATCAATCAACCTTGTATTTATGAAAGTTTTCTATTTGGAATATAATCTTTTGACCTTACAGGCAAATAAATGCTGAAAAGCATTGGTATCTCTACAATAGGACTGGCAATATTTATAATCTATGCCAGTGGCTCCCAGTCTAATTGTTGTTGAGAATGCATTTGACATTGGAAAAAAGTAGTAGCTGCCTTAAAAAAAACCAAATTAAAGTAATCTGTTGATTAACTATTACGAAATTGTTGTGATTTGTTATATTTTACTGGTGGCGAAATAAAGTATGCTGGCAACATTCTCTGGATTTGCTCAAGTCGGTCCGGTCCGACCAGCTGTTGGACCCACGGGTCACGACGACTTGTTAAACCAATAAGGCAAACTATGTAGCATTTTGTAAATTTGTAACATCATACAGATAGGAGCTCTGTCATATCTTAAGTTAGAGACTTTCAGCACGTTAAAGTGCAAGTCTCCGAGTCTTGGGTAACTGCTCCCCAGGCAATCTCGGCATAAGAACTGATAAACATGTAACGTCACTGCATCATAGGAAACAACTACTGGTACCAAACATATAAGTGTGGAGGGATAATTGCATTGTTGCATTATACACTTGCTTGCGAGGGCATTTACTAAAAATACTTTTTGGATTCAGCCGCCTCTTTCTTTATTTTAAATACGATGTCAATTAATCCATCATTTTTGTTTAGACGCAGCTAGATGAGTTGACAAACCGTGAATCGGCATCGTCCCGAGACGCTCATTCTAAGAGCGAAGACGTCTCTCGTCTAGAAAGTGAATTGAAGCAGATAAAAACGGAATTGAGAAGTTCGAAGACAGAGAGTATCGCTCTGAAAGAAGAGTGCTCTCGGCTGTTGACGGACACGGCAGCGCTCCGGGAAGAAGCCATGCGGGTGCAGCTCGCTCTCCGGGAGTGTGAGGTAATTATATGTCGAATGCGAACTTCAACATTTTCCATGTTGTATCATGTATCTAAGTTTTTTTGTTTTAAATGTGGGTTACGTCTTATAATCGATGGCATCTTACAATTCTTGTAAAAATGTTAATCCTAGAAAGAAGTGCCGTATATGATGTTGTTATCAGAGACACCATTGACAGTTTAAGTGTACTTTGGTTCTCTGGTAAACTTAAACAATGGCCTCCGAGAGGAAATTAACAAGAGAATGATGGCAGCGAACAAGTGCTACTTGACACTAAAGAAACAATTGTATTGTTCATGATCACCTATACATTACAAACCTGGGCATCAACCCTACGAAATGAATGTGCAATAAATAACTTTGAAAGAAAAATTCTTCACCGTGAACTTCACTATGAACCCCGTACCTGTATATCCTCGTAACTGTTCATATTTAACAAGACATGGTTATAAAAATAATAAAACATTTTTAGTACTTTTTCCACATAAAATTTATTAGATCAGGACCGGTTTCGCTCATCGCGAGCATTATCAACTGATAATGCTCGCGATGAGCGAAACCGGTCCTGATCTAATAAATTTTATGTGGAAAAAGTACTAAAAATGTTTTATTATTTTTATTATAATGCCATTCCACCAAGTATTGACAGTGAACACCTTAAAAGTGAAGACATGGTTACTTAACAATAGGGCCACAGAGATTAAAAGTTTTGCAGACGATATAATCTCTGCCGATGTTAGACATACGCAGTGTATTTTTTTCAAATTGAAAAAGCTGCGTACCATATCTTCTGTTACTAATCTGCTTTACATGCTTATAATATAATAAGATACCAAATTGAATGTAAGTTCTTCCAAAACAACCAACACAAAATTTGATTTTATGAAAACAATATAAAAATTGACTTTACTTGTACTGCCGACAGTGTCATACTTATTTTTGTTGAAAATTCCAACTGAAGTTGATATCAAAATTAATAATAATAAATCCCTCACTGACAAATACTGAAATTGAGTCTCGGTAAAGTTATATTTAGTTAGTAGGTTTGTGTTTTGCATCACTGGGTTAAACAGTCTGTTTTTGTTTTGCTCTATTTCAGGAAAATAATTCCATCCTCAGGACCATCGCAGAAGAGACGGAAGCCGAGCTGTCGGCTCAACAGGAACATGGATACCAACGTCAGCTGAAAGCTGACGCCACCGTCGCTCAACAAATCAAACTCATCGATTTCCTTCAATCGAAAGTCGAAGAGGCATCCAAACGTAAGAAGACTTTCTCAGACATGTTGTTCGGAACTAAGTCCAAAGACTCTAATACCCTTCCGTCTACACCGCACTTAATGCCGCTCGCGGCGACGTCTTCGGCCAGCGTAGACCAGTCGAAAATTGTCCTCAGGGAACGGCAGAAGAACAGAGAGCTCCGGGAACGTCTTTCCGCTTTGGAATTAAAACTCGCTTCTTCGGAAGGCGGGACGGAGACGACTAGCGACAATAACGATGTCTTCTTAGAAACACCGCGTCGATCGGAACGGGCCAATTCCCATTCTAGAATATTCATGGAAGGGTGGGTCCGCATACAAAAAGGGGCCGCCCTCGAACGTGTCTATATGAAACTTTTAGATAAACGTCTAGAGTGGCGACTCGAGAACGCCACAGATCGCTTCGAAATACAACTCAAAGATGGCGCTTCCGTTTTAATTCACCCACAAGAGAAAGATCATCCTGGTATGCGATTGTCAGACGCCGAACGAAAATTATCATTGAAAATTGACGTATCCTCTGCGACGACTTGTTGGCCTTCCAGATCTCTCCTCGTTGTCTGTCCTTCTGACAATCAGAAAAACGACTGGCTCGATGAACTTCAGAAAATTGACAGCGTGGATGTGGTCATTGCCGACGCCGACGATGATTCCGAGGACGCGAAAATCTCCCACTCGTACAACTCCATCATGCAATTTGATCGCAGTCTTATGGATCCGGACTGCGTTGTCGAAATCGAGAACGAATTGTATCTGATCGGAACCGCCGTGAATCTGTTCTCCTTCGAAGCTTCAAAGTCCGCTCCCGTGAAAGTATCGGGTGTCTGCGGCGTGAGAAAGTGCCTGCTGAACAGAGCGGCGGACGTTGCGGTGATTTTGGAATCGAGCGGAAGCCTCGTGCACTGCAGCATCAGGCAATTGGTGGCGGCTTTGAAGGCCGGCAAGGAAGCGTCTCCGCATTTGAACACTCACACTATGGTTCTACAAGGAAAGGACGGAAATTCAGACGAATGTCAGGCATTTGAGGTATGATTCATATTTTGTTATATCCTTGAAATGCTGCACACTTAACCGGACCGTTTTAAGAACACCAAAGATTTCTAAATATATTTTGCATATTCGATGAACTTCTTGTAAGCTACATTATATTTTCATTCACAATGCAATTGTTTAAAGAAAAAAAATCACTGGAATTATTGTTCAAGCTTTGCTTTCATTAGCCGCTATTTTTTCTTTCTCTGACATGTTTTCTCTGGACTGGGTTGGAGTTGTCATTATTTATTTAATACGTTCACTACTGAAATCATGTGTAGCACATTATCTACTGCGTTACATGTATGCACTGTACAGTGCACATATCCCGCTACGTGTGTTATCTCCCTCTTGCAAGTGATGCGTCACGAAAAAAGTAAACATCGTGTCGCTTTAACACTCGAGTGCCAAAATGTCAAAAATAGGATCGAGAATCGATGGGGTACAAATTTGCGTAATATTTGCATTGCATTGATTGAGGTATCATTGTAGATTACAAAAATTATCAGCTAAATATTATTGGTATTTAGCGAATGGTTGAAATAAGAAGAATTTTGAAATACGAATGTACCCCATAGGAACCCGGAGGTTAAGCCTTCAATACTTTGACCGGTATATGAGTGCAGCGTCAATATACTCCCCGTTCAATTAGCAGTTATTCGCTTACTACAGCAATAGCCTATGAGATAGTTTTTTATGATTTTGTCAGTATTAAGATGCTTCTCGTAAAATCAAAACTAGTAAGACTACAAAGCTGTTTATTTATTGTTTAAAAATTAAAAGTACAGTACATGACATTACAGCTGACGCCGATTCGCAATGTACTTATTATAATGAGAAAAAATAAATTAACATAATACATCATACTCCACAATACATTAAAATCATGAAATAAAAAATAAAACTTAAAAAACAGTTCACAAATACTGTCACTAAAAATGTCCAGTTCTCTAGGCAATGATTTGATCAGCCGAACGGCCCTTGGAACTGGCGACTCATACGTCCTATGCGAGGGACAAATTTTTAGAAACAAAAGTTTTTAGTCATAGTTTCGCCCACGTAAGAAAAAATTGGGAGCATGTAGGTTAATAGTCATAAGAATTTCAGGATTATTAATTCGGCCCCGAAGAAGATGAGAAAAATGCTTTAAACTTGAAAATGATCTTCGAGCTGAAAGAGAGTGAAACGATAACATTCCTAAAAGAAATTTGGTGGGGTAGTATTCCTTTAAGGAATTATCAAAAGGGAAGAATTTAATTTTTTTTCTGTTATAACATACTTAAAGTCAATATTTTCGATATTGTTTCAGCTCCCCTCCGTGAAGCTTTCAAAAGACCGAATAACAGTTTGCGCAGCCACAGCTAAAGAAGTCTTCATATTGAACTATGACATTTTGAAAATGGTCTTCATTCAAGTGCGCCGATTGGACACGGAGCCCATCACCTGCATGCGATTCACCCATCACACGGTATTACTCGCGTCGCACAAGTTCTACGAGATCGACCTTGGCAACTACAGAGTTGAAGAATTCCTCGATCCGTCCGACACGACTCTGCTGCACGCCGTTTTCGCCCACAAGAAAAATATCTTCCCTATCGCGATTGTCCCGATAGACTCTTCGGGCGACGTCGAGTATCTGTTATGCTTCAATGTGTTCGGAGTGTTCGTTGACGAGTTCGGAAGGCGATCGCGCTCCGAAGACATCAAATGGTCTCATCTCCCGCTGCACGTGTCGTATAGAAAACCCTTCATGTTCGTCGTGCACTTTGCCTGCGTCGAAATCTTCCATCTGACGGAGAACTCTTACAGAAAAAATTCAGACGACAGCGACAGCGTGTCGGCCGTCAATGCCGACAAGTCCTTTTTACCTGAAAAAGTAACAATCGAATTCAGCGCACCCAGCTTCTTAGGAGAGTCTTCTAACTCCGGAGCCATTTACATTTTGGCTTCTCTTCAAAAGAACGGACACAACGACACCCTTCAGATGTGTGAACTGAACGGGTATACCGCATTCCGAAGGGACATGGGATTATCAATCGAGACTCTCGACACCATCGGAGACGACGTTTGTAAGAATTCGATTATTATGAGCAGCGAAGAAACCGGTTCTGTTGATACGGAATTGGACAACGCATCAATCGGAGGCGGTTCTGTGGAATTAAAATCCGAATTTGCTATTAGTATCAGAGAAAAAGCTAAATTAATCAACTCTCTCAAACAGGAAAAGGACAAAGTCGACAGTATTCAGACATTACTATCGGGTGTTTCAAAAAATAAGGGCCCGTCACGTTCCAATAATACAGATTCGTCTGGCAGCGATTCGGAACTCAGTGAAGTTTACGAAGCGAGGTCACAGAGAAATGTTTTCCCGCCAAGTTTTAAAACACCATCTAACAGTAACTCTCAGAGAAGTAATTCCACAGAGAGATCTACCGATAGCTTATCTTCCAAAAAACAAGTCAGATTCAATAGTCACAGTTGAGTGTATGTGCAATTTCACAGTGGACATCAATATTAAAAATGCTAAGTGATGATGTTCGATGTACAACAACTGTAATGTAAATTTATCATTATCTGGTGTTATAGATTCATCACAAAATGCGGTATTACTTATGTACAGTTGTAATAAGTTATTTAAGATATTGAAATTTGTCAGCGGTGACATTAAGTTGGAAGAAATATTCTATAAGATCCAAGTTGTTCTGTATTGAATATTATGATAGTAAAATGACGTCATTTTAGAGTATCAACATATCGTAATCAGCGTGTATCAGTAGTTGATATGTAAGCATGTGCCGGATTAAGACAACGGTAGACTACAGAAAATTTCGCCGCCTGCTTTACTCGTATTTGTTTTTAAATTCTTATTCTAACACATTAACGAAACCAAAAGATTTTATCAAATTTATACCACTTGTGTTTTGTAAAATAATTGTGATGTCCACAGTCGATTTGCATCCTGAATTCTTAGTATATGTAAATATAGCCATGTACTTAATATATTGAATGACTGACAGTCTATATTTTAAAACTTATTTATTTGTATTTTTTTCTTTTATATAATGTGACAAATATTATTGCTACAGTGTTAGGTGATTTTATTCAATTTAAAACAAATGTATCTAAACTGATTGGCTGGTTGCATGACATTTGCTCGTGTCGTATTTCCGGTATAAGTAAAAAAGATGGCTAACGGCAGCCGACACATTTTTTCCCCATTAAGACGTGATTGATATTGTAATTCCATTGTATACTTATGTTTATGCATTCACGCCGAAGCAGATTTCACTAAAATAATACTGGAGAAAATTTTACAAGACATCCAATGACAAAGCAATTTAAATACAAAATCATTCAATTTCTAAACATTCCTGTTTCCCATTAATGATATGCAAGGCCAACTTGACAATTTTCCTTTACTTTTTTTGTGTTTAAATGGCTGATTACTATTAGTTATTATTTTGTATTGTACATACTGTTATTTGATATTATTCTTGCCTAATATTCCAGATATTGGGATTCAATATTTGGATATCGATTTTCAATGTATTTTATGCAATAATTTCATTATATTGTCCCATATGAAAAGCAATATCACCATTGATACTGCAATAGGTTGTATGTCTAAAAACCGGTATTTTCAGGAAATGTTTCAATCTATTTACTATACTCTGGAGATTACTAAAGATGTTTTACTGTGTTTATACTGTTGGCTTATGATTCCCTTTGATATGCTGTGAATTGTACATATAATGACTTCTTGTTCGGTATAATATCATTTTTGACATATCTATTGCAGTATCAACGATGATATGAATAATGTGCTTGTTTTTGTGATTTTGACAACGTTATTTCTAGACTGGTCATAGATAAATTGTAACCACCGCTACCCTCTATGACTTCAATCGTTCATAACAAGGTTTATTCCAATGTGAAAATATTAATGTGCCCAGACTTGCACCTATGATGAGCGGAAAGAAAAAGAGGATATGAATAATGGGAGGGGTTCTTTTCAGTTGAGATCTGTTCGCTCTATATATTACGTAGTTCATTTTTAAATGCCTTGTAATTTTCTCTTGTCTAATATACGGTATTAATTAAAGAAATAATTCTTGTCAGAATGTTTACAGAGAAAACAATTGTCTCCCTTCTCAGCCACTTCAATACTGTATTATTTTATTTATTATTGCTCTATATCTTAGCCTACAGTCTATCACAAATGTCTTCATGGACAGTTTTTTACAATAATGTGGACCAATTTAATTTTTTATCAATGTAAAAACCTGGAATAGCAAATTTAATAAAATATAGTTTAGGATGTGTGCTAGGTGTGCGGTGGATGTTTCTCTTTTTTCGTCACAGTTGGAAGGGAGAATGCCAATATATCTCGCTCATGCCCTACACATAACATGTGATTGTGTGAGACGAAAATAAAATTCACAGCACTCGTCTGATTTTCTGACAATAAATATTGTACCTATTAAAATGCATAATTATTTATTTTACTTTAATTATATGTATAATATTGACGAGAATTTCAAAATATTTCAATTTAAATTCTACATTCTACACTTAATATTTTATTTTTCTTTTTTTATAATTTTGTGTATAGTATAAAATTACATAGATCTCAAGAAAAGTTATTTCAAAACATACTATAATTTCTTGCATTAATAGCAAAATTGTTATATTTCATATTCAGTTTACTTCAAATATGTATATTTTCATTGCTGTAAATAAAAAAAACTTTGATTTCAAGAATAAAATATCAACAATTCCTATTTGATCATGTTTTTGTCTACTTTCGATGGATTCGGTGGTAACTTTGTGGAAGTTCATTTCAATATAAAATAAAATAACTTAGATTATTCCACGTATTGTGTAACAAAATGTGACACGTGTTTCGCCTCTTTCAGAGGCATCCTCAGACAACTACTTTCGAAAATGATGAATGATGTTATTTTACTATTCTGATATACTATAGTAAAAATCAAATAAAAATGGGAGGCAAGGGGGGGGATGATAGAAAAATAAACAAACGATAATGGTAATACAAATGACATTTACATTACGAAATGATTAACTAATGAGTTGTATCAATTAGGACGGGTTAATCCGTTAGAAAATATATTTAACAGTGGCGAACCACCTGTTTTATTCAATATATTATTTAATAATATTTCTTTATTGTTAATGCTTTTATTTGTTTCTGTTTTTGTCTAGTTATTTTTGTTATACAATTTTTAGCACTGGGTATTGACTGTTGTATTTATATTTATGAACGATTTGAGTTACAGCATTGTGTGATGGTAAAAACATTGTGTCAACAGCCAAAGGCAATATCATTTCCAGGAATATTGAGAAGCAATAACAAGCTCAATTAAAATACTTAAAGACAGACCCAAACCGGATAAAAAATCATTTGTATTAACCAAAAGGAAGTGCTATAAAATCGTAGGTATATTATTCGTAAAAAGCCAAAAATTACCGATTAGGCTTGTTTGACATGACTCGACTTTAAGAACTTTTTTCATGGCCATTGCACACCAATAATAAAAAACAATAAGAAAACATTGTTTAAACAAAAACGTCATATAAACAGTGACGGATTTAGCACTTGGGAGGCCCAGGCGCAATAAAATTTTGGGGCCCTGTTTTTCGAATTACTAAAACTGAATTTCAAATATATGGGTTAAGATTAGAGACCTTCCAAGCACGTGCCTCGTCCGCTTATGGGGTAATCCGCCACTGCTTATAAAGAAGTTAAAGTAAGTAGTATATTAAATACGCACTCTCCTACCACCAGCCTGAAACTTCATCGGTTCCAGTATGTGATTTTTCTGAATCACTGTTTACTCAGTTTTCCTAGATAATATCCTCATTTGATTTTTTACAGCGATTGTAAGACGTCTTCACGATGATAAGATACACTCCAAATTCAAACATTCCAAAATAGGTAAAAACCTTAACCTAATACCCAAGGCTACCTACCAGAGACAATACTACTACTTGTGCAGTAGCGTAGCAAGAGGTTCTGCCGCTGGGGTGGTCCTCGAATTTGCTACTCCCTGTTTTTCCTGCTTTTTTTTGCATATTTTTCTACTGCAATTTGTCAACATTAACTATGAGATTATATCGCAGGTGATGTTTTATTTACAAATAAAACAACTCTGACCTTGACTTAAAACACAACTGAAATTATTTTTTTAGGCTTAGTAGCATGTAGTGGCACCACTTTTGCCCCTAGCGATTTGAATACACCATTTTTTTTAAATGTTATTTGTTTGCACCATGTTATTTGTTTTACACAACCCTGGTTTTTTTCTATTTCAATATAATATTAATATTTTTTATTCTTTTTTAAAAATGCGGCATCCAAAAAAGCTCATTTTTTTAGCAAGTTACAAAGAAGGCAGAAGAAAACACAGTGAAAGGAATAGAGCTTGTATTGGTTCTGTATACTTATCGATCATTATTTGGTTATTACTTTCAAAATTTGGCCACACTCAGATGAAAGGGAAATTGGAGCACGGCTCCACCGGCCCCAGAATGTGATGTATAGATATCCATCAAATCAAAATTCAATACAATGATGCAAAAGGTGGCAAAAAAAACATTTCTTGAAAAATCATAATTTTATTGTTATCACTTAATTTAAACAATAAATTATCAGTGATTCTATTACATATACTAACAACTATTATAAATACAAGTTATTGGGCTGTCTAATTAAAGCAACATTAACATAAAATTTCTCCCGGATACATAGATATGATACACTTAAAATATTAAAATTGCCTTATTCATAGAAAACTGTACAATAATATAAAAAAACATTGAGCAATAGTTTTCTTTAAGTCTTTCATATTCAATTTTACATTCTGTACAAGTAGTAAGCAATTTACAAAAGTAATCAAAACTATTATAATATTTCACAATATTCTATTGATTATAAACACGTGTTGTAAACCTAACTCCAGTCTTATCCCCCAGAATTGGTCTAAACATCCACACAAGGTAAGATATCATGACTAAATATATTATGAAATGAGAGTGAAAAAATAAATAAACAAAATTTTAAACTATTAGTCATTCTTGAGACAATATTAACCTTTATTCTTAAATGTATAGAAATATGTTGCAATATAAAATTGTTTATTTACATTTATAGTAGGTAATTGTACAATTATTAAAAATAATACACAAGAGATACCCTTGGGAAGAAACAACTATACTTAATAATTCAGGCAAGTAATTCTATTTACATTTTAGATTAAATTTATGTTTGTACAATTTTATTGAATGTATCAATGTAAAATTATATTTATAGAGCATCTATACGTAACACATTTCATTTATACAGAATAGAAAAACAATGCAGAGTTATTATAATAATGTAATACAAATTGTCATTGAGGCAATTTTTGGCTAAGATCAATCGACCATATAACCTCAAATATCAGACTGATAGTCAGATTGGTGAATCTAATTTTAAGGTTAGGTTTCATACTTGAATCGAGAAATCTTGTCTCCTTTTTAATTTTTAATTGCGCTCCTGAAAAGTATTACTACCTTTCATAGCTTTATTTGGATTTTTTTGTTTGTACGAAATGTAAATTGAATGATTTCTAAATCCAGTCGTTATTTATCATTAATTAATTCCAGATTGAAATTCTGCCTTTGTTTCGGCACCAATCCTTGCGACTTGCTTTTATTTCTGGGATGAGTGCTCTTTCCCATTCGTTGCTTATCCAATGCGTCGCTGGACCCGCTGCCCGCCATCGTGTCGCTTTCTTCGGATGAAGGATTATTAGAAAACATCGGTTGTCGGTTACTGCAGCTTGATGTGCTATTTTGTGGACTGATCACCACTCCGTTGTATGACGAATGAGAGTCGGCGATACTTCTCCCGTCGCCTTCGTCACGCCTAGAAAGTTCAGAAAAAGGACTTATGGCTCGCTTAGTTGCCGATCCAGCATTTTGAATCTCTGAACTGATACTGGCTATAACGCTTTCTCTTCGGTCTCTTTCGATTAAATCAGTTTTGGTTAATTCGTGACGCATATTACTCAATTCTGCAGCGTAAGAATTGTTCATTGAGTCAGAAAAGGCTTGATTCTTATTTTTCATACTTCCTAAATCTTGCGAATTTAGTGTTTTTATTTTAGTCTGTCTCTCTATTATTTCAGCTGTCGTCAAATCCGGTCCCTGAATATTTTTGTGTAGAGTGGTGGCACCCGAAAGCCACGGTCTACTGTTGGCGATGGATTTCTTGATGCTCATTGTGACGACGCTTTTACAAGCGCAGACGCCGGATCCTTGCTCTATCGGCCTATTGCACATTTCGCAGAATCTCTCACATTCGGCGGCCACTCTTGTGACTTGAGGGTTGCCCATGCCCATATTCATGACGTCTTTTTCGGGTATGGCGTTCTCGTCAATTATGCCAAACTTTTCCAGGCCAGTCATGATCGCCACATCAGTTTTGGAGTCATCCCCACCGGAAGCGTTTGCGCTGTTCTGATTCAAAAGTAACTTCGATAGAGGCGGAGCCAGTCCCAGGCCTATGCTCCTTTCGTGATATACTTCGGAAATCGTAGGAGTCAGCTCTCTATTGATGTGTCTCAGTTGTGAAGCAAGAATCGAGTCTTGTATGCTGCCGGCTCCGGTACTAGTTTGAATACTGCCGCTGTTCTGTTTTGAAGAACTGGGTAAAGGTGGATCTTTGGAAACTTTTGCAGGCTTCATATCGAGTTTCCCTATGGCTCCCCGCGCCTCAGACTCTGGCGCAGACTTCTTAACTGGACCGCTTTCTAATCCTAGGTCTTCAACGGTTTGTTCGGAGGCAGAATAATACATGTTTCCTTGGATGTTTGATAATGATTCGTTGGTTGGTATTGCTGGAGCTCTTCTACCGGTTGCAGACATGGCAGCGAGAGCATTTGTTACAGATTGAACGCTACTAGGAATTTCAGTTCTTACACTCAATCTCTCTAATGTTGCGTCAGCCGCTTGCGCTGCCTTTCTGTGTGCTGCTGCAGGATTCATTTTATACAAAGTCTCAATGTCGTTTCTGCCTCGCAAATTAGACATTCCTGCTGCGACACGATTCGCGGCCGTATTCAGATTCTGCTCGAACCCTCTTTCAAAATCTGAGTCGGAGCTGTTCCCCTCAGCAAACGTACCCGCGAGGGTGCTCAAATTATTATAAACAGGAGGCAAGGGATGGAGGTTTTCCACTAGTGGCCCGGGGACCGGCGGAAGTCTCGGAGGTGGAAGCGGGGGCAGCGGTGCTCTTCTCAAAACAGTGGCGTGGCCTGAACTCTCCCAATCCGTAGCAGAGCTGGCCGAACTAGAGCTATCGGGCCTCAACGCTGAATTGGGATTCTGCATTTGCGCTGCTTGCATGTAATTCTTTACTCCTCCTTCTAGAATACTGGCATTCAAGCCGTAACTCTCCATTTGGGCGTCCACCATATTCTGGGACTGCCCTTGCCTTCCCATCATCCTGGCTCCCATCAGAGCTTGATTTCCTCCGGGCGCCGCGTGATAGAGATTTCTTATTTTTGTCTGATGTGCGAGCGCTAAGGTGACATTCGTCGGATTATTTGGAGAAGACAGCCTGTCGGAGATGTGTCTCTGCAGAGCAACGGGAGGGCTAGGAGTGAATGCTGCATCGCTTTCGCCACCACCACCCGGTCTGGATATCTTGACGGGAGGTCTTTCTCCATTTCTGAAGTCTGACTTGCCTTGAGTGCTTCGATACGATTGGTGCTGCAAATCATTTCTGTTGTTTGCGAATTTAGTGGAAATGTTGAGGGTGGCCGTACCAGGTATTCTGGCAATGTTTCCATACGCCGCAGGGGAGAGATGTCGGTCGATGCTAGAGGTCGCAGTCCGAGGAGGAGCGTCCGGGGGAGCAGCGGTGCGTCCGTCGGGTTCACCTCGGTGACGCACGTACGATGTGAATGCCCCAGGAGTCAAACGAGGGCCGCTCAATGGTAAGGGTGGCACTATCGCTTGACCTGTGGATGAAAAAAACAGACGATAAACATTGTGCAAGTTAACAGTATTCAGTTGTCTTTATTAAATTTTTATTGCTCGGAATAAAATCTTTTGTCATAAGAATAATATTGTTAACTTTTTAACTACAGTAAAATTGTTGTCGAAACAAGTTTGACTTGTGTTTTATTACTTTGAAACATTTCACAATTATAGAAATGAGACCTCAATTTTAATTTCATTCATTTTTAATTTTGTTTCATTGCTCTCCTCAACAAGTTCATGTAACATATTCCGCACTAGGTAACATATTCCAACACTATAATGTAAGTAAATATAAAATACATACCTAAATTTGGAGAGCTGGTAGCTCTATGAAGCTCACCATCTGAATGCGGTTCAAGATCATTATTTTCTATGGAAGCCAAACTCTCTAAGCTAGAACTTGAATCCAAACTTAAACTTCTGGGGGCTTCTTGAGTATCTGCAAATTCAAAAATTATTCCATTCAAAGCACTCGTAAAATTTGTGAATTCTTTTGAGTAGAATCATCTAAAATATTCAATCATCTACATTCAATGTATGGCAATATGCACATTGTGTTGTACATTTGTTTTTATATAATTGTTTCCAAATCAGTTGGACATGGATAAAATCGCTTTACATATGTATAAGCACGGCTTTAAGACTATTTCACATCGCAAAGATTATGAAGAGGCACATCCTTGCTTTGTTCTGACAAAAGTAAATGTCCAAAATCGCTCTGTGTCAGTCATCAGTACATTTGTTTACATTATTCGAACTCAGACCTCAGTTTTATTTTGATATTAGTAGTGCACAGAGCTAGGCAAGCAGCAAACCGACTAGCGAAACACACTGATTTGATACCATTAACTTCACACACCATCACCGCCTTCTTCTGGCTAAGGCAAGTCTGTAGGCTTCAAAACTGGGCCGAGTTTATACTAAACTATATTTCCTCTGTTTTGTTTGTAGCTTGCATGTTTGATTGTCCACAACAAAAAAACAATACTTATGTATATTATTTATCCTTTTATAAAACCACGCTTGCATATCACCAAGTTTCTAATCTAACAGAAATTTCAAAATTACTTACCAAATAGTGCGAGTAAAGCCTGAAGAACAAACTGAATGTTTCTGCGGTTGGCTTGCTTGCCACTTCTAAGAGTAACTTCATCCTGTCCCACTTCCATCAAGTCGCACCCGAGGGATGCTAATAGTTCATGGCAACCTTCGACTCTCCAAAGCCTGTTGAAATTGAAAACAAAGAATGTCAAAAACATTCACAATTGGATCTATCATATTCTTCACGAATACCAATTTTGGTTTGATTTTAAAAGGTAGTGATTGAATAACAAACTCATACCAATATAATATCTTCGCTAATAATTGTTGTCTTAATCTATCTTAAACTATCTTTAAAACAACCAGTTAAAATGAGTTTCAGACACATGAGATGTCTGTAATATTCTAATTCATTCTTAACTTATACCTTGTGCCTAGCCATATATTGATTTCAAGATCAATTTAAAGCTTTTATTTAAAAAGAATGAAAACATACCTGACGCTGACGGAAATCTCAATACTTTCAGTTTCAACATTTTTGAGTGTGAATTGTGAGATGACAGATCTGATAACACCGATTATATCATCAGCAGCTTCCACATTGGATATCAGCTTCGACAGTGCATGCAGTGTGGTTGACGTCAGACCTGGAAGACAATCAATTGATGATCCATAAAATTTACGGTTGCAAGGAAAAAACATGCCTAAGGTTTCTATCAGACATTTATCGTAAATAATCTCATCCACAGTTAAAATAATAATGGCTGTATTGTTTGAATTGTTGTAAAATTAAAACTATTTTGTTATTACCTAAAAGTGCCTGTAAACTGGCAGAACATTGAGTCAATCTATCTTCTGGATCACTCTGTGGAAAAAACACACTCGATGGAATGCCATTAGCTGCTGGTTCAAATCTGTAAACAACAAAACAAATCAATATCGTATGAATAAACAGTAAACAATATGATACACATTAAATAACATATAGTTTGGACTGGAGGAGTTTACCACAATATTAATAAATAATTTACCTGAATCCAACACTCATCAGAAGCTCTTTCCAGCCACTGACATGCCCCACTTTATTTTCAATGCTCTTTTGTGTTGTGTACATAGCGTTCTTCTGTCCGCGAACAATCCTCTGTAGTGACTTTTCAACTAGGTGTAGAGACACTCGTAACGCATCCCTGTAACGGAACAGAAGTATTTTAATTTCATCCAATAATATAACAGGTATATTATATTCATTAAGTTTTGTATAGGTTTTACTCTAGGTATAATTTATTGACCTATATTGAGTTCAAATAAAAGGTGGTTGGAAAAGGGTTAATTTAAAAATTCTCATTATTGATCATTGTGGCTTAGAATCGAGATTCATCATACCTGCACTTTTCAGGTGTTTTGAGTAGGTCACACAGGGCCTGCCCCATCAGCGCCACCTTATTGCTGAGCCTGATGTTGGCCCCGACTAACATGAAGCCGGCCCAGTTCGCAGGATGAGCAAAGTGCTTTGTGTGCTGGACTGTTTGCATGGCGTCTCCGAGAGCTCTGTGAATTTTACAAACATAACAACAATTGTAACAATCAAACAGAAAAAGTTAACTTAAATTCTATGTTGATTTTCATCATCAAGAAAAGAAATAACCCAGTAATTTAATGTATATATGTATTGAACAAACCACCATATATATATGCTTTCATTGAGTCTTAGAATAGCGACTGTTAAATGAAGCTTTGTTACATTTAGAAAAAAGGGACTGATTCTTTAAAATATTCCTTAGGATATAATTTTAGCTGAAAAAATAAAGATACCATCGATGCCCTATCTTTATTGGGTTAGCTTAATCAACTGAGCTGTTTTTGAAGTTATAAGTTCCATTATATATACGAATGTTAAATATATGAATAATTCCCATATTAGTTAGAAAAAAAATTCTTACCTTGCAGCTCGGCTTCCTTGCAAAAGAGCAGAATAGAATGCTCTCAGCAGTATCTTTGCAGCAGTATCAGGAACTGGCCACAAAGCTAACAAAACACAATGAGCTCCTGCAGCCAATAATGCTCGACAAAGCCGCACCAGTCCAGCACATGCACCACCTCCGAAGCCTCCGCCTCCGACGGTATTGCCTTGAGCGTTTCCTTCTGATGTATTAGATCCATGACATCCTGATACCACAACCTGAAGAAACGTACAAAAAGTTAGACAATTATTATTAATTCAACTTTTTTGATGGTACTACAACTCAAGCGGAGATCTTTTTCTCTTCCATCAGGTCGGATTGTCACCACTTCATTCTCAATTGTAAAAATATTAAGAATCTTGCTAGTATCCTTTACCACACTATTCTCCCATCGAATCCACGGCTTACCTACTGTTCTTATTTTTGTGGTAGTCGTATTATTTTACTATTATTACTAAGTAACATTAAATTTTACATAGTTTTTCTGTTGAGCTTAATAATAAATTTAAGTTTGATAAAGAATAATTAGCTTACCAATCTTGCTGATAGTTTGAGATTCAGAATGTCTCCAGCGGTCAAGAGGAACTCTGACAGAGGCGGCAACTCCATATTACTTGAAGATAATTCACTTCCTGGTAATTAAAAAAGATTTATTTAAAAAAAAATGTACATTAAGTATTCAATTTTGACAGGCATTGAATAATCGGAACACTGGATTTATTATTTATAATTTAAAACTCAACCAATTTCATGAAAGTAGAGAATTTGAGAAAATTAAGGAATAGTTGTATTGAATACTAAATAACCTTTTAAAATATGTAATATTTTTGTTGCTATAGAAAGAGAGAGTAATCATTTTTGATATTAATAAAATGAAGAAACTAAATCATCTTTTTTATTATTATAAATTAAAATTTCAAATCAACCACAATATTAGCTTGAATATATTGCAATTTATTTTAGTACAATTATTACATATTAATAATACATATCATTGAATTGACACCATCTTCCAATTATAGAAAAACGAGTTGATTGTGAGAAAAAGAAAAAAAATATATGATTAACATACATTTTGTATTTGAATTTATCTTCCCAATCCTTCCCAAAATATAGCCTAATATAAATTACAAATGTAATAACATCCATGTTTGATCTTATTTGACTATGACGATCATCTTAGTATATTACCTTCTTCCTCTCCTTCTCCTGGCATTGAATCTGAATGTCCACTGCCAGTGCTTGTATTCAAGAATCTCTTCGTACCACCCTGTGACTGGGAGTCAACCTGAAATTATCAAATAAAGTAAGCTTATTGCTCCATTCTGTTTGATGGATTCTCAAGATTCAGTTTCTTTACCTTGTGGAAAGTGAAATGTGGAATAAACATGATAAATGCTTCTATTTTCTGGTATACTGATATTTTGTTGTCATTCTATTTAAAAAATATTGACACATTGCGTCCAATATATTTTTCTGTCTCCTGCTAGAATTTGTGCTTCCTCACAAGTTATTTTAGTGTTCCTTTAATTGTATATCTTATCAAAAGCGGCCTTCAAGAAACAGGCAATATTCAAGCTCCCTTTGGACATCTGTAGTGCATATTCAAGTGAATTTCATTGTTGTTGCCTAATTTTAGATGCAATAAAGGGTTGGGTTTTCTCTTATCTCTGCACTACTAACAAGTCAAGACACTGTACCACTTCTATTCAAGGAGAATTCTGTTTTACTAGCTTAGAATATGATAACCCTGAATTTTCGGAATGCGTCATGTCTCATAAACATATAATAGCACTGTCAGAATGCATACGTTAAATGAGTGGCACTTGGGTCTGGCAAACAAATTATGGAAATATATAAAAATAACCATTTTCAAAAATCAATAGTTTAATGAATCATTTATTATTTAATAAAATACGTACCATTTCACCAGGACTCAAAACAACAGCAGAAAGTTTCCATGACACGTGCGTGGATAGATGAATACATTCTGCTTCAGAAATTTGGGACAATACTGCTTCTTTTGACGCCTGAAATAAATATAATAATAATAACTTTAAATTCACACAAACTGTTTGAATAAAAGAGTCTATTATAAGCAGAGCTGTAGTGGATTATGTACTCTGAGATATGTTATACCTAATAAAATATTCCCATATTGCATTTTACCGTACTGTTGATAAGAAAAAGGAAAATTATTAAGGTTAAAATTATTATTTCGAATAAAAACACTTGGCAACATTAAAGACGTGACTGAAAAAATAACACTTGAATATTGGCTACCTGCACTGAAAGCCTAAAACAAAAATTAACAATATGGCAGTAGAGTGTATAACTCTGAATGTTTTTTAACTATACCAACTGTAATTTACAACTAGGAATTTTTCAGATATCGTAAATCTATAGATATAATCGTAGACATTTTACCTGTATATCTGTCATAGGATGAGCATGCAGCATATCACCGACCATCAGAGCTTCTTTTTGCATGGGCGAACTGTGTTGCCAGCCCCACGCCTCGGACACTCCTGATGGAAGACGGGGATTACCCACGACCAAGCATCTCATTCCACCTTCTAGAAATGGATGAGTTTCGATTATGAAGTTGATCATAAACAATTTTGGGAAAAATATTTAACAGTGGAACTGTTTACAGATGTATTGAATGTTACTAAAAACGTTACATACAATTATTCTAATTTTCCTAACTCTCGCACATATATGTACATACGTACATTTTGTTTCTGGACATATGAAGGTAGAGTGAGTATATATGAGTAATTCAAGATAAATATATAGGTTTGTAAAAAGAAAATGGTGTCGCAAGTCAGCAATTTTCAGGAGAATAAAAGGTTTGCATTAATGAGAACTTGAGAATGAAAAATTTGACAATCTAACTAACTTAGATGCATTGATTTCACTGGTCCCTTGTCTTCCTCACACATTTTTAACGAATTGTAGTCATTTTGGCATGCAACAATTTTTCGCAAGACAAAACGCCATTTTCGGGTGGCTTAATAAATGAATACGCTTATTATACTTACATTCTAAAAAACAACCTAATAATTAGATGTGTCCATTATTAGGTTTCCTAGTTAAGGCTTACTTTGCATTTAAAATAATTGGAGCGGCAGTGAGGACGCCATTTTATGGAAGGATAGGTATTATTACGATGGGACCAATAGTTGTAGCATGAAATCTATAACACTAAATGCCCGAGTTCCCGATGTATTCATGATTTTACAGTGCATTCAAAATTAGTGCCAGCAGTTGAAATATTTTATTACCTTGTTGATGTGGATCGGAATGAAGTTTACTCCTGGAAACTTTATGTCCTTTGAGTGAGAAAATACTCGGTACGGCTATCAGCGAGAATCTTTCGCACAGATATTCATTGATATCTATATTGTTTTGAGCAGGGCCCTGGTTCTGATTCCCTGAGGACTGTGATCCTTGGTTTATTGTAGAGTTGGGGGGACCGGGGGCTACTGGAAGTCCTGGTCCAGGTCTCAAGACTGGGAAAGGTACGAGGTACAGATCTCCTTCCAGGACCAATACTAGATCTCGCCGTCCTCCGCAGTTTTTGGTGCTGTGTGTGGCTGGAAATAAAATAAACATTTATTTATTTGTAAGCACAGTGGAACATGCTTAAAACAATATCACCAGGAAAAAACTATCATGATCATCAACATTAATAAAAAAAATATCTTCCATTTGCAGATTCTATTTATATTAGAGGTTTTTTGTTTCATTTCAAAAGAGTATAAATCTCAAATATACATTGAAAAAATCATTGCTGGGACTTGAACGCAGATTTACTCTAGACTCTTAACCATATCACTACGGTAATATCTTACCACTAGACCTCAGGGAAATTGCGTAGCTATACATTTGGGGCTCTCATGCCAATGTTACGCAAGCCCCATTCACGCAATTTTTTATATTGAGTATGTAAAAATTTGGGCCCTCTTTTTCGCTGGGCCATTATGAATTGCATAATTCTGCTATGAGGACCTATGCTACGTTGCTGCCTCAAGGACCAAAATATTACATTGCTTCCATGGCAAACCAATTTTATTTGTCTTCTCTGCTTCATTACTAAATTCAATTCTGTAGTTTTGTAGAAAATAGGATGGACCCTTTTGTGAACTACAAATGATGATGTAATTATTTGAGTTGTTACAATATGCTTACCGCTTATTGCAGTTGAACAAGAAGTCGGTAAGACATCCTCAAACGGAGCCAGTAGCATTTGGTACAGAGCGTGCATGCACGATGGTCCTTGCCACATTGAAATCTTTCGGGAGCGTGTTGAGCTCTGTAAACTTGCACTTGACCTGTCAAAATTAAACAATTAAATTAATACAATAAAAAAACACATTTTATAATATGAATTGCTTACATTCTGGTAAAATGTTATGTCATATGAACTTCTAGGTGGTATATCTCAAAGAACGCTGCAGTAGCTGGAAAAGGGTAATAAAACAAAGTGGGTTAAAGATATAAGTGATCAGTACCTCGTTGAACCTTGCAGACTCGCCACTGAACCTCCTACGGATCCAACGCTGAACAGAGAGCTCAAGGAATAATTAGACGAATTCAATAAGTGATTACGGTTCACCTGCGGAAAAAACAATAATTACTAATCGCACTTTAAAATTGTAATAAGTGTAAACCAATCGTTGTAATTTTGCTGTCCAAATAATTAAGCTAACTTATATTTCACATTTTGAGTCATAATATTGTTTTAAATATGTACAGAAGTAATCAAGACACATTGTTTTAAAAACAATAAATGTTTGTTTACCATTCTCAAAAATCCAGCCCTATCGCCGGGCATTTCATCTCCTTGCGCATTTCTATCCCAGTTGGGGCCTCCGTGTCCGTCTCCAGGACCTCCATTACCACCACCGGAACCCATCTGTCCTCCTGGTCCAGATTTTTGAAGCTCCGTGTGAAGACTGTCTCGCCATGACTGAATATAGTGCTCTAATACGGAACCTAAAGAGTAATATTTGGAAATTTTAGGCTACCTATATAATATCTTGATTAGCTAAATAAGTTGTTTAACAATGGGTAAAATAAAGCAGGTTTTGTAGCTGAGTGACCAATGCTTTCGGACGATAGTCTTCTTTGGCTGTGGTGTCTACTAGTTCATGTCTCTGTGTGGACAGTTTCATAAGCTTAAACTATGGTTTTGTATTTAAAGGTATGGATGTCTGTGATGCTTAAAATTTATTTCAACCCACACAATTCTAAAAACAGCATAATTAGATTAATCGGCAAACTACAAGTCCTTCTCGTGGAAGCAACTTGCATTGAGAGGCTCCATTAGGAGTCCACATGCTACACATTGAAAGAAAAAGATATTGTGGTTGAAAAAAGTTCTACGTAAAGCCAAATTACCTGAAGGCGGTAAAAGTTCATCTGAATTGATACTTGGTGCACCATTGTTCTCTCGATCCTCGCTGATCGGCACTTGATGGAATCGCACAATACCTATTAATAAAATATTAAATATTATTAACACATCATAACACGTTCATTATTCATTAATATATGCTAAAAAAAAATTTGATAAATCATAGTACCTTTTTACATAACTAACACACCCGAAACAACCTAACCATACTGATTTCATAGTAGTACTGACTAGATGGAATGTGCTAGTGTAAGTTACTGCGGTTATTTTGGTTAATTGTACCTTTTTAAAGATGTGTCTGTAACAAATACAGTGACAGCGTTTCTAGAGAAACACTATGTCGAAATGGATACTTGTATCATTTTTGTAGTGAGGTCAATATCGCCCATGGAGTATAGATATCTGATATGTTTTGTTTATTTTATAAATAAATATCTAACAATAGTCTGAAGATGCTTCTTAAAGAGATGACATCCACCAAAGAAATAACAAAGTTACCAATTTAAGCAGTTAACAATTAAAAATTCTTAATGTGTAAAATAGAATTGCTATTACGCACCTTTCATGGGTACAATAAGCCAGGCATACAAAAATCCAGCAGCCAAACTGTAGTAGAGAACAGATGACTTCTGTCTATTGACAATTTCTAGAATCTGGTCGATGTTCTGCGGACTCCAGACGTCAGGCAGTCGATCCCGGCCAGTATCAATTGGACTTGGAGTGGATAATCTATTATAAACAAAAGTATTTACTATACAGGAAGCTATTTTGTAATTATGAATTCATAATGTAGACTTGTAAATTTGATTGATCCAAATTAAGTAATTGGTGTTGACAGTTGATCATACAAACAAATTATGAATTACGACTTCTTCACTCATTACGAAATCACTTTTTATCTGACTCCACAATTTTTCTGTGTGTCTATCAAGTTACATGATTCTCAAACTCAAAACAGCAATAGAGTTTACTTATCCCGAATTAAACACAAGAGTTATAATAATTTCCATACATTATGCAGAAATAAAATAAAATATTATATTTTACCTGTTCAGTCCAGGTATTCCGGTCGGACATGACTGTGGGACGTTACCGGGTGTAGTCAGGTTTGGTTTCTCTAGCATCAGGTCGAGAAGTGATCTACTCCTGCCGTTTTCAGCTACCACCAAAGCTTCTTGCTGTCTTCCAAGACCTTTAAAATAAAAGCCAATCGAGAACTTTACTTTATGATTTTCTACTCATTAATGGTTTTATTAACCTTTCTTTCCACTCACAAGTTTTGTCATAAAATCTTAACAATCTAATAACCTAACGAAACTCTCATGAACTATTTTATTGGTTCCGTGAGTACACATTTTTAATAATAATAATAATTAAAACAAATCATCGCAATTTATTAGACCCATATTTTGTGACATCATATGTCACAAATGATTTGATTGTAAAAAAATCTTTTTCACCAATCCACTATAATATTCAGGTAGAAAAAAGATTAATAGTGGAATCAATAGACGATGGTGTTTACTGTTACCATATGGTCAAGCTCGTTCTTGGATTGTTAATTGTAGAATAAAAGAAGTTACAGGGTAAACATATTAATCACTAAACAGTGGTCGAGTCAGTAGAATAAGTGAACAATAAAATAATGACTTACCGACTAATACTGTCTGTAAGGCTCTAGTTGTAGCAGCTTGCAGTGAAGCAATCCTCGTTCCTCTTGGCCCACTTGATCTCGCTCGTCCTCTCAACGCAACAAGTAGAGCGTTGGCTGCAACTAGCTGCTGCCTTGCTCCTTCTGCTTGTCCGCATGCCCATAAAGCAACGCCCAATCGGTGTCTGATACGAGCCTGTTGATTGAATATTAAGAGTTAGCATTTGAGAAACTTCTCAATCAGAACAATTTAAAAATAGAAGAGATGTTATTTTTACTGTTATTAAAATTCTTAGCCTCATGGTGCTTAGAAATGCGACTAAAGATTCACAACATCAATCTATCGGAACAATCTTTTATGTATCAATGAAAAGGGATAAGTGAGAAGCAAACATTCAAAAAGTGTTTTGTCACACAAATACAAAGCTTGGAAAATGATGATTTAAGTGTTGCAAAAGTGACGGTTTGTATGAATGTGTCAACTTTATGATTTCATTTTAATATGAAAAAAAACCTTTTTGAACACTAATTTTGATTTCCATTCATAGGTTTTATTATGGGCTATCAGAATTGATATAAAACGCCATTTTTCAAAATTTGTGACAAAACACTTTTTGAATGTTTGCTCCTCAAGTAACAAAAGAGCTGTGTTATATTTTTTCAAAATATATCACTTTAAACTTTGTGTTGATGGATCAGTGGTGAAAGACGTTATTCATTAATATTCTTATTGTTGTTTAGAAAGCTGGGGTTTTAAAAATCCATTTTTATTTAAAATTGTATTATTTTCAATAGCATGATAGGAATATTTAAAAAAATATGGTATTTTTGATATTCATTTACTAAAATCCTATTACGTTAAAATTTCACATTGTTTTACCTATGTTATGTTTAAATAATAATATGAATTGATTGATATGACTAGTTTTTTCATAGATGTATGTACATTTTACATGTTTAGTAGAATTCATCGCTTACCTCTTCTTCCCTTCTACCCAGAGACTCCGCAATAGTCAGTCCTTGTCTCAAATAGGCTACTGCCTGATCAGGTGCCCCTCTTGCGTGGTGAACTCTTCCCAAAGCGCCGAGAGCTACTGCTCTTGCAAGTCGGTCACTGGCTGCTGCAGCGTGAGCTAAATGCTGCTCCTGACAGCGAACTGCTTCTTCCAAGTTACCCAGTGCCTCGTGAACGGCACCTAAGTTACCACAAGCACGACCCTAAAATAGTTTTATAAAAATTATTTAAATAGTAGTATTAATCAAAATAGAAGTATTTATTAAAATAGTAGTATTAATCAAAAAGCTCATCAGTTTGATTTTAATATTGGCTAAAATGTTTTTGATATTAAAATGAATAAAACTTGAGTAAAGAGACTTTGAATCGATTTATGAATTTCTGTTCAAAGGCATGGGTGTATGTGATGTCTTGAATTCCCCCCTTTCACTCATCCTATCCTATGAACGGGGCGTATCGAGAGCGACTAGCTTACCACTAATCCTGTCCTAGCCCTATCCTTCTATCCCTACTCTCTTTGGAAAAAGAGAGGTTGAGCAACTGAGTAACAAACAGTTCTCGTAGAAACACTTCTGTTGAGATAAACTCCATTAGGAGTCCATATGCTCCACATTGGGAGCGGACATGGTTTAAAAAAAAAAAAAAAAAAGAGACTTACTTGAAGATGTGTTATTCCTAATTGATGAGCACATTCCAAGTCCATCTGATGATACCTCAAAGCCGTTGCATAGTCTCCCATTTGCTGATACACTACTCCGAGGGATGAAACTGCGTCTGACTCCATCACTCGGTCATTTAATTCTCTGTAAAAGAAATAATAGATAATATACAGGCATCAAGAAAAGGAAAATATTTTTAGTATACAATTAAAATGTATTGATTCTACTGGTTTAACAGCCAGTAAAATAACAATGTTTTTAATTTTTATGTATTTCAACAAAATTACAGCTGAAAAAATGCGTGAATATTTCATCTGCATCTTTGATATTTTATTTTAGGAGTATCACATGCTTGGATCTCATCAACAACTTTTTCCTATTTAATATGCAGTTAATCTATTCTGTTAAAGACTACAGAAAAGTATTAAATCAAATAGATGATTTGACTAAGCAACGAGGAAATATAAATCTTTTCACAGCCAATGCTTTTTTTTATATCTTTGCCAAGCTATGTTTTATTTTAGTTGGTAAAACATAAAATAATGTTGTCTAAATGTAGTTATACTACACACTATAAATCGCAAGTTTAATCAATGACTTCAAATTTATATACCTGGCAATATTTCTTTGGTGTTCCAAGCATGATACGGCCTGCTCTAAATTTCCCAAGCTGCCGTGAATGTTTCCGAGTTCTCCATAAGCTTGGGCCTTAGCTTCTGAGCTACCAAGTTCATGCGATACGACCAGTCTTTTTTCCAGACACACCAATGCTTGTTGAAGGTTTCCAAGTGCTCTGAAAATAAATGAAAGAATGAATTATTTTTTTTGAATTCTTTAATATTATCCCAAATATAATGTGACCTGTTTATTCTAAGCAGACATGAAGATAGAGGTGTTCTTTCAGCTTTTCTAATTACTGTCACTTACAGTAGTATCTTTTGATTTACATGATATTTATTGACATCTTACTTATGACTTAATCCCAATCCTCGGTACGCTCTTTCCTGCTCCCTGGTGTTTTTCGTGCTGAGTGCCAGAGCGAGATGCTGTTCGTGGCATTTGACAGCTTCTTCAGGATCTCCCAGGGCATCGTAGCAATCTCCCAATGACCCAAATGCGCGGCCTTTGTCTAATAATGTGGTTGGTGTGCTTAAGCGCTCTAGTGTTGCAAGTTGCTAAAAAGTAAAAGATATTTTAAAAGTTATTTCTGTAGAATTGTTACAATACAAATAAATTATGGTTTAGTGTAGCTATATATTAGCAAATTTGCATTTGAACTAATGCTTTCTTTTGAATAAAAGTGATCCCTAGTCAACCTTTCACTGAGAACGTTTCCATTTAGAAATGCTTCTGGTTTGTGAAAATGGTGGATATGTGGCGTTAGATCAATATTTTTAAACTATTTACAGGAATTATTCCCTTTACCTTTGTAAATTATGTAACGTCCCCCCTCCCCATTAAAAAACAATGGCTTCCTTGAAATGAAGTTCAATTTATATTTGAATGACATTAAGAGATAGATAAATGTACTCAAATCACAAGGATTAACAGAGGTACAACTAATGTGCAGTGATCAGCCACTCCGCCTGAGTTAGAATTATAAAAACATCCTGTTTAAGAAGATTAGAAGAGAGATTGAAGCGGTGAAACATGAAATATAAAATGTGTGGTGAACCCATTTTTTCTGAATATGGAGTAGAAATGGCTTAAGAAGAAAACATTGAATATTTCACAAGAGTTACCTGTTCTAAATATCCAATGGCATCTTCAAAATGTCCCATATTTAATCTGGCAATACCAAGGTTTCCAAATGCCTGTGCTTCAACAGCGCAATCCTGAAGTTCTTGAGCTCTTTCCAATTGTTCCTTAAAAGAAAAGAAATTGTTGTTCACTGAAATATAATTCATTTAAATTATGGCTCTAAATATGATAAAAATAATAAAAGATTTTTAGTACTTTTTCCACATAAAATTTATTAGATCAGGACCGGTTTCGCTCATCGCGAGCATTATCAACTGACAAATTTTATGTGGAAAAAGTACTAAAAATCTTTTATTATTTTTATTATAATGCCTTTCGGTAAATATGGCATATAGTAGCACGTCGACTACTGCGGCGCAAAACTTCACAACTACGCTAAAAACAACGCCACGATTTAAAGTTATTTTTTGAGAACTTGATAATCGTGTTAAAACCACACATTATTACGAAGAACACTGATAAATTATGCGAAATACGAAATATTTTTCAGTACAGCGCCACTGTTTTCCATTTTGGCCGCGCGGCCAAAATGGAAAACAGTGGCGCTGTACTGAAAAATATTTCGTATTTCGCATAATTTATCAGTGTTCTTCGTAATAATGTGTGGTTTTAACACGATTATCAAGTTCTCAAAAAATAACTTTAAATCGTGGCGTTGTTTTTAGCGTAGTTGTGAAGTTTTGCGCCGCAGTAGTCGACGTGCTACTATATGCCATATTTACCTGCCTTTCCACCAAGTATTGACAGTAAACACCTTAAAAGTGCTCTAAATATGGTTTGAAATGATTTATCAATGCAGATTTCTTGCAGAGAAAAAACTAGTCGTTTCTATTCTTGTTCAGTTTCTTTATAGAGCGATAGCATAACTTAAAATAGCTATTAATCAAATCCCATAATTCCAGTAGAACTAAATACCTTACTTATTATTTTTTTTGTTAATTCAATGGATTTCTATAATATAAATGAGTATTAAATATATTTTTTCTTTTCATCATTACTCACTTGGTAACATTTAACAGCGTGTGTATAATTCCCTAATGCCATATGCACTGTTCCAAGATGTCCATGAGCTCTCGCTTCCCCTGCTAAATCGGCCATTTCCTGTCTCAGTGTCAATTCCTGGGTGTGATATCCGAGAGCTTTGTCGAGTCGTCGTAGCAAACGGTGACCAAGGCCAAGTGCTCCGCATGCTGATGCTTCCAGTGCCCTATCACGAGCCTGTAAGTAATGAACAGAAATAAACAATTAAAATAAATAACTCTATTCAACGTATACTTTTACTTTATAGGTTAGATTCCCAGAACACACATTTTTACTTGATTTTTCTATTGATAGATGGATGATATTATAAATTTAAATTCAAACTATTATGTTTAATTTTTATCCAATTCATTTGATCCTAAAAATGGGATATAAAAAGGTATAGAGTATAAATTTGTATTTCTTGCATAATTTTGTGATTTGTTTGTTTGTGCACTAAATTTGCAGCTAGTAAATAATATTGTTCAACGTATAATGAAATTTTTTCTAGGCTTAATTTAGAACCATCATCAACCATCATGTTTCAGTTACATTCTCCTCATTGAAAATTACAAATTACATATACACCATATTCTTACCTGTCTTGCAAATCCTAACTGTCTCTGATACATGTTGACAGCTTCCTCGATGTCTCCCATCTTGATGAGAGCATCTCCGATGTTTCCCAGGGCTCTAAACTTCCCCGGAAGATGTTGAGTCATGTGGGCTATTGCCAAAAAGTATTTTTGACATTCTAACGCGGACTCCAGCTGACCCAGAGCTAAATGCGCGAGTCCAAGATTGCAGTACGCTCGTCCCATATTCATTTTATCTTGTAAATCTTTGGCAAGAGATAAGTCTTGATCGTAATATCTGAAAAAAGGTAAGAATATTGATTAAATGCGGAAAGCGTCATTTTACGGTTTGAGCAGAAAATTTAACCGTGCACACCAGAAATAATATTTTATAATTGGTTTGTTTCTAATCTGAATTTTGTGTAAATCCAACATGTGTAAAATGTTATATTTGACTTTTCTATTACTGTCTCATGGTTTTAGCAAATCTAAGCAAATGAAAAAGAATGGTCAGTTAAAATTTTAAGACTTCACTTGTAAAAAATCGGTTCATCATATTGTCGCTAATATTGTAAAAAAACCTCACTCATTTGGTAAACTACTTCTTTTATTTGTTGCAATCTCTTATATATTGACACATATCTTTATTTTCCGCGTGGAACGCATTATTGCAATAAAAAGCGTAAGTAAAAAGTTTGTTATTTCTGCAGTAATATTGTTTTTTGCCTCTCTTTTCAAATTTACCCAAATTAAAGATAAGTGTTCTTGTTGTATTGGCAACAATATCATTTTTTTCATACAGAAATTACTGTTACATTCACATTGCCCATGTGTAGTGTGAATGTTTAAGAATCATATATTTATTAATACTTTATAATGTGGCTAGAAATTTCTAGGTACCGTTTGGCTTCTTCCACTTGGTTGGTTCAAATCGCTCAATTTCTTTTCTACATTGATTTGGTTTGTATATTGATTTAAAGTATGGTGAAATAGTTACATATTATAATCCCACAATCAATCCTGGAATCTCTGGATAAAGTTTGCTAAATTTCAGGGTTGAAATTCTGAATTCTGGATACTCAGGAGTCATTCATTGAATACCTACATTAAAGTCATAATATTTTGTCAATCTGAAACATACCTAACAGCCTCCCTATAATTTCCAATGCAGTAATGAGCATATCCTAAGAAATGGCAGGCTTTTGCTTCCGCCGCTACGTCCCCGAGCTCCTGCGAGAGCATCAGATATTGTTCATAGAAAGGTACAGCCTGCGCAAACTCCTGGCGGGAAGAGAGACAGTTTCCAAGGTTCAGTAGCGCGCATGCTTCACCAGCCGTGTCTTTCAGCTCTCTTGCGATACCTTAATAAAAACATATTGAATTATTACTAAACATATATTAATTTCAATGACTTCACCGTATTATTGTGATGATATAATTGATGTAAAAAAATAAACACTCTATTTATAAAATAATATTTACCTAAATGTGACCTGTAGTGAAGGAGTGCCATGTCATGAGCACCGAGAGCTTGATAAGCAACAGCTAAATTGCCATGAGTGGAAGCCTCTGAACTTCTATCATGAACTTCTTTGGATATTGTTAACTCCTGTTTGTGATACTTTATAGCCTGTTCATAGAATCCAGCTGCGGAATACGCATTACCGATGTTGCCGTATGCTCGACCCATTCCCGCACGATCCTGAGATGAAACAAAGATTACTTTGAAGTTTAATCTTAATAGTTCAAAGATTTCATTAAACTATATTAACTCATTGCAGTCAATAAATTGCAGTAGTATTTAAAAGAATCATCAACATAAAAAAGAAAAATATACCTATTTACATGTTTCTTTCGGCTTCTCATTCATTTGAGAATTTGCTACATCATTTTGTCATCGTATAAGGCCAAACTAAGAATTCTAACATTCTTAAGTGTGTCCAACACATTACAAAAGCAATACACTTGTCTTTTGATTTGACTACGCAATGAAAACGAATGAGATGTGGTTCAATTCAAACTGTAATATCCGTGAGTAATTTACAAATGTTATTATTCTGCTTGCTTTTGACTAAGCAGTGTTAGAGTCGAAAAGCATGTGATTTGAAACAATTTTAATATCACCATAGAGGCAAACAAGTGACTCTTGTTCATTGCATAACTAAGATTTATTGGATTTGTTCATTAAACATTGCATGTCTAGTATGTGATATTGCTAGGGGCCATCTTACGGCATGTATTGGAACTAGGTAATTTACAGTGATTGTTTTTGTAATTATCATAATATAGAAAAAGATGTCTCTATTGAAAAGAAGACCAATTTTCTAGAGCACAATCATGAGCTTCATTACCACAAATGTTGTTACCTACATTTGTCGCCTTAATTAAACTTCGGGTACCTATGAGGTGCTATCGTATTACTAAATACCAATAATGTCTAGTTGATATATAATATTTTGTAATCCTCAATCAATGCAATACAAATTTGCCTGCAGTCACTTTGTATCACACCACTCCTCAATCCTATTTTCGACGTTTCGCTACTCGAGGGTTAAAGCTGTTTATGATTCAACCGAAACTTAAGCTTATAATTTCAGAGACTATACAATTGTTTTTCCTATGTAAATTGTAAATTTTCACCTGCAGTGCTCTTGCTATTGACAAATGCGCTTGATGCAGTTTTAAGGCAGCATCATGTTCTCCTAATAACTGGTAGACAATTCCGAGATTAGAACACGCCCTTCCTTCGCCAACCTGAAATCATAAAAAAATCATTAAAGATACTATGAAAAGGTGCCATACAGATGTATCATTATTAACTCTTTGAGCAGTGAGTTATTTGTTTCCCCCCTATATTTTGATTATTTGTACACAAAACTCGTTGTTGGAGCTTACCTTATCTCTCGCTGTCAGAGCCATGTCAAGTTGTCTTTCATGCCATCTTTTTGCTTGTGCATAATCACCAGCGCATCTGTAAAGAAAAGATATATCAACTTCTTAAAAAAGCACAGGAAAGAAAAATAGTTGTTTTGTGTATGTACAGGCATTCCTCCATTCAAGACCACTCCACTTCACCCCGTTGATCCGATAGCCTTACATAACGCAAACGATACAAAATGAAGTAAAACAAAATCTTCAAAAAGTTGATGTTAAAAAGCAAACACATTTTCAATTGAAAATTCTGTGTGGAAAAAAATGTGGAATTAGTAAAAATAGAGTGTTTTATTTTTAAGTGAAACCAAATTGACCAAGATTTGATTATGAATCAGAATTAGTTAAAAGATCTAGTTTAGATCTTCTCTGAATATTTCAATGTAATCATTGTAATTATATCCAATGTAATATATTTGTAACGAATAGTCAACGAGAGAAAATGATGATTAGTTGGGCTGAAAAACGACCTGGGAAGTGGTAAACCTGATACCTGGTCATCTCCTAGCGTTTTAGTGCATTAACCATTTGAGAGTGCCCGTATGGTTTGTGACTTATGTTGTATTAGTTAGTTTTATTATTGATTTACCTGGCAGCATGTCCAAGTCCTGCATAAGCTCTCGCCTCGACCGCTCTATCTCCCAAGCTTTGGGCAATCCTTAAAACGTTTTCATGGAATGCGATGGCCTGAGTAAAGTTCCGCCTGTAATGGTGTGACGATCCTAGATTCGAATAAGCTCTTGCTTCCTCCACCTAAGGTATTACAGCAGATATAATAAAATTGACACGAAAGTTTCTGGTACATATATATTGAAGCCTTTGTTTGTTAGTACTGTCATATGTTAAGTTGGTTTCCCACCACCACCCGTTGTGTATATGCAGCCAACATTATATGGCCGGCTTTCACAACACTATCGACAGAAAAAAAGGGGATACCCCTCACATTCATGGCCCGAGCAGAGCTACACGGGACTGATTTAGAATCATGCACAAGTGTGCTTAAAAAAAAGAAAATATATATAATAATAAAAGTGTGACTAGCTCAGCCACTTAAGTCAAGTCAATAATTACTTAAGTATCCTGTGTATAAACCGTATACTGAGAGCTTGTCGTTATAAACAAGCTTATTGACTCTACGAGCAATCAAGGTAATAATGATCCCCAAATAAATTAGCAAACTTTTCAAATGCCGTGAAGTTGGGCCCGTTTGAGGACAGACCGCAGCAAATAGTTTGTTGTTGAATTTCTTATTATTAAGAAATCTGTTATGTGCTTATGTGCTTTTTGTTTCTCACGTTGTTAATACATTTCTTGATATCCAGCTGTACAAATCTGCAAGTCTTGTTGGAATTTTAAGGCTCATTCTAGGTCGGTTTCATGAGTAAGAAAATGCTGTCCCACACTCATATCAAATTGCAAGCCGATGTGAATCAAAAAATCAAAACCGATTGTGGCTCTATAAAAGAACAAATAATTTTTTCTTTTATCGGACATTGTTATTTCAAAATCGTGTAAAAAAGTGTGTATTCCAGCTAATACAGAATTTTGTGAAATCTGATCTTACCTGATTTCCTAATCTTCTCGCCAGCCTCAGATGTTGGGTGTGGCAGTCAACTGCAGAATCAAATTCACCCATGGCCAGGTAAACAGCTCCGACGTTTCCGATCTCTCTCGCCTCCTGAAGCCTGTCACCCATTTGTTTGACGAGCTGAACACACTGCTTGTGGCTTGCCAAGGCGTTCGGGTAATCACCGATGGCAGTATACACATGTCCTAAGGATGTGAGGGCAGCAGCTGCCGCTTGTGTATCCTAAGAAAAGTGTTAGCTGCTTTATCTTCTTTTTTGACAAATACTTTAAGACTTTTTGCATAAACAAACTCTTAGATATTGGAATAACATTGAAATATAATAATCGGATAGGCCAGTCTCATAGCCAACTGGGAAATGCTCTTGACGTCATGTCCTTCATTGTTTTTTAAAGCGATTTATGGAGCATAAAGTCTGTGTTGTTTTCATCACATTCCACCAACTAAGGGAATGCAATTCTGGATGAATAAATCAATACCGTGTTCCAGTTCATCCGTGCACTTGAACGTTCGGAAACTATTTTTTAAAATCATTATTTCGCAAAAAGTAATAACTGAAAAAAATTCGAGCTGTGTTATATAAATTAGCAGAGTAAAGCCAATCTTTCAATGTGAAATAAATTTCCAAGAACGAAAAGGAAACGAAATGGCTCATATTCTTTATTCTGCAAACGCAGAGGTTCAGGTTTAGCATAAGTCCAAATCGAAGGTGTGTGTGTTTGTGATACCCTAATTAACTACTAGCCCTGTCCTAGCAATATCTTTCTGTACTTAATCTCTTCAAAAAAGGAAAGATAAGCAACTGACTAACAAGCAGTTCTCGTAAAAAAGTTCTTTCGAGATACGAGCACAGATATAGGATTGGAAAAAAGCTTTTAGTAAAATGCTTGACAAGAAATGAGTTCCAGCACCATCTTTTTCTTAAAAAGCTCTGTAAAATACCATTGCTTTTGTAAATAACAATACGTCATTGAAAGGCTTGTCAATTGTGAGACCAAGTAATATTGACAGCAATTCATTGCAAACAATTTTATCAAAACAGGTCATGGTTTATCTACATCCAAAGGATAATTTGGACAAATTTTCAGTATCTAAATACCGGTATTTTTACATTTTCAAAGCCGGTTTTCACCAAGAATACTGGGACCCCAGTTTCGGTAATACTGGAATTGTTACCCCTACCATCAACCCAATTCAATTCTGAAAATGGGGCCTGTATAGAGGAATTAGCTGACTACAACTATTTGTTCTTCCCAACCCCGCTTCTCATCATTAATACTCACTCTAGATTGACTTTACAACTTGCTAAACGCCTTCTGGTATAACTGTTCTTCAAGAGTCCATTTTATTTATATCGGTAGCATATCAAGCTGAAATAAAAGATCCTTACCTTGCATTTCATTGCCAAAACAAGCTGGTACCGATGAGCTGTCAATGCTTCTTTGTATGATCCCTGGCTGAAGTACGCTGCCCCCAAGTTCCCATGAGCTCGACATTCTCCGGCAGTGTCTCCGAGACTCTTGGCCACCGCCAGATCTTGCTGCATGTAGCCGATTGCTTTGTCAAGTTGACTAAGAGCCCAGTGGGCTGATGAAAGGGCACTGAATACGGAACCTCTGTGGACAAAAGAGAAAAGCTTGATTGAAAGAAAATTGACATTTCTGAATTGATTTTTTAAAAATAACTGTTAATGAATGTACATTTTTTATTGTACCATCGCCACCCGCAATACTATACAGCCGCTGTTTAATGGCCGCTATCCATAACGCGATGACGATCAATAAAAAAAAACATATTTCCGTTTCATATTCTTGGTTCTTTAGTTCTTTGGTTGAAAATATTATCATATTAAATATTTATTAATAAAAACAATAATCCTTTGTACTTCATTCCACTTTATTTAATATGTCAGGACCGGTTTCGCTCATTGCGAGCATTGTCAACTGATAAGAAATATAATTTAACAATGCTATTTATACAAAATTGAAAAGTTATACACAACAGTTGGCATTGAAAAGAAATTGCCAATTACATTAAAGTGATTCTAAAATAACACAAAATTAAAATGTTCAACACATCTAACATATAATTAAAAAGTCATCCCAGATTCAAAAATTCAGAATGCGATTGAAAGTAATTACAAACATAATTAAAATTTGGGAAATTTTTGACAAAGTGATAAAATGTTACATTAATAAAGTGAATATGCTTAATGATATGAATATGCTTAATGATAGTTTTATGTTTTCCCCGCTTCCAAGTAGTTGGTGTGTTCATTCAGAATTTTCATTCAAATATTTATGAATAGCATTGAGTTTAGCATCAGTAACAATTTAGATTATACACCTTTGCCGCGGTTTGTGCACCACTGACTTAAGTGATGCAGTATCTATGATGAACGGTGTCAAGTTAAGTTTATTTAAATTTATTTTGAGAGGGTGTATGATAAAACTTATGGTAGCCTTTTTTACTTTTAATTGTTGAAAGCGTTCGTCAAAACTGTTCTTTATTTTTTGTAATTAAATTCGTAATTTTGTCAGTCTTTTGCAATTTTCACGTAAAATAAATAAATATCTTAAATGTAACCATTATCACTATGTACTTAGAATAAATATCATAATGTGACATACTGATTCGTTATTAATGCGAGCACAGGTTTACATTCCCAAGCTTTAAATCCACGTAGTATGTAAATCAGGCATGGGCAACCTTTTCTAGGTCTGGAGCCAAATTATCATTCTGTCTCCGAGTCAAGGGCCGGACAAAATTATTAAACATAATAAAGTAATATTAAATTAAATAAAACACATTTCTACTTCTTATATATTTTTTTATTTATATAATAAACGACATAATATTAATTTTATATTCTGATTACAAAATTTTGTGTGAATATTGGCCTTGAACTTGAATTACGAGACTATCAATTTTGGCGTTGGTATTGCTTAAGGATAATCAGTGCCCGGATTAAACGCTAGGGTAAGGTAAAAACCTGTATATTTAATAAGTCTTTTTTCGCGCTTTATAGTCATCATGTCAAATAAAATATTACAGTCGAAAACTTTTTAATTATAAATCAATGAATCTTTTCAGGGCCTTTTGTATTAATTGCTATATTGTTTAAGCATGCGAGGATTATACTCGAATGAGAAGAAAATAAATGATAAAGCACTAAATATTTTTGTCATAATAAAAGTATAGATATTCGCGCCATTAATACTGCTACAAAGTTTTTGGAGGAAAACAAGAAAACAAAGTAAAAAAAAATATATTGTTTAATTGATTAAACTATTTTTCTATAGGTCAGCATTTTCAAAATGTTGGCAATATTTTAGATAATTCTCGTGTTCAGGGATGGAGTGTATCACTATCTTTTTATGCAGCGGTTTTTATCCCGAGCGTTCAAAGGGGGCCTAAGGTATGACGTGTATTTGTAACATCCACATATCTTCGTATTACCAAGATCAATGGCTTCATTCTGAGTTATGGTTTTGGTCCTAAACGCCAGAAACTCTCGCATTGTTCGATTTCAAAGCTTGCCCGTTTTGTGGGAGAATATTTGCGTCCCAAAAGAAAATAAACCAAAAATCGGGAGATGTTTTCGACTGAAAGGCTACGAAAAGCGGAATGCTCGAAAATGTCCCCGCGGTCCATGAATAATGTCGTCGGTGGGGCAATGGCAGAAATGTCAACCGGAGACAATAAAACAATGGCGGAGGGATTTGCATGCGCAGACGCAATGCGCCACAGCCGCAGACTCGTTTACACTTTCGGCAACAGTAAAGAAAATATTAGATCGTAAAGTTATAAGCATTTGATATTTTTCTGGTTATTTGAACAGTGGAATAATGAATTGTATTTTTAAAATTTAATTTAGAATTAATATTTAAATCTTTTTCTTACTTTCCCTCTGAAAATAAGCTTTTAATAAAATATGTCTTTTATAAATACGAATAAAACATAAAATATAGAACAAGCATGATATTCATGTTTAAAATATTGTTTTTAATCCATGTTCTCTCCTGATGAAGACCATATGGTCTCATTAAAGAAGTATCTCAACATATATTTTTCTACGAGAACTGTTAGTTACTCAGTCGCTAAATCTCTTTTTTTCGAAAAGAGTAGTGGGGTCAGTGGTGGATTAAGCACATGGGAGGCTCCAGGTGCACTAAATAAATAAATACAATCTGTAGGCCCTGTTTTAGGGATAACATAAAAACGTCAGGAAATACCAACTAAAATAGTAAAAATAGATAAAAATTTGAACCAAAAGTATATGGGATATATAATGTAAGCGATTTTTGAGATCCCCAAAATTTGAAGGGGCTCCAAGCGAGCGCCTCATTTGCTTATAGGATAATCCGCCACTGGTAGGGATAGAAGGATAGGGAAGGACAAGGCTTGTAGTTGAGTAATCGCTCTAGCTACGCCCCTGACATAGGAGGATTCAGCTACTAACCCTGACATTTTTATTGGTATTTTTGCTAACTTTATAAACCTATAAAGACCCGAATACTTATTTTTGATGCAAGATTTTTCTAAGATCCTAGATATATAGTAATTTAAATGAAAACACTATTTTCCATTATCTGACTTTGAAGTTCCTGAAACCAAACCGTGTGAAATTAATACCAAACGGTTATCAATGTACAAAAATACATAGAAAAAATGAAACTATGTTCCATATACTCAAGAAAACTCTGCGTAAAATTTTAAATGTCATATTTTAAGAAGTGAACATCTGAATATCTTGACATTTAAAAGGTTAAACTGTGTTTATGATTAGAAAAGTTCGAAATTGATAGAAGAAAAGTGTATAGGGTGAAAAAAAGTATTATGTAGACACGCATTGAGCTTGTATTAGTGGAGTCTTCAGTACTATCGAAAACTAAACTGGTATTTAAAAGAAAACATGGCGAGACAGAAAGGGTTAATTCTTACACATTTCCGACGATCGTCGTTGAGAGCTGTGTCCGCGCTTAATTTGGTATTTATTTTTATATTTATGAAGATAAATGCATTTGGATTTCGCTTTTTCGGTCTTAAAGGGCAGATGCGATCTTATCTTCGCGATTTAATGTAAATTTTCTGTAAAATGTCCGCCGTTATGTCGACGACAAAATGGCCGACATCCATGTCCGCCGATACACACGACAATCAGCATTAATAAAAACAAGACTCACCTTAATTATTATTGCGTATTAAGCCCGGGTACGTAATTAAGCAGTGTTCAACTAATGATATGAACTTATTTTCATTGCGATAGGCTTATATTTTTTTTACCATAAATAATCAAAGAGAGTGAATTGTTATTCGCCTTTTTAATCAATATATCATAACGATTAGCCAAAAAAAGCTTTTAATCACTTTCAGAAATGAATAATGTATTAGTATTAAAATACATTTTTTTACTTATTCCATAATCAGGACCGTTTAAGCTTATCGTGAGTATTTTTACTTGATTTTTTTCGATCTGAGTAAATCACATTTAAATTTACTTTATTTCTTTGTCAAAACATAAATAAAAACTTAAATAAATTAAACCAATTGAGGAGTGTGTACATAATTTTATGTTTTTGGAATATTTTTTAAACCATGTCCTCTCCCAATGTGGAGCATATGGACTCCTAATGGAGTTTATCTCAACAGAAGTGTTTCTACGAGAACTGCTTGTTACTCAGTTGCTCAACCTCTCTTTTTCCAAAGAGAGTAGGGGTAGAAGGATAGGGCTAGGACAGGATTAGTGGTAAGCTAATCGCTGTCGATACGTCCCGTTCATAGGATAGGAAAGGTGAGAGGGGGGAATTCAAGACATCACATACACCCATGCCTTTGAACAGAAATTCATAAATCGATTGAAAAATCAATTTATAAAAACTGTCCGTACCGGGATTTGAACCCGGGCCCTCCGTAGCCGAAGCCAACAACGTTGACCACTCGACCACACAGGCGGCATATAATATTTTAATTGTGGCAGTGTTGTCCCGAGGAATTGTAGAAATTCCAATAATTCTTGTTTGAATCGTTCAAATTATGTACATTGACAAAACTTGTGTGAATGTACATTATTTGAACGATTCAAATTTAATATTGAAATTCCACAAAGAACCGTCAGTCGAAATCTTAAATTACACTTATAACTTGTACTCATTGGAAGATTACACCATACGCGCAGAAGGCGCGCGCTTGGGGCCTTCGAATATTGGGGGCCTCGAAAACAGCACATATTCCACTTATTTTCAGTTTGTTTTAATGAATTTCGTGGTTGAAAATTTACTTTCACAAGCATTGAACCCATTTTAAAACAAAATTTCATCAAATTTGAATCGTTCAAATTATGTACATTGACACAAATTTTGTCACTAACGACCTGGGTTTCACCTTTCGGCATCTTCAGGCGTTCAAGTGCACGGATTTAACTATAACTGCCTGAAATTTAATAATGAAATTCCACCAAGCACCTTCAGCCGAAATCTTAAATTAAAAATTCATCAATTTTAGGAAACTCCTTTCTGGTAATAATTAAAAAAAAAACATCTCCTGTTTTGCATTTTTTAGTATAAAAAGAGTGTTTTCAAACCGCAAAACTAATACTAAAGGTTGGTCACTTTTAGGGTGTTCACTGTCAATACTTGGTGGAAAGGCATTATATTAATAAAAACACAATAATCCTTTGTACTTCATTCCACTTTATTTAATATGTCAGGACCGGTTTCGCTCATTGCGAGCACTTTGTCAAAAATTTCCCAAATTTTAATTATGTTTGTAATTACTTTCAATCGCCACTCTGAATTTATTAAGCTGGGATGACTTTTTAATTATATGTTAGATGTGTTGAACATTTTAATTTTGTGTTATTTTAGAATCACTTTAATGTAATTGGCAATTTCTTTTCAATGCCAATTGTTGTGTATAACTTTTCAATTTTGTATAAATAGCATTGTTAAATTATATTTCTTATCAGTTGACAATGCTCACAATGAGCGAAACCGGTCCTGACATATTAAATAAAGTGGAATGACGTACAAAGGATTATTGTGTTTTTATTAACTAAAGGTTGGATCTTACATTTTTAATTTTCAGAGTCAAAGGTTAATTAAAAAGTAAAATATATTGCTTAATATTTCAAAAAGTCGTTTTTCAAAATCTGAAAGCATGAGCTGAAAACAGTATTGATTCAAAATACTTATTTTTTTCAAAATGTTCCGGGGCCGTACAAAACTACGTCGCGTGTTAGTTTGGACAGCCACGCTTTAGAAAAATCTTTTGTTTAGTAAAATATTATAAATTCAAAACAGTGTGAAACATACATGATAATAGATAAGAGTGTATTAAGAAAGTGAACACTAGCGTACACAATCGTATCGCCACAATCTCATCCAAATGTAACAAAAAGATTATATTATGCTAATTTTATTAAATGGTGTAGAAAACATTTCACGCACCTGTTATACGTGCAAATTGGACGAAATTTCTTGAGGAGCGATTGATTTATTCACTACGTGCACAAATGAATAAGAAATGCAATTATCTCGGCATTAAAAAAAATGTAAAATATTACAATATACATACATATATGAGGAGCAAACATTCAAAAAGTGTTTTGTCACAAATTTTGAAAAATGGCGTTTTATATCAATTCTGATAGCCCATAATAAAACCTATGAAAGGAAATCAAAATTAGTGTTCAAAAAGGTTTTTTTTCATATTAAAATGAAATCATAAAGTTGACACATTCATACAAACCGTCACTTTTGCAACACTTAAATCATCATTTTCCAAGCTTTGTATTTGTGTGACAAAACACTTTTTGAATGTTTGCTCCTCATATATATTCCACTGTCAATAATTCTTGATGGAAAGACGTTAATTTCAATTTATTTATTTAATATCAGAATCGGTTTCACTTATTTATTGCGAGCTCAGATGGCAATGCTTGCGATAAGAAAAAGTAGTGAGGATATCAAAAAAAATAATGTGATTTTTTTAAAGGTATATGGACTCACAGTAGAGTTTATATCAACATAAGTGTTTCTACGAGAACTGCTTGTTACTCAATTTCTCATTTTTTAAATAGAGCTGGGATAGAAGAGTAGGGCTAAGACAGGACTAGTGGTAAGCTAATCGTCCTACGGTCCGTTTTTTTAGGATAAGATGAGTGGTTGAGAGTAGGAATTCAAGACGTCACCACACTTCATAAATATATTAAAAAATCAATTTTTATAAACTGTCCGAACTGGTATCCGAGCCCGTGACTTCCGATTCCGAAGGCAACAACGTTGACCACTCGACCACGCAGCCGACATAAATATATTCCACTTTTAATGTGTTGACCGTCAATAATTTTTGATGGAAAGGCATTATATTCAAAAATAATATATAAAACATTCTTTTGTACTAATTCCACATTTATTATTACGGTCAGGACTGGTTTCGCTTACGACGAGCATTTTCAACTGATAGTACAGAACTATTTATACAAAACAAGAAAGACTAAATTAATCAGTTGAGAATCAGAATCAATGTCAACGTTGTTGTAAATAAAGAGTCAATCTAAATACGCCTTTTAAAGAGGTGAAGCACGTGTCATTTTGAGTTACACAACCAGTGGAATAACAAAGCTATCAATTTAAATTTTATATGTTTATAATATGTCAAAATGTATTTGAATAAATTACAGTCAATATTAATATCACGCCGACATACTCAAAGCAATGTTTCTTAATATCGTTGAGTATCCGAATTGTAATTAATATTTTTTATGAGCCTCAAAAAAATATGTTAATTTAAATCAAATTATTTGGTTAGAATAAATCAGCCGTTCGTAAAAAAAATAATTAAATTTACATAATTTTGAATCGTGAGAAGAAAGCAGTGGTTATTTAAAATGCAGCATTAAATTCGACCTTTTTAATGTCAAAGTGGCGGTAGATTTGAATAACACAATAACCCTGTTTTAATTATCCATCGTGAGTGGTGAAATTAATTATAAAAAAACAACGCTTTTGTGTGCGTCAAAATTTGATATATTGACTTCATATTAAAGTGCATAAAACAGACATTAATTTAACAATAACGTTGAGAACAATTTTTCCAATTTATGATTCAAAAAAGTTGAATAATTGCATCGGAATATGTTAACATTTCTTTTACCTGTTATAAAACTGACTTAGAGGTCGAATAGATTTTTTGAAAGTATGAGATAATAAATGAAATACAAAAATAAATTATATTATATAACAATATTTTATTTTAAATTGTTACCAGATCACTTAAAACCCGCTTTTATATTATATAATTAACAACATATCGACTGTGGAAAGGAAAAAGGACGTAACCTACAGTTTTTTCAAAACAGCTTTTTTTGATAATCACAATTTAACAAACTTGATACACGTTCTATCAAAAGAATACAAGCTGCAAATGCCAATTTAGTATCTAAATTTAGTTTTTAAGTTTGAAAAAATGACCTTGTAAAGAATTAAAACCAATAAAAAATACTGAAATAAAGGTTTTTCATAAACAATTTCTTTAATTAATATTGAATTATGTCGATTAAACACCAGTTTAGAAGTCTCCGTCCACTTAAGGGTTGTGTATAATTCATAATTTGCATATGTCACAAAATCATCAAAACACGTTTTTTGGTCCTCCTGTAAAGTTTGATATGTGTGGGTTTCGTCCTGTTTCCTTTCCAAAGTCGATATGGATTTTTTTATTAAACAGTAAAGAAAATTTCTCATTTTCTCATTGCGGTATCTATCACCTCACTTTTCAAGATTGTCAAGCTGATTATGTAGGGCAGACAGGTATGAACATTAATAAGACTTCAGTACACGAATGCCTAAATGTTCCGATATCAGAAACCCGACACGTAAGTGAAAAAACGTATGGAAATGTACACAATTTAAACGATTTAAAATTTATAGGTTTATAGGAATTATATTACCAGTTGTCAGCACCACTTGACATTTTTTTGCATGTGATTAGTTATACAGTATAAAATATTTCAATTTAAAATCACATTATTACTTTGTTGAATAAATTTTATTATCATAGACACACAAAACAACTATAAACCAATTGTAAGATCAAGTTAATCCGTGCACTTGAATGCCTAATTCTAAAAGGCGAAACCCGGGTCGTAAGTGACAAAACGTTTGAACGGTTCAAATTTGATTAAATTGGTTTCTTGGTGAATTAAATTCAATCTGGAACCATTATAATCCGTTTTGTAAATATGTCATCAACCATATTATTTCTTATTTATAAATTAAAATAATACTCTTGAAGATCTGATGAATTTTAAAATAGAAAACTTTGAGTTGAATTCAAAGTTTTTATAAAGCATCTTCTGTCGAAATCGTAAATTGTTTATCTATAATGTTTGAATATTGTTAATTAATTAGACTCTACTTTTGGTATTCCATGTAATGATACTACGGTGGCCCTCCCGCCTGAAAAGGTTGGCAGCCATTATCCAATCTAAGCAAATTCCTAGATCTTTTTAAATAGGCATGCGCGATAATAACTCGCCGCTTGAATAATTGTGGTAGTAAACTTTTAGTACCGCCGCTGTTCGATCGGTAGCTTTTGCAGAATTAACAATGCACATTTTAGAATAAATTTTCAATTAGAACTGTAATCTAATGCAATCAAAGTATTCAACTCAATAAAGAAGTCAACGATTATTCTCGTCGGTTGAATTTTAACTCTTTCAAGACTGTGTACTCGAGAATTTTTTTAATGAAATTTAAAATTTAAAAAAAAAACACTACTTTTGAAGAAAAGTAGAGGTTGAAAAACCATGTAAAAACACTTTTGATTAGAAAACATTATCCTATAATTTACCTAAATGTATGAAAAATGTCCAAGATCAATTGCACATATTCTCTTGTTGTATGGAAAAATGCCAAAATCAATCAATACGCAGAAAGACCGAACGCACGGAGTAAATGTATCAATATATATAACCGATGTGGCGAGAAAATATATTTATCATGATTTTCAAAAGTGTCTTCCAACTCACTGCAAATCCGCGATTAGCCCTGAAAAAGCTCACATGAACGAATCTTTGAATAAACATAAGATTTACCCGCTGCAAAAGTCAAACATCTCAACTAAGTAAAGAAACTAAATTTCTTTTTCAGTTTTTCAAGTTCTTTTTTTTGGAATTATTAAGGTACGAATAGGTAATTTTAGAATTGTGTATTTAACTAATACTAAAATTGCATACATTCACGTCTTGGATTAAAAATTCATGATTCAGCTAGAAAATCAAAGACTGTAAGAGTATGTTTTTAGGGCATCCAATCCCGTTCAATTTTCGGGATTGGCACGGCCGCGATCCCGGGATTTCGGGATTTTCAGCAAATCCCGAAAATTGACATGAAATTGGCAAATTCAAGATTTCAAATTCTTCGATGAGCTAAAAAAAAACGATGTTCTGCAACAATCTGGGAAAAAGTATAGCAAATAGAGGATTTCAATTCCTCAATGTGAGAAAATCTCAATCCCGGGATTGGATACCTTATTTGTATTGATATTAAAAACGTGACATCACATTTAGGGCATCCAATCCCGGGATCCCGTTCAATTTTCTGATCCCGAAATTCCGGAATTGAGATGGCCGCGATCCCGGGATTTCGGGATTGAGAAATTTTGAGGAAAACCCGATAATTTACATGAAATTGTTTAATCGGTGAGCATTAAAAAAAAACGAGGTTTTGCGAGATTCTGGGGAAAAGTATACCAAATCGGAGATTTCATTCTGGGAAATAGTATACCAAATCGGAGATTTCAAATTCCTCGGTGAGCTAAAAAAAAAAACGAGTTTCGGTGAGATTCTGGGAAAAAGTATAACGAATTGAGGATTTCAAATTTCTCGGTAAGAAAATCACAAGCCCAGGATCCCGAAACCCCAATCCCGGGATCCCGAAAAAAAGGGGATCAATCCCGAAATCCCGGGATTGGAAAAAGGCTCCGGGATTGGATACCCTAATCACATTCACAAGCGAAGATGATAACGTCGAAAGCTCAGCTACAAACTTACATCAAGTATTTTTTTATTGGTGACGTTTTATGTGTATAGAAATTTAATTCGAATGTAAAAACTTGAGTAGTCAATAATTTACAGTCAGTAACTAACTTGCTTTGTTACAATAAAATGTGTAGGTCGGTACCTTCTGTGAATCATTGTGATTCGATTCTTTTCGCAGTAAAACGAGTCAACTTGAGATAAGAATCAAAGTGTCGCCGTGGCAATGCTGGACCAGCTTTCAGTAAGCAAATAATGGATTCAATGATTTCAATACTATTCGATTGCGGTCGTTATAGTTAAGCTTGGTGAATGTGATAGACTTTTAAATGTCCAAGATTCAAAAGTTGTCTAAAAGAGCCAATGATCGGTCGAAATATAATGTAACGGCAGAGGTGGGTTGGAGGAGGCTTGGTCGGCTCACGCGAGCTTCTTGTTAATTTTTAGTCAGGCCAGCGTTTAACAGGCCCTTTATTAAATAAAAAATAATGATGTTCTCAAATTAAATCAATTGCAATTTCTGTAGATATTTTAAATCTTTAAATGTATTATTAAACATAAAGACATGCCTTTTGAAATTTAAATGTCAATGTAAAGTTTCTGAAAAATTTACGATGTAAAAAATAATTTTATAAGAGTGATAAAAAAATCTGCTCTTTCTCCAAAACACCGTAAATAGTTCTGAAATTAAGCGAGCCCCTTGTTGACGTATTGGTAGCCCGCCGCTGCGTTACGTTCTATGGGTTAGGCGTTAGGGGTTTCAAGCAATGTGACGATCTGTGACATACCGCTACCCTAAAGCAACAGTGGGATGCATCGAAAATATTAGTTTGAAGATAGTTGAATTTTAAGTTTTGTATTGTACTATTTAAATAGTGAATTAGGGTTTTATTTAGTTTCTTTTACAGTTTATGATAAATAAAATCGATATTAAAAAGCTATAAATTTACGAAATTTCAGAATTGCCAAAATAAAACAAAATTTGGAACCTTCTGTTTTTTAGCCCTCGCTCAACTTACACTATTTTTTTCAATCACAAAATCCTGGGATTAATACTGTCACAATTTCGGAATTGCAGAATTGAAAGGGATCCTGGGATTGGAGGGCATAGTATATATTTTTCCTGGGGGTGCAAAGTATTTTACTAAAGATTAAGTATCCGATGAAACCATCGAAACCCTTTACAAATACTGATGCTGAGCATGTAGTTAATAAAACTGTTCAATTCATATTAAGAATTTATTGTTTGTATTATGACTTAAACCATGAAGGTTTGTCTGGCTTTACTTATTAACATTGATTCATCAAATTGTATAGTTACGAAAACCTTGATTTAAATCACTCCCGTTTCGTGAATTCAATGTCAATACGTATGCAAAAGTGAACTTACTGGAAAACTTAAATGCTCATTCCAAGCGGGAGGTCTTCGTAACTGAGATCGAAATGCTGAGATCTCGATTAGTGAAACTGGCTAAGAATGCCTCTTCTTGAGTATTAATTGGTTGTTACGACCATTCACCTAATGCGGTGACAAATGTTTTAAATAATGGCAAAGTCTCGAGGCGAAAAAACTAGACTCCTTTTGTTTCGATGTCTTCATTTGATAAAACGTAATGGAATTTAAACACAGAAGACATCGTTAATTGTATTAAACTACTGCAGGTTCTTATTCTAAAATAAAACAATCTTTTGTACTAATTTCACATTTATTGATCAGGACCGGGAAGGAGCGGCATTGCTTCAAAAACTTTGCGGGCAACCATACACTTATGTTACTTATCAATTTTGTATCATTATGAGATGTCACTGTAACAACCTAAAGCTTTTACTTATTTTCTAAGATTTTTAAGATACTAAGATACTAACAAAAAAGATAAACTACATGTGACAACTAGGGTATCCAATCCCGGAGCCTTTTCCAATCGGTGTTGATTAATTTTGAATCCCGGGATCCCGGGATTGAGATTTTCTAACGGAAGAATTTGAAATCCTCAATTCGCTATACTTTTTCCCCGATTGTCACAGAACCTCGTTTTTTTTTTAGCTCACCGAGAAATTTGAAATCCCCGATTTGGTATACTTTTTCCCAAATTCTCACAGAAACTCGTTATTTTTTTATTTTTTAGCTCACTGAGGAATTTGAAATCCCAGATTTAGTATACTTTTTCCCAGATTCTCACAGAAACTCGTTTTTTTTTTTTTAGCTCACCGAAGAATTTGAAATCTTGAATTTGCCGTTTTCGTGTGAATTTTCGGGATTTGCTCAAAATTTCTCAATCCCGAAATCCCGGGATCGCGGCCATCTCAATACCGGAATTTCGGGATCAGAAAATTGAACGGGATCCCGGGATTGGATGCCCTAGTGACAACTGATATAAATTTAACTTATTAATATTAGTTGATATAAATGTTATTTAATGACTTCAAGACGTAACAAAACAAAATAAAATATTTATTATGTATATCACTTTTAAGGTGTTTACTGTCAATACTTGGTGGAATGGCATTATAATAAAAATAATAACACATTTTCAGTACTTTTTCCCCACATAAAATTTATTGGATCAGGACCGGTTTCGCTCATGGTGAGCATTGTCAACTGATAACAACAAGGTAAGTAAGAATCTTAACTTTTCTTCTTAACTTCTTACTTACCTTTTGTACAAATATCATTGTTTCATTGTATTTCTTATCAGTTGACAATGTTCACCATGAGCGAAACCGGTCCTGATCCAATAAATTTTATGTGGAAAAAGTACTAAAAATGTTTTATTATTTTTATTATGTATATATTTCCTTCTATTCCTACTCTCTTTGGAAAAAGAGAGGTTGAGCAACTGAGTAACAAGCAGTTCTCGTAGAAACACTTCTGTTAAGATAAACTCCATTAGGAGTCCACATTGGGTGCGGACATGGTGCAAATAATAATAATAAAAAAATTATGACGTAACCGACACAAATAGTGACAATAATTTTCTCTTAATACAAAATTATATTAGGGCAAAGTACATATTTGAGGATTCTAATTTAAAAACCCACCTAAAACTATTTTTTTCAAATTTTGATGCCAACCTGTTCTCTATTTAAATATCTACACAATCATTATATTTCCGATTTCAAAACCTCTCTAAAAACAGAGAAAACGCAATTTGAAAAACATGTTTAGCATCAAAACTTACTCAAATCCAAAAGGCCCACAGCAGTTTTTTTCACTTTTGCCAATATTTTTGGTGTTTGGAGTTATGTGGGTTTTGACTTAAAGGCTCTCATTAACTTCCCGTTGTACGTTAAGCCCTTTTTAACTGCTTTTAGTCTGCACTCAATACTAGCATAAACCGATTATATAAAGCTGATTTAACGAAGCACCGAGTCGACTATTGAATTAAGTGATTGGATCAAATTAACGACTCATTGATTGGGTCGCATATTAAAATTAATTTCTTCGATAAAACCACAGCTATGCTAGGCCATAAAAAGTCGGAATTGCTATTCCGGTGTAATTTGGATCTAAGAATTGCATTTATTATAATTATACTACTAACGTTAATGCTACCGGGCCTTAACCCTTTGATTGGTATCTCCGCGTATGTACGTCCAAATGCTTAGTCTAATCTCAATTGCCATGTTTTTTTTTATTATTAAATTGACATTATATTTCACACTTGGATGATGATTTTTGGCATAATATTTGTATGCAAATCGGGAGCCATATAATATTCAACGTATATTTTCATATCGGATAAATTCCCATACTAAAATCGACTACAGTAGAGCGTCACATGTTCACAGGTGAAAGAAAAAAACCAAGGTCCAAATTCGAAGCTTCTAGAAAATTATTTAAATGTAAAAATACATAAGTTTCCCTTATACTTTTAAGATTAAGAGGAGTGAATATATCTATACTGACCTTACTTTAGTGACTTTCTTAACATGACAATTGTGTGACTTTTCCAATTAACCGGTTCTCTGCCACCGACGTGTTAACACGCCATACAATTTCGTGCTCGTAAGGCCGGCCATACAAAATGTGTGTGTTTACACGCAGTACTTAAAACGCAGCTTAAAAGCCACAAGAAACGTATTCAATAATTAAAAAAATATCATGCATATAGTAACATCTCTAGGAACCATAGTGTGATACTTAAACTTAAAAGATATTGTTTTGTAATCTATAATACAACGATTTTTAAAAAAGCTTTTTTGTTGTGTTTAAAATTGTTGCTAGCGCGGCTATAATTCCTTGGCGGTAATTTCCGTTTTTCAACCGTTTTTCGATAAATGATGGCGGAAATGACGCATCGTGTGTTTATATGGTAAGTGTTTGTCATGTACTTTTATTATATGTCCGAAAATAACATATTTATTAGGTTTTATTTTTTGAAAGAAAGTCACAGCCCTCCATGCACGGCCATATTAACACATTAATTTCGGGCGAGATTCGCGCACCGCTGATACCCTAATGCGGGCAAAAAATCGAGGTCGCGCGTAAAAAACACGTATTTACATAAAATGGCATAACTTTTAAAATATCCAACATATATATTTTTTTTTTTCGATATGGTACTCACCAAGTATAGCACCACCAGTAAAATCATCGAAAAGTTTTAGAACTTCTTACACTAATTTTTAATTATGTCTAACACTTAAAAATACACATTAAAACAATTACACATACGTTATTTAAATTAAAAATTTTCCTGTTTCTTGAATGTGTTTATTTTTATAAATCTAGGTCATATCAAACCTTATATGCTAGCGAATATGCAATATAATTGCAAATTTATGTGGATTTTGCAAAATAAATAAACATTATTTATTCTAAAAAATGAAGGTAGTTTGTGGTAACTCTGTTTCTTAAATATGTGTTTACTTTTGTAAAATTGTTCAATCGAACCTCAAAAGCAAGACAAAGTCAAATGCTTGTAGAAAAGAATGAGTATAAATACCCTACCCGACGTTAAACATCAGATAACATAAAAGGTAAAAATACCCTTCCCGCATTTAACCATCAGTTGAGATAACGGGTATTAATACCTTTCCCGCATTTAATGTGTTAATAAGGCACGGCACAGATCAGGTTAATATATGTAATTCATACTGAAAGCATATATATGCTTACAGACGGACACTTGAAGTTAAAAGTAAGCATGTACTCCTTTACAGAAAAGTGGCGCCGACGTACATGTACGTCCATACTCCTCAAAAGGTTAACTAAGCGTTTTATAATTCAATAAAAAATATTTACTTTTTGAAATAATAATTAATATTCTCCCCACATTAATCCGTGGCATTTTCTTTTTTTTTTACTATTTTTGTGTGTTGCAATAGTACAAATAATCAAATCTTGTCTTAGTCTTGACTAATGCGTAATAAAAAAGATTATAATGAATGATCACACACTGAAATAACAGCAATCACCTTGCGGATATTGGATTTCCTTCGCGTTTATCTGATGATAGTTCTTGGAGATGAAATGCGTGATGATTCAAAAATTGACATTTATAGACGGCTTGGAACGCATGACAAATCCACTTTGGTTTTTTTTCTGACGTTTCTGCAGCGCGATTAATATTTATCTGTGATTCTATTTGGTATGCAACTGGTTGAAATGTTCTATTTTCAAAAAAAAACTTCATATGTATGATTCTTTTTGATATGCTACTTGTTTATTTGTTCATTTAGCGTTTTTGATGATTGTAACAGTTGTTTATTCCAATATAATTATTTCCTTAATTTCAATTGAGTTCATAACAACAGACACTCGTAGAGTTTGAGATTCAATTGCGGATTAAACACATGCGAGGCCTCAGGCGCAATAAACTTTGGTGGCCCTATTTTTCGGATATCATAAAAACAGTATAAAATTTTATGTAAAATAATAAAAATACATCAAAATCTGAAAAAAAGTATGTGGGTTATAATACTTTAAACTTTTTTTGAGGCCTCCAAAAGTTGAAAGCCCCCAAACGCGCGTCTCATTTGCTCATAGGTTAATCCACCACTGTTGATATCAGAAAAATCTAATCACATAAATGCACGTTTTGAGTAAAAACACGTTTCCGGCAATGCCATAATCATATATTATCTATCAATAAAAAATGGGGAAGAAAATCCTTGATGGTACACACAAGGACAAATAAAGCCTTAAGGCTACGTAACCCGTTTAAATAAATGACAAGGTTTAATTGACATGCAATCTTCCTTACGACGCGTTGACTAAATCAAACACATTTATTAGTTTTGAGCTTGAAAAGTAATGAATAAATAATTTCCCGCGCTCGAACTGACAGTTACAAATATGATCTCACGGCGTCCATTTTGAATTGTCGGCCATCTTGGGGAATGTTGCATCAATCAGGAATCATACGTGTTGTTATCAATTGATTAATTAAGTTCTGATAATGATTTCCGCAGGAGGTGCATGTGGAATGGATGAGCTCACTCATCGGTACACTGCGCAACACAACAACGGTCGCCGTTGTTGCAACCAGTCGCAACAGCATGGAACTTGCCATTATTGCTGTACTTGACTTCGGTGATTGGAAACCTTTTTCACTATACAAAAAAAAGTATTTATAAAATACTAAATAAAATTTTCTGATTTTTAACGAAACATATTCAATTTCTTCACTCCGAATTGTCATTTACGTTCTAGAGCTCGATTAAAATAATATCGACTGTGGAAAGGAAAAAGGACGTAACCTTCAGTTTTTTCAAAACAGCTTTTTTTCGATAATCACAATGTATCAAACTTGATACACGTTCTGTCAAAAGAATGCAAGCTGCAAATGTCGATTAAGTATCTAAATTTAACTTTTAAGTTTGAAAAAGATGACCTTGTAAAAAATTAAACCAAGAAAAAAGACTGAAATAAAGATTTTTCCAAAAAAAAATCTTTAATTAATACTAGATTATTTCAATTAAACACCAGTTTAGAAGTCTCCGTGCACTTCAAGGTTGTGTATAATTCATAATTTGCATATGGCCCAAAATCATCAAAACACGTTTTTTGCGCCTGCTAGAGTACAGTGTTAAGTTCCATGATATTGTTACCCGCTGTGGCACAATTGTTAAAAGCTCGGCTCTACTAACAAGGTGGGTCTGAGCTTGATTCATAGTAATGTCAACATCTATTTTTTTTTGTATTTAAATTTTAGATCTAAGACATGGGTGCTTGTGATGTCAATTCTTCTCATGTTAATCTCGAGTGTCTTACAAATCTTCTCATTGAGTTATCTTCGTATGATCTTTCTTTCAAATTTCAAATATTTGGCACATTGGCATTGAAAAATACACAAAAGTTTTACAAAGATTTTTTTTATAATAATAAAAATATGGCAATTGGCGAAAAAATAAATATCCGCGATTTTTCAATATAAAATCTACTTCTCTTCTATTTAGCTGATGTTTATTGTTTTACATAATTTTCTACCATTATATAATGAAATTCATTTAAATGAAAGCTTATTCAATCAAAGCAATGCAGTGGCATATAACGCTATAAACGTAATAGACCCACGCTTGGGGCCTCAAAAATAGAATGTATGATAAAAAATCATGTATTTTTAATTCCGTTTTTAATAATTAATTCTATTTTGCGTAAAATTTTGCAACGATGTTATATTATTCGAATGACATGGTCTCCATAATGTATTGCGCCTGGGGCATCCCTCGTGCGTAGGGCATCCAATCCCGGGATCCCGTTCAATGTTCTGATCCCGAAATTCCGGGATTGAGATGGCCGCGATCCCGGGATTTCGGGATTGAGAAATTTTGAGCAAATCCCAAAAAATTTACACGAAATTGGAAAATTCAAGATTTCAAATTCCTCGGTGAGCTAAAAAAAAACGAGGTTCTGTGAGAATCCAAGGAAAAAGTATAGCGAATTGAGGATTTTAAATTCCTCGGTGAGAAAATCTCAATCCCGGGATTCAAAATTAATCAATCCCGAAATCCCGGGATTGGATACTCTACTCGTGTGTAATACACCACTGACTGACTGATAATGGTCCTTATAAAACATTGTATTATTGTTCTCCTAAACATAAAAGAAAGCCTTAGGTAAAATACAATTTTTTCAACTAATAAGCAGCACATTTTTGTTTACTGTAATATCGATCTATAAGAAAAAATATTTTATCCTACTCGCGAGCAAGAGGTTAGCTGCACGGAAATTTCAAAGGCTGCGCGGACCGATCAAATATTAATTAACTCTCTTGTAGTGCGCGGGGGCTTCCTGCTGCTGCGCAGCCGCGCACGCGTGCAGCTTAGAGGGAACATTGCTCGCGAGCATTATGGTTGAAAAAACCGGAAGAACTGTTTTTCTACGTCGGATGATATCAATACCACATTGGTTAATTGGAATCCTTTTTTTGTTTTGCATCCGGTGATCGATTTATGGCAACTCAATAGCTGGTTGGTCATCACTCGCATAGATCTAATCTGCTATGTGTTTCGATTAATGCAATAATCTGGTTTGTCACTCTAATGGGCTTCTTGCGGTGGCTATCGGAGTGCAAACAGACAAACCAGTATGTAAGTATGAAACATTGTTATACCTAAAACATATATGCGCTGAATCGGAGATGCTGACGCCATTTAAGGAGTCGATTCCTCGATATCTGACGACGAAGATGTCGTTGCCTAGCAACAGACTACCCATAGACAAGAGAGCAATGTGCTATTTATACTGTGTAGGAATATTTGAACAGTAATTATTTTATAATGTGGAATGCATGACATAAAGAAAATCAAATAAATAAACGTAAAGCCGTGTTGGAAATCACGCCCTGTTCTATGAAGATCTTTTAAAAGTTCTTTTTTATTGAATGCATATATTTCATGACAATTGCATTAATGATGATAATGCTCGTAGTGATCGAAATCGCTCCTGATCTTGCTAAATAAAAATGGAAATAAGTACAAAGGAATATTGTGTTTTTTTATATATATATAATGCCTTTACTTATTGACAGTGAACACCCTAAAATTACATTAACCGGTTATCTGCCACGGACGTGTTACCACGCCATACGATTTCGTGCTCCTAGGGCCGGCTATACAAAATTTGCATGTTTACACGCAGTAATTGAGACGCGGTTTAAAGGCCACTAGAAACGTATTTAATAATTTTAAAAATCATCCATATAGTGACATCTCTTGGAATCATAGTGTGATACTTAAACTTTAAAGATATTGTTTGGTAATCTATAATACATCGATTTAAAAAAAAACTTTTGTTTTGTTCAAATTTGTTGCTAGCAGAGCAGGGCGGGCTAACATGGGGGTTATTTCCGTTTTTGAAACGGTTTTGGATAAATGATGTCGGAAATGACCCATCTTGTATTAACATGGTAAGTGTTTTTGATGTACTATTATTATATGTCCAAAAAGTACATATTTATTGAGTTTTATTATTTAAAGAAAATCACGGTCCTCCATGCACGGCCATATTAATACCGCACGGCACCGAACAGGTTAAAGACAAGATGTGCACAGAAACTACAAATGTCAAATTTTAACTAATTATATCGATATAATATATATTTTAAATAATCTTACATTCGAGTTAAATATGTTTCTTTCCTCATTTTAATCACATCAAATAAATAATAGTTACTCTATGTGGTCTAGTTGGTATGAGCTTTGTCTAATAATCAGGCGGGTTGGGGTTCAAGTCGTTATAAGATCAATGTTAAATTTAAATTTTATAATTTAAAATTGAGATTTAAGACACGGGTTTTTATGATTCCTCTTCTCCCAGATTCAATCTTGAGTTACCTTTAAAAATTCTCATCGAGTATATCTTGTGTGATCATCCAATTTAGAAATATTTTGCGCTTTACCATTTACTATAACGACGCTATATGCTCGACATTGGTAGCATACGGATAAAAAAATGTATTTTATTGTAATTATATATGTATATTCCAATGAATTGAAGATTTTAAAAAAAAATCGTAGGCTATTATTTTGTGAAACATAAATTTCCAAACTTGGTGTAAAATTGCAAGCAGAACAAAGAGATATTTTTTACGTTTCAAATTTATAATATTTATTCTCAATAATCAATCTATTTAAAATAAGTTTATTCGAATTTAGAATCCTAAGTTCTTGCATATTTGAAAGTATTTTATATACTGTTCTATTATGTTAGAAACTGATTCTATTCTCACTTTTAAGGTGTTCACTGTCAATACTTGGTGGAATGGCATTATAATCTTAATGTCTGTCAACCATTTTCCAAACTCAATTTGGTTGACAGACATTAAGATTTATTTATTATATACACTAATTGTTGGTTTTTACTTTGGTAATGATAATTCATACCTAATTGGTTTTTGTCATAATAGTTTCATTGCTAAGTGGTCTTCAACTTTTCATTTATAGTTTATTTTCCTTGTATTTTACTTCAATTATTTTGCTAGGTTGTAATACCAATTGTTTGTCATACCTTGTTTTTATCACTTAACTTTTGTATAAATATCACTGTTTTATTGTTTTTCTTATCAGTTGACAATGCTCATCATGAGCGAAACCGGTCCTGATCTAATAAAATTTTATGTGAAAAAAGTACTAAAAATGTTTTATTATTTTTATTATGATTCTATTCTGTTAGAAAAGTGAATAATTATAAATCAGAACAATTACAATATTCTAAATTCAACACTATTCTAAAAGAGTAACGATGTTTCAGTAACCATTCGTTAATGTTTTAATGATACAAGTGTTCATATATGCACTCGTAGTACCACTGGGTAACGGATAGATGGACATGCCAATTAGAACGAATAGCCATCATATGACCAGTTTAACATTGATTGGGATCTTACCTCAACTTGAGCGAACAGGATCCGATTCTTAACGCGGCCTCTAGTACCGTCACTGCTGCATGATAGTGACCTGCTCCCAACAGCTCCTGGCCGACGACCTGTTGAAGATATAAAAAAATATTCATAGTGTATAGTATTTATTTCGGTTTTCATTCAATGTAATTAGAAAAATAACTTCATTGTAATCTAATAACAACAACAAAAAATACTAAATTTGAATCGTTCAAACTATGTACATTCTCACAAATTTTGTCACTAACGACCCGGGTTTCGCCTTTCGGCATCTTCAGGCATTCAAGTGCACGGATGAACTCGAACTGACGCTTAGCAAATAAAAGTTTCGTGCTTATATAAGATACAAATGCATCACCGAGTCCAAAGCCATTGCTGGCGAAAAGGATGAGCTCATGGGAATTCCAACAGATTTGTGTAGTGAGCAGTTTCAAGAATTATATAATCTGTTTGTCGGCAAAGGTTTTATGATTATATGATTTTATGGTTATATAGGGTATAGAAGAGGAGATGTGGGAAAATTTGTTATTTCGTTTAAAATCGGAAGACTTTGCAACTGTGCTTTATTGATTTCTAAAATTTCTTGGAAAAAGAGCTTATGACTGTCCGTATTTGGGTGTAACATTTTTATCCCTTGTTCCTGATTGAACACGTGTCCTTCCGAAATTAAGTGATTAGCAAAAGTAGACGTGTCTTTTTTCAATCTAAAGGCTGCCATATGTTCTAAAACTCGGATGTTCAATGTTCTTTCTGTTTTGCCGATATAAAACTTTGTACAACAAGAACATTGCAATCTATAAATCCCGGATTTATTTAAGTAATGTATTTTATCTTTATTATTAATTAATAATTTGCCTAAAGAGTTTTTACAGTAAAAAGCAGGTCTAACACTATCAGCTAGCTGTTTTTTAATTTTGAGACTTGTATTTCCTAAAAAAATGATTCTACGCCAATACCTAGTATGATCTATGTCCTTTGACACTATACCTTTAAATAACATTTTTTCTGCAAGTTTAGCTTGTTTTTTTGATAAAAGATTGTCTATAAGAGACATATCGTATCCATTGTTTATGGCGATTTGTTTGATGATTTTCAATTCAATATTAAAGTTTATTTCGTTTAAAGGAACACTCACAAGTCTATGTATTTCTGAATGAAAAGCGGCTAGTTTATAAGAAAATGGGTGCATTGAATTTTTATGGATTACAGTGTCAGAGAATGTTGGCTTCCGAAATATTTTAAACTCGTGAGAATGATTTTCAATGTAAATATTTAAGTCAAGAAAGTTAATATTTTTGCCTCCGACTTCTAGAGTAAATTTAATATTTTTATCTAATGAATTTATAAAGTTATGAAAGTGAGTTATTTGTCTATCTGTTCCATTAAACAGGCAAAGAATATCGTCTACATATCGGAACCAATAGACTATAAGTTTGGCTTCTGTTTTGTTTTTAAAAATTGTATCTTCTAAATAGTTCATATAAAACTCAGCTAACAACGGTGATAGGTAGAGTAAACCCGATAGTAACAAAAGAGTTATTAAATATATTAGACGTTTGCGTTGACCAGAACTATTTCCAATTTAACAATACAATTTATAAACAAACAGAAGGCCTTGCAATGGGAAACTGCCTATCACCGTTGTTAGCTGAGTTTTATATGAATTATTTAGAAGATACAATTTTTAAAAACAAAACAGAAGCCAAACCTATAGTCTATTGGTTCCGATATGTAGACGATATTCTTTGCCTGTTTAATGGAACAGATAGACAAATAACTCACTTTCATAACTTTATAAATTCATTAGATAAAAATATTAAATTTACTCTAGAAGTCGGAGGCAAAAATATTAACTTTCTTGACTTAAATATTTACATTGAAAATCATTCTCACGAGTTTAAAATATTTCGGAAGCCAACATTCTCTGACACTGTAATCCATAAAAATTCAATGCACCCATTTTCTTATAAACTAGCCGCTTTTCATTCAGAAATACATAGACTTGTGAGTGTTCCTTTAAACGAAATAAACTTTAATATTGAATTGAAAATCATCAAACAAATCGCCATAAACAATGGATACGATATGTCTCTTATAGACAATCTTTTATCAAAAAAACAAGCTAAACTTGCAGAAAAAATGTTATTTAAAGGTATAGTGTCAAAGGACATAGATCATACTAGGTATTGGCGTAGAATCATTTTTTTAGGAAATACAAGTCTCAAAATTAAAAAACAGCTAGCTGATAGTGTTAGACCTGCTTTTTACTGTAAAAACTCTTTAGGCAAATTATTAATTAATAATAAAGATAAAATACATTACTTAAATAAATCCGGGATTTATAGATTGCAATGTTCTTGTTGTACAAAGTTTTATATCGGCAAAACAGAAAGAACATTGAACATCCGAGTTTTAGAACATATGGCAGCCTTTAGATTGAAAAAAGACACGTCTACTTTTGCTAATCACTTAATTTCGGAAGGACACGTGTTCAATCAGGAACAAGGGATAAAAATGTTACACCCAAATACGGACAGTCATAAGCTCTTTTTCCAAGAAATTTTAGAAATCAATAAAGCACAGTTGCAAAGTCTTCCGATTTTAAACGAAATAACAAATTTTCCCACATCTCCTCTTCTATACCCTATATAACCATAAAATCATATAATCATAAAACCTTTGCCGACAAACAGATTATATAATTCTTGAAACTGCTCACTACACAAATCTGTTGGAATTCCCATGAGCTCATCCTTTTCGCCAGCAATGGCTTTGGACTCGGTGATGCATTTGTATCTTATATAAGCACGAAACTTTTATTTGCTAAGCGTCAGTTCAAGTTCATCCGTGCACTTGAATGCCTGAAGATGCCGAAAGGCGAAACCCGGGTCGTTAGTGACAAAATTTGTGAGAATGTACATAGTTTGAACGATTCAAATTTAATATTGAAATTCCACCAAGCACCTTCAGTCGAAATCTTAAATTATAACAAAAAATACTTTGAATGCCATTGTTTGACTGTTTTTAAAATCAGATTTATCCATGTTGCAAATTAAATAAATTTTAAAATAAATTTAATATTGTTAAATCATTGATAATGCAAATAATGTAACTCCAAAGCATCAGAAAAATGTGTAACTCCAGTATTGCTATAGCGGTTGACATGCGCAAGTGTATGTGAATATTTTATATTGACTTAATACAGATGTTAGTTTTAAAAGAAATGATATTTAAATATTTTATTGACGGTCAAGTATCATATTTCCGGTAATAAGTATTAATTTATTTATTTCTAATTACATATAAACCAACTAAGTGCTGTAGAACAAAGATTCTCAACTAGTCGATTGCGAGACAAAATTTTGTATATCCCAATTACTATTGTTTGAATTAATGAAGATTTTTTATTCTCCATTATAAAAAATATTTTGTCTTGAGAATTTTTTTTTTGGAATATTAAAAAAAGTATTTTTAACTGCTAAGAACTAAAAAAAGGCTGTGTTTTGGTTGGTTAGAGTTTTCTCTACCAATCATGCGAGTCTGGATTCAATTCCCGGTAAGGCCATGCCTAATTTGAGACCTAAGACGTGGGTCTTTTTAAGAGGCCCAATCCAAGGATTGTGATATGTAGTACTAATCCCGAGATTTCAGGATTGAAGACAAGAACTGCATAATTCTCTAAAAGTTGTTGATCATAGTCAACCAAAGGAAATTTTCGAAACACGCGCGAGATATAAAAAAGGTCCCATTTTTTTTTCTTTTTGGAAATTCCTCAAATTTTCGGGCTTATTGATTTTGGGATTCTGGAAACAGCCAAAAAAAAGATCTCGCGTCTTTTAATTTTGGGGATTCTTGATCAAATAAAATTTAGAATATTTAGAGCCAGTTCTTCTCAGTTCACAAATCAAAATACGTAAGAGATCTCTTTTTGTTTCACTTAACCTAATTGGAACCAAAGAGATCGGTGTTTTCCAATCGATGGTGTACGAAAAGCTGAAACCATCGATTTTTTTACATACATACAAAAAACTTTCAAATCAGATTGTTATATTTTTCCCGGCTCCGCAAGTGTAAAAAGATTGGCAAACGCTGATTAGATAATACTGCGATGTGTGTCAAAAAAGGAAAACGTACCGATATCAACACAAACGGGCTTTGATCCAATTTCATCGCCTGCAGCTGCATAAATGTCGGATGAAGAGCCGGCCTCAGTGGAGATTTGAGGGAGGCTTCCACCAGAGCTGCAAGGAGTTGACGAGATCCCGCATTCTGCGCAAGCCCTGAGCTGAAAGCAGCCAGGGCTTCTCCGTGCCGACCGAGACATTGGAGTGCCACCCCTGAAAGTAATAAGTACATAAACGTTTGCTTAATAAAGTAAATAGTATTATAAAAAAAATAGCTACCAAATGTGTATCTTCCCATGGAACTCATTGATGTACTCGCTACAATTTACTGAAAGTGTACTGGGCATATTCTGTAAAATTTCAGAGTTGGGCGTCTTTGAATAATTGCCAGAAGAGTTTAAGAAACTAAACTAATTTACTTGGTATGCAATAAAGTGTGTTAAAATAAAAACAAGTTTTTATGAGATCAACTCCGTTTGACAACACGAAGTCATTAAATGCAATATAATTTAATTTTGGTGCAACCAGCACAATCGATACCAACCAGTCCGACCATATTGACTTAAGTGAATCTCAATAATAGTAAAATTATAATTAATTAAAAATAGCTAGTAGCTTGCGGTTTCATAAAAAATATTCATAATTAAAAAAGGTTATCAGTTGTGTTATGTGTCAATATTGATTCATACAACTGATACCAATTCAATTAATGTTTTATTGTTTTATTTTCTTTTACATTAAAAAAAGAGAAAACTCCTTATTTGTGGCATTGTAAAATAACCATAAAGAAAAGTTTTTTTTTTATCTTACCTTGTCGGTAATATGCTTTCGGCCAAGTGGGGCATAGTTCTCTCGCGCGTATGGCATCTTGCAGTGCGGCAGAAAACTGCCCCTGTTTTAGTCTTGCAGCAGATCTGGAACAAATTGTAAAAAAATGCACTTAGATACAAAAGTAGACAGAATGTTTTTTGCAGACCATATATACTTCCTTAGCCACGTCCGCTCCCAATGCAATCTTTCAAGAGCAATACCGGTTTCGTTCATGACGAGCATTATCAACTGATAAGAGAATTCAATCTTGCATTGTTATTTATAAAAATTTAAATAAAATATAAGTATTAAGCCATCAGTATTGAAAAGAATTTGAAGAAGAAGGGACACTTAATTGACTAAGATTTAAATGATTAATACCTCTAAAATGTAATTACAAAATTCGTCAAAGAGTAATTAAGCTAAAGTGAAGACTAATGGTAAATAATTGTAAATTAAAAAATAATTATAATTGTGTTTGAATTTACCATTAGTCTCTTAAATAATAACTTAGTTAATAAATAAAATAGGGAACTATCGTAGTACAAATGTATATTTAATTTTTTGAATATAGATTAACTTTATGTAATTAAAATGTTTTAAAAAGTCCTACCTATAAGTTAAAAGCTATTACACTGAACTCCCCATTTACACTGTAGATACGTTCCACGTGATATTTTTTTAAAAAAATGGTGTATATTTCTTTGTATAAAAATCGACTCAAGATATCACAAAATAAAATTCATTATTATAGATGTAAGAAATTCCAAATTACTGTGACGCATTGCTTAATGAATGTTTTTTTTTGCACCGTGTTATGTCGAAATCGTGTAAAAAAACGCGTAAAAAGGGAGTTCAGTGTGTTAATGTTTACTTTATTAGTATACAACCATACGGAAGTAAGTCAGAAGATGTTGCAAAACACGTGTCACAATTTGTAGCTCAATCAATGCAATAATAAAGTTATCAAATTAAATTTCATTAACAAAGTTAACGCCGAAAGGTTTAAATCTATTAACGAACATAAATAAATATTTTGTCCACGTAATATTAATATTACCTGTTGCTATATAGGATGTGATTAGCAGGATCCAGCGTCAGGGCATCAGAATAGAGGGCGACTGCAGTGGCGTAGTCTCCAGCCTGACACGCTGCATTTGACAGACGAACCTTCTCCACAAAGAGTGCCCTGGATGCTGCAGGAAGTTCTGACGTGCCTTCAGGCTCCACCTAGAACAAACCATAAACAAATCATTATTAAAAAACCGTATTTGTATACGCTTTCGATGGACGAATAGTGAGTTACAAGTCTTGGAGTCCAGCGAGTGCTGGAAGCCAGCAATAGGCGTAGTGAAGGCGGAAGACCAAGTAGAGCAATATATTATGTTATAAAACCTTTATTTTCGTTAAGTTGGTGAGTATTTTCGAATGATATAAAACATGGAGAAAAAACTTTATATTTAAAAAAACATTAAGGTCCATATTTTCAGCATACACAAAGTAAACTGTTGTGAAAATAAACTGGAATATAGTAGTAGATCTGTTTGTGACTCTTATATAAATATATATTAAAAATAAATAAAAATAAGAGTAGAAACAACTATTTTCTTAGAATAGAAAATTTAAATTAACTTTGATTATTCCATGTATTGTGTTACTAACTGTGACACGTGTTTCGCCTCTTTCAGAGGCATCTTCAGACTTACTATCGCAAAGTTTGCTTAAGTAATGAAGCAAGATTGATTCTAACATTTTAAAAATATTAAATTACAAAATGGAGGTTTGGGTTTTCTTCCTTTTAAGAGGAGCAAGGAGGGGGGTGTAGAATCGAAATAAAACAAAGAGATAATGATACTAATTATACTAATGAGTTGTAATCAATCAGATTGGGATTTTTTCTTTTTAAGGGAAGCAAAAACTATTTTCTTTATCAACCGATAAAAATATGCTTTACGTATTTATTAAAACTGTTATTTTCTTTGTTTCAATAGTAAATGTGGTTAGTTTTACAGGAAGTATTTGATAGATTATCTGTATCTAATTCTAACGATGGCGTAACTTTGAAATAGTTTGATGAATCTCAAATTATTCATAAACAAAATATTTTGAATTTTAATCGTTCAAATTATGTACATTCTCACAGATTTTGTCAGTAACGTTAGTTAGTTCAAATTTAATATTGGAATTCCACCAAGCACCTTCAGTCGAAATCTTAAAAATGATTTGATATTTTTTCACTGTAACGCTATACTTCCTGGTGGCGGCGGACAAACAGTTAAATACCGTTGAAACTGTAAAGTACATGAATCATTCGGTGTAATATTAGATATTAAGAATGATATTTTTTAATATTATCTCATGAGATTACAAATATGGCATTGAACTCGACCGCTGGTAATTAATTGATCACGCCCCTTCCCGGTGAAAATTTATGTCCCTGCCGCACGCCACTGACGCCCATAAGTCTGACGCAACTGATCACTTTGTAAAAAACGTGAACTTAAATTAAAAATCACCTACCGCAGGAGTTGGGAACCGGTGGCAGCGGAATCGTGTATAATACAAAACAAAACTTCAACCAAAAAATCAAATCCGTCAACTACTTAATTTTTTGTATATTTCTGTTAGTTGTACCGCAAAACAGTGATCGAGTTCAACTGGAATGCACCGGCGTGTAAAAAAAACAAAGCTCTTATTTCTGTTGAAATTCTGATGAATTGGAATATTTTAAATATGCTATGAGATTTGTAATCATTGATATATTTGTATATAGCCATTATATATTTGTCAGTTATTGCAATCTCTAGTATTTTCTATATCCCAACTTTCTATCTTGACTTTCTGTGAAAAGAAAAAGCTGAATGACAAACAGTTCCCGCAGAACAACTTTTGCTGAGATAAACTGTGAAAAATTCCTTCCATATTCTAACCATAAAAAGAGGATCCTTCCTTATCTTCCCCAAAAAAAAGAAATCAACTCTGATAAAAACAACTTTTGATAAGATAAACTATAAGGATCTAAGATAACTATTGACTTCCGTGACGCGGATCTCACGGGCTCGATTCCCAATAGACAGCATTTTTTCATTTACTAAAAATTTCCTCCCGCCATTCCAATCTTAAAATAACAAGGAGGTAGCGACAGAAATAAGCTAACCACTAACTATGTCTTAGCCCTACCCTTTCTTTCCCTACTCTATTTGATAAAAGAGTGTTTGAGCAAATGACTTACAAGCAGTTATCGTAGAAAACTTTTGTTGAGATACTTTTATAACAAAACTATATGTTCTACAATAAGAGTGAATATAGATTAAAAAGGGAATAAGGTGAAAAATAACAAAGTATTTATTGTAGTTCTAGAAACATATTTTCTTATGTATTCGTAAAACTTAATACTTTGTTATTTTTCACCCTATCACAAGAAAATGCCAATACAATCATAAAAAAATAATAAAACATTTTTAGTACTTGTTCCGCATAAAATTTATTAGATTGGGACCGGTTCGCTCATGGTGAGCATTGTCAACTGATAAGAAATACTTAAGTATTTCGACTGAGGGTGCTTGATGGAATTTCAATATCAAATTTGAATTGTTTGAATTTTGTACTTTTCTGAGCTGAACTCGATTAATCTCTAAGATTTCTTGGTAAAATAATTTAAACTCGCCCCTGTTAGTATGTAACAAATCAATACCTGAGTCAAAATTAAACGTATTGTTTTCAAGAATTAAATGGTTGGCAAAGGTGGAGGTATCTTTTTTTAACATTATTATATCGACTGTGGAAAGGAAAAAGGACGTAACCCACATATATCAAATTTTACAGGAGGCGCAAAAAACGTGTTTTGATGATTTTGTGACATATGCAAATTATGAATTATACACAACCTTAAAGTGCACGGAGACTTCTAAACTGGTGTTCAATTGACATAACCTAATATTTGTTAAAGAAATTTTCTCGGAAAAACTTTTATTTCAGTGTTTTTTCTTGGTTTTAGTTTTTTACAAGGTCATCTTTTTCAAACTTAAAAGCTATATTTAGATACTTATTCGGCATTTTAAGCTTCCATCCTTTTGATAGAATGTGTGTCAAGTTGTAAACATTGTGATTATCGAAAAAAAGCTGTTTTTGAAAATTGAGGGTTGCGTCCTTTTTCCTTTCCACAGTCGATATTATAATTATAACAAACCCACTTAATTCATTGAAAATTGTATACATTCAATTTTCGCTAACATCCGTGCACTTGGAATGCCTGAAGATGCCGAAAGGCGAAACCCGGGTCGTTAGCGACAACACTCATGGAAAAGTACAAAATTCAAACAATTCAAATTTGATAAGAAATACAATGAAACAGTGATATGTATACAAAAGTTAAGTAAGAATCACGAGTGAAATCGATCCTGATCCAATAAATTTTATGTGTAAAAAGTACCAAAAATGTTTTATTATTTTTGTTATAATGCCATTCCACCAAGTATTGACAGTAAACACATTAAAAGTGGCCAATACAATCGATTAAAAAAAATAAGTCCGCAATATGTCATAATCTACATCGGGTGTGGACAATATGTATGGTAAAAAATATTTTGCTGATTTAGACGTTGCTTTACATAGCATAATAGTTAACATCGGATAGGATAAAGATTATAGAACGAAGCGATTCCGTACATCTGGCTAATTATATAGTACATCGCGCTTCTCTGGTATCGTTTGATGAACGAGACCGAATTCCTGAGACGCCATTTCATACCAAATACGATTTAAATGTATAATATCTATGAGAAACGAACTGTCAAAAGTTGTGTTTCAGACATCACACAACGCACTTTTATTATAATATTTTTTTTTCATTTAGATAGTGTTTTTGCTCAGTTTGTCTAAAAAACAGTGGAAGTCTTATTATTATTATTTAAAAATTATATACTTGACATTACAGCTTACGCCAATGCGTCAAATGTTTTTGAAGTTGGAAGATCATACGAGATATACTCGATGAGAATTTTCGAAAGTCACATGAGATTAACTCAAGGAGAATTGACTTCACAAACACCCATGTCTTAGATCTCAAATCAAAATTGAAAAAAATCCAATTTGCCATTGACCTTACCGGGAATCGAACCCAGACCCACCTGATCGGTAGAGCAAGCTCTAATCAACTAGACCACAGCGGGTTTGTACTTAAAAAACAGTTATTAGTGGAATTAGGCATGACTATTAGTACTCGGTGAATATTAGAGTATCCAATTCTGGGATTTCGACAGTATTAATTTCGGGATTGAGAAAATGAAGCACGGAAGAGCTAAAAGAAGATGTCGCACTGTAATTTATTTTTAAATCAGTTAATTCTAAAATGATTGGAAGAGCTTAAAAAAATAAAATGGTTTCACGCTGGTAATTTTGGGAAATCCGAAAATTTCTGGGTTTTTAAAATTGTTTGAAAAATCCCACGACTTTTAAATGGCTGGCAATCGCGAATCCCAATTTATACACGATTTTATGTGGAGTGTTTAGTCCCGAAAAAAATAATAATTCTCAATCCCGAAATCCCGGGATCACAGAAAGGGTCCAGGATTGGATACCCTTGTCTTAGTGAATATAGAGTAGGAAAAATAGTGCATTAAATAAGCTCTTGCGAAATGATGTGAACCAAGTCATATTTTATGAAAAAAATAAGTACTTACGTTGTAATATTCTACATATCTTAAAGTATCGTAAAAAAATATGAGATTACTTAAAAACACACTACAATAGTATTTTCTTCCTAAAATAAAAATATGCAATCCACCAAAACGTAGTAAATACGTGATTGTACATAAAAGTTACAGCATCTTCCAAGGGGGGTACAGAGAAAAAAATATATTAGGAGAGCCACAACACAGTTTTGGGAGACCATTGGCAAATCTATAAACTCGCAGGTTCTTAAAATCGGTGAGCGACATAATATTTTAAAATTCTGGAAAGAGCTAGAAGAAAAAAAGGTCTTGCGACTTTTCATCGTAGGAAATCCGTAAATTCCTGGGTTTTCTAAATTTTGAAATCTGCCAGCGAGCAAAATGATCAAAGAATTTAAAATTATCGTTCAATCCCGGAGTCACGAAAAGCTTATTTGTACGGGTATAAGGGCCATGGAAAAAATTGAGAATCAAAAGGAGGCACGGGTCAAAAATGTTGACAAACTGTAATTTAGTGAATATATTAAACAATGTTATCAGAATTTGTAAGAAAGTTTGTCTCAACAGATATTTTTCTGCAATAACCGATTATTAATCAGTTGCTCAACCTCTCTTATTAAAAGAGAGTAGAGATGGAAATATATAGCTAGAAGAAGACTAGTGGGTAGGTAAACACTTCAACTACACCTCATTTTTACTATCAGATGGTGGAAGGGGATTTTGGACATCACATACATCTATGCATTCGAATAAAAATCCATAAATCGATTGAAAACCATTCCGTACTAGTATAAAAAACCGCAAAGATCGAGATTTAGGCCAACGATGTTGTCAAAGTGACGGTAGATCTGATGTAAAAATACAAGATATAAAAAGTAAAAAGGGGTTACCATTGGATAGAGGAAGTACACTTTTCTCTATCTAAGCCAGTGGTTCTTAACGGGGGTGGTACCGCCCTGTGGTGGGCGTTTAGAAGTCTAGGGGGTGCGTTTTTAATTTTTTCAGAATTTGGGGGGCGCTGCAGGAATGCGAGGGGGCGATGCACTTAGTCAAAGGGCCCACTGAGATATTGCAAGACTATATTATTTGGAGTAGGAAATCCATTGCATAAAATAATAGTACATACATAGATAATTGTGCAATTTTATAATTTCGTTTGGGGGGGGGAGGGGGTCGTTAGATAATTTCTTTCAGCTAAGGGGGTGATTCTTTCAATAAGGTTAAGAAACACTGATCTAAGCTAAGGAACAGAAATAACAAAGCTTTAAAAATGCTTAATGAATATTTAAATTGAAATAGTTAAGAACGCAATGATTGATTCTAAACACAGGTACAAAACGAGAATTAAATACATTTGTGTATGATAAAACAAAACAAAACACCACGCTGAAGAAAAAGACGAGGAAGAAAAAAAATGTAAAAACCGTGAGGCGCAGGTCAAAGGGTAAACTGCCCACAAAGTCGGGAGGTTCGTATTAATTTACAACACGCAGCTTCTCAAGCTGGGTCTCGCACATTTCAATCGATCGGCACATGCAAGCTGCGTTAACTCACATACTGCAATGTATTCGACATAGGCTGTTCGCAATCGAAGGAAACCATGACGTATGAATAATTTAAAATGCATTAAGAATGTCTTAGAAGGGAGACAATACTTTAGACTTTTTAAATTATGAGTGCAGAGTCTTATAGCTGAAAATTGTGTAGTACGTAAGGTGATGTTTCACTGACGAGCTGATTTTTATTCAACCGCTTGAATACCGCGCAAATAAATCATTAATATGTCCCAAAGATACTGCGTGTTTTTGATAAAAATAATTTTGCCTAATATACATACACTCGAATTCGATATTTTAAAAACCTATATTGACTCAGTATAGATGGAACTACACATATCCGTCAAAATATTGCTTATATTTTATTAGAATACTAAGTATTTGATTTTTTAAATGTCTTTGATATCCGTGTTTGCCTGCATATGTTTCGGACACCTGTGTCCGCTTGGTATTCAAGTGGTTAATATAAAAACCTTAGAATACAATTAAATTTGATAACTCTGTTCTTCCACTTGTTGTTTTACAAATTTTGACACGTGTTTCTCTACTTTGACAAGCATCACCAGACAGAACATCGCAAGGATTACGAAAAAAATATTTTTATTTTTATGCTATAAATTATAAAATAAATGTCTGTTCTTTTTTACTGGACACAGGGAGACGGTTAGAAAATGCTTATTTTATATTCACTATAATTTTAAGTAAAATGCTTGTTTTATATTCACTATTATTCACTATAATTTAATATAAAAAAATCACGTGACAAAATGGCTACTCAGTTCATTTGATGACGTCATCGTGAAACACAATATTCTACCGTAAGGTATTGCAAACCTCAATAAAATTGATTTGTAACGTTTTTCTTAAAACCAATTTTGTCGTATGAAGTTACTTTTGATATTATGCACATTTTATTGTGTTCGTATTGAAGTCTTGCGTAGAAAAAAGATACTGGCAAGTTAAAAATAATACCATCGTTGTTAGCATATACAATAAAAAAACATTATTTATTTCAAGTTATGTGTGGCGACCAAGTGGTAAGATTGCTACCATCTAAAAAATGGGTTCTTGGCTGTATAAGTTGGAGAAGCACACGTCACAAAAAAGTAAATTTTTGTTCTTGCCTCAACACTTTGAGGCGGAGAATGTGTCTGATTGAAGAAAAAGATAGTGATATTTTTGATGGTGTTTTCGTGATTTTTAAAAAGAATTTGAAACTGGTTAAATATTCGGATGCGTTTATTTTCAAACTAACACTTTTAGGCAATACAGAATATCAACAGTGTATACGAACTTAAAATTGAAATATTTTTCAAAACAGTGAATTTTTGTTTTCATTGTTTGAAAAACATTTTAAATCCCCGCCAATGCAACAAATATTTATTATTTCTAAAAATGATACTTCGCTTCTGTAATTAATTTTGTTTATTACCACTATAAAAATACGTTATTAAATAAAATAATGGTAAAAAAACACAGAGCAAGCAAAGATTTAAACTATAGTCAAATCAGTACCACTGTTTTATATTGTGTATCTTTATATATACACCCTTATTATTTTTTATGTAATTAATTAATTATAAAAAATATTTGGCATTACAGCTAATGCCAATGCGCCAAATATTTTAAAGTTGAAAGATCGATGAGAATTTATTATATCACTCGAGATAAACTCGAAGTAAATTGACATCAAAAACACCCACGTCTTTGGTCTCAAATTCAAATTTAAAAATTCTAAATTTGACATTGACCTAACCAGGAATCGAACCCAGACCCACCTGGCATGTAGATCAAACTTTAATCTATTAGGCCACAGAGGGTGACAAATTGTTTTTATTTTGTTTTTTTTTTTACATTATATTGTATTCGGTCGCCTGCTGTGGCCCAGTTGGTGAGAGCTTGCTCTACCGATCACGCAGGTCTGGGTTCGATTCCCGGTCAGATCACAGTGAATTTGAGAATTATTTAATTCAAAGTTATGATCGAAGACTGGGTGTTTGTGATGTCAATTCACATTATTTCCTCTTCTCCCATCCTATAATATCCTATAATAGCTGGGTGTAACAATAGCGATTAGCCAACCACTAGTACCGTTCTAGCCTTATCCTTCTTTCCCTACTAATAACTTTGGAAAAAGTGAGGTTGAGCGACTGAGTAACAAACAGTTCTCGTAGAAAAAAACTTGTGTTGAGATACCTCCATTAGGAGACCATATGCTCGACATTGGGAGCGGACACGGATTAAAAAAAATGTATTCCGTTATTAGTTGGTAATGCTCGTCATGAGCGAAACTGGTTCTGATTATAAAAGTAGAATTGAGTGTTTTATTTTTTGAATATATTGCCTTTCCACCAAGTATTGACAGTGGACACCTCAATTTTTTTACAGCCTTAAAGAGTTGAGAACGATCATTTTCATCGTGTCGTTATCGTAAATAACAACATTGTATATATACACATCGTAGCTTTTTTTTCTCTGAGTAAAGAATCCAAAAAATGCGCAAGTGATGACGAATATTAATAGCAACTACCAATAGCAAATAAAACACCTTATAATTATATGTATTCTAACAATATTTAACAATTTAAATTTAACTGTCCATGCCTCAAACGAATTTGAGAATTCAAAATTGATCGTGCAGCGGTTCGTTCATAAATTCTCGTAACATGCACGAATGAATATTATTAATATAAAAGTGTATACTGTAGATTGAATTGGCATTAAAGTATTTAAAAAAATCATTGAACTCCATGTCATAAAATTGATCGCCATTTCAGCACCACGCCATTTTCAAAACTTTAAAGATTTAGTTCTTTCGACATTGACATTCATCTATATCTAAAATGTTGTAAAGTTGTTATTGATAAAATGTAATAATAATTCATTTAGTAGTTACACAACACTTATAAAAGATCAAGACCGATTTGGCTCATCGCAAGTTTTATTACCACATTTATTTGTTATATAATAAACCACCCGTTTATACTTATATGTATTATTTATGAAAACAACCCGTTTATGATAAGTTTTATAATAATGTTTTTTTGCATATCAAATTTATAGAGTTTTAAGTACTAGGGCACGTTAATGTCAAATTTCTTCGGAACGGAAGGGCGCGATCGCTACAGAGGTGGGCACTCCTTAGTGAAACCAGTCCACGGGGTCTCCTTATATATACCTTCCCGCGTACTATATCCATACATGTACACACTCATGCGCATACATATACACATACAAAACACAAGGAAGTCAACCAAAGAGAGTCATTTTCATAATGCTTAGGGACGTTTTTATACGTTAATAATATTGTTTAATATATATGTATATATTTACCCATGTGGAGCATATGGCCTCCCAATGTAAGTATCTCAACAGAAGTTTTTCTACGAGGACTGCTTGTCACTCTGTCGCTCTACCACTCTTTTTCAAAGAGAGTAGTAGGGATAGAAGAATAATGGTTGACTAATCGCTCTTGCTAGGCTCAGTTATTAAAGGGTCGGAAGGGTGGAAAGGATTTTTTGGAGATCACAACAATTTTAATAGAAATCGATAAATCAATCGCAAAATGCTGTTAGTACTGGAACTCGAACCCGTGAGATTCATCAAGGAAGCCCACGCGCCATAGAACCCGGTTGCTTAATATATAAACACCGATTTTTATTTAATTTCCTAGTATTGCAATTTGCTATACTAAATGGCAGTGGCGGTTCTAGGTACTGGGCTAGGTGGGCTAAGCCCGACCTGCATTTTTCACCAAAAATGTGCAGAAAAAAAACTTTAGATGGCTGAATAAAAATGAACAGCAATTCGGCCGCTGAAAAAAATAAATACATTTATTAAATTTGAATCGTTCAAACTATGTACATTCTCACAAATTTTGTCACTAACGACCCGGGTTTCGCCTTTCGGCATCTTCAGGCATTCAAGTGCACGGATGAACTTGAACTGACGCTTAGCAAATAAAAGTTTCGTGCTTATATAAGATACAAATGCATCACCGAGTCCAAAGCCATTGCTGGCGAAAAGGATGAGCTCATGGGAATTCCAACAGATTTGTGTAGTGAGCAGTTTCAAGAATTATATAATCTGTTTGTCGGCAAAGGTTTTATGATTATATGATTTTATGGTTATATAGGGTATAGAAGAGGAGATGTGGGAAAATTTGTTATTTCGTTTAAAATCGGAAGACTTTGCAAATGTGCTTTATTGATTTCTAAAATTTCTTGGAAAAAGAGCTTATGACTGTCCGTATTTGGGTGTAACATTTTTATCCCTTGTTCCTGATTGAACACGTGTCCTTCCGAAATTAAGTGATTAGCAAAAGTAGACGTGTCTTTTTTCAATCTAAAGGCTGCCATATGTTCTAAGACTCGGATGTTCAATGTTCTTTCTGTTTTGCCGATATAAAACTTTGTACAACAAGAACATTGCAATCTATAAATCCCGGATTTATTTAAGTAATGTATTTTATCTTTATTATTAATTAATAATTTGCCTAAAGAGTTTTTACAGTAAAAAGCAGGTCTAACACTATCAGCTAGCTGTTTTTTAATTTTGAGACTTGTATTTCCTAAAAAAATGATTCTACGCCAATACCTAGTATGATCTATGTCCTTTGACACTATACCTTTAAATAACATTTTTTCTGCAAGTTTAGCTTGTTTTTTTGATAAAAGATTGTCTATAAGAGACATATCGTATCCATTGTTTATGGCGATTTGTTTGATGATTTTCAATTCAATATTAAAGTTTATTTCGTTTAAAGGAACACTCACAAGTCTATGTATTTCTGAATGAAAAGCGGCACGAAATAAGCACGAAATATAAGCACGAAACTTTTATTTGCTAAGCGTCAGTTCAAGTTCATCCGTGCACTTGAATGCCTGAAGATGCCGAAAGGCGAAACCCGGGTCGTTAGTGACAAAATTTGTGAGAATGTACATAGTTTGAACGATTCAAATTTAAATTGAAATTCCACCAAGCACCTTCAGTCGAAATCTTAAATTAAATACATTTATAGCCTAACCCAACCTAACCTTTCCCAAATTAATACAATATCTTTGTTCTGATTTTCCTCTGTCAATATAAGACAATGCTATGTCTACCTAAAATTATACTCTCGATTGTGTTTTTATTACAATTTTAAACCGAGCTGGCATAAAAAAGGCAATAACCATATACATATTTCAGAGAACAGGCAACGTGACGTCAGTCTGGCGACACCTATGTATTAATATTAATGACAAAGGCTCGGGCTAAATCCGTTATATTCCGAGTTCTTTGTTTACACTGTAGCGCAATCACGCAAGATTAGATTTTATTTGTATTTACGGAAACGTCATCTAAGCTCACACGACTGTGCTTCAAAGTATCAGGCTACTGTCAAACGTTGTGGGCTAGATCGAATTAGCCCATGCCTTATACATTCAAACACAAATACCAATTTCGATGTATTGTGACAGTGACAGTTCTGTATGGCTTTTTGTACTGGTTAGTTCACTTTGAAAGAGACGAATTTAAGGTTCAGTATTACTTTTCTATTATTTCTTACTTATAATAACTTTGATTTTATTATATAATAATTTATGCTTTGCAGTAGTGTCGTAGTAATTGTTAATTTGCTTGTAAATTCATGTGTAAGGTGAAGTGGAAACATACACAATTTCGTAAATATTATACAATGCTAAACTTTTCTCTAGCCCACCCAAGATTTTAGTTTAGGGACCGTCACTGCTAACTGGTCGTTTTTTTTAATATTATACCGATATTGATTAATAAAAACACAATATTCTTTTGTACTTAATTCCACTTTATTTTAATAAATAAAGTGGAATAAAGTACAAAGAAATATTGTGTTTTTAATAATATAATGCCTTTCCACCAAGTACTGACAGTGAACAGTCGCCCGCTGTGTTCTAGTTGGTTAGAGCTTGCTCTACCGATCAGGTGGGTCTGAGTTCGATTCCCGGTAAGGTCAATGTCAAATTGGATTTTTTTCAATTTTAATTTGAGATCTAAGATATGGGTGTTTGTGAAGTCAATTCTTTCAAAAATTCTCATCGAGTACATCTCGTATGATCTTTCAACTTCAAAATATTCGACGCTTTGGCGTAAGCTGTAATGTCGTAAAAAATATTTAAAAAAGCACCTTAAAAGTGACAGATATTGATATTTATAATACCGGGATCGCAGTCCCTGTTCCATGTGCATGGAATTCGGCGGCCGTCCGCATAACAACAACAATCCCTGCAAATTGAGTGTACAAAGTATCAATTATTTCACATTTGAGGCATACGAAATAATATGTATTTGAAATGATACCCGCTCTCGATTGGGGGTTAATTGCCTTTCCGCGGAGCGGGCGGGATCCGAACAAATTGGCTGGGCGGACCGGGGCACGAACCGGGCATCTGCACTCCGAATATATGCGTGCCCGGTCACGCATCGCCCGGTAATACACACGATTAAATGCCCCGCTACGGCGCGGCACCGAGCTAGCTAGGCTGGCAGGCTGGAAGCACTTATCATATCCTCGCAAACTTCAAAGCATCACAATTATCAACCGGAATTCGCAGCTATTTCAGGTTTCCGGTGAAATCAAATACTAGAACTAGGGTATCCAATCCCGGAGCCTTTTTCCGATCCCGGGATTTCGGGATTGATTAATTTTGAATACCGGGATCCCGGGATTGAGATTTTCTCACCGAAGAATTTGAAATCCTCAATTCGTTATACTTTTTCCCCGATTGTCACAGAACCTCGTTGTTTTTTGTTAGCTCACCGAGGAATTTGAAATCCTCGATTTGGTATACTTTTTCTCAGATTCTCACAGAAACTCGTTTTTTTTTTAGCTCACTGAAGAATTTGAAATCTTGAATTTGCCAATTTCGTGTAAATTTTTGGGTTTTGCTCAAAATTTTTCAATCCCGAAATCCCAGGATCGCGGCCATCTCAATCCCGGAACTTCAGGATCCCGGATCCCGGGATTGGATGCCCTAACTAGAACGTTGCTGTACACAAGAGATGGCCGGTGCGTCAATCGCAAAAGATCGAGAACCTTTAAAGTGAGTATTTATTGTTATATATTGTATGTCTAACCCAGCCATACTTAACCTTCTTTTCCTCCGGACCGCATTCCGATTTCAGCTTCTCTATGTGGGCCGCAGCATATTTATAATAAACTGTAAATATAACACATACTACACTGCATACATATGTATGTATTATGATGTCAAAATAAAACTTTTTTATTTTATGTAAATATATACATATGTATACATTTATGTATTCATGTATTTTAGTAAAAAATAAAAACGAAACAAATAAAAAAAAATCGTAAAAATTACTCAAAAATACCAATGTATCCAAAATCTTAAATCGTTTACTTAAAAATGAATGAAAATTCTGATATTGACTCAAAAGAGACAAAATAATTGGTGACTATAATTATTTTGGGCCGCACATAAGAGCCTATTGGGCCCGCAGGCCACAGGCTGAGTATGGCTGGTCTAACCTGTAATTAATTAAAAAAAAATTAATTTCATGTTAGAGGTGTTTTTTTAAGAGCAGTGATCTTCAAACGGTCGCTCGCGAGTTACCAGTAGTTCGCCGAGGCATTTTCGATAGCTCGCGCAGGATATTTTATCATATTTTTGCCTATAAAATTTATTATTGAATTGTTTTGTTCTACCTACTCATGTGATCAACGTTTTCTTCTATGAAGTATTTTCTTTTATAGAAACAGACTCACAGATGTACATCTCGTTGATTCCATTTGGATGGAAGTGACAAGGTACTCACCGAGTTGAAAAAAATGTGGAGGAAAGTGAATGCAATTCTTATCACAAATTATTTTTACTCGTTATTTTTACTTTCATTATATATTTATTTCTACTCATTATTATTTTGTTTATAAATAAATAATATATGTTTTATTAGAAAATCTGATGTTCTAATTTATTTTAAGTAATATAGTAATATTATGTATGGTACGATAAGGGCCGATGATAAAAAAAGGTAGCTCACTAGACAATTTCAATTTCTGAAAGTAGCTCACATCCTTATTGAGCTTGGAGACCACTGTTTTAGAGTCACTTATTGATAATTTCTACTGTAATTTGTATTTATTTTTTATTTCAATTTGTTTTTGTACAAATAGCACTGCTAAATTTTATTTCTTATCAGTTGACAATGCTCTCCATGAGTGAAATCGGTCCTGATCTTGATAAATAAAAGTGGAAATTAAGTATAATGGAATATTGTGTTTTTATTTATATAATGCCTTTCTACCAAGTATTGACACTTTGACAGTGAACATACTAAAAGTGAAATTTGTTTAGTAACTATTACACGGGCGATGGAAATTTATGAAACGTTAAAGTGGAGCATGGAACAAATAAGGTAGGAAAAACTGCCTTAATTTCATAATATATAAAACGAATAAAATATTGTTTTATTGATGTTTGTATCCCAGCGGTGCTATTCCAGGGAACATGCAGTTATTTAAGACGGTCTGAAATACTCATTACGTAATTGTGTTTCGTCGTCTGTACATTCAAAACGTGAAAGTGTAGTCTTTTAGAGTGTTAGACTGTTCAAAATGAAATTTTGTGCGCTAGATCAACACTGCAGGATTCAAACGTGTCAACTGATAAACATGAAAGCAAAGAACGTTGAGCACTCTACTACACACCTAGTTTTGTATAGTAAAAAGTTTTTTCGCTAACGGTTAACAATAATCAATATTAAATTAAATAAGTACACAAATATAATTAAAATTATTCGTTTTTAATTTAACTACGAGCAAAGATTGAGAAACATTGTTTTCACAAAATGAAAATGTGTCATATCGACCCGTAATCGGTATAATAACGTAAACAAAAATTCATACATTTTACAGGAGTGGTCAGGTTTTAATCATAACAAAAGGTTATCGTAATAAGTTAAAAAAAATCCTTAACCATTTAGCTGACGTAGATAATTAATAGTAATTACCTAGCACGCCAGCTATAATTTGCAACTATTAACTGACGATATAACTCGTCTCTGGCGTGTTGAACACGAAAATGTTTACGAGATATCTCGTCTGTGGCAGTTATCGAGTTAAACGCGGTTTGTAATATTAAATCAATTAAAGTTTCATTTTACGAGCGTATTGCGAGTTCAAAAAACAACCTTCTTCTGTTAAATATTTAATATATGACTTGTCGCTTACGATTTTCTGCTGATTACTGAGCGATATGTTGTTACCAATATCTTATTCGAATGTCCACATCAGGGTTTTTCAAACTATTTTCGGCGGAACACTTGTGCTCCGCTGTCTTTTTCAATATTTTCCGAAAAATAGCAATTATGATTCCTTCCCATTTTCGGTGACAACAAAACCAGAATGCAGCTCAAGTGATTTTGAAAATCTGGTTGATTCTGTCAGCGATTCTGTTATGAATGTCATTGCATACTTTTTTGGCCAGTTTGTCAAAAGAATCCCCCAATGTGTCAAAACAAGTTATTACTGTTTTACTTCCGTTTTATACAACCTATTTATGCAGAGCAAGGCTTCCTATCAGCATTGGGCTGGAGGGGGCTCGGAGGAGCTCACGCGAGACACTTGTTGAATTTGGCTACGGCCGGCGAGCCCCTTGTTAAATTAATAAAAAGCAATATTTTCGAATCAAATCAGTAGTAAATTTGAATCGTTCAAACTATTTACATTCTCACAGATTTTGTCACTAACAACCCGGGTTTCGCCTTTCAGCATCTTCAGGCGTTCAAGTGCACGGATGAACTTGAACTGACGCTTAGTAAATGAATGTTTCGTGTTTATATAAAAAAATAAATGTATCATTGAGTTTAAAGCCATTGCTGGCGAAAATGATAAGCTCATGGGAATGCCCACAGATTTGAGTAGTAAGTAGTTTCAAGAATTATATTTATTTGTTTGTCAGCAAAGGTTTTATGATAATATTTATATAGGGTATAGAAGTGGAGATCCCGGCATGTTTAATATTTCATTTAAAATCGGAAGACTATGCAATTGTGCTCTATTTATTTCCAAAATTTCCTGGAAAAAGAGCTTATGACTGTCCGTATTTGGGTGTAACATTTTTATCCCTTGTTCCTGATTGAACACGTGTCCTTCCGAAATTAAGTGATTAGCAAAAGTAGACGTGTCTTTTTTTAATCTAAAGGCTGCCATATGATCTAAAACTCTGGTGTTCAGCGTCCTTTCCGTTTTGCCGATATAAAATTTTGTACAACAAGAGCAATGTAATCTATAAATCCCGGATTTATTTAAGTAATGTATTTTATCTTTTGAAGATGCCGAAAGGCGAAACCTGGGTCGTTAGTGACAAAATCTGTGAGAATGTACATAGTTTGAGCAATTCAAATTTAATATTGAAATTCCACCAAGCACCTGCAGTCGAAATCTTAAATTAAATCAGTAGTAATTGTAATATGAAATATTGAACTTTGTTGCCTTTTGCCGAGCCCTTTGTTAAAATATTAGCAACCCACCGCTGCTTCCCTTTGATGATGCAACAAAGTCAAATTGCACGAACAGACACGACGCCACACCATTAAAAAATAATAAGTATTTTATTAACATTTTTTTTTGTGTTTTTACTATTATGATCTACCCGACCTAAAATATTAGCCGAGTATTGCGTTAAAATTTCCGGATTTGCGAAGTGTTCCATTGCGGAAAAGGTTTGGAAAACACTGGTCTAAATGGAGTTATTATTTTTTGACAAGGTCTCATTCCGTTTTTCCCATCAACTTTTAACAGGCCCACCAATGTGGACATGATTTTATTGCCCCAAATTGGCGGGGCAAAACCGTAACGCGAATTTTACTTTTCGTGACTTGGTTGGGGCGGGTGATGTTTTGGCCACACGTGGAAAATCCCTACGATTGTATATTATACTAATAAATATTAGATTACATATCTTCTACAATATAGTATTAACTCGATGGTTGCCACAGACGAGATATCTCGTAAAAATTTTCGTGCTCAACACGCCAGAGACGAGTTATGTTGTCATTAACTAATCAAATTAATATTTGCAAATGATAGCTGGCGTTCTAGGTAATTACTTTTAACTATCTACGGCAGCTAAAAGACTAATAGTCTTATTGTAATAAGAATTTAATTGAATCCTACACATTACTTTCACTTGAAGTATATGCAAATAAAGTTAAACGTGCTCATCAAATGGCTTCTTTACTTGAAAGTATTTGTGAAAAATCATTTTCTATCGTCAGTGTTAATCAACGAAATATTTTTTAATTTAAGATTTAGACTGAAGGTGCTTGTTGAAATTTCAATATTTATTTTGAACGAGCAGGTATATCTGCCAAATTCCCCACTCTTATACCCTATATCTAACTAAATATAATCATAAACTTTGTTCTAGCAAACAAAAATAAACATAATTTTTGAAATTACTCACCAATCAAATCTATAGGCATTCCCACGGGTTAATCCATTTCGCCGGCAATGAATTTCAACTTAGTGAGTAAATATTTATTTCTTATATAAACACGGTACATTCATTAACTAAAATTCAGTTCATGTTCATGGAGATGCCGAAAGGCAAAACCCGGGTCGTTAGTGACAAAACTTGAGTAAATGTACATAATTTGAACGATTCAAATTTAATGAAATATGTATTTATATGTTTGGTTTATGGTGGCCCTCCAATTTTTTTTTATTTCAAAGTTGTACCTTTGACGAAAAAGTTTGTGAACCCCTGATTTAAATATTTTTTTTTGTAATACCGGTTCATCTGGTATTTCAATCCCTGGTTCTAATTAATCAAAATCAATTGAAAATATAGAAAAACTTTGGTCATTAACTTTCAATAAAAAAAACCAGGGCCTATAGAAAGTTTATAAATATATGTTAAAGCAAGTAATTTTACGCTCAACTCGTAAAAAGTAAATAATTTTTTTGAAAATCAAGGTACGTTCACAATTTTTATTTTTTGTTGCCCAATTCAAAAGGGTGCAAGTCGATTCGCGAAACAAAAAATTCTCGTTCCAAATTACATGGGATATAGAATCAAAAAGTTATAAAAATGGATAATAAGCCTAATTAAACATATTATGATCGTATTGAGAAAGAATAAGGAATTTCGGACGGCAGTGGCTAAGGGGGTGTTTCAAATAAACAGAGTTTTAAAATTGTATCGAATCCCAGCACAAACAGTTTTTATAGATTGATTTTTTTGGTCGTTTTATGGATTTCCGTCCGAAGAAATGGATGTATGCGATATCTTAAATTCCCTCTCACTCATGCTAAAATGAAACGGGCGTAGCGAGAGCGATTAGCTAACAATAATTCCTGTCCTAATCTCATCATTATATTCCTACTCTCTTTTAAAAACAGTTCTCGTAGAAAAAATCTTCTGAGATACCTCCATTAAGATGACATATGCTACATGGATAAAGAGCGGAAATGGGTTAAAAAAACATTTTTTTTACTGATGCTGTTCAGTTGATAATACTCGCGATGAGAAAAAGTTGTGCTGTTATCAAATTATTCAAATTCTTTGAATTCGAAGGCATGGGTGTTTGTGATGTCTAAAAATCGTCCCACACCCTTCTGTTCAATAAATGGGCGTAGCGAGAGCGATTAGTTAACTACTAGCCCGGCCTTATGCTTCTATCCCTACTGCTCTCTTTGACTTAAGTTTTGAGTGACTGAGTAACAAACAGTTCTCGTAGGATACCTCCATTATGAGGACATATGCTCCACATTGGGAGTTCTACCACGTAAATGCCAATTTAATAAATAATTAGATTTAGTACAAACAGTGTTTGATTATATATAAACGAGCTTTTTAATGATGGAAAAAAAGCTCGACCTCATTGAGCAAAATGAAAAAATTAAAATCATACGAATCGAAATATCCTTTACGACGATGGTGTCCAACCTTTTTTGCCTTGGGATAGACTTTTCAATCTTGAGTTTTCTCGCGATCGACTACTAACATGATTCTTATAGGAAAATTTATTTAGTAGGGTTTTTTACCTTCTTCAAACTTAGAAATTTTCATTTTAAATGCGAAATACATATCATTAGACAGATGTGTGCTTACAAAATAATTTAATTTTAATATTTTTGTATATTTTATATTCAAATTATATATTTTTTTCGAAATTCACGGAAGCTTTCGGGATCGACAAAATTTTGCTTTGGGATCGACCGGTTGGACACCCATGCTTTACGATTTATGTGATACCCAAACAGAAGTTTTTTTTCTAAAAAAATAGTAAATTTATAGTTTTATTGATTTTACGATCTTGTATATTGAACTTCCCTCGTGCATAATCTCACGTTTTCTCATTAGCAATAAAGTTGTAATTTACGCGAGATAAAACGATTGGAAAATAAACGAATAATCTTCATCAGAAATTTATTTTCGATAGATTTTAGTTTTAAAAAGAATATTAAACCAATCTCGTATTTAACTACTAAAATATAACTACACATTCGACATTAAAATTTAGTAATAATGTTGATTGATGATTGTTTTTTTTAGTATCGTACTATTGATGAGAGGGGATCGAGGAGATCATAATGCTCCCGAAATACATCCATAAATCGATTGAAATAATTCTAATAACACTTTTTTGTTTCACCCTAATAGTTTTCTAACAGTAAAAGAAGGAATATCGACAAAAAAACATATGTTGAGCTATGAATGACATAATAGGCAATATATAATCTTGAATCAAATGCAATAGTAGGGTACATTTTAAATTTGAATCGTTCAAACTATGTACATTCTCACAGATTTTGTCACTAACGGGTTTCGCCTTTCAGCATATTCAGGCGTTCAAGTGCACGGATGAACTGACGTTTAGTAAAAAAATAATGTATCATTGAGTTTAAAGCCATTGCTGGCAAAAAGGAGAAGCTCATGGGAATGCCCACAGATTTGAGTAGTGAATAGTTTTAAGAATTATATTTATTTGTTTGTCGACAAAGGTTTTATGATTATATTTATATAGGGTATAGAGGTGGAGATCCCGGCATGTTTAATATTTCATTTAAAATCGGAAGACTATGCAGCTGTGCTCTGTTTGTTTCCAAAACTTTTTGTAAAAAGAGATTATGACCGTCCGTATTTGGATGTAGCATTTTTATCCCTTGTTCCTGATTGAACACGTGTCCTTCCGAAATTAAGTGATAAGCAAAAGTAGACGTGTCTTTTTTCAATCTAAAGGCTGCCGTATGTTCTGATAATCTGATGTTCAGTGTCCTTTCTGTTTTGCCGATATAAAATTTTGTAATTTTAAAATACGACCAACACTGATACCATTTACAACAGTAACACTGAGAAAAATATCAATGTACTATCAATGCAAGAGTAACATAATTCACAATTATTAATGCAAAAAATACTAAGTGAATTGTTTTAATTTGATTGATTCAATAAAGTCTTATTTTTAAGACGTAAAACAACGTAAGTGAAAATTCATAAATATTACAGGAATGTTTTAATAGCACAGGTGGTTCCCCATTACATAAATTGTTCCCAATTAATAGAGTAATCACCAACCTAGCTGATTGATTGCAGCTCATTAGTTTAATAGTTTGTAATGTTTAACGTCATTAGTAGTATGATTAAATTTGTTTGCCCTGTTTCGATTTTATAATCCCCTCTTTGCTTCCCTTTAAAAGGAAAAATCCCAATCTGATTGATTGCAACTCATTAGTATCATTATTTGTTTCCTTTATTTCGATTCTACACTACCCTCGCTGCTCCTAAAAGGAAAAAAAACCCAAAAACTCCATTTTGTAATTTCATAATTTTAAAATGTTAGAATCAATCTTGCTTCATTACTTAAGCAAACTTTGCGATAGTAAATCTGAAGATGCCTCTGAAAGAGGCGAAACACGTGTAACAGTTAGTAACACAATACGTGGAATAATCAAAGTTAATTTTAATTTTCTATTACAGGAATGGTCTGGATTTTTGTTATCCATGTCCGCTCCCAATGTGGAGTCTATATCATCTTAATGGAGCTATTTTAACAGAAGTTTTTTCTACCAGAACTATTTGTAACTTAGTCGCTCAATCTTTCTTTTCTGGAGAGAGTAGTAGAGATAGAAGAATAAGGCTAGGACAGGATTAGTGGTTAACTAATCGCTCTCGCTACGCCCATTTATTAAGGATCGGAAAAGGTGGGAGGGGATTTTTCGACATCACAAACACCAATGTCTGTATGATTACTCTTGTCACAGCATTTTTTCGATCGATTTATCGATTCCCGTTCGAAAGCATGGGTGTTTGTGATGTTACTTATATTACAGACGGTAAATTCTTAGCCGCCTCTGTGGTCAAATGGTCAACGTCGTTGGCTTCGGCTACGGAGGTCGCGGGTTCGAGTCCCAGTACGGACAGTTTTATAAATTGATTTTTCAGTCGATTTATAAATTTCTGTTCGAAGGCATGGATGTATGTGGTGTCTTGAACTTCCCCCTCCCACCCATCCTATTCTATGAACGGGGCTTATCGAGAGTGATTAGCTAACGACTAGTCCTGTCCTAGACCTATCCTTATATTCATACTCTCTTTGGAAGAAAGAGGTTGAGCAACTCAGTAAAAAGCAGTTCTCGTAGAAACACATCTATTGAGATAAACTCCATCAGGAGTCCATATGCTTCACATGGTAAAAAAAAATCTAAAGGAAATGAGTAGCCGAATTTTTACTTTAAAATCTTGATTATTATTTTTTTATTTCTATTACTGGTTTTATTAATTTACAAAAACTCTAAAATATTTCTTACTTATAAACATAGTTCTGAAGAAGACGTATAGCCGAAAGATGTATAGCTATAAACTTAATAAAATAATTGTATAAATAAAATGACATTTCTTTTTTTGACCGTATTATAAAGTTTTCGTTGATATTTAAAAATAATAGCACATTTACTCAACATTGGGAGTGTATATAGCTGGAAAAGATAATAGAAAATCGGCGTATGTAAATACTTAAAACAACAATTGAAATTTCACCAGCAGTTATTACAGGTAACATCAAATACTGCATTTTTACCACACATTAATATTTTACTGTCCCGGGAACGTTAAAGTTAGGTAAAGTCGTTTGTCGGCGACTTCCTCTTGACGATGCCGTCTGTGATTTCTCGCATTTTTTATGCCTACCTGTACCCAAGGACCTTCAGACCGTAAACACCCACTGCATTTAAAGTAATTTTAATGGTCCAAGGAACAAATTTAATGGTTTTCGACGGAGATATAAAATACAAATTTAATGATAAAAGGACACTGAAGAAAACATGTCGTCGCCAAAGATACTGTGACACACCGCCAGGCTTGATTTTACAAATACGTGAATATTTTGCAAACACAGTCGAACTTGGTTATTACGAAGAATATGGGATTAAAGGAATTTTCTCGTTATAAGCATTCCGCGTTATATCAGAGAATAACTTTTTTTAAATGCTTACAAACATACCCTTCACATGAAAACATGAAGTATCTGGAGCGGTCACATAACACAAAAAAAGTCGCAATTCAAACAAAAATATACATCTGTGTACAAATATATATCCATTGCATTAGCCCTTGTTAACTATTCTATTATATAAATTAAAAAAATAAATAAATATAGATTTCTTTTGCTAGAATTGATATGGTCTTTGAAAAATTTGTTTTTCAGAATCTTCCTGGCTGTCGATTTTGTTTAAGTGATGAATGAACACACCAACTACTTGGAAGCGGGGAAAACATAAAACTATCATTAAGCATATTCACTTTATTAATGTAGCATTTTATCACTTTGTCAAAAATTTCCCAAATTTTAATTATGTTTGTAATTACTTTCAATCGCATTCTGAATTTATGAATCTGGGATGACTTTTTAATTATATGTTAGATGTGTTGAACATTTTAATTTTGTGTTATTTTAGAATCACTTTAATGTAATTGGCAATTTCTTTTCAATGCCAACTGTTGTGTATAACTTTTCAATTTTGTATAAATAGCATTGTTAAATTATATTTCTTATCAGTTGACAATGCTCGCAATGAGCGAAACCGGTCCTGACATATTAAATAAAGTGGAATGAAGTACAAAGGATTATTGTGTTTTTATTAACAAAAATATACAATTTATTTACACACCCGTTACACACATTTTTCTGTCAATCCACTTTTTTATAAAATTAAAAATTGATGCTTGTTTCATTGCTTTCACCCATTAAAAGACTCCTTGGTGGTCTCAGTATTCTGTGCAAAAAAATCGACGAGCTCGTCCAATATATCATGAGCTCTGGAGATCGTCGTTAATGGCTTATTTTACGCTTGAAATTTCGCTAGTATTTATTTGAAACATAAAAAAGCCTTTATATATATATTATCCACGTCCATTCTCAATGTAGAGCAAATGGCTTCCTAATGAACCTGTGCAGAAGTTTGTTTTTTTTACTCTTTACTTAGTAGCTCAAATTAGATTAGAGACAGTCTAGTAGCTAGCACATGACTAGTGGTTAACTAATCGCTAAAATGTTGAGTTGTCTAACTAATAAACTAAACGATCCATAGAAAAACTAGAAGTAAAAGCAGAATACAAATCATATAATTATTATAACTATACCCTCAGTGGCGGTTCCTGACCTAAAATCTTGGGTGGGCTAGAGAAAAGCATAGCATTGTATACTATTTACGAAATTGTGCATGTTTCCACTTCACCTTATACATTAATCTACAAGAAAATTAACAAATACTACGACACTACTGCAATGCATAAATTATTATATAATAAAATCAATGCTTATGTAACTAAGAAATAATAGAATAATAATACGTAACCTTAAATTAGTCTCTTTCAAAGTGAAATAACAAGTACAAAAACCAATACAGATCTGTCACTTTCATACAATACAACGATATTGGTATTTGTGTATGGGCAGATTCAATTTAGCCCCCAACGAATGACAGAAGCTTGTTAATTTGAAACACAGTCGTGTGAGTTTGATGACGTTTCCGTACATACATATACAAAAAAAATCTAATCGTGCTTAATTTCGCTCCAGTGTAAAGAAATATTGCAGGTTATTATTTGTGATTGCGGGCTAGAAAGCTCTATCCCCTGAGTCGTTAAAACGTAGGTGTTGCCAGACTGACGTCACGTTGCCTGTTCTCTATGTTTATAGGGTTATTGTTTTTTTTTATGCTGGCTCAGTTTAAAATTGTAATACAAAACACAATCGAGAATATTATTGTAGGTAGACATGGCATTGTCTTATATTGACAGAGGACAATTTAAACAAAGATATTATATTCATTTGGGAAAGGTTAGTTACGCTTATAAATGTATTTATTTTGTTCAGCGGTCGAATTGCTGTTCATTTTTATTCAGCCATCTAAAGGTTTGGGTGAAAAATGCAGGTCGGGCTTAGCCCACCTAGCCCAGTACCTAGAACCGCCACTGTAATACCCTAAAACAAAACTATTATGAATATTAATTATTATTGTAATTTTCACCCTATTAAAACAAAGTTTTATAAATTTAATTCCAGTTCAATCAATCATCTAGTTTTATTGTTAAGCGCTTAGCGCTGTTTTTGAATAATCAAAATAAGTATTATGATATTAAAGTACCACAAGTCAGTGACTTAGATTGTAATAAACGACTTAATCTAGTTGAGAAGTAATATAATAACAGTAAGAAAACTGAAAGTGTCATAAATTTATCATATACGTGAGTTTATAAAAAACTTTTATAACCAAAGTGTCGTTCTTGTGCTTTCATAGTCTTTTAGGAGTGTATAAATACGAGCTTAAAGCTACAAATCTCATCGGCGGCAGTGAATAAATAGCCACAGTAAAAAGGATAAAAGCTTAACAGTTGCGTATTAAATAAATATTCAAAACCAGTAGCAAAGTGATATGTTAAATATAAGTGCCGACATACGTCATTGTTAACACATTCAACGCGAGAGCTTACCTATATGGCGTCTAGTTACAAAAACTGATATATGTGAGGCATCCAATCCTGGGATAACTGACATGGTCACTATCCCGGGATTGAGAAAATTTGAACAAATCCCGAAAGTTTATAGGATTTTGGAATTGGAAGAGCTAAAAAAAAACGAGTTTTGGAGATAATCTGGGGAAAAAGTATAGGGATTTCAAATTCCTCGTTGAGCTAAAAAAAAAAAAGAACGACTCGCCAAAACTTTCAAATTATACACGATTTCACGTTGAGTGCCCAATCCCGGGATTCCAGGATTGAAAATTAATCGATCCCGAAATCCCGGGTTTACAAAAAGGCTCCGGGATTGGATACCCTAGTTATAATGCAAAACGCACTATTTCCAAAATGAGCGTTATTGAGTTACGTATGCAGATAGGGTAATTCAAGCCTAAGGAATCGACTGATCTTATTAGTTTTAATATCAAATGTCTACAAGACTGTCGTTTTCAAATTGGAAGTCATATTTTTATGCAAATGTTATTTGTCGTAGTATTTGACTCTACTGAAAAGTTTTAGTTTTGGAAATAGTACGTTTTGCATTATAACGCCACATATACAAACCGAAAAAAATATGACCGTATTCATCACGCAATTTTACACAATGTGAGAACATTTAAAAGTTAAAAAAACTCAAAAAAAAAATTATAGACGTCCGCTCCCAATGTGGATTATATGGCCTTCTATGGCAGAGTTTTTCTACTAGAACCATTTGTTACTCATTCGCCGAAGCTCTCTTATTTAAAGAAAGTGATAGGGATAGAAGGATAAGGCTAAGGCAGGAGTAGTGGCTAATTAATCGCTCTCGCTACGCCCAGTTATTGAAGAATCGGAAAGGTGGGAGGGAATTTTCAGACATCACAAACACCCATGATCGATCGAAAAAATCAGTTGTAGTCCATAAGAATAAATTAATATTATCTCAAAACTAGGATTTTCGACTTAAAGCCTTTTGTCAGTATACCGATGAATTAAGTTAAATTTAGTTACTGAATGTGTACTGGTCTTCCTTCTCATCGCAAGAAATTTCACTGTAATAAAAAAAAAATCTAAATAGTATTGATAATTAAATAAAATTAAGAACAAATATGAGAGTAATAAAATGTGTTATATTTTAAAAAACATGATAGTTAACACCTCTAGTGATTATTATTTTAATTTAAAAATAAATTATAATAATTACGTATTTTAAATACCGGTGTTTTCCACAAAGTTTGAGTGGGTACGTGATGTGTTAAATAACATTATTTGAGGTTGTTAACGCTCTAACACAATGGCGCGGACAAACACGACGACCAGCCCCGTTCATAGTTGAATAATTTATTACCGCAGACCCGCTAATACCTTTTTCATAGATGCGCGCTGCTTTATTGTGAGCCTCCTATGGGATTTATGGACGAGCAAAGCCCAGCGAAGCCTTTGTCGAACGAAGAATCAAGAATTCTTCCGTGAAAGAATTCCGATGATACCACAATACCTGGTGTGTGGGTGTAATTGACAGTGGAGTACTCTGATTTACCATCTGGGCGGTGGCATTGCAAATAAACACTATTATTACTCGGAGGCGGGAAAAACAGAAAATTATCATTAAGCTATTTACTTTAGTAATGTAGAATTTTATATAACTTAAAAAATTTCCCAAATTTTAATGATGTTCATAATGACCATCAGTCACTACTTAAAATGTATTAATCTTTGATGATTTTTAAATTATGTGTTAGAGCTGTTAATCATTTTAATTTTGTGTATTTATAGAGACACTTATACTGTAATTTGTAAATTCTTTTAAATGTCAACTGTTGTTTACGCCCTTTTATTTCAATTAATTTTTGTATAAATTGCACTTTTTGAATCTTTAAAATTATATACATTCAAATTTTGTCACTAAAAATCTGGTTTTCACCTTTTGGCATCTTCAGGCGTTCAGTAATTTGTCAACGCTTTTCAATGCCAACTGTTGTTTACACCTTTTTATTTCAATTATTTTTTGTATAAATAGCACTTTTTGAATCTTTAAAATTATGCACATTCAAATTTTGTCACTAACGACCCGGGTTTCGTCTTTTGGCATCTTCAGGCGTTCAAGTGCACGAATGAACTTGGAGTGACAAAATTTGTGTGAATGTACATAATTTGAACGATTCAAATTTAATATTGAAATTCCACCAAGCACCTTCGGTCGAAATCTTCAATTATAAAAAGCACTGTTGTTTATATTTCTTATCAATTAACAATGCTCGCAATGAGCGAAACCGGTCCTGACCTATTAAATAAAATGGAATAAAGTACAAAGGAATATTGTGTTTTTATTAATATAATGCCATTCCACCAAGTATTGTCAGTGAACACCCTAAAAGTGATATGTTAGAGGTATTAAACATTTTAATTTTGTGTAATTACACTCACTTATACTGTAATTTGTAAAATAGGGTAAAAATAGCAACGTATTTAGTTCTAAAGTTTTTATATTTATTGGTTGATAGCTATTTCGGCTTTCACCATCGTCAGAACTATGATTAAACTTACACACCTATCATATAGCTATCAACATTTTTATTTCAATTTATTTTTGTATAAATAGCACTGTTTACATATTTTTCTTATCAGTTGACAATGCTTGCAATGAGCGAAACCGTTCCTGACCTTTTAAATAAAGTGGAATAAAGTACAGAGAAAAATTGTGTTTTTATTAATATAATGACTTCCACCAAGTATTGACAGTGAACACCCTAAAAGTGATAAATAAACATTACTTTGATTTTAAATAAAGTCTGTTTTTATCTACTCAGATACTAATTTGTCAGAAAAACATAAAAATAGTCAGAAAACATTAAAAATAAATAGTTTGTATGGATAAATTTAAATGTGTTCACTGCATATGCTTGGATTAAAAGCACTCGAATAAAAATAAAACACTCTTTTGTAAAAATTCCACATTCGTTTAATATCTCATCACGAGCATTATTAACTGAAGTATATAAATTATAACATGATTATTATGCTGATCCAAGTAAATATGTAAATGATGTACCAAAAAATTTGTATTAGAAAATACATATTATATAAGGTAAATTCCTTTCATAGTTTGGTTTAGGATATATTTTAAGCCATACTCACTCCCAATTGACTCCTAATGGTGTGTATTTCAACAAAAATGTTTCTACAAGGGCTGCTTGTTACTCAGTTGCTCGACCTCCGTTTTTTCAAAGAGTACAGTATTTTTTTTTTACATTACAGATCTTTTTTTCACTAATGACCATGGTTTTATCTTCCAGTGTTTTCAGGTATTCAAGTGCAGCATGAAAGAGTAATGCCAATGCGCAAAATATTTTAAATTTGAATACGATAAAAACTCTATGAGAATTTATTTTAAGCCACTCGAGATCAACATCACAAACACCCATGTCTTAGGTCCCAAATTTATATTAAAACATCTTAATTTGAATTTGAATCGTTCAAACTATGTACATTCCAACAGATTTTGTCACTAACGACCCGGGTTTCGCCTTTCGGCATCTTCAGGCATTCAAGTGCACGGATGAACTTGAACTGACGCTTAGTAAATGAAAGTTTCGTGTTTATATAAGAAATAAATGCATCACTGAGTCCAAAGCCATTGCTGGCGAAAAGGATAAGCTCGTAGGAATGCCAACAGATTCGAGTAGTAAGTAATTTTAATTTGACTTTGACCTTACCGGGAATTGGACCCAGACCCGCCTGATTGGTAAAGCAAGCTCTAATCAATAAAACCACAGCGGGCGTTATTATTTTATGAAAGTAAAATATATTTAAATGTAATTTGGAAGATTACACGTTATATCTAATATTAGATTTATATTTGTGTGTAGCGTTCTATACAGTTGTTGTTATTCATATAATCATATTCAAAACTATTTTGAGGTAAGCCACTGTTATCTTCTATTGTTCCTCGGGCGTGCATATCACGCGGTGTGTGAATTGATAAATATTTTAAATTCCACCATTTTGTTTCCTGGAGAGTCTCGGACAATAAAGACATACCAACTGCATGTTTTTATGGAATTCCTGTGTATTTAATGCACATAAATAATAAATGTTTTACGCATATCTCATTCCTCAGTCATGTAAATTCTGTAATAGAATTTTATATCATGTGAGGTGTACATTTTTTCCTTTTCCCGCTTTTATTGTTATTTCATACCATTCCTCTTATAGTATCAACGATGATAAATGGATTACAAGTCATTTTAAAGTATTCAATGTCTACGTTAAAATAATGACCATATTGATGGCTTAGTTCCAAAGAACGACAAGCTAAAATTTTGATGCTTTATGTTAGTATAAGGTGTTGGAATTCAATTCTTGTCAAGCTTTGTTTTCTAATTTATTTCTGTTCTCAATGTGAAGGATATGCTTCCTAATGGTAGTATCTCAACAGGGTATTTTTTACGACATCTGCTTGTTAGTTAGTTTCTCAATCTCTATTTGTTAATGAGATAAAGGATAGAAAGATAAGGCTAATACATGACTGGTTACGTGGCTAACTAATCTCCTTCACTTTGCCTTGTTAATTTTAAAATTTAATAGAGTGAGGGATAGATATCACAAATACCAATGCCTTCGAACGGAAATCGATCGTGTAGATCTAATCTTGGTTCTCATAATTCTTTTTGAACTGTTTTAACGTTTTCAGGATATCGTGATTTAAAAAAAACATTTTCAAACGTCTTCGGCATAAAAATATCAAAAGTTTTCAATGGAAAATACAAATTAAATTCGGCGATTTAAAGTATAAGGCGAAGCAATTAATTTTAATTCTTTGTAAGAGTCATTTTTGATTTGCTTAGTTTATAAATTAAGTGGAAAAAAACTAGCAGGGTGAAACGAGCCCCCGAAATGTGAAGTGAGCCAACTAGTAAAATAAATCTTGGCCTTTTAAGTACAATCATGGCTTTACTTGGTATTTTTGTGGAATGCATATTTTTATTTTACAGTAGTGACTCTATTGAAATGTATATTAACTGAGGTTTCTTCACTTTTACGATACTTTAAGACGTGTAGAATATTACAACGCGTCTATTTTTTTTTCAAAATACTTGGTTTTTTCACCTCTAATGGGCCCATTTATAAAGGCAGAATTATGCTTATGTCGTGTTGCTGATATAATTTATTTACTATTTTCTCTAAAGAACATGGCGGTAATTCGATGAATTTTTTTTAATATGAAGTCAAAATTTCTCACTTACGTGCTTAGCCCTTTTGTAAAATATATTCAGACTAAATCAAAAGAATAATAATTGGATATTTGTTGAATTAACATTTTAAAGAAAATTCTATAAATTGTTTTCGATCATTTATTTGGACTGTTTGATATGAAGATTAAGTCATTCGGTCCGTTATATTCTTTGAGATGATTATAATAAAAAAATTCTATTAGATATTTTTTTAAATAGATTTAAGTAGGTGTAGTGCCAATAATTCTCACTCGGTGTGCAAAGCGGGTGGGCCAGGATCGTGTTTAGATTTCAAAGAATACTTAACACTTTATGCCCCGGCCAATTAAAAAAAATATACCGTTTTTTCCAACTCATTTGGGAAGAAATAGATTTTTTTATTGGAAACTGCCAATACTATAAAATTCTAGTTGATTCTGTATGAATGATTTTTCTTTGATAATTTTTATTTATAAAAAAAAAATTAAAACTTGGTTCACATTTCATTATGCTGTAATGACAAGTGTAAGCAAATATAATCCAGAGAACCTTGCGGGCCGCACCACGACGCCTCGAAGGCCGCAAGCTACCGACTCCTACTCAAGGGTGCTGAAAAATACTTCCGATATATTGCTGACCATTAAAAAACCAAGTGAAAATATGTGTGGTGATGTTCTTTGATGGACAGTTAGTGTGGGACGGGTGAAAACCCAGGACGTATATTAAAAAAAAACATGTTTTCAATTGGTTTCTAAAGGGCTAGCAACATATCGGAAGTATTTTTAGCACCGTAGGGAAAGCGTTATAAAAATAAATAAATCTCTCAAATTTAGTGAAATTTGGATATTCATTATTAGTCTGATACACCCTCATATCGTTAAATGCCACTACTTTGAATTGATTTTACGAGCGTAGGTATTAAGCAAAAACGCGTGACCGGGAGTCAAGTAACAGTTGACTTGACACGCGAAAACACGGGCCCGGGACGCAACGTGTTTTAATAAGTCACAATAATAATTGATTCTTGGGCGCTATCCTCGTCTTGGCTGGTAATCCGCTTAGGTGATTTCCGGCTTAGCAGACCGCCTAGTGTTTTCACCATTGTTGCTGGCAATGAGATTCTCGAATCGGCATTATCAATTACGTATTATATTATTACATTGTTATTGGGGGGCAGAAATTGTTTATTAGTTGCTGCGTCTTGTGGAGTCATCGTTTTCGAAGACCGCAGTGCCCACACTACTCAATAAATTGAAATTATCTACACACGTCATCTACAAGGGGGCGCTTTATCTGCTTTGAGAGTGACACCGGTAGAAAATACTCGCGATGAACGAAGTCGGCCCTGGTCATTGTATAAAATTGTAGAATTACAGTTTAACTCCGTTTTAACGTGCCCAGAATTAACATTTTCGAATTCCCTGCGTTAAACTTTTACAGTCTCCACTTATTTAAGTATAGTCAGTTCTCGACTTACGACGAGGTTCCGTTCCATTACTTAGAACGTACGTCGAAATGGTCTTAAGTCGAATTTCATACAAAAAAATAATGAAATGATAGACATAAAAAATGTGTAGTACGTTAGTGGTATTTATTTCATAATATGCACTATAAGTAACATACATGTATTTATAATATAATAATAATAAATAATATATATTTACAAAATTATTCTGTGGTATTTTTATCATCTGTGCTAATATCCATAGGTGTCTCAGTGATTGTAGTAGTGGGCAACGTTCCCTCTAAGCTGCGCGCGTGCGTGGCCGCGCAGCAGTTGAGAAGTCCCCGCGCACTCATTCCGGGTTGGCGCGCACTACAAGACAGTTCCTCAATTGATATTTGATCGGTCCGCGCAGCCTCCACGCAGCCTTTGAAATTACCGCGCATCTAAACCTTCGGCTTAGAGGGAACTTCGGTAGTGAGGTTAGTTTTTTCGAAAACATATCCAGATTTATTTGTTCAAATTGATTTTTCGAGTGCTTGGTGAATCAGGTGATGTATCTTCGAAAATCAGTTTCTGGGTACATATTCTCAAAATTAAGTTTTTTAGCAAATTGTACCATGCTATTCGTTACTTCTCCTATTTCATTTTCTCTATTAAAATTCACATTATTATTACATTTTAATAGTTTGTCCCTTTTGCCATTGACACATGATGTCGTTACATTTGACTATCTTTCTGAGATATTTTTAATTGCTTGAAAGATGTTATAGTTTTTCCAAAATTCTCTCAATGCCTGGTATTTTTCAATTGCTCCGTCGTAAGTCCGAATGGTCGTAAGTCGAGGTGGTCGTAAGTCAAGAACTGAGTGTACATTTATATAGTGCCTGATATTAGATTTTTACTTCCACAGCTTGTGTCTAGCTTATATTCAAAATTTAATTTGAATTTTGTAAAATTTAATTAAACTTAGGGTTTTTTTTAAACTGTACACGATTATATCTTTATAAAAATATTGAATCGAAACAGTTTTATACAGAAATATATACTATCAATATACGTTTTTTTTAAAAAAATCTATTTGCCTTTTTCTTGAGCCTCTCCAATAAAAAAATGCAGAGCTTTACTGTAAATATAATATTAAAAAAATGTATTGAAAGAAATACGATCATTTCCCTGACAATTTATCATTTTTTCGATTAAACAGATTTCTCTCTATCCGTACCACCTTTATCCCCAATGAATCCGGATAATCAAGGTTCCACATGCGCTCTTTGGCCCCTTGAGTATGGCTCTTCCACAAAATACCACACACAGTGCGTCTGAAACTTCATGTATCACGCCCAGAAGTCGGGTTTCGGTCTTAAAACTTAGATTTGGAAGGGGCGATCTCAACGAATGGTGCCTCAATAAGATTGAGAACCTTTTAAGCAAAAGCTAGCTTAGGAGTACCCTAACCAAGTTAATAACTGCCTATATTGTTAGGTTTAAAAAAAATGGCTCTCAATAGAAATTTCAACTGTTAGCTCAGTTGATTAATGAGTTTGCCGACCACTGTACTTGAGAATAATACCCGAAGATACACTCCAGCGTTCTAGACAACCTTCGGGTACTATCCATACGATGCATTCTGAGGGATTGAATAATGCTGGCAAGTCATGGAAGGAAGCAAAGCAATTGGCGGGAGACAGGTGAATGTGGAGGAGTCGCGTTTCGGTCGTATGTGTCATATAGGGAGTGAATATGGTCAAAGAACGAGAGGAAATTAATATCGTTATTCTATTACTTAGCACTGTTTTGTCAACAGTAGATTGAGTAAAAAAAAACTCGCATTGAATCGAAGAAAAGAATCGATTCGATCGACTCATTTTCCATGTTTATTTCACGCACTTTTGAATCGGTCATGCTTGAATGCTTGATTCATCAATTCGAAACAAAAGAAATCAACAGGATCGCGGTGAAAACGGTCCGAAGTAAAAGTGGCATGCAGTCCAAGACAATAATTGACCGCATCCGCCGTCGAATCACCTCAAAGGTAGTTTTTTCCCCGATCGTTTTCGATATATAAACATCGGGAATAATATCCACTCGAAAATTGTACTTTGTTCATTGGCTACAGATTCCTATAAAACTGCGGTTGAAGCATCGAGCTTCTTGAAAATTTTACGCTTGGATACATATCGGAAAGTTCGTTACTCAATTATTGTTTAACTTTATTTACAGGGCATTGCATTTTTCTTTTACTATATCAATGAAATAACTTTTTTAAAATGTTATAAACTACAATTTTAATTATGTCTGTAATAACCATCAGTCACCACTTAAAATTTATTGATTTTTGATGATTTTTTAATCGACTGTGGAAAGGAAAAATGACGTAACCCACAGTTTTTTCAAAACACGTATTTTTTGTCAATAATCACAATGTATTAAACTTAATACACGTTTTACAAAAAGGATACAAGTGGCAAATGCCGAATTAGTATCTAAATTTAGCTTTTAAGTTTGAAAAAGATGACCTTGTAAAAAACTAAAAACAAGAAAAAAGTCTGAAATAAAGGTTTTTTCTAGACAATTTCTGTAATTAATACTAGGTTATATCAATTAAACACCAGCTTAGAAGTCTCCGTGCACTTCAAGGTTGTGTATGATTCATAATTTGCATATGGCCCAAAATCATCAAAACACGTTTTTTGCGCCTCCTGTAAAATTTGATATGTGTGGGTTACGTACTTTTTTCTTTCCAAAGCCGATATGTTAGAGGAACTTTAAAGTTCTACATTTAAATAACAAGTCTATAAAACAAGACAAACAGGAAACTCTAGAAATAAATAGATTTAAATTCTTACCTGATTCAGATCTCTTGAATGATCAAATTATTTTCGCAAGTTCCCCTTTACTTTATCCTTTACTAATTAACCTATGTTAACTGCTCTTATATAATATATATATATTTATTTTATTGTTTCGTAAGAATTGATATGGTTTTTAAAAATGTCTTTTTCAGAATCTTCATGGCTGTCGATTTTGTTAAAGTTTACACACTTACTACTTAGAAGCGGGAACAACAGAAAATTATCATTATGTTATTTACTTTAGTAACGTAGAATTTTATATCACTTTGTTAAATACTTCCCAAATTTTAATTGTGTTTGTAATAACCATCAGTCAACACCTAAAATTTATTAATCTTTGATGAGGAGTTAAACATTTTAATTTTGTGTAATTACAGAATCACTTATACAAAAAAATTGTAAATTGTTTTCAATTGTTATTTACACCTTTTTTATTTCAATTTAATTTTGTATAAATAGCAATGTATATTTCTTATCAGATGATAATGCTTGCAATGAACGAAACCGGTCCTGACCTTTTAAATAAAGTGGAATACAGTACAAAGGAACATTGTGTTTTTATTAATGTTATAAACTTCTTTATTGATTCAATACCACGTTAGTCTCTGCATACTTCACGTATTTTATTTTCATTTCATTTTATTTAAACGTTTGTTGTTAATAAAATATTTTTAAAAATAAGCCTCATTAGATTCGATTACCAGTATGGACAGTTTTTTATAAATTGATTTATAGATTTCTGTTCAAAGTCATAGATGTATGTGATGTACTAAATTACCTCTATCATTCTTATCTTAAAAACGGACGAAGCAAGAGCGATTAGGTACCCGCTGGTCCAGCGGTGGGCTGCCAAAATATTAACAAAGGGCTCAGCTAATCTGAGAGATATTCGCGGTGTTCCAGAAAAGTGGTGGATTTTTTTTTATCAATCTTATAGGATGATTCGCGATAATTATGAAAGCAATCGAATTTTACTCAACATGCTTTTATTATATAAAAATATGCTTGTATATATATTACAAAAACTGAAGGTTTTCGTTTTTTAACTAAGCACCCGAAATAAATTTATTTTACGAGAAATTTCCGAATTAAACAGTCTTTTTTTTCATGATAAAAATATTACATATATATACTGCAATTAATGTTGACTTGAGAACATTTTTTTACTTTAACAAGGGACTCGCTGGCCTAAGTAAAAAACACAAGGGGCTCGCGTGAGCTCCTTCAAGCCCACCCCTGCGCTGGTTTTGTTCTAATCCTTTACATCTATCCCTACTCTCTTTGAAAATAGAGAGGTTGATCAAAACTAGTAAATAGTTCTTGTAAAAAAACTATTGAAATAAACTCTATTAAGAATTCATGTGCTCCATATTGGAAGCGGACATAGTAAAAAAATAGATGTAAGCGTAAGCAACCGTGTGGAAATTAATACATATAAGCAAATGCAAGTTTTTTTTAAATGTGCACGAAAACCGGTGCATTCGAATTGTACCATCTTCAGTTGTTTTTTTTAATCTCCTTCTTGACCACATCCGTTCTCGGTGAACTAAACGTGAATTCAAACCTTTTTTTTAGACCGAAATCTTTCACCAATTATTGTATGTATGTATATGAAATTATATTGGCTTTCTTCTGGTGGGTAAGTTGATCGGAAATATCAGTTTTTAGTGCAAGTTGATTGTCCCACCATCATCACTTATTGCACGAGGCACTCGGGCAAAAAATACAGATCAGAGATGGGAGCAAAATCAATTCTGATTTTTGTTGAAAGTGTGGAACTTTATGATTGAAAAGGTGGGAAGACATCATTAAAGACATCACAAACACCTTCAAATAAAAATCGATAAGCCGATTGAAAAATATACATACTTCCTTAAAAAAAGAGATATTAACTATCTTTTATAGATTCGACGATAACTCGCTATCGCCCACTGTGGTCTAGTTGGTTAGAGCTTGCTCTACCGATCAGGGGGGTCTGGGTTCGATTCCCGGTAAGGTCAATGTGAAATTGATTTTTTTTCAATTTTTCAATTGAGATCTAAGACATGGGTGTTTGTGACGTCAATTCTTCTTGAATTAATCTCATCAAAAATTTCTCATCGAGTATATCTCGTATGATCTTTCAACTTAAAAACTTTCAAATATTTGACGCATTGGCGTAAAGCTGTAATGTCAAATATTTAAAAAAAAAATTAAATTATAGAAAATCATAGAAACTTGCTTAAGATATTTTTTAATATAAAATTAAATTTGATAACTTTGTTATTCCTTTAATCAAAGTTTTTATCTTACCCACTCCTGTATCCAGTAGAAAAGGACAAACCCCGACCTTTATTTTATAATTTATAACATAAGATTTGAATCAATTTTTAGTTTACTTGTAAACGTTGCGATAGTCTGATGATGCTTCTTAACCTTCTCGCCGCGTATGACATCTATGCATGTCCTAGCGAACATGCCCTTAGCGCGCGTGACACGTATAGATGTCATGGAAACCCTATATAAGAGCTATCTATTGTGTTAAAATTGTATAACTTGGTTGAAAATATTACTAAATGTATATTTTACCAAATTAAATAGATGGCATTAGTCAAAAAAGATTCAATATAGGCTAAAATAATTTATTTCTGGAACACGCCGTGAACATACGACACCAATGCAAGATTTTGGATAGTGTAAATAAGCGATCGAGTGCGGGTGAAATTGAAATTGTCCCAAGAATTTAATATTATAAGCATGGTATGGTGGTGGCGCAGTGTTCTCGGTCGCGCGTGGCGGTATTTTGAAATATGGCCGCCGCAATTGTATGAAGAATGATTATTGTTGAATTAAACCGAAAATGCAAGAAATATATTGTATTTTATTATTGAAAAAGTTACTTTGAGTGGCATTTAACATATTTGATTAGTTGAAAAAATATTACAATCTATATTTTTAGTCGAAAACGCGATAAAAAAATCTGCAAAAAAGCAGCCGCGTACAGGGCATGCTCGCTAAATTTGGTGACGCGGGCAAAGGGTTAAAAAAGCAAGACACTTGTCACAAGCTGTACCACCAAAATTGGATTAACAAACATATCAAATTGAATTTAATATGAGATGTAAATTAACTGAGTAACAACTAGTTTTCGTAGTTATTGCATTGGGAGTTCATATGGTCCACGTTATGAGGCGCTCCGTGCTAATACAGAACCGTGTAAGAATTTTGTACTTTAGTAAAATCGTGTAAATGTATTTGAATTGTTTTTTGTTTTTTATTTCTAGTAAACAGTTAATTGATTTTTAAAAATAGTATACATCTTGAATTGCAGCTAGCTTCTCAAACAATGGCAACTAAAATGGAATCGATTTTTCAATAGATACCAATGTGTACCAACCCATATAATATAATTTTTAATTAACTTCATCAAAACAACTATGCTTAATGAAATTAATTGTATTCAACAAAAATTTTAATCAATTTTACATCATCAACAAAGAAATAACTGCATTGAAAAATATTTTTAAATAATCTACTACTTGCATTTCATTTACACTTGTATAAAAGCGATACAAAAGAAAGAGACACGCGACAGTGCAAGGTGTGTGCACCGGGCAAGTAAATGACGTCAACCTTGACTGTGTCTCCCTCGCGCTTATGCAATTAATATTAAGACGAGTGAACGAAATGCCGTGGGCGTGATAAGTTGCATTCGGACATCAACATAAAAAAATGCTCAAGGTAATCCATCTTTGTCTTTCTCATTATCAAATGACAGGTGCGAACGGGAAGTGAATAAAATGTATTATTATTTATTATGGAAAGTACACCGTATTTCAAAATGACTGAAATTGTATATTTATTTTTATTTTTAAAAAAATCCTGAAATATTTATATCTGTATGTCAATCAGTTTTTAAGTTTCAATTTCATCGAAGGAAGTAGCGAAAGAAAGATAAACCTAAGGCAGAACTACCTCAGAGTACTTATATAATAATAAAATTAGGACAAGTCTAGTGGTTGGCTCATCACTCTCACTACGTCCCGTTTAAGGGATCAGCTGGGAATGAAGAAGTTTTTGCCAGTAGAAACACCCATACTTTTGAACATGAATCTATTTTTTTAATAAACCATGAAACTTTATGTACCAGGATTCATACAAATTTTCCCTCTAAGACAAGAGGTTAGCTGCGCGGAAATTTCAAAGACCGATCAAATATTAATTGAACAACTGTCTTGCAGTGCGCGCCAACTCGGAATGAGTGTGCGGGGGCTTCCAAACTGCTGCGCAGCCGCGCGCGCGCTGCTTAGAAGGAACGTTGATTTAAGCCTGTGAGAAACGCAAACGAAGTCAGCCAAATTGAGCACTTAAAGGGTTGTCAGCTCAAATCGTCTAAAACACCGTAAATATCTTTGACATTAGGCGAGCTCCTTGTTAGCGTATTGGCAGCCACCGCTGGCCACAAGAGGTTACATATTGAATGAGCTTAAAATACGATATGGGTGATGATGGTGAAATCTACATTCATATAGATCAGTGATGCACAAACCACGGCCCGCGGGCCGCATGCCGCTCTATTTAAATTTTGTAGTGGCCCTTAAATCTTTTTCTGAAACATATTTTTTTCACGTACATATGCTTGGATATGAATGCAGGATTGAGCGTACTTTAATTTTTTTTTCTCGCGGCCCAAACACACGATAATTTATTTTATGCGGCCCACTAGAAGGTAAAGGCTGTGCGTCACTGATATAAATTCAATCGCAGACAGGTCTACGACCAGAAAATGGAATTTACATGAACGCGTGGTCAAGGCAGAAACCTAAAAACGATTCGGTTTTTAATCACCCTGTATTCCATATAAGTCCATAGCCGGCGGGTTTTCCGAAAACCTTTTTCTAATTTGAGAATCCCGAATACGAAACCGAGAATTTTGAAAACACTTAAAAACGATGACAAAAGGAAAACGCAGTCGATTTGTACTCGGGCATTTTTTTTTTATAAATGTAATTTCGGATTTTAATGACCGCTTTGCCCTGGCGGTACAAATTACCGACGAGGAGACCAACGTCTACCTCCTTAGGCCCGTGAAACGGAGAACAAAAAAAAAATATAATTACCCGCGAGGAACCAACAATATTACTTAGCGAGGGTATTAAATGGCATTAGTGTTTTTTTTAATGACGGAAAACTAACATCACAGGCATGGTTGTCAATAATTCTCGCTCTGAAGAAACAAAAACTTCAGTTTTTTGTTTTTGTATTCTTGGAACTGTGTTAAAACTTAGCTAAGTCTAATTGCTCGTAAAGCTTGTTTGGGTGATTAGATGATGTAGTAAAAAAAAATATACAAAACAATGGAAGTCGTAATAATCACGTAGAACATTTACCACGCAACACACAATACGAATATTTCATACAGAATATTTCCGATCAAGAATATTCTGCATACATAATGCGTACATTTAAATATTTTTCCATTATAATTATTGTCTTAATCTATATTTAATGGCTACGTCAAGGGTATCAGTTAAAATTATCTATTCGAAGTCACATCTATTTTGTTTTTGTTATTGAACAAACAAATTTTAATTAATCATCGTTGCCAAGACGGTTATGTAATCAAGTATAATTTTTTTTTTTAAATCATGTCCGCTCCCAATGTGGAGCATATGGACTCCTAATGGAGTTTATCTTAACAGAAGTGTTTCTACGAGAACTGCTTGTTACTCAGTTGCTCAACCTCTCTTTTTTCCAAAGAGAGTAAGGATAGAAGGATAGAGCTAGGACAGGATTAGTGGTGAGTTAATCGCTCTCGATACGCCCCGTTCATAGGATAGGATGGATGAGAGGGGGGAATTCAAGACATCACATACATCCATGCCTTTGAACAGAAATTCATAAATCGATTGAAAAATCAATTTATAAAACTGTCCGTACCGGGATTTGAACCCGGGCCCTCCGTAGCCGAAGCCAACAACGTTGACCACTCGACCACACAGGCGGCGTATAAATTCAAGTATAAATAATCACTTAAATTAAAATTAATTTGCTTTTTATACTCTCATTTTGTCTTTCGTTCCGGGAAACACTGAAGTCAATTTATTTAATGTAATACTATATTTTCCGCCTGTGTGGTCGAGTGGTCAACGTTGTTGGCTTCGGCTACGGAGGGCCTGAGTTCAAATCCCGGTACGGACAGTTTTATAAATTGATTTTTCAATCGATTTATGAATTTTCTTTTCAAAGGCATGGATGTATGTGATGTATTGAATTCCCCCCTCTCACCTTTCCTATCCTATGTACGGGGCGTGTTGAGAGCGATTATCTTACCACTAATCCTGTCTTAGCCATATCCTTCTATCCCTGCTCTATTTGGAAAATGAGAGGTTGAGCAACTGAGTAACAATAATTTCCCGTAGAAAACACTACTGTTAAGATAAACTCCATAAGGAGTCCATATGCTCCACATTGGGAGCGGACATGGTTAAAAAAAAAATACTATTTTTAACACCATTAATTATGATTTTAGAGTAAATGAGAGGATGTGTCGTGTACCTCTTTTAAGCCAGTCTATTTAGCTAAGTTAATGTTATTTTGAACAAAATTCTGACGAGGGCGCTAAGCCGAAATAGCTATCAAGTATATCGACTGTGGAAAAGAAAAAGGACGTTACCCACACATATCAAATTTTACAGGAGACACAAAAAAACGTCTTTTGATGATTTTAGGCTAAATATGAAAAAATATGAAATATACACTTTTTTTTCATTGACTTAGCCTAATATTAATTTAATTGTTGAAGAAAAACCTTTTTAGATCTTTTTCCTGGTTGCAATTTTCACAAGCCTTTCTTTTTTCAAACTTTAAAGCTAAATTTGGATACTAATTCGGCATTTTCATCCATCTGATGGAACGTGTGTCGAGTTGTATACATTATGATTACCTAAAAAAAAAGCTGTTTTGGAAAAACTGAGGATTACGCCCTTTTTCCTTTCGGCAGTCGATATGTTTATATACATGAAAACATAACAGATTTTATTAGCTGATAAACCATACAATTCAATAAATAAAATAAAATTTTACATACCAGATTAGAATTTTCAGAGTTTTAGAGCATATAATTTTTCTCACATTGTGCGAAATTTGCTCGTAGAATATGCACATATTTTTTCTTCAATTTTAACAGAGTATGTATTTATTGCTTTTTGTAACTTGATACCTGATACAAACAAAAATAAATAATTGTAGAAATAAACTACGTTGATATTGGTTGACTTTATTTAAGAGGTTTCTTTTATTCTATGATACCTTAATACATTTAATAGTTGCGATTTCCGCTTTGTTTGCATATTAATCTCAACAGTATTGTTTAATGTTAATCAGCATTAAAAAAACAATAATAAACAAACATTATAACATTGCCTCTTTTGACATGGATGTCCCCCGCAGCTATTGGGCATAAATTGCCATACGATTGGTGAGTAAATAATTGAATTATAAAGTCAGCTGTTTGTTAGACTAGCGTTTCCCAAATGGGGTTGCGCGTCAAAAAGGGTTTGCTAAAGAAGTATAAATATGCATTTTCTAACATTATATATTACGTACAGAGTATATGATTGTGACAAGTGTATTGAATAAATTATAAGTAAAAATTTACAAACTTATACTGATGATGGGAACTAAAACTGGTTTTTTCATACTACACTGTTTATTTTGTGAAACATGGTGTGATGAGTGCAGTGATGGTGCAGAAGTCCACGTAACATATTCACACTACGCCTCATTGTACACGAATCACAATTGGGAAACGCTGGCTTAAAAAATATAATTTATAATGGATTCATAAAATATGCATCGTTTTATGTTTAAATATTAAAAATTTAAATACATGCGAATTTATTTATTGCTCTTGAGACGCTCCTACATATCATATGAAAGTTTGTTTGTTAATACCTTAATATTTTTTACAAACTTTAAAAATAATCTCAAAAAATTCTTGGTTTTGCAACCTTGCAATAAAATTAGTCACGAAGTGTGTCGAGTAAGTTTTCCGCTGAAATATCGAATGTTTATACTTTTGTCAATAATCATTGGCAGGTCAGTTTTAGACATCAGACACAAGGGTGGGCTGGAGAGGGCTCGTGCGAGCTCCTTTTTGAATTTTACTAAGGCAGGTGAGCCCCTTGTTAACTTATAAGAAAACAATATTCTCAGGTCAAATTAGTATTTAACAGCAACTTTTAATATTATCTACGACAGCTTCAGTATGCACAGTAGTACATTTTTAGCTATTTTCATTGATAAGTTTATGGTAAATTGCACATTGTTATATATTATAATTATATTAAGTAACAATCGATCACTTATGATTAAGTATTGCACATAATTGCAGAGGAGTGACAATAAAATTCACTCCTTCCTCAGAATACTGAGAATTGCTTCGAGATTGAGCGAGCCCTTCGTTAAAGTTTTGGCAGCCCACCGGTGGTTATATAATATTCAACAAATTTATAAAAGATAGAGCAGAAACAATAAGAAAGTGATGATATGTCAAATTAGGCTGTTAGTTTTAGTGGTGGGAAAGACGTCCTTTTTAAGCAACCAATTTAACTGATCGCTGATTTTATGCTTGTTTTTATTTTGTCTACAAGCTTACGATCTTAGTATGGTGAACCGTATATGTTCAGTTGTTATTGTTCGAGATCATTATTATTATGAAATAGAACATTTCAAACCTGGCCACGAAAATAATTACATTCTTGCGGATAGAAACCGCAAAGTCAAAAAAACCGGTCTCTTGTATTTTTCCCAAATCAATTTGTATCAGTACACTTACTTCTCTTCAAAACACTGACTTACCTTTAACGGCTCGCGGAATATTATTGATACATTTTTGAATTATATTAAACAATTTAAAAATGGAGAAAATCTTTAAAAAAACAGTCTTGAGTATTGATCACGGTCAATTTTCATATTTTTCCAGACAGAATTTATATTAAACGGTCATAATATATCAGTCAGTGTAAATAGTCATAATTTAAATGAAATTTTAAAAACCTAACCTAACCTAACCAAAATGGTTATAAAATATTCTGACCGTATAATATTTTTATTTTGACCAAAAATTGATTTAAATTCTGACCATTTAATTTGTTCCCTTTATTTAATCAGTTTCAATCGATTTATGAATTTCTGTTCAAAGGCATGGATGTATGTGATGTCTTGAATTCCCCCCATTCACCCATCCTATCCTATGAACGGGGCATACCGAGAGCGATCAGCTTACCACTAATCCTGTCCTAGCCCTATTCTTCTATCCCTAATCTCTTTGAAAAAAGAGAGTTTGAGCAACTGAGTAACAAGCAATTCTCGTAGAAATACTTCTGTTGAGATAAACTCCATTAGGAGTCAATATGCTCCACATTGGGAGCGGACATGGTTTAAAAAAATATAAAGAAAAAACATTTTTTTGTACTACTTCTACTTGTATTTAAAATATCAGGACCGGTTTCGCTCATACCGGGCATTATCAACTGATAAGAAAATACAATTTATTTATACAAAACAAAAAGGTGTAATAAGCAATTGGTATAGAAAAGAATTTACAAAATAAGAAGACACTAAATTAACTAAAATTAACATGCTTATAATCTCTAAAATGTAATTTCAAAAATCGTCAAAGAATACATTACCATTCTAGATTTTTTAAATCCATATCCGCTCCCAATGTGGTGCATATGGCCTCTTAATAGAGATATCTCATCAGAAGCTTTTTCTACGAGAATTGTTTGTTACTCAGTCGCTCAACCTCTCTTTTATCAAAGAGATTAGTAATGATAGAAGAATAAGGCTAGAATCGCTCTCGTTACGCTCAGTTGTTAAGGATCAAAAATGGTGGTAGGTACACAACAAACACCCATGCCTTCGAACAGAAATCGAAAAAATCATGTTCGTACTGGGACTCAAACCCGTGAGATTCGGAAAGGAAGCCCACAACGCTAACTACTGCACCATAAGAGCCAATATTTTAGATTACGCTGTTAAAACTTCCGAAATTATAATTATGTTTCAAATAATCATCACTAACAACTAACGTTCCCTCTAAGCTGCGCGCGTGCGCGGCCGCGCAGCAGTTGAGAAGCCCCCGCGCACTCATTTCGGGTTGGCGCGCACTACAAGACAGTTGCTCAATTAATATTTGATCGGTCGGCGCAGCCTTTGAAATTTCCGCGCAGCTAACCCTTCGGCTTAGAGGGAACGTTTCTCACAACTAACATTGCCATTTTTTACCTTGTTAGTAAAATAATGGTTTCGCTGTAATTTTTTTTAATACGACTTCTTGTTAATTATACAATATTCAACATTACAACTACTACTTGGTTAGGCGTCAAATAGCCTGAAATATTAAATGGCACGAAATAAACTTTGAGATAAACGATGTCATATATATTTAAAGTTCTCTAAGATCTCGTGTCCAATATGTTCTTTACCAGGACTTGGGTTCAGATCCAACTGATCGCTAGAGTAAAGATCTTACCATTAGATCAGATAGTCCAACGAGAGATTTTGAATGTGTGACGCCACTGGCGGCAAGAGCTGAGCTGCTGCTAGAAATTCTCGATTATTATGTTGCAAAGCGTTTGATTGGGGCGACCGTGGCGGGGACAAAGCGATATTATTAAGAAATACGGAATAATTCAGTCATTATAAACATTTTTAAGCAAACAGATTTTAAATTATATTCTTTGCTGGTTTTGCAAAACCAAAAAACATGAATTAGATCACGATTTTGGTGTAGTTTTGTCGATACAATCAAAATGATCAAGATCTTTTTTTATAATTTAAGATTTCGACTGAAGGTGCTTGGTGGAATTTCAATATTAGTCTATATTACAATATATAGTCTTCCGATTTTAAACGAAATTTCAAACTTTCCCACATCTCCACTTCTATACCCTATATAACCATAAAATCATATAATCATAAAACGTTTGCCGACAAACAAATTATATAATTCTTGAAACTGCTCACTACTCAAATCAGTTGGCATTACCATGGGCTCATCCTTTTCGCCAGCAATGGCTTTGGACTCAGTGATGCATTTGTATCTTATATAAACACGAAACTTTCATTTGCTAAGCGTCAGTTCAAGTTCATCCGTGCACTTGAATGCCTGAAGATGCCGAAAGGCGAAACCCGGGTCGTTAGTGACAAAATTTGTGAGAATGTACATAGTTTGAACGATTCAAATTTAATCTTTTTTATATTCAAACAGATCTGTGGTTCATTTAACGTTTTGAAACTAAAAAGGTTTTCAGTGCTGTATTTTAACCATTTCGATGCCGAAGTTTATAAGCATAGCAGTAAGGTATCCAATCCCGAAGCCTTTGTCCAATCCCAGGATTTCGATAATGATTAATTTTCAATCCCGAGATCCCGGGATTGGGATTTTCTCACCGAGGAATTTGAAATCCTCAATTCGCTGATTCCAAATCCAAATACGGAGAATTTTATAAATGTATTTTTCAATTAAATTATGAATTTCTGTTCGAAGGTATGAATGTATTTGAATATCTAAAATTACTTTAAACTATCAACCTTTTTGTATTACCTAAAAATGCTCAACAGCAAAGGAAAACCAGTTAATATTTTTTTAAAAAATAACGATAAATCACGGTGAAAAAATACATTTTAATTTTTTCACCGTGTTATAATGGAGTTCTACCAAGTAAATGCCAATTAAATTAATATAATGAACGATAAATCATTTGTATCACTTAGTAAAGCAAGTATAAGCTTATTATAAGCGGTCAGAAAATTGTATTAACATTTTATCGTTTTATTTTCTTTTACACGATTTGTGATTGCGATTCAACGTTCAAATACCAAATGTTCTCGTTCCCAGCTAAAATAAAGCCAATAACGATATATCACGATCGCGGAGTGAGTTAAGTGAATTATTATTGCTGAGTGGGGAGCTGGTTCGAGTCCCACGTGAGTAATAAAAACTGCAGCGATGTTTATACAATTGAATAATTTCAAAATATTATTATATTACTTAAAAAACCTTAGTTTGTTTTTGACTAACAACGTGTGGGCAAATCAGGGCTTGCATATTTCGTAACCTAACGTGGATCATTTTGTTTGCTGATGATACATTTCTTGTGAAAAAATTATTTTCCAAGAAGCTAAATTTGTTTGTTAAAATTATATTTGTCGCCTGCTGTCACCCGGTTGGTTACAGCTTGCTCTACCGATCACGCAGGTCTAGGTTCGTTTCCCGGTAAGATCACAGTGTATTTGAGAGTTATTCAATTCAAAGTTGTGATCGAAGACTGGGTGTTTGTGATATCAATTCACATCATTTCCTCTCCTCCCATCCTTCTGATGCTTTAATAACTGGGTGTAGCATTAGAGATAAGTTAACCACTAGTCCTGTTTTAGCCTTATCCTTCTTTCCCTACTACTCACTTTGAAAAAAAAGTGAGGTTGACCTACTGAGTAACAAACAGTTCTCGTAGTAAAGTTTGTGTTTAGATACCTTCATTAGGAGGCCATATGCTCCACATTGGTAGCGGACATGGATATATTTGAAATGAAAAATACTTTTAAGAATCATATAAAAATATTTATGTATTTATATACAACGCGTCAATTGAATATGGTCGAAAGAATTCTTTGTAACAACACACATGTTTTTTTTAAATATATGTATAACAACTTTAATTAACACAAATATTTAAAAAAAACGTTACATATTTTATGAACGATAATATAAGACTATCACGAATATTATCTAACAGTGACACTAGGAAAAATATCAATATACTATTAACGCAAGACTGACATACAATACTCTTATTGATACACAAAAAGTATAATGTTTTTTATATTGATTGATTTAATATGGTATCTTTGTCCTAGTGTTCTAGTGTCCTAGTAATTACCAGTCAGAAATTAACAGTACTGTACTAAAACTCTATGTAATAACAATATTATAGACTTTGTAAAAAAACTAAGCTGTCATTATCTCTAAACTAAGATTTCTAGATTGTCTTACTGTTAAATTAGATTGAATAAGAACCTTTGTCGTTTGCCAGTATTAACACTTTCGGCCCCGGCCCAAATCAAGTAAAATTGTCTCGTGTGACCGGCTTATTTTTGGAGAATTGTATTTTTTATTAATGACTTACTAAAAAAGCTATAACTGCGAAACCACAAGGTCAAATCAAATGAAACCCTTTGTGGTTGTTTGAAAAACTATTACTATTCAATTATGTATGGTATTATTGCTAGATTTTTTTGCTATGGAATGCCATTTTATAATGTTTGCACATGTACCGAGTCTTACTTCGTTTTTTGCTCGGCGCCCACCTTGCAAGTTCAATTGAGCTTATTTATTTCATATCGATGCTATTAGTTATAATTTTTTTTTAGAAATGCTTTTTGACATTCTTTTTTATAGAATATTTAAAGCTAAAATTGAAAATGAACTCAGTGACTGCACCATCATGTAATCTTCAGAAGGACAAATAGACGCATAAAATGCGTTATGATGTCCTTAAATTTTGGTTGGTAAAATCAGTTACTATTTTTGATAAAAGTAATAATTAAAAGACTGATTTAGAATAATTTGAGTATCTGTTATAATGATTATACTGAGTCTTCTATGCAAAATGTTGCTTTATACCACAATGTTGGCTCTATTTTAAAGCATAGCTCATCACATGAAAAAACGGTTCCGGGACTCAACGCTCGGCTAGCTTATCATGTGAAAACACGGCTCCGGGATCCAACGTGTTAAAGATAATGCTAATCACATGAAAACACGGTTCCGGGAGAACTCAACGCTCGGCTAGCTTATAATGTGAAAACACGGCTCCGGGATCCAACGTGTTAAAGATAATGCTACACTATACGGATGGTATTAAGAGCCAAGAATCTTGGTTATTTGATAGTTTACTAAGACCAGACTTTCTTATGAGATGATCCAGGCATAACAAATGTTATACTTGTATATTCTTTGATACCTTAATTTATATATGATTGACCAATGTACACGTGTTGACAATTGCTGCATGTTTTCAGTATACATAAATTTATTTTATATGCCTAAAAAGCTAATGAATACTAGTTTTATGCTCAATTATAATATTACTATTGGTTGGCAAAGATTTGACAGTTCATTATTAAAGGATTAATTACAAAAACAGCCGCTAGGGTTATTTAGAACATAATTTAAAAACAAAAATGGCATGATTTTAAGCATGCATTAATATTGATAGGCAGAGTACAATTTTAAATTAATCTTTAACAATATTTTGACGCTATACTGGAAATAATAATGAGTGTACAATACAACATAACCAGGGCCGTCTCGTCTATACGTGCGGTGCTCGGGTGGCAGGATCAAGGGGCGGTCGAATACCACTGTATGGATTAAGTTTTTTGAATGTGAAATTTCCAGAAAGAAATTATTCCGTTTGTTATTTATATTATGTTGTTATTTATAAAGAGGCTTAGTTGATCAGACTCGTCATAAGCGAAACCGGCCATGATCTTTTAAAATAATAGTTGAATTATTACAATTTATTTTTTATTTTTTAAATTATAACGTGATTTTATGTTCCACATTGGGAGCGGACATAGAGTAAAAAATAGTGGAAAAATAGGCTGATATAAATCTTGAAAAGCTAGAAAGGTTGTTATTTTTATTTTTTGTGATTTCTTAAAAAAAATATTTGACATGACAGCTTACGCCAATGCGTCAAATATTTTTAAGTTAAAAGATCATACGAGATATACTCGATGAGAATTTTTGAAAGTCACACGAGATTAACTCAAGGAGAATTGACTTCACAAACACCCATGCCTTAGATGTCAAATTGAAATTGAAAACAATCCAACTTTGACATTTGAATCGAACCCAGACCCACCTGGTCGGTAAAGCAAGCTCTAACCAACTATACCACAGCGGGCGACATTCGATTTTCGATAATTATTATTAAATTCGAGCGAGACAGCTCAAAGCCACTATGAATACACAGTCCAACTAGGTTATAACGATCACGGAAATAGCGAAATCTCGGATGTAATGAGGAAACATCCGACAATATTGAAAAAGTATCCACGCATATGGGTAAAATTGCATGTAAAAAATCCAAGCTTTGTAAAGTCAGTAGGTACCTACCAGTATCTTTTGTGTTATGTGACCACTCCATATAATTCATGTCTTCATGTGATGGGTATGTTTGTAAGCATTTATAAATATATATTCTCTGATATTGCGAGTAATGTTTATAACGAGCAAATTCAGTCGGTCCCAACTTCTTTGTAATAACTTACCCTTCTAAAATAATCTTCCGTAACTCGGGCGGCCGTGTCCCCAACGGCGGCTCTGAACACAGATAATAATATCAGCAGCCATAATGATCCATCGCTCACAGTCAGTCGATAATGTAACATATAACAACCTAATAAATTGACTCATACCTTGCTCCCCCTTGTCAGAATCATATGAGACAGTACGTGAGGACTGGTCTTAATTATAGAGCACGGCCTTTTAAAACAAAAGAGTTAATTAATTTTGTTTTTATATACAAAAAAGAAATTTAATAATATTAAATTTTACATGTAACATCGAAACGGGCGTTCGATGTTTATCTACGGTAAGAAATTTTCTTAGGTTCAGCATTTCGATGGATATTATTAAAAATGAAATTTTAACCCGTTTGTGACGAGCAAATTCAGACAAACAACTTTAAAGACCGATTATTTAAAGTTCCATCTTATCTTACAGTGTTAAAGAATAAATATTTACCGGTAAATATGAAAGAGGAGAACTTTGATGAAAAATTTATATAATTTTATTACGTTTTTCCAATATGCAATAGCAAGATCATGACAGTTTTTTCTCATGGCGAGCATTGTCTACGAGCATGTCGACAATGCTCGCCTTGAGCGAAACCGGTATTGGTCTTGATAAATAAATTTGTAGTACAAAAGAATATTGTGTGTGTGTGTTTTTTTAATATAATGCTTTTCCAATTATTATTGACAGTGAACACCCTAAAAGTTATGTAATAGCAACGTATAACATTCATTTTAAGCTGCAAAATAAGAACGATTCAAATTTACATAAAATTTCATTAAAAGGTTCAATCAATATTTAATTCAGTTAAATTAATCGGATTCATATCCAAGTACAGACAGTTTTTATAAATTGTTTTTTTTCAATCGGGTGGATTTCTATTTAAAAGCATGAATGTATTTGATGTTTAAAAAATTTCTTCCACCCTCTGATTCAAGCGAATGAGCAACAAGTACTGTCCTTTCTTTATTCTTCTGCCCCTATTCTCTTTGACAAAGAAAACTTGAGAAAATGAGCAACCAGCAGTTCTTGTAGAAAAATATTTGTTGAGATGAACTCCATTATGAGTATATATTCTCTACATTGGGAGCGGACAAAGCTAAAATCAACATTCATGATCAAATCCTGGTTACTCAACATTCCACGTCATTCTCTTACTTCTTTCTTTGAATATATAACTTCTGAATACTTTCAAAGTTTATGCTTTGCAAGACAATATTAAAACCGTTTCACCAATAATGATATATGCTACATTTTGACAGTTTTAACTAAATATAATATATACAGCAATGATATACATCAAATTACCTCTGTTTTGATGTATTTAGTTTTTTGATCTGGGGGCATTAAAATTTCTTGTTTTTAATCTTCAATTTTGGCCCCAAACAATGAGAACTAATGCAATTTCTACCAGTCCTGTGGATGCAAAAAAGCTTTGTAAATGGTGAAAACGAAACACATAACAAAATAATTTCTTCTCAACAAAATGGTTTTATTTGATAATCTCAAAACGTCCAAATAAATAGATCATTATTGAAGGGAATTGTTGAATGATATGAAATGAACTTGAATACAATTTATATAACGGTATCTATTGGTAAGTCACACATATAAATACATTTCATACGACAGAAGCACACCGAAGGGTTAAATCGCTTATACGCTGGCAAGTACCAAAAGTCGTGATTGGGCATTGAAGGCTTCTCGGACCATAATCGATACCTATTAATTTTTGCAGGAAACACTTCCCCGGCCTGCCCGAGCGAAATAATTCATAATAAGCTTTTATGGATTAAGATAATCTTCACATATTTGAGTAATTACATATATAAATTTGATATTAAAAAAAACTGAATTGCAGTAAACCCCCAATGGGCTGGAAGTTTTTAAATTACTTCAGGAATAGCTTAACAGACACTCAAAATCAATTTCATTCCCTGTAAACACGTAAAAAGGGTGTATTATGATCCAACTTGAATCATAGTCACTTTTAAGATAATTCGCTATGAGTTCTTGGTAGAATGGAATTATTATTTAAAAAAAAACACTTTTTGTTTTGATTCCACATAATTTATTACAAATCAGGATTGATTTGGCTTATCGCAAGCATTATCAACTGGTAAACTATAAAATAATACAGCCTTACGTATACAAAAGTAGTAAAAAGGCGTGACAAACAATTGGTAAAAGAAGTATGAAAGAATCTGGTTTACCGCAACGTCAGTAAGCACAATGTTCCCTCTTAAGCTCGAGGGTAGCTGCGTGGATAATTTAAAGGCTACGCAGGCCAATCCAACAAATTCACGGCATAATTTAACATATTTGATAATAAAATGCGTGCCAAAACGGAACGGGGGAGGTGGGGGGCTCTTCAAGTTGCCTATACATTGGTACACAAGTAATCAAAAATAATGATTCCAATACTTGTATATCAAAAAAAGTTTAAATAAAGCAAAAACTACTGCCAATTGGATTGCAATACGATTCGAGTAATTTAAAATACCCTCATTAAAATATATTTCATAATCATAAATAAATAAGTGATTTTTATAAATAACTTACGTTTTCTTTAAATAATAATAAAATCATTGCTCACCAATTCTATAACCTGTCAATATGTGTATATTTATAAATCTTATAAAGTATTAGATAGCTAAATACTTCAATTCATCGAGAATAATTTAATTTAGAATTATTTTCATTATGTACACTTCCATTTAAATGGTTGGTCGAACACGACCCAGGTTTCGCCTCTCGGTATCTTCCGGTACTACTCTGTTCTTAAATGTGTGATAGTTTCTATACAACAAAATTTGATTTATCACTTTTAAGGTGTTCACTGTCAATACTTGGTGGAAAGGCATTACATTAATAAAAACACAATAATCCTTTGTATTTCATTCCACTTTATTTAATATGTCAGGACCGGTTCGCTCATTGTCAACTGATAATAAATATAATTTAACAATACTATTTATACAAAAATGAAAAGTTATAAACAACAATTGGCATTGAAAAGAAATTACCAATTACATTAAAAGTGATTCTAAAATAACACAAAATTAAAATGTTTAACACATCTAACATATAATTAAAAAGTCATCCCAGATTAATAAATTTAGAGTGGCGATTGAAAGTAATTACAAACATAATTAAAATTTGGGAAATTTTTGACATTTTTGTAAAAATAGCATTGTTAAATTATATTTCATATCAGTTGACAATGCTCGCAATGAGCGAACCGGTCCTGACATATTAACTTTTCCGGTTCTAAGCTCAAGAAATGCGACCCCAATACCAACATTTTCTTAAATATCTATATTAATATGGGTGATACAATGTTTATAATTAAGGTATTCCTATATCATAGTTTTTTGGACCTTTTGTAGTTTATATAAGTATGTGATAACGTGATTACGCTATCAGGCGATAAGCACCCGCGATAACGATCGTCCGTAAGATAGCTGAGAACACTCGTCAGTTGCAATTCATATGTGTGCTGGGATGACGTCTTTTTTACGCGCAACTTAAAATATGATTATTTATTAAAAAACCACGGATTTTTATAAAAAAATGTATAATGAATGATGCAGAGAGATATTTTAAAGCCCTTAGACTATTTTTTTTTTGAAATTCATAAGAATAAGGCCAATAATGAGGAAACCACTGGGGTCAAAAAAGAGCCCCATCGGCAGAGACGTATTTTTCTAGTCTCCGAGGCGCGAGAGTTAAATAAAGTGGAATGAAGTACAAAGGATTATTGTGTTTTTATTAAAATTTGATTTAGGGTTCATTTTCAATACCAATATTTTTTAATTTTCAAACCCGGTATTCTGGTATAAATAAAATACCTTGAATATTAAAGTCCCGGTTTTGGTTATACCGGCATTGCAATCCTTACACAAGAGCGAATTGCTTTACATCTTTAGTCATCATTTATAAAAGAGCCTAGCTTTAATGACAATTTAGTTGAGATGAATGTCCGATTACATTTGCATATAAATATGGTTAGTTTAGACTGAGAGTAATCAGAGTTAAGGATTATGAGCGTATAATAATGCCATTTTGCAAGGAATAAGGGGTGATTCAATCCCTACTAATCACCAATTTAATACACCTTAATGAAAAATGGTCTCATCAAAGAAGCCATCATAGAAAACCGCGCGTGACATTTATGAATTGACTTGAGTGTATAAATTAAAGCTTTTAGATAAAAGTTTTAGGAGAGCTTTCTAAAACATCGTACTTAGGACGTTGAATCTCGGAACCGTGTTTTCACGTGATGGACTATGCTTTAAAATAGAGCCATCATTGTGGTATCAAGCAACATTTTGAATAGAAGACTCAGAATTATTATTATAACAGATACTCCAATTATTCTAAATCAGTCTTTTAATACTTTCGATGGTTTCGGCGGTAACTTTGTGGAAGTTCATTTTAATAGAAAATTAAAATTAACTTTGATTATTCCACAGTCTTTTAATTATTACTTTTATTAAAAATAGTAACTGATTTTACAAATCAAAATTTAAGGATATCATAACGCATTTGACAAATGTACGCATTTGTCATTTTGAAGATTACATGATAGTGCAGTTACTGGATTCATTTTTAATTTAAGCTTTAAATATTCTATAAAAAAGAATGTCAAAAAGCATTTATGAAAATATTTTGTTACTAATAACAGCAATAAGCCCAATTAAACCAGCAAGGTGGGCGCCGAGCAAAAAACGAAGTAAGACTCGGTACATATGTAAACATTGTAATATGGCTTTCTATAGCAGAAAATTCTAGCAATAATACCATACATAATTAAATAGTAATAGTCTTTCAAACAACCAAAAAAGGTTTCATTTGATTTGAGCTTGTGGTTTCAAAGTTATAGCTTATTTAGTAAGTCATTAAGAAAAAATGCAATTCTTCAAAAATACGCCGGGCACACGAGACAATTTTACTTGATTTGCGCCGGGGCCGAAAGTGTTTTAATAGCATTAGGCAAGCATTAGTACAAAATTAAACCAGCTTTTGTAGTCTAGTGTTAAAAGCCCTAATTTAGCAATATGATTGGCCTAGTTTAGGTTGCATTTACATGGAATTTACAGTACTTAAAACAATGTATTAATAATTTGTCTATGTAAAATATTGCCAATATTGTTAGTTTAGAAAAAGGCATTGATATTTTGACGTTATTATTTTGAATCTGATTTGATATTTTTGTGCATGAGAGCTACACTACAATATGCACAAAAAGGTCGTTATTTTACTACAGCTATTCAAAGCTTCTTCATGAAATCAATGTTAGAAAATCGTTGGATTTCTTTAACTATTTTATATGATTGATTTTAACTTGAGGTGTTTTTCTACAGTGACACTTGAAAGCGCGTCACGAAGTATACAACAATATGTTAATATAACAATTTATACAGTACAGTTTACCTTCCGAGTACAGATTTGCGGTATTAAGCGGCAAAACCACTTCCAAATTTTCATCAGTAAGCCTAATTTTATGAACTGATTAATTATACTTCTCCAACGAAAAAGCTTGTAAACATTTATTAAATGCAATGATTTACATTAAAACCACTAAATGTATTTTTTTTAAATCAAGGACCTATTGTCTCTGTATGTTACAGTGACAATTAAAATCTTAAGCAAAAACAAAATAATATATTATTGTTGGATTAATAATATCTTACCTCAGAAAAATCTCGCTGTGACATTCTTTGTCTGGGGCTTGATCAGGGTCACTCAAAAGCACATTAAAATAATAATAACTACATGCATATTTAATTTCAAGACACTGCACTTCATTTTTATTCATGTGTCACACCCACTGAATTAAATTTGAATTTTGTTGCAAAACTTTAGCAGTGATTCAACATAAATAATCATCTTCCTCTTTGTCTTTTGTCTTTGTCTGCGGTCGTCTTTTGTTTTGAGATTGGTTATTCTTTTATTTTTGGCATATGTGGTATCTGAAACAAAGAGAAATGAATAGTATCAGCATACAACGCATCGGAAATATAAAGAAATTATACACATGTTGTCAAGAACTTTCATGTATGTTATGCTATCCACAGGAATTAATAACACTACCAACGTGATATATATATAATATAAAAAAAATATCAATAAAGCAGAGCTGTGGAGTCGAAGTTGGGAGTCAAGTGTTTTTCCAAAGGCGGAGTTGGAGACGAAAAAACTTGAGAAAAATAATTTTAAGATATTGAAAAACTATTAGTCTATTCATTATTTTGGTGCTACGGTGACAAATTTACACGGTGACGTATACTAGAATTAGTTTACAATAGCAACTAAAATGATCTGATGGTATAAAGATATGTTGGTTAAACGGAAATATAAAAAAAAACAATTTGGAGTCGGTTTTTTATTAAAATCCAGAGTCGGGGTCTTCTTTATTTAACTCGACGCCCTGCAATAAAGTAACGAGAAATGTAACTTGCGTCTGGCTAAGCTTTTGCTAAACTAAATCGTATCTTTTTTGATTTCTAGAGTTGAACATAATAATTTCGACTCTTTTTCCGTTTTATATAAATGTTTAACCAGCTACAACTTCAAAACAGACAGCATTATTTTTAAAACACTTATACCATTTATTAAAAAATAGTGAAACACTCTTTTGTACTCGTTTCACAGCTGTTTATTAAGACCAGGTCTGTTTTCTTCATCACGAGCATTTTCAACTCTCCAACTGTTGAACTGCCTGGTCGTAATCTTTATATATAGTTGTGAAAAAGTACAAAAGAGCGCTTTGTTATTTTTCAATGAGTTTTGACAGTAATTTCATAAAACTTTATTAAATGTGTTTGTTAAACAAATAAGACGCAAGTGATTACGAAAATCAAACTAATTTGGCTGAATCGATGTCATTATATGATATCTCGACGAATTTATTAAAAGAATATCTCAGTGTGTCAAAACAAACGATTGTTGCTTTAATTTTATTTACCACGACATATGTATGTATGCAGAACAGGATATTGCTATTTTGCTGCAATGAAGTCAAAGTCCAGAAACAGTATTAACGCTACACAAGATATGAATATTCAACTTTCTAATATTGTCTCAAGATGATTTGCGATTCAAGGACTTAAAATCATCAAAATCATTAAGAAATTCATTTACTTATACTTTAAAACCCTCCAAGGACGAGCGTCACCATATGGTCACACAAAACACCGTTGTCTATTGATCCCACTATTCATAGTTTTTCTAACTGAATATCGTTGCTTTCGCTCATATTTGGTTAAGAAGGGTACGGACTACAGTATGTCATCAGCCGTGCGAACAGGAACGGTCTCCAAAAGCACATGTGACTTTTTGATTTTCCGTTTTTTTTAATTTACTTTTTGAAACTGTTAGATATTTTTTTATAAAAACATAAAATTATTTACAGTTATTTTGCTAATATATTTGTTTTGAAATTATGTTGATCTAAAGAGGTCAAATTGTAAATATTTTTAAAAAAATCACGTTTAGCTATATTTCAACCCCGAATGTTTGCAAGCCCATACGGTAACTTTTGTCCTTACTACTGCCCGTACTCAATATTACACGGTAATAAAAGGATGGACATGACCATATAGTCATGCGGGGTTTCTATACAACGACGTTTTTTTTTTTTTTAATTTTGGATAGGAATAAAAGTTATCCGTGACTTCAATATGGCTTAGAAAATATTTTTTTATCGGAAAAAAGCTCTCGTCTCTGGAGGGTTTTAATGTATTATGTTTTAAATGATAAGTAATTGAGAAACCTTATTACTTTACTTGCATTTATGGCCCTTCCGATGTATTGTAAATTATAAATTAATAACAGCAACGAATCACAGAATCTATACAAGAAACCTTTCAAACATACATGTTACATTTAACGAAAAATAAGCTCATAAATTCTCTATTTATCTACGTATAACCGCCATACAATTTGTTAGTAAAGGCAGGGATTTAACGACCCGCTCATAATTTGCTGATTTTCTATAGCACTGGTTGGAACTTAAGACTGCTATGGCTATTCTCAAATTTATAAGACCCAGACACAAAATAATGAGGTCTCATATACTCGGATTTGAGTACTTTTTTTTAAGTTGGTATTACATGAACGTTTTAATTGGAGCTATCTTCACTGTTGTAACAGTCGAGGGTTTCCCAAACTTTTCTGCAATGGAACACTTCGCAAATCTGGAAATTTTACCAGAACACTAAGCTTACGTTTTAGGTTTTTAATTTAAGATTTCGACTGAAGGTGCTTGGTGGAATTTCAATATTAAATTTGAATCGTTCAAACTATGTGCATTCTCACAGATTTTGTCACTAACGACCCGGGCTTCGCCTTTCGGCATCTTCAGGCATTCAAGTGCACGGATGAACTCAAACTGACGCTTAGTAAATGAAAGTTTCGTGTTTATATAAGAAATACATGCATCACTGAGTCCAAAGCCATTGCTGGCGAAAAGGATAAGCTCATGGGAATGCCAACAGATTTGAGTAGTAAGTAGTTTCAAGAATTATATTATTTGTTTGTCGGCAAAGGTTTTATGATTATATAGGGTATAGAAGTGGAGATGCCGGAAAGTTTAATATTTCATTTAAAATCGGAAGACTTTGCAGCTGTGCTCTATTTATTTCCAAAATTACGTTTTAGGTTTATAATTCATAATAGAAAATTATGAGACAAAAAATAATAACACTTATTATTACTTATTGTTATTTATTACGAAATTACGAAATTATAAAACAAATTACATGAAGATGTAAGTAAGTAAAGCTCTTAATAATTCTAAACCCCGCCTGTACCTAGATACTTAACGTCATAAACATAACTGAAGATTGATCATCAGTCGCCTTTCAGTATGAAGTAGAAGATGCTTAAATGTGTTTTCCAAATTTTCGTGGAACACCTTCACAGGTTTCATGGAACACCAGTGTTTCGCGGAGCATAGTTTGAGAAACCCTGTCTATCATAGATTTATATAACGTGTATATAAGTATAACCAAAGTTAAAATCTTTAAGAGTTGAAGAATTAAGGGTCATATTATTTTCCACAATTTTATCTTATGTCTGACATATTTAAATATCACTTTGTAAGCGGTTCTTTATGTTAAGTAAGGTAATTTATTTTTCATAATGATTGTTAAAAATTCTGATTTGTATTCAAAACATAAAAGAATGTCGTACTATTCTGTCCTTAAAAACAATATTATAACAAATTTTTAAATAATAAATTTGAAATGTTTAATAGATAAACGTTTAGATAAGAGATGTTTTACTTGGCTTGTTAATTCTGTACAAAACCTGTCCAATTTAACAGTTTTACGTTTTATCTTTGGTCAGCCATATGATATCACAAAACTACAAATTTCTAACTGTAGCACTATGTAACTAATATATCGAAATATTTATTATTGTAAATAACCTTACGACAGATGCTTCACAATTTTCAATAAAGTAATGAAGTTTAATCAAATTTTATTTTATTTTAGAAATAAATTTGTTTTCCACAAAAATAATTGCTGAATCATTCGAATAACATCGGCGCCCGCTGTGGTCTAGTTGTTTAGAGATTGCTCTACCGATCGAGTGGGTCTGGTTTCGATTCCCAGTAAGGTCAATGTCAAATTGGATTTTTCAATTTTAATTTGAGATCTAAGACATGCGTGTTTGTGAAGTTAATTCATCTTGAGTTATGAGATTCTCATATAGTATATCTCGTATGATCTTTCAATTTCAAAATATTTGACGCATTGGCGTAATGTCAAATATTAAAAAAAATATATATATATAAAATATAAACATATATGAATCGTGTATCAATTTATGTTTTCATCAGTTGATAATGCTCGCGATGAGCGAAATTGGTCCTGATCTTAATAAATAGTGTAGATTTTTTTAAGATAACGTTGTTGTTAAAAAGTCTCACAATACTTATGTATTTTTTTTGCTTTCAAAATAAAATCAAATTTACTTTAAAATAAGACCACAAAAACATCGATGTAAGAACTTTGTTTACAAGAAATCGTCTAAGATTAATAATGCGAACGAAATATTCTTGGCTATTAAACAAAGACGGAATATAAAAATAATTGCCGACTTCCTTTTGCGACATTTTTTTTACGTTTTTTATGGCAACTGAATTCTTTTAAAGTGTATAATTTTGAAGTCGTAAAAAAACTGCAAGGTCTCCATTGTTGACTTTTTTATGAACCAATTACCAGTCGCTTGTTCGTTTCTGTTGACTGGTAAAGTATGATTTATCTCGAACAAAACCGCGACTCAATCATCGAGAATAATGAGTCTTAAATTATATGATTGAATATGCTGAAAAAATGGTCAGATAAAGATAATCTTTTTTGATCATATCGAATTAATTAATTATAAAGGAGCATTTAATTTAGTAATATATTAAACGATCAATAACCAAAGACTGTATATCGAACCCATAATCAGCAAAAGAACTTAAGCTACACAATTTATTAAATGGTGTTTTGGCTTGTTATCGTTTGTTCTACATGGACTAGAGAAGTAGTCAGACAATTTTATTATAATATCAGGATAGGCTTTGACCATATATTACTATTTACTAACCGCACTTAAGAAACTTATTTTACGAACATAACAAAAAAACCTTCTTCTGTAAAGTTTATAGATTGTCTGTTACGATTTTCTGCCTATAACGGGTCGATATGTGAATGGCAATGTGTTATGAGAGAGATGCTCTCTATAAAAAAAATTCCAGTGAAGTCATTAATCAACGAAAAACGATCTTACGTCAAACAGTCGAACATCTATCTTTTAAAATGGTAAGGTAAGAAAGACGGAGTCAAAAATCATTTTTAATAATACTAATTTTTCCAGTAGGGATGGGATAAAGGTAAGCAGAAGGGATGTCTAATAATATAAGTGATCCAAGTGCTCTAACACTTCTTACAGCTAATATAAAACGATATGTGACTTTCATTTCGATACCTGATTCTCTTTTACTAACCCTATTTTTCTTTGATTTTTTCTGAGCTCATTCTTCAATACTGATGTCTTTAATATATTCAACGTTGTACTTGCCACTACCTTTATGAAAAATAACATCTTTCGATGGTTTCGGCGGTAACTTTGTGGAAGTTCATTTTAATAGAAAATTTAAATTAACTTTGATTATTCTACGTAATGTGTTACTAACTGTGACACGTGTTTCGCCTCTTTCAGAGGCATGTTCAGATTTACTATCGCAAAGTTTGCTTAAGTAATGAAGCAAGATTGATTCTAACATTTTAAAATTATGAAATTACAAAATGGAGTTTTGTGTTTTTTCCTTTTAAGAGAAGCAAGGAGGTCATTAGTATCATTATTTTTTTGCTTTATTTCGATTCTACACCCCCCTCATTTCATAATTTTAAAATGTTAGAATCAATCTTGCTTCATTGCTTAAGCAAACTTTGCGATAGTAAATCTAAAGATGCCTCTGAAACAGCCAAAACACGTGTCACAGTTAGTAACACAATACGTGGAATAATCAAAGTTAATTTGAATTTTCTATTATAAAAATAACATCCTTTAAATAGCAACACAACTTTAATACATAGTGGCATTTTATTTGTGTTAAATTTTATCCTGAAGTTCTCAAGAAACGGTACATTTTATTGCGCAAGAAAAGTGCCATAAATATATACATAGTTTTTAAGAGATGAAGTATTTTTGCATTATTTTGAGTAGTTTGAGTTTCATTTCGCCCATTATTTTACTATATATGCAACTTCGTCAAGGTATCTGTCCTTGCTGAAGACCAAAACGTAGTTTGAGGGCTTAAAATAATATATAAAGTGTATAGTACACACGTACAAACCAAATTTATTTCAAAGACACACATCGCTACTCTAAAACAACATTGGCCACACAGGCGGCTTATATAATATTTTTTCGCACAGCAAGCGATGATTGCATTATGGCTCTTTCTGCTGTTTTGACGTATGCAAAAAGATAAGATAAACACTCGAAAAATATTTTTATTTACCCAAATATTGAATTTACAATTTTTCAAATCATATTTATAGTTTGTTTGTACTCTTGTTATATTTCTTATGTGTTAGTTACGTCTTTTTTTCCTTTCTTCAGTCGATTAACTGTGTTCATTAATATATTTTTTGTAATACCGATGTTTGCAATGTTATTAATATGAAAAACCGGAATTGATTTAGTCGTCGTGTATCGTTACCCTTAGGCTGAGACGAACTGTCTTAAATGATATGACTCAGAATAGCTTCCGCAGCCGTGTATTGGAAACGGTATCAAATATTTGCGATCGCCGATCGATATGTTTTTTTTAATCATTGCGGTGTACCGAAATGAAAAAAATTGTAATCATATGAAATTTGACCACAAATCAGTATTGTAGCATTCCGGTCACTCTGATTGCTTATTGTTCTTGGTTTTGTGGTTCATCAGCCAGAAAAACTTGCTTTGCAACGGGTTCCTGGCGTGGATCCGGGTGTGCACCAAGACTATCAACCAACGTTCCCTCTAAGACGCGAGACACAAGCGCGGGAAACCAAATTGATGAGCAGGCCAAACTAAGATAATGTGTGTTTCGTAAAAAAATTGATATGAAAATCTGTATAAGAAGAACACATTTTGTTTATTTATTAAATAAGCGGGTTTTAAAATCACTGCGTGGCCGCGCACATATCGCTGGCACAAAGCACCAGTGAGGTAAAGTTAAAAAGACGATTTTAAGATAATTATGAAAATCGATTGCTGAAAGGTGAGCCTTTATAATGAAATACTGAAATATTTTAAATTAAAAAGAAAATACCCCATTCAAAAGAAAAAAATTCAAATTTGAATCGTTCAAATTATGTACATTCACACAGATTTTGTCACTAACGACCCGGGTTTCGCCTTTCAGCATCTTAAGGCGTTCAAGTGCACGGATGAACTTGAACTGACGCTTAGTAAATGAATGTTTCGTGTTTATATAATAAATAAATGTATCGTTGAGTTTAAAACCAAAAAGAATAAGCCCATGGGAATGCCCACAGATTTGAGTAGTGAGTGATTATAATAAATGTATTTATTTGTTTGTCGGAAAAGGTTTTATGATTATACTTATATAGGGTATAGAAGTGGAGACTCCTGCATGTTTAGTATTTTATTTAAAATCTTCCATTAACAATTATTGATATTGCCTTGTAACTTCAAAGCATCAGCGAGATTAATAAAATAACTAGATACAGATAATAGTACACAAAACCTACTATTATAAATATTATAAACAGTGAAAAAAACTATAATTTGCCATATGAAAAGTCCAACACAAATCTTAAAGTTCAATTACCTCAAAACTAGTATTTTAGTTAAGTCTAAAATACTAGTCGAGTCGTCAACATCGTTCGCTTCGGTTACGGTACGGGAAGTTTTATAAATTGATTTTTCAATCATTTTATGAATGTCTGTTCGAAGGCATGGATGTATGTGATGTCTTGAATTCCTCCCTGTCGCCCATCTTATCTTATAAACGGAGCATATCGAGAGCGTTTAGTTAACCACTGTCCTGTCCTTATATTTCTAATCTCTTTGGAAAAAGAGAGGTTGAGCAACTGAGTAACAAGCAGTTCTCGTAGAAACACTTATTTTGAGATAAACTCCTTTAGGAGTCCATAAGCTCTACACTGGGAGCGGACATGGTAAAAAAAAAAATATTGTTTATCAAATTGACAACATCAAAAGATCAGTATTATGGTTTTATAAAGTCTGTATTTTAGTTGTGAACAAAAAAAGTCGAAATAACGCTATCCCGGTTTTGGTATCGATCCTAGATCAATTCTTTATCACAGCGTTATGATCAAATTCATTCATTTAGGACAGTTGCCAAATATCGTCGACACAATGTCGGAAATTCTAGTTTTCGGTTAATCCGTGTTTAATATTCATTTATGAGTCAATCCCGTGGATTTATACAATTTCTTTTCGAATACCATGTACGATATTGGAAAAAAGCTGCTTAGCATAATTGTTATCGTGTAAATTAAGCTATAAGTTTCAAATTAAAGAAATATTTTAAGCATGCTAATATTGGAAACACTAAAAGTATCAAGTTACTCGGGAATAACAGTGTATAGATTCTAATCACTTTTACAGAGATAACTGTAATCTTTTAGGAGAAAGGCTCGTTCGTAAAGAAGGGCTGTGATAAATGTCGTAATTCTTCCGTTTTCTTATAGTTCTGGTGATATCATGATGCCGAAATAGCTATATGCTCTGTAAATTGTTATTGTGGAATAAAATAAGCTCCAGTTTTTATTTTAAGTACAATGAAAATTACCAAAGTAAATGTCAATTAAATCAATACAAAGTGTTCACTTATTTATATATATATATCTACATTACTTGAAATTTACACGGTTTTAAAATTGCACGGTTCAAAGCAATGGACCTATCTTCAATTAACGTACATTCTTTTTTAACACGGCTGTTTTTCATGGAACGTATCCCTAGTGTAAAATGAAAACAGTTTACATACAGACCTATTAAAGAGTCTCACTGTTTAAAGGCTACTCAGCTTTTATATTAATTTCCAAATTACAATATAAATAATGATTTTCACAACTGATGATGACTTTGAACAATAAAAAACAACCTTAGAATCGGGGATTATCAGGAATATTCTGCAATGTGACAACTCGAAAAGCTCAGTTTATCTTACCCGTCACCTAACCTTTTTTCGAGACGTACTCGATGGTGATATTTTATTATTTACTGATATTAAAATATACGTTTTATCGTTTTCCTAAGAATATATTAAATTTTATGGTTGCATAAACGAGTTGAAATTTATAGAGATGAAAAGATTATAAAAAGATGTCGAAGTAATATTATGTTTTCTTAATATCTTTCAATCTTTACGATAGGCAACTTATTCAATAGTATGGATATTTAATTGGAAACTTGTACCGTTATTTCACTTTTTCTACAAGCTTTGACAGATTTTATAAAATAGCAATGTGATGGTTTTCCTCTTGAGCAACACATTAACAATGTGCTACAAATTAAATATAACTTTTTATTTGATTATTATAGTAATATATGAGCGGTGTCCAACAATAAGAAGGCTGCTGAAAATAAAAATCTATTCCAGTGATAGCGCATAGCAAAAGCCTTAACCTTTAATCCTTAATCTTTTCAATGAAGAGAGCTTGAGCAAGTGATTTACAAACAATTCTCGTAGAATATCATTTGTCGAGGTAACTTCAATTAAATGTTCATATGTTCTACATTACGAGCTGACATACAAACTAAAATAAATTGTATATTAAATTACGATTTTTTACCAAATATAATTAAGCGATTGCTGAAAAAGGCTTCTATAGCAGTGCATTAAAATTAATCGATGGTGGTTAAACTATCATTTAAATATTCGATAACCTATGCCAGGCATGGTGAATCTTTTTTCGAAGATACACGTACTTGATTTGACAATTATTTAATTGATATTTCACAACAGTTTAATTCTCTCAAATATTTCTAATTCGATTGTTTATGTTTTGCGATTTCGTATTTAATTATTTCATTGTTGCAAAAAAGGTATTAATTCAAAGGCACGCAGTATCAACTAAAATAGGCAGGGACACACTTTTCAGCTGAAAGGCCATATCAAAATTAAAATGAGCAGCGGGCCGCAAGGAAAGTACTATTTTTACAAAGACGTTATTTGTTTATGTAAAAAAGGAATTCTCGATTAACCAAAAAATATGGAATTAGAATTGGGCCCCATAAAAATAACCGTCAATCCGTAATTTTATTAAGCCTGGTATAGAATATCTTCGAGTTAACACTTAAGCCAGCTTGTTTTCCAGTTACTTTCAGGCCTCACCCAACGACTGGACATGTCTTAGTAAACTCATTAAACAAAAAATGTAGTACGTAAATTTTTTGATTGATTATAATTGAGAATGTTTTTTTTTGTTGAACGTTAACAGTCAGTATTTGTAAGGAGTTTATCTAATTTTACTACCCATTCATTGGCTTCGGTTGGCAAAATATTTATTTAAGCAGAAGGGAAGATTGATTGTTGTTGGAAACTGTTTAAAAAAAAACTTTTTTATTGAGAGGCATTGGAAAAGTGGCACTGACAAAGACAATATGTACTCTCAATAATATAACCAGTATACCAATATGTATTTATGAAGTATTAGTAGTAATAAACGTTTTTTTAAATCACTTTCTAAACATAGTAAAGTTTCTAAAAAAACGCCATGCGGGTCACGGGTTTGCAGTCGCTGTCTTGCACCTAAGGTCATAGTTCACATATCAATCATCGTCTCTTATAATCACCGTATATCGTGTTTAGCAATTTTAAACATAATTGGTAAGCTATTACAGGCCGTTTCGCAAACAACGTTTATCAAAATTGAGCACTGCTACAAATTCCCAGTAGCGTGCAGAAAAAAATGAAACATTCACATCCTATATTGGATCTAGCAGCTACTGCGTCACTGACGTAAAATTGAATGTATAGTAAATAACACACAAATTATTACAAATAAACACCTCGCGAAAATATATGAAAAAAATTCAATCTATGGATGCAGAATCATAGAGTTAAAAATATAATAAAATATTTGCTCATCATATTTGACGAATTGACGGTGAATCACAATATTCTACGGTGAGGTTTAACATAAATTAACCCTCCAAGGACGAGCGTCACCATATGGTCACACAAAACACCGTTGTCTATTGATCCCACTATTCATACTTTTTCTACCTGAATATCGTTGCTTTTGCTCATATTTGGTTAAGAAGGGTACGGACTACAGTAAGTCATCAGCCGTAGGAACAGGAACGGTCTTCAAAAGCACATGTGATTTTTTGAATTTCCGTTTTTTTTAATTTACTTTTTGAAACTGTTAGATATTTTTTTATAAAAACATAAAATTATTTACAGTTATTTTGCTAATATATTAGTTTTGAAATTATGTTGATCTAAAAAGGCCAAATTGTAAATATTTTTAAAAAAATCACGTTTAGCTATATTTCAACCCCGAATGTTTGCAAGCCCATACGGTAACTTTTGTCCTTACTACTGTCCGTACTCAATATTACACGGTAATAAAAGGATGAGCATGACCATATAGTCATACGGGGTTTCTATACAACGACTTTGCGTTTTTTTTTTTTTTAAATGTTGGATAGGAATAAAAGTTATCCGTGACTTCAATATGGCTTAGAAAATATTTTTTTATCTGAAAAAAGCTCTCGTCTCTGGAGGGTTAATTAAATAAAAATATGACTTTCGTGATAGATTGTTGTCATTGCTTTTGACCCCTTTATATCTCACTTTAAATGTGTTCACTGAAGGCGTTACATTAAATAATAAATCACTCTTTTGTACTTATTTCACGTTTATTTAATATATTCAGGGCCATTCGATGGTTACGGCGGTAACTTTGTGGAAGTTCATTTTAATAGAAAATTTAAATTAACTTTGATTATTCCACGTATTGTGTTACTAACTGTGTTTCGCCTCTTTCAGTATCATTATTAGTTTGCTTTATTTCGATTCTACACTCCCTTCCTTGCTCCCCTTAAAAGAAAAAAAAACCCAAACTCCATTTTGTAATTTCATAATTTTAAAATGTTAAAATCAATCTTCTATATATTAATAGCCGATAATGTCCGTCCGTCCGACCAGATTTCACACCTTCCAGTCTCCACTTTTTTAAATAAAATAAAATAAAATAATATAAAATAAAATGCAATAAAATAAAATAAATTAAAATAAAATAAATTAAAATTAAATAAATTAAAATTAAATTAAATTAAACAAAATAAAATTAAACACAATGCAACAAAAATCTCATGTTGCTGGGCAACGGGCTTACAGCTAGTCTTGCTTTATTACTTTAGCAAACTTTGCGATAGTAAGTCTGAAAATGCCTCTGAAAGAGGCGAAACACGTGCCACAGTTAGTAACACAATACGTGGAATAATCAAAGTTAATTTAAATTTTCTATTATTCAGGGCCAGTTTCGCTCGTGACGAGCGTTTTTTTCGAGCGAAGTTTTCCATCGGAGAAAAGTTATATTAAAATATTCTGGTCAATGTATTTGGATGAGCAGTTTTGACACAAGTGTATGTAAATAAATAAACTTATATTATATTGTTTACAAAGTAAAATGATGTTTTGTTGCTTTATTTGCATACTAATATTTCAGGTTAGGTATATTTGATACATTTGTTACTGTGTGTTACAAATTGTTACTCAAGTAAATTTGTAAATCTTGCGTTCTTCTGTATGATGGTTGGTTATTCTTAAAAAAGCAAAACACGTATTACAGTTTGTAACACATCACGTGGAGCAACAAAGTTATCAAATGTAATTGTACTTAGAGTGTTTGTTTTAAATATGACTTCAATTTTGCAATTTTGAATGGCAAAAGTAATGTACGGTAGATGAAAAATTAGAATATACTATTTTAAAGAAAAGTCTTTTAAAGTTCTAGTATTGGTGTATCTATTCCGATGTGTAAAGTACAATTTACGACAGAAATAAAGAAACAAACTTGAATCATCAACCTTGTAAATAGTTTTTAAGTATTTGCGAAAAAAATGTTGATGTGAAATACATTCTCTTAAATATCCCTTTCATTTTTAAGTACCGCCTGCTCTGTCTTTAAAACGGTAACCGAATAAAACAGAACATCACAAAAGGTACAATATATCTTTAGAAAACACTAGTATGTATTGATATGTTTTACAATCAATTCGTAATCTCTATGTCGTATTAGATACAATAAATAAAACAGCAATCGTGCATATCAATAACAACTTCAATCTGAAATTGTCGTAAATACACTTATATTCGACGATTACAAAAGTCACCATTGACTGATAAAGTAAAGCGCACGTCATCATGAGCGAAACCGGTCCTGATCTAATAAGTTTTATGTGGTAAAAGGACTAAAAATGTTTTATTATTTTTATTATAATGCCATTCCACCGAGTATTGACAGTGAACACCTTAAAATTGATATGATAACTCGATTAGATGAGTAAATGTAGTTAAAAAAATAGGTATCTGTGTTTTGATACCTATTTTTTGGTTATTTTTATAATCTTCACATTGTAAAAGAAATAAATTAAAAATAAAAATCACTTTCGTACTCGTCTGTTGATATTGCTCGCGATGAACTAAACAGGTATTGATCTTAACAAGTAGTAAGTACAATATTACAGTATAAATTTATTGTTAGGTTTCATTATCAATGCTGTAATAGTAAAAAAAGTATGCCTTAATACAGGTGCGGGGAAACCTTTTATTCTCTAAGGGCCGCATTATTTTTTGTGATTCGACATAATGCCGCAGTAAACATTGACTAGGGAATCTTTGGTCGGAAACAGGACTTTAACCTTTAGAGGAGTATGGACGCACATGTACGTCGGCGCCATTTTTCTGTAAATGAGTATTAAAGTACTTTAAACTCAACACAGGAGCTTCTTTTTGTAAGCATAGATATGCTCTAAGTATGAATTACATATATTCATTGGGAAAAAGTCACAAAAATTGTCGTGTTAAGAAAAGGCAGTAAATTAAAGTAAGGTTTGTATAAATCTATTCACTCCTCTAAAGGTTAAGGTCAGAATATGTCAGGAATTTGCGAATTTACATACATTCACAGAATGACAGAATTGCCCAGAAGGCCGCACCAGAGTAGCCAAACGGCCGCGGGTTCCCCACGCCTACCTTAATACATTGAAAAATTTTAATGTATTAAATTACGTTGCGTTTTGTCGAATTTAAAATATTATGCAATGTTTTTCAAATAGTTTTCATGACGGACGATTTCAATGTGTGTAGTTTCCAACACTCAAAAGCACTGTTTTTACGTGGCCACAAAGTTGGGTGGAGATACGAGAAAAGCCTAGCTTGATAAAATCTGTTCGCTTGGAATGCTGTACGGCTCACGTTATATAGGTAGTTGCTTGCATGCGGTATGTAACTACGAAGTGTATCTGCTATAATCAAATAGACAGGGCAAGACAGTGATTCTCAATATTTGCAACAGAAAAGATGGACCTAGATATTTAAAAAAAGGGGGCGTGTACTTATGTACGCGCGTCAGAAGTTATACTTCTTTGGTATCATTAAAAATCAATTTTTAATTGCATGCAAATAATTAATTACAGTAAAATAATAAAAGGACTGGAGAAGGATAGACAACACAGTCAATAAAGCTCAGTTTAAATTTGAAAAATTAAATAAATAAATATATATTTTCTTACACTAAGTGTAACATAAATTCTCTCACATACGGATAGTTACCCTCAATTATATTGATGCACTTTAAAAAGTATATAAGCACAATTTTTTTTTCACTAGTAAGTAGTAAATAATATTAATCACTACGAATAGTAAATAATATTAATCAAAATATTCAATTTCAATCACTACTGAACGAGCGTGCCAACATGCGTGACTAACTTCAACCTGTGAATTTTGTGTGACGGTGATGCGCGCGCATCTTAAAATTTCACTCTCATCATTTTTGCATAACGCGCCTAAAGAAGTATAACTTCAAAAAAACACATTTTTTTTATTCTTAATAGACTCAAACTTGCACAATTTATTACTTATTGTAATACATTGTCGCCTGCTGTGGCCCAGTTGGTTAGAGCTTGCTTTACCGATCACAAAGATCTGGGTTCGATTCCCGGTAATACCACAGTGAATTTGAGAATTATTCAATTCAAAGTTGTGATCGAAGACTGGGTGTTTGTGATGTCAATTCACATCATTTACTCTCATCCCATCTTTCTGATCCTTTAATCACTGGGTGTAGAAATAACGATTAGTTAACTAATAGTCCTGTTCTAGCCTTATCCTACTTTCCCTACTACCCACTTTGAAACAAAAGTGAGGTTTAGCGACTGAGTAACAAACAGTTCTCGTAGAAAAAACTTCTGTTGGGAAACCTCTATTAGGAGGCCATACATTAAGAGCGGACATGGATAAAAACAAAAAGAAACATTGAAACTATTCTAGTATTAAGTTTTAAAAATCAACGGGTGCCTATTAAGGCCTCCAATCCCGGAATTTCACAAATTTTGTGATCTCAAAATCCCGGCATTGTGGATAAAAAGAATTGCAGCTAAATTCTCTTACAATTTTTGAAAACAGGTCAAGTGGTCCGATTTTTAGAAATCCGTAATATTGCTCGTATTTTTGAAATGTGCGAAAGAGCAAAAATAAACGGTCCCACAATATTTTATGGGTTCCTCCTGCGAGGATAACTCCTGGGTTTTCGAAAGTGGATCCCGAAATCCCGGGATTACAAAAAAGGTCCAGGATTGGATGCTTTAGTATCTACGACTTTTTCGGGCAGTACAAAAAACTGATAAATGATGAAAAAGTTAACAACGACGGTACGGGATAGTGGGATCAAAACCCTTACCAGTCCAAATATGGAGGTTAAGTGGCTTAATACCAACTAGTTATCGTAAAATAAATTATGCTGACGTCTTCTATTTGGAATTTACATATTCCACTATATATCTTTTTCATTTATTTTTTATCTAACCTAATTATAAAGGGACTACTTTATTTTGAGAAGGCTGACAATAAATACTAGATAGAAATTTGAATTGTTTGAATTTTGTACTTTTCCATGAGTTTTGTCGCTAACGACCCGGGTTTCGCCTTTCGGCATCTTCAGGCATTCCAAGTGCACGGATGTACTTATACTGACGCGTAGTAAACCCGGGTCGTTAGCGACAAAACTCATGGAAAAGTACAAAATTCAAACAATTCAAATTTGATATTGAAATTCCATCAAGCACCCTCAGTCGAAATACTTAACTAGATAGAAAGGTTCCGTTTAACACATTTTTTTTTTTTAAAAAGCATATATGTATGTTTTTTTTTATCTAACAAAGTGCTTTCTATCATTTCCATTACTAGCCCAAAGAATACTTCCGAATTTCCATGGTTGCTGAAAGATGTTCACTGTATCTGCTTAGTTTGCTTAGCTTTGAGAAGCGCTGGACCACGTTAGTGTTTCCATTGAATGCACTTGTCAATTAAACACATTCCTCGCAGTGCCGTTATGCTTACACCTTTTGATATTTTTTCACTGGCAACATTATTTTCATACGATTTCATGCTTTTCTTACACTATCACTACACAAATAAATTGCACAAACTAAGAATAAAATAAAAAATGATAAATCTAAAACTCATTTATAGTCGTACTGCAAGCAATTTGAATCTCCATTCTAGAATTATTACCTTACCCCATCCATACGTCCTGTAGAAAAAGACAAAATCACGACTTTTATTTACTAATTTATAACTTAAGAATTAGAATCAATAGTCAGCTTAGTAAACCTTGCGTTGTTTTGTCTGGTGATGCTTCTTAACTGTATAGCTGCCACAGACAAAATATCTCAACAAATTTTTCGTGTCCAACACGCCGAAGACGAGTTACCTAGTAAATAACTAATTAAATGAATAATTGCAAATTATAGCCGGCGTGCTAGGTGCAAATGTACATTTTTATACGGCAGCCAAAAGGCAAGAGACTTAAAACACGTGTCACACTTTGTTACACGACAAGTAGAATAACGAAGTTTATATTAAATCAAAGTTCATTAGGTCAATTAATTATTGCATATTCACTATATTCCAAGCTCGACAAGCGAGCAGTGCATTTTTCATAGCAAAAGATTATTAATTTTTCCGGTTGCCTAAAATCTATGTTGGTCACATTACGTTATTTTATAATTTTAATTTCGGCAGTACCAACGCGTTGGCTGGTGCTTTTCTTTGACTGGGCATTGAAGTTAGCCAATTCGCCTCACAGCGTGCGGCGGGTGGCGTGTGGTTTTCGACTTGACTGTAATCCATTCAGAGTAAATTGAACCTGTTGGCGACGGGTAGCCACAGTAATTACTAATGTATCGTTTGTTATTAGGGTCTGCAACGGCGTGCCGGTCATTCGGTACTTATTGTTTTATCTAAATGGAATTATGATCATAGACTTGCCCGGCAATAAACTTTTCACTGTTTCGTCTTAAATTCTCTTACAATTTTTTTATAAAATAAAAATCTCACTACATCATTAACCGCTTAAATGCCAAGCGTACACTACGCAACGCTTAGTGGACACTACTAAAAAACGTACACCGATGTATACATATTAATTTCTATGTGTTCCATCGATAAATTTTAAAAATATTTTATCTCTACGTGTAAAGACATATAGACAGCAGCTTAATACAACAAAAAAATATTCATTTATAGTTGAAATCTGGACTTAAATGCATACATGTAATTAGAATCACTACATGTGGTAAATGGCGAAAGCCGAAATAGCTATCAACTAATAAATATAAAAAACTGTAGAACTAAATACGTTGCTATTTTTACGCTATTATAGTGGAGTTCTACCAAGTAAATGCCAAGTCAATAAATACATGTGGTAAACCCCATCTCGACGCATATTCAAATATCGGACACACGTGTGTATTTTTATTTTGTAGCTAAAATTTACTAAAAATATATAATAATTCTAAGTTTTTATATACATAGAACATTTTTATTGAAAAATACTATTTTTTCAGTCAAATTATTTATTGTAAAATATTTGGGATTCCAGCTAATGGGAATGCGCCAAATATCACCCGAGAAAAATTTAAGGAGAAATGATATTAAAAACACCCACTTGTAAGGTCTTAAATGTTATATAAATTTTAAAATCCTAATTTGACATTGACCTTACTGAGAAATGAATCCAGATTCCAGACCCGTCTGAGCAAACTTTAACCAACAAGACTACAGTTTACGACAGTTATTTATAATATATTATTATTTAAAAAAAAAAACACAGTTTATTACGATTATCGGTCACGACTGCTTGTTTTATAAATAATCGAAAAACCGGTTGTTTTTATTCGTCAGTTTTATGCGCAGCCCCTTGTAACCGAGCTTATATTACACTAAGACAAAAATGTAACACTTTTTAAAATTTATTGGTTACACATACAATTATCAACAGCCGGGTTTATATATATGTACATATCCTTGCAGGTTTTCCTCTACAAGATTGTACGTAATAGAGCTTCCCATTTTTCACTTCACTCCGATAGACAAGTTGAATTGGTAGGAACATCATGACAAATTTTGGTACATATTATGTTTGTTTGAACCTATAACCAGTGCCGGTCCGAGATTATTTGGCGCCCTAGGCAACGAATATTATTATATTCGCCTCTTTGAGAAATAACATTCCAATTAGCTGAAAAGCTTCATTGAAGCGAATAGTTTCCTTTAATATTTCACATAGATTCAAAGGCAAATCTTGAAGTAGTATTATTCAAAAAACCTTAAAATAAAATGAAATAAAAATATTTTTTTAAGGGTGTTCACTTTCAATACTTATTGGGAAGGCAACACAATATTATTTTGTACTACTTCCACTTTTATTTAAAAAGATCAAGACTGGTTTCGCTCATGACGAGCATTATCAATAAATTCCGCGTCCGCGAAAATTTTCATTCTCTCAACATTATTTGTGATAAAAAATGAACATGTGAAATAATTTATTTTCTGGAGTCCGCAACCTATTGTTTTCAGATTTAGGGGTCCGTGACATGAAAAAGGTTGAGAAGCACTGATTTACACAACACAAAAAGGTGTACAAAAACAATTGGTATAGAAGAGAATTTAAAAAATACTGTCCAAAATATGAATAAGTGACACAATGGTGACGAATGGTAATTTCAAACACAATTATAATTTCAGAAATTTCAACAAAATAGTTTATAACGATAGTTATCTATATATTAACAGTCGACAAGGTCCGTCCGTTTGTTTGTAGGAATGTATGAAAGATGTCCCCGATTTCCCCTCCCCCTCCTCCACCCCAGCCTCGCTGTCGCCATTTTTTTATTCATACTAAAGACATACTTTTCCAATACACTGTTATTTATGATTTTCCTCGAAAAATCCCCCCGTTGAGGTCAACGGGCTTACAGCTAGTCTTTTTAAATAAACGAGGAAACGGTGTGTATGTGTTTTTTTTTTTTTTTTAATAAAACTCTCATACGATGCGTATACAGAGACTAACGAGATACTTAATCAACTCGGTATTTAATAAAATAATTTAAAAAATGTATTAAATTATTATATAAAAGAAGAATGTATCTTGTAAATAAATATTGAACAATAAATAACCACCGAGTTTTTTGTGTACGTTTACAAGCGTCAAATTTCCAATCGGCTCAATGCCTTAACGGCAATTTTATTGATCTCGATAGCCATTAAGTGCAATTTTCATCAGATAGTGGTTTAATATGTTTTTATATTAAAATAAACTTTTTTAAGAGGGGGTTATTAAAAAGTTAAGTCAAGTATTCTGAATCATTCAATATAATGAAAGATTATTAAGAAAGTGAATATTAGACTCCGCGGCTTAACGATTTGTAGAGTAGAAGCGAGCATCCTGTTTCTTTAAGTGCCGGCCCAACATCTTTTTTAATTATCATATATCTGTTTAAGCGAGCGACTTAACATATTTTTTAATTACTTCTCTGACGTTCGAAAAAGCTCTAGTCGACTTGATTGATTGACGTGGTGGAATTGGTTTGTACTTACCACACGTATTATAATATATGATGCATAGGAAATTAGAATTTGGGTGAGAATGAGCGACGACAAAAAATAAATACGAAATTTTTGAAACACGTGTGTCGTCATCAGCCGTATAGGTAAGCCATGTTTCTTCTAACTTTCCGAAGGCTATGTGCGCAAAATACATTAGCTGTGCAACTTTGAAAGGAGATTTTTAAAAAATGTGCGCCATATAACAGTATTTAGACCTACTCAACGAAATGGTTATTTTTTTATAATGACAATAATTAACAACACTATATAATCACTTTTAAGGTGTTCCCTGTCAATACTTGGTAGAATGACATTATAATAAAAATAATAAAACATTTCTAGTACTTTCTCCACCTACAATTTATTGGATCAGGACCGGTTTCGCTCATTGCGAGCATTATCAACTCATAATGTTGATAATGTTAACTTAACTTAATCATTATTCCAAAAATTAAATAATTTACGAGGTCTATTTCTGCTAATACGAAAAATAATTGTTTGCAAACTTAAACATTATTCAAAAATTAAGTAATTTACGAGGTCTATTTCTGCTACTACGAAAAATAGTTGTAAGGAAACTTAAACAGTATTCCAAAAATTAAATAATTTACGAGGTCTATTTCTGCTACTACGAAAAACAATTGTTAGCAAACTTTAACATTATTCCAAAAATTAAATAATTTACGACATTTCGGCTACTACGAAAAATAGTTGTTAGCAAACTTGAACATTATTCCAAAAATTAAATAATTTACGAGGTCTATTTCTGCTACTACGAAAAACAATTGTTAGCAAACTTTAACATTATTCCAAAAATTAAATAATTTACGACATTTCGGCTACTACGAAAAATAATTATTAGCAAACTTAAACATTATTCAAAAATTAAATAATTTACAATTTAAATACTGCAGGGTTGTCGATATATGTCCCGAGGTATGCTTCTTCTTCTATGAAATATATTTGTTAGCAAACTTAAACATTTCAATTATTGTAAAAAATATATTATATACAATTTAAATACTGCATTGCAGGGCTGTCGATATATACCCCGAGATATATTTCTTTTACTTTTAGAATTTCTGGCTTATTCAATAAATAGGTTTGTAATTTATTTTTCACGCCAGTAAATTTTCTGACTACTTTAAAATGCAAAAAAAATCCCCCCGTTGAGGTCAACGGGCTAACAGCTAGTATAAATACTATTGTTTCTACGATTGCAAGAGTTTTTTAAAAGTACAATATTAACAAAAAAATACACGCCAAACAAACCAGACATGTATTCGTAATAATATTTAATTTAATTTCAACATTATTGTAATATATTCAAAAAATAAAACACTCAATTCTACTTTTATAATCAGAACCAGTTTCGCTCATGACGAGCATTATCAACTGATAACGGAATACATTTTTTTAAATCCATGTCCACTTCCAATGTGGAGGATATGGTCACCTAATCAACAGAAGTTTTTTCTACGAGAACGGTTTGATACTCAGTCGCTCAACCTCACTTTTTTCAAAGTGAGTAGTAGAGAAAGAAGGATAAGGCTAGAACAGGACTACTGGTTGTCAAATCGCTATTGCTACACCCAGTTATTAAAGGATCAGAAGGATGGGAGGAAAGAAAATTATGTGAATTGACATCACAAACATCCTGTCTTCGATCACAACTTTGAATTGAATAATTCTCAAATTCACTGTGATCTGACCGGGAATCGAACCCAGACTTGCGTGATCGGTAGAGAAAGCTCTAACTAACTGGGCCACAGCCGGCGACTATTATATATGCATATGTAATAAAGTTTCATCAGAAAACTAGGTAATTATTGCTGACTGATAATTATGATGTTTAGTTTTGAGATTTTTGCCTCGGAATCGTCGCAAAAAAGTTAGCAACCCTAATTCCGAACATGAAAAATCGGAGTTCCCCCCGTTAGTATGAAGTAAGTTTTTAATTGAGTCAAAGCCATGCACAGTAAATGATATCGTATAGTAAAGTAAAATGAGTAGAAATTAAACAAGGTGCGTCTGATTTCCACTGCAGCTAAACGATATTAAAAAACGCATTAGAAACGACATGTTCCTCAGTCACTTTCACAAAATGCACGTCTCTAGGCAACTTGGTTGCAAGTATCAACATTATTAAACACAATTTACATTCAAATTTCTTGTACGTTACAAATGGCACGATCCAATGAGGGAGAGCTGTCATTTCATTCATACCAGCTTGGAAAAGTGTAACCCACAGTTTTTTTCAAAATATCTTCTTTTCGATGGTCACAAATAGGGTATCCAATCCCGAAGCCTTTTTCCAATCCCGGGATTAATTAATTTTCAATCCAGGGACCCCGGGATCTTCTCCAGGATTCTCCTGGGATTTTCTCAACGAGGAATTTGAAAATCTCGATTCGCTTTATTTTTTCCCCGGATTATCTCCAAACCTCGTTTTTTTTAGCTCACCGAAGAAATTAATATCCTCCATTTGGTTCACTTTTTCCCACATTATCTCAAAACATCGTTTTTTTTTAGCTCACCGAGGAATATGAAATTTTCGATTTGCCAATTTCGTGTCAAATTTCGGGATTCGCTCAAAACTTCTCAATCCCGGGATCGCAGCCGTATCAATCCCGGAATTTTGGGATCAGAAAATTGAACGGGATCCCGGGATTGGATACCCTAGTCACAAATCACAATGTATACAACCAAAGACCCCTATGATGCTATGATACAACTGATCACTTTTATAGTGTTCGCTGTAAATACTTTACATTAAAAAGGCATTATATTCAAAAAATAAAATACTCATTTGTATTTATTCCATTTATATTTAATATCATCAGAGAAGTCTGGTGTTATCTAAGTATTTTATTTATTGATTGTATCCAACTTAATACACATTATATTAAAAGGATGTAAGCTGAAAATGCTGAATTAGGTATCTAAATTTAGCTTTTAAGTTTGAAAAAAAGAAACATGGGAAAATTGCGACCGGAACCTTAAAAGATTATTAACTAAATATTAGATTGAACACATAAAACACCAGTTTATTAAGTCCTCGTGCGCTTCAGGATTGTACCTATTTAATATTTTGATTTTGGTCAAAAATCGTTAAAAAAAGTTATTTGTGCCTTTTGTAAAAAATGTTCACATATAAAATAAGTTTGATGATAATTTCAAATTTTTATTCGAGGAGAAAATACTTCACGAAAACCAAGCCAAACGTCATTTTTTTTTTCAATTATCATTTGAGATATTTGATATTCATACATTTTTTTTTTATTTTTATATTTCCACAATTTTTATTATACAAATACTGAATACTTTATATGTAGGTGTATCCATAAAGTAAATATAATGGCATACCATTTTAAAAAATCTACCTTACCTTTAGGGTTTCTACAAAAACCGGTATCGAATTCCAATATTTCCTAAGCCGGGATTTTCTAAGAGTTTTGGAAATTTTACAAAAAAGGATAATTTAGTTATGAATGGAAAAAAAATACTTTTTTTTTTTTTTTTTAAATTTAGTTTATTTAATAAAAAATATTTGTTTTTATAGAGTCAAAACGAAAAACAAAATGCTTAAATTAAAAATAAATTATTAATTCTTCATTTTCAATGCTTTCATTTGTGTACATATATATGTTTTTTTTTATCCAATCTGCTCCCAATGTGAAGCATACGGCGTGATAATGGAGGTATCTCGACGAAAACTGTTTGTTATTCAGTTGTTTAACCTCTCTTTTTTTTTAAATAGAATATGGATAGAATATATAAACTGGCTATTTGTAACAGCCTTAAATCTAAATATTAAGGTTATAATTAAACAATTAAACAATATATTCATTTCAATATTTGAAACCGGGTTACCTAAAAATAAACTTTTGAATGTCGAAAATAAGCTTAAATAAACCGGGATCCCAAACTCGGTTTTATAAAATCGACATGCGTTATTAAAGCAAATGATATTATTTAAAAATATCATTAAATGTGCCAAAACCGACTATCATACAGGTGTGATTATGTTATCATTCTATGTACATCTGCAATCTTTGCCATAGTTCGATTTTTTCAAGTTGCTTAATGTATGTAAATATTTACATTTGCAGTGTTTCCCATATTGTGTTCTACAGAGAAGTTGAAAAATAGACACCATTACGAGTTCATATGGTTGAAATCGAGAACGGAGATGATTAAAAAAATAAGGATGTAAGGATAGAGCTAGGACAAGATGCACTAAGCTAATCGCAAGCATTACAAGGATGGGTAAGGAATTTTAGCCATCACAATCACCCGTAACTTCTAATCAATAAATCGATTAAAAGATACAGCTCGTACCGGCATTTGGACCTGAGAGATCTGACACGGAAGCCAATTAGTTTGACCACTACGCCAGGGACCCGAAATATAACACTTAATTCTGTCTTTCCAATGCTTTATCAAAAAGGAGCTATTTTGCACATATATATTACAACATAGATATTTTAGTGTCACTAGAATCAAATTCACAATAATCCAAAGAATCACTCAATTGTTGTTAATAAAACAATTCAGACTCGGAAGGTAGCTAAGCCCGATGATGTCAAGACATTGAAACACGTGGATGTTTCAATCACGAACACAGGATGAAATAAAACTTATGCAAATGCAAACATATCCTGTGAAACGTTCCACTTATTTTATTTAATATCCGGTATTCCACTTTACTTTAACTATGAGATTTATTCTCGGGAAGAAGGCTGTGTAAAACGAGAAATAAAATACGTGATCCAAATACAAATGTTAGCGTTCTGGAAGCAGAATGTTGAAATGAGTTATGTACGAATAAAGTGACCAGACGTCCCGCTTTCAGGCTGCGTGTTCCCCGGTGTCCCCGAACACAGCTTCAATGTCCCGTTTTCTAAAAGAAAAAAATTCGCGGTAGCAATTTAAAAAATCCGTAAAATCAAAATCCTGGCGGTGGAATCTTGACTATTAGATCAAAGCGTGGGCGTGCGCGCGCAGTAATTATTGTATTTTGTATACAATTTCATATCGACTGTGGAAAGGAAAAAGGACGTCACCCTCACATATCAAATTTTACAAGAGGCGCAAAACGCGTGTTTTGATGATTTTGGGCCATATGCAAATTATGAATTATACACAACCTTGAAGTGCACGGAGACTTCAAAACTGGTGTTGATTTGACATAATCTAATTAATTAAAGAAATTGTCTTAGAAAAACCTTTATTTCAGTCTTTCTTCTTGGTTTTAATTTTTTACAAGGTCATGTCTTTTTCAAACTTAAATGCTTAATTTAAATATTAATTCTTTTGACGTTTGATACATTGTGATTATTGAAAAAACTGTGGGTTACGTCATTTTTCCTTTCCACAGTCGATATATTATATCTGATGACATATTGCATATCACTAAATCTTTGTCTTGTAACAGAAATCCTTGAATCGATTGAAAAAATAATTTATAAAAGCTGTTCTGTGGGACTTTCCTTAGATGGAATCCGAACGAGCAGAACTGTTTCCAGTGGTATGTTCTCGCACGGGCCAAAAAGGCCACGCTGACTTGATTGCAACCAAAGCTAACTTCACGGCATTTGTAAAGATTGCTAATTTATTTGGGGATCGTTATATCCTTGATTCCTCACTAGAGTCAATAAACTTGTCTACAATGACGAGCTTTCAGTATACGGATTATAATTAGGATACTTAGTATCAACTTGATTCAAGTGGCTGAGCTAGTCGCACTTTTATAATTGTTAATATTATTTTTTTTCAAGTACATTAATGCATGATTAAAAATCAGTCCCGTGAAGTTCTGCTCGGGCCATGAATGTGAGAGATAGACTCCTTTTTTCTGTCGATAGCGTTCTGGAAGGCGGCTATAAAACGTTGGCTGCATACACACAACGGGTGGTGTTGGGAAAATATTTTTTTTGTACTGAGATTTGAAGCCGTGAGCCACGTTACTACATACAAAATAGTAATGCCAAACGCACACAAACCTATGAGTATTTATATTTTCAAACTTGAACTTAGCTTACGGTATGTTTTGGAATCTAATATTTGTTGTATGCCCACGTAATTTCCTGCCCATTGTCTTACTCACCGCTGATGACAAAAGATTGCCGACCACACGTGGAAGTTGATAGACAGGATTGCTGATTGATTGGCATTTTGTTAATCATTATTTTGGTTTGGTACGGGAAATAAAAAAATTGCAAACGTATTTGTAGTGAGTGTAAAAAACACCAAGTTGTCTTAGCAAAGCCAATCAATATGTGATACGTCAAGTCGTCAAAATGAGAAACTATGGGCACACACTTTTATTAAAAAATATCAATGTATTTTAGTTTTACATTATTTTTATATACAGTTTATAACTATTACAGCCTTACGCTCTCGTCAGAACTATTTATAAGCCTACATAAAATTAGCTACATGTATAACGACTCTGGAAAAAATGACGATAGTCTCAATCAATGTTTCCTCAAAGCTGCGCGCACGCACGACCGCGCATCAGTTTGATAGACTTTTTATGACAGCTAGAAATTGATCTCAATTGAGTTTATAATATAAGTATTAGTTGTAAAGAACATTATTATTATTATTATTATTATTTAATTGTTTTTACTTGTAATCATACCAATTCTTTCTTATTTAATTAACCTGTATTAATATATATATGGTTGTAATTATTATTTATTGTTGCCTTTAAAATTGTACCTAATGTATCTTAACTCTGTAATGTATCTTAACTGCATCATTGAGGAGATATCATCTTCGGTGTGATGCAGAAAAGAATAGAAAAAGTTTATCGAATAAAAAAAAAAAAAAGTTGTAAAGAACAATTTAATAAACTAGAAATTTTTAAATATTTTTTTAATCCATGTCCGCTCCTAATGTGGAGAATATGGCCTCTTAATGGAAGTATCTCAACAGAAGTTTTTTCTAAGAGAACTGTTTGTTACTCAGTCGCTCCACTTCACTTTTTTCAAAGTGAGTAGTAGGGAAAGAAGGATAAGGCTAGAACAGGACTATTGGTTGGCTAATCGTTATTGCTTCACCCAATTATTAAATGAGAGGAAATGATGTGAATTGACATCACAAACACCTAGTTTTCAATTACAACTTTGAATTGAATAATTCTCAAACTCACTGTGATCTGACCGGGAATCGAACCCAGACCTGCTTGATCGGTAGATAAAGCTCTAACCAACTGGGCCACAGCAGGCGACAAATTTATTAGCGACTGATTATTTGTTTTATTCTGCTTATTTTCTTAATTTGGGCTTTATTCTATGTAAAAAAAAAATAGAATGAGTTCTGTTATTTTTTATGTTTTATTTAAGTTACATAAAACTATCATTAAGCATATTCACTTTATTAATGTAGCATTTTATCACTTTGTCAAAAATTTCCCAAATTTTAATTATGTTTGTAATTACTTTCAATCGCATTCTGAATTTATTAATCTGGGACGACTTTTTAATTATATGTTAGATGTGTTGAACATTTTAATTTTGTGTTATTTTAGAATCACTTTAATGTAATTGGCAATTTCTTTTCAATGCCAATTGTTGTGTATAACTTTTCAATTTTGTATAAATAGCATTGTTAAATTATATTTCTTATCAGTTGACAATGCTCGCAATGAGCGAAACCGGTCCTTACATATTAAATAAAGTGGAATGAAGTACAAAGGATAATTGTGTTTTTATTAATATAATGCCTTTCCACCAAGTATTGACAGTGAACACCCTAAAAGTGATATATCTGAGTGTTTTAAAATTAAACTTACTCAATTTTAAAACTGACGACCCGAGTGTACTTTTTTTTTGCGTAAGGACGAATCCGCGAGTTAACGCGTGTGTTTTTTTTCAAATACTTTGTGTGGCCACCAACAACCAATCGCCACAAAGCAATCGTATCACATATGTATGTTACTGCGTTGAATGAGATTCAAATTACGTTTCATACGATTTTTAAATAAAACAAAAAAAAACAAGTAACTACAAATTACTATTGAGCAATATCATAATAAATATTCACGAAGTAATTAAGGTGGTGTAAAAAATATATATTTGTGAAGCCATGTTGGCTTGCAATGTCAAGTGATCAACAAAATGGAAGAAGGTGAAGTAAAGACAAGACATGACTGAAGAGTTGACTAGTCACTTTCTCTATACCTTTTTTCAGGATCGTAGAACTAGAGCAGGGTTTCTTAAACTTATTCTGGAATGGAACACTTCGCAAGTCCGGAAAATTCAACGGAACACTGGAAATGTTACTGGAACACAGCTTTTTTTTTTATGTCGGGTAATTCTTAATAGTAAAAATATTAGTTATTAAAACACTTATTATGTATTGATTAATTATCTTAAAAACATATTACATGAAAATATGAGTAAACAAAGTTCATAGTGATTAAAAATCTCCGCCTGTACTTAGATATTTGACGTGCTCGATTTTTGATACGAAGTAGAAGATGCTTAAAAGTGTGCCCAAATTTTCGCGGAACACCTATTTAGGTGTACAAAATTAACGTGAAAAAATGTTTGTTTGAGAATTATATTTTGAGGATACTTCATCTGAATGTAAAATTGTCCAACATCGTTGCCAAAAATTTTGTCCGTATTTTTTATTATTAGTTTTTTAATCGCCTTCATTTTTACAACATATTGTCACGTTTATTTAAAGCTTCTCAATTCTTCAATTTAGAATACATTTTTTTTTGATACAATATTAAGAACATTTATTAAATACATCAAAAAGAGCATTCAAAAGCTTATGATCGTAGAGGGACTAAAAAAATGCAAGCTTTGAGTTAACCTCGGTTTTGGCAAAGCTATACACATATTTAACAATAAAACAAAACTTTATCTTGTACATATTATATAACAAATAAAATTATAATAATAGAGCCTCGGAAGTAAATAACCCTTCTCACTTTTGTGAGCTTGAAAGTATGTGTTTATAGATAAGCCCCCGGTATCCTAACCCTTTTCTTTTTTCCGATGTATTTTAAAAATATTAATTTTAGGTCTCTGTCTTAACCACGCGTTCACATAAATTTCATTTTCTTGTCGTAGTCTTTGCTACGAATTATTTTTTAATTTAAAAAATATTCTTTATAACGATTATAGTAGGTACGTACTTAATATTTACATTTTATATGAGCCTTATCATCATCACCTGCTAATCCTGTTATAAACCCACTGTAACAAGTATCCCCTCGGGCCTTTTTTTAATTACTTGTATGATCATACAGAACAAGCAGTTTTTGTATTCTACGCATGAAACGGCTTAAGCTTGTGACAAAATGATTTTTATAGTTGATAAGTATCTAACCCTGAGGTGGGGAACCTTTTCTTCTCTAAAGGCCACATTCATTTTTTCGATTCGACATAAGGCCGCAATAAACATTGACTAGGACGTATTTGATTAATTTTTAATCCCTTACCATACTTTTTCCCCAGATTATCTCTAAACATCGTTTTTACGAATTTACATAAATGTACAGAATTGGCCAGAAGGCCGCAGGTTCTCCACGTCTGATCTAATCCATTGTAAATAAAGAATAATAGTGAGTAAAAACAGTACAAATGACTATATTAAATGAGTATTTTATAAATAATACTTCTTCTTCTTAATTAAGACTTCTAGAATTCTGGTTTCATTTTTTATGTAAATGTTCTGTGATCGCAATATTTTTTTTCAGCATAAATTCTATCTAGTCAAGTAAATAAAACCTTCAAATTGCATCATATCTGCGTGAGGAAATTATTTCGAAAATTTGGGTAATTTGCTAAAACTAAAATTTGAGAATATAATTTCAAAAAAAAAACTAATATATTTACGTTATGTGAATACATTATCTGTGGTAACATTTGGTAACACGCATAAAGATAATGACAAAAAATAATACATTTAATGTAAGGTATGATGTATGCCAAAGCCTCCTATAGTGGAAGCCATGCTATGGAGTTGAAAACAGGTACTTTTTTCAGATAAGCGAGCCGGCGTCATAATTTTCAAAGTAATATCACATCATTATGAAGCCATTTGTTTCTGATATAATGTAGGAAATACATATTAATATTGTAATTATATATCTTTTCAATTACATATTTTTCAAAATAAGAAAAAATCACATTTTCTAAGGTTTTTGAAGAAAAATCTTGGAGAACAAAAGCAAACAAAGAAGGCAAACCATTTTATTAAAATTATTTTTTTACAATATTTTCAATACAGAATATGAGGTTGGATAGTTCATTAAAAAAATCAACGTCATTATTGGGATTTTAATCAATTAATAATTAATCTCAAAATTTATTTGTGCACACTGGTTCGTTACTCAATCTTTCCATAGGATTTCTCAAGTCATATCAGTAATCAAAAATCAGTAAGTCAAACTAGGGTAGCATATTTCACTTCATTATTTTTAAAATATTATTATTGATTAGATCATCATTTACTTAATTTATAATTAATATTTTATATAACTGTGATATTTAATAGTGGGAAGTTAAATTTTATTTGTTTTACCACACATCGCATTTCTTGCCATTCGCTATATTTCTTACAATCATTACTTAATTTGCATATATGACCCTTTCGATGTATCGTTAATTGTAAATTAATAACACCAAAGAATCACAGCATATCCATACAAGAAATCTTTCAAACATACATGTTATATTCAACGAAAAATAAGCTCATAAATTGGAATTTAGAGTTGATCTACGTATAACCGCCATACAATTTGTTAGGAGCGGCTGGGATTTAACGGCCCGGTCTTTTTTGCTGTTTTTTCTACGACACTGCTTGGAACTTAAGACTGCTATGTGTATGCACAATAGTCTTTTATCATTGACTCAAAACTTGAAAAAGCTTCTAGAGTGCTTTTTGGAACTCGATAGTACTTTTAATATTTTTAACTTCACCTCTCTTCATTGTCACATTTTGCAAATTTGTATACAACTCTGACTAAATTATATTCATTCTAACTCTCTTATAAAATGCGTATTTTTTAGGTTTCATGGCAATAATTTTTAATGCGTGGATAGATACTAGCTCCAAAATAAACAATTAATTCAGAAATATTATAATTATAATTTCTCGTTAAGAGCAGTGCTCAATGTCGTTGTCTTCCGTGACGGATCTCACGGGTTTGAGTCCCAGTAAGAACTACATTTTTATCAATCCATTCACCGTTTTTTGTTTGACGAAACTGATGTTTTTGATTTCTTTAAAACCGTCCTACTATTCTAATCTTCGAAAAACGGCGTGGCCAGAGCATTTTTCTAACCATTAGTCGTGTCCTAGTTCAATCTTTCTATCCTTGCTTTATTTGAAAAAAGTGAAGTTGAGCAACTGAATAAAACGCCGCTCTCGTGAAAAAATCTTTCGATTTACCTTTATCAGAAAGCCATATGATTCACATCGGAATAATATAGCATATATGAAAATTATACGTTTAGCATGTGTTTTAGTGACGTAATGATTGAATTCCTATGTTTTTTTTTTGCAATAAGTGTTTAATTTTTAAATGGTTATATTTTTTTCAACCTTTTTAAAAACTTACCAAACTTCTCACCTAGGAAGACATTTGCTTGACACCAGGATTGGATATGAATAAAACAAAGCAAGAAGCGTATCTTCTAAACTTCATGCACGTGCGACAGTACTTTAAGATCCCCTACGACTTCTCTCGATAAAACGTTTGATTCAACAAGTAAATATATTTACCATGAAATCTTAGAGATTAATCGAGCTCAGCTCAACAGTTTGCCAATTTTATCCACCGAATTCTCCATTGTTGTACCCCTTTTAAATAATTGTCATTTTATTAATAATTCAAGCACTTGCTATCATTAAATATTAATTCAAAGGCTTAAAAACAAATCAACTCATTAATAATAGGTCGAATAAAACCCTAGATTTATTTTAAACATTCTTATGTTATTATCTGGTTATTAATATTTTCAAAAAATCCCCATAATTATAACAAACCCACATTTTAATAGCCTTTTAACTTAGTGATCTACTTATATTTTTGTATATAAACGATACAAACTGTTTACTACGCGTCAGTTCAAGTACATCCGTGCACTTGGAATGCCTGAAGATGCCGAAAGGCGAAACCCGGGTCGTTAGCGACAAAACTCATGGAAAAGTACAAAATTCAAACAATTCAAATTTGATATTGAAATTCCATCAAGCACCCTCAGTCGAAATTCTTAAGTAAATATATATAACATAAATAGAGATGTTAAAACTATATGTTTATCGAAATTGACGTTTATCTCGAAACAAAGCTTTATGACTTACCGCCTTCTGGCAGTATACCGGTTAATATTCTCACAACTCTTGGCGCTTTATACTCTTACCGATTCAAGTCATAAAAAGCTTACGCATGGATTATTTTCTTTAATCCTTTGACAGTTCTATTCCGGGGGACGGCTTATTGAAAACTAATTATTTATTCTTTTAAAGAGGGCGTTTTTATGCGAACCCGGCGCAAACTCGTTTAAAAAACGGCCGATTATTAGCCAGCGGTACTATCAAAGAAACCACACACGTCTCAAGAATTCGTATCAAATGCAATGTTTATTAACTATTGAGTTAAAGCAAGTGGACAGGTCCTATATGCACTGCCAACAGACATTAATTATTGATATAATTTAGAATACTGAAGGCGCTTAATGGAATTTCAATTTCAAATGGCTTACATTTTGTCACTTACGATCCAAGTTTTGCATTTTATCATCTTCAGGCATTCAATTGAACGGATGAACTTGAACTGACCATGAGAAGATAGTTTTTATCGGATATATTATACAGTCAAACTCTGTTATTATGATCACGGATATAGCGAGATCTCGGATGTCATAAGGAAACATTCGTTAACATTTTTCTTTATGGTTTTCTCCATACATTCATTCACTTTAATTACGAGCAACTTCTCGGGCACACCAAGCAAAAATATCGTCAAAAGTTTTCACGATCAAAAGAGCTCATGACATTGCGTGAACTAGTCGAATTTTATACACTGAAGAGTCTTACTGAGTTGAATGTTTTGAGGGGACATTTAAGATAACAATGAAACAACTTAAAATTTTATAACAACATTTAATTGACATAAAAATGTAATTTGTGTATTTTTGTTTGAATTGCGACTTTTCGTGTTACGTGACCGCACCAGATACTTCATGTCATCATGCAATGGGTATGTTTGTAAGCATTTAAAAATACATATTCTATGATATAACGAGAAAATTTAGTCGATCCCATATTCCTGATAATAACCAAGTTCGACTGTATGTCGGGTTCTATGGCGCAGCGGTTAGCGTTTTTCCCTTCTGTGCGATTCGAGTCCAGTACGAGAATCTTTTTTTCGATTTCTCGATTTATATCCAAAGGAATGGGTGTTTGTGATGTCTGAAAGTTCATCACATCTCGCCCTTTCGATCCTTCAATAAATATTCGTAGCGAGAGCAATTGTTTAACCACTAGTCCTTTTCTAGTTTTATCCTTCTATCCTCACTTCTCTCTTTGGAAAAGTGAGGTTAAGCGAATGAGTTAAAAACAGTTTTCGTAGAAAAAAAAATATGTTGAGATACCTCCATTAGGAGGCCATATGCTTCAAATTAGAAGGAGACATGGATTAAATATATTTATATTCTTGGCAGTGCACATATTTCTAAAGGCCTGAGGTCAAGTAATCAATGCCGTTGGCTTTGGCTACGTAGTTCTCGGTTTTAATCCCTTTTTCAGTACATACATTTTCTAAAGTATTTTTTTTACATTAATTTAATTTAAATTTATTACAATAATTATTTTTTCAATGAAAATATGGATTTCAAATGCATAGATACCTGTGGTTTTTAAAATTTTCCACAAATCTTACCCTAAAAACGGGACATAGCGAGATCGACTAGCTAGCTATTGGTAATTTAGTAGCTCTATTCTTCGTTTTCGTAATTTCTTACAAAAAAAGAGGTTAGGTGACTTTTCTCGTATAAAACAGAAGGATTACCATACTACTAATTTCACTTTTGACGTTAATACGTTTTTAAAATTACTTCTATAGGGAGGCAATTCAAAAAAACGAACGATAACAAAATCGGGGGATACAGTTTGGTAACAGATTAAAAATAACAAAGTATTTTAATTCTACAGTTTTTAATAATTTTATTCGTTGATAGCTATTGAACTATGACGATGGCGCTAGCCGAAATAGCTATCAACGAATAAAATTATTAAAAACTGTAGAACTAAAATACTTTGTTATTTTTAATCTGTTATAAATGGATTTCTACCAAGTAAATGCCAAATCAATTAATACAGTTTGGTGTTGCAGCTTCATACCTATCATCGCTATCCAAAATTATACCACTGAAAAGCTAAAGAATCAAAGAATTTATTGCGCTATGAGAAGACTGTGATACGTCACGCGGGGTGGAGGGGCAAGCGTGGCCATTTTGATGTCATATTGCTGCGTATTGAGATTTATATTTACTATAACTTTTGACTCGGAGAAGTTACGATGTTTGTTCAAATTTGATCGTTAGTTCTCAACAAAACCTATCGATTATAGATAAAATATTAGTTTTATATTGTGACTGTGACTATAATTAGGTGTTAAAATATAAAAAAATATATAATGTCGGGCTATACGCGTCAAAAAGCCAAATCTAAATACAGATATCGCATACGGTTGGAAAGGGCTTCTCAAGAGCATTCGAATGGTACCATTAAAACACCATATGACCGAGTCAAGCAGTGCTGGCAACGTAAAAATGGGGTGTAGTATCACCTATCAAGAGACTTATTCACGTACAACACACGGCCGTGTCCATAACACAGCCACACCCCATTTTTTATTTATTTAATTAGTACAAATGTGTATTTTATTTTTTAAATATAATGTCCTTCCACCAAGTATTTGACATTAAACAGCCTTAAAAAGTAATTTATGAAAGCTACTAATAATATATCTATATATTAAATTGAAACTCATTATTCAACTTGTGCCGAGCTCTACAGATATGAATCGATAAAAACCGATAATATTTTCCTGCTAAACAATCATCCGACGTGAAATAAAACAGCTATGAGCTAAAAATGTGCACGATTATGAATTAACGCTCTTCGGTTAATGGCGGCGGGAGTCGATCTCGCATTCTTGGCGTCGAGAGCCGGATGCCCTGGCCATCCAGCCACGCAACACGATCGATGAAATATCTCTCATTAAATCCAATATTATTCACATCTTGTATCTAAGAGCTAACTTAATGTGAATTCCCTGCTCGCGTGGGCTGTCGGAAATGTTCTAATATGAATAATATACATTTCATCACACGAAAGTTAATCAGAAACGAACCAAAAACACTTTAACGTTTGCGTAGAAAGTCTGAATAACTGATTATTGTCAATAAAGCGTGAAATAGTATCAATAGTTCACCATAAAGCTGTCATTTAACTGACTGACTGGTGCTTTTCATCTTTTACAGAGAGAAGAGCTTTTGCACAATTTCTCTTTCATTTCATGTATTTAGATTTTGTTTTCTTTTCTTTAGTCCCTGTATGATCCTTATTATCAATTGTGGTCGTTGTCTTTTTTATCTCTCCGGGATTTGACGTCGTCAACCATGCAGGTGAGATAGGGAGTGGTGTAAGTAAATTGCTAAGGGAGGCTTGGTAATCTTCAAGTAATGCTTTTATCGTTGAATTAGAATAATTGATGTATTTGGGGACGTACATGACGCATTGCGTACGTGACTTCGAGTCCGTGGTGCAGTCTTTGGCTTCCGTGACAAATTTCTAGGTTTTAAACCTCAATACAAACATCATTTTTTAATCTGATTTCTATTCGAAGGCATGGATGTTTGTGATGTCTGAAAACTTTCTTTTACTTTTCCAATCTTTAATTAACGAGGTATAGTGAGAGTGACTAGCTAACCATAAATCCTGTTTTAGCCTGATCTTTTCTATAGTTAATCTCTTTAAAAAAAAAGAAAGGCTGAGCCACTGAGTAACAAACAATTCTCGAAGAAAACTTCTGTTTGGATACCTGTATTAAAGTCCACACTGGGAGCGGACTTGATTTTTAAATATGTCGCTGCAGGAAGAAGCAAAAAAGGCTGAGAAATGTATAGGCATCATTTAGTGGTCATATAATTTAAATTAGAAGCAAAAAATACTTGAAAATACAGTTTTCATATCATTCATAGACAGTTACATTTTAATATATAATTGCAATATGGTTGTTTTTTTTTTAAATATAAACAAGACCTCTTGAAAGAAATATGTCACCCGAAAACAAGCAAATTTGTTGATCTTTTGCCATTTAAAGATTCTGAGCTATGCGAAATAAAACGATTTTCGAAATATTAGGAAATTTTTGAAACACAAAACGTTTCTCTGTATGGACTTTCAAATGGTTATATTTTTTTCAACCTTTTTAAAAACTTACCAAACTTCTCACCTACGAAGACATTTGCTTGACACCAGGATTGGATATGAATAAAACAAAGCAAGAAGCGTACCTTCTAAACTTCATGCACGTGCGACAGTACTTAAAGATCCCCCACGACTTCTCTCTATAAAACGTTTGATTCAACAAGTAAATATATTTACCAAGAAATCTTACAGATTAATCGAGCTCAGCTCAACAGTTTGCCAATTTTATCTACCAAATTCTCCATTGTTGTACCCCTTTTAAATAATTGTCATTTTATTAATAATTCAAGCACTTGCTATCATTAAATATTAATTCAAAGGCTTAAAAACAAATCAACTCATTAATAATAGGTCGGATAAAACCCTAGATTTATTTTAAACATTCCTGTGTTATTATCTGGTCATTAATATTTTCAAAAAATCCCCATAATAATTATAACAAACCCACTTAATTCATTGAAAATTGTATACATTCAATTTTCGCTAATTTACATTTTAATAGCCTTTTAACTTAGTGATCTACTTATATTTTTGTATATAAACGATACAAACTGTTTACTACGCGTCAGTTCAAGTACATCTGTGCACTTGGAATGCCTGAAGATGCCTGAATGCGTTAGCGACAAAACTCATGGAAAAGTACAAAATTCAAACAACTCAAATTTTATATTGAAATTCCATCAAGCACCCTCAGTCGAAATTCTTAAGTAAATATATATAACATAAATAGAGATGTTAAAACTATATGTTTATCGAAATTGACGATTATCTCGAAACAAAGCTTTTTGACTTACCGCCTTCTGGCAGTATACCGGTTAATATTCTCACAACTCTTGGCGCTTTATACTCTTACCGATTCAAGTCATAAAAAGCTTACGCATGGATTATTTTCTTTAATCCTTTGACAGTTCTATTCCGGGGGACGGCTTATTGAAAACTAATTATTTATTCTTTTAAAGAGGGCGTTTTTATGCGAACCCGGCGCAAACTCGTTTAAAAAAACGGCCGATTATTAGCCAGCGGTACTATCAAAGAAACCACACACGTCTCAAGAATTCGTATCAAATGCAATGTTTATTAACTATTGAGTTAAAGCAAGTGGACGGGTCCTATATGCACTGCCAACAGACATTAATTGTTGATATAATTAAGAATTTATACTGAAGGCGCTTAGTGAAATTTCAATTTCAAATGGCTAACATTTGTATACATTTTGTCACTTACGATCCAAGTTTTGCATTTTGTCATCTTCAGGCATTCAATTGAACGGATGAACGTGAACTGACCATGAGCAGATAGTTTCTATCGGGTATATTATACAGTCAAACTCTGTTATTATGATCAAGGATATAGCGAGATCTCGGATGTAATAAGGAAACATTCGTTAACGTTTCACTTTATGGTTTTCTCCATACATTCATTCACTTTCATTACGTGCAACTTCTCGGGCACACCAAGCAAAAATATCGTCAAAAATTTTCACGATCTCCAGAGCTCATGACATTGGGTGTACTAGTCGAATTTTATACACTGAATAGTCTTACTGAGTTGAATGCTTTGAGGGAAATTTAAGATAACAATGAAACAATTTAAAATTTTATAACAACATTTAATTGACAGAAAAATGTAATTTGTGTATTTTTGTTTGAATTGCGACTTTTCGTGTTACGTGACCGCACCAGATACTTCATGTCATCATGCAATGGGTATGTTTGTAAGCATTTAAAAATACATATTCTCTGATATAACGAGCAAATTCAGTCGATCCTATCTTTCTCATAATAACCAAGTTTGACTGTATGTCGGGTTCTATGGCGCAACGGTTAGCGTTTTTGCCTCCCGTGCTGGATCTCAGCGATTCGGTTCTAGCACGAGTATCATTTTTTCGATTTCTCGATTTATATTCAAAGGAATGGGTGTTTGTGATGTCTGAAAGTTCATCACGTCTCGCCCTTTCGATCCTTCAATAAATATTCGTAGCGAGAGCAATTGTTTAACCACTAGTCCTTTTCTAGTATTATCCTTCTATCCTCACTACTCTCTTTGGAAAAGTGAGGTGGAGCGAATGAGTTAAAAACAGATATCGTAGAAAAAAAATATGTTGATATACCTCCATTAGGAGGCCATATGCTTCAAATTAGAAGGAGACATGGATTAAATATATTTATATTCTTGGCAGTGCACATATTTCTAAAGGCCTGAGGTCAAGTAATTAATGCCGTTGGCTTTGGCTACTTAGTTCTCGGTTCTAATCCCTTTTTCAGTACATGCATTTTCTAAAGTATCTTTTTTTACATTAATTTAATTTAAATTTATTACAATAATTATTTTTTCAATGAAAATATGGATTTCAAATGCATAGATACCTGTGGTTTTTAAAATTTTCCACAAATCTTACCCTAAAAACGGGACATAGCGAGATCGATTAGCTAGCCATTGGTCATTTAGTAGCTCTATTCTTCGTTTTCGTAATTTCTTACAAAAAAAGAGGTTAGGTGACTTTTCTCGTATAAAACAGAAGGATTACCATACTACTAATTTCACTTTTGACGTTAATACGTTTTTAAAATTACTTCTATAGGGAGGCAATTCAAAAAAACGAACGATAACAAAATCGGGGGATACAGTTTGGTAACAGATTAAAAATAACAAAGTATTTTAATTCTACAGTTTTTAATAATTTTATTCGTTGATAGCTATTGAACTATGACGATGGCGCTAGCCGAAATAGCTATCAACGAATAAAATTATTAAAAACTGTAGAACTAAAATACTTTGTTATTTTTAATCTGTTATAAATGGATTTCTACCAAGTAAATGCCAAATCAATTAATACAGTTTGGTGTTGCAGCTTCATACCTATCATCGCTATCCAAAATTATACCACTGAAAAGCTAAAGAATCAAAGAATTTATTGCGCTATGAGAAGACTGTGATACGTCACGCGGGGTGGAGGGGCAAGCGTGGCCATTTTGATGTCATATTGCTGCGTATTGAGATTTATATTTACTATAACTTTTGACTCGGAGAAGTTACGATGTTTGTTCAAATTTGATCGTTAGTTCTCAACAAAACCTATCGATTATAGATAAAATATTAGTTTTATATTGTGACTGTGACTATAATTAGGTGTTAAAATATAAAAAAATATATAATGTCGGGCTATACGCGTCAAAAAGCCAAATCTAAATACAGATATCGCATACGGTTGGAAAGGGCTTCTCAAGAGCATTCGAATGGTACCATTAAAACACCATATGACCGAGTCAAGCAGTGCTGGCAACGTAAAAATGGGGTGTAGTATCACCTATCAAGAGACTTATTCACGTACAACACACGGCCGTGTCCATAACACAGCCACACCCCATTTTTTATTTATTTAATTAGTACAAATGTGTATTTTATTTTTTAAATATAATGTCCTTCCACCAAGTATTTGACATTAAACAGCCTTAAAAAGTAATTTATGAAAGCTACTAATAATATATCTATATATTAAATTGAAACTCATTATTCAACTTGTGCCGAGCTCTACAGATATGAATCGATAAAAACCGATAATATTTTCCTGCTAAACAATCATCCGACGTGAAATAAAACAGCTATGAGCTAAAAATGTGCACGATTATGAATTAACGCTCTTCGGTTAATGGCGGCGGGAGTCGATCTCGCATTCTTGGCGTCGAGAGCCGGATGCCCTGGCCATCCAGCCACGCAACACGATCGATGAAATATCTCTCATTAAATCCAATATTATTCACATCTTGTATCTAAGAGCTAACTTAATGTGAATTCCCTGCTCGCGTGGGCTGTCGGAAATGTTCTAATATGAATAATATACATTTCATCACACGAAAGTTAATCAGAAACGAACCAAAAACACTTTAACGTTTGCGTAGAAAGTCTGAATAACTGATTATTGTCAATAAAGCGTGAAATAGTATCAATAGTTCACCATAAAGCTGTCATTTAACTGACTGACTGGTGCTTTTCATCTTTTACAGAGAGAAGAGCTTTTGCACAATTTCTCTTTCATTTCATGTATTTAGATTTTGTTTTCTTTTCTTTAGTCCCTGTATGATCCTTATTATCAATTGTGGTCGTTGTCTTTTTTATCTCTCCGGGATTTGACGTCGTCAACCATGCAGGTGAGATAGGGAGTGGTGTAAGTAAATTGCTAAGGGAGGCTTGGTAATCTTCAAGTAATGCTTTTATCGTTGAATTAGAATAATTGATGTATTTGGGGACGTACATGACGCATTGCGTACGTGACTTCGAGTCCGTGGTGCAGTCTTTGGCTTCCGTGACAAATTTCTAGGTTTTAAACCTCAATACAAACATCATTTTTTAATCTGATTTCTATTCGAAGGCATGGATGTTTGTGATGTCTGAAAACTTTCTTTTACTTTTCCAATCTTTAATTAACGAGGTATAGTGAGAGTGACTAGCTAACCATAAATCCTGTTTTAGCCTGATCTTTTCTATAGTTAATCTCTTTAAAAAAAAAGAAAGGCTGAGCCACTGAGTAACAAACAATTCTCGAAGAAAACTTCTGTTTGGATACCTGTATTAAAGTCCACACTGGGAGCGGACTTGATTTTTAAATATGTCGCTGCAGGAAGAAGCAAAAAAGGCTGAGAAATGTATAGGCATCATTTAGTGGTCATATAATTTAAATTAGAAGCAAAAAATACTTGAAAATACAGTTTTCATATCATTCATAGACAGTTACATTTTAATATATAATTGCAATATGGTTGTTTTTTTTTTAAATATAAACAAGACCTCTTGAAAGAAATATGTCACCCGAAAACAAGCAAATTTGTTGATCTTTTGCCATTTAAAGATTCTGAGCTATGCGAAATAAAACGATTTTCGAAATATTAGGAAATTTTTGAAACACAAAACGTTTCTCTGTATGGACTTGCAAATATGTATATTTTAAACAAGGAAAAAAATACATACAACTGTTATGAATATTAAAAATAATTTCGACATATTTATATTTTATTTTACGTTTGTTTCATATGATTAAACCGATGTTTTCAATTCAATTAGAGAAATACAAACAAATAAAACAAAAGAAATTTTATTGCTTGGCAACGGATCCGACATAAAGAGCAGTAAATCCAGTATTAAGTGAATGTAGCACGAATTGAAATAAAACCAAAGTTTAAAAAAAGTTGTGTTCATAGATTTTAAATGTACATTTAAAATAAAACATTCCAAACATACTTCCGGTCAAAGCTTCTACCATTAAAATTATTAATCATCAAAATTCAGTCGCTTATTACAAATTATTTTCATATAATACGAACTGGACCAGAGCGATATTGATTATATTGATTATGTTTGGGTACGCACGATAGTTTCATCTGAAATGTTACAGCAGTTCTCAATACGTACTTCGAGATTGAAAAACTTTCTCTTTTGAAATTACTTTAACCAATAATTTTCGTAATTTGGTGAATCAATAATTGGACTATCAATTCTGTATGCCGAGAAGCGTGAAGGAAAATAATCCTATACTGAACCTCTATTCCGCGGTTTGGCAATCATATTTTTAAATATAGATTACAATACAACTGAAACGAATTGAGCATGGAAATAAAAATGAAATGTTAATTATTTTTCTATACGGTGTAGCTTTGCAATCCTTTTGAATCTAATCTGTACCTATAATGTTTCCTCAAATACGAGAGGCTAGCTGTGCGGACTAATCCAACAAATGCGCGGCATAATTTGTCGTATTATATATAAAAATATTTTATTTATTTTGATTTGCGTGATAAAAATTATTTTCATTTGATAATTTATAAATAAGTGCTTTAAATAAAATAAAAGAAATAAAAGAACTAATTCTTTTCAAATCACAAATAAATTTATGAAAAATAAAGAATGATACAAATAATCAATTATAAATTTTCTAGTTTTTTTACGTCGTTTCTTACAACTTATTCTTATATTATATACTCCACTTAGATCAATATCTTTTTCTGATAATTTATAAGAATTTAATTGTACTTAAATTATCTAAATATTTAATTTATAATTTATGCCGGTTAATAAGGGTTATTTCTATTTTAAAAATATATATTATTTGAATAGTTATATAGGAATGCGCACCAACCCGTAATAAGTGCGCGGGGATCGAAAAACTGCTGCGCGGACACGCGCGCACAGCTTATAAAGAACATTATTGCTACAGTAGAGAATTAAGCACATGGGAGATTCTAGACGCAATAAAATTTGGAGGCCCTGTTTTTCGGATAACATAAGAAAGTTGAAAAATTCAAAGTAAAATAATAAGAATGCAACTCCTTCAACCACTCGCCACGGCCATACATCTGTGTCCAACAGACTTTACTGTGGTGTTACAAACGTTATGCGTTGTTCAGTTTTGTGCTAAGATTTTCTCTGTAACAATTGACCAAGATTTGGCGGTTTTTAACGTGGGGACCTACTACCAACTATTGGACTAGTCAGTTCATTTCAAGACACGGCAGATCACTGCCAAGCTTGGCTGGATAGACACAGTGACATGCACATCACATCCTTTGGGATTATCAGCTCATGAATAATGATTCTCTTACACCATTCCAATTCTAAAACAACGGAGTGATGCGAGAGTGATTTACCAACCACTAGTGTTTTCCTAATCTTATCCATGCTATTCTAAACTCTTGAGAAATTCGAAAACTTCCGAAAAAAGATACTTCCATAAGCAGTCCGTATGCTCTACATTGGTAGCAGACATGGGTTTTAAACAAAGTCGTCCATTGGACTGGTAATGCAAATTAATTAGGAAAAAGTACACTTGTTTTAAAAACCTGAAGTACCTTTTTTTTTATTCAATAAACTAGTTTTTTTCCCTTTCTGCATCACACCGAAGATGATATCTCCTCAATGATACAGTTAAGATACATTTTATTTAGATACAATTTGATAGGCAACAATAAATAATAATTGCAAATATATAGATATTAATAAAGGTTAATTAAATACAAAGAATTGGTATAATTTCAAGTAAAAAAAAAACAATTAAATAATAATAAGCAAGAATGATAGGTAATGGCACTAATAAAATAAATTTTAATTTTGGAACAGATTTGATTAAGGATTGAATGGTGAGAGGCAGGGAAGGTACCCGAAGTACTTGAATAATATAAATTAAACTTATTAAAAATTCAACATTAAAATTACGAATGCTTTAGAAACGCTGCCTGTTCACGGAGAAATAAAGGCCGGCTGACCAAAGCACGCACAAATCGTTATTCGACATACGATGTACATTTTTTGATAGACTCAAACGTGCTTCAATAGAAATAAAACATTGTATTGCTTAATCGGTATGCTTTTGATGGTTCATGCAACTTATTATGTATGACGAAACAATTTATTGGAAGCTCATGATATTCTCCTACTTGCAGATTGCCGGTCATCGACTGTCGATGTACGAATTAAACATTCACCACATATATTATTTTATATCTCATAAAAAAGTCATATATATAATATTTAATCTGTAATGGGCACTTCGCACTATATTTTGACAAGCAACTTACTATGCCACGACTTTTTTTCTTATTCTTCTGAAGGATATTAAGTTATTTTTTTAATATACAATTAAATTTGATAGACTTGAACTAGGGGTGGGCTGCAGGAGGCTCTCACGATCCCCGAGACAAGACCGACGAGCCCCTTGTTACTTTAACAGAAAACAATATTTTCAGATCAAATGAGTACATAACTGCAATTTCTGACATATATTATCTAGGACAGCTTCAGTATACACAGTAGTACATTTTTGTCCATTTACATTGATAAGTTTAAGGTAAATTTCATATTGTTACATATTATCAGTGTATTAAGTTACGATCGATTGCTAATTAAGTATTGCATATAATTCCATCGGAGTGATAAAAAAAACTCACTGCTTCCCCAGACACGGTAAATTGCTTTGATATAAAGCTAGCCCTTGTTGAAGAAGCCCACCGCTGACTCAAACTCTTAACTTTTCCGGTTCTAAGCTCAAGAAATGCGAATCCAATACCAACATTTTCTTAAATATCTATTTTAATATGGGTGATACAATGTTTATAATTAAGGTATTCTTATATCATAGTTTTTTGGACCTTTTGTAGTTTATATAAGTATGTGATAACGCGATTACGCGATATCAGGTGATAAGCACCCGCGATAACGATCGTCCGTAAGATAGCTGAGAACACTCGTCAGTCGTCAATTCATATGTGTGCTGGGATGACGTCTTTTTTACGCGCAACTTAAAATATGATTATTTATTAAAAAACCACGGATTTTTATAAAAAAAAAATGTATGAGGAATGATGCAGAAAGATATTTTAAAGCCCTTGGACTATTTTTTTTTGAAATTCATAAGAATAAGGCCAATAATGAGGAAACCACTGGGGTCAAAAAAGATCCCCATTGGCAGAGACGTATTTTTCTAGTCTCCGAGCCGCGAGAGTTAAGGTCCGTCACGGAGGCCAACAACGCTTACCGCAGCTCCATAAGAACCGACTCATTTATATGTTTATAAATTAAGATAGGAAAAATGAGATATTGATTGATCAGTTAACAGAAAATCGTGAGAAAAACCAGTATCGGGAATCGTGATATCTATGGATATTGATAATCACAAATATTTACTGTTTTTTATTCATATTTTTGATAGTTTTCAGCTTTTTCTGTGATAATAAATATCAAGGAAGACAACACAGCAATATGATTTTACACAAATTAGTATATCCTTGCAAACTGCGTGATCATCTCTTGTTATCCCTTAGGAAGCAGTAGCAAGCAGCGAGTATCATTATTACTTTAATATTATACAATATCATTTGTTGTTTTTCCAAAACGTTGGCAAAGATATTAAAATGGCAACAGTGTTGTTACTCAGTATGCACAAAAAAATGTTTATTACGCTATTCAAACTGTATTTTTTTTTATTAAACTTCAACTGAATAATATTTATAAGATTGTTTCAAGTTTTTATACCGTGCTACCAAACGCTTTGAATATTGTACATTTGTGGTTTCCTCTTGTGCTGTGTGCACTCTTTTTTTGCCGGTTAGTAAGTATTACATGATAAGCAAATAATAAAAACAGATAGTAAACGTATAATATTATAGTAATAGGAGTGCAGCGAATGTAAAAGGTGTGTGGTTATCCGAGAGTCACGTTTACTTCCCTGCATTCATTTGAACGTCAGCTGTCTTGGGTACATTCACCTGCCAAGAGAAACTGGCTCCGGTGATAATGCAGGAATCTGTTCGACCGATCGAGTCCTTTCACACTGCAAAGCTCTCACAATAATAATAATATATTTATCTCCTTGAGACACGAGCACGCCTTTCCAATGTGTTTTCTGTTGGCTTTCTTGCGATCAAACACAACTGAATAAGATGAGGGCTGACGACCCAAGTGGCATAACTGCACCAATAATATGTTTACGAGGTATCGTGATCACAAACAATATGTCGGTAAATGTAAAAGCATACATATAGCGTTGTAATTCTGTGACAGATTCTATTGTAAGACAAACACCCAACAAATGACGACTTAATATGAAGTTTCACTTTGTTTATTGAATAGAAGACGGTTACTTCATGGTATTCCAGCTGACGGCAACGTGCCATTATTTGATTTATTTATTATTGAGTATTATATAAAACAAACAAAAAGCAATTTTACTGAATTGAAGGATACAGAAGTGAAAAAATATACTTATATACAGAGTTCACTTTTTAGATAATAATGATTTCAGCCACGTTAAGTAAGTTAAGTATTGTAAACTCTAAGAAGTAGAAGAGGTGATGTTTTTCTAATTAAATATACAACTGTCTTTAAGATGTAATAAATAAGATGACACAAAAGCTTTGGGAATTGGGATATAAGAATATAGAAATATCGACAAAATTACAATAATCAAGTTAATACGTGTGGGATTTACCTATGATTGATTATGAATTTTTAAACCTGTAAAAAGCAGTAAAATACTATATGAAGGAAAGTATAAAAAAAGAGGAAGGAAAGCTTTTGGTACACCCAACATCAAAATAGCGAGTGAGAATTGAAACGACATATACGTTGATACAAATCTATTAATCATTTATAAACCAAACTGGGATATAAAAATATCGACAAAATTATAATAATCAAGTCAATACGTGTGGGATTTATCTATGATTGATTATGAATTTTTAAGCCTGTAAAAAGCAGTAAAATACTATATGAAGGATAGTATAGAAAAAGAGGAAGGGAAGCTTTTGGTACATCCAACATCAAAATAGCGAGTGAGAATTGAAACGACATATACGTTGACACAAATCTATTAATCATTTTATGATTGCATTTATAAATAAAACTGGGATATAAAAATATAAAAATATCGACAAAACTATAATAATCAAGTTAGTATGTGTGGGATTTATCTATGATTGATTATGAATTTTTGAGCCTGTAAAAAGCAGGAAAATACTTTACGAGGGAAAGTATAGGAAAAAAGAGCATGGAAAGCTTTTGGTACACCCAACTTCAAAATAGTGAGTGAGAATTGAAACGACATATACGTTGATGATCTTAAACACAAATCTATTAATCATTTTATGATTGCGTTTATAAACCAAACTTGACAAAAGACAATCAATATTTAAATGAGTTATAACTTTAAACCAATTTCTATTTGAGAACTCAAAAGCTTATTTGTATCTTAACTATTGATACAATTTATTCTTTTTAAACAGTGTTTTTTTATTCACTTTCAATTTAATCAATAACATACATAAAGCCTTGCGTAATAGCTTGCGAATAAATGTTATATTTTAAAAAAAGTTAACAAAAAAATAGCCTTTTTATTTTGACATCATATTGTTAACATAAGTACTATTTTTCTATAATTTAAAAATGACAATTTATTGGAACTTATCATGTTATTTGACTTTATAAAATAAAAACAAAATATGATATAAAAAATAATACGTCAAGTGGTGTCTCAATTATGATCAGTCGATCTTGCCGAACGTTTTGTCTAATACAAAATAGTAATTCACATTTAATGTGTTTAATGAATACTTGAATAACGTTCAAACTAGTAAAACACTATTTTATACTCATTCCACAATTATTTATCATAATCTGAACTGGTTTTGCTCATCACTATCGTATTCAATTTAAATATACACTGATATAGAGATATTTCACTTTTAAGGCGTTCACTGTCAAATGTCAATACTTGGTGGAAAGACATTATAATAAAAATCTTTTATTATTGAGATATTTATACAAACAGCAGGTAATACTAATAAGTTGTAACAAAAAATTGGTATTATAAATATGCAGAAAAAAAAGAGATAATCAAATATAATTTCAAATCTCTTTAATTTCCACCAAAATTCTTTTAGGAATGTTATCATTTCACTCTCTTGAAGCTCGAAGATTGTTTTCAAGCTAAAAGCATTTTTCTCTTATCCTTCGGGGCCGAGTTAATAATCCTGAAATTTTCATGACTATTAATTTACATGCTCCCAATTTATTCTTACGTGGGCGAACTATGAGCAAAAACTTTTATTTTTAAAAACTTATACCTCGCTTAGGAGGTCACCAGTTCCATGGGCCGTTCGATTGATCAAAGCATTGCCTAGAGAAGTGGACATTTTTAGTGATAGTATTTGTAAACTGTTTGTTAAATTTTACTATTTTTTTTCTTGATTTTGATGTATTATGTAGTTTTATTTTATATTTTGTCTTATTATATTTTTCAAGTACATGGCGAATTGGCGTCAGCTGTTATGTCATGTACTGTAAATTTAATTTTTAACAATAAATAAATAAATAGTATAAATCAGTAACGCACTAAACTGACAGTAGTTAAAATGTTTATTTAATAGCTCTTTAAAAAAATGTGATGATAATTAAAAAAAAACTAAAGAAACATTATTTATTTTTATCAGTTGATCGTGATGAGCGAGCGATACCGGTCATGCTCTTGATTCCAATAAATAACAGTAGAATAAGTTTTATTATTAATTCAATAATTTTGCACAAAAAAACTAATAAATAGTTAGGTGAAGAATGAAAAAGACTAAACTAGTATATTTTTAAATAACATCTTTTCATGATAAACATGTTTAGTATTACGTGTCAATTAAAAAGTAAACATGTATAAATTTTTTTTAAATAAAATTATAAATTCTTATATTTAATGGTTTCTTCTTAATTCATATTTAATTACCACTTCTAATCAGTTTTAAATATCGACTGATTTTCAACGAAATATATACGAATTTCAACCACTCTGAAAAAATGATTAAATAAATATACACACTTATTGATGTATTATCATATTCAGTCGATACATTAAAATTAATTGATACTTTGCAGATCTCGTCTCGCATTTTTAATGAAAACCTTTTATGCCATCGTTAAGATGTAGGTACACCTTTATAATGAAAATTATTAATTAAAATGCATGTAGTTGATTTTGCAAACTTTTTCTTCTCAATTATACAGAGTTTATTATGACGTTTCGTTTCGCAACAACAAAACCAAAAGAATGCTGTTTTAAATTTTCGTTACGGTTTCAACATGAATGACATATATTTATTTTTTAAGCAAATATCATTAAAATGGAATTTTATTATTTTTAAAATCTTGACATTTACAATATTTAAACTTTATTATATATATTTTGCATTACATCTAATAACAATTCGCCAAATAGTTTGATATTAAATGGTCATACGAGATAAACTCAATGAGAGTTTATTGTAAGTCACTCGAGATTAACTAGAGGTGAATTGACATCACAAACACAAAAGTTTTAGATCTAATTCAAAATATAGATTTGACATTGACCTTCTCGGGAATCGAACCCATCTTCGACAGCTCGCACTGAATAAGATCATTAGAAAGTGACATTGATTTTAGGTAATATATCAGATATGAATTATACAGGTTTAAAAAAGTTAAAATACTTACAGATATTTAATAAAACACTATTCAGAGTTTCGTTTAATATACAGGCAGACGGTTGAGTTTCCCAATTTTGAATATTTTCCGAATAACTGCAAAGTAAGACGAACGCACTAGTACACACGAAACCCTAAATTAAATCTAGAGTAAGAATACAATCACAACTGGATGTTACGTCAAAACTGTTCGAGTTTGACCGCGCGTTGAAGTCTCTGACGAAAAATCTTTATCAATCAACACTCGCGTTTCGTATAACGTGCGGCCACTCTGCGGAATGTCGACGACGAGTATAACCTCAAATTACAGAAGAAAAAAAAACAACAATCTACCACTTAAGTCACGTAAAAACGTCAACAAACTTCACCACAAAAATGTATAAAACATTTCAAACATCACTGTAATGGTCTTTAACGAATAAATCCACATAAACATCACTTTTATTGTCATTATTTTGTTACTGTGGTATGAACTTTTTGTCATTATTTCGTGTCATTACTTAATAATTCAGTTTAAGAGAAAGTGCTAATGATCGAATTGAAGTTTTGTTTTAAGTATTATTAAGTAATTTACAATGTTTTATGAAAGTTTTCTTGTCAATACATAATTTACTAATCACGTCACACATACGTCAAATTATAAACTGTTTCATTTCACGACAGTAAAAAGGTGATAACAATCATTAATTAACATTCACATTATGTGTCGAAAGGTGTGGATAACGTTCGGAGCCTTTTTTGGTAATTCGGCATGCGGCCCGTGTCGCGTTATTGCATTCCCCATTCGCGAATGTGATATGAATGCAGCGGGTGTGTTGGATTTTGAAAATGACCCTCCGGCCGCGGCGCTCGAGAGACGACTGAGGCTGTGCGCACGATCGCTGCGCGGGTATCCGTGTGCGCAGGCGCAGCTAGCCGCCGCCATATTGGAATGTGACCCCAGCCTGACCTTGAAAATATGCCGGCTACAAGAAGCGAGCAGGAGAGAGTACCTACTCGCTTTACCCAAGTTGCAGCGCTGGGTACTTTTTGTGGATGAATACGATGTAGCTTTGAGAGTGCGTTAAGATTTTTTTTTTCACAAATTTGTCCGACTGACGCATATCGCAATTGCACAGCGACATATTTGCACAGTAGTCTACGCGCACGTGAAATATGTATTAATAATAAAGCTACTATTAATTCTAAGTCAGTGGTAGAGTGGTTAACGTTGTTGGGTTTCGTTGCAGAGCTCATGGGCTCGAACCTCTGTACAAACAGATTTTTGTTTGAAGACGTGACGTTTGTGATATCGTAAAATTCTCTTCCACCTACTCATAAAAACAGGACATAGCGAGAGCGATAAGCTTGTCGTAAGTGCTGTCCTAGTTCTATTCTTCTATCTTTACTCTCTAGTTAGTCTAAAGATCCTTCTCAAACACTTGTCAAAGTTTGTAAAATAACAAATTTATAAAATTGTATTTTATAGGCAGCCATCCAGTTAATGTTGAAGTCATTTAGATCATCCACTAATTATGTGGCATGTACTATCTGCAATCTGTTAAAGCAATTCAATATTGTATTATGAATGATTGAATATGACAGCACGATGTTGCTAAGATCCAATCTCTGTTCAGAGAATAACTATACCAGACGGTTCCTAAAGGGTTCTCAGTTCCTCGCCAGTCTCTTTGCTTCTTCTTGGGTCACTCCAGCGCCCACATCTTCAACGAATACATCGACACAACGACACAATATTTATATAAAGTTAATCGTCAACTATATAAACATATAATTATTTTGCTTCACCAATATTTTACGTTTTTTTTATGAACTCATTTATTATGTAATGTATCATTCTGAATTTTCACAACGAGACGCGTCTTATTTTTCTACAAACATAACTTTTTGCATTTTATTAACAAAATAATTAAATTAAAAACAAATGAAAATTAAAATAAATGTAAATTGCCAAATAGGGTAAAATACCTTTTTTACGACACCAATTTGAAATAAAATAAGCCGCCTGTGTGGTAGAGTGGTCAACGTTGTTGGCTTCGGCTACGGAGGGCCCGGGTTCAAATCCCGGTACGGACAGTTTTTATAAATTGATTTTTCAATCGATTTATGAATTTCTGTTCAAAGGCATGGGTGTATGTGATGTCTTGAATTCCCCCCTTTCACTCATCCTATCCTATGAACAGGGCGTATCGAGAGCGACTAGCTTACCACTAATCCTGTCCTAGCCCTATCCTTCTATCCTTACTCTCTTTGGAAAAAGAGAGGTTGAGCAACTGAGTAACAAACAGTTCTCGTAGAAACACTTCTGTTGAGATAAACTCCATTAGGAGTCCATATGCTCCACATTGGGAGCGGACATGGTTTAAAAAAAAATGTTTTCTCACAATAAGTTAGGATGGTTTATTTCAGTGACTGTCAATTAGTTAGTTATTCATAAAATAATATAAACAAAGTGTGTTATATATATAAATAAGTATTGTATGCCTACTATTTAATAATATTTTTTATGTATACGTACTTACAAAGTTATTCCGTTGGTCAATTTGGAGCTTTTGCTTACTAATATAAGCAATACGCGTTGGGTTTGAAACCGCAGTGGAAAGAAGAACGATGCAGCACTCCTCTTGCGCTGGATGAAATGGACTCCCAAAGTTCCACTTTAAAATACAACATCGAATTGTGGAACATACACACCCATAACTAATATACTGTATAATTGGAATACATTTGCACTAAAACGTGTTTAAATTAAATTTGTAAAAATGAAAAAAATATCAAAGATGCGCGCGCAGTGTACACTCAAGAGTGACGTTTTTAATATAACCAATTGAACATATGCATTCTTAATTAACAAAAGTTTTTCTACGAAAACTGATATTTAATCAATCCCTTAATTATTAATTGACTTGGCATTTACTTGGTAGAACTCCATTATATCAGAACTATGCTTAAACTTATATTTTGCTCAGCTATATATACTGGCTCTGAAGAGATACACAATGCATCAAGTTATTCACTCTAACATCCTAATTATAATTACAATATATAAGTTTAAACATAGTTCTGACGATGGCGCAAGCCGAAATAGCTATCAACGCATAAAATTATTAAAAAAACTGTATAACTAAAATATTTTGATATTTTTAATCTGTCAATCCCTTAAACTCTCTTTTTACATGAAGTAAAAATAAAAGGATGTGACTTAGAGGGGATTAGCTTATCTCTCGGTTATGCAATCAGGTTGCTGAAGAAAAAATTGAGACAGTACACACAGGGCTTGCAACAACGGTATTAGCGAAACCGGAGTACCGGTGTTCAATATTAAAATGCCGGTTTTAAAAATGCAAATAACCGGTATTTTGGCAACAGTTAAACGTAAACATAAATAGTTAAAACATAGTTCTGATAATGGTGTGACGTCGAAAAGAAATCGACCATATAACTTAACTTTTTTGAGATGAATAGTTTGTTATTTTTGAGAATTTTTTCGCTTTTTTATCTCCAATACCTTACTTAGGCGAATCTGCTGTGATGTTTGTCGTCACTTTAAAGCCTACATCGTGTCATCTTCGAATACTGAATTTGATCACTTCTTTTTCTTTTGTCCATCAGCCTTTACCAAATTAATAAGTCCTGGAACGCGTTAGAGCCAAAGTTTTTCGTGTATCCTTTATCACTGATACGTTGATGATTTGCATTACCTTTCCATCACTTCTGAAGGAAGGGCGTGATTGTTACAGAAGTCAGCACACAAGCTAGTTCGTGTGGACAGTAGACACCACACTATATTGTTGCTAATTTTCTACAAACATACACATATCTCAATTCAGTTTTGAGTATTTTGGTGTAATAAATTCAGAATTTCAATACATACACATTTCCTTAAATCGTATACTAAAATTTATCTTATTTCATGCATTCTTTAATCCGATGGAAACTTCGTTGCTTCATAAATTATTAACTTCTTCACAGATAGTTTTTTAGGTTAAAATCGTTCCTGTGACGTTTTATAGCAATAGAAACAATAGCGACAGCTGTAGCGGTAGAATAAAGTGCATTTATGTGTATCGTGAAAATTATCGACGACATGTATTCATATGCAAATCTAATTAAATATACCCATACATACAATATAAGAAAACCAAAATACGTTGTTTTACTCAAACGTGCCAGACAGGTCTCGCTAAACTAAAACTAAAATATGTCATGCGGAAGAGAATTGAAGTTTATAAATTACTACGAAACAATATATTTTTCTAATAGAAAATTTAAATTAACTTTGATTATTCCACGTATTGTGTTACTAACTGTGACACGTGTTTTGCCTCTTTCAGATGCATTTTCAGACTAACTGTCGCAAAGTTTGCTTAAGTAATGAAGCAAGATTGATTCTAACATTTTAAAATTATGAAATTACAAAATGGAGTTTGGGTTTTTTGGGTGGAATAATCAAAGTTAATTTAAATTTTCTATTAAAATGACCTTCCACAAAGTTACCGCCGAAACCATCGAAAGTATTAATATATTTTTCACTTATATAACACTTTTTATAAATACATATATTAGGTAAACTACATTTTAAGTTAAGTTACCGCTGAATCAATCGAAATGCATTTTTATCTCTTAAGACTGTCCTGGCTAGTTGAGGCAGTGGCAAAAAACTGCACTACAGGGTGCTCTGTTTGATTATATTATCCAGCATAGCGAGCGGCACACCCCGTATAAGAAATATAACATAATCAAACCCGTTTCATATACCACTATAATTGCTAGGAGTCGTGTCCAATTTCTGCTTCGTCTATCTGGTATCGGAGGCGTTAATTTTGTGTTGTTACTGGCCGTTTCGGAATTATTATTTTAAAACACAACACGGCGTACATGCTCGCTAAAATTAATTCGTTTTGATATACTGGTGATAGCTATATGCCGAGACAAAGGGGAAGAGGCAAGTGGCTTAGTTGGTGGGAGCGAGAGAGCATTTTTTTTTGCTTCAATCAAAGATCTTTGACAATATGACAAAATGTAAAACATTTCACAAGGAATGTCTAGTCCAGGCATGCCCAAGCCTTGACTCAGGGGTCACATGCAGTAGTGAAGTGGGGCCAGTTCGGTGACTTGCCACCTTTTTGACTTATAACTTAATTATCAAGTACATACATATATTCATTTGGTTTATTTGAAAGTTTTTGTATTTTTATCATCAAATGCATCGTAAAAGAAGTGAGTGCAGATTTTCTTTTAAAATAATTGCGCGTTTTTTTTTATTAATTTAATTGTTATAACTTGTGGTTTTTTGACTTGACGGACGGATAAAAAATAATAAAAAAAAATAGGGAAGAAATGAATGACCGACCTGGTACCTATTTATTTACCACTACACCACTGGACTCACACGTAACCTTATCGAAGGTTTTGTGTGGCCCTTTCGAGGTTTTCAACATTACATACATTTTTCATTTTTTTTATTGTTATTTTTTTTATCTATGTCCACTCCCAATGTGAAGCATGTGGCCTTCTAATGGAGATATCTCATTTTTTTTCTACGAGAACTCAGTAAGGGGCTCGCTTAATCAGTATACACTAGCTGTCGTAAACAATATATAAGTCAGAAATTGCAGTTATATACTAATTTGGTCTGACAATATTATTTACTCTTTAATTAGCAAGTGGCTCGCTGGTCTTGGCAAAATTTAATAAGAGGTTCACGCTAGCCCTTCTGAGCCCCATCCGGCCCACCCCTGAGTTAGATCTATCGAAAGTTGGCCGTATCTAGCCTTTTTTAGTTGATTTTTTCTATTCCGAAAATCGCTAGTACCTACCTCGCCAAAAAAACTTAAGTTGATTTTTACTGACGTGCAAGTTATTTTGAACAATAAAATTGACAAATTCTTAACCCATATAATGCATCTTTGAGCTTTTATGTGCTTGTTTTATTTGTGAGCTGTCATTATTATTGAGGAATTGTCCATTTAGCTCCGGGCTGCGGTCATTAATATACAATTTTGAGTAAGAAGGAATTCGGTAGCATAGAAAAGGGTCAAACATTAATGATGTAAGACCAATCGGAGAGGGCAAAAACTGTCTGTAAAAACAGTATTATTCCAGTGACGTAAAACATACTTTTTTTTACCAAGAATGCATGACGTTTTGTAAATTATAATTTTGGCATTTGTTTTCCGACTTTTGGTACAGAAACTAGAACAACCGTCGACGTAAATATGCACTTATAAAATTTGGTTACTGGTATATAGTTTTTTTGTCGAGTCTTTAGCTTGACAGAAGCGGTGGGATGCTTCGCTAAGTACACTTCTGATATACATTTTTTCCCCTACTGTGAAATGAAGAATGCAAATTACTAATGGACTTATTACTAATAAACTTATGGCGTATAATCTAATTTATATTTGATTATATTTATGTTAAAATATATGGGAAGATGTGTATATATTTTAAGCCAGGATAAACAGCCAGCGGCGGGCTGACAATATGTTAAAAAGGGGCTCGCTTGAAAACAATTCTCGCTGTTTTGGGGAAGGAGTGAATTTTTTACCACTCCTATGCAATTATATGCAATACTTAAATAAGCAATCGATTTTTACTTAATACACATATTATATGTAGCAATATGCAATTCACCGTAAATTTATCAATCTAAGTGGCTAAGATGTACTACTGTGTATACTGAAGCTGTCGTAGATAATATACATGTCAGAAATTGCAGTTCTATACTAATTTGATTTGAGAATATTGTTTTTTTTTTAATTAACAAGGGGCTCGTCGTCCTAAGTAAAATTTAGCAAGAGGCTCATGCGAGCCCACCCCTGTATATAGCTAAGTTAGTGTGAGCTTAAACGTAGATCTGACGAAAGCGCAAAGCCGAAATAGCTATGAACTAAATAAAATTGTGTGTAGAACTAAAATATATTACCATGCTCTATAAGACGCGGTGAAACCTTTAGATCCTAAATAATTTTCTCCACCACGAATCAAGTCTTGTCGTCTTGAGGAATTTTTCATGTTCGTTTTTTATGTCTGGACATTCCCAAAGGATACGATCAGGATCCTGCATCATATTTCTGCATTTAAGTGTTGGACTATTTACTAACCGGCCAAGCTGGAACAGCTGGGCTGTGAAGTGACCATGGCCACTTGTTATTTAGCTGGTTCAGAAATTAGTAATCAAAATATTATGAGTAAGTGTTACACATTATATTGTAAGAATCTTCTTCAACTGCCATTAATTTGAGTGACTATATTTATTTGTTAAAGTATCCCTTTTTTGTAACGTCAATGCGTTACAATGCATTTACATATTCAAAGTAAAGTAAATTTATAATAGATCAAAGTACCTCAAGGGTTAATCCCCTTAGTTTGATATTCAAAACTGTATTAGGTGGGTAGAGGAAATTTAATTTTCAAAAAAATTTAAAGGCGCATTAGCATCATAGGACGTCTGCACGAAATTACCATTCCGTATCTAATGCCAACATTAGAAATTATAATTTAAAACCAATTCAGTGGTCAAGTCTGGAAGCACAGAAGCTCTATAAATGAATACGTTTAAATATTACTGTCCACCCTTGCAAGTAGGAGCAGTGCTTCGTAACATTTGAAATACCAAGTGACCGAAATCCCGATAGTAAAATTGCGATAAATTATAACGAACAAAATTAAATATTCGTAGCAACTTTAACAAGAGTGAACATAGCCACAATTACTACATTGAAGTTATACCAACGTTCTGTATAAGAAACCCTCCTTTATTAGTGTGTAGATTCCTTGTAAACACAGGAATAGCACCGCAAGTTTTATATTATACTTAACGCAATCGTTACTATACAACAAAATATTACTCGACTCAGTGGAGGTCAGGGTTTCCCAAACTTTTTCTGTACTGGAACACGTTTAGGATTTCAATACTTGGTGGAAAGTCAATAAATTAAGAAAAACAAAATATATTCCTTTGTACTTAATTTCCACTCTTATTTATCAAGACCAGGACCGGTTTCGCTCATTGGGAGCATTGTTAACTGATAAGAAATAAAATTGAACAGTGCTATGTATACTAAAACTAATTGAAATGAAAAGGTGTAATAAACAATTGTCAAAAAAATATTACTCGACTCAGTGGATGTCAGGGTTTCCCAAAAATTTTCTGTACTGGAACACGCTTAGGATTTTAACTGTCAATACCTGGTGGAAAGTCAATATTTTAAGAAAAAAAAAATATTCCGTTGTACTTAATTTCCACTCTTATGTATCAAGACCAGGACCGGTTTCGCTCATTGGGAGCAATGTCAACTGAATTTTATACGAAGGCAAATTGAAATGAAAAGATGTAATAAGCAATTGTCATTGAAAAGTATTTACAAATTACAGCAGAAATTATCAATAAGTGACTCTAAAATAACACAAATTAAAATGTTCAACACAATTTTGTTGTTAAGCGTGTTAAAAAAAACTTTAACGCGTCATCGTGAATATTTCATTTTTTTTCAAATTTTATCTACTATCTTTTATTTATGTATTTAATTAGCCTTTTAGCTGCCGTAGAAAATTAATAGTAATTATCTAGCACGCCGGCTATAATTCACAACTATTAATTTAATTAGTTATCAACGAGATATCTCGTCTCTGGCGTGTTGAGCACGAATAATTTTACGAGATATCTCGTCTCGTTGAGTTAAAACTGTTTTTTTTATTATTATTATTTATTTATCAGATTAAACCATTCCAAATTGTAGGTACCTATTCGGGTTCCGTGGAACACAAGTGTTCAACGGAAAATAGTTTGAGAAACACTGGTGTAGAGAATTAGGTTTAATAAAAATGGAAAGGATTCGGTCGTCGGGCTCTGAATACGGAAGTTGTATCTGCGCTATTAGTATTCAACACACAACATGAAACAAATTCAATATCTTTGACATCATAAAAAGTTGTAATGAATTCATCAAATAAAATAAATTTTAATCGGTATTTATTAGCAGTGTTTATTAGGTGTGTGTAGTATGTATTCATATTATATTCGATTTATACGCTAGTTTAAAGTTGTATAAAAAATAGGCGCCTTATTCTTGAGGCTGCCATTAAAAAAAGTTGAGACCAATTCCAATTAATTTGCGATAAGTCACTTTGGCTCTGGAGCTTTGAATACGGTGCGTTCAAAGCAAAGGGCGGTTCCGTATTACATTAATCCAGGGGTAAACAACATGATCATTTCTATTACGTATTTTTTAATATTTTTACTAAAACACTTATTCAATGTTGGTTCAACTTTATTCCATATATAATTTACTCTTTAAATAAATAACTTAATCTTATTTATCTAATGATACGATATGAGTATCGAGGCATCTCTACTTGGCTATATACATTTCGATTTGAACTCGATTCGATTCGATATAGGTTTATTGTTACAATAAGTTGTCATAGATAATTTGACATAGCACTCTATGCTATAATGTTGTGTATACATAACAATATGATGAATCGATTGTTTACAAATGAAGTCTTAAAATTTTGAATGACCATTCTTTTTCATTTGCTTAAATTTGCTTAGATTTGCTAAAACCATGAGAACAATAAAAAAGTCAAATACAGTAAAACCCTCATTTACGCTAAAGTCGGGACCGTGTTATTCGGGGTAAATATTGACGAAAAGTGATAAAATGCAAAGCGGATAGACAGTCGCCCGCTATACGTGTATAGCCTGGCACGTGTTGAATACACAGACGCTACCCATCATTTGACTGTATGCGTGACACAGCTGACCGTCTCGTAGTAATGACAATGGAATGCGACCGTGCAATTTGGGGATTTGCGGCGAATATTTCAAGCCAGCGCGTAATTCGGGGTAGCGTAATTGGGGGTTCCACTGTATTGTGAAACCGGTGCTTTAGTTTCAGCGTTAATTATGAGTATTTTAAATAGAGGTATCACTGTATTGTATAGGGTCGGTGGTGGGCTGCCAATACGATGACAAGAGGCTCGCTTAATATCAGCAATTCTTGGTGTTCTGGGGAAGGAGTGAATTTTTTTATCACTCTTATGCAATTATATACAATATTTAAATAAGAAGTCGATTTTTACTGTATACACCTATAATATGTAAAAATATGTAATTTACAGTAAAATTATCAATATAAATGGCTAAAAATGTACTATTCTGTATACTGAAACTGTCGTAGATAATATATAAGTCAGAATTTTCAGTTATATACTAATTTGATGTGAGAATATTGTTTCCTCTTAAGCTAACAAAGGGCTCGCCAGCCTTATTAATATTTAACAAAGGGTTCGAGCGAGTCTCTCTGAGCCACCTTAAGCCCACATCTGTATAGGGTCTTTCAATAGGGACGCTCGAAATTTGTTAAGTTATAGCAGCCATGTTGTTAAAGTGACATCTGTCAAATTTGTTGTCAATTGTTTAGTAGAGTACGGCAAATTTCCATGGAAGGTTAGAGAAACATTCGCCAAAAAATCATCTTTGGATGAATGGATATGCGAATAACATTTTTAGTGACGAGGCTCTTTTTCGGGTGAATGGGTATACGAACAAGCAAAATTGTTTTATTTGGGTCGATTCTAATCCATACGAGATACACCAGCACCAAATGCATCCCGAGAAAGACACTATTTGGTGTGGATGGTCTGGCGGAATCATCGGTCCGTACTTCTTCCAAAACTAAGCCGTCAACTGCGAACGCTACAGATCGATGATAAACAATTTCTTGCGGCTTAAAATGTGATATGAATACCGACATCATGTGGTTCCAACGGGATGGCGCTACGTGCCACACAACGCATTCTGCATGATCGAGTGTCCCTATTGAAAGACCCTTTATATTTTAAAAAAATACCTATCGTGGCAGCGTTTGCATAAAAAATATTTAATAAAAATATTTTATTTACAAAATAAAGCTATTTTACTAAAATAAATTAAGACTAATAATATAAATTCAAATCAAATAAAAAATGTAAAATCGTCTTATTGCTTCAAAAAATTGTTTTAAATATACGGGTAAAATATTGCAATAAAACATTGAAATATATTTTTAAAGCCTTCTAAGACGAGTGTGTTAGTGTATCTGCATTATTCTGCATTCAAATCAGTCCATGCCAAATTCACGAAATCCATACGAGGCTTTTAACAAAGAGAAAAAGGGTGATGGTTTCCATCAGGTAAAGAGACTGTACTAATGAGTAGATATCTCACGATATCTCCTCGTCTCAAAAGTTTCACAGCGAAGTAGTAAAACATTTTAACCCAACGATATCTAATCTCCACAACTATGACGAGACACTGCCTGAGAATCGTTTTAGACCGAGAGCAGTTCTGCTCAACGACCCTCCATAGATCTTAATGTCGTCTAAAATTTGCAATTTTAGAACGAAATTAGCTTCACGAAAATGACTCTCTTTGTTTAACTTTTTGTGTACTGTATGTGTGTACAAGTACGGATACAGTATGGAGAAGCATATAGAATGTGATTTGCGAAAGAATGCATATGGAGTTCCCGTGAACTTCTTATCTCTGTAGCGATCACGCCCTTCCGTCTGCAAACGATGGTAAAGGAATACAATTTAAAATTCTTTAAAAACTTTATCGATGAAGAAGACTAGAAGAACCTTGACGCTAGCGCGTCCTGATACTTAAAGCTCCATAAATTTGATATCCAAAAAAAAACTAATGAGGAACATTGCTCGCGGAACGCATGTGTTTTAACTCTGCTGAACAGGGCGGGGCGTTCGGCGTACCAAGATAATTGCGATTTGATCATACTCATCCAACGCGCATTAAAATCCCTGCTGCTTTGAGGATAGTGCCTGCAACGTGAGGTTACGCGGCTCTGTTTAAATATACCCTATGCTGGGATCAAAGCCTAGTGCATTTAGTAATTTCTTTGAAGAGCTTGGCATTTTAAAGTTTCATTACGTTCATAGAAGTTTTAAAAATACACGTGAGAAAGTTACTGATTTACAAGCATTTCTCGAATAACAAACTCTGTTTTGATGAGCTCCATTAAAAGTCTATATGCTCACCACAGACTGGAGATGGTTACAATAGAAATTGTATACAAGAACAGTCAGTCAACTTCTTTTTTTATCAATTTGAAAGTGTTAAATGTTTATTCTTAAAAGCACTATATATGTTTAAGGAAAACACACACATTTTTGTACTAATTTAACAAACTATTAAATAAATTGATCAATTCCGGTTTTGTGGGCGTTTTCAATCGATAAAAATACGTATTTTGTTTATAATGGAAAGTTAGTTAAGTAAAACAAATTATTACTGGATAAATTGTTAAAAATTAAATTCCCTTTTCCAAGGATTTCGAAATAGTCAAACAGAAAGTTGTCTAGTCGGTGAAAGCTTTTCACTATCGATCAGGCTAGTACGGATTCGAATCTCAGTCATGCCAATATCGGATTAACATTTGTTCAATTAAAATTTGAGAACTTGGATATGGGTGTTTGTGGTTAGAGATGATCTAGAATAATTTATAAAATTTCTCAACGAGTGAATTTATAAATATTTCGCGTTCGCATTAAATGTAATGTTGATTATGTAAAAAAAACTACTAAAACAAAAGGAATGGTTGAATAAAACAATGATTGGTTTGTATATTTCTCTACTCATTGTTTTAGAGATATGATGTGGGGAGTAAGAAGAATTTAAAACAATAAATACGTTCATATATTGGATGGTAAACCTTTAATCAATTCCATAATATTGAAATCATTCTTTCCTATTCTGAAAACTGAAAGTAAAGAAAACAATCATTAGCCAAATACGATACCGTTTATATTTTCATTATTTTATTTTTACTGATTCAGAATGTAAATGTTGGCTATATCTTTTTAAAAGCTTTTCAAGTACTTGTTTTTTTTTTGGGTTTATGAGAGATTATAAGCACCCTTTTTACTTTATGTAGAAGCAATAAGTGTTGTAAATAAATGCGTGGAAAACTATTAAAACTGTAAATGTGTACAAAATTACTGTGATGGCTTTATATGTGCTTTAAAGGCTAACGCGGACGTCAGAGTGGCGTACTTTGATGGAGGCTGCTTTAAGCACTATTGTGAGTTTTGTGATACTTGAATTAATATTATTTACATATTTGAATACTACACTATTTTTCATAGTTAAAGACAGCTCAATACTAAAAGAGGTTGTTAAACAATAAAATAAAATAAACCAAAGTAGGTATATCGTTGGACAAAAAAATAAAGCTAGCAAACTAAAAGTGACTCAAAAATAAAGGCAAGTACTACGATTAACAATACACATAGAGAATAATTAAATTTGAATCGTTCAAACTATGTACATTCTCACAGATTGTGTCACTAACGACCCGGGTTTCGCCTTTCGGCATCTTCAGGCATTCAAGTGCACGGATGAACCTGAACTGACGCTTAGCAAATGAGATTTTCGTGCTTATATAAGATATAAATGCATCACTGAGTCCAAAGCCATTGCTGGCGAAAAGGATGAGCTCATGGGAATGCCAACAGATTTGAGTAGTAAGTAGTTTCAAGAATTATATTATTTGTCTGTCGGCAAAGGTTTTATGATTATATAGGGTATAGAAGTGGAGATGTGGGAAAGTTCAATATTTCGCGCAATTATCAACGCAAACGTCTAATATATTTAATAACTCTTTTGTTACTATTGGGTTTACTCTACGTGTATTAGTTAATCAAAGTTAATTTAAATTTTCTATTAAAATGAAGTTCAACAAAGTTACCGCCAAAACCATCGAAAGTATTGTCTAGAGTTAGTTGTATTTTAATCTTTTTTATTTCCTTCGTAGAGATTTCTGTAACAAACAGTGCTTTTATGGATCGCCCTACGCACTTTTGATATGCGTTCTCCACTGTGATTAATTTCTTCTATAATATTCAAAAACGAATCGAGATGAATAAAAGCTTCGTTCATATTGTTAATTGTTTTTCTTCCTCACTTTCATTTGTGCGAAATAGCGAATTATGCGAAAGTAGAGGTCCGCCTGTAGTGTTTTTTTTTGTTGTTTTGATTTTCATAATAAAATATATCAATTAATAATTAATAAATTAGTTTTTATAATAAATGTTTTAAAATCAAACATAACAAATAACAGAATTCATTCTATTTTTTTAGCATAAAATAAAATCAACAACAAATTAAGAAAACAAGCCGAATGAAACAAATAATCGGTCGCTAGTAAAATTACTAACATATTTAATAAATTTATTTAAAATTTAGTCCTAATATTATAAATCTAATTTAGATAAAATTAATTATTCTGATTAAATTATATAAATGTTCAATTTACATTTATGTTGGTTAATTACAGTTATTTCAATTAAAAAATAATAATTCTATATGTAGTTGGTAAGTAATAGAAGTTAAAATACTATGTTTAGCAAGATCTAACATTCAAATACTTTCAGTTTTAAAAGCTTCCGAAACTCGTGAATTTCTGTGTATACGCCATTTCTGATTTGATGCTAGCTTACAGGAGGTGAATTTTCTTGTTTCTTTTTGCTGTCATTAAAAGCATACATTGCAAATAACAGTTTTCATTCAAGATTTAGTCTGAAACTTCAGTATATATCCGATTTGAATAAGATTCCTTGCACCCCACTGCGTCGATACAATGCGCCAGTATACAAAACAAGTGCACTTGCTTTTGTTTGTCCTCAAAGAATAGCCAAGCTTATTAAAAACAATGACAAAGCAAGTCACACAGACCAAGAATAGCAGACCAGCATAGCTCTGGCTGCTACTTAGTGTTTCTTCGTAGCTGCTACCATTTTAATAATAAATAAATATCTTTAAAACAATAGAACCTGCGGTCTACTATATAGCACACCTAAAGTGGACCTGACGAAGATATTTAGTAGCTCATTAGTATCAAGGATGTCGATTCTTATTTCCAGCAGTCATTGGCAGATTAAGCACATGGGAGGCTCTAGGCGCAATAAAATTTGGAGGTCCCTATTTTTTGGATAAAATAAAACGTCAGAAAATTCCAAGTAAAGTAATAATCGTCCTATAGTTGGGTCCTATGGCGCGACGGTTAGCGTTGTGGACTTCCATGCTGGACTTCACGAGTACGAACAGCATTTTTCGTCTATCGATTTAGCGATTTCTGTTCGAAGGCATGGGTGTTTGTGATGTCTGAAAATTCCCTCCCATCCTTTCCGGTTCTTTAATATTTAGGTGTAGCGAGAGCAATTAGCTAACCACTAGTCCTGTCCTAGCCTCATCCTTGTATCTCTGCTTTCTCTATTTGTATAAAAAAGTTGAGTTACTGATTAACAAACAGTTCTCGTAGAAAAATCGGTTGAGATACCTCCATTAGGAGGCCATATGCTCCACATTGGGTGCGGATATAGATTTGTTAAAAAATCGTGTTCTAGCCTTATCCTTCTATCCCTACAACTCTCTTTGAAAAAGAGAGGTTGAGCAACTGACTAACAAGCAGTTTTCGCAAAAAAAAAAACTATGTTGAGATACCTTTATTAGGTAGCCATATCCTCCACATTGAAAACTGACATGAATTAGAAAAAAAAATCTTGATAACAATTGAGTTCCGGCACCCTTCTTTTCCAAAAAAAAGCACTGCTTTCAAGTATTAACAGCAGACCTGTGGAGTCGTGTAAAAAAAAGACGACTCCGACTCCTAGATTTTTTTTCAATAATTTCATTTTAACTTATATATAATATGTATTTCGTCAGATCATCTTTTGTCAGCCAAGCATGCAATGTCAACACTGTTTGAATACACACCATTAATTATATTTTTCAATTTTGCTTCGAGCCGCTCATTTTTCACGACTCTTATACCCAACGTTCCCTCTAAGCTGCGCGCGTGCGCGGCCGCGCAGAAGTTGGAAAGCCCCCGCGCACTCATTCCGGGTTGGCGCACACTACAACACAGTTGCTCAATAAATATTTGATCGGTCCGCGCAGCTAACCCTTCGGCTTAGAGGGAACGTTGCAGTTATACCCCAGCGAAAAAACCGCGACTCCACAACTCCAACTCCACAGCCCCGATTGACAGTGATTACTGATAGGTTAATTATTAAAGATTGACTGCCTAGTATTTGTTGGGCTTGGTCAGTGGTGTAGTGATAAATAAATAGCTACCAGGTCGGTCATTGATTTCCTCTCTTGTTTTTTTAATCCACCCGAAGTTAAAAAAAACGCTCAATTATTTATATTAAAAAAAAACTGTACTCACTTCTTGTACTATTCATTTGATGATAAAAATACAAAAACTTTCAAAAGGTTGTAGGCTCATTTTCAGGTGCCACGTCGCCGACCTGGCCCCACTACACCACTGGTCTTGGTCAACTTCACACAGAAATTTCAACCGTAGCTTCCCACAATCCGATTACGTCCTGCATCATTCAATTACAACATTTTTTCTAGCTAGCAACACTAAAGCTTTTGAAAAATACTCTCACACGCGCTGGGGCGTGTACCATAACTGGAATTTATTTATGACAGAATGGTTCCGGAATTAGATCTGACATTTCTCTCGATTCAGTGCATCGGGCAAATTGATTTGAGTAACACGGTGAACACCTTCGCAGACTGGACAAAAAAGAGCGGGACTTTTTTTATGATTTCATTATTCGATTGACATCCATCTGTCAGATATTTCTGTAGCTAAGCAAAATTATTGAAATGTATAATATATAAGTGGTTGGACTTAACGTATAGAATAGGTAAGAATTAGAAATTAAAAAAAAACATGAGCGATGCGTAACATTTTTTTATTATTATTATTCCATGTCCGCTCCCAATATGAAGCATAAGGCCTCCTAATGGAGGTATCTCAACAGGAGTTTTTTTTTCTACGAGAACTGTTTGTGTTACTCAGTCGCTCAACCTCACATTTTTTCAAAGTGAGCACTAGGGAAAGAAGGATAGGGCTAGGACAGAACTTGTAGTTGGCTAATCGCTAATCTGAAGGATCAGAAGGATGGGAGGAGAGGAATTGATGTGAATTGACATCACAAACACCCAGTCTTCGATCACAAACTTTGAATTGAATGATCCTCAAATTCACTGTGTTCTGACCGGTAATCGAACCCAGACCTGCGTGATAGGTAGAGCAAGCTCTAAGCAACTGGGCCACAGCAGACGACATGTGGAATTAGCATGTACAAAAAAAGGTTTTATTTTTTGAATTATTAACTTGAATTGAAATAAAGGAAACAAAAAAAAGGCACTACTATGTGACTCATAGAACATCTTTGCAAACTTCCTACAACATTGCCAAAGCTTATGAAATACATATATAATTGAACTCATTAGAGGTGAAGAGAGCCATGTGGTATTTAAAAAAAAGATTAAGTAAGTATCGTAAAGTGAATTAACCTCAGTTAATATACATTGGAATACTAAAATAAAAATATGCAATCCACCAAAGCATCAAGTAAAGACGTGATTGTACTTAAAATAAAAAGTCCAAGAAAAAAAAATACCATTTTACTAGTTGGCTCAGTTCACCTCTCAATGGCTCATATAATATATTTTTTTAGAAAAAAATATTTAAGATAGAAATTTAAGTGTCTATATCAGAGGTTTCTAGCCAGTGGGGAATTCTTCTCTGTCTTGGGAAGGAATTTTAGATTGCAGTTATGTACTAATTTGATCTGAGAATATTGTTTTCTATCAATTTAACAAGGGGCTCGCCGGCCTTGGTAAAATTAGACAAGGGGATCGCTCGAGCCCCTCTGAGCCCCTTCCAGCCCACCTTCAAACTTCTCGAACGAAGAATCAACTGTCTTTGATAGTAATTAACTCAACAAACAAACTTTAAGCACTCTGTACACCAAAATTTCATCATACGCATCCAATACTTAAAATTCTGCCCTATCCTTCTATTCAGGCTTCGAATAAAGAAGGATTGAGCGAATGGGGTAACCAGCAGTTTCTCGTAAAAAAAACATCATGGCTTAGCAAAAAAAAATGCAACAATTCATTCGCCAATAAATAGCGAGTATGAAATTCTGTAGACTCATCAAATAATATATTATATTATTTATTACTTGATGAGTATAATTTATGCACTTTAAAAAATATATATAAAAAGCATCCTTGTTTGAATTTCGCGACAAATTTGCATACAAGGTTAGGCCAAGACTCTATGTGGCCAATGAAGCGTGGGGCTTAAGGCGATATTGAAAGATTGAGTGCTGAATAAATCGTTGAAGTATCTTAATTGTTTTTAATTTAAAAGTATGTATTTACTGTCAATACTTGGTAGAAAAGCGTCATTTTACCAAACAAAATAGTTTTTTGTACTAATTACACTCAATATTGCTAAGAATTTGTTGAAACAGAGCTATTCATACCAAACCAAGTAAAACTATTAAAATTGTAAGAGGAACATTACTTGGTTAAATACTGCCAATACTTAGCTGGATGACTGCCACAGACGAGATATCTCGTCAAATTTGTCGTTCTCAACACGCCAGAGACGAGGTACCTCGTCAATAACTAATTAATTTAATAATTAAAAATAATAGCTGGCGTGCTAGGTAAATACTTACATTTTTTCTCGGCAGCCAAAAGGGTAAGTAAAGGCATTTTATTCAAACAATAAAATACTCATTTTTACTAATTCCCAATTTATATTTATACATAATTTATAATAAAAATAATAAAACATTTTTAGTACTTTTTCCACATAAAATTTGTTAGATCAGGACCGGTTTCGCTCATCGCGAGCATTATCAACTGATAAGAAAAATATATAAACAGTGATATTTATACAAATTTAAATTGAAATAAAAAGGTGTAAGCAACTAATAACAATTTAAAGGATTAACAAATAACATTATAATTACACAAAATTAAAATGCTTAGCACCCATAACAATTAAAAAATCATAAATTTTAAATTTTATGTGGAAAAAGTACTAAAAATATTTTATTCTTTTTATTATAATGCCTTTCCACCAAGTATTGACAGTGAACACCTTAAAAGTGAACACAATTTATAAATTATTTCAGATTGAGTCGAGTCATGTGGTGCAGCGGTTAGCGTGGTGGACCTCCATGCCTTCAGTACAGACAGCATTTCGATTTCTGTTTGAAGGCATAGGTGTTTGTGATATCTTAAAATTCCCTCCCACCCTTTCTGATTCCTAATTTCTGGGCATAGTGGGAGTGATTAGTTAGACCACTAGTGCTGTCCTAGCCTTATCTTTCTATCCTTACTACTTTATTTGAAAAAGAGAGAATGAACGAATGAGTATCAAACAGTTATCGTAGAAGAACGTCTGTTGAGATACCATCATTAGGAGGCCATATGATCCACATTGGGAGCGAACATGTATAAAAAGATTTAGAATTAAATGAACTTTCGGTTAGATTGTCTGCCAAACTGTGTGCCGCGGAAGTCTCATGTGGACCGCGAAGAAAGAAGCCTCAAAACTGATCATTTTAAATAAAGTGTATTCATTTAAATTGTCTTCGATTTTAAATAAATTTAACACCTTCATATTCAAATAAATATTTGTCATGTTCGTCCATAGTCTTTTTTTTCATCACTTGAAATACTTAACATTCAGGCATCTCCACTTCTATACCCTATATAATCATAAAATCATATAATCATAAAACCTTTGCCGACAAACTAATAATATAATTCTTGAAACTACTTACTACTCAAATCTGTTGGCATTCCCACGAGCTTATCCTTTTCGCCAGCAATGGCTTTGGATGATGGCAAGTGATGCATTTATTTCTTATATAAACACGAAACTTTCATTTACTAAACGTCAGTTCAAGTTCATCCGTGCACTTGAATGCCTGAAGATTCCGAAAGGCGAAACCCGGGTCGTTAGTGACAAAATCTGTGAGAATTTACATAGTTTGAACGATTCAAATGTATTTTATTAAATTTTCAAGAAAATCAAAAAAACAAGTTCACTTGTACCAGTGAAAACGATCCAATCCACAAGTGCATTTATTTTTAACCCTATAAAAAATATATGTATATAAATAAATTATATTGTGGTAGCACTCATGTCAGCGATATCGTATATGAAGCTTATTTGTATGCGCCAAAAGCTCGCCGACAAAGGTTATCATTCTAAAACGATAAATAAAACGACCGCTAGTTGACAATGTGGGTATATACCCTACTTATAAATAGGTATGTATTATTATACTCTTTCGTATACAGCAAGCAATAATGTAAACAGAAATGGTTAGATCATTGTCCATTCAGAATTTTAATGATTTATGCAGTATTTTTTAAACGTCTTTTAGCTTTATATTTGTTTTCAAATTTATTTTAGAGCTTTCGATGAATTTTGAGTTAGCTTTATGGAAGTTTATTTTATTAATATAATGCTTAATTTAATATCTTTGTTTTAAGTATTTTAGTTGATAGATATTTAGACAGACTCTTAACTTGAACACCATCTCGTGATAGAATTGTATTACATAAAATTTGTACCACTTCCACTTTTATTTAAATAGTTTAAGATCGGTTTCGCTCATGACGAGCATTATCAACTGATAAGAAAATACAATTTTACAGTGTTATTTATACAAAACGAAATTAAATAAAAAAGTGTAATAAACAATTGTTATTGAAAATAATTGAAAAATCACAGTACAAAATAAGAATAATTGACTTAAATTCAAATATTCAAAAGCTCTAAAATGTAATTATAAAAATCGTCAAATTGTAATTATGCTTAAGTGGTGAGTATATTGTACTTTTTTAATATAATGCCTTTCCAGTAAGTGTCGACAGTGAACACCTTAAAAGAGATATTTAGTCTAATATCAAACTTAATTACATATCAACTTTCAAACGAATATTTCTAATTGGTAGTTTTATATTTGATAGAAATTTATGTCAATTTATTTAAAATACTAAAATTCATTAATTGAAACTTTCACAATTTAAAATAATATTATCTATTTGAAAAATTAAGCGGTTCAAAATATGAACCATATTATTTAGTGTCTTGCTCATATTGTTTGTACCGAAAGTCACCATTCAATTCCTGGAGTTGGCCAATGTCCTATGTCTTGGCACTTTCGGCCCCGGCCCAAATCAGGTAAAACTATCCCGTGTGCCCGGCGTATTTTTGAAGAATTGCATTTTTTCTTAATTACTTACTTAAAGTGCTATAACTGTAAAACCAAAAAGTCAAATCAAATAAAACTTTTTGCGGTTGCTTAAAAGACTATAATTATTTACTTATTTATGGCATTATCGCCAGAATTTTCTGCTATGGAAAGCCATATTACAATTTTTGTACATGTACCGAGTCTTACTTCTTTTTTTGCTTGGCGCACACCTTGCAGGTTCATTTGGACTTATTTATTTTATGCTGTTGCTATTGGTAACAAAATAGTTTAAGAAATGCTTTTTGACATTCTTTTTCATTCAATATCTTAATTTACAATTGAAAATGAACTCGGAGACTTCACCATCATGTGACTTTCATAAGCACAAATGGACGCATCAAATTCGTTATGATATCCTTAAATTTTGGTTGGTAAAATCAGTAATTATTTTTAATAAAAGTAATAATTAAAAGACTGGCTTATGACACTACTTCATTTTGTAGGTGCCTTGGCCTCCTTGCCCGCCTCCTAAGGGCAGCTCGCAATCAATTCGTAAAATCGCGTATAATATTTTTATCTACTTTGGCCAAAATATTTTATAAAGTGGTCACCGCTCAACTTAGTGGCGATAGGTTGTACGACTTAAGTATTTTTTCAAATCGAAGCGACCAACGGCAAATAAGCAGAATAACATCTGGGAACCGTGCCCGCTTTCTAAAATTTAGGAACATGAAGTAATTTCTTGGAAATGGTATTTAGACATAGTTCAAGTATTAAGCGCTCGAAGGAGCCACCTCACGGATGTTTTGATGCGGGACGCTACCCCCTCCCTTAAAAACACAATAATTCGCCCGCCCCCCCTCTTTTCTCCTGCCCCGCTTGGTTGCCAATCATTGATTTTAAAAATAGATTATTCGGCCACTTCTTTTTGGGACACCAACAGCCGCAGGTCTTGAGGAATCGCTGGGGGCCTCTCAGGTCACGCCGATAGTAATACAAACTTGGTGAGAATTTATCGTCAATATAATTAATTTAAACTAAATATCACTATCTCCAATTACGTCGGCGTCGATCTGGAGAGGTCCCCAGGATCCGTAAGAAGTTTATTTATAAATACTTTACTAATTTGAAATATTATTATATATATATTTTTTTAATACATTGTTTATTGTGTATCTGTGCCTAACCCATATACTGTGTTTGTTTATCTGTTTTGTTTAAGGTTATACGTTTCACCATCGCGGATTTTCTCATCGTATTGTCTCTTTGCTATTGTTTATCCTCCCCCCCCGGCGGGGGAATAATACGTATTTGAGTAGCTGTTTTTTTTTTTATTCGCCCTTGACGATCTCATGTAAAGCCGGGAATCTTTGCGATTCACTTAGGCTGTAAGAATTTTTAGGGAGTAAGGTCACTAAGCAGTGAGAATTATTTTGTTTTCTATGTTAGGTAGTAAGATTTATTTGTTTCCCGAGAGGGCTAAATCTATTGCCGGACCAGTGGCGTCCGAAGGGGTGTTGGGATCGGCAAGTGGGTCGTGGAAGTAAATTCATTTAATTTTAAGACATGCCAGACCACGTGGGCAGCAGCTATTCATCTTATTAGACGCTTAAGAATTAGTCATAAATGTAAATAATTTAACTTTCAATAATCGATTCCTTACGAGTAAACACGCGGTGGTGAAATAAATACAATGTTATATACCTTGTGAGGTGATCTTAATGGAACCTTAAGATTATTTTTTTTTTTTGTTGTCATTTCACTTTATTTAATTAATTGCGAAATGTGTAAGATTATGTGTAAGTGTTAATTTGTATTGCTCTGTTACAATATTTCGTTCTTAATAAACCTTGTCCTTTGTGTAACGGATTTTGATCTTTGCAAACTTTAGAACTACCCTTTCTCCTCTATTCCATCTTAGGTGAACCTACAGGAAAGCTAATTTTCCTATAACTTTTCACGCGGGGAAAAGGGCCTGTCACTTAGAATGATTTGAGTATCTGCTATAATGTTTATACTGAGTCTTTTATGAAAACAAATGCTAAATACCACAATTATGGCTCTATTTGAAAGCATAGCGCATCACGTGAAAACACGGTTCCGGGATTCAACGCTTGGCTAGCTTATCACGTGAAAACACGGCTCCGGCATCCAACGTGTTAAGACTCCGACTCCACTGACTTGCAATCACACAAATAAACAATATAATAATTTCCAGCGGTGTGGTAGTCATTCGTGGGTGAAAATTGTGTATTTATTGCATTTTATGCAGGATGTTGACTTCCTAGCAGTTAAACAATACCATTATCCTTCGCTAACCGCAGAAGCAATTGTGGCGAGGATTACTTTGTCGGAGTCCCAGGCAAAACGCAATAAAACACTTAGGTATTTCATAAAGCAAAGAAAATAAAATATTAATATCAACACAGGTTTTGAAGCACGCGGGCTTGAGTCAAGTATATACATAGCTTAAGCGACAAATGATATATTTTACATGAATGCTCAATTATTAATCATAAAAAAGGTTTTTTTTTAATATCCTATCGTAATAAGTTTTCAAATAGATTCCCTTAAATGCGTTTAGTAATATTTAACCAATTAAAGTTTTATGGCGAGCTTAATACGAGAGGAAGCTTAAAAAAAAGTTTCATAGATAAAAAATATGAATTGTCGCATACGCTTTTCTGCTGATTACGGGACGATATTTAATATTCATAGTATAATGTATGTGGCGGGCACAGGGATACGTTGTAAAAATTATGTGTGGGAAAGTGCCATAATTTTAAAAGAAAATGTTTTCTCCATTTTTTTCTTTACAGATTATTAAATAATGCAACGATACTGTGGATTATCTTTTTCAACTGATAAGAATTACCATTAAACAAGGCTACTTATACTAATCCAAGGAACACCCATCGGCTTTCATATTTCCATTATTGTTTGTTACACCTTTGAGTTTGTCCGAAGTCATTGCTTATTTTTTTAAATAAACAAATTAAATGGTCAGACTTTAAATCAATTTTTGGTGAGAATAAAAATATTATACGGTCAGAATATTTAATAAAAATTTTGGTTGGTAGGTTAGGTTTTTTTTAAATTTAATCTAAATTATGACTATTTATTCTAACCGATATATTATGACCATATAATATAAATTTTGACCAATCTTATTTAAATTCTGACCAAAAAAATACTAGCCTTTTTTTAACAGCTTAACGACCGCACGTTTTTTTTATAAAATTTCACCTGGCGAAATAAAATTTTGCGAAAAATTCGCAAAAATTATAATTTTACTAAATTCACCATAATTTGTAAGCAAATTGAGATATCTTTACAAAATTTAATTTTCTTAGCTTCCAGATACTTCGCCTATACGCATATATGTGTCCGCCGGCCAGCAAGCTTTGTTTTTCAAAGACTTAAATACGCGTCCACGGTCGTTAAGCTGTATACTAAGTATTTATTGACAGCGAACACGTTTAAAGTGAAAAATATTATTAAAGATTTTCAATACCAATTGTTTATTACACACTTTTTTTATTTCATTTTGATTTGTATAAATAACAATTTAAAATTGTATTTTCTTATCAGTTGATAATACTCGTCATTAGCCAATTTGGTCTTTATCTTTTTAAATAAAAGTGGACGTAGAACAAATAAATATTGAGTTCTTTTTAACGAACAGTTTTGAAATTATCGAACCCCTTGTTAGCGTATTGTCAACCCACAGCTGCTCTTCTAGTATTCGATATGATCCAAATTGAGAGTGAAAATAGGTGTCGGCTTTTTGTGGTAAACGTTCAATTGCATATGTGATAAGTTGTCAGCGGTTTGTTTTCTACGACCAATTTTCTGCACATGACTTAAAGTATAGTATAAGCAATATGATGCTTGAATTTGCGGTCTGAAATTTAAGTGGTACGTCGAGTTATAGTGATTTCCTTTAATTTGTATGAATGCATCATTATCACCTTTTCATAGCCTCAATCGATACAAACTTGACACTCGATAAATTTATAGGAGCGGAGTCTGCTACATTACAAAATATCTTATCGATACACCCTTTTTAGGAAGTGTTTTCATCACCGGATTGAATTGATTTTGTATTTCTTTGTGCTTAAATTTAATCTACATATTGACTTTACTAGTATCTTAACCCAGACCGGATCGATTATTACGGCAAAGCTTGTATCAACTAGGCCACAGAAGGTGATCATGATATTTTATTCAATACTGATCTGTTTATTTTTAAAATTGAATCGTTCAAACTATGTACATTCTCACAGATTTTGTCACTAACGACCCGGGTTTCGCCTTTCGGCATCTTCAGGCATTCAAGTGCACGGATGAACTTGAACTGACGTTTAGTAAATGAAAGTTTCGTGTTTATATAAGAAATAAATGCATCACTGAGTCCAAAGCCATTGCTGGCGAAAAGGATGAGCTCATGGTAATGCCAACAGATTTGAGTAGAAAGTAGTTTCAAGAATTATATTATTTGTTTGTCGGCAAAGGTTTTATGACTATATGATTTTATGATTATAAATTTCAATAGAAGTGGAGATACGGGAAAGTTTAATATTTCATTTAAAATCGGAAGACTTTGCAGCTGTGATCTATTGATTTCTAAAATTTCTTGGAAAAAGAGCTTATGACTGTCCGTATTTGGGTGTAACATTTTTATCCCTTGTTCCTGATTGAACACGTGTCCTTCCGAAATTAAGTGATTAGCAAAATTAGACGTGTCTCTTTTCAATCTAAAGGCTGCCAATATTTTTAATTTAAGGATAAATTTTTCAGGATATTCAACTACCAAATATATAAAATTAAGCATATGATTGTTTCGAACCTACAATTATTATTAGTAATGTAGTGCTTCTTTAAATTTTACACATTTTGTTTTACTAATTCACATTTTTAATGTTCAGGATCGTTTTCGCCCATCGCAACGATATCAAGATTAAATTTTGGTCCTGATAATTGCATGTAGATGTAAAATTATTACAAAGAAAATATGAGGACCTCAACTGCAAAACCTACCTAATATGTTTTTCAAATTTTGATGCCAACTTGTTCTCTATTTCAATATCTACACAATTAATAAATTTCCGATTTCAAAACCTCTCTAAATACAGAGAAAACGCGTTTACAAAAACTAAAATCCAAATTTTGCACTTTGCCAACAATTTTGGTTTTTGGAGTTAAGCAGGTTTTGAATCCGAAGCGCTCATATGTTTGATATTTTTCTTAATACCAATAGAATAATATTTTCAATAATTAAAAAAATATTATCAAATTCTTCGCTCGACCTATCTTTGACCATTTTTTAAACCACCTTGTATGATAGTGCTAACTACCTTTCCCAACAATAAATAACCTGTCCTGTGACTCGAGAGCATCCGAAAAACAAAAGACAAAAAAAACTCGTTGGGTTGGTAATTAGTCATTTTCGATTGAAAAAATAAAAAGAATTTATAATAGAACGAGACAAGCGGGACGCGTCGTGTTTTATCTTCGAGCGATATCCTCAAAGAGAGGTGGAAAAGGGTCTTGGACCGACTCTCCCGTGTGACGGTCCAGCGCGGATCATCGATTCAGAGATAGTCAACCAATCGAAGCAAAATTCGAATGTAAAATAATAGTTTTTTTTAATCATGAAAAGGCGGTTACAATTTCTTTCTGAAGATAACCAAAGTCTTGACTAATTTATCACTGGACACGGTGGATTCGTTTTCAAACTCTATGAGCTTGGCTGGTACTTAGTGCACAGTTTCTCGACAGAGAGCCACAGTATGTCAAAGGGGCCATAAAGAAAAAGTATTTTTAAGAGAGCTACAGTAAAGTTTTGGGGGGGAGGGGCACGGGCAAATTCAGTTTTGAAAATCGAGCAGTCCGTGAAGTCCGGCACGGAAGCCTACAAAACTAACCACTGCGCCATGATACCAAATTTATAATACAGTGGAACCTCTCATAACAAGTAATTCACATAACGAGCAAAACAGATTGTGAAAAAAATGCTCCTTTAACGAGCGACATTTTGCATAACGAGTGACGCAGAGTTTCGGAAAGATCGCTTTCACATCGTTGCTTGCCTCAAGATGATTGACAAGGAGTGGGAAGGGGTTACCAAAATAACCCTCACTTCAGCTTGGAAGAAGCTTTGCTAAGGAGCGTTGTCGAATGTGATTGTGAAGGGTTTGAAACAGTACCTTTGAAGTCTATAGTCAATGAGATTGTCTCTTTGGCCAATACCATGGGACTGGAAGTGGATAACAACGATATTGATGAGCTTGTGAAAGAGTACAGTCAAGAGCTGACCGCCGAAAAGCTTATGGGGTTGCATTATTTTTCACAGCAAGGAGTTATGGAGGAGAGTTTATTGATAGAGGAGGAGGAAGAAGCCGAGCAACAATCTTATGGCGCAATAAGAAAAAAGCTTAAAGCATGTGAAACTGTTGCATCGTACATTGAGAAGCATCACTCTAATAAGGAGATGGCTAAGGGTTTGACAAATGTATTCAATGATAATGCTGTCACATTTTCACCAAATTTTGAAGCGTCGGCAAAAACAAATGTCTGCTTATATAAAAAAAAAAATATTTGTCATAAATAATAAACTAGTCGATTTTTTATCATTCCAGGTTTTTAGGCTTCTTAACAATTTATAAGTATGTAATTTTACTTTACATTAAAAATATAAAAATTGTTTTTTTTCCGGCATGAAACGCATTATTGTATTTTACACTGTTTTATATGAAAAAAAATGTTTCGCTTAACGAGTGTTTCACATAACGAGTAAGATTCTGGAACGAATTAAACTCGTTATGAGAGGTTCCATTGTATTTAATTGAATAAAAATATAATCTCTACAATGTATCTTCCGAATCTATTTAACCCTCCAGAGACGAGAGCTTTTTTCCGATAAAAAAATATTTTCTAAGCCATAAAAAGTCACGGATAACTTTTATTCCTATCCAAAATTAAAAAAAAAAAACGCAAAGTCGTTGTATAGAAACCCCGCATGACTATATAGTCATGCTCATCCTTTTATTACCGTGTAGTATTGAGAACGGACAGTAGTAAGGACAAAAGTGACCGTATGGGCTCGCAAACATTCGGGGTTGAAATATAGCTAAACGTGATTTTTTTTAAATATTTACAATTCGACCTCTTTAGGTCAACATAATTTCAATACAAATATATTAGCAAAATAACTGTAAATAATTTGATGTGTTTATAAAAAAATAACTAACAGTTTCAAAAAGTAAATAAAAAAAAAACGGAAATTAAAAAAATCCCGTGTCCTTTTGGAGGCCGTTTCTGTCCCCACGTCTGATGACTAACTGTAGTCTGTACCCTTCTTAACCAAATATGAGCAAAAGCAACGATATTCAGGTAGAAAAAGGATGAATAGTGGGATCAATAGACAACGGTGTTTACTGTGACCATATGGTGACGCTCGTCCTTGGAGGGTTTTAATCAGGGCTGTGGAGTCGTTGAAAAAAATCACGACTCCGACTCCAACTCTGACATTTACCAACAACAAAACTCCGACTCTGACTCCGACTACGACTACGACTTGACTAAAAAAAAGTTTAATGTTGTCAGGCTTTATACCTACCTTTCCTATTTATGTGTATTAAATTACAGATCAACCAGTTAATCCGGCAAATAGCCAAATGTTTCATATTATACATATCACAGGCATAAATAAAACATAATTAAATATAAGTTTGAACTTTATTGGTTTGAATTTATTCTTAAAAATAACATTGCTTCTATTAAATCTGCATTTGTAGAAGCTCTTAAATCAGTTTTAAGTATTTTAAGAGCAGAAAATAACCGTTCTACGGATACTTGGGTCGGTGGCAATGCTGTAACGGTCAATGCTGAATCTTTTATGATAATTAAAAAAAATGCATTTTTTTTTTAAAGTATTCGAAGTCGCTCGTTTTTTACGACTCCGACTCCGACTCCACAGCCCTGGTTTTAATGAAATAATATGGTAAATAAAATGCAACCAAATATTGATTTGGTTTAAATTGTTTTTCGAGTAGCAATTATTTTACCGTCGGCAAACTGTTACGGACACCTGGCTGTGTCCACATGTGCCGCCAATAAGTAACTTAGTGTCATTATACTTGTCATCGGATAACACGGTGACATTCCCTCGCCCACGCCTCACAACCTCAATGTGGATTACGACCGTTTTACTCTTTTCAAAATTGTCCTCTTACTGGTACCACGGCTTAAGAATTTAATTAGTACACTATCTATTTATTTATTGTTTAAAAATTAAAAGTACAGTACATGACATTACAGCTGACGCCAATTCGCCATGCACTATTATAATGAGAAAAAATAAGTTAACACAATACATTAAAATCAACATACAAAATCATGAAATAAAAAAATTAAAACTTAAAAAACAGTTCACAAATACTGACACTAAAAATGTCCAGTTCTCTAGGGCCTAGACAATGAGTTGATCAGTCGAACGGCCCTTGGAACTAGCGACTCATACGTCCTACGCGAGGAACATTTTTTTAGAAAGAAAAGTTTTTAGTGTAGTTTCGCCCACGTAAGAAAAAATTGGGAGCATTTAAGTTAATAGTCATAAGAATTTCAGGATTATTAACTCGGCCCCGAAGAAGAAGAGAAAAATTCTTTAAACTTGAAAACGATCCTCGATCTTCAAGAGAGTGAAATGATAACGTTCCTAAAAGAAATTTGGTGGGGTAGTATTCCTTTAAGGAATTATCAAAGGGGAAGAATTTAAATTTTTTGAAATAATAAATCTTAGAAAATTCTTATGGACTCTCTCCAATTTCAGCTTGTGTGAACTTGCATATGGGCTCCAAATGATGGAACCATATTCAAGCGTACTTAAGACCGATACGTACCTGGCATTGTTAGTGGGTTAAAGGGGACTCGTAGGGGCTAACGTTGTCCCCCTGTTAAATTATTAAAAAACAATATAATCAGATCAAATTATTTTTAAATCCACGCCCGTTCCCAATGTGGAGCACATGGCATCTTAATGGAGGTTTTTTTATGAGAATTGTTTTTACAACAAAATAGGTGCTTCATTAAAGTATTAAAATGGTAAGACTTTTCTATTATACTTTTATGTACAATCACGTCTTCACTTGATATTTTGATCAAATCGTATTTTTATTTAAGGGATATAACACTTTTAGGGTGTTCACTGTCAATAGTAGGTGGAAACGTAGCTGTGGTCTGCCAATGCGTTAACAAGGGACTCGCTTAATCTCAAAGCAATTGTCGGTGTCCTGGGGAAGAAGTGATTTTTTTTATCACACCTATTTAATTATATGCAATACTTTAACAAGCAATCGATTGTTACTTAATACACCTAAAATATGAAAAAATATGCAATTTATCGTAAACTTATCTGAATACTAAAGCCGCCGTAGATAATTTATATAAGTCAGAAGATGCAAATATATGCTAATTTGATCTGAGAATATTGTTTTTTTTTTAATTTAACAAGGGGTTAGCGCGACCCCTTCGAGCCCTCTTCAGCCCACCCTTGGTGGAAAGGCATTATACTAAGAGGAACACAATATTCCTTTGTATTTATTTACCAAGATCAGGACCGGTTCTGTCACTTGAATTTTACGATAGTTTGATACATGTAGAATATTATAACGCATCTAGTTTATTTTTTCTTACAGTACTACTTGGCTCACTTCAACTCTAAGGGACTCATTTATTTTTATATTTTTTTTTTAATCCGTGTCCACTCCTAATGAAGGTATCTCAACAGAAGTGTTTCTACGAGAACTGCTTGTTACTCAGTCATTCAACCTAGTAGATATAGAAGGACAAGGCTACGGCAGAACTAGTGGTTAACTAATCGCTCTCGCTACGCTTAGTTATTGAAGGATCGGAAGGTTGGAGGGAATATTTAGAAATCACAAACACTCATGCCTTCAAACATAAATTGAGCGAAAAAATTCTGTTCGTATTGGGACTCGAGCCCGTGAGAACCCAACAACGTTAACCGCTGCATCATAGACCCGAAATTTATTATACTTTAATTAAATCGGTAAACTAAACATTGAAAGATTTATCTTTAGTTTGTGTAAAACAATAGTTTTCTTTTCAACATTGTTGTTAATTAATTTATTTTGAAGTAAAATCTTTTTGAGAAAAAATCAAACGCAGTGATGGCACGTGGTGAAGAGCAACACTAAATGGTTGCTAGCAGGTGAAACGTATACAATCAAGTGCACAAATTTTGCAAACCTCTAACTCACAGAATTTGTTGTGATTGAAGTCTTTTTGGCGGGCACATGGTTAAAAACCCTAGATCAACAGCAATATTTAGTTATTACATTATACCAAATTTCAAATCTCAAATTTGTACAAAAATATTATATAAAACCAAAGAAATATTATCTAAAATTAGTAATCAACTGTAGGATTTTAACCGCAAATGACAACGGTGTTAAAATAAATATATATGTATTTAAAAATCTACCTCAAATATATTAATTAAATTGGTTTTCATTAAGTAGTCCCCCATCTCGCTATTGTTTTTTTTCATTAAGAATATTGGTTCAAATAATTATTTCATGAATAAATAAATAAATTTGAATGAATCGTTTGTGTTGACAGGGCAAACGAGTGACACAAAAGGCGCGAAGAATTTTCGAAAACAGAACAATCAAATTCAACCGCCATTGTTGTGACTTCTAGACCCTCTTAAGTGTTAACCCGTTCAGGGAGACTGTTATTCAGTATAATTATTTAGTTTATTTTTAATGTTTATTCGAATGATATAACATACTGTTAATTGTTTGTTGTGTAAATATAATACCATTCTAATAAGACATACGCTGAAAAACAACGCACTAAAATGTTTAAAAACAATACCAAAAAAAATAAGAAAATATAACATATGCTTAATTGTCTTCTTCTACTTCCCATTGCTTTCCCATTTGCTACGTTTATATAGTACTATAGCAGTATTCATTACCAAAGAAAACGGTGAACGTACACACAGCTTTTTTTCACTTTAAGTTCCTTAAGAGCGATTGTTCAAGTCTTGTTAACCAGCTGTTCAAACAGGTGTCACTTGGGCTGAAGAAAAAAGTATCTTTCAAAACGAGAAAAAATGTGTGCCAACGATTGTTAAGTGTTAATATGTTTTTCTGTAGTAGCATGCTGATCAAATCCCCTGGGATTTTCATTTAAAAGTAGTGAACAGGATCAAATAATTAAGTCGTTCCGACCAGCTCTCGGACCCACAGGCCACGCCTTCTTGGTAGCTACGGAGGTAAGCAACTAATCAGTCGGTAAATTTGCGGCGTCATACAGAGAAATAGTAGATCTGCACTCAAAGTGGATATTTTTATAGGGCAATTTTTGTGCAATCCGCCAAGTCTCGGTCATTTTTTTCCGAGACAATCCCAGCACAAAACTGAACAACGCATAACTTTCGTTATGCCACGGGAAACGTAGCTAAGAAAAAGAACTAAAATACAAAAGGCCCAAGAATTCTTGACTTTTTGCAATCGGCAGTGACAAAAGTTTTTTGAAAAGCTCTTACATTTTCTTCATTTAAATAAATCCGTTAATTCCTAAAAATAAAAATCTGCCAGCGTCTTAGTCTCTTAATCCTGATGGTGAATGTTCAATACCGGAATTCCGGGATTACAAAAAGGGTCTGGTATTGGATGCCCTAGTTATGTATAATGATATAATAATAAGATGCACCTTGAAAAAAACCCCAAAAGCTTGAAAAGCAGAATCTGACGTAATTTTTGTAATCTGATCATTTCAATCATTATCTCTCATACTCACAATCTTTTCGTCAGAGTTATAAATTTAAGATTTCGACTGAAGGTGCTTGGTGGAATTTCAATATTAGATTTTATATCGGCAAAACAGAAAGAACACTGAACATCCGGGTTTTAGAACATATGGCAGCCTTTAGATTGAAAAAAGACACGTCTACTTTTGCTAATCACTTAATATTGGAAGGACACGTGTTCAATCAGGAACAAGGGATAAAAATGTTACACCCAAATACGGACAGTCATAAGCTCTTTTTCCAAGAAATTTTAGAAATCAACAAAGCACAGCTGCAAAATCTTCCGATTTTAAACGAAATATCAAATTTTCCCACATCTCCACTTCTATACCCTATATAACCATAAAATCATATAATCATAAAACCTTTGCCGACAAACAAATTATATAATTCTTGAAACTGCTCACTAGTCAAATCTGTTGGAATTCCCATGGGCTCATTCTTTTCGCCAGCAGTGGCTTTGGACTCAGTGATGCATTTATATCTTATATATAACACGAAACTTTCATTTGCTAAGCGTCAGTTCAAGTTCATCCGTGCACTTGAATGCCTGAAGATGCCGAAAGGCGAAACCCGGGTCGTTAATGACAAAATTTGTGAGAATGTACATAGTTTGAACGATTCAGAGTTATAAAGATATTAAATATACTTATTTGTTTCTTGTGTAACTTAGAAACAATAAGTGTATTTAATTCCGACCTTAAAAATAATAATATAAATATTGAATGAATACTTAAAAACCATTCATACAAAGTATTTATAATAATTTTTTTTTGATCTTCAACGTTGTTTATCAAACAGCGGCGCTGAAAGGTTTAAATAACTTATTTTTGATAGCCTGCTCCTTACCTCTCTAGCCCTGGCAAAAGGCGCATCCAATTTAAATTCAGAGGCTTTTAAATAAACTTGTGGTCAACCTATAAATTGAATTAATTTAAAACCTATACGTAAAAAGTGTTTACGCCGCTTTAATCAATAACAACACCTAAATGCAATGAATACATATTATAGTCTTGATCAAATAGAACAGCCAAATTCTGCTATTTTACTTGCTGTGTAACGAAACCTGCCACGCGTTTTGGAAACATATTAAAAAATTCTTATTTCGTACATTTTTTTCTGAAATTGTTAATGAATATTTTAAAAATAATGTTGAATCTTAGTGAATATCTCGTGCTATAAAAGCGGGAAAAACTTTACTATTTTGACTCAGACTCTTAACATTTAAAGGTTAAATTCAAAGGGTACAATTTTTCATGTCGATGTCTTTGTTTATTTTTCAATATTAACAAAAATACTTTTTTTATTTTAATTTAACTTAATAAAACCCAGTTGAAATCGTCCGTTTTAATGATTCTAATTACTACAGCATTGTTAAAAATAAAAGTGGCATATGTTTTTATAAGCTTCTACAGTCATATTGAATTCTTTTTTCAATTTCGATAATTATTATTAAAGATAATATTATTTGTATATTTTAAGCCTGAATGGTAGGTATTTTTTTCTTGAAATCAATTAAATGATTGAAATATATATGATTCCACTGACGTGCTATTGATGTTGAGTTTATGTGAGGTAAACAAATGGGGGATATATACAGGACATATTAAGAGTTCTAATAACGGCATTATGCCGAAATATTTTCCCACCATACAATATAACTTCTGCGAAACTAAATGTTTTTGAAACAATTTGCATTTTATAGTTTATAATAAAGAAGTTCTAATAATTATAAATTATATTTAAGTTCATAAAAAAGAAGATTGTTTTTTTATTACAACCGCTTCAAATTCCAAGTCATATTTGTGTTCTCTGAGAGCATACAACACCAGGACGGAAACTTATTTTAAATCCTTTTACCTCGTTGTATGCTACGACGAAAACATAAAATATATTTTTCCAAATAAGTTGAACTTCTATGTTTCACAAAAGGGAATAAAAGACCCTTTTTTCAACAGGTGTGTTATAGAATAAGGATGCCTTTAATACTACCCACACTGGCAGGAAAACATCTATAAGATGTAGTGGGATAGATTATTATTTTTAAAAGGATCATGTATGTTGAAAAGGATGCTATATTATGACCAGTTGAGGGTCAGGAATACAAGTTTTCTCCTTTACTTAGGAAAAACTTGCCGTGCTGAGGATCGTGGTTAAAACCTTCAGCAGGACATGAGATGTATATAATTTTAATTAACTTTTGAGATAATGTTAAGTAAATGAATTTTAAATAAAGCCCCTAAAATAGGCTGTTTTCTTGATGTCACGCAAGACCCCCACACACTATTTGTTATATTGAATATATAAAAAATGGGGGGCTTTTTAGCTGGCTCTCATGCATTGCATGACTCTGCTGAAACTGCCTGTTAGTTGTTATCAGAGAGTTAACGGATAAAAAAATGAAAATACGATAGTAAAAGTTGATAGCTAATCGCTCACGCCATGCTTCGTTTGCGGTTTAGATAAGTTTCAGAGGAATGTAAACATCAAATACATCCGTCTGTTTGGAAGTAAATTTATCAATTTATTGAAAATTTCATTATCTTGTCTGCGCAAGAATTTAAGCCTGGATACATCTTAATCTTTATTAGATTACCATTAGTTACATTTTTTATATAGTGTTTAGAGAGAAAGTATTTTTAGCAGAGGAAAAAACGGAGAAAAGCTTATCTCATAGTAAGCATTAATATTTGACAATCATATTATAAATACCGAACATAGCGCTCGAACAAAAATACGTTTTTATTATATATAAGTGTTGCAATGCCACTCAAAGAAAGAAAGTGTTTGTGTTTTAATTGTGTTCACTGAAGTGCATGTTTTCTTTTTCTGTCTGTTTGACGTTTGCTGCTAATATGTTACGACACGCGCGCCACCTACTGTAAGTTAATTTTAATATAATCTTCGCACAAGTGCAAGCATACGTTGTCAAAATTAACTGCATGGCAAACATACAAACATTGATTTTTATATATAAGACCTTTTTTTTTCTTTTTTTAACCATGTCCGCTCCCAATGTGGAGCATATGGACTCCTAATGGAGTTTATCTCAACAGAAGTGTTTTCTACGAGAACTGCTTGTTAATCAGTTTCTCAACCTCTCTTTTTACAAAGAGAGTAGGGATAGAAGGATAGGGCTAGGACAGGATTAGTGGTAAGCTAATCGCTCTCGATACACCCCGTTCATAGGATAGGATGGGTGAGAGGGGGGAATTCAAGACATCACATATATCCATGCCTTTGAACAGAAATTCATAAATTGATTGAAAATCAATTTATAAAACTGTCCGTACCGGGATTTGAACCCGGGCCCTCCGTAGCCGAAGCCAACACCGTTGACCACTCGACCACACAGGTGGCGAATAAGACCTACTGTAAGCTAATTTTAGTATGCTTTTAACCATCCCGGAAGGGCAAACAAAATGTTTGTCAAAGTTTTATTGCAATCGGATCAGCGGTGTGGCAACGCATAAAGTGCGAACAAACACAAATTCATTTTTATTCTTTAGATTTCATAACATTTTATAACAGTAAATAATTAATAGTCATGATGAGTGATGGTCTTATGTTTTGATATCAGCTAATGAGTAGAGATAATATGGTATTCTTTCGTTTTAAAAATATATTTTTCCCTATTTTTGTGTATAATTCGGTAAAGGTTTGATATCAATTGACAGTAGTAACAAATTCTGGTAATATATAATGGTAGAATGAATGTCAGCTTTTGAAAGGAAATAATGGTAAACTCTTTTAATAAATACTTAATGTTATATATCATCAATGGCACAGAAGACGATATTTTATAGAAACACGAAGACAACTACCACTGTGATTGGATCAATTAATCTTATGAAGATTAAAACTCTGATCATGGATTCTATAAGAGAAAGTAAATAACAATATATTGAATTGAATTGTCTTGACTTTCATTGTATCACTTTTATAAAGTGTTCAATTCTGAAGTTGTCAAAAGCTAATATGTCAGCTTCACATTTGCTTACAAGAGAAGAACTATGAACCTCTGCAAGTTCCGATTTTAATTAATTATTAATTCTTTGGTAATATTGATTGAATTGGTAAATACTTGGTAGAACTCCATTGTTATACGGTAAAAAAATATCAAAGTGTTCATTTAAAAAAAAACAGTGTAGCTATTTTGACTCGTGCCATCGTCAGAACTATTTTTAAACCTGTATTTACTCAGCTATATATATACTGGTTTAGAAGAGATACACAATACAATCATATTATTTACTCTAACATGAAAATTAATATTTCAAATTATAGTAGTACATTTATTAAATATGACTTTATTGTAAGGATGGGGAACCTTTTCATTTCTAAGACCGCATAAAGAAAAAATTGACCCACCCCCTTATTTTGACTGTCAAATATAAAATGGGTTGATTACGCTCTTTTTCAAGACGCTGGCATATAATTTTTTGATTAAAATTAATATTTTGATCAAGTCGAAAGGCCGCATCCAGGGCCGGCGCCACCATACAGGCGAAATAGGCAACCGCCTAGGGCGCAAACCATTAGGGGGCGCATAAACGAAGTATTAAAATTGTTTTCACATATTTACTCTTCAAATTTTATTTTACTTTGATGTTTGCATTTGTTCTTTGTTATTATGTATCGTATTCTTTATGAATCTTAAAAGAGAGTTTGAATGACTGAGTAACAAACAGTCACGTAGCAAAACTTCTGTTAAGAGTCCTCCATTATAAGGCCATATGCTCCACATTGGGAGCGAACATAGATATATAAAAAAAATCTGTTTTTTTCATTATTTCGACGGTTTGTTAAAAGGGGGGCGCACCGATAACCGTTGCCTAGTGCGCCAAATAGCCTCGCGCCGGTACTGGCCGCATCAGAGTAGCCAAAAGGCCGCAGGTTCCTCTCCACTGCTTTAGTGTAAAGCTGTCAACTGATGTAGAATGTAGAACTAAACATTTATATTCTATTTTTTACCTTATCAGTAAAATAATGGTTTCGCTGTTTTGTAATTTGAAATAAATACCAGTTAAATTAAAACTGCTTTACTTTATTGTATTGACTAAGTTCTGACGATGGCGAAACCGAAATAGCTATCAACTAATAAATATAAAAACTGTAGAACTAAATACGTTGCTATTTTTACCCTATTATTTAACATTTAAACCATGTTTAATAAATGTAATATACTATAATTTGTAATATAAATTAGGATCTTATAGTAAAATACACGATGTTAAATAGTGGTGCGCTTAAAAAGCTCTCTTTGCAAGCTTTCAAATGTGTTCATCGAAAACATCGCATTTTGACTTAGTACTTTTCCATTGTTATGTTACCGACAATAACATTAATTTCTCAATGTTATCACATTTGATTAAGTCCTGATAATAACACTTTCTTATATTATATTAAGTCCGACCATAATGCCATACTTTACACGCCATTGTGTTGTTGTTAACGGTTAGCTCTGTAGATCATATCATTTTATTGAAAATAGGTCTGCCGTCCATCATAATATTGAAAATAGATAAATAAGTTCTTTTGATGACCGTGAAAATGAAATAATACTTTGAGAATGATTGGTCACTCTGGAGCAATTTATTTCAAATACAAACGTCGGTCATTACACAAACGAAGGCAACGCTATTTTCGTAATAAATAATTACATGAATATTCAAATATATTTTAAACTAATTAATCTAATTAAAGTGTTTTTTATTATACGCCATGGCCGCTCCAAATGTAAATTATATAGGTTCCTAATGGAGTTTATCTCATCAGAAGCGTTTCTACGAGAATTTTTTGTATTATTCCCAAACATGGCTTATTCCTAAATGGTTAAAAATGAAAATTTTACATAACAATATACATGTTAGAAGTATGTTTTGTTATACATCACTGTGGAATCATATATATTTTTACTTTATGTTTGAGTCTGATTTCTAAAAATACTTTCAATTTTTTAAATTTATTCACTAAAATAAATTTATGGTTCATGTTTCAACAATTTTAGAATGAGCCGAGCATGCAAATAATGGCTTCATATATAGCACATATGTAAACAAATTAAACTAAATTGATATTAATAGAAAATTTAAATTAACTTTGATTATTTCACGTATTGTGTTACTAACTGTGACACGTGTTTCGCCTCCTTCAGAGGCATCTTAAAATGAACTTACACAAAGTTACCGCCGAAACCATCGAAAGTATTAAATTGGAATTATTTGAACTATTGGAACTTTCCTGCACTATTAGTAGAATCGGGGTTTCAGTATAGTAAAGCAATAAAGTCAATTCAATAAATTGTTTTTAAAAAGTTTAACTTTATTATACATAGCTCATTTTATCCCATCACTGTAGTACTGTGTGCCCCACCAACACTAGCTATTTAGTTTAATTGGTTTTTTGTCAACATTTTTTGTTCGTCTTTAATTTATACATACTACCTTCCTTTGCTTTATCTGTCATGCTGCAATAACAACAACAAAAAAACATACGCACACAATACGGCGTGTGAGGGGGGCTTTACTATTGCCGTTGGTTCTCAAAATGTGGTTCGGACGATTTCATTTTTTTTTTTACTAGCTTTGCTTGAACGGTATTTTTCCCATTAAAAAGCAATGAACACACAAAAATCAGATTTTTTTCATTGTTTTGTGATTTTCTGCTTTTAGCGTATCTAAATCTTTTCGTATTTCGTGATAAAGGGACCAAAATATTTTGTTATTCCCTCTTGAACTTCAAACTTCTTCCCATTATAAGATAGGAAAAATTCCATAGTCCCGAATGTCCCGACAATTTTCGATTCATGAGCGTATCGAATCAAACATGTTATTTCTTTTTTTTTTTTTGAAACCGTATTATGTACCTATGTGGTCGAGTGGTCAACGTTGTTGGCTTCGGCTACAGAGGGCCCGGGTTCAAATCCCGGTACGGACAGTTTTATAAATTGATTTTTCAATCGATTTATGATTTCTGTTCAAAGGCATGGATGTATGTGATGTCTGGAATTCCCCCGTCTCACCCATCTTATCCTATGAACGGGGCGTATCGAGAGCGATTAGCTTAATACTAATCCTGTTCTAGCGCTGTCCTTCTATCCCTACTCTCTTTGGAAAAGAGGGGTTGAGCAACTAAGTAACAAGCAGTTCTCGTAGAAACACTTCTGTTGAGATAAACTCCATTAGGAGTCCATATGCTCCACATTGGGAGCGGACATGGTTAAATTTTTTTTTATGTAAAACGTGTTCTACAAAAATATGCCACAATTCATCAAGCGTATTATATCAAAACAGTGTTGTATAAAACCATGTTGTAAGAGGCCTAAGTGTAATTGTAAAGCTGAAGCTGAATAAAAGCTAAAGATGGAGCTGTAAAGGATGCTGACCAGTGACGGATTACCCCATTAGCGCACGAAGCGTGCGGTTGGGGCCTTCAATCTAATGGGTCTTAAAATAGCAAACATTCTATAAAACTCTTATAATATTTAAAGTTCAGTTTTAGTTATTTGAATAATATGGCCTCCAAATTCGATAGCACCTGAGGTCTCCCAAGTAGTTAATCCGTCACTGGTGCTGACATTTCATGGGAGAAAGTATGATAATTGGAGGGTGGCAGGGAAACATGGTGCAAATGTGCTACACATTGAGAACAAGTAGAGACTAATATAATCGGTTGTCACATACAATGTGTCGTATACAATAATTGTGCCATAATAATAAAATGTCTTCTGCAGGCTTGCTCACGGTAGTGGTAATATGTTTTTAATAATTGAGAACTATTGGAAATCTTTTAGAATCAATTAAATACTTTAGAAGTCACTTAAGGATGTGTGAAATATTCCTGTAATTTATTGACGAAATTGTATTTGACATTATTTGTGAAAAGTATTGTTTTTGTATTTTCAAATCAGGTCCTGTCTTTGCAGGGGTGGGTTGCCAATAAGTTAAAACAAGTTTCGCTTAACGTCAGAGGTATTCGGAGTGGATCGAGGAAGGGGAAGATTTTTTATCACGCCTATATAATTATTTGCAATAATTATTAAAACAACCGAATGTTACTTACTATACTAATGTAACAACACAAATTGTACTGTAAAATAATTCATATACATAATCAGGCCTTTTTACTCCGTGCATCGCGGTGGAGCGACGTTCCGGCACATTTTATCGGCGTTTTTAATGTTTCAAATCAATATTATCAAACATATTTATTTTTTTATTGAAAACACTTGTTTTTTCACTATTTATGATTTATTTTGAATGTTATTTGACGAGTACCGTAATACTCATAAATTAATTCTATAATATAAACAATACTGGGTCCATAGACTTACTCTGTGACCAGAACTTAGGATCTAATGCTTGATATATTATTCTAAAAAACGAGAGGCTGAGTAACAAGAAATTCTCTTTTTGAGAAATTTTTATTAGGAAATAATTTGCTCCAAATTGGGAAGGACATGGATTCGAAAAAAAACTGCAAAAACATTTTTTTACTAAATTTAACAAATGTTTTTATAAGATCTTCTTCAAATAAAGATTGTCTTTTCTCAAATTTTTGCGCTATAAAACAACTGTGGTCGTGTCATACTCCTTTTTTTACAAACCCCCAATGTCATAAGACAACCTTTGCGATAGAAAAAATATTTTCTGAATGCCTTATATTTATTTATATTTTTATTTAACCGTGATGCTTTTTGCTTCGTCAGCTAATCTTCAAACAAGACTTGGGTAGATATAAATTTAATGAAGGTTCCTCTGTCGACCCTGATTTTATAATAATTTATTTTTACACATCCATTCCCCAGCGGTGAAGGATGTTTAATTTTACAATTTTAGCATGAAAAAGTTTATTTACCATTATTTTTCGTAAAATTGTGAATTTAGCACGACGTATTTTTTAAACATTGTAAATCGTCACTGTACTTGCAGAAGTTAGTAAGTAAAAAATTGATAGGCTTAAATAAACAGCAAATAAAAAAATAATAATGAACTATCCAACCTCATATTCTGTATTGAAATATTGTAAAAAAAATAATTTTAATAAAATGATTTGCCTTCTTTGTTTGCTTTCGTTCTCCGAGATTTTTCTTCAAAAACCTTAGGAAATGTTATTTTTTCTTATTTTGAAAAATATGTACAGTAATACCCCGCTTAGCGCGACCCCGTTAAGCGCGGTTTCACTATAACGCGAATTTCAAATTTCGCGCTCAAATGCCTCGCATTACGCGAAAGAGTGCTTATAAACATATTTAGTCATTAACTTCTCTATGGTCGAACTTGAAGATGTCACGGTAGAAGATCTCGTAGAACTTGTAGCAACGCACGACGATCCTATCAGCAATGAAGATTTGATCGAGTTACAGAATAATCCTATCTACGATGAGGAAGAACAGGTAGAAGAGAAAGTTTTATCTTCAGGGGAAATACAAAATGCACTTTCAAAAATTTATTCAGATTTGGACATATTGCAGAGAATATATAGACAATAATGATGACCGTGTCTTGACCGTGTGTCAAACAATTAAAAACAGTTTTGGGTGTTATGAACGTATTTTACAAGAACGTAAACAAAACGCTACCCAAAAGACAAAAGATGTATTTTTCCGTAAAAAATAAGAGTATGTATTGCATAAAGTGTTCTTAGAATTAAAGTGATTGATTAAAATGATTTGTATTTTTTTGTATTAAATTTTGACTATGTTTAATCATAAACCTCGATATACGCGAATTTCAGTTAACGCGATTTTTTTCGGAACGTATCCCTCGCGTAAAGCGGGGTATTACTGTAATTGAAAAGATATATAATTACAATATAAATATGTATTTCCTACAATATGTCAGAAACAAATGGCTTCATAATGATGTGATATTACTTTGAAAATTATGACGCCGGCCCGCTTATCTGAAAAAAGTACCTGTTTTCAGCTCCATAGCATGGCTTTCACTATAGGGGGGTTTTGCCATAGCCCATATCTTAGAAATTTCTATTATCGATCAATTCTAAGGAGCTGACCTGTAGGAGCGTAGTTTTTTTAACGGGTAGGGGCGTGGCGTCTAGATGTAATTTGACGGCACAGCAGCCAGTCTCATAGTCATTATTAGAATTATATTATTTTCCATTCTTCTCCTTCGGAGGTTGGGTGCAGCGAGGGGGTGAATTTTAAATAATTCAAAGGGACAAAGAAGATTGTTTTGTAATTATTGTGTTTATTTCTTCCTGTCGCATTCAATTCCTTCTACACTGCGAGAAGTAATCATATTGCCCTTTGGCTATTGTACGCGATGCAGTGGCGTGCGTGAGGGCTACCTGCTACTGATTTATTTGGTTCCGTGATCAGTTCATACAATGCTATTCCAAACAAGAATTCTCCGTACAGATTACTCTCGGCAAGAAAACTTCATAAATCGATTCTTTTACATAAGATTCTTACGTACACAACTATAGGACTTCCATAATACCGTGTTATTATAAAAAAAAAGACGTAAACAAAACCTATAAGCAGGGCTTTTTTCCGTTTAATGCGGTGGAACGGCGTTTCGGCACTTTTTTCTCAGCATTTTTAATTAAGTATTTCGACTGAGGGTGCTTGATGGAATTTCAATATCAAATTTGAATTGTTTGAATTTTGTACTTTTCCATGAGTTTTGTCGCTAACGACCCGGGCTTCGCTTCGGCATCTTCATGCATTCCAAGTACATCCGTGCACTTGGAATGCGTGAAGATGCCGAAGCGAAACCCGGGTCGTAAGCGACAAAACTCATGGAAAAGTACTAAATTCAAACAATTCAAATTTGAGCATTTTTAATGTTTCAAATATTTTCCATTGAAAATTTTGGAATACACTGATCTTTCATTGAACCTTCAATCTTCATATTGCAAATCAAAAACTTAATACACTAGTTCAATCTTTTGAAGGGATGAAACATACTGTTAAGCCCTTTTTACAAATGTGATGCAGTTACTGTAGGTGATTTGCGTTTTCTTGGAGTTATCACAAACAGTTTCAACAAATAGTCTTCTTATTGAATCGATATAACGTTTTTCCACGTTAAAAGAGTCAATTGAAAAAAAGGCTGCTAGATTGATATTATGCGGAGTTCGCCCTTGTGTACTAAACCAAAAAAATAACCTGAATTCTATCCCACCGTTAAAATTAGCACGGTTAAGTACTAGTCTTGCCCTAGCCTTATCCTTTTATTCTTACTCTCTTCGAAAAAAAGAAACATCGAGCAACTGATTAACAAACTGTTGAAATACCTCAATCAGGAAGTCATAAGCAACACATTGAGAACGGACATGGATTATAAAAAAAAATCTTTCATCAAATTTATTACAAGAAGTGAGTTCCGTCACGTATAAAAAATATTACATTTTCACCAAATACATTGTACAACAGAATTAAGCCAGATATTTGGCTAGTGATTTAAAATTTAATTTGCGAAGACAGTATACAGTTATTTCTTCTTTTTTTCTGGCGCTATAATCCTAGTAGGGGTTGTAATAACGGACGAATATATGTGCCCATTAGAGGTGAAGTGTGCCAAGTGGTCTTTTTTTTTTTTTTTAAGTTAGATGCATTATAATATTCCGCATGTCTTAAAGACTTAAAGTATCGTAAACGTGAAGTAAACTGAGCTAATCCACATTGACATAGTGTTCATGCAAATAATTGAAATATGCAATCCAACGAAACACCAAATAATGACGTAATTGTACTTAAAAGTCCTTGAATTTTTTTTACCATTTTATTAGTTGGCTCACTACACTTCTCGTGGGCCCATATCGAAACAGGCATTGCAAACTTCGTAAAGGGAAAAAAAATCGTGATCGAAATACTGAGAGAGTAAATTAAAATAGGTTTAACGATATTTCATATATTTGTTAATTTTTTACAAGCACGAATATCAACTTTTATCAGTTTTGAGTTTTTTGATTTAATAAATTTTTCAAAATATATTCTTTTGGTTCAGCGGTGGGCTGCCAATATCTTAACAAGAGGCTCGGTAAATATTATCCATTTTCGCTCCCAATGTGGAGCATATGGCCTCCTAATGAAGGTATCTCAACAAAAGTTTTTTTCTACGAGAACTGTTTGTTTGTTACTAAGTCTCTCAACCTTTCTGAAGCCCAGAACGCTGAATGAAAAAATAAAGGGGCTACTAAGTCTTGCTTCATGATAAAATTTAACCATCTACAGAAATTGCAGTTAGGTGCTGATTTGATCTAAGATGAATGATTTTCTTATCTTAACAAGGGGCTCGCTGGCCGCGCTGAAATCTATCAAGGGGCTCGCACGATCCCCCCCCGATCCCCCTCCAGCCCACCACTGCTTTGATTCGTTCAAAAAAAAATTCATGCTTAATTTAACGGAATACAAAAACTTTGGGAAATAATATGGTCATGTGCTATGTTTATCATAAAGGAGTGGATGGCATGGATGGAAACATCTAAGCTTCCTTCCTTGTACACTTCCTCAAAGATATTGAGGACAAAACCAAGCCAGTGGTGTTTTTATATAATACATTTATGTGTCTTTTGAAAAAATGTACTTTTCGATCATATTAAATAATAGTGGAATTAATATCTTATTTTTTAAATGTAATAATGCCTTTCCACCAAGTATTGACAATGAACACCCTAAAAGTGTTGTAAATTTAGCTTTCAAGATTGAAAAAATGAGAGCATGTGAAAACTGCATCCAAGAAAAAGGACTTATTTTCTAGAAAAAATATTAAATTAATATTAGACTAGCTGTAAGCCCGTTGCCCTCAACCGGGGAGATTTTCGTTGCATTTTTAAATAGTCAAAAAATTTACTGGCGTGAAAAATAAATTATAAAACTATTTATTGAATAAATCAGAAAATCTAAACATAATTAATTCTCTATATCAGCGATTTCCAATCTGGGAAACGCGCCTCCTTGGGGAGGCGTGTGCCATTGCAAAGGGAGGCGCGAACAGTCCAAAATATTTATCTACCCTATAAAACGTGTCTTTATTACTATATGAAATAAAGGATGGGGAGGCGCGAAGATATTTGTTTCTTCAAAGGGAGGCACAGTCACATAAAGGTTGGAAACCACTGCTCTATATGGAGTTTTTAGTAATACACCGAATTCACTAAAAGAACTAAAATATACCGGGATTGAAAAACAAAATATGCAAATAGCGGAGCCCTGCAGTATTCATATTTTATAGTGCTTAGAATAATTCAAATGTTTCAAGTATGCAAACAAATATATTTCGGAGAAGAAGAAGAAGACCCCGGGACATATATCGACAGCCCTGCAGTATTTAATTGTTACCATCTTTCTAGACGTCATCAGGAATACTAATGAAAATCGGAAAAAGAAAAAAGGGTGAAATCTCGGACCTACATTCAATCAGCTAACACTTAGACATGATCAGCTATTAATATATAGATTGAGTCAATTAAGCACAAGTACATCAGTTGTCATGCATTTCAAGGTCGTGTATAATTCATAATTTTCCTTTGGCCTAAAATCATCAAAAAGAATTGTCTTATAAAATTTGTCAAGTGTTGGTTCCGTCCTTTTGCATTTCCAAATAATATTCTGCTTAAAAATATATTATTATAAAGTTAGTAACGACATCTATCAAAAAATATTTATAACAGTTCGGAAATTTCTAACAATATAGCAGAAATCTTCTTTTAAAACCTTCAGCTATGTTAACAGATGTCGTTATTTTATTAATTATAAATGGTAAATTTAATAAATTCATGTACATACTTAACTTGTCACATAATATTAATCAACGTTACAATATAATTTAAATAATTATTTGAATAAAAGACCAAACCATCTTCATTAATTATACTTAGCTAATTAATACGTTGGTGTGGCTACCTACATTATTGAATAATTACCAAGTTTGTTATAGTAATAAATATCTTTTAATATTTTCGTTTTTGTTCCCTTTTACAATAAAAAATCTTTATTTATCTTATAAGGTTTATATAACAATGCTTTATTCAATATGCGCTCACTGCAATGTTTGCTTGTATTAATGTATTTTGTTTGGCTTTTAGTACACCTGTATGTTGTCATGGAAACTGACGCAACGATCAAAACTTATTTTATGAACGAAAAAGCGACAGCATTTTGCTGTCCCTGTCGCACATGTTAAGTATCGTCTACATGGGCTTATAAACCTAGGTCCAAACATTAAAAAAAAAAGTATAGTATGTAAGTTAAATACATTTCATATCAGTGGCAGATCCAGAAATTGTCCCAGGAGGGGGCCATACAATTTGAAAATAAACATGATACATTAATACGATACATTAATACATTAAAAAATAGATAAAAATACTTTTTTTACGCGATTTTTTTTGTGCGATTTTGAAATTACGCGATTTTTTTGAACGGCACATTAAAAAAATATTTTTTGCGCAAATTTGAAGAACAAATTTTATTTTTCACACATTTTTTATACTTTTTTACGCGATATTTCGATTTTTGGAACCGATTTATAAAATCATATGAAAGTGAGGTTTTTTTACGCGCCACTTCCCCTCAATGTATCGCGTAAAAAAAGATTGGGTTTATATAAAAATAGTCAATACATAATTAAGTAAGTATGTATTCTATAAAACATACTAAACTAAACAATTAAAGAGCCCATTTCAAAATAAAGTTTTAATAAATTAGAAAAATGGAAAATAAATTCTGCCAACACATGTTTTACACAACACATACAAGTTTTTCATGGCCAAAGATCAGGTGCATTTATTCATTTAAATAAATACATATTTGTCATATGTTTTTATTTTCCTTAACGAATACGTTAATGTCATAAAAATATTATATATTTTAAGTTATGCATTAGGTATTTTAAAAATACTTATTTTATGAATCCAAGTTTGAATGTGAAATGGATTACTTAAATTAAGAAAACTGTTATCGATTTTTAAATACTCATCGAACATATTAATATGTTTTTTACCATTTCGCTCTCAATGTAAGGCATATGGACTTCTAGTGGATTTGTATCTCGACAGAAGAGTTTCTACGAGAACTGATTGTTACGAAATTACTCGACCTCTTTTTTTTCACAAAGAGTCGAGATAGAAACATAGGACTAGTGGTTAGCTAACCAATCTCACTACGCCACGTTTTTTTATACGAATTAATTCAGGAAATCGCATACCGAAATGTCCATATTTATAAATCTATTGACAAATCAATCAATAATATCTTTCCTTACTCGGATTCAAATCCGTAACCTCCTTTATTATAGACAATACATACATGGCATAGATATATGTGATGTCTTGAATTCCCCCCCTCACCCATCCTATCCTATGAACGGGGCGTATCGAGAGCGATTAGCTTACCACTAATCCTGTCCTAGCCCCTATCCTTCTATCCCTACTCTCTTTGGAAAAAGAGAGGTTGAGCAACTGAGTAACAAGCAGTTCTCGTAGAAACACTTCTGATGAGATAAACTGCATTAGGAGTCCATATGCTCCACATTGGGAGCGGACATGGTTTAAAAAAAAATACATACATGAAGAATTTAAAATGTGTGAATAGTATAAATATTATGTTTGAATATTATTTCATGAAATATAACCGCCCCTGCATATACAAGGGGTGCATTGATCGAATGCCAGATTGACCGGACGCCACTGCTTTTGATAGTACGTGTATCGAGTTGAATACATTGTTATTAACGAAAAAAAGCTGTTTTGAAAAACTGTGGGTTACGTCCTTTTTACTTTCCACAGTCGATATAAACATATATGTATAAAATATTTAATGCAGTAGGAAACAAGAAATATTGACCGGTGATATGTAAAATATCCTAGGGGCTCGCATTTTTTTTACAATTCACCCGGAATAGTTGTGTATCCTTTGTCTTTTTTATATTTCAATTAAGCGATTTTTTTGATTGAAAATATGTTTTTCATTCGAATTTACTGATAAATGGTAATTATCATTTATTTGTTAATGAAATAATTTACCTACAGGTAAAGATTTCTGCGAAACTATTTTATTAGTCAGTCGAATGCTTACCAGCCGGTTAAAGTGTTTCTCAAACATTCATTTTATTTAACAATGCAATAAATTTATTATATATGTACGTCAAACATGTCAAATTCATATGTTAACACAAGACATAGTCACCCCTGAGAGATGAAGTGAGCCAAATGATATTTTAGGAAAAAAAAAGTTAGATGCATTTTAACATTTTACACGTCTTAAAGTATCGTGAAAGTGAAATAAGTTTAAATATTATATACAGTAAAACCCCATTTGCACTTAAGTCTGGACAGTGTAATTCGGGGTAGTGTAATTGGGGGTGTGAATCTCAAACAAAATTAGGGATTTGGTTTTTTCCGCAAAAAATTCAAAACTAAGATTTCCCTTAGTTTTGCAAAAAAATAAAATATAGACGAAATATTTAGTTAACAAGTTATAAAATGCGAAGCGCGCCAAAATCCCACACATAGACTGTCACCCGGCTATGCGTGTATAGCCTGCCACGTGTTGAATACACATACGCTAGCCAACATTTGACTGTATGCGCGACACAGACAACCGTCTCGTAGTAACGACAATGAAATGCGACCGTGCAATTGGGAGATTTGCGGCGAATATTTCAAGCCACCGCGTATTTCGGGGTAGTGTAATTGGGGGTTCAACTGTACATCGTTAATAAAACAAGCAATACATACAGCATCATTTGGGAACAGATGTCGATACGCTTCGAATCTGAAGTAAAAATGAACATTCAACCAAGTTGGCATTTTTTTTTAATTCCTAGGGAACTCAACGTTGTACACACCATCACTTACTAGGACTTCACACTTTTCTTACAGTGTGTATTCTATAGCGTAACAACGTTAGTCGTGTTCAAACTTTTGCCAGGGATGTCCCGAGAAGAAATCGATTACAACTTAATACACCTATAATATGTAACAATATGGAATTCATCTTAAACATCTTAATTTAAATAGCTAAAAATGTACTACTGTGTATATGTCCCGTTGCTGTCGTAGATAATTCAAAAGTCAGAAATTGCTGATATATACTTTTTTGATTTGAGAATATTGTTTTTTCTTAAATTAACAAGGGGCTCGCCGGCCTATGTATAAAATAACAAGGGGTTCGCGCGAGTCCCTCCGAGCCGCCTCAAGCCCAACCCTGTCCTAAAGTTTACACAGAACCATTAAATACCAACTTCTGCCAGAACAGTGACGATTGATACCGTCTACCAAATGAAGTCATGACGATTTTAATCGGATATTTTGCAGTACATATTACTTTGAGCACCTCTGTGTTAGACACGAGCTCCGGTGAGCACATCGCCGTCTCCCTCTACCGTTCAAAGTTGTCCGAGTTTCAGGTGTAAAAACTATCCGAGCTCCAGTGCCTTTTTGTCTTTCGAGCGCGTCGTACCTGCGTCGAATTTTCCGAAAATATGTACACAGCGAACCGCCGCTATGCAGAATTACGCGAACAATACGTTACTTCAATAGAACCCCTACACCAAGAGTGTTGTCCAATTACATAATGTGTGGAAAATCGATCAATTGGCATAGTTACACCATAGCACAACAGCCCGGGACGGTATTTTTAAAATAACTCAAGTGATTTATATTGAACAAAACTCGTTTTTGTATAGTGCATTGTTGTTTTACAATGATCGAACGATGAAACGTTTGAAGTAGATGATACAATAAAAATCAATCGTTTATTTATTACGTAAAATATTTTAACTTTAAAGTTTTTTTAAACAAACTAAATACAGTGCCTATAATGTGAATAAAATACATTTTTTATGCAGTGATATCAATGCACGTATGATGCACTTTACATTTTACGTGTTTTTATTGTGATAATAGTGACATATTTGTTTATAACAGTAAAAAAACAAATAAAAATGCATTGATGTTAATAATGCATTGTATTATAAATTGTAGAAAGAGATATTACAATATGTTTAGATAAATTGTTTTGTATTTTTCTTTAGTATGTTTATAACATTTTAAATGTACAGAAAATATATGGCAACCGGTGTAGATCGTAGATTAAACAGTAGTAAAAAAATCGGTAAAGCTTTTAGTGTAGGACACGAAAGTAACGTTGAAAAATATTCAAAAAATAATTTGACAACACCTGAAGTAGTTAAAAACAACACTGATTGTAAGAGCGAGAGTACGAATAACGATTGCTATAGTTACGACCCTAGAAGTGATGATATTTTAGAATCAAGTGATAGAGTAATTCCGTTGATAACTCACAGAAGAAACAAAAGTGGTTCCAGATCGTTGAAAGGAAGTTTATCGTTGAATTCCAGCTCGCTTGAGACTGGTGATTTTGTTGAGGAGTTGGGAAGATACGTTAGTGAGATGGCGAGGAACGATGGAGGTCCTGAGGACGTGTGGGCGCAGTTACAACAGAAGGAGGCTGACCTCCTTCTGGCGGCGGAGCTTGGTAAGGCTCTACTGGAGAAGAACGAGGAGTTGATGAAGCAGCACGAAAGATTGACGGAGCAGTATTCCAGCAAACTTGAGGTAAGACCAGTTTTATTTTCCAAAACAACATACAATACCACGATTATTATTTTAGAAGCTTGAGATTAAAAATGACCAGATCCACTTTTTACTTCATAATAAAACTTACAATTTTTATTATTAAGGTTGTATGTTGACCTTTAATTGCACAGAAACTACATCGTTTTTAGGGAATTTCAAAATTCAATTCTGTTTTTCTGAATCATTTGAGCGAGATTTACTTCATTCACTAGTTACCGAAAATATCAGTTTTGTATGAGTTAATTATCAGCTCTAAAAAATAAAATACGATTTAATTAATTATTATAAGTATTTCATAATTAATTTACATTTTGTATATCTCTTAGACCTTACACAATATGTAATATATATTCTGTAATTTCATCATAATACATAATCGAGAAAAATCAATTATAAAATTCATCGTAAAATATAGCTGCTGTTTTCAACCAAATTTAAAACGTTTTTTTAAATAATTAATCTCAATATTCTGTATCCGGAGTTTTCTATGCACGGAAGAGTCGGTGTACGGAAAATCGTGTTTGGAAAATCTAATACGGAATAAGTATAAGGTTTTAAATTAAAAAAAACAATATTACCTATACATACTTATAATTTACATTGTCAATATGTTTGCAATTATTTAGCCACTCCTTTCAATAATATAAAATTAGTGCTTCACTGCATTAGGGCTTGCGCGAGCCCCTTGCTAAATTTTACTTGGCTGTCAAACCCTTTATTAATTTAAGAGAAAACAATATTTTCATCAAATTAGTATATGTATAACTGCAATTTCTGACTTGTTTTATTTAAAGAATTAAATCTCTGACTCCATAACTATGTTTGACAAAGTGTTGTGAGATACAATTAATTGCGTGCGCTGTTATATAATTAAGTAATTAACAATATTAAAGTCATTAATCAAAACCGTAGCATGTCTTTTGATATCAGCTGTTGAGTAATAAAACACTTTAATTGGGTAAGCCAGGTAACTATTTACTTATAAAACGTACAGCACACTTTTTCGATTACCCAATAACTGTTTTGTTACAAGCAATCAAAATAATTGTGGGTTAATTAGGTACGTTAATTGCAACTAAATCGCATTTAATAAAACAATCATTAATCACCGAATTAACATCTTTCGTAAGGATTCTAAATTCGAAATTATTTTTTAACATTTTTAACAAATTGAGATTGCGCGTCTTATTATAAACCAGTGCTTGTGAAAGTATTTTATCACTGTTAACCCCTGCGGTGCTAAAAATACTTCCAATATGTTTTTTCCATATCCGTTCCCTATACGGAAGTATATGGTCACCACGAAGTTCCTCCGAGATTCTCTATCCCCAGTCTCTTTGCTTTCTCCCAGGTAATCCCAGCGTCCCATAACTCCGCTGAATACATATTATAGATGGTCATCAGTGGCCTTGCACGACGCCGAGATCCATCCGGTTGGAAGAAGAGACAGGCAGGGTTCGGGCTCTGTTGAGGCATCCTCAACACGTGTCCAAGCCAAGTTCATCGCCGCTTCTTTATTTTTGACGTAATAAGAGGCTGGTTAGTCCAATATCCAAAGTGAAAAAACATGTTTAACACTTGCCCTTTGATGAACGGTAAAATCCCAGGACGTATATATAAAAAAAACCAGCAACACATCGGAAGTATTGTTAGCACCGCAGGGTACTTAAGCATTTATTTGTAAATTCTTGGTCAAAATGCATTTAAAAAATTTACTTCTTTTTTTTACTAATTCCGCATATTTAAAAAAATATAAGAAGTTTCCTGCTGACGCCCGTTGTGTAAATGCAGATAGCGTTTTATGGCCGCCTTCCACATCGCTATTGACAGAAAAAAATGTGTCTAGCTCACACATTCATAGCCTCGATTTTAAATCACGGCCTAGTGTAATTTAAGATTACGTCGTGAGAATGTATGAAATTTGAACCATTTAAATTGAATTTTCTAGTGTGCTTAAAATAAATAAACAGTAATGAAGATCTTTAATAGATCAAATTAATTCATTACGATAAAGACCGATTTCTTCAATAGCAAGCATTATCAACCAATATAAAATTAAAAATAATAACAACAAAAAATGGTGATTTTTGACAGCCAACGCCAAGTATAGTTCGGTTTCAGCACATTAACTAACTAGCTTTGCAGTGTCAATCCCTTTTACGAAAAATTATTAAATTACAGGCTTTCAATCAGTTATCGTTAAAACAAGTTTGGTTGAGTTGCTTTTATTTAAGTTTAAGTGCTCGAAATTGAAAACAGACAGAGGTATTCACCAGTTCCAAGGGCCGTTCGACTGATCAACTCATTGCCAAGAGAACTGGGCATTTTTAGTGACAGTATTTGTGAACTGTTTTTTTATTTATTACTTTTTTATTTCATGATTTTGTATGTTCATTTTAATATATTGTGTATGTTGTATTATGTTAATTTATTTTTTCTCATTATATTAGTGCATGGCGAATTGGCGTCAGCTGTAATGTCATGTACTGTACTTTTAATTTTTAAATAATAAATAAATAAATCATTAAAAAATATCCTAAATATGTGTATATAAATCACTTTTTGTATACAAATCAATATTTACAAAACACTAACTGGTTATAAGTCTTGTGAATCGAATTTGAAACAATATTTTTTATTAGAAAATTTAAATTAACTTTGATTATTCCACGTATTGTGTTACTAACTGTGACACGTGTTTCGCCTCTTTCGGAGGCATCTTCAGACTTACTATCGCAAAGTTTGCTTAAGTAATGAAGCAAGATTGAGTCTAACATTTTAATATTATGAAATTACAAAATGGAGTTTTTGGGTTTTTTTCCTTTTAAGAGGAGCAAGGAGGGGGGGTGTAGAATCAAAATAAAACAAACAGATAATGATACTAATTATACTAATAAGTTGTAATCAATCAGATTGGGATTTTTCCTTTTTAAGGGAAGCAAAGAGGGGATTATAAAATCGAAACAGTGCAAACAAATTTTATCATACTACTAATGACGTTAAACATTACAAACTATTAAACTAATGAGCTGCAATCAATCAGCTAGATTAGTGATTACTCTATTAATTGGAAACAGTTTAAGTAATGGGGAACCACCTGTGCTATTAAGAATATTATTTAATAATATTTCTTTTTTGTTTTGTGGAATAATCAAAGTTAATTTAAATTTTCTATTAAAATGAACTTCCACAAAGTTACCGCCGAAACCATCGAAAATATTTTTTATGTTTGCATTATCAATTAATTTGTTGATGGTTTTGATATGTAATAAATGTTTGTGAAAAGAATTCTTATTTTGATATATATAGAATCCATATCAAATTTTTGGTTACCAATTTATGCAGTAGATATGCAAACATTATCATCTATTTAACTGCTTAAAATTGTACACGCAAAGAATCCGTGTGGATGAGTGATGAAGGAAATAATGAAACCGGATCACATAAAAACCTACTGTGAAATTTCCTACAATCATATAACTGACAAATCAGATTACCGTAACCGAAAAATTAATAAGCCGATGTATAAACAATGTGTTATGTACATAGAACGGCTATGATGTTTTATTGTATAAGAAAGATACAAAAATTGTATTAATTAAAATTGTTAATATTCCGTAATACCTAGGTATTAAAAATACACATTGAAAATACTGGTACTCGATGATTCAATAAGAATAAAAAAAATCTTAATTCAAAACTTGTAAACAACACGAGATCGATTTAAGTAAGTCGATCAAATATTGATAGCAAAAACCTCAGTAAATTATTGATTAAATAAGGTGAAAAATATTATATATTTTATTTATATTAGGGGTCAAAATTAAAGACAGCAATCTTCCACGAAATTTACGATTTAAAAAAAAAACATTTAAAAGTATTATATCTGAATATTGCTATATCTGAATAATGAATTCGTCAAATTTGCTGAGCGAATATTTTGTCATATGACTTTTTGTATTTGACGAAACGTTTAGAGTTAATTAGCTGAATTTGAAATAAACGATTTTCTTACTGAAATATTAGCTCACAAGCTGAAGAATCTTTAGCCCATTGATTCTGCATCCATAGGTTGAAAAGGAAAGAAGGCATTGTTTCTAACGCCTTCATATGTAATTGATAGCTATTTTGGCGTATTCCCTCATCAAAAAAATGCTTAAATTAATATTAACTTAGCCATATACACTGGCTTACAAGAGATACGCAATACATTCTCTCATCCACTCTAATATCTGTATTTATTAATATTTGATAAATTGACGTTAGTGTTTTCCGGAACGATAGAAAATATGGGATTATTCAAAGCAGATTAGTTTTAATAAGTTGTACTTAAAATGTCTTCTGCTATAGTTATCATAATCGGATATTGACATGCATGTGACAGTCAGATAGATTATGACAAGATTGATTTAATTGACATTTATTTCTTATATTTTCATTATAATAAAGTAAAGAATTTAAGTCTAGAAACATTACCATAGGAATTGGTTAAAAGTTAATCCGGCCCACATTATTATCAAGATTATTTTTAAACCGTTTTTTCTTCTCAAACTTTATAAGGAGTCAGGCTAAAAGTTTCCTGGATAAAGTTCATCTTTCCTGCTTGTAAGCCAGCTTAAGATTGGTTTGTGAGATGATTATTTCTCCTGAAGGCTTTATATGGGGAAAGACGAACGGGAAAAGTACCTAAAAACATCAAACGTTGTGTCCCATACAAAATACTGAACGACATTCATTCAGCTGATTAAAACCCTGCAATTTAATAGACATTCAATGACTTGTCCACCTTTGATAGTTCAATCATTATTTAAAGATGATTTTCGTACGATTTTGAAATTGAATTGCAGATAATAAAATTCCTTACAATAATAAATATAGTGCATGGCATGTCCGTGTTTGGTATTAGACTCTTCATTTTAAATTTAAATTTTATCTCAACGTCAACAAAAAAAAAGGAAACATAATCAATAATCTGCCCCCCAGCGTTTCGGTATAGGATATAATAATTTACCGGCGAAATTATTAGGCCATTAATTGCGGTCAATGCCGAGTCAGGGAGACCTTACTTGATTGATAATAATATATATGTATTATATTTTATTACAAGCGACAATAATTTTTGTTTATTCAACTTTCAATTTCGCCCTGAAGGTATGTTGCAGGTTCCGCATTTTTGCCTCTCGTTACATTGACTCGTATAAAAAACGTTTCTGTTGATAATAACTGGTTTATCAGTCTTATCTATGACTCACGATCTCTTGTTTTTAATATAATGTCTTTTTATCATATCTGATTAAAAATAACGAAATATGATGCAATTAGTCATATTTTTACTATCAGTAACCGATGTTTATTAAGTAATTATATATAACATCAATTATTTTAAGTGTGTAAAGATTACTTGATTTGGCTTTTATTTTTTTAAATTTAGGCATCGATATCTTTAATGTCTGAAATTCGATTGTTAAAACGGGACAAAATCAAGAGCTATTAGCTAACTACTAGTCTTTTTCTAGCACTTTTTGTATCCCTTACTTTCTTCGTAAAGATAGCTTGATCAACTGAGCAAAGTACATTTTTCTGGAGAATTTTTGTCGAGAAAAACTTACGACATGGTTAATAATTTTAATTATTTAATCAAATCTATAAGCACTTGAATTTCTGTAAATATTATATATAAAAGTTATGCTAGATTGACATTAACAGTATAATTATATGGACCTAAATCACATAAACAATCGTTATGAAGCCATGCTGCATGGAATGGCAACATTGTATTTGTAGAACACGAGTGGTCTGCTATATTTACTTAATGGAAAAGTAACAAAGATTGCTTTAAATGGACATATAATTTTAATCTATATTTGAACCAAAGAAAACACGTCTAATTAAATGACAACAATGCTTTTTTACTATAATAGGGCCACATATTTGTTCCGGAATTTGATTGATTTTATTATGTACACTTATTTTTAATCTTCATAAAAATAAACCATTCCAAAACCCAAAATATTTTTTAAAATTCTTACACAATTTACAACACAAAAATATGGAATGCAAAAATGTGTGTCAAAAGTCAAGAGGTATCCCAACATTTATTGTTTGTTAATCAATAGTAGGCAAAATGAAGTTGTATCATGAGCATATTAAATATTTTATAAACATGTAATTTTTTAAAGAAGTTGTGGTCCAATTGATCAGGCCGATTTGGGTTTAAGTCTCATTTAAATCAAATTTTGATTATTCAACTTCAATGTCTATTCTGCCCTAGTTGATCTCAAATGTCATAAATAAATTTCATCGAGCTATTTCATATGATTTAAAAATTTCAAAATATCCATCGCATGGCATTTCAACAGAATTAATTAAATTAGAACACATTTGTCAGTTTCTCAACAGCTTTCATTGGGAGAAACAAAGCAAGAAATAAATTAGGAAGGACTTACATTTCATAGCACAAAATAAATCTTCCAGAATTTATAATAATGCAATATGAATATCATTTCACTTATAAATAACTACTAGATTTTGTTGTATGTATATTTAATGACCCTTGCCAGTCGATGACTGTGAAAGTTTTTTTTTTATTAAATTATCTATGATAATTTGACTCTAATAACAGGTTCCACGTCAACTTTTCAATGCCAAGATATCACGAACTTATTATGAATCATAATGTGACTATGCCTTCGAGGTTTTAAATAGATAATAATAATCATTAAGTCATTACCGAGAGGTATCGACACCTTACGCGTTGTAATTATTATGTCTTATGGAATTGGGCCAAATAATAATATCAAAATTTAGTTAATTACAAAGTGTATTAAGACATGTCTGCCTAAATAGGTACCCCGGAAGTGAAACAAAAAATTGGCTTAAATTTAGAAAGTCTATGCAAAAAGCATCAGATATGCTGGCAAAGGGAAGGATAAAAAGTTAGTTTTTCTCGGGTCAAGTTGTCAACAGTATTGACTGGCTTGAGCCCCGGTAAGGCAAAATTCAATTTTCAATCGAATAATGAATTTCTGTCCGACGACATGTAAATATCTTTGTAATGTATAAAATTTTCGCTCCACCCTACCGATCCCTAATCCCTGATCTCTAGTCTTCCTCACTAGGGATTTCCATACGAATACTACCGGGATTTCTGTATTCGTGATGTTTTTTTCCACTTCTAAAATACCGGTTATGGTTGGATCAATGCACCCCTGCATATACAGGGGCGCATTGATCCAATGCCACATTGGCCGGCCGCCGCTGATCCCTACACATTCAGAGAAATTTCGATTAATAAATGCGAAAAAATTGATAATTTACATCAAACTGTGATTATTCAAAAAAGTTATTTTCATTGCTTTGTGTAAAGAAATTACTTTTTGTACATATGAAATAAATGACATATTTATCCTGGCCGTGATTGGTAAGCTTATAATCAATTTATAGTATCTAGTTTCTCTGCTATGCTGTAATCCTGAATATATTTTCAATCTTTATCCTTTTGTTTATATTGATAGGTATCGTTCATATTCGATTCAGTGATCTCATACACTTATAGATAAATTATTTATTTCATCGTTAGTTTTATATTTCCAAATTGCCTTGAATAGTCGCTCAATCAACGACTTTTATTAATATAATAGAATAATAAAGAAGCCCACATTTCCTGCAAATCTCAAGAATGCGTAGGACCAGAAAACCAGTTTTTAATTTGATGGTTATCTGTATGTGTTCACTGAAATTGTACACATATGGTAGTAACAATATTCCATGAAGTGGTCATAATATTTAGCGTAACGTCGTCATCGTTCTGGAAAAAGTTATAAAGCAAACAATTGAATGTTCTTAGTCAGAGGAGGGCAAACTTTTCGGATGAAGGGCCAAATACAGGAATTCAAAATCAGCGGCCGGCCGCAAGTAAAATACCATTGTTATATGTACACTATTTATTATCATGAAACAAAACAATCTAATGAGAGGTATGGAAACTTTTTAGGTACGTCTTTTTTACGTACGTTAACATTTTTTTTTAAATTCTTGTGCTAATTTTGTAGTTGAGATTCTAAAAACTGTTTGTAAATGTTCATCGTTAATGTTTCATCGTAAAGAGTTTTTTTTGAGGTTCATGATTGAAAATGTTTGTTTAAATATATGTATAGGTTGATCCAAAAATAACGATTATTATATTCATTTTCAATCTTTTTGAAAAGGCGTTAAAAGATAAAAACGTGTTTTTTTTTCAAAAATATAATTTTGCTCGCAGGCCGTAGAAAAATACGCGGCTGGCCACGGTTTGCCCGTACCTATTCTAAGCAGTGCTTTTTTCATGTAACGTGGTGAAACAGTGTTCCAGCACCTTTTTTCTCGACATTTTAAATGTTTGAATCAATTTTTTTTTAAATTTTTTATGTCAGAATATAAAATATATACACGGCTCGAAAATTATTTAATGATGTGTATTCAAACCATAATAGTTCATAGTGTTGACATTGCATGCTTGGCTGACCAAAGATTATCTAATGCAGGCATGGGCAACCTTTCCTAGGTCTGGGGCCAAATTATCATTCTGTCTCCGAGTCAAGGGCCGGACCAAATTATTTAACATAATAAAGTAACATTAAATTAAATAAAACACGTTGCTATTTCTTATATGGTGGTGATCATGAACTAGTAGAGTAGAGCCGCTGCAAGTGCCAGTGTCATCTCCACTATTTAATCCCTCCCTGAAACTATTAACTTCTTTCTCTTTTACTTCGCCGAGATGAATCAGGGCCGGACAAAAAAGTGGAAAGTGGTTTATCGATTAACTTGCAAAATGTTATTCACAAATATCACACAAACACGTCCATAAATGTTCGAATTTAAATTTAGATAATTTATTTTTAATGTGTTCACTATCAATACTTGATGAAGAGGCAATATTGTTTTGTATTTCTTAAACAATTATTTATTATAATCGAGACTGGTTTCGCTCGTCACGAGCATTGTAAATGTATCAGTTGAAAATGCTCGTAGTGAGCAAAAGCGTTTCTTGATTTTATTTTTAATTTAATAACTTTACTTTGAAAACTTTGTCTTCAAAAAGGTTGTCAATCATTAGTTTTTAAAGTGACTTGGACTAAGCGTCCTTGCTAAAGGACAAAGCGAAATCTGCATAAGCGATATGAAGGGATGGATTACATCTTTTGAGTGAGTATTGTCACGTGAGTGTGGGACATGATGTAAGCCTGATGGATACAATATTATACGAGACTATTGCAGAGCTGTTTCATGGCTATTAAAGTGGCTTTGCTATCATTTCAGCTTGGGCCTTTCAATATGATTATAAATGTGGTAATTAATGCTAAGTGGTCAGCCGGTGGTTGCCCATATATGATCTAATGGAATACATATTTATAAATTAAAATTAAGCTATTGAAAAAAAAATCGTAGTCGGAGTCGGAGTCGTCTTTTTTTACACGACTCCACAGCCCTGGTTTTTTACTTAAAGCTGGAGTTGGAGTCGAGATCGTCTTTTTTTACTCAATTTCACAACATTGTATGTAAGTGTACACAATTTAATACGTAATGTGCTTGTCAACGCTCCGTAATCTAAAACGTTGTTAAACGTTTAGACTCTGCAATGAAAGTTTAGAAATTGTCTGAAAATCTAACGGCGTATAAACAGCAGCTGTTTTTAATGTTGATGACAGCACTATAACGATGCTATTCATTTTTTACTCATTGTATGAAACGAATTTCAAAGCATTTTAAATGAGGCAAAACACTTTCACGTATTAAAACATATTACTCATATAGCATTTTTTTGTAGCGATGAAGTCAGCGTTTTTTTTTTGGTCATTCGACGCTGCACTTCCACCCACCTTCTGATAGACGTATCATATTATTTTGTAAATTCGTGAACCCTGAAGTATTAGCATTTAATTTAAAAATCGGAAAAAGACTGTTCAATTGCGCTCTGTTTATTTCTAAAATTTACTGGAAAAAAAGTTTATGGGCGTCCGTATTTGGGTGCAACATTTTTATCCCTTGTTCCTGATTGAACACGTGTCTTTTTCCGAAATTAATGAACAGTACTTTTGATGGTTTCGGCGGTAGCTTTGTGGAAGTTCATTTTAATAGAAAATTTAAATTAACTTTGATTATTCCACGTATTGTGTTACTAACTGTGACACGTGTTTCGCCTCTTTCAGAGGCATCTTCAGACTTACTATCGCAAAGTTTGCTTAAGTAATTGATTGTAAGTAATTACTAAAGCAAACTAAAATAAAAAAGAGGCGAAACACGTGTCACAGTTAGTAACACAATACGTGGAATAATCAAAGTTAATTTAAATTTTCTATTTAATGAACAGTCTTCCGATTTTAAGTGAAATTTTAAACATACCTGACTGTCCGTTTTTATACCCTTTATAAATATAATCATAAAACCTTTTCCGACAAACAAAATAAATGTAATTCTTAAAACTACTCACTACTCAAATCTGTGGGCATTCCTATGGGCTTATCCATTTCGCCAGCAATGGCTTTGAACTCAATGAAACATTAATTTACTAAGCGTCAGTTCAAGTTCATCCGTGCACTTGAATGCCTGAAGATGCTGAGAGGCGAAACCCGGGTCGTCAGTGATAAAATCTGTGTGAATGTACATAATTTAAACGATTCAAATTTATATAATACTAGTTTGACATTACAGTTACAAATAGCCAAGTCATCAAACTTTCAACTTTTTAAATCAGATGTGATCGACACTCAAGGGTGAAAAATACCTCAAGCATCCATGACCAATATCTGAAATGTTTTTTTGAAAAAAAAAATGACTATTGACCTTCTTAAGCTTTTAACTAGCACATAAAAAAGAACAGTTTGCCACTAGACCAGAGGTGGGGAACCCGCGGCCTTCTGGCCAATTCTGAAAAAACGAGGTTTGGAGATATCTTGGAAAAAAATATAGCGAATAGAGGATTTCAAATTTCTCGGTGAGCTAAAAAAAAACGATTTTTGGAGATATCTGGGGAAAAAGTATAGCAAGGAAAAGTAGGGTAAAGGATTGAATATTAATCAATCCCGTCCTATGTTTACTGCGGCCTTATGTCGAATCAGAAAAATGAATACGGTCTTTAGAGAAGAAAAGGTTCCCCACCTCTGCACTAGACTGTAGAAGCTGAACTTTTTACCGGCGTATATAGGTATACTATGTATTAAAAAAATCGTTCTTAAATTAGATATCTTTACTTGTGAACTAGAACCTGCGGCTTTTCAGGTCCTCAAGAGCAGCCTTTTGATCAAACTTCTTGAATATTTAACCAACACGTAAAGTGCATTTGCCACTCTATCATAGAGGTTGTCATTTTTGCCAGTTTATACAATCTATCCGGGTCCTCGAGTGAAGCCATTTTTTTTCATTTCACTGACAGAATTATAAATATATATTATGTTTAGTTATATCTAATTGATTTTTTTTAAATACGACATTGTTATATAAGAGTTCATCGAATGCAGAATTTGATCATGAAAAGGTTCTCCACCCTTGGCTTAGTCTAATATTTCTTTACAATACAGTTTGTTGCAGAAAATGCATTCACAATTAAAAAAATATTAAGGTGTTTAAGTACTGTAAATTCTTGGTGGAAATGTATTTAGTAAATTAAAATAATAAAACACGCTTTTGTAATTATTCCACTTTTTAAATTAAAATTATTAGCCTACTGACATCAGTTGATAATTTGTTTGCTAACTGTTTTTTTTATATTTAATGCCTCCTAATGGAGGTATTTCAACAGATGTTTTTTTTTGCTACGGTAACTGTTTGTTACTCAGTTGCTCAACCTCACTTTTTTCAAAGTGAGTAGTAGGGAAAGAAGGATAAGGCTAGAATTGGACAAGTGGTTAAATAATCGCTATTGCTACACCAAGTTATTAAAGGATCAGAAGGATGGGAGGCGAGGAAATGATGTGAAAAGACATCACAAACACCCAGTCTTCGATCACAACTTTGAATTGAATAATTCTTAAATTCAATGTGATCTGACCGGGAATCGAACACAGACCTGCGTGATCGGTAGAGCAAGCTCTAACCAACTGGGCGACATGTGACAGCAGGCGACATGTGGAATTAGCATGTACAAAAAAAAAATGAGTTATTAACTTGAATTGAAATAAAGGAAACAAAAAAGGTACTACTATGTGGCTCATAGAACATCTTTGCAAACTTCCTTTTTCATTTTCTGTATTCAATTGTAAATACATTGTTTTTTCAATACCTGTACAATATGCGATAGAATATAAAATCACCGATGACTGGACGTGATGACGAATCCGTACGACCTCTGGAGGCATGATCACAAAACATATTTGTAACGTTCATTAAAAATTTCCCGGATACACGACGCAGATTAATGACGGTAATTTTTAACGATTTAAAGCGAATCATTGTATTTTATCATCTTCAATCAGCAACGGAGTACTTTCATAGAAATTTTACGAGATAGTTCCGTAAAAACACTTCGATATTAAACGCCATGGAGCGAATTAAAAGAAACGTTCAATGTGACGTCAATCAAAATTTTACACGTTGAGTCCAGTAGTGCTATTCCAGCGTGGATAGAGCACTTATTTTGGACAGTATATATAAAATATTCCGTCGCCATTATGTTTTTAGAATACAGGCCGTCCAACACAATCATGTGTAGGGTATTTCAGAATGTCCAACATAAGTACTACTTCAACAATACTTTCTTTGGATCTCTCGTCACATCTATTTACATATAAAATTGAATTTGATAACTTTGTTATTCCACTTGCTGTGCTACAATTCGTGGCACGTGCTTCGCCTCTTTGAGAAGCATCATCAGACCATCGCAACGTTTACAAACAAGCTATATTTTTTTTTCTAAAAGTTTATGTTATAAACTACAGTTTTTCAGGTCTTATGGCGCAGTAATTAGAGTTGTGAGCTTCCGTGCCGGACTTCTCGGGTTCCAGCCCCAGTACGAACAGCATTTTTCAGATCGAGATTTTAGACTATTATTTAATGAGTTTTTTCGTCAGCAATGGTTTTTAACTTAATGATACATTTATTTATTATATAAACACGATACATTCATTTACTAAGCGTCAGTTCAAGTTCATCCGTGTACTTGAACGGCTGAAGATGCCGAAAGGTGAAACCAGGGTCGTTAGTGATAAAACTTGTGTAAATGTACACCATTTTAACGATTAAAATGAAATGTGCAGTTATTATTTATCTAAAAATCACTTCAAATGCACATGGACGACATTTTAGTGTTAGGGTTGTCACTGATCTCTTCATCGCATTTAATAAGTGTCATTCTACTGATTTTTTTGACAGTGAAATATTTTTTTAGTAATTTTAGTCTGTAAAATAAAAAGACAGCCGCCTGTGTGGTCGAGTGGTCAACGTTGTTGGCTTCGGCTACAGAGGGCCCGGGTTCAAATCCCGGTACGGACAGTTTTATCAATTGATTTTTCAATCGATTTATGAATTTCTGTTCAAAGGCATGGATGTATGTGATGTCTTGAATTCCCCCCTCTCGCCCATCCTATCCTATGAACGGGGCATATCGAGAGAGATTAGCTTTTACCACTAATCCTGTTCTAGCCCTATCCTTCTATCCCTACTCTCTTTGTAAAAGAGAGGTTGAGCAACTGAGTAACAAGCAGTTCTCGTAGAAACACTTCTGTTGAGATAAACTCCATTAGGAGTCCATATGCTCCACATTGGGAGCGGACATGGTTTAAAAGTAAAAAACTTCAGAAATTATAAAAAGAGTTTTAACAATACTAACATGTATATTATTTCGAATATACAAATTGAGTTTGACTATTTTGCGTAGTAAATTTCGTACCTACTTAAATAAGTTACACTTTTTTCTACTTTATTCATTTAAATATTATATTAAACCTCTCTTCAGTGTTGATTTACGTTTATCTGATCCAATATAGAATATATTTGTTTGGCAAACTTTTCTTTTTGGTTTCTCCACAGCCAATAAATTATTTATATGAGACGATAAATCAATAAAACATGTCATTTATGTTTATCAGACGTTCAGATGTTGTTTTGGTTTCAATTTGCTTTATATTAATTGAAATTGCTATCATAAATGTATTCAAAAACATCCGTTTATGATATATTTTTAATGGCGGTATTTTACATTTAGTATTGAAATACTTCCATTAAAATATCTTAATTTACTCCCCCGAAAAAAATGAAAAATAAGTATTTTTTTTAATTAGAAAAGCTGGGTCATAAAATTCACAGATATTTTCCGAATCAAATCACAATCCTAATCAATTAACCCTCCAAAAGTCATTCAATTTGGAAATACTTTTTAAAAGCAACTTTTAATATATATATTTCTAATTTATACAATTTTTTAAAATACTGCATGAGCAGGATAAAATTTTATCGCGGGTCACCATTTATTTGCCCAGGCCTGATATAGGATGCTTTTTAGAGGTTTGTTTTTCACTTTTTATCGACAACCAATTTATTGCACGCTAGAAGCATATCGCGCTGTCTTGTTGAAACCACAGTTGTTCCACATGCAATTCAGTTTGGGAACAAAAACCTCAGTAATCTATAGCGCTTTCCATTGACAGTAACGTTTTGGTCGGCATAATTTTTGAAGAAATAAAATAGCACAATTTGCAAACGTTGTTGTGGCGTAAGTCTATTTATGGTGAAATTGCAAACCAAACTGAGCACAAATTAGCCGTCAGCTGTCAAATTGACTGTTTATTCGAAAAACATCCTTTACGATGGATACAAATACAAAATTCGATTTTCCATTCAAAGATTTGAACTCGTGCCGTCGTGACTGAAGTTTATCAATGTAAGCCAATTAACATATTATTAATATATTGTTAATTAGCGATGTTACATTTTTTTAAACGTATCTTGATTATTCAAAAAATCATCACAACTGTCGAATGTGCTTTCTATTTCTTGCGCGTAACCAAAATTAAATGTAGGTGATAGAAACGAGCAACTGGTGTTAGCCATTCCGTTGTCTGGTCTTTCTAAATCGGCAGTACGGCACGCGCCTAGCTTCCGGCAAATCATTTTCGCATTAACAGCTAATACATTACTGCTGTTTCCGGTGTTAAGTGTCTTCTGAGGCTTCATTGTCTGGCATTCAAAGGGTTGTCGTTGTTTTGATTGATACATAAAGGGCGAGACAATAAAACAGTTTTTGGTACAGTGAAATCAATGAAAAAATGGTAAATGTTTTTTTAACACTATTCTATACTTATTTGCATTTATTAAAATTAGAGCCTTCAAAGCAAAAAATATAGTGAAAGTAGTAAACAATATATTTGGAATTAAAGCCAATTCCAAAGATCTCAATTTTGAAAGATGAAAATTATGCGTCATGAACTCTATGATAATTTGATAACAAACATTAGAATTTAAAAAAATAAATACATATTGATAATTTCGATGGATTCAGCGGTTACTTTGTGGATGTTCATTTTAATATAAAATATATATTGACTTGTCTTTGTCTTGAACCCAGACCGGCCTGATCGCTAGGACAAAGCTATTACCAACTATACTGGTGTTTAATTGATATAATCTAATATTAATTAAAGAAATTGTCTAGGAAAAACCTTTATTTCAGACTCTTTTCTTGCTTTTTTACAAGGTCATCTTTTTCGAACTAAAAAGATAAATTTAGATACTAATTCAGCATTTTCCGCTTGCATCCTTTTGATATAACGTGTATCAAGTTTGATACATTGTGATTATCGAAAAAAACAGTTTCGGAAAAACTGTAGGTTACGTCATTTTTCCTTTCCACAGTCGATATAGTAATAATGACACGTTTGAAAGGGTAAATAAACATTTTGGACTGTTCGCGCTTCCCTTTGGAATAGTCCACGCCTCTCAGGTTGGAAGTCGCTGCCTTAAGGCCAGCAAGACCATATAAATCGAATAAAATCACTTTTAATTAAGACGCCACTGGTAGTGCCAAACCTTACTTCAAACAAAACCATCAATTCAGAAAATAACCAAGATTAATTATTAATACCTTCCTCGACCTATGACTAACTCACCAATGACATCATATAAATATGTTGGGTTCGGCATCGAGGCTGTCATCATCAACACCTATTATTTATTACGTGACAGCTAATGACTGCATTCGCGGTATTTGAATTTGCATTATTTAAAAGGTCACGCTGTATTTATTAGGTGAATTTGCATAAAAAATAATTTCCCTAATTATACGACTTCGCGAAAATCTGAGTTGATAGTTATGCGATGGCACGCGAGCAGAATAAAATTATATTATTATATATAACACGAAGGTATCTTCTTTTTTTTACCATGTTCGCTCCCTATGTGGAGAATATGGCAACCACGCGGCGCCTGTCAATAACTTTACTTGCTACCAATTATTGGTGGAGATACATTATACTAACAAATAAAACACGTTTTTGTACCAATTGTACAATTTTAATTAATGTCTAAACAGGTTTTGTTAATCGCGAGCATTATATATAATTTTATACAATGCTTTAAAAAAAACAGATGCCGGAATTCAATTCTTGTCAAGCTTTCTATAAAAGTTTTTTTCATCCATCTCCGTTTCTAATGTAAACATATGGATTCTTAATGGAGGTATATTAGTTTTCGTTTTTTTATGTGAACTAATTCTTATTCACTTAATCAATCTTTTTTTTTTTCGAATATAATAATGATATAAGTATTAGGCTAGGACAGGACTAGTGATTAAGTAATGACTCATGATTTGCTTCATTAATGTTATGTTTGGAATGCTGGAAGGATCGTATAATAACCATAATACTTGAAACCGGGTCATCATGTTGAAAAAACTACTTTTCAAATGTCGCAAATTTTACTTGAAAGCCTGTAGCTTTAAACCGGTTTTTAAAAACCGACAAGCCATAGTAAACACCTTAAAAGTAAATCTTACCTCCTCCTTGCGTCCAGTAGAAAATGACAAACTCCGTATTTTATTTTGAATCAATTTTGAATCAATTTTAAGCGTATTCACATACGTTGCAATAGTCTGATGATGCTTCTCAAAGAGGCGAAACACGTGACACAAACTGTAGCATAAAGATTGAAAGTACAAAGTTATCAAATGTAATTTTATATTAATGAACTTCTACAAAGTTACTGCCTAATCTATTAGTTCTTAAATGTGGGGGTTATAATGCAAAACGTACTATTTCCAAAATGAACGATGTTAAGTTAGGTATGCAGATAGGGTAGTTCAAACCTAAGGAATCGACTGATCCAATTAGTTTTAATAAAAAATGTCTACAAGACTGTCGTTTTCAAATTGGAAATCATATTTTTTTGCAAATGTTATTTTGTTTGTGTTATTCTTCATAGTAGTTGACTTCACTGAAAAGTTATAATTTTGGAAATAGTACGTTTTTCATTATTACAAATGTGAATAATTGACCGATTTTTAAATTTCATATACTCCGTGTGTTATGTACTAAAATAATATGAAGCTTTCAGTTTTTGTCTTTTCAACATCTTTTTCATTCATTAAAAATTACGTATATATTTACTGAATGAGTAATCATTCTTTACCTTTAATATATTATAAGGAAATCATTTATATTAGATAAGTCTGTTACATCAACTCTGAAAAACGTATTAACGTCAAAGAACATAATTTATTTCATTGAAATAATTGATAGATGTGTGAATTGACTGTAATTGGGACTGTATTATTACTTCTTTACATATAATTGCGGTAATATATTATGCAATTAACTTTCTCAATACAATCAAATTAGTACTAACTCGTGTTATGTGGAGAGGATCTGTGCAGCATAAGTTTTTGTAAAGAAATATTGACAAAAAAGCCAACTTTTAAAACGATACTGTAATTTTTAAAAAATCTGCTTAGTTTGATAGAGGTTTTAAAATGTTTCAATTGATTGTGATATTCCTTAAAATTATTTTTCACTAACCGTCTATTGTTAAGGATGGATACAAATACATCGTTTAACCACTTGAATACCAAGCGGACACCGGTGTCCGAAACATATCGACTGTGGAAAGGAAAAAGGACGTAACCCACACATATCAAATTTTACAGGAGGCGCTAAAAACCTGTTTTGATGATTTTGTGACATATGCAAATTATGAATTATACACAACCTTGAAATGCACGGATACTTCTTAACTGGTGTTTAATTGACATAACCTAATATTGAATAAAGAAATTGTCTCGGAAAAACTTTTATTTCAGTGTTTTTTCTTGGTTTTAATTTTATACAAGGTCATCTTTTTCAAACTTAAAAGCTAAATTTAGAAACTAATTAGGCATTTTCAGCTTCCATCCTTTTGATAGAATGTGTGTCAAGTTATATACATTGTGATTATCGACAAAAAGCTGTTTTGGAAAATTGAGGGTTGCGTCCTTTTTCCTTTCCACAGTCGATATGCAAGCGAACGCGAATGTCCAAGACATTTAAAAAATCAAATACTTGGTATTCTAATAGAATATAAGCAATATTTTAATGAATATGTGTAGTGCTATTGATACTGAGTCAATATAGGTTTTTTAAATATCGAATTCGAGTGTATATTAGGCAAAATTATTTTTCTCAAAAACATGCAGTATCTCTGGGACATAGTAATGATTTTTTTGCGCGGTATTCAAGCCGTTAGTTAATATGATAGATAACATCAAACTCAAACATAACTCAAAAAAAATATTTTCATTGCTTTGGGTAAAAAAAATACTTCTTGCCCATATGAAATAAATTAAATTATATTTATATTGGTTGTAATTATATTACAAAAAAATACTGGCGATGTTGTTTGTTTGGAATGATTATTTAGTTCATTTGAAGTGAATATTTATTGGGTTCATGGCGTAGTGGTTAACGTCACCGGCTTCCGTGACGAATAAAACAGGTCTAAGTCTAAGTGCGAACAGCATTTTTTTTTTATATCGATTTGTATTCTAAGGCATGAATGTTTGTGATGTATACGAATTCCGTTCCGACCCTTCCAATTTAGTTGACTACTATTTCTGTCTTACACCTAACCTTCTATTTCTACTAACATTGAAAAAGAGATGTTAAAGGAAATATATGTACTTCACATTGAAAAGGACTATGAATTAAAAAAAAGACTTTTTAAACAATTCGCAAAAATGCGTCTATTTTTGGACAAAACAAGGTCGCGAAAATGCGCGTATTAGAATTAGACCGAACATTAAACTACCCCGACCACCCCTATATCTGAAGCGTCCCCAGCCGTAAACAAACGGATACCAGATAAAATTCATTTACAATTTTCCAAGGGTATTAAAAGAACCTCATATTAAATGAGACCCGTACTTTCCACCGCAAGTTCAAAGCGATACGACACGAGAAGGTCGCGGAAGGCGATCGATTTTCCCCCAGCAATACAGCCTTAATGGCTGTAGGTTGTATGAATTTTCTCATTTCCACTGGGACTGCTGATAAGGCATCAGGGCTTAGTTGACTGGTGATGTTATTATGGAATGGCTGTACGTCATTTGCCAGAAGTTTTGTTATCTTAGTATTTCACTTACAAGTTATTTATAGCCACAGTAAAGCATTACATATTTTATTTTTTTACAAACGAAGCGTGTCAACTCTCAAGGGAGTAATTTTATAAAAACAATTTAAAAAGCACTCGATTTAAATAAAAAAGCTCAACTTACATATTGAAATAGAGTTAGGGTAGTAAAACAGCTTATGGAGATGTTCGTAGGATAAGAAGATTGTTTAAAACAGTTTGATAAAAAACAGTTATTTGAAAGCTAAACACTCATTGCAGAAATAAAACCAGTAGTGCTTTTCCCGTATGCATGGTACTTAGTTTAAATGGTCAGAAATACCCAACGCAATCACTTTTAAGTGTATAGACCAGAGGTGGGGAACCTTTTTATTTCTAAATGCAACATTCATTTATCTGATACAACATAAGGCCGCAGTAAAAAAAACGTTGACACCACCACTCTTTTTTTTCCTGTCAAGCATATAATGGGTTTTTCCAAACGTTTGCGTATATTTTTTTTTGATCAAAGTGAATATTTTGATCAAGTGAAAAGGCCACATTAGAGTAGTCAAGAGGTCGCATGTTCCCCTCTACTGATATAGACCGTTCAAAGCAACTAATGTGCGCGAATAACAGTGAATAACACTGTTCATATTATGTAATTCTCCAGAGAATTTCCAGCACATTCTCGTAGCTTCTGGTAAATATTTAAAATGTGTCTACGACTTCTTTCCGAAGTCGAAAAATTCAATTGTGTCACGCAATACTGACAAATCACTATCCATTTGAAATACACTAAAAGTACCTTTATTTTTTTCACCGATGATGCCATAATATAAATTAGGATTGAAAAAAAAACAAACAGATCGAAAGATTAAAATAATAACTTTTTCTTATGTTTAGTATAAATAACATTTTTTTAAAAAGCTTATACTTTAAAATATACATGTCGTCCCTAGGATTCTTCGAGTCTCGGCCTTTATTATGTCCAGGGACACAAAAAATGAATACGTCATATTCCGGTAAAATTCTCGCGTCCCAAGACCGTAGTACTGTTATTTTTTTTTTGTGAAAAATATTTGTATGCATGTAATTAAACGGTGTATGTAATTATATTTATAGAAGTTATCGCTCAAATGATAGAATCAGGATAGAAAGATCGATAAAGAATTTTTAAACATCACAAACAACTATGCCTTCGAACAGAAATCGACATATCGATAAGATACATTTAAGAGTTCGACTAAAGGTGCTTGGTGGAATTTCAATATTAAATTTGTATCGTTCAAATTATGTATGTAATTCACATATTTTTATTCACTAACGACCCGCGTTTTGCCGTTTGGACTTTTCAGGCGTTAAAGTGCACGAATGAAGTCAGTTCAAATCCATCCATGCACTTGAACGCCTCAAGATGCCAAAAGACTTGTGTGAATGTACATACTTTAAACGATTAAAATCTGATAAGATAAATGTTGTTCGTACTGGGATTTGAACCCGTGAGATACATCACCGAAGCTAACAACGTTGTCCATTGCACCATGGACCCAACTCTTTCAATCATTTCTTTCTTTAAAGTATAGGTTGGACACGTATATATTATCAAACACCTTCTTTCAAGATACACTTCTTCATGAGGCACTAGGAGCTTACGTGGTAAAAATAAAATAGTTAAATAAATATAGTGGTCCGGTTTGGTTTTTTAACAGTCAATATTCGATAATTTATATAGTTTATTATTATAAAAATAATAAAACATTTTTAGTACTTTTTCCACATAAAATTTATTAGATCAGGACCGGTTTCGCTCATCGCGAGCATTATCAACTGATAAGAAAAATATATAAACAGTGATATTTATACAAATTTAAATTGAAATAAAAAGGTGTAAGCAACTATTAACAATTTAAGCAACTATTAACAATTTTAATTTTGTGTAATTATAATGTAATTTGCTAATCCTTTAAATTGTTAATAGTTGCTTACACCTTTTTATTTCAATTTAAATTTGTATAAATATCACTGTTTATATATTTTTCTTATCAGTTGATAATGCTCGCGATGAGCGAAACCGGTCCTGATCTAATAAATTTTATGTGGAAAAAGTACTAAAAATGTTTTATTATTTTTATTATAATGCCATTCCACCAAGTATTGACAGTGAACACCTTAAAAGTGATAGTTTATTATTAGTATAAAACTATTGATTTTTTGCATGAGTCATAAACCATTAAATGAATTGAGCTGGTGTTATGTTATTTACTTAGCCGATTGGCGATCAGAACTTGTTTTTCCATGAACTATATATTGATTGGACAAATGGACAAAGTAACATTATACAGGGTGACGTTAGTGGGCAAAAATCGTGCACACACAATTAAAATATTGTAACAATTACCGTTCGACGAGATGATAGTGTTTAAAAACGTATGTTAGCATTAAATTTCTAATTGCTATCACAAATTACTTGAAATTGATTAAGCATCTCGCTAGACGCATTTTGTTATACCAATTGTCAAAAGGTAAATTAAGAAAAAACACAATATTCCTTTTCACTTAATTTCCACTTTATTTACTCAAGGCGAGCATTGTCAACTGATCATTGATGCTCGCTATGAGCGAAACCTACCCTGATCTTGACAAATAAAGAGAGGAATTAAGTACAAAGGAATATTGTGTTTTTTATTAATATACTGTCTTTCCACCAAGTATTGACAGCGAACACATTAAAAGTGGTCAAAGGTTGATGTCAAAATTATTACGTCCGCCGTGGCGGTGTTACGTATTTTAGAGCGTTCAAAAGTAATTGTAGAGCTAGATCATAGGTTTACAAAATAATTTAACCAACTACCCGTTTTTGCAGTTAAAGTAAAACACATGATCCCGTGTAACTATAAATTTACTCCTTTTAAATTAAATAAAATAGAACAATTTGGTGAACATTTTTTATTAAAATATTTATAAAATAGGCGTGATACCTGATTTATCATCATTTTTTTAATGTTATGGAGTTTTTCATTTGCAATAAAACCTCAGTATACATAATACATAGAAAAACACATCAATAATTCACTGTCTCCTTTTTGCTTACATGGCCCTCTTAGTTCCATCAGTTACACCCAGAGGTGCCGATTAGGGCCTCCACTCCCGGGGTCCCGCCCGTTTTCGAAATTCCGCAAACTCCTGGCTTTTTCAAATTAGGCAGTGACAAAAAAAGTTGAAATCCGTGAAAGACTTAAAAAAGGTCTGAAAGAAGGTCTCACATTTTTACATTTTAGGAAATCCGTAAATTCCCAGGAATTGAAAATCGGTGAGCATTTTTTTTTGCAATTTGCCTGTGACCCACAATCTATCAATCTCGAATCACGAATTTCTCCACGATTTTTAATGTTCAATTTGAGAATTTATGAAAAATTGTGAATCCCGAAATGCTGAGATTTCGGCCGGATGTCGGCACTTTGGAAACTCGCCCTTCTACATCTTCATGTATATGAGAAAAACTCCGCAGAAGGTTATATTTTGAACTATTTGAGGTCTAAATAATGACCAACTCAGTTGATAAAACCTTTTCATCTTCCTTGCGTTGTATTGGTCACCCTATTGATGTATTTTCTTGTGTATTCCGAACAAGCAAATTTGTCCACATAATTGTAATAAGCACACCTTTTTCAATACACTCCTAAGCCAATTCATTAGCAGAAAAAACAGAGGAAAAATAGGTGCCGCTGGCTTTTTTTTAATAGACTCAACCCGAACATTGATAGACTCATATATCTACTGAGAAATATAATAATGGAAGAATTGTATAACTTTCAGACTAATTAGATTTTTTTATGGGGCTAATTTTAGTCGAGACCGTGGTCCAGTGGCCAATGTTGTTGTCTTCCGTGGCGGATCTTTCGTGTTCAAGTAGTAGTACGAAAAGATTTTTTTTAAATTTACTTATCGATTTCTGTTCGAAGGCACGTGTTTTGGTGATGTCTAAAAATTATATCCAACCATTCATTTCGATATTTAAAAAAATAACAGTGTAGAGAGACTGATTAGTTAACCACTAGTTCTGTATCAATCTAATACTTATATCTCTACTCTCTTCACAAGAAGAGGGGTTTTGCAGCAGAGAGAAAGTATCTCTCGTATATTTGGGACACCGTTATGAGAGACCATATGCTCCAAATTGCGAGCAATCATTGAATTCAAGAGTTTATTTCTGCCATGAGTGTTTATTTTTTATATGACTATGTATTTTTTCAACCCTTTTAAACACTATTTATTCTCTTAACCTATCTTTACTTATTAAAAAGGGTGTTTTTTATTATTTTTTATAAAATTACTCCACTGCGAGATAAAACGCTCCGTTTTTTAATAAAATAATTTTATTTAGATTTTGATGTCTAAAAACTCCTTCCAGACATTCCAATCCTAAAAACAGGCGTCGTAGAGAGAACGATTAGTCAACCACAAGTCCTGTCCAATTAAAATCTTTATATCTCTACTCTTTTCGAAAATAGAGAGATTGAACAACTCAGTATTTAATTCATAAACAGCAGTTTTTGTAGGAAAACTCTTTTTGAGATGCCTTCATGGCCTTGTGCTATAATACATACATTGGGGTTTAAGCAGATCTTAAATTTTTATTTACCACCAAAATATAAAACAATCACAGTGACGTTTTAATATTAATTTTAAAGATTAGCCAGTTACTGAATTACGTATTACTATTTTTTTAAAAAAGTACAAAGGTTATAGGTTGACAAAAGCTTAACGTTTATTCAGTTTACTGTCCTACTTTCAAGTACAAATAAATTACAACAATAGCGAATATGTCATGAAATTGTTTGTTGATACGAAATAAAAACTCATCATATTAACCTTTACAAAGTAATTTACAAAACAAATTAAACTTTAAAATATTATCAACGGTAAAAGCTTTGAACTCACAAAGTTCATTATCCCGCCCTTGCAAATATTTGTGAGTTCATAGCAAAGGCGAGCTTTAAGCTTAAAAATGTATGAAGGTTGTGAATAACATATGTAACTGTTTGTTGACCCTGTGACCCTAGTATGAATATCATTGTGTGATAATATAACAAGCTTTAAGGCGCGACCTCAGTGATTTAGTTTTTATGAGACAGTTTTGAAGCTAATTTTATAAATTCAAAAGTAATTACTCGTCCGTGAAAAGGTGTGTTGAACCCGTTGTTTTGTGTAAATTATTCGTCCTTAGGGTAGTCTATTTTTTTATTTTTAATGTTAAGGGTATTTGTTTGTTCTTGGTGCTTTACCTTTTTACAAAACTGAATGATAGCAGAAAATAAAAAGCCATTTAACATATGTAATGAGCAATTTTCATTACTAGTGAATTTTAAATCAGAATTTTAACGTTTTTTCGAAACAGTAAAGAACGAAGGATACTGCTTAAAATATTCATGGATTAGTTAGAGCAGTGGCTTAGCATAACCATCTTTACCAAGGACAGAAAGTTAACTGAAAATATAATCAAGGAACCTACAATTCGATATTTTAAATTCTTCTAGTTTTCGGTTGGTTTACAAATTACAGCACTGAAGTTATCATAGGTAAAGTGGTTCTGTATTGAGTTATAATAAGGAAAGCGACTGGTTGCATATGTGAGGAGCAAACATTCAAAAAGTGTTTTGTCACACAAATACAAAGCTTGGAAAATGATGATTTAAGTGTTGCAAAAGTGACGGTTTGTATGAATGTGTCAACTTTATGATTTTATTTTAATTTAAAAAAAAAACCTTTTTGAACACTAATTTTGATTTCCATTCATAGGTTTTATTATGGGCTATCAGAATTGATATAAAACGCCATTTTTCAAAATTTGTGACAAAACACTTTTTGAATGTTTGCTCCTCATGTGGGTTTTTCCGGAAACAAAACAGCACTTTTTATCTGTCTTTAAAGATTCAGATTACATTCATTCGTATCAGCGGCAGATTAAACACTTGTTAGGCCCAGGCTCAAGATAATCTAGAAGCCCCTTTTTCGTAAAGCTAAAAAGCGTCGTAAAGTCACATAAAATAAAAATAAATTTAAAAAAGACAACTTTATCCAAATAAGGCACAACATTGCTCTTCATGCACTTATTAATTAATATGTTATTGAGTAATATATACATGATGTATTAATATTCCATGAAACGTTTAGCGAAGAAATTATTCAGTTTTGACGACTGCAAATTGAATATGTACGTTATGAGTAAATTTAAGTTTTATCTTTTCTCAATAAGAATAATATCGACTGTGGAAAGGGAAAAGGACGTAACACAAAATTTTCCAAAACAGCTTTTTTTCGATAATCACAATATATTCAACTTGACACACACTCTATCAAAAGGATGGACGGTGAAAATACCGAATTAGTATCAAATTTAGCTTTTAAGTTTGAAAAAGATGACCTTGTATAAAATTAAAACCAAGAAAAAACACTGAAATAAAGGTTTTTCCGAGACAATTAATTTAATTAATATTAGATTATGTCAATTAAACACCAGTTTAGAAGTATCCGTGCACTTCAAGGTTGTGTATAATTCATAATTTGCATATGTCGCAAAATCATCAAAACACGTTTTTAGCACCTCCTGTAAAATTTGATATGTGTGGGTTACGTCCTTTTTCCTTTCCACAGTCGATATGGACTCCGAATGGAGACTTTTCTACAAGACCTGCTTGTTACCCAGTAGCTCAACGTTTATTTCTCAAATATAGGTGAAATAAAAAGATAGGGATCTTAAGTTTTTTAAGATCGGATGGCTTTATAACATTAATCCACAAATCAATTGAAAAGATCAGTTTAACAGACGTATTTGAATTTCAGCTCGCGAGCAACGAAACCAAAGCTAACCTAGCTAATCAAAATGTTATATATTTCATCAAAACACTAGTTTTTTTCCCTCAAAATATGTTCAACATCCATAATCTATCAATTCGGAAACGTACAATTCAAGTTGTCATTAAATCAATTATATTGTTTTTTTTGCGATTCAAAAAAGGTTGAAATATTTCAAGTTTTTGCTACGTAACGGATATACTAGGTAGTGTTTTGACAGGCACTCGATCAACTGCGACAGATTATGACTGTCACATAACTGAACAGTTTCACATTCATCGTACACTTTTTAATGTCAAGCAGGTAACTCGATAATGTATAAAAAGAAATACTAATGATTAAATAGTTAAAAATAAGGGGCAAGGTATTACCGTAACCGAGATCCTGGTTCAATATCAAAAAATCAGTTCTTAAAATATAAAAATAACGGTATTTCCAGCGATTGACTGCCAATACATTTGCATTTTTCTCTTCTTCTTCGGGGCCGAGTTAATAATCCTGAAATTCTCATGACTATTAATTTACATGCTCCCAATTTCTTCTTACGTGGGCCAAACAATGAGCAAAAACTTTTATTTCTAAAAAATTATACCTCGCTTAGGAGGTATGAGTCACCAGTTCCAAGGGCCGTTCGATTAATCAACGCATTGCCTAGAGAAGTGGACATTTTTAGTGATGGTATTTGTGAGCTGTTTGATAAATTTTTCTATTGTATTTCTTGATTTTTTATGTTGAATTTGATGTACTGTGTATTTTTATTTTACATTTTGTCTTATTATATTTTTCAAGTGCATGACGAATTGGCGTCAGCTGTTATTTCATTTACTGTAATTTTAATTTTTAACAATAAATAAATAAATACGTTAACAAAGGGTTCGCTTAATCTTAAAGAAATTCTCGGTGTTCTGGAGAAGGAGTGAATTTTTTAATCATTCATATGCAATTATATGCAATACTTAAATAAGCTAAATTTGAAGTATTTTGATTCTGTACTTTTCCATACGTTTTGTCGATAACGACTCGGGGTTAAACCTTTCGGCATCTTCAGGTTTTATCAAGTGCATTCGTGCAAAAAAGGGGGCGCGCCAATAACCTTTGCAAAGGGCGCCAAACAACATCACACCGGCACTGCTTATCTCACTTAAAAAACTGGTTCGAAGTTCCATGGTCAGTTCCAACAAATGTAACAGTGAAAAAGTGGGCATCAATTTTATTCTTAAATATCTCAATGTAACATTGTTTAATGGTGGCAATACACCTAGGAACTAATTGTTCCAGAAGATGTCCTGGGACACAAAATTAACGTGTTCACGCTGTATCGTGGAACATTTCACGTGACCCGAGAAAGGTACCCATGTTTACAGTCTGGAAACAAGCGCAAACGCAAAAAATGCGTTGCGCGCGCAGCTCTAAACGAACGAAATTATTTTTCGTTATGACTTCGGCGTGACGGAACGATACTGTTCTGCAAGTAATTGAGCTATACCAAAGCTATAACGTATTGTGGGATACCTCGTATTTTAATTATAAAAACCGAATACTACTTACGAGAATATACGCAGCACTAATCGACATCAACTCATCGGGCGTCATTTTATAAATCTATTTTCAACTTTGAAATGTCTCCCTATGGTGACAGCTGTCAAAATAAAAGAGTTTGCGAGTTTTATTAGTCTATGGTATAAACTGTCATCGTGGATGATAAAATAATTGTATTTTCATTGTAAAAGGTTTATAAACATTAGTAATTAACTTTACTCGCATTGTTTGCATCAAATAACGTTCGTTCGGACGCAACACTGACCAACATAACTTCAAATGGTAACGTTTCTGTGACTTCTTGTGTGTTCAAGAACATGTTCTGGGACATTTTTCTCGAGACATAACGTAGATGTTCAGGATCATGTCCCGGGACATTTGTTCCTAGGTGTATGGGCCCTTTAACTTACAGCATACTAATTAATTTCATATCACTCTTACTTTCTGGTAGCGGTAATGTCCGACAGAAGTCTGTATGATTTACATTAAAAGCAAACGTGTTAACACAAAAAAATGTTATATCATATTTATTAATTGCTTTCAAATGAGCACAGAAATATTAAACATCAATTTACTCAAATGTTCCGGTATCAATTTAATTTTTCCATTGCTTCATTTCCCTGATGTTTTTAATGAAGTTAAATGCTCGATGTAATTATTGTACCTGAATTGCACTTTCATTGTAAACTATTTTCTCTTTTTTCTCTCCATATTTCTAAATACTTGTTACTCAATATCACATACATTGTAACTGATAAGGCCCGCAATTCACTGGGTGTAAATAAAAATAACAATTTCAAAATTAGATAATACAGCATTAAGACAACATTGTTTCTACACTGTATAAGCCTACATGTTTCATAATAAAATTATGAATTAGGTTAGAAAAAATAGTTTTATGTATTCTTAAAATAAAAAAGTTTGGATGTTTTTATTCCGTGCCCTCTCCTAACGTGGAGCATGATATATATACTTCTAATGAAGCATATTAATATAGGTTGTTCTGATGCCATTAAACCCGCCAAAGACATTAAAGATAAAAATATCACAGGAATAACATTTTTCTTTAATCGAGAAGTGCGGAGAAATGATTACACTAAATGACCACAAGATGTTTCATGTGGTTTATAACTTTACTCAAACGCGCCAGACAAGGCTAGAAGAAACACTATAATATATACGTTGCATTGCAACATTAATATTTGTTTACTACTAGACGGTGAATATAATGTAAATGCTTTTTATTTTAAAACATAAATCAGTTTTTTGTTCTTATTTCACATTATTTAAGTATCTCGGCCGATTTGGCTTGTCGTTGCAAACATTATTGTCTTATCAGTTAGTCAGAATTTTATTAGTTGATAATCTTCACGGTGAGCGAAACCGGTCGTGATATTTAAATAATAATAATATATAATATGAATGAGTGCTTTTGATGGTTTCGGCGTTAACTTTGTGGAAGTTCATTTTAATATAAAATTTAAAATAACTTTGATTATTCCACGTATTGTATTACTAACTGTGACACGTGTTTCGCCTTTTTCAGATGCATCTTCAGACTAACTATCGCAAAGTTTGCTTAATTAAAAGTAAATAATCAGTTATTTTAAATTTTATATTATGAATGAGTACATATAGGGTATTTTACAAAACGCTCATCACTATGAATTGACTGTAAACACATTAAAAGTGGCGACTGTTTTTCACAGATAAATATTTTTGGGAACAAAAAAACATTGCGTTATATTCGTTCACGGTTATTTCAAATGCAACTATGTCGACTAAACGCTTTTTGGTACTGACGTTAATTATATGCAACAAAAGCAATATTCAAAATTACTAGAGTGCAGCCGGCCTTTTATGGTGCTTTGTATCTAGTTTAAAGTATGGTTAAGTTACGCCAGAACACGACCAATGACTCACGTACCTGCTCCATACTATAATAATTATTATATTATCTATTAGTGTACTATAGTGAGGTCACGATTTCAGCTCTAGAGTATTTATATACTAATACAATAGTAAAGTCATGAGTGATTTTGATAAACAATGTTGTCTTATAAAACTCATTTTATCTCAAAATAATATTCACAATCATGGCATTTGCATATAGGCGCTTTCGCGCGTGTTTTGATGATGTGTGTGCTTTAAAAAAACCTCTTTAAAACTCCGTGTACACAATTTTTTACTCATTTAAAAGCATACACACCATCGAAACGCACGTGAAAAAAACTAAACATAATAAATGCTAATATCATAAGAGATTCTTGCAGGACTATTCTCAAATTAATAACGGCATAGACACTAATTTATATGGTTTTTTTTTAACCATGTCCGCTCCCAATGTGGAGCATATGGACTCCTAATGGAGTTTATCTTAACAGAAGTTTTTCTACGAGAACTGCTTGTTACTCATTTGCTCAACCTCTCTTTTTCCAAAGAGAGTAGGGATTGAAGGATAGGGCTAGGACAGGATTAGTGGTAAGCTAATCGCTCTCAATACGCCCCGTTCATAGGATAGGATGGGTGAGAGGGGGGAATTCAAGACATCACATACATCCATGCCTTTGAACATAAATTCATAAATCGATTGAAAAATCAATTTATAAAACTGTCTGTACCAGGATTTGAACCCGGGCCCTAAGAATAAATCATAAACGATCGATTTTACCAACAGTAAATAAATTCGCAATTATTATTTATATTTAATTATACCAACCGTAAAAACTAAATACAAAATTCATGTTGACTTTTATAGACCACCTTAATTCGTGTTGTAAATTTGAGAATAGCTCCGTGTATCTTTATCAGAATAGAAAACCAATTTCCACAACTTCATCATTTTCATTGCATCCAAGGTTGAGTGTTCTATAGATTTATTGTTTTCAAATAATTCGCCAACTGTGCGAATTTCCAATTGGTAGTTTGTTCAAGTTGTGATGATATTTTACCCATTGTTTGCATTACAATGCAAGTCACATTGGAATGACAGCTCGCCACCTTGATTTAAATATGTATGGCAAAGTGACACAATACATGGTCAGTTGCGGACAACGTATCCACTGGCCAATTGACGATCAATGTACACCTCCATACATGCGAAACAATATCTTTATTTCTGTCAGTCCAATATATCAAATTTCAAATGGCGCCATTTTTTTAAATTTACACATACTTTTTATTTAGTTGATTTAAAAGCGAGGTCCACGATAATGTACTTTTATTTGAGACTGATATTAATAAATAATATAAAAACGAAATAATTACAGTTTTATAAGTTCAAAAAAAGCAGTGTTTTTGTCTTTACTAAGTATTTATTTAATTGAAAGTGTAGTTCGGAAAAGGGCGTAAGGCTGAAAAAGCAATCAAATTAATTTAAAAAAAATTAAACATAACTTAAATACAGTGTTCTTTTTTTATCCATGTTCACTCCCAATGTGGAGCACATGGCTTCTTATCTCAATAGATTTTTTTCTCTGAGAACTGTTTGTTAGTCAGTCGTTCAACCTCTCTTTTCCAAAGAGAGTAGTAGAGATTTATAGAAGGCAAGGAGGCGATTAGGGCTTAACTAATCACTCTCGCTACGCCCAGTTATTGAGAGATGTTAAGGGTGGGAGGGAAATTGAGACATCACAAACACCCATGCATTCGAACAGAAATCGATAAATCGACCGAAAAAGTTGCTCGAAAGCCAGCAACGCTAACCGCTGCGCCATAGGACCCGACATTTGTTATTTTTTTACCTTTTTATCATGGAGTTCTGCCAAGTAATTGCCTATTCAATCAATATTAATTATTTTAAAATAACTTTATCTCTTAATGTGTGGATTATATGAACGAGTAATCCGCTATCTAAGGAATAAGGCAGTAACTGATGAATTTTTTCGGAAAAATTACATAATGTTTTTTTTTCAAATTTCAGTATTGAATGCTTACACTTTTAAAAATTCATTTATTAGTATAAATTGTTGACTGTCTTTTTGCCAAGCAATATCTATTGTTATTATTAAAAATCACTTGTTCTTTAATACTTTTAACAGCATTTGAAACTTTGAACAACAAATGAAGTTTTCAAAATATATTCATAACTCAAAAAAGAAGGCCTTGCTTCAAATAAATTATTTTATAAATATCATTCTGTTAAAATAATCCACTTTGATAGCGCTCGACAAATAAAAAAAACACACTTCACGCTAGACCTGCAGCATGATATAAAATTCTTTATTTATTAACCGTGAAATACAAATAATATCAATTTCCGTGAACTCTGAACATTTCGTTGAATTGTATGCTTCGGTTTCAACAGAAATAATTATTTGTAACGACTATTCCGGACGTACTTTTGAGAGCCATTAAATAAATGATATTAACGTCCATTTTGCCTAGCATGGCGAATTCGTGACGTACGGTGTCAAATTATTCGAGTCTTGGAATTTTTAAAATAATCAATAATGATTATTTGATTATTTGATGAACGTTTATAAAACGTGTAATTTATTTCGTTGGGTTAATAATTAGTCAAGTGGTCAACGAACGCATTTGCGAGTCCTTCACTGCTGTGTCCCCGGATTCTAATCACCGAACGAAAAGTGTCGTACATTAATCGGAGGCCCTGTTTTTTGGAATGCATAAAAAGGCGTTATATTACTTATATATATAAGTTTCTGGGAATGTGATACGATAATTATCGACCCACTACATGTTATAAACTATTTACTTAACTTTTGTCTGGATTATTTTGAATTACAAAATTGATTTTCGGTTGAGTGGCACTCTTTTTCATTTTTGCCACCCACTTGTTAAAAAAGCACTTAATAAAATGAGTTTGATCGATTACCCATTAACGGCAAACATCTTATATTCATTAAAAATATATTTTGAACACGGTTACCTGATTGATGGTAATAGTTTAACAAAACGAAAACTTTGCAGATTTTATATGTTGTGGCTTTAAGTTAAATAATAATAAGCCGCCTGTGTGGTCGAGTGGTCAACGTTGTTGGCTTTGGCTACGGAGGGCCCGGGCTCAAATCCCGGTACGGACAGTTTTATTAAATTGATTTTTCAATCGATTTATGAATTTCTGTTCAAAGGCATGGATGTATGTGATGTCTTAAATTCCCCGCTCTCACCCATCCTATCCTATAAACGTAGCGTATCGAGAGCGATTAGCTTACTACTAATCCTGTCTTAGCCCTATCTTTCTATCCCTACTCTCTTTGGAAAAAGAGAGGTTGAGCAACTGAGTAACAAGCAGTTCTCGTAGAAACACTTCTGTTGAGATAAACTCCATTAGGAGTCCATACGCTCCACAGTGGAAGCGGATATAGTTTAAAAAAAATAATAAGGTGACCAGATATCCTCTTTTCAAGAGGATTGCCGTCCTTTTGGAATGTTTGTCCTCCTAGGAAAAACTGTCCTCCTTGTGGTCCTTTAATCAAATTTCAATCATTTAGTATTTGATATCCTCGGAAGAGCTAAACATAATAAAAAGGTCCCACGCTGATTTATTGGGGAAATCCGCAAATTTGTCCGCAAATCCAGAACTATCGTCCTTTGACATTTTCAAAACCTGGTCATCTTAATTAATTAATAATAAGAATACAAGAAAGTTATATGAAGACCGTATTTCCAAATTGCTTAACTTTTAAATTGATTTAATTTAACCCTTGAAAATTGCTATTCGGTGTGTTTCGAAAATATCAATTGATTTCTATGATGAAGTAATAAACAATGAACACTTTCTTTAATCCAAAACGCGAAAGAGTAAACATTTTTATTCTGTTCCAAGACAAGGGTGTTTGTGATGCTGTCCCACCCTTCCGGTCATTTAATAACTGGAGTGATTATTTAAACACTAGTCTTGTCCTTGCCCTATCTTTATATCTTACTACTCTCTTTACAAAAAGAGAGGTTCTGAAACTAAACAACATATGTTGAGATACCTCCATTAATTAAGAGGACATGTGGCCACATTGAGATCTGAGATGAAATAAAATAATCTATATTTTTCTATAGCTGAGTAGCTAATCGTTCTTGTACAAAAACTTTTTGGTTGAAATACCTCTATTAAGAAGCTATATGATTCACATTGGGTGCGGACATGGATTGAATATATATATATTTATATCGACTGTGGAAAGGAAAAAGGACGTGACCCCCAGTTTTTCCAAAACAGTTTTTTTGGTAATTACAATGTATTCAACTTGATACACGTTATATTAAAAGAATTTAAGCTGCAAATGCCGAATTAATATCTAAATTTAGCTTTTAAGTTTGAAAAAAGATAAGCTTGTGATAATTGAAACCGAGAAAAAAGACTGAAAAAAAGGTTTTTCTTAGAAAATTTCTTAAATTAATATTAGATTATGTCAATTAAACACCAGTTTAGAAGTCTCCATGCATTTCAAAAGGTTGTGGATATTTCATAATTTGCATATGGCCCGAAATCATCAAAACACGTTTTTGTGCCTCCTGTAAAATTTTCTATCTGTGGGTTACGTCCTTTTTCCTTTCAACAGTCGATATGTTGTTGATTTCGATGTTCCTACAAAGTAGTAGAACGAAGCCTTGTCGTAAATTGAGAAGTGACTTCACACCCTTTTACCTCTCCGCAGTCGCCAAGTAACTTTTATTTTTGTTGATTTCTGCTGTACAAAACCATAAACTGTACATTTAAACCGGTTTTACCAGTGCTGCCATCGTAACAATATTAAAAGGCATATTCAGCAGAAGCAAGTGGGCAAAGCATTGAAACCTGATTTGGCGAACGATTTCGCCGACCGGTCTTTCTGGCGCACCGCCCTAAGGCCCCGGGCCGGTGACGTCAGCGGTCGTGATCGAGTCTGGCCGTTGATCACATCATCGCTCGTCACAATGTAGTCACGATGATCTACCACGACTGCAATACTAAGTAAGTCCAGATGATAAAAACCATCGGCTCGTGAAAGCGTGTTGAAAATGACAAGGGTTTGAAATTATTTTAATAAAGCACAACTGAATTGGATTTCGGAAGGAACCTCTGTCACTCAAAACGTTATTGGATCATCAGGCCTAATAAGTTACATTGGGAGAAGACCAGGGATGGGCTGGAGGGGGCTCGAGGGGGGCTCGCGCGAGCTCTTTGTTAAATTTCGACGCGTCCGGCGAGCCCCTTATTAAGACAAAAAAATCATTCGCCTTAGATCAAATCAGCACATAACGGCAATTTCTGTAGATTTTTAAATTTTATTATAGCACAAGACTTAGTTTCCCCTTAATTTTTTCATTCAGTGTTGTGGGCTTCAGTGCCGGACCTCACGGGTTCGAGTTCCAGTACGAAACCGCATCTTTTCGATCGACTTTCTGTTCGAAGGCATGGGTGTTTGTGATGCCTGAAAATTCCGATCCTTCAATTCAACTGGGCGTTACCTGAGCGATTGTTTAATCACTAGTCCTGTCTTAGCTTTATCATTATATCCCTACTATCCTCCTTGGAAAAGATAAGTTGAGCGACTAAGTAACAAACAGTTCTCCTAGAAAAAAACTTTTGTTGAGATACCTTGATTAGGAGGCCATATGCTCGACATTGGGAGCGGACATCGATAAACAAAAAAAAAAAAGTTAAGATTTACCGAGCCTCTTGTTAAGATATTGGTAACCCACCGCTGAAGAAGACACGGTAGAATTACACCGATAGCTTAGTGCCTTAGTGCTAAAACTGGAAAATTGCAGTTTTGAGATATGGCTGATTAAGTTTTTGACGAATCTTAACCGAGTTGTAAAAAAGTTGATAATTATTATTGTACAAAAAAGGTCCAGGGTTGGATGCCCTACACAGGACATCTTATATAAACCGCTTCTGTCGAGTTTTTTGCATGTTTTTTGGTAACTAATTACTTGCGCCATAAATTCGAATTATCATTGGTTGACAATAACTACAGCAATATTACTATAACTCTTGTCTTTGTTCAATGCTAATCTCAACAACAAAAAATGTCGTGAAGATGAGTTGATATTGTTTGTCGTGAGATGACTCTGTTTATTGTGTTTTTTTTCTTTTACATTTAGTTGAATTGAATTGAGAATGCATGAGTCCATATTTCGAATTTACGTTCCGCGATTTTTCACACAAAAGACAACTGTTTTCTTTACGGTATAAGCTATTATGCCTTCACGGCTAGTTTACTGAATAAAATATAGTCAAAAATCGTAAATAATGCAGTCGAACTTCGTTAAGACAGTGCTTCTTAACGAGGGTGCAAACGCCTCTTCGTAAGTGGCTTATTTTGTATCTGTCTACTTACAAGTTGTCGATTGTACTTTGAATTTTGAAATAATTCGTTCAATCTGTCGTGTTTATCAATTCGTGTAAAACAGTAATTAAAACTTCTTTTTGTAAGTGTATTAGAGTTCATCTACATTAACTATAAGTTTAATATAAATTGTATGTTACAAAATACCATTGGATGACTTCAAAAAGTCCAAAATCGACAGGTTTTTAAATGTGAAACATTTGTTTAAGTGCTATCTTTTTAAAAACTTGCGATTGCCTTTGAGTTCAGCGTTACTTCCTGATCTTTACTTGTTATAATCCTAATGTATCCCGAAATCTCAGGATTATTACTACATAAAACTACCTCGGGATTAAAGGACCGCAAAATTTCTCGGGATCCTGGGATTGGTGGCCTTAATGAACATGCTTAATTGTTTTGTTTAATACAAAAGCTGTGGATTAGTGAAAAAAACAGCGATTCTCATTTACAAATAATCAAACTTTGGCTACGACTCCGACTCAAAAAGAAAAACATGTTGAATAATATATAATATTAAGCGTCTTGTTACAAAAAAATAATACACTTATTAACGAGGTGAAATACGTGTCACACCTAGTTGCACAATCAGTGAAATAAATCTAAATAACCTTATGATAGTGTGTCTGAAGATGCTTCTCAGAGAAGCGAAACACGTGTCACAATATGTAACACAACGTAGGGAATACCCATGTTATCATTTTTAATTTAATATCACCAATACAAGATTTAAATAACATGTATTAGCAATACTCATGCAGTCGTTGTAGGGAATTCACTAGGCGTAATAAAAGTCTAGGAACGACATAAAACGTCTGCGGTTCTCCAAGTTTATCGCGCTGCCTCCGCGGCCCGCCAGCCTATAAATTAACTTTAATGTCCCGTTCGTGACTATGCGCTAGGCACAAGGCGTATTATTTATTTTGCGGTTATGGATTCCAGCTCTGACAATAATTTACCTGCTTCGAATTATATATATTGTATTTACATTGTGTTTAATAAAGCCGCCCAGCGCCAGTGGCGGAGGCTTTGCTATGAATTAATAGAATGAAAAAAAATACGTAGAGAAATGTATCCATACTTTTTTTTTAACCTTTTAGCTGCCGTAGATAATTAATAGTAATTACCTAGCACGCCGGCTATAATTTTCAACTATTAATTTAATTAGTTATTGGCGAGATAACTCGTCGCTCGCGTGTTGAGCACAAACAATTTTACGAGATATCTCGTCTGTGGTAGCCATCGAGTTAAAACCCATGGAGTGAACTTGTAATGTAGAGCAGTGGTCTTAAACCTTTTTACAACCGCGGACCGGTAAAAATTGTAAAAAATATTTTGCGGACCAGCGTCAACCAGATACTCATATTTACGCACAGTCAGTTCTCTACTTACGGCTATTCGCGGACCGGCAAAAAAATCTTGCGGACCATAGGTTGAAGAACACTGATGTAGAGCATATGGGATTCTAATGGAGTTTGACTTCATATTTTTTTTCTGCGAGAACAGCTTGTTACTCAATTACACCACCTTCATTATTGACAAAGAGTAGCGATTAGGGTTTATACGAAAACCGAGTTTGAACAATCCCGTCAATTAATTGAGATAATATTATATAAGGTAGTGGTAGTATAGGTGAAGTGAGCCAAGTGGTATTTTAGAAAAAAAAGTATGTTAGATGCGTTCTTATATTCTACACGTCTTAAAGTATAGTTTAATATGATCATGACCGGTTTCTCTCATGACAATCATTATCAACTGATAAGAGAATACAATATTTCAGTGTTATTTATATTCAGCAAATTTCACCTTCATAATTTTATTTTGTTCATTTCGAAGTTTTTAATTCGTTTGGTTGTTTCATTTATTTCTTGAAGAAAAAAATGAGTTTATCGCGTAAAGGCGAAATCGCGCAACAACAAAAAAAACGCGTAAAAAGAGGACTGTGTGTATTTTCTATGTTACCTAAAGCAACGAAGCTATTTTTTCATATATCATATTATTTAAAATGCAATGATTAACATGATGTCTCGCCTACTCCTCTGTCACACAGAATGACATCACAGCATCGAATGTGTTAATGGAATTGGAAATTTTATTGGTTATTAAATATCCATACGATGTTTGCTAAAATGTGTTTTTCGTAGAATCGTGCACTCCTTATTATTGTCAGAACATATTTTACTTAGGCAATACATATTAAGACTAGGTTTTATTTCAAATACCAAAGTTAAATGTGAATATAAACAACTACTAGCTTTGATTCTATAATTATGAATCAGAGTAAGTCTGTAGAAATGTTCTACAGACTTATTGTATAATAATTTGTATAATATTTTTTCAATAGATTATAGAAATGCGGTCAGGTTTGGTTAGATTTGGTTGCCAGTTTCTGGCCATGAGGTGAAAATACAGATCGGTAATTTATAAATATTTTTTGATGTATCTTAACAGATTTTTTCTATGAAAACTGCGTGTTAATCAGTTTCTCAACCTTTCTTTTTCGAAGAGGGTAGCTATAGAAGGTTAGAGCTAAACCAGGACTAAAGCTAACAGAAAATTTAAATTAACTTTGATTATTCCACGTATTGTGTTACTAACTGTGACACGTGTTTCGCCTCTTTCAGAGGCATATTAATGCCAATTAATAGAGTAATCACCAACCTAGCTGATTGATTGCAGCTCATTAGTATAATAGTGTGTAATGTTTAACGTCATTAGTAGTATGATTAAATTTGTTTGCTCTGTTTCGATTTTATAATCCCCTCTTTGCTTCACTCAAAAAGGAAAAATCCCAATCTGATTGATTGCAACTCATTAGTATCATTATTTGTTTGCTTTATTTCGATTCTACGCCCCCCTCCTTGCTCTTAAAAAGAAAAAAAACCCAAAAACTCCATTTTGTAATTTCATAATTTTAAAATGTTAGAATCAATCTTGCTTCATTACTTAAGCAAACTTTGCGATAGTAAGTCTGAAGATGCCTCTGAAAGAGGCGTAACACGTGTCACAGTTAGTAACACAATACGTGGAATAATCAAAGTTAATTTAAATTTTCTATTAAAATGAACTCCCACAAAGTTACCGCCGAAGCCATCGAAAGTATTAGGACTAAAGCTAATTGCTCTACCCTCCGTTATTTTAGGATTCGAAGAGTGGGGCGAATTCTTTTAAAATTTTAAGGACATCACAAACACGCATGCTTTCGAGCTGAAATCAATGTATCGATTTTAGAAAAAAAGGCTTCCGTGACGGATCTCACAGATTAGAGTACCAGTTCGAACAGCATTTTCTTCAATCGATTTATCGTTTGTTATATCTAAATAAATTCTCCCACCTTTCCAATCCTAAATTGACGGGGAACAACGAGAGTGATAATTATACAATTCCTATCCTGTCCTAGTCATATCCTTGTATCCTTAATCTCTTCGAAAAAAAGAGGTTGGGCAACTGAGTAACAAGCAGCTAACTTGTATTCAGATCTCTTCAATAGGAAGTCATATGCACAACATTAGGAAGGGTATGGATTAGAAAAAAAACTAGAATTATAGTTTCGGTACCTTTTTTTTTAAAAAAAATAAAGCACTGTTATATCAAAATATAAATGCTTTTATATCGACCTGACACAAATAAGAGTTGAAATTTAATAGCCACGAACAATTTTATTGCCTACCATTAATCAGTGACGATATACGACGTACTTGACGATTACATAGACCAGGGTTTCCCAAACTATGTTCCGCGGAACACTGGTGTTCCGTGGGACCTAAATAGGTGTTCCGCGAAAAATTGGAATGGTAACATACGCTGCAACAAATTTAATCATCTTCTACTTCGTCTCAAAAATCAAGTGATAGTAAATCACCAGCGATGTTAAAAACATCAAATATCTAGGTACAGGCGGAGATTTTGAATCACTATGAACTTTGTTTACTCATATTTTTATGTAATATGTTTTAAAGATAATTAATCAATACATAATAAGTGGTTTAATAACTAATATTTTTACTATTAAGAATTACCCGACCTAAAAAAATATCTGTGTTCCGGTAACATTTCCAGATTTGACAAGTGTTCCATCCCAGAATAAGTTTGGGAAACCCTGATGTAGGCTATGCTTTCATACTCTAAAACAACGGAAAATCATTGTTTAACTTTATATAATCAACAAAATAAAACGCATGATTGAAAGGTTGAATTTTCCGGACTAGCAAAGTGTTCCATCCCAGAATAAGTTTGGGAAACCCTGACATAGACTATCCCCATAGCTTTCTAAACTCACTTCACTTCCACCATTTCTTATTTCAGATAACGGACAAATAAAAAGGACACTGACCACAACTAATAATTAAAATCATACAGGCGCTAAAAAAGAAGGGAAAGAAGTCGAAAAAATAATAATAAAAACGATCAAAATACATGAAAAGAAAGAGAAATAGACCAAGAACGTTTCTCTCTGTAAATGATGAAAGACGCTAGTCAGTCATATACGAAAAATTGTGTAAATATATGAGTAATACAACACGTTATCAGTTAATGGATTGTACAACAGTAAAATCAATAATTCGTGTGGAGGTATTTAGTATAAAGATTGTAAGCAGTGTATAATATGTTACATCAGTACTGTAATTGTAACTGTTATGTCAAATCCATCAGTTGATTCTATTACATACGTTTATGTTTTGTTAATGAAACAGGCGAACACATTGAGTTATTGATTCTGTGTTGGTCCGCTTAACGTCCGTGTTATTCCGAAGCAATGTAGATTACATTAAAGTAAAATCAATACGAACACAACAACGCGAATTCAATGGGCACATGGAATTGATTTCGTATTTTCGTTTTAAATAAAACTCAAATTATCACTTTGAGGGTGTTCACTGTCAATAATTGGTAGAAAGGCATTATATTAATAAAAATACAATATTTCTTTGTAATTTATTCCACAAGGTGTAAACAACAATTGACAATAAACAAATTCTTTTCATTGTCAATTGTTGTTTACACCTTTTATTTCGATTTAATTTTGTGTAAATAGCACTGTTTATATATTTTTTCTTATCAGTTGACAATGCTCGCAATGAGCGAAACCGGTTTTGACCTTTTTAATAAAGTGGAATAAAGTATAAAGAAATATTGTGTTTTTATTAATAAAACTTAAATGATTGTAAGCTTAGTTTCGAGAACAGATGCCTGCGTCGGATAATGGGGGTGAGGTGGTTTGATTTTGTGAGGAATTCGGAGATTAAAGAACGTAGAAGACAGTGCCCAGCCATGTCAGTGGTTATGAAGAGACATTGGAACTGGCTGGGTGACGTGCTGACGGATGTCTTCGGAAAGCCTGAATCCTGAGGACTGTTAGATACTATCCATATGATGTACTCGACGGAACTGAGGGATGCTGGCTTGTCATGGGAGAAAGCAAAGCAATTGGCGGGAGACAGGGAAACATGGTGGTGCCGCGTGGCGGCCATACGCTCCACATATGGAGCGAATATGGTCAAAGAAGAAGAAGAATTTTACTACTTGTCGAAATGCTTTACGACAACATTTTCAACAAACATTACCAACATTTCAACCCTATTTTTATTTACTGCGTCATTCTACATTTTTTTTTGTGAATATCTCACTACTTTGAAAATTTAAAGGCGAAACACGGGTCGTTAGTGACAAAACTTGAACATTAATTGAACGATTTAAATTTTATATTGAAATTCCACCAAACACCTTTAGTCGAAAACTGAAATATTCTTATTAATATTAGAATTATGTTATTGGTAACTTTGTTATTCTACTGGCTGTGTAACTAGAATAGTTGTTACACGCAATTCACCTCTTTCATATCGACTGTGGAAAGGAAAAAGGACGTAACCCACACATATCAAATTGTACAGGAGGCGCTAAAAACGTGTTTTGATGATTTTGTGACATATGCAAATTATGAATTATACACAACCTTGAAGTGCACGGATACTGATAAACTAGTGTTTAATTGACATAACCTAATATTAATTAAAGAAATTGTCTCTGAAAAACCTTTATTTCAGTGTTTATTTCTTGGTTTTAATTTTTTACAAGGTCATCTTTTTCAAACTTACAAGCTAAATTTAGATACTTATTTGGCATTTTCAGCTTCCATCCTTTTGATAGAACGTGTGTCAAGTTGTATACATTGTGATTATCGAAAAAAAGATGTTTTGGGAAATTGAGGGTTACGTCCTTTTTCCTTTCCAAAGTCGATATATATATCTAACTAATTACGTTGGCATTGATCTTCATGACTCTGATCTTATGATAAATTATGTATTATTTTGTTATTCTACCGTTTATGAAACTATTTGTGACACGAGTTTCGCTTCTTCGAGAAGCATCGTCAGACTAACTCTCTGGTAAGATTGTCATCAATTACGTTGAAATTGATTCTCATAATTATTAACTTACAATAAATAAAATAAAGAGTGGGTATTTTTTTACCTACTGGACACGAAAAAGGCGGTAAGACACAACCAGTAAAATAATAAAGTTACCAATTTTAACTTTTTTTGTAAATTTTATTAAAAACGTCTCTTAATTATCGGTTATTAATTTGGCTTCTTAATATACTCTTTATATGATTCATTATTATATTTTATATCATATCTTATTCATTATCAATTAATTGAAGCTGATAGCTTGTTTACAATAATTATTTTTATATCTTATTTGATCAAGTTATAAAGTGACCAATCAACTTATAGATTATATTGGATAAGCCACGAAAAAGATTAAATAATAATTACACAGATCGTATACGTCATGGAAATTGATCTACTTTTCAATACACGTAAAATGCCTATTGCAAAATATTTCATTTATAATGTAAAAGTGTTGCACCACCTTCATTGCCATTAATCATCCCATTATAATGCGAATAGCATATATTTTATATGTATCTAAATGAGTAATCCGCCAAGCATTCATAAAATTTACCTTGACATTTTAGCTATCAATCAGATCATAATTATTGCACAAAGCTCTCCATCATATGTATACCTAATTGATCAGATCATTTTGCCATTTTTCCAAACGTGTAGAATAATATATCAACGGGGGCCAACCTTCTAGTGCTCGCAGAGCATTAGACTTACAATTTTGTACATCGTGGACCACTCATAAGTTTTTTTTTCAAATAAACTACAAAAATATATGATCAAATATACGTTAATTTAATCAATCAGTAATAAATTTAACTTTTTATAATATACAATTTATGTCAAGTCCATGTAATTATAACATTAGATATCCTTATTATGGCCTCCAATCCTGTGATCCCGTCAAATCAGGATTGTGACAGTGAAAAAAAGGGTTCAATTCGTTTAATTTTTGGGAAATCCGCGAATTCCTAGGTTTTTAAAATCGACAAAAAAATGTTTGGAAAATCTATGGATTTCAAAATCGCCGAGAAAAAATTCTCAATCCCGAATCCCAGTTTATTCACGATTTTATGTTGAATGTTTAAATAATGAAAAAAATATCAATTCCGAAATCCCGGGATCACAAAAACTTCCAACGTTATGATTTGAAGTATTTGTTGAATTGTAAAAACAAAGTTATTTTAAAAAGCATGTCATTTGTTTACGTTATTTACGACTGTCTCCAAATCAGCGTTGTGGATTAGTCAAAAAATAAGATTACTTCGACTCCGATTATAGCTTAAACCACAACATTAAATATTTGTTCAGCCTTAGTGGCATGCAATACTTAAGGTAATGTAATGAAATTGGTACCACTGGTATAACAATTCTACATAGTTATGCCTTAATGGCGTCTTCACCACACAAACAATACAGCCGCTGTGTTGTTAGCGACGCCAAATGTAGATCAAGGCGTCGCGTTAACCCCGACGCCGAAACTTGGAATATAAATTTCCTCTACTTGGCCAAAATGGAATATTTAAAATGGCGCGGTCACTACCCCTTATTATTTCACGTGACGCACTTCCTGGAGGCCTACATATGTCCATGGATTTACTTTTCAAAGTCTGAAGTCTAAATGTAACACGCGAATATGATAATTTTATTTATTGCTTAGAACTGTACACAACAGAATTAATCTGGACAATATAACGAAATATCATTAACAATTTTATTGATTTAATAGGCATTTGGTAGAACTCCAATGTAATGCGGTAAAAATATTAAAGTATTTTTAATCCATATCCGCTCCCTATACGGAGCATATGTTCACCCAGAAGTTCCTCCACGATTCTCTATCTCCAACCAGTCTCCTCGCCTTCTCCCAGGTCATCTTAGCGTCCCGTTACTCCGCTAAGTACATCCTGTGGATGGTCATCAGTGGCCTACCACGACGCCGGGAACCATCCGGCCGGAAGAAGAGACAGGCAAGGTTCAGGCTCTCTTCGGGCATCCTCAACACGTGTCCAAGCCAGGTCCACCGCCGTTTCTTTATTTTGGACGTGATAAGAGGCTGGTTAGTCCGCTCTCTAATCTCCGTATTCTCTAATCTCACCCCTATCATTCGTCGCAGGCATCTGTTTTCGAAGCACAGTATACGGTTACTCTGCGCTTTCGTAAGGTGCCACGATTCGCAACCGTAAAGCAGCAAAGTATTTAGTTCTACAAAAATTTTAAAATCTGTTTATAGCTATTTCGGCTTATGCCATCATCGGATAATAAAACCCCTAATGTAACTAATAATAAATGTCAGTTCAATTTAAACTTATTTACCTCTAACAATCCCATATTTGTTATCGTTCTAAGAAACACTAAGGTCATGTTTAATAAATATAATACTATAATTTGTAATATAAATTAGGATGTTAGAGTTAATAACGAGATGTATTGTGTATCTCTTCTAAGCCAGTATATATATATATAACTGAGCAAATGTAGGTTTCAGCATAGTTCTATGTATTGCTATTTTATACGCTTTTTAAATAACGATGAATACGGTATTAATAAACATTGTTTTTATTTGCCTATAAAAAAAACTATAAAGTTAAATCGATAAATGTTGGAAAATAAATAATGCCACCATGATGGACTGAGGTTTCAATGCATTCATATTTAATTAATATTCTTTTTTAAATTGTAATTTTTTTAATATTATATTGAAAGTATAACAGTTTTCTGGCAATAAAATCTGATAAAAAATATCAATTATTGAGAATGCTAGATGGAATTCGGAAACTTTCAAATCTTGTACACTTGCCAATCAATCAACTTCACAACCCGGGCTTTGCCTTTGGCATCTCCGTGCATTTGAGTGCACATATGAACTCGAGCTTACAGTATTCGAATAAAAAAATGATATTTCAACATGTTAAATAATTAATGTGGAATCAATACAAATTAAGAGTGAACACGTATTTAATTTTAATTATGGCGTACCATTGTAATTTTTTTTAATATGTAAGCTCTTTGATATCCGATTAAGTTGTAATTTGAGTTATGCTTTTGCCATAGAACAACACATTTTGGCACACTTACCATCGACAATAATTTCGAATAAAAGGAAGATTTGACAAACTAAATCCTAAAAAAATGCTTGTCTGTTATTTTCCATACGATTTGTGTTATATTATAAGAATCAAAACGAGACAGCAATATAAGATCGTTATACATACTTATAATATTTGTATAGTATTCTGTACGACATCCGAAATGCCAATTTTGAACGTATCTGCCGTAGAAAAACCGGCCTTAAATAAATCTTCAATTTCCATTCCAAGTACAGCTTGGGGTTGCCATATTATATTTGCATACAGAAGTCGTTATGTGGCATATGGCGTTTGATACTTCGCCTATAGCCTAAGTCTTGCGAAACGATATGATACATTAGTTCGTGTACTCTCCGCTTGGAGACAAAACGACACGTTAAAATAATTGTATCGTTAAAATGTTTTTAAGAAGCTCTACGTGTCATTATATTTAACTCACAAAAGTCTTAAAATTGAATCGTTCAAATTATGTACATTCACACAGATTTTGTTACTAACGACCTGGGTTTCGCCGTTCGGCATCTTCAGGCGTTCAAGTACACGGATGAACTTGAACCGTAGTACAGCAAGATTGGCTGAACTCTATAGCGTCAGTTCATATCCCGGGTCGTTTGTGACAAAATCTGTGTGAATGTGCATAATTTGAACGATTCAAATTTAATATTGAAATTCCACCAAGCACCTTCAGTCGAAATCTTAAATTTTTATCACAGAAGTCTGTTAAAACTTTAATATTAACCTTAAAATTACATTTTTTATTATTTTATTGGCAACAATCGATGTATTGTTTCACAATACTGAACGATTTTTTAAAAATATATTATGTTTCATCGCTTTTAGTGAACAAGTCTCATTTTTTTCATCTACGTCCGTTTCCAATGAGAAGCATATGGATCATCAGTTGATAATGCTCGCAATGAGTGAAACCGGTCCTTGTCCAATAATTTTTATGTGGAAAAAGTACTAATAATGTTTTATTATAATGCCATTCCATCAAGTATTGACAGTGAACACCTTAAAAGTAATCTTGTATCAATTTATGTTATAAACGAAACCAGTCCTAATAATATTAAATAAATGTACGATTAATACAGAGAGTTTTTTGAATAGAATTTTTCTACAAGAACTGGTTATTATTCATGGTTAAATGGGACAATGGGAAATTATATGGGACTAGAAATAGAAAGAGGTATGGCAAGAAAAGTGGTTACCAAATATATGGTCTCGCTTTGCTCCACTTTTAGTATCATATTGGTGGCGGTAGTAAATTTTTGGCATTAATCCATGCCTTCGATCAAAACTAATTCATAAATCGATTAAGAAATACGTCCGTACTGGAATTCGAGCCCGTGGGCTTCGCATATAAAGCAAAAGACGTTGACTACTAGATCACTGCTTTGGAAATAGATTTATTAAACTAAAAACTAACTACACACTGTTTGCCATAACGGCATCATTGTAGATGCTCCGAGAGGCTTTTAGTCTCGATAAGTAATCGACAACAGCTGATGAAATTATTTCTCCAAAAAAACAGTACAGTCTGCTTCCTGTATTAATGCCAGCTGTTTTTATATGAATGGGGTTTTTTTACAAGCATATGGTCACGTACCAGTTACTATTCTAACAGCATGGCCAGGTGTGATGAAATTTTGAAGATATTTTAACATTTATTTTGTTGCATCAAATATTCATAACCGAAATTCATCCATAAAGAACGTAGAAACTGATTAATAAATTGATTACTATTTTCATAAAACAAAAGAATTGACATTTAAAAATAAAAACATTTTAATACTTATCTAATAATTATTATTAAGGGTGAGCATAGCAGTCTACATCGACACCTTTGATATAATTGTGACAAATTATTATAAGTGACTTATTTACAAACATTCATTTCAAAACATCCCGGTTGAGTTGATCATTCTTTTTTACTATATTCCAATAAAATTTATTTAAAAAAAAAAAAACAGGGAGCCAGTGGCCTATTTTTTTAATAGAAAATCGTATCTCAACCAAAACGCAATATTTATTTTTGAAATATTTATTGTATTTACTACTAGGAAATGACTAGTGGTATGCTAATCACTCTCGCTGCGCCAAGTTATTTTAAGGTTGCAGGGAGTTTCTAGACGTCAAAAACACCCACACATTCACACAGAAATCGATTGAAAAAAATCATCTTTAGTCAGTATAGCATGTAGTGGCAACACTATGAACTATTGTGGCTAAAATTCACAGCATTAAACATTTATTTTTAAATGGGTCGGAATCGTTAGATTTTTCAGACTCCGACTCCACAGTCACTTTGATTGTATGTTATTTTTTGCGTTATAAACAATCACATTCTTAAAAAAATAAAAGACATTAATTTTTTGGCGTGCCGTCGAAATTTTTACCACGTATTTACCATCACTGAGTCAGAGCAAATGAATGTATGTATAAATTTTGCGTATATGTGATGATAATGGAGCTAATAGAATAGATCAAGATTGATAAGTAAGTATTACACGCTCGTGTCTATTTCTTCTATCGTCACGTTTCGTCGCGCAAATCGTTGCACAACTCGACTCCGTTGCTTTTTTTTTTATTTCATTCTTTGAATGAATCGTCGAAATTGTGCAAACAATCGACACGTCCGGCAGTTTGATGTTTTGCATACCAAAAAGCATTTCTTCGATTCGAGTCTCACCCAAAATCAACAGTCACAATTAATTGAATAGACTTAATGAAACTTAAAATTAATAGAAAATTTAAATTAACTTTGATTATTCCACGTATTGTGTTACTAACTGTGACACGTGTTTCGCCTCTTTCAGAGGCATCTTCAGACTTACTATCGCAAAGTTTGCTTAAGTAATGAAGCAAGATTGATTCTAACATTTTAAAATTATAAAATTACAAAATGGAGGTTTGGGTTTTTTTTCCTTTTAAGAGGAGCAAAGAGGGGGGTGTAGAATCGAAATAAAACAAACAGATAATGATACTAATGGGTTGTAATCAATCAGATTGGGTTGTAATCAATTTAAATTTTCTATTAAAATGAACTTCCACAAAGTTACCGCCGAAACCATCGAAAACTTAAAATTAGTTATTGCAGTCGAATTCAAGACGACTGTGATGATAGCTTTGACAATTTAAAACCTTCTTCATATTGGCGCTACAGTCCTGGGTGAACCTTGGTCGTCTTTGATTTATCTACTCGATCTTCCACCCTTCTACCCCAGTCGCTGACCTACAGAACTCGCAAGTACTGTGAGACCTCATTCATTCAGCGAAATCGCGGCCTTCCAACGCTCAGCAAAAATGTTAACTTAATTTAAATCATTATTAAAACAAACATTTGCATCAACATTAAACATTTGTTTTCTTTAATTCATGTCCGCCATTAATGTGGAGAATATACCCTTCCAGTGGAGATATATCAATATAAGTTTGCGGCTAATAGAACTGCTTGTTACCAGTTTCTCAACCTCTCTACGGGGGTAGTGGTTGGCTTATCACTCTCGCTACAATCCCTTATTTTAGGATTGGAACGGAGAGAGAGAATTTTTAGACATTATGGAAATTCATGCTTCTCTAACAGAAAATAATGCTGTTCGTAATGAGATTTGAACAGACGAGGTCCAGCATGGACACTGTGCTTTGGACCCCACATATTTGATACATACATTTGATCAATTCCTTTTTTTTTAATAAAGAGGTGTCTCAACACTCTCAACTCTAATAATTTTTCCTAATCCATACCCAATCATTAAGAGGAATAGACGACTTTCTAATTGAGGTTTTTCAACAGTGGTTTTTTTACGGCAACTGCATTTTACTTTGTTTCACAAACTCTTTTTTTGTCTCCCGACTGTTTAAACGCCGATCGCCTACAGCAGCTGCAGCGCATTTGTAAAAAGGACCAAATTGTACTTCTTCTCTTCAAAAAACTTAAACTAGTGCATTTATTTTTTGATTCGTAATATAAAGGTTCACATTGATATTACAGCTCAACTTAGTTCTGACAGTTCTCGAAAGGCGTGACACAGCAATACAAGATCCGTACATCAACAGTTTTCGAAGCAGAATAAAAAGAAAGAAAAGCGAATATTGATTAAAACATTCAAAATGCAGAAAAAAGGTATCGTTCCACCTCATTACATGTGAAAAACAGCACTGCATTTGATAGAAAATTGAATTGAAAGAAGATATAATATCAAACTAGCTGTAAGCCCGTTGCCCAGCAACGTGAGATTTTTGTTGCATTTGTAAGTAGTCAGAAAAATTACTGGCGTGAAAAATAAATTACAAACCTATTTATTGAATAAGCCAGAAATTCTGATAGTAAAAGAAATATATCTCGGGGCATATATCGACAGCCCTGCCCTGCAGTATTTAAATTGTAAATTATTTAATTTTTGGAATAATGTTTAAGTTTGCTAACAACCATTTTTCGCAGTAGCAAAAAGAGACCTCGTAAATTACTTAATTTTTGGAATAATTTTTGAATTTGCTAACAATCATTTTTCGTAGTAGCATAAATCGACCTCGTAAATTATTTAATTTATAGAATTATGTTTATGTTTGCTAACAACCATTTTTCGTAGTAGCAAAAATAGACCTCGTAAATTGCTTAATTTTTGGAATAATGTTCAAGTTTGCTAACAACCATTTTTCGTAGTAGCAGAAATTTCGTAAATTATTGAATTTTTGGAATAATGTTTAAGTTTGCTTACAACCATTTTTCGTAGGAGCAGAAGTTTCGTAAATTATTTAATATTTGGAATAATGTTCAAGTTTGCTAACAACCATTTTTTGTAGTATATATATTTTATTCAACTAATTTTCAAATACGCTAACAAATACATTTCGTAGAAGAAGAAAAAGACTCGAGGACATCAGTACGCACACATTTGTGAAAAGTGAAAAGTGATTATTTTATCGACTATTAATATATAGATAATATTTCTGTAAATGAATTTATATTGCAGATTTGACTTGTAATGAAGGGAGAGCATAATCACCTTACTTCGCCGTTTTCTCGCAACGTTTCTCGTGTCAGTATCTTTAAAAAAATCATATTAATTTTGAATGCATATTACGTATTCGTGTTTCTCATACGAGAAAGTCTTTTGTCTCCTACGCGCCATGATTCATTGCGATCACATCCGTCTCTGAAAAATACTCAGCGCGAATTTTAAATGGCGATTACCGCGTGGGAGTGGCTTTATTATAGAGGAAAACATATTCTGCGTGACACCACGAATAAAATACATAAGAGTCACTCCATAAAATCAGTCTATGCATCGTTTTAATTGTGTGGTCGGTACCAGGGCTAGTCGGTTTTTAAAAACCGTGTTCGAGAATCTGGTTTGTAGCTAAATTTGCGACAATTGAAAGTCGGTGACATGATTGCGAATATTATAATAAGTATTTAATATTTTATTATTTAATTAAAAACTTGATCTATTGTGTAGGGCAATAGTCATAATTTAAGATTTCGACTGAAGGTCCTTGGTGGAATTTCAATACTAATAGTAAATATAATTCTTAAAACTACTTTTCGCCAGCAATGGCTGTAAACTCAGTGATGCATTGATTTCTTCCGAATATATAATAATACACGAAACATTCATTTGCCAGTGTCAGTTCAAGTTCATCTGTGCACTTGAACGCCTGAAGATGCCGAAAGGCGAATCCCGGTCGTTGTCAAAATCTGTGTGAATTTACATGATTTGAACTATTCAAATTTAGGGTAATTGTCAGTTTACATCAATAATAATTGAGGAGCAAACATTTAAAATGTGTTTTGTCACAAATTTTGAAAAATGGCGTTTTATATCAATTCTGACAGCCCATAATAAAACCTATGAATGGAAATCAAAATTAGTGTTCAAAAAGATTTTTTTTATATTAAAATGAAATCATAAAGTTGACACATTCATACAAACCGTCACTTTTGCATCACTTAAATCATCATTTTCCAAGCTTTGTATTTGTGTGACAAAACACTTTTTGAATGTTTGCTACTCAATTTATTGCGTTGATAATATGATTCGTTATGAATTTTATGTGACGGGTACCGTAAAACTCATAAGTTAATATCTTAGTAAAAAAACAATACCAGATCCATACAGCGGTGGGCTGCCAATACTTTCACAAGAGGCTCACTTTATATCAAAGCAATTCTCGGTGTACTGCGGAAGCAGTGAGTTTTTTTATCACTCCGATGGAATTATATGCAATACTTGATTAAATAAGCAATCGATTGTTACTTATTACATTTATAATATGTTGCAATATGCAATTTACACATAAACTTATCAATGTAAACGGCCAAAAATGTACTACTGTGTATACTGAAGCTGTCCTTGATAATATATAAGTCAGAAATTGCAGTTATGTACTAATTTAATCTGAGAATATTGTTTTCTCTTATATTAACAAAGGACTCGCCGGTCTTGGTAACATTTATCAAGAGGCTCACGCGAGCCCCTCTGAGCCCCTCCAGCCCTCCCCTGGATCCATAGACTTACTCTGTGACCAGAACTAATGGTTTTTAAAAAACAGAGGCTGAGTAACATACAGTACTTGTTAAATACCTCTGTTGGGAAACCCATAACCCATTAGAAAGCCATATTCTCATGCCCATATGGGAACGGACATGGATTATAAAACAGAATCATTAGTAAAAAGTTTGGTGATAAATAAATTCCGGCACCTTTATTTTCCAATAAAAAAAGCACTGACATTATATAAGACAGTTAACTACTCTGATGCGACCTATTGACTTAATCAAAATATTCACTTTGATTATACATTAAAATTGGAAAAAGGGCGTAATCAACAAATTATATTTAGACAGTCGAAAAAAAGGGGGATTAACGTTTTCTTTATTGCTGCCTTATGTAGAATGTGATTTGCCAAAAAATTCATAGAGTTCCCGTGAACTTCTTATCTCTGTAGCGATCACGCCCTTCCGTCTGCAACGATGGTAAGAGAATACAATTTATCAAAAACATTAGCGATGAAGAAGACTAGAATAACCTTAACGCTAACGCGTCCTGATACTTAAAGCTCCATAAATTGATATATAAAAAAAAGTTGAATCAGATGTAAATGTGGCCTTTAGAAACAAAAAGATTTCCCACCACTGATCTAATATATATATGTGTGTAGATCCTATAGTTCATTTACCAAGTTCCAAAGGTCTATGGTCCAATGATCACAACATACAAAAGCGTAACGTTCTTTATAATAGGAAACAAAAAACATATCGCCCCTCGCTCTTCTTGGCAAAATGACTTGCCCGACCGTAAACAGGATCCTTGTTGAATATTTCGTTTTTCATTGTTTTACTTTAAAACGCAAGCCGTTCTTCAGTGGCGTGCTAAAACGACACGCCACCTCACACCCCGATATTAAAGATCCAAATTTGTAAACAAATCGCGTGTTTTTTTTTCGCAGTAATTAAATTTACGTATTATATTATCATACAAAACCTATTCATCAAAATCAGTTGTTGTATATAATATACGTCGGGAATTGGGAGGTTTACCAACTAGTCCAAAGACAGATTCGATAAAGGATTAAGCATGATAAACATATTTTAATGTGAGTAGCACAACGTCTCATGTAAATTGATTGAAAAGGGCATTCACTTAAAGCAGAGGCTGGCAAACTTTCAAATGACAGCCATAAATATGTAATATGAAAATGAATGGAATTTCAGGGTAAAAAAACGTTACAAGTTGACGAGTTTTCGGCCCCTTACTTAGAAGAACTCCATTATATTAAGGTCAAAATAACAAAGTATTAAGTTACACAACATTGTATTAGTTGGTTCATGGTTCATTTAGGATTAATGCAGTTATGGTTGAGAAACAAATGAACATCAAATAATGTTATATTTGTTCGACGCGCCAGATTTTTTTTGAGATTGCAAAATGCTAAATAAGTGAGAATCAATACAAGAACGATTATGATAAAAGTTTCCCATCCCAAGTATCTAATATGAATCTATAATCGAGGCGCGAAAATTCAAAAAGTGATTTGTGACATAAATACAGAGAAAATGATGATTTACAGTTAAATCACAGTTTACTTGAATGCGTAATTTTTGTGATTTAATTTTTATATTTAAAAACCTTTTTTTAACACTAATTGTGACTTGCATTCATAAATTTTATTATGGACTATCAAAACTGATATTAAACGGCATTTTTCAAAATGTTCACACTTGTTTAAAAAAAACTTATGGATTTGGACAGTTTTGAACATTGCCATTCTAAACACAAACATGCGCAAGACACCAAATAAATTGTTAACGTACAGAAAAAAAAAAAAAATTGAAAGATAATTAAATTTATAAATTGTCATGCTACAATTGTCTAGCCAAATACATGGGTCAGCTGCTTGGTAAAGGTAATGTTTTATGTTGAATATTTATTTGCATAAAGTGACCGTTGACTTCATCGAAATATTTTTCGTACCCCAGTGGTAAAATTGTAACGGCCGGTTTTTGTATTTGGAATCATGACTTTTAAATAAAGCGCAATATTAATCAAGTGGCGATACGCTATGGCTATACAATTGTGAATAAGAGACCCACAGAAACGTTCGGGGTCAAAGGTACAATGAGGTTTCAAGGAGGTCATTCGTTTTATTGCCATAAAAACATACACCATTAAATTACTTTTTATGATTCTATTTTTAACAAAACGCCGAACTTAAATATTTGCTTGACTTAACGTTTCATTTTTTCAACGTCGATAAATGTGTTTTTTTTTCAAATAAAATACACTTGGATGTATGTGAATTCCCCCTCCCACCCATCCTATCCTATGAACGGGGCGTACCGAAAGTGATTAGCTAACCACTAGTCCTGTCCTAGCCCTTTTCTTATATTTCTACTCTCTTTGGAAAAAGAGAGGTTGAGCAACCGAGTAACAAGCAGTTCTCGTAGAAACACTTCTGTTGAGATAAACTCCGTTAGGAGTCCACATGCTCCACATTTGGAGCGGACATGGTTTAAAAAAATACATATAGTATAACACGGTCATATGGTTCCACAAAAACGTCGTGTAATACAAATCCGTGTTATACGAGATTTGAATATCATACAAGAATAGTCTGGGTTCAAAAAAAAATATCGAAGTTTGTTAAAATATGCTTTATTTTTTTTTTATTAAACAATCGACAAAATATACATTTACGTATTTATTGAAAAAATAAACATTAATAATAAACACATATTATAATAGATCATTCATTCATCATCGCTATCACTTATAATTCTATTATTTTTCATCATCATCGGAAGGCTCAGGAGTATTTTTGGATTTAGCCTTTACAAATTTTTTAGTATAAGTAAATCTTTACGTTTTTCGTGATAAAGGGCCAAATTTTTTTTAATTCCCTCTTGAAGTTCAAACTTCTTTTTTCAAACCGTGTTATGTAAAACGTTTTTACAAAAATATGCCAGAATTCAACAACAGTATTATACGAGGCTCAAGTCTATTATATTTACCATGTCCGCTGCCAATGTGGAGCAAATGGACTCATAATGCAGTTTACCTCAACATAAGATTTTCTAACAGATTAAAAATAAGAAAGTATTTTAGTTCTACAGTTTTTAATAATTTTATGCGTTGATAGCTTATTCGGATTGCGCCATCGTCAGACGTCTGACGATGGCGCAAGCCGAAATAGCTATCAACACATAAAATTATTAAAAACTGTAAAACTAAAATACTTTGTTATTTTTAATCTGTTATAAATAGAGTTCTACCAAGTAAATGCCAAATCAATTAATAAGATTTTCTACTAAAACTGCTCGATACTCAGTTGCTCAACCTTTCTTATAGAGTAGGAATAGAAGGCTAAGGCTAGACTAGAACTAGTGTTTAACTAATTCTAACATTCTTGTTTATGATCCGTTTTTTAAGTATAGATTGGGTATATTTTGGTAATACAATTCATCATGTACATTCATGCCTTCGAACAGAAAATGATTGAAAAATCAGTCGATAAAAACTGTCCGTACTGGGATTCGAACCTCTGACACTGTGCCTTAAGCCAACGAGATTTGACCACTCACCCGGCTGTATCACTAACGTTGATGAACCTTCAATCAATATTTCATTCCCACTAACTTATCAACTATGCTCAATGCGCACGATGCGCAGACACAGTATATTTTTGATGTGGTATACTGTTCATATGTTTAACAATAAGACTGATAAATCACGACAAACATGTATTGTTATAATATTTTTTAATCAGGTATAACATTGAAAATTGTTAAATATAATTAATTATAGCATTTATAGTTTCGATCATTAATTGATTTTTGGAGTATACAACTGAGTAACTAACAAGTTTTTGTACAAATTAGCATTTTTAACAAGTTTTTTTAGTATATACTATAACTATGCTTTGCTCACAAGGCGGACAAAAACTCATAAATAAATCATGATTTTAAATTGCTTCGTTTTTTATCATAGATTAAATATATGAAAAATCCAATCATTTTACAAGTTAATCTTTCCGATTGTTGTATGAAATAAATAAACTATTTATATCTTCTAAAGATAAGTTGTCCGTCAAATTCTCAATACACCTTGCTTAAGGAATATGATCACAAAAAGATCTACATGATGTTATAAATATTCAAATTATTGGTCTCACGTAAAATACTGTGTTTGATGTCAAAATGAATGTCAATTTAATATAAGTGCTATTTTTTTTCAGGTAAGAACCATCTATGAAATCAAATCCAGTTACGTTTGGAGATAGGTCAATCACAGTGGTGTGAGGTTAGTATCATATTTATTCATAGACAAACGACTAACTTCATTGTGATGCAAAAGCGGTACATTTTTCATTTGACACATCTCTTTTTAAAACAAGTGAAGATGCTGAACGAAATATTTATTGTACTCACATTTGAATAATAATTATTGTACTATGTAGATAAACCATTAATTACTATGCTTTACGTTATTTTAACAGGTGTGTATGTTTTTAATAAAATGCAGAGTAATTAAAATCAATTTTTAGCTGAATAAATAATATGCAAGAGCGAATTTTTTATGGAATTTCAATTTCGAAAATTGAACATTTCAACGTAACAATACCGACTATCTTCGAAACGTCATAAATTTCAAACAACATAAACTATACTTTAAAGCATTTTAAAAGCGATCGTTCTACTAAAAAACATAGCAATATATTAAGTTAGATATTAAACATGTTATAAATTTGTAGTTATCTATTAAAAACAGTTTATAATTAGTCATAAATCTTTTGACGTTTGGGTGATACAAGTTATTGCAGTGTTGCAATGCTACCGTTTTATTTTAATTTCATTCTAGATAAGCAGAGAGCATGATATATGGGAAACGTATAGCAACACAAAAAAGAACAATCCAAATTTGAATGCATGCTCATAAAATACCTGAATCGTCCGACGAATTAATTTAATCTGAAAAGAATTTCATAATTGAACGCCTTGAAATTTTGTAGCGTAAATGAGCAGGCTCATTATAACGATTTGGCATTGAGAATTTCCTATATTTTGACTCTAAAACAGTTCAAATTGTTAAATATCTAATCTCATTGTGTTTTATTAATGTGATTCAGTTCAAATAGAGAATATAATTGAGATTTGGCATCATGGCATTTTCAACAATAAATCATACTTGTTTTAGTGTTTAGTGAGTTAATGAAAACAATTACTGAAAATTCTACGAAGTAGATTTTTAAATTAATTCAATAATGGGTTTATCATGTAGCAATGGATACAACGAATCAATATTTAGGCGAAAAGAAAAAATGTAAATAGACACAATTAAAAGAAAAACAAATGAAATTCATCATGACACTTTAAATGGCGGCCATTTTAATGACATTTTGGCAGTATAAAAAAAACTCTTCTCTATTGTTTTACGTTTAAATACCAGAACTGGTTACACTCGAATCAGTTTTGTTAAATAATTAGAAGTGATAGTCAAGCTGTCTTTAGTATTACAATGTATTATAACATAAGATACCTAACATTGTATATTTTGATTTCAAGGTGGTAATGAAAACGATTTCACAAACCGACTTTGTGTTTTACTCAAAGAATATTGAAAAAGGTGAAACTTTCCTGTTATTGCAGGTCAATTTAATTTCATCATTATTTTAAAATAGTATTTATTCAACTGTTTAAGCACACTTTATTAATTTATATACATTCAATAAAAATAATAAAACATTTTTAGTACTTTTTCCACATAAAATTTATTAGATCAGGACCGGTTTCGCTCATGATGAGCGTTGTCAACTGATAAGAAAAACAATAAAACAGTGATATGTATACAATAGTTTTCATTGCTAAGTGGTCTTCAACTTTTTATTTATAGTTTATTTTCCTTGTATTTTGCTTCAATTCTTTTGCTAGGTTGTAATACCAATTGTTTGTCATACCTTGTTTTTATCACTTAACTTTTGTATAAATATCACTGTTTTATTGTTTTTCTTGTCAGTTGACAATGCTCATCATGAGCGAAACCGGTCCTGATCTACTAAATTTTATGTGGAAAAAGTACTAAAAATGTTTTATTATTTTTATTATAATGCCATTCCACCAAGTATTGACAGTGAACACCTTAAAAGTGGTATATACATTTAGTTCTTATTTTACGCTTTTTTACACAGTATTGAAATAGCGCACTTTATTTGAAATGTTCAGTTGATAATGCTCGTTGTGAGCTAAACCGGTCATGATCTTTTCAAATAATAGTGGTATAATTACAAATATATATTTTATTAAGTATTTGAGTAATATTTGAGTGCGATTAAAGTTTCCGGCCCCCGTAATCTAATTTATAAATCTATCGATTAGGTTATGTTAGAAAGAACTTTCACAACTCCTTCAAATGGATTTTATTGAAACTATAACAACAAATGAAAAGAATGCTCTTGATCAGCGATAATAGGAAAGTACCAAATAGATGTATGAATCACATTGTCGTTATCTTGTATTCATTTTTCATTAGGCACTTACTTGCCTGATAACAGATATCGTTGTTTACTTTTCCTCATATGGACTTGAGCATTATCATCGTATAATTATGCATTTACATACACTAATAACAAAGATAAAACTGCAAAAAAGTGTCAGCCGCAAAATGGTATAAAATATATATTGTTATATCACTTAAAAGTTAAAATTAGCCGTCATATATCTCATACATGGTGTGGTTATGTTGATAAGTCAAGATACAAAATACTTGTCCCCAAAGATGTGCATACATTGCAGTTACCTTGCGATATCTCGAAACTGAGGAAATCTAGATACGCCTCTCGTAATATACCCGTATAGATCGCCATGTATGTTTCTTATATTGTATCAGTTGATAATGCTTTCACGTGCGAAATCACAATTAAATAATTTGGAAAAAGCTTTGTGGAGTCTGATTGATTTAACTGGATTCGTGCTCGAAAAAAACTAATTTCTTTGAATGTCCCCTTCAAATATGAATCATGTGGACTCCTAGTAGACTTAATCTCAACAGAAAATTTTCTACGAGAACTGCAGGTTACTCAGGTGCTCAACCTTTCTTAGAGAGTATGGGTAGACGGACAGAGTCAGGACAAGACAAGAGGTTAGCTTATCGCTCTCACTACGTCCAGTTTTTGAGGATAGGATCGGTGTGAGGGGGAATTCAAGACGTCACATACATCTATGCCTTCAAACTTAAATCCATAATTCGATTGAAAATTCAATTTATAAAAACTGTCCGAACTGTGGTTCGAACCCATGACTTTCGATTTCTAAGCCAACGATATTGACACTTGACCACGCAGCCGTGTCCAAATTACTAGCGTCGAAACTTGCCCCATTGCATGCTACGAAGTCTAAAAAAATAATTTAATTCTTAAATTTGAATCGTTCAAACCATGTACATTCTCACAAATTTTGTCACTAACGACCCGGGTTTCGCCTTTCGGCATCTTCAGGCATTCAAGTGCACGGATGAACTTGAACTGACACTTAGCAAATGAAAGTTTCGTGCTTATATAAGACATAAATGCATCACTGAGTCCAAAGCCATTGCTGGCGAAAAGGATGAGCCCATGGGAATGCCAACGGATTTGTGTAGTGAGCAGTTTCAAGAATTATATAATTTGTTTGTCGGCAAAGGTTTTATGATTATATGATTTTATGGTTATGTAGGGTATAGAAGAGGAGATGTGGGAAAGTTTGATATTTCGTTTAAAAGCGGAAGATTTTGCAACTGTGCTTTGTTGATTTCTAAAATTTCTTGGAAAAAGAGCTTATGACTGTCCGTATTTGGGTGTAACATTTTTATCCCTTGTTCCTGATTGAACACGTGTCCTTCCGAAATTAAGTGATTAGCAAAAGTAGACGTGTCTTTTGTAAAATTTGTGAGAATGTACATGGTTTGAACGATTCAAATTTAATATTGAAATTCCACCAAGCACCTTCAGTCAAAATCTTAAATTTAATTCTTGTTTTAAGCTATGGTTGCAGTCGTCTCATTTCTTTACGACTTCACAGCCCTGGGAAAAGGTAGAAAAAAAATCATTGTGTATAACCATAGCAGTCTTAAGTCTATAGAGGGTTTTGGTATAGCACATAAGCCCTTTCCACAAATCATGACAGTTAATGGCCCTTAAGTAAAAAAGACTTCACTATAATTGTGGGTATAATGCAAAACGTAGTGTTTCCAAAACGAGCGATATTGAGTTAGGTATGCAGAGAGGTTAATTCAAGCCTAATGAATCGACTGGTTCTATAAGTTTTAATTTAAAATGTCTAAAACACTGTCGTTTTCAAAATGTAAATCATATTTGTTTGCAAATGTTACTTTGTTTGTGTTATTCGTTATAGTATTTGACTCTACTGAAAAGTTCGATGTTTTTATCGTTGAGCAGAACATGAAAATATACTGTCAATGTTTAATAGGTAAGTTAATCCAAGCATAAACGAACAGCATTACAGATTTTTTTTATTTCATTAATACGTTACTATTTACAGAGCTAAAATGTCAAATTCCAAATTTAATACAGGCATTGTTAATCAAAGGTTTTTTTCCTCCACACAACCTTGAAAACTTTTGCAACGAGTCAGCAAGATAGTTTAAAAAAAATGCCATACCTTCACAGAAAATAAAATCGGAAAAAAACACAAAAAGGTTTGTATAAATTGAAAATCGATTGGAAAACTTCTCACAATGCCCATTATTAAAAATGTTACCACAATGATGTTTATTGCACCTTGAAAAATCAGTCTATTCCTAAATTTTAAGACTTGGCAACGCAGGCGGTTGCTACTACTGTTTCCGTTTAGGCGGCAGAATTCACTTGTATTATCTTGCCGCCAATATCCGACCGGGTTTCGCGCCAATTTGTCGCCTGCTATAGACAAGGCAGAGCCGAAGCTGTTTTTAAAAAATGGACACATTAAAAAATCTTACAATATAAACAGCTGTACAATAAGACGTTCAAATCTCAAAGCAGTATATGAAGAAGGGTTAAAAAATAACTTCAACAAAGTCACCACTGAATCTATCTAAGATATAGTCTATAAAGTTTTTCATTCGTGGTTCAAAATCAAACAGTGACGTAGCTTCAATCACTGAACGCTCATCAACTTAGACAAGCTTTTTTTTATCAGTGCAGCGGTGGGCTTCCAATACATTAACAAGCGGCTTGCTTAATCTCTAAGCAATTCTCGGTATTCCGGGAAAGATGTGATTTTTTAACACTCCTACATAATTATATGCAATATTTAAAATAAGCAGTCGATTTTTACTTAATACACTTATAATATCGACTGTGGAAAGGAAAAAGGACGCAACCCACACATACCGAATTTTACAGGAGACACGAAAAAGTTGTTTGGTGATCTTGGTCCAAAAGCAAATTATGAAATATACACAGCCTTAAAGTATATGGAGCCGGACAAGCTTGTTTTAAATTAGTTTTACCTGTTATTAATTGAATATTTTTGAAGTCTTTTTCCTGATCGCAACTTTCATAGACCTTTCTTTATCAAACTTAAAAGCTAAATTTAGAAACTAATTCAACATTTTCAGCTTAAATTCTTTTGATATAACGTGTATCAAGTTGTATACATTGTGAAAAAGCTGTTTTGAAAAAACTGTATGTTACTTCCTTTCCACAGTCGATATGCAACAATATGCAATTTACCCCTAATCTAATCAATGTAAATGTTTAAAAATGTACTACTGTGTATACTGAAGCTGTCGTAGATAATATATAAGTCAGAAGATGCAGTTGTGTACTAATTTGATCTGAGAATATTATTGAAAATTAACAAGGAGCTCGCCGGCCTTAGTCAAATTTAGCAAGAGGCTCGCGCTAGCTTCCCTGAGTCCTCTCCAGCCCACCTCTGGATCAGTGGAATCAGAGAGTTATCAAAACTATTCATATATCCGCCGGGCTTATTAAAATCTTTATCCTCGTCTGTCTTACAAGGCTAGATTCCCTCACAGAATTTGTAGACGAACAATGCCGGAACGGACCAAGGTTTTTGACCATTTGATTGCGACGATCCGGACATTAGTTTTGACAAAATTGGCGAATATGACTTGCTCGCCACAGTGACCATAATGCTGCAAATCATGTGCCACGAGGCTGCAAATTTAATGAACGGATCTGTAATCAATTAAATTATCAACGGTATTGTCGTATCGACAGGTGCTATTCACAGCAAACGTGTCGGCACACCTTGTAAAATATTGTCGTTAATCGAAAACGTTATTTCTAGTAGAGAAACCCATTTGAAAGCTTCTCACGTTTATCAAAAAAGAATACAGAGCAAAGACGGAAGTTCCATACATATTATTTTTTTACCATGTTCGCTCCCAATTTGGAGCATATGGAATTCTTATGAAGTCTATCTCAAAATAAGTGTTTCTATGAGAACTGCTTGTTGTTTCCAAAGACAGTAGGAATAGAAGGAAAGGGCATGGACAGGACTAGTGGTAAGCTTATCGCTCTCGATACACCCCGTTCTAAGGATAGGATGGGTGGGGGGGGGGGATTTAAGACATACATTCCATCCCATACATCCATGCTTTTGAGCAGAAATTCATAAATCGATTGAAAAATCAATTTTTAAAACTGCCCGTACTGGGATTCGAAACCGTGACCTCCGGAGCGGTAGCCAACGACGTTGACCACCCGACCACACAGGCGGCTATTTTCTATACATACTATTCGATTAATTAAACATATATGAACTTCTTTTTGTATCCATGTCCGCTCCTAATGTGTACCATACGGCCTCCTGACAGTATCTCAACAAAAGTTTTTCTTAATTTTTAACTTTTTGTTAATCAGTCGCTAAAACTCTCTTTTTTATTGAGAAATGTAGGAATATAAAGATAAAACTAGGACAGGATTAGTGATTAACTAATCGCTCTCGCTACACGCCCAGTTGTTGAAGGATCGCAAATGGTGGGAGGGCCATCACAAACACTTATGCCTTCTAACAGAAATGTCATCAATCAATCCGCACTTAGGATTCGAAACCTTGACTTCTGTAAACGAAACCAACGACGTTGACCACTTGACCACGCAGTCGGCATGGCAGCAGAACGTGGTTATATTATAATATATGATAATACATCAATTTGAAAGCTTTTTATTTCGAATATCCTTCTTCAAGTTATTTAAAAACTGAAAATGCCTCATGATGAAAGTATCCGACTTGGGCTGCGATACGATCAAAAATAACACAAAATATTCTAAACGAAATAATTACACCGGTATGCAGGCATCATTAAATGCAATTAAATTGGTATTAATTGTTCGTCATTTATGACTCACTTTAATATTCTTTTTTTTTGTCTATTACTTAATATGGCAACGTTTGAAAATGCGTACATTTTTTGCAGAATTTATTCATCAAGCGATAGACAAAAATAATTACTGCAATTATTTTGATTAATTTCGGCAGGTCATATCGTATAATTATATGACTATCTGAAATGCCAAATCTTCGCGAATATATTATATTTAATTATGTTTACTTCGACTAGATTAGAGTGTTTGTTCATTACTGCGTAGAAGTATAATAATTATATTTTACAAATGGGCCTCTTAAGGCGAAGTGAGCCAAGTGGTATTTTAGAAAGAAAGTAAACAGATACGTTTTAATATTCAACACATCTTAAAGTATAGTAAAAGTGAAGTAAATTCAGTTAAAACACACTGCAATAATGTTTATCTCCGTAAAATTTATATATACAATCCACCAAAACACCAAGTAAAGACGTGATTGTACAAGAATTTATTTTTACCATTTGACTCACTTCATCTCTTAATGGGTCATTTGTATAATGGCGTTAAAAATTACAATATAGAACTAATAGAGAGTAAAATGATAAAACCAGAACAGGACTATTGGTTAACTAATCGCCTCTCTTTACGCCCAGTTATTGATGGATCGGAAAGGGTGGGAGGGATTTTTTAGACATCACAAACACCATTGCATTTGAACGGAAATCGATCGAAAGAATTCTGCTTGTACTGGGTATCGAACCCGTGAAGTCTGGCACGGAAGCCAACAACGCTTACCGCTGCGCCATAGGACGCGATGTATTCCCATTCTATAATAATATCGTGTTTTGTTTATGACTTTAACTAAAAGAGTTATTAAATTTCATAATGTATGCAAGCTTTTTTACTCTACCTTTATTTTAACCACTAATGGAAACGGATAATCCTTCGAGTGATTGTTGAAAAACTTTATGTGAATAAACAACAACGTTTCATCCTTCACCGCGCAGTCGACTAGGAGGAGATATTATTGAACCTTAGCTGCCTCAATAATATCTCTTCCACTCCACACGATGTTCCGTCCTCCACGGCAATCGTTGGTCTCCAGCACTCGCAGGTCTTGTGACACCCCGTCCACCCAGCGAAACTGTGGTCTTCCAACACTTCCTCTTCCCTCAGAGGTAGTGAAATGTGAGACATTATTGGCTCGGGCTTATACTCAGTGCCACCGCGAGATTATGTTGCGCCCTAGGCAACGGTTAATGGCGCGCCCCTTTTTTAATCAAATCGTCAAATTTTTTTCAAAATAAAAAAAGCAATTCGGGACCATTAATTACTATTTTTTTATACATTCATGTCTGCTCCCAACGTGAACCATATGGCCTCCTAATGGGGGTATATCATCAGATTTTTTCTACGGGATCTGTTTGTTACTCAGTCGCTCAACCGAATCATACAATAAATAATAAAAACGCATAAACATCAAAATAAAGTATAACGTGTTATTATTTATTATTATTAGAGTGTATAAAAATAATTTTAATACTCCATTTATGCGCCCCTAGTGGTTTACGCCCTAGCAGGTTGCCTATTTTGCCCGTGTGGTGGCGCCGGCCCTGTCTAGACTAGGGTATCCAATCCTGGAGCCTTTTTCCAATCTCGGGATTTCGGGATTGATTAATTTTCAATCCCGGGATTGGGATGAGCTCAGCTCACCGAGGAATTTGAAATTCTTGATTTGGTAAACTTTTTCCCCGTATTATCTCTAAGCCTCGTTTTTTTTAGCTCACCGAAGAATTTGAAATCCTCAATTTGGTATACTTTTTCCGAGACTCGATTTCTTCCCCAAAATCCTATCAGTTTTCGGGATTTGCTCAAGATTTCTCAATCCTGAGATCGCAACCATGTTAGTCCCGGGATTTCGGGATCAGAAAATTGGATGGAATCCCGAATCCCGGTATGAGATACCCTAGTCTAGACGCATTTATTTTTGACCAATTGGGTAAAACTCATTCAACCTCAAAGTAAAACAAGTGTATACTTGATTTTGATTATTAATGCAATACTTCTCTGGCCATAAAATCCAATTTTAATCTTTGCGCGTTATTTTTATTGACTTGCAATGAAACCAGAAGTAAATCGCGTGTAATTAAACCCATTACTTTTTTCAGATAAAAATATCGTGGGATTTGCCCAAAATGATAAAATATTCACTAGAGCCGGCAGGATTTTTGGATGGTTGGACACGTCCTTGGTCCTAGCTTAATGCATATTTGATAGCTACATATGTAATTATTCCATTTTGTTCACTTCAATACAAACACGTTTTTTTATCATTTGATCTGCCCGTATCACTTGGATTTTGGCAGACAGGTTACAAATATAACATATATGTAGGGTTGCCACATATCATCTACTGATTGCAATACCGGGTAAATATATCATTTTTTTTCCTCTCTTATTCAAAGAGAGTAATGGGGATAGAAGGATTCGGCTTATACATGACTAGTGGTTAGCTTATCGCTCTCACTACACCAAATTATTTAAGGATCAGACAGAGTGGAAGGGAATTTTTAGACATTATAAACTAACATAAATCGATAAATCGATTGAAAAAATGCTGTTCGTACTGGGAAATCTTCGTAATAAATTGTTTTTAATACGGTAATTGAGAGAGTTAAGTGCACTTGGGTTATATAACATTTAACAACGCGAGAATAGTAGTCGTATGCGTGCAATTTTTAAAACACACATGTAATATGTATAGTATTTGGAATATCTACAAATGCAATATTTGAATGTAAAACCCCTCCGATCCCACCACTGACATGCCTGGTTGCCGCAATTGCGCGGCCGAAAAGAAGACAAAAAGAAAAGAAACTGTCTTTTTTTATATTATATTACTGTAAATTGTAACCTCCTCTTACCCTTCACTCCCCCTCCCCGCATATATGCTACCTTCCTTTTCCCTCTCCCCCACCCCCCTATCACTCTGTATAAAAAAAGCACAATAGATAAACCCAAAACAATACAATTCTAAAAAAATAAATAGAATAAAAAAACTGGGTCCACAACATTAAAAAAAAAAAACCAAAGATGAAAGGGAGATTGGAGCGAAGCTCCACAGTTCCCCATATAAAATGAAAAGACACTGACGAATGTAAAAGTCGAGAAAAATTAAAGTTTCACCAAAAAAACTCCTTTAATTATATAATGCAGGGTTTCTTAAACTTCTAATGTCCAAAAATGCTGATAATTCAAAGATTTCTATTCGAAGGCGTTGTTGTTTGTGATTTGTAAAAATTCTCTTCCATCTCTCCAATTCTTAAAAAAACGGGGAATAGCGAGAGCGGTTAGTTTACCTATAGCCCTGCCCTGCCATATTCTTTTATCCCTAAATATCGGGGCACACTGTCAACCGTGGAGTGTCTCAGCGTATCGAAAACAATGGCAATCCTGCCTAATAATTTGAGGGTCATAACATTTTTAGCAGTATACAATAATAATATAACACATTTTAATTGCAACTGAAGATTATATATTGTATACTATATACTCTTTCCATCCTTATTGTTCTCGCTGTTGCTATAATTATCTAATATGAATGCGTGACGTCTTACGGAACTAATGGCGATACTTTTTGGTCTATTATTAAGTATTAATGATTACCCGAACACCGTATCCCAACAAACAAATGAACACCGCAACAAATACGGTATTACAAAATCATATATATTCAATTTATATCATAATATAATTTTCATAAATATTTTCATTGGATAATTCTTCTAATCATTACAAAAGAAATCTATGATTTTTTTTTAAACCTTGTCCGCTCCCAATGTGGAGCATATGGACTCCTAATGGAGTTTATCTTAACATAAGTGTTTCTACGAAAACTGCTTGTTACTCTACTGTAAGAGGTTGAGCAACTGCTCAACCTCTCTTTTTCCAAAGAGAGTAGGGATAGAAGGATAGGGCTAGGATAGGATTAGTGGTAAGCTAATCGCTCTCGATACGCCCCGTTCATAGGATAGGATGGGTGAGAGGGGGGAATTCAAGACATCACATACATCCATGCCTTAGAACAGAAATCATAAATCGATTGAAAAATCAATTTATAAAACTGTCCGTTCCGGGATTTGAACCCGGGCCCTCTGTAGCCGAAGCCAACAACGTTGACCACTCGACCACACAGGCACAATCTATGATTAGTACGAAAAAATGTGTATTATTTTTGCACATCAGACTCCTTGAACAACACCGCAAGAAACCTAAATGTCATGTTCTGAGTAGGGATTCTGAAGTCTCGGGGTTTTCAAAGTCCCGGGACTCGAGACTTTTATTTCTAACTTTTATTAAAATTAAATATTTGCATGTATGTCTGTGTTTATGTATTTTGCACATCGGACCTCTTGCCGCAAGAATCCTGAATGATATTCTGAGTAAATCGAATTTAAAGCTTTCCACTTTCCTTTAAAAAAAATCTCTACATTAATTAAAGCTAATAAATAATAATACTCTATGTTCATATATTGCATAGGTTCCCAACCTTTTTCGGATGGCGACCCCTTTTTATAAAAGCCATCTGACTAGGCAACCCCCCGAGAAATTTGAAATCCTCGATTTGCTATACTTTTTCGTTATTTTGTTGTTCAAATCCAAAATCGAAAAAAGTTGGCGACTCCCAAGTTTGGAACCCGTAATATATCGCTACCTCAAAACAACAGTGAGATAAATTGAAAACACTGCTTTCAAGATAATCGAACTTTAAGGTTTGTGTTGTACTTCTTAAATAGTTAATTAAGTATTGAATTATTTCGTTTTTTTACAGAAAGATAAAAGTAAGTGCTTTAGTATAGTATTATTTGTGTCTAGTTATTTTATTTATCCCACTAAAACTTTAATGTTACAGGCCAATCAATCAATAATTGTAAAAGTAAGATTTTTCTTTTAAATGTGATTTATTTTACAGATTAACCTGTCAGCATTCGATTGTTATATTTATCATAAAATCCACTCTTTTCATTTTGTCTCACTGTTGCTTTATGGTAGCGAATAAAGTAATAATCATATTTCTACTACGATAGTGTTGTTCCAGGAATTAAAAAAAATATGATATTGCAATGAAATGATCCGTATACTATACTAATATTACAAAGTAAGTAGAGATACATCAGTCTTACAATATAATAAATACTGAATTCACATGTTAAAACTGTCATTTTTTATTTGTGGTGTTATTTTATTATGAGTACAAAATACAATGCATTTCCACTAAAAAAATATTGACAGTTAACACTATAAAACTGATTACTCAAACTTATTGTTTCATTGAAAAACATATTACCATTAAAGAAAAGTTCAACAATTGTGGCACCGTTTTTATCTTGAACGAATTTTTGTGCAAGCAATTTCACTGCAAAAACAGTCATATTAAAACTGAAATACCGGGTTTTGATAATATCAGCATGGCAATACTTTGTATCCAATGCTACGTATTGCACTAGGCTCAAAGCAGGAGTCAAAAATGTTTTTTTTTACCTAGAAGCCGGACGTTACAACAAATGAAAAAAAAATGCAAAGCTTGACAAGATCAATTATACAGACATTTTTTTTATGTGTATATAAAAAATGCCATTCACTTAGATCGAGTGGTTCTGAACCTTTCCGAACTCATGGAGCTCAAAAAATAAATAAGGCAAGAATACTAAGAACATAACTATGTTAGTTTAAGATTTCGACTGAAGGTGCTTGGTGGAATTTCAATATTAAATTTGAATCGTTCAAACCATGTAAATTCTCACAGATTTTGTCACTAACGACCCGGGTTTCGCCATCCGGCATCTTCAATGATACACGATACATTTGATGATACCAATGATACATTTATTTCTTATATAAACACGAAACATTTATTTACTAAGCGTCAGTTCAAGTTCATCCGTACACTTGAACGCATGAAGATGCCGAAAGGCGAAACCCGGGTCGTTAGTGACAAAATCTGTGAGGATTAACATAGTTTGAACGATTCAAATTTAATAGCTATGTTAATTATTATACCTTCTTTTCAAAATTATACAAATAACATATATATATATATATAAATATATATTCTACAGTTAAAGTAGGCACCTATTCAATATATACAATGTCCATAATGGCCAATTACAGTATACACGAGAGGTAAAATTAACCATTTAATTAATCAATGTGTATAATACTACACAGACATAGTTTAATTGTTCACAAACATAAAAATAGCTCACGTGTGAAGTCATAGTCTTGAAAACCATTCTCCACTGCCATCCGCGAGTTTATTCGTGAAATCTCTCAAAAGTTTCACAGCGAGTTAGAAAAAAAATATTACCCAGCCATCTCTTATCTACACAACTATAACGAGACAATGCCTAATCACCGTTGTAGACCGAGACCAGTTCTGCTTGATGACCATTATCATCATGAAAATGACTCTCTTCAGTTGACTTCTTTGTGTATTGTATAAATGTAGTATCTGAGAAGGTATATATAATGTGATTTGCATATGAATTCATATAGTGTCTCCGTGAACTGGCAACTCACCTCTATAGTGTTCAATCCCTTCATTCAGCAGCGATGGTAAAGGAATACAAATGACTTAATCATTAGTGATGAAGAAGACTCGAAGAACTTTGACGCTAACGCGCCCCATGACTTAAAGATGTACATTTGATATCCAAAACAAGAATTATATTTGCGGGGCACCAGTTAAGATCCACTGGCTTAGATTGATTGTAGTAGATACCGGCAGTCGGCAATATAATTATTTATCGTAAAATCTATTACCGCAAATAGTTGTTTTTTTATTAGTGTTGATCTGTGGTAATGTTGAGAATGATTATTGTTCCGCCATCGAAGTGTATCTAACACACCTTTCCCGACATTTTCGAACGGCCTTCATCATCTCCTTTGTGCTGCCATTGTCAGGTGTTTTTAAATTCCACGAGTTCATTGTTGCCAATCGACGTGTCTGAAAGATAACAATTGTAGGCGTCAAGTGATGGCATTGTTGTCCGTTTGATAATTAATATACGAGCCCTCGAGGGATGAAGTGAGCCAACTAGTAAAATGGTAAAACTTTTTGTTGTACAATCACGTCTTTACTTGGTGTTTTGGTGGATTTCATATTTTTATATTACGGAAAAAACACTATTACAATGTGTATTATCTGAGGTTACTTCACTTTTACGATACTTTAAAAATTGTAGAAAATTACAACTCATTTATATATATTTTTAAGTACCACTTGGATCACTTCACCTCACATGCTTGTTGTGTACACAGTCTTCGAAAAAAAGGTTGAGCAACTGAAAAACAAGAGTCATGTTCATTATGTGTAAATATACTACACATTAAGAGGGGGCTTGGTTAAAAATATGGCGCAGTGGCTTAAGTTGATGGCTTCCGTGCCGGATCTCACGGGCTAGAGTCCTAGTACGAACAGCATTTTTTAGATCGATTTATCGATTTCTGTTCGAAGGCGTGGGTGTTTGTTTGTGATAAAATTTCCTCCCACCATTCTAATTATTCAATAACTGGGCATAGCAAGAGCGATTTATTATCCACTAGACCTCTCCTAGCCTTATTCTTATATCCCTACACTACTCTCTTTTTAAAAAAAGAGACTGAGTAACAGTTATCGTGGAAAAACTTCTGTTATAATACTTCCATTAGGATTTCATATGCACCGCATTGGGAGCGGACATGGATTTAAAAAAATAATCTAGCATTATAGCTAGTACAAATGCCAATCGAAATCAACTTGAGGAGACAAGACAATACAAACACCCAAGTCGAAAAAATCATGTTTATATTTGGAATATAACAAATATCAGAGGGTAAAAATATCAAAGTATTTTAGCTCTACAGTTTTTAATCATTTTTATGCGTTGTGATTCTAGTGTTTCAAAAAACGATAAGCAATCTGGGTTTTTTTCTTAAAACATTTGTTTTAAGTTGTTGTCTTAAACATTTGTTTAAGCTAATGTTTTAAGAAAAAACCCAGATTGCTTATCGTTCTTTGAAACACTAGAATCACATCTAATAAGTGTAATATTGTAATTATAATTTGAATTAGGATATTAGAGTGAATAACTTAATGCATTGTGTATCTCTTCAGAGCCAGTATATATAGCTGAGCAAAATATAAGTTTAAACATAGTTCTGAAGATGGCGAAAGCCGAAAGAGCTATCAACGCATAAACATTATTAAAAACTGTAGAGCTAAAATACTTTGATATTTTTACTCTCTGATAATGGAGTTCTACCAAGTAAATGCCAAATCAATTAATAAAAAATATCATTGGTATTTAAAATCAGATCTGATTTCTAGAGAAAGGGTTTTACCAACTCAACCACAAAAGGCAACAAATAAAAATTTGTTGATTTTTTTTTATTTCTTCCGTCATTGAAAAATAAGGGCTGAAAATAGCTAAATAAATCATATTTCTTTTAGAGGCACTGTTTGAAAAGCAAGGACGAAGAGGACGTCATAATTTTCTTGACTGCAAAATCCTTCAAATGCATTGGAAGCCTGTGACCACTGTGCGTCACTAATCCAAATCTAAATCGAGGTTCTTTTTCATCATTCCGAGCGAATAAAATTTTATTGAAGGACACTTGAGACATTAGTTTGTTGGCAAAAGTAATTGTAGATAAGAATTATTTACCTGCGGTCTTAAACAGGCAGACGTGATTGAAACTCAAACATCAGTGGCGTTTTGTTATAAAAAACTGTTCACTGAATCGTTTTTCTAACAGTCTCCGCTTTCAAAATAGAGCATATCAACTACGTTTGCAAACCATCTAACATTGTTCGAGAAAATTATAAAAGACTGAAAAACACTTATTTTTTACATTACTAAAATATACTCGGTTAGTTATATTTTTTACGAGCTTAAAATTAATATATACAAACATAATTTCCTGCTGCATTAACCGCTTGAATACCGCGCAAATAAGTCATTAATATGTCCCAGAGATACTGCGTGTTTTTTAAAAAATAAATTTTGCCTAATATACACTCTAATTTGATATTTTAAAAACCTATATTGACTCAGTATAGATAGCACTACACATATTCATCAAAATATTGCTTATATTCAATTAGAATATCAAGTATTTGATTTTTTAAATTTCTAGGACATCCGTGTTCGCTTGCATATGTTCCGGACACCGGTGTCCCCTTGGTGTTCAAGTGGTTAATAAAGGAAACAAATTAAAAGGTCAGAATATTTTATAACCATTTATGGTTAGGTTAGGTTACGTTATGTTTTTTTTTTAATTTCATTTAAATTGTGACTATTTACCGATATATTATGACCATTTAATATACATTCTGACCAATGTAATATAAATTCTCACCGAAAAAATGCGAGCCATTTATAATAGAAGCCTATACAATATTGCAATGTCGGTTCCTATGGCGCAGCAGTTACCGTTGTTGGCTTCCGTGCCGGATCTCACGGATTCGAGTCCCAGTACAACCAGCATTTTTTCGATGTGTTATGTCATCATCATGAGAGCATGTTTGTAACGTCTAAAGGTTCCTTCCCACCCTTCGGATACTTAAACAACTTAACGTAGCGAGAGCTATTAGTTAACCACTCTCTTAGCCTTATCCTTCTATCCCTACCACTCTTTTGAAAAAGAGAAGCTTAGCGACTGAGTAATAAACAGGTATTGTAAAAAAACTTCTGTTGACATGACTTCATTAGGAGACCTTATGCTTTACATTGGGAGCAGTTATGGATTTTTAAAATATACAAATAACTGGTATAATCAATGCACCAACTGAGTAAGTTATTCCAAACAACAACAAAAATTATAACAAAGAATCTCTTCGTGTACTTAATTTTTTGTCAGTTTTGTTATGAACCAACTTCTGTCAAAACAGTGACGATGTATTGTCATATAAAAAAGTCGTTACTTTTCACCCCCTGCGTCTATAAAACCCCACACACCCTGCGGTAAATTAACTCGGATATTCTGCGAGAAACACAATCGTTCAATCGAATTATTTCCCGCCCCGGGGAAGTCTTTTACGACAGGCGGCATAGCCTCACAGCAGGATTAGCTACGATATCGGTTCGCCAACAAAACAATGCGTATAATTTTCGAATCATTGGGAAGGCTGCCAATCTGTAATTTACTTGGAAGCTCGTCCAAGTAGAGTCAAATATGGCGAACAAATAGAATAGAATAAATTGACTTTATAATATATATCACTGGGAATGTCATGTATAACAGTGTTCTTCTACCTTTTTACATCCGTGGACCGGTAAATATTGTAAAAATATCTCGCGGACCGGTGTCAACCAACATCACTCAATAAATTCGTAGGATGACATATAGATCGTGCCACTATTGACAAATTCATATGATTTTAAGAAAGTACCAACCTTCAAATAATACTTGTCAAAATTTCATAACAATTGAGGTTGAGTTTACAAGTTACAATACGGTGGTTTTAGTGACGCTACTTTTGTAATTTTCAAAACAATTCAAAAATCATAATTTCGTGTGTTGATAAAGCATTGCTTTTTAATGAGAAAAATGTCGTTCAAGCAAATCAATGCCTTGACAAGTGTTATTTGGACTCTGTTCCATCGAGATAAATGGTAGAGTAGTGGTTTGCTGATTTCTGAAGGCTCATTTCATGATTTCTAAGCTGAACGATCTGGTCATCCAGATTCGGCAGTTGTTCCAGAAACCATAAAAAAGTCCACAATATAGTTTTGACCGATCTTAAATTGAAAATACCTGAGATAACTGACACCTTACAGATATCAGAAGGCAGTGATAGTATTAATATAAGATTTCGACTGAAGGTGATTGGTGAAATTTCATTATAAATTTGAACCGTTCAAATTTTGTACATTTACACAAGATTTGTCATTAAGGACGCGGGTTTCACCTTTCGGCATCTTCAGGCGTGAAAAATAACGGATGAAATTTAACCTTAAGCTTGGTAAATAAATGTATCGTGTATATATGTAGCTAATCAAACATCAATAAAATCGAATCATTAGTAAAATTAATCCATTTCGCCATCGAAAGCTTTTAATTTAGTGATAAATAAATTTATTTCTTATATACCTATACACGATACACTTACATAACGTGTGAATATGCCAAAGGGCAAAAAAGTCTTTAATGATAAAACTTGTGTGAATGTAAAAAACTTGAACGATTCAAATTGATTCAAAAATAGTCATTCACAGTCAATATTTTTACGAATATTGTTTTTTTTTTTTCTTAATTCGGCAAGGATCTCGCGCAAACTTTCCTTTGAATTCTTCCAACCCCCCCTTTTCGCTTACCACTCGTCTACAAGACTAGATAAATTATACTTAACAACAAAGTTGTGACAGTTTCAATAAATAATTTATTGTCTTGTCATCTTTTTTGTACTTTATTCAATGTTGGTCTTCCGGTAGGCAGTTAATTTTCTTAAAAATAAAATATCATCAATATAATACTTTCGATGGTTCGGCGGTAGCTTTGTGGAAGTTCATTTTAATAGAAAATTTAAATTAACTTTGATTATTCCACGTATTGTGTTACTAACTGTGACACGTGTTTCGCCTCTTTCAGAGGCATCTTCAGACTTACTATCGCAAAGTTTGCTTAAGTAATGAAGCAAGATTGATTCCAACATTTTAAAATTATGAAATTACAAAATGGAGTTTTGGATTTTTTTCCTTTTAAGAGGAGCAAGGAGGGGGGTGTAGAATCAAAATAAAGCAAACAAATAATGATACTGATGAGTTGCAATCAATCAGATTGGGATTTTTTATTTTTAAGGGAAGCAAAGAGGGGATTATAAAGTCGAAACAGATGACTCTGAAATAGGCGAAATACGTGCCACAGTTAGTAACACAATACGTGGAATGATCAAAGTTAATTTAAATTTTCTATCATCATTATAAATGAGTAAATAACATTGCATCAACAGTACACGCATCTCTCGATTGATTCAATGACCGATCCGATGGCAATGTTCACAACACACAGATCATCATCGTTTCGTAATCGTCGATTATATCTGATCGATTCAGTGATCTCAACAAAGGCGAGGGCCTCGTGACTAATCAATTAATTGCTCTGTTTATTCTCTCATACAAATCTATTAAGTCATCTCCGGAAAGAAAAAAATAGCAGTGCTAGAAAATATTCTACGCGTTTTTATTTTCATTTACTGTACATAAAATACAACAATTACCGGGTTTTTAAAAGTCAAGCGTGAAACCAAAGCTTGAAAAGATATTTCAGTAATTCTTCCATGAATTCTTATCGCTATATCAATGCAACAACAGGACAATCTGAAAATCTTAATTTCGTGATAACGTCAGTTTAGTGTTTTTCATTTTCTAATATACTTTTTATTACATACAGTTTTAGAAAAGTACTGTTCAATTCTGATTGATATTTTCGGACCTAATATATGTTGTTCTACACTTGAACAAAGAGACGATATTGTATCAATCAAATTAAAAACAATATGCTATCATATTCATTGTGTTTTTCAGTGAAAAAAGCCTTGAAACCCAGTATCAATGTTGGAATCTGTTAATCTCTATCGAATTTGCATGCAAAAAACTTCTCTCAATCTCAATGTTTATTAGCAGAGCTGTGGAGTCGGAGTCGAAGTTGTGAAAAACGAGTAGCCCAGACACATTTAAAAAAAAATATATGTTTAATGATGTGTATTTAAGCCACAATAGTCCATAGTTTCGACATTGCATGCTTGGATGACTATAGATGATCTGATGGAATACATATATATATAAAGTAAAATAAAATGATTGAACAATTCTTTCGGATTCAGAGTCGGAGTCGTCTTTTTTTACACGACTTCACTAACCACTAAGATACTTTTCATTTTTAATTTAAAAAATAGTTTTTCCGTACACAAAAATAAATTACGTATTCTAATTTAAATATAGTGCCGCCTGTGTGGTCGAGTGGTCAACGTCGATGGCTTCGGTTACCGAGGTTACGGGTTCGAATCCCATTACGGACAGTTTTATAAATTGATTTTTCAATCGATTTATGAATTTCTGTTCGAAGGCATGGATGTATGTGATGTCTTGAATCCCCCCCTCCCATCCTATCCTATGAACAGGGTGTATGGAGAGAGACAAGCTTACCACTAGTTATGTCTTAGCCCTATCCTTCTATTCCTACTCTCTTTGGGAAAAGAGAGGTTGAGCAACTGAGTAACAAGCCGTTCTCGTAGAAACACTTCTGTTGAGATAAACTCAAGGAGTCCAAATGCTCCACATTGGGAGCAGACATGGTTAAAAAAATACCAAAGAGTAGGGGGAAAAAAGTAGGGTCCTATGGTGCAGCGGTTAGCGTTGTTGGCTTCCGTGCCAGATCTCACGGGTTCTAGTACCAGTATGAACAGCATTTTTTCAGTTGATTTATCGATTTCTGTTAAAAAAACATGAGTATGTGTGATGTCTAAAATGTCCTCCTCTTCCACCTCCATTAGGAGGCCATATGCTCTACATTGGGAACAGACATGGATAAAAAAATCTAATACGTTCCAACTTATACGTATTGATACTTGAAAAATCAATAGCCATCGTGATTCATGATATCTAAGATATTATTTTTTCATAGTGAGTAAATTTCAGTTGCCGTTTTCCTTAAGTATCTAATTTTGTTGTGTTGTTTTGAATATGTTAATTCGTGATTTCAAAAAAAAAAATCTTCCGCTATATTTTGATGAATAATAAAAATTTTAAGATATCGCTGGAACGTGAGTGGGTGTTTATTTTTTTTCAAAAGTAGAGTCGGGTCAAATTTCAAATCGTGAAAAAATATATTAGTCATAAAAACATCTTTGCGGCAATGACATAGTTGTTTTTTTTTTGCAACGGATTTAAATATTCTACTTTCTAGCGACGATGATCACATAAACGTCTCTAAATGAAACGAAATGGGTTAATATTAGTATCATCATTGCTAGAAAAAAAGACATTATATGCGTATAAACATATGTATATATATATTTAATTTTAGATTTATAATTAGAAAAATTAAGAGCTTTTGATCTCATTAACATGTCACAGAATCGACTACAAATAGTATCAATAAATGACATCAAATCGATTGAAGGATTTGTCCATCTTTTTTTTCCAGCAAACAAAATAAATATAATTCTTGAAATTACTCACCATTCAAATCTGTAGGCATTCCCACGCGTAAATCCATTTCGCCAGCAATGGCTTTACACTTAGTGATACATTTATTTCTTATTTATATAAACACGATATATGTATTTACTAAACGTCATTTCAAGTTCATCCGTGGACTTGAGCGCCTGAAGATCCCGAAAGGACAGTTAGTGACAAAACTTGTGTGAATTTACATAATTTGAATGGATTTGTATTCAATCACGTGGATTTATATGATATTTACATTACCACCAGTATCGGATTAAACAGCCTTATGAAACTACAAATTTCTAGTACTAACTCTACGGAACTAAGCCATCGATATACTGTCAAACTATTCTACTTTTTTTCCATATCAGTTCCCTACACGGAGCATATGATTAGCACACGATTCCTTCAAGACTATCTACCCCCTACCGGTCTCTTTGCTTCCTCCCAGGTCATCCCAGCGTCCCGTAGCTCCGCTGAGTACATATTGTGGATAGTCATCACTCATCAGTGGCCTTCCACAACGCCGGAATCCATCTGGTTGGTAGAAGAGACAGGCAGGGTTCAGACTCTCTTTGGATCATCCGCAGCACATTCTACTCTAAGACCTTTTGTCTGTGAGTCGAGAAGTAAAAGAATCAGCATTATAAAGTCATTTCTGATAAAAAATTGATTTCGCAAAATAACGACGAAATTTATTACAACACCTGTCCTTAGTTATTTTATACTCCTATCCTAGAATTATCACTCTCTCGAAAAACGTAGCCATAGTTACTGAATAACAAGCAGTTGTTGGAAAAAAATCTTGATTTAAGAAGTTACAATATGAGTTCATATCCTCGAAATTTAGAGCGGCCATGGCTGGAAAAAGTTATTGAACAAATTTTCTTTAATATACATATTATAAAATATATTGATTCGTCTGAAATCTACCTTCTTTTTCATACAGAGACAAATGCGCTGATGTGCTGACTTGTGTTGGTGAAACGTGATGTCTCGAGACATCCTGGTTCGCATCCTGCCCTAACAAAGCAGTGATTCAGAGTCAAAAACCGGTTTCGATCACACGAGCTTAATATCTCATGTTCTTAATGCAACCTCGCACAGTCAGGATGTGAACCTGGAGTGCATTGACGTGCATGCATTTATTATAAATCCTTCAATGATTATTTGTATCAAGGTAAAACAAAACAGCGTGTGCTGTTAATTGGGGTCTGAATGTAGTGATCATAGTTGCAAAATAAACAATCAGTACGCATAAACGGCTTTATGAATTTTATAATAATGATGTTAACCGCATTGTGCTAATTATAAAAATTGCGTGTTAGTCAATTGTTTGTCCAAAATACCATACCACAATTGGGCCGTCCAGTATCAAACACGACCAAGTCATGTCATTTCTAATGTTCACTTTTTCATTAATTCCGAGAGAGAAGTTGAATAACTAACATTAAATATATATCAACCCATATTAGGCAGAAAAACTGACAATTTATCACATTAATTTTACAGCATAAGGTTTAATAAAAAATAAGTTCGAAAAATAAATGTGCGGTTTGTAAATAGTAATACTTGATCCTGATATTATAATAAAATTTTCTGACTGCTTTTATTTATCGAGATCAGCGTTTCTTATAAGGGAGCCACGTGGAATAGACGATAACTAGTCAAAACACTAAAAGCACAGGCTCTAAAAAAGATCATATTTTTAAGGGGCCTGTGCTTTTATAGATCAATCTAAAAAAATTGTCACAGACTCTTTAGACCAGTGGTTTCCAACCTTTATGTTACTGCGCCCCCCTTTGAAGAAAAAACTATCTTCGCGTCCCCCCATTCTTTATTTCATACAGTAATAAAGATACGTTAGGTTTTATAGATGAAAGATACGTCAGGTTTATAGATGAATCTAAAAAAAATGTCAGACTCCTTAGACCAGTGGTTTCCAGCCTTAATGTTACTGCGCCCCCCTTTGAAGAAATAAATATCTTCGCGTCCCCCCATTCTTTATTTCATACAGTAATAAAGATACGTTTTTAAAAAATATATAAATATTTTGGACTCTTCGCGCCTCCTATGTTGGAAATCGCTGCTTTAGACGATATTGAACGATTATTGGCTTAAAACACAATTGTCTGAATTGTGTCGCTTAAGTTCTTTCGCTAATATTGGGAAGATCTTTAAATTTCCAAATCGTACTTTTAGTGCAGACGTGGGGAACCTGCGGCCTTTTGGGCGCTCTAGTGCGGCCTTCTGGCTAATCTGGAATCCTGTAATTCGTAAATTCGGAAAAACGAGGTTAGCGAACTGAGGATTTCAAATTCTTCGGTGAGCTATAAAAAAAAACGAGGTTTGGAGATAATCTGGGGGAAAGGTATGGTAAGGGATTAAAATGAATCAATCCCGTCCCAGTCAATGTTTACTGCGGCCTTATGTCGAATCAGAAAAATGAATGCGGCCTTTAGAGAAGAAAAGGTTCCCCACTTCTGTTCTAGTGTATGAAAATCAATTTAACATATGATTTCAAAAGTTACCAATTCAAAGACATCTTGATATCTGATAATATCCAGGTCATTGATTGCCGATCAGGTCGCAGGATGATGAGGAAATGCAAAGCTCTAAATGCCAGACCACAGATGCTGACTATTGATATTGACATCTAAAACCTTTCTTTTTAAACAATTTCAAAGGGTGTATTTTCCTTCGTATTATATTTCATCAATATTTACTGTCAACCCGTGGGTTTTTATTCGTATACTCGCTTCACAAAACAATTTAGTATCTTTCCGCTTACAAAAGCAATAACAATTTCATTTACGACATCACTTCGGTTTTACGACTTGTCCAATACAAACAGTCATTTTATTTGTATTCAAAACGACATAATATAAACAGATCACATAATAATTACAATAAATTTCGTAATGACTAAAGAAAATGTCATTATTTCTCGCGCCACACTTGACGTAACAAAAGCGGCGTAAAATTCGCATGCGACAATAGATATTATAATGATTATGTACTCTTATTTTACGTCAAGTGTGACAGGAGCTTATTGCACTTCATGTTTATAACGTAATCATTGCGGTGGTCTGTCCGTTATACTGCCGTTTCAACGAATAAGAATGTAAGTGATTTATTTTTCTAATTTTCTGTAAGTGGGTTCAAAAACCAATCTTCTTAAGGTTTTATTCAATAAGAATACATTACACTTATTTTTTAATTATAAAAAAAAATATTTATCCTTCTATTCGATTTGTGTGTCTCTTTTTTAATCTGTCTCGTCCATTTTGAGACAGTGTTGAAAGCTTTGAACATAAACTAGTATACTTTATAGATGGGCTACTTAGAGCATGAAGTTGCTCAGAGTTTATGGTTGGTAAATTGGTAAAACAGGTACCTGTAAGTCGAACCCAGCTAGGAAATAGTTATTATTGTTATTCTTTTATTATAAAAAAAAATGGCGCCAGAAAGGAAGGGGGTGGGGGGAATAAAAATGGCAGCTGTTACACAAAAAATATTTTATTGACAGAAATACTCACAAAAATACAACCAGTAATCTTAACAATGTAAATATACAAAATATGAGGATACAATACAGGACATATTATTAAATCATTGAATAAACTTTGTACATGATTTTTACAAAAATATAACTAACGAAAGTAAAGATAATAATGTAAACATAGATAAAAGTAAGTAAAATAAAACAATGTCTGAATTAATTGACATTAGTTGTCAAGTTTGATACACCTATCAAAGTCGCACGGTGAATTTTATTGCAAATAACAAAAGGATATTTTAAGGTTATGATTTTATGCAGATGTCATTTTTTTTACTTTATAACCATACAAGTTATTTGCGACAGATATAATGATATCTTATGTATGGTGATGCTCTGAGATATATTTCACTATTACCTGGAATATTTAGTTGGCACTGCCAAATCATTCAACATCTTGTAGTTTTAAAAAGTTTATCGGATAAGTTTGACGTTTAACGTTTAACGTTTGACGTCTGAGGTTAGATGCGTGTGTTGCCAAAACTACGTAAATCATATTCAAGTCTAAGTTAATGTATGGGTTCGTCTACCAACTATACAACTGTGTTCATATTCTTCAATCTATACGGTGCATATGTATGTATAAACGCTGTTCAGGCTTGCAGTATTTAAGTAGCACCCCCCTGGCTTTGAATGATCAGGCATGGTCGGCAATAATCGCCCCGAAATGGTTGTCGTTTAGAGCAGCCTTAATGAACGATGCACTCGTCGTTTTTGTGGTTGGTATCGAAAATTCTAAAATGAATCTCTGAAAAAAAAACAAAAGCCGATCAATCAACGCGTTGCCAAGGGTAACTGTCATAACAAACCAATTGTTGACTGGTGACAGAATTTTTATTTTCACAGTAGTTGTATATGCTTGAAAATACTCATCATGTAACATGTGGGCAATACCACGACTGATAGCTATTATAAAACTATGTTTTGTATATATAGTTATAAAATAACTTGAGATAAACTCGCAGAGAATGAATGTTTCGTGATTAAATATGAAAAAAAACATAACATCTTCAAGAACTAAGTTCGATGCGAGGTCATCCACAGTACATGAATTACTTAATCGATTCCAAAAGTTTAAAAAGCAATAGACAATTTGGAACGACTGTATTCCATAAGGTTGCCATTTAATTAAATGACTCAGCATTTTGATAGACAGAGATTCTCAAGTGTGCCGCGAGGTAAAAGTATGTAGGTGTTATGCAAGGAAGTTTTTCTAAACTCTAGATGTGAGAAAGATATGATTTTGAAAAAACAATTTAAGTTTGAAAAATCCAAGTCATTTATTAAGATCGGTATCGAATTTGATGATCAACTGATGCTGAGTGAAACTATTATTAATCTTTAATAAATAACGTAGAATTAATACAACTCCACCAATAATTAACAGTGATCACCTGAATAGTGAAAATAATTTAAGAACGTTTTTTTTATAATCACAACCTTACAAACTCGCAAGACTGGTGAAAACAATCCTGAATTCACACATGATAGATGTGTTGATGTGTGCAGTGGTGGTGTAAAAATTATGGTTAGGAAATTGTAGGTGCTATGAGCTGTGACACGAATAAAAATGTAACGAAAATCTGCATCAATATTATTTTTATTGTTTTTGAAAAAAATATGCAATATAAGCTAAATTTCGATTAAAACTTTAGGCTGTGGTTGAAACGACCGACCAAATTTTTAGTTTTATTGAATGCAGAATATTACATTGATTAAAATGGCATTAACTTCGTAGAACTTCATTGTAATACGGTAAAAAACAGCAAATTATATCATTTTTTTTTAAATATTCGACATTACAGCTTACGCCAATGCGTCAAATATTTTAAAGTTGAAAGATCATACGAGATATACTCGATGAGAATTTTTGAAAGTCACATGAGATTAACTCAAGGAGAATTGACTTCACAAACACCCATATCTTAGATCTCAGATTAAAATTGAAAAAAATCCAATTTGCCATTGACCTTACCGGGAATCGAACCCAGACCCACCTGATCAGTAGAGCAAACTCTAACCAACTAGACCACAGCGGGCGATTATAGAACAACACAAATTTACATTGAAGATCTACATGCTGACCATACCAGTTTTGTACAATGAGCACAATATAAAAGGGTTTCGCGATTAAATATGTTTGGGAAACACTGACAGAGGCTTAAAAAATATATCTGTTTAAAAGAACATTTACCTTAGCGATGTGTTTAATGGTATGTTCCATGGTATAAAAAGAAAAGCTATTTCCTGTATAATCTCTTACGATGAAGTTATATTATTTGAGGAAGCAGGCAAGGTGAAATTGAACGGTTTCGCAGTAATTAACATTCTCCGTTCTCAATCAGAAACAGAAATTGATTAAACGGTGAAAATAAAGTAAAATTGATACTTATTCATATCAAAATATTATGCGCAACAATTAAATTAAATTAATTTATAAAACGCCACAGGATTTAGAGTTTTAACGTCATACATTTTTTATATAACGCCAACTCATTACTTAAACTAAGTAACTTAATTTGTAATGCTTTTGATTTAATTTAATTTAAGATTTCGACTGAAGGTGCTTGGTGGAATTTCAATATTAAATTTGAATCGTTCAAACTATGTACATTCTCACAGATTTTGTCACTAACGACCCGGGTGTCGCCTTTCGGCATCTTCAGGCATTCAAGTGCACGGATGAACTTGAACTGACGTTTAGTGAATGAAAGTTTCGTGTTTATATAAGAAATAAATGCATCACTGAGTCCAAAGCCATTGCTGGCGAATAGGGTAAGCTCATGGGAATGCCAACAGATTTGAGTAGTAAGTAGTTTCAAGAATTATATTATTTGTTTGTCGGCAAAGGTTTTATGATTTTATGATTATATAGGGTATAGAAGTGGAGATGCCGGAAAGTTTAGTATTTCATTTAAAATCGGAAGACTTTGCAGCTGTGCTCTATTTATTTCCAAAATTTCCTGGAAAAAGAGCTTATGACTGTCCGTATTTGGGTGTAACATTTTTATCCCTTGTTCCTGATTGAACACGTGTCCTTCCGAAATTAAGTGATTAGCAAAATTAGCTTTTGATTTAACTATTGAATATGATCTCATATTTCCTTGTAGAAAATTTTAGTGAATATGCATTTAACTGTTTCGCAATTATATAAAAAATCATTATTGCGTAAATATATGTTGATCAAAAGTAGTTTAAATTAAATTTTCCCAACAATTATCATATCAGAGCTACCTATTTTGTAATTGGCAATATATTGCACCCCCAGTTTCAAACTATGACAAGTCGAAAAATGGTATCCTGAGATATGAGAGCTTTTTCAATTCACTATATTCTCTTTGATTACTTGTCATTTTATGTTAGTATTTTAGTAATATGTACTTAATATTTATTCTTATTTGCATATTTTTTTTAATCTGATTATATTTTACGATTAAGACATTCATTTTTTATGTAATGGTAAATACTACTACCAATATCATAATTACTCTTTTAATGCTGCAACTTATTCATTTATACTTGTGAAAAACTTTGATAAAGGAAATAATGTTTTTTTACCTTTTCTGCATGAAAATGAATTTTAACCTTTGATGAGTATCAACGTAACTGTACGCTCGATTAGCTTGTCATCTATTATCTATTGCCATTCTCACATTTTCTATTATTTTTTTGTTATTTCTTCAGATATGGATACTAGGCACATTTATCAGTGACTTTTGGACACCACATATTTTGTACAGCAAATGAAGAAAATGTTTTTTAAAAAAGGGTAACATTTGTGAAAAAATCGGTAGCCATACAATATTGAGCGTAAAATTCTATTTAGGATCGATTCCTTCCTCGAATCGACGTCTGTAAAGCGGCACATGTAGACAGATGACAGCAAAAAAGATCTTGACGCAAAAGCGAAGTAATAGCTTCTAGTATATTATTCAAAAGTAATAAAGAACTAATTTACTTTACATTTTTAACTATGAGTTTTATAATTTAAAAAAAATACTTACTTCTTGAAATAATAACTAATATTCTTCCCAGATTGGTCCGTATCAAAAAACGGGTTTTTTATATTTTTGTGTGTGGCAATACTACAAATAATCGACATTTAAGAAAAAACCTAATTAAGTAAAAATTAACTCACCACTCAAAGGGTTAACGTAAAATTTCAAATAGTTTACTTGTATTGTGAACAATTAATAAATTACTTTGAAACAGTTTACGGATTTTAATGATAGATAATAAATTTATTGAATCAAAAGTGTTTTATACAAAAAAAAATATAAACATAACCAAACTTGCTTGATTTCAAACAAAAGAAATATATATGCCACCAACGCCAAACTTGCATTTTTCCATCGATAACTACAAAGGCAAAATGGTTGCTTAAGTGTAGTTGCATTTTTACGTCGTCGAGTAAAATTGATTTTCTTCAGTTATCGACATTCGATCCCCGCTATACCAGCTATGACAAGGTGATTGAATTAACAAATAGGATATAAATTGAATTTGTAAGAAAGAAAAAAGGCAATAGAATGACGTGATATATAATATATTATGAATCACGGCAATAATAGTATCCTTCGTCTCATTTACATTATATGTGAATATTCACGTGAATGTAACCAGGGACTGCAATACCGGTACTTCGGTATTAAACATGAAATAACGGTACTGCAAAAATCAATCTTTCAGTCAATCAATCTATAAATCAATCAATCAGTATTTCAAAAATACTTGGTGTGTAAATAAAAATCGATATTTTATTAAAATGCCGCCATTAAAAATATATCGCAATCACAAACAGGTAATTTTCATAAATAACTTATGGTTTCTTAAAATAATAAAACACATTGAAAGGCTCATCTGTTGAATCCATAGCGCTGTGGTGATCGCATTGGCTTCCATGACGAATCTCACACACTACTCTCAACACAAACAGCATTCTTTCAATAACTCTTTTATAACTAACAGATTAAAAATAACAAAGTATTTTAGTTCTACAGTTTAATAATTTTATTCGTTGATAGCTATTTCGGCTTGCGCCATCGTCAGAACTATGATCAGAACTAAGCTATCAACGAATAAAATTATTAAACTGTAGAACTAAAATACTTTGTTATTTTTAATCTGTTATAAATGGAGTTCTACCAAGTAAATGCCAAATCAATTAATAATCTTTTATAACTGTTTGAAGGTTTGTAATGTGTAAAAAAAAAATCCTTCCTCCGGGACGTAATGAGAAGAGCGATTAGCTAACCACTAGTTATGTCGTAATTCGTAACCCAATTCTTTCTGTCCCTACTCACTTCTAAAAACCCAAGTAACTAATAATTCTCGGAGAAAAACTTCTGTTAAAATATCTTCGTTGGGAAGACATATGCGGACATAGATTTTAAAGAAACTCATCAGTTTTGCATCTTGTTGATAACGATACAACTTTTATCAGATTAAATTATTTATCACGAAAAGCTTTATTAAAATATGTGATGGTTTCTACCAGAGCTCTGGAGTCGGTTTTGTGAAAAATGAGCGGCTTGAACAGTATTTAATGACATGTATTCAAACAAAATAGGTTTCAAACAAAAATGTTGACATTGCATGCTTGGCTGACTAAAAATGATCTAATGGAATACATATATGTAAGTTAAATTGTAATCATTGAAAAAAATCCTTGGAGTCGAAGTCCTTCAAAAGACACATTCAAAAGACGGTTCTTGTTATTTTTCAATAGCCAAACTACAGGACTTTTTTGCATTTTCACAACTGGTTGAAATTGAAAAAAAACACAATAAATACCGGGATCCTTGTTTCGATAATACCGGTATTGCAATGCTTAAATTAAATGTAACTCACGCACACTTTGATGATTAAAAAGTCACGATTTGTTTATTGGCGAATGTGGAGTGAGATCATCTTGCAGAAGCCTGCGGCCATGATCTTTTGGAAACAAAATATATTATCCATTGCCAACTTTTAATAAAAACAAAAAAAAGAACACCTTAAGCACAACACGCGCATCTTTGCTTGACTCATGCCGTTTGTTTATTACAAATCATTGAATAATTTTCAGCTAACTTTGATGATATCAAAGAAGTTTGTCCGTTGTTGGACTGTAAAAAGAATATAATGTATCGATGGCCATAAGTTGACAACACGTAACCGACATTTTTTCAATTTTAAAAGAGAGCCAAAAAACTTTATAAATAAATAAGTATTAGGAAATCAATGAAAATGATAAAACACTTTGAAGTAAAATAATCATTATGTATATTTAAAATAACCTGTTGACACAATATTAATTAAATACACTTTTTATTAACACGAATCACTTTTAAGGTGTTCACTGTCAATAGTTGGTGGAATGGCATTATAATAAAAATAATAAAACATTTTTAGTACTTTTTCCACATAAAATTTATTAGATCAGGACCGGTTTCGCTCATAATGAGCATTGTCAACTGATAAGAAAAACAATAAAACAGTGATATTTATACAAAAGTTAAGTGATAAAAACAAGTGTTTCCAACTTTAAAACAATTTCAATGAAAAATATTTTTTGTATATAACGAAATGTCAATATTTTAATAGAGCTTGGAAAAACAAATAAAATCATATGCATAACTCATTTTCTGAAAAAAAAAAATGGTTACGTGTTGTCAACGTGTGGCCATCGATATGCAAGAGCAGTCCGGGAGAAAATTTGAATGGTCCACGTTTTTATTGCAGTAACATCTTTGGAGCCAAGAATCCACAAGTTTACATCAATCGTGCACCAACAAATATCACACCACTAAATAATTAAATCGAAACTTATATTTTGTTTGTACAGTTTTTCGACTCGAACGCAGGATTCAAAATTGTGAGCTTAGTACTTAGTCTGTGAGATCTGAAAAGGTGACAATTTTTTTCATTTTCAACAACATTTGATTGCATGGGTGTTTGTGATGTCCAAAAAATCCATTACACCCTTTCCGATCCTTAATAACTGGGCGAAGCGAGAGCGATTAGTTAACCACTAGTCTTATCCTTCTACACCAACCAACCTTTCCAACCTTTTGGAAAAAAGAGGTTGAATAACTAAGTAACAAACAGTTCTCGTAGAAAAACTTCTGTTGAGGTATTTTCATAAGGAAGCCATATACTCCACATTGGGAGCGGACATGGATAGAAGAAAGTTTTCCGTTGAAGAAATATTGAAATTTTAGGACAGGAAAAGTTTGGGAAACCCTGCATTATATAGCTAATGGAGAGCTGTTGCGGAGATTTTAATTATTCTCAACTTTTCTATTAAAGATTGCATTTGTAGATATGCCAAATACTATACATATTACATGTGTGTTTTAAAAATTGCACGCATCCGACTGCTATTCTCGCCTTGTTAAATGTTATATGACCCAAGTGCACTTAACTCTCTCAATTACCGTATTAAATAAAATTTATTACGATGATTTTCCACGTTACCCGAAGCAAGCATCTAAGTGAAAGGTATAAATTAAACATTTCTTTCGAACAATGCAGCTGCGAAATATATTGTACGCATCGAAAATATTATCACAGTAACTGTGTATGTCTTACGTGTACGAAATCAATGCAAATGCAAACCGACTCAGTGCTGCAACGAAAATATTAACCCTTTGCCAGCGTCACCAAATTTAGCGAACATGCCCTGTACGCGGCTGATTTTTTGCGGATTTTGTTATCGCGTTTTCGACTGTAAATAAGTTGTAATATTTTTAACTAATCAAACATGTTAATTGCCACCCAAAGTACAATATGTTTCTTGTATTTTCGGTATAATTCAATAATAATCATTCTTAATACAATTGCGGCGTGACGTCGCCATATTGCAAAATACCGCTACGCGTGACCGAGAACACTGCGCCACCACCATACCATGCTTATAATATTAAATTCTAGAAAAAATTTCAATTTCACCCGCACTTGATCGTTTATTTACATTATCCCAAATAATATAATGATATACGCATATTTTGTAAATACGTGGCGCACAGTTCTGACGAGAAACGCCATGAATCAGCGGCGGCCATCTTGCATTGGCGACGTATGCTCACGGCGTGTTTCATAAATAAATTATTTTAGTCTATATTGAATCTTTTTTGACTAATTTGATGTCATCTATTGAATTTGGTAAAATATACATTTAGTAAATATTTTTAACCAAGTAATACAATTTTAATACAATAGATAGCTCTTATATAGGGTTTGAAATTTCCATGACATCTATACGTGTCACGCGCGCTGAGGGCATGTTCGCTAGGACATGCATAGCGGTCATACGCGGTGGAAAGGTTAAATGGTATCCGCCGCTATAGTGTCCAACGCGACAACAAATTCGCAGCGATCATTTTGTTTGATTCGCTTTCAGCCGCGTTCCAATCGTGTTCGCAGCGACTTCGCCCACGTAATACAAAATGATTTTCTTTTAAATAAAAAATACTAAAAAAGAATTAAAAATACGCATTAAAATGTTGTATGGTTAGATTTTTTATGTCTTAATAAATTCGGAGTAGCGAGAGCAATAATTTAACCACTAATCTTGTCCTTCTATCTCTACTAATTTCTTTGAAAAAAGAGAGGTTGAGCGACTGAGTAACAAACAGGTCTCGTAGAAAAAGTTCTTTTGAGATACATCCATAATTCCGTAATTTGATAAATCAATATACCGTTGAGATAATATCTTGAGAAATCGACAACTTTGACTGACAGTGCACCGTCAAAAATCCTTTCAATTGTTAAGCAGATATAGATGAATTGAAGAGCTTAGTATCAAATCTCATAATATCCATATTTGATATTTTTAAGATAAGTATGCCAAAAAAATCTAAATGCATCACTGCATATATCAAAAAATATTTGGGTATTAAAGTTTACTTTTAACACCGTTAAAACCCCTGCCAAAGATTACTATCGCAGCCTAAGCTCAAATATTTAAATGATTAATATAATATGGTAAGAAAGAATTAATCGGCGATCAGTTTTTTCATGGTGTAACAGTATATTTATCTTTAATTGAATTGGCATTTACTTGGTAGAACTCCATTGTAATACGGTAAAAATATCAAAGCATTTAGTTATACAATGTTCTAGTTGATAATTCTGACGATAGTGCACGCCGGAATAGCCATAAACAAATTTCATGATGTAGTAGTGTAGTGATATAAATTGTTCATAATATATTTTTCATCTTAAGAAATTGCTACTTTTACTTGCAGTAAATATTTATTCATTATGATTTTTAACACATTTTATAATTACGAAACATTGTGCTCCTGTAGTTTTTTTTTTACGATTTTTTCTAAACTAAACTTTTTGAGATAATGAGTAACGATACTATTACCATTTGCCTCTCAATTGCTAGCGGTGAATTGCAGTTGATAAATATTTCTAAGCCCATAATAACATTACATATTTAATATAATTAATACTATTATACTCATCACGCTTGTATTTCAACTATTTAATGCTGTTTTCGTGTAAAGATTTATACTTTTTACCTCGAATGTAATATTTTAAATAATTCTCGTACACGATTTGATTATGTTAACAACGCAAAAGGTTACCGGTAAAACAGGAAAAGGTGACTTTCACATCGATGAGTGTCCGAGTGTAACCAATTGTCGAGTCTATTGACACGAAAATGGCATTTGGCACAAATGCCAATGCATATATTGTTACGTATTAAAATATACATACATATATTATGCGCGTAATAATTATTTTTATCTGTTGACGTGAAGTCGAATTGTCACATGCGAGGTTGTTGAAATGAAATGCCGTCATTGAAATCATTACAAATAATGACAAACTTTCAATTTTGTAATATGAAACTTGTAATAATTAACTGTGACTAATAACTGTCGTCTGCTGTGGCCCAGTTAGGTTAGAGCTTGCTCTACCGATCACGAAGGTCTGGGTTTGATTCCCGGTAAGATCACGAGAATTATTCAATTCAAAATGTTGTGATCGAAGTCTGGGTGTATGTGATGTCAATTCACATCATTTCCTCTCCTCTCATCCTTATGATCCTTTAATAACTGGGTGTAGAAATAGCGATTAGCCAACCACTAGTCCTGTTTTAGCATTATCCTTCTTTTCCTACTACTTGATTTTTCAATCGATTTATGCTGGGGTGGGCTCGGAGGGGCTCGCGCGAGTCCCTTGCTAAATTTTACTAAGGCCGGCGATCTTTTCTATAATATTTTTTACTTACATATATAAAAGTTAACATAATTTGACAGTTGTCACAATTTGCATCGTAGCATGTAATTGTGATATCAAATTTATCAAGCTTTTAAATCAATTTCCACAAATTTACCACCGAATTCATCGAAAATAAATAATTTTGTACTAATTTCACATTTTTTATTTGACATCAGGACCAGTCTCTCTCGTGAAATTCAAAAAGATACAGTATCATATATTTTACTCATATTCTCACTGTAAAGTTACTAAAATTGACACTGATGACACACAATCATCCAAGTAAATACACAATGAATAAGTTATGTATATTTTGTTCTCTTTCATTATCTTCCATATTATGAACTCACACCTTTTTTGAACACAGCAATCATTCAATAGACTATTCTGCAAAGTATATCGGGAATTCAATGAAGCATTGTGTTCGAACTGCAGTATTACCAAATCGACGAAAATTCTACCGAATTTCTGACCCAAAATATTCTGACTCATAAAAACTTTTGAGCTCGGTAACAACAAATATTTACAAAACGCTCAAACGTCCTTCGCTTTCTTGATGGTTTTATTTTAATAAAGAAATTATAGTTTATTAATCCACCATTTTCGTGGCAATTATGTTACGAGACTTTTAAACAATTCAGTAATAACACGATACAATGATATCAATACTCATTTGTAAAATATGACAAACAAAACAATATAATCTTTCACTTCGTAGATAATAATTTCGTTTTTTTTTCAATGCGCTCGTTTCCAACAAAATGATTGAATTTTTACAAAAGAGTGATAATGTCTGCACATACTTTTAATTGTTTTATGAATATGCTTATCGTCACAGAGATACTTTGAGATAGAGCTGGATGGGTCAGGTGCTGCGGACGACTACCACAGGATTTTCGGTCTCTTGGACTTCCGGCGGGTACTGCCAAAGCTCCCTATATAGACTGCTATGGTACTGTCTGTTAGAGGGATGCTGTCATAGGAATAAACCAAGCAATTTACGGGAGACAGATGATCGTGAAAGCACCGCATGACTCTAATAACAAAATTGATATAATACGATAGCAGACTATAAAAAAAATAACTGTAAGTGCTTTTGGCAAAATATGTTGTATACAATTTATTTATAAAAGAAATTTATTTATTTTTACATTTCATCTAACTTACATTTTATACTTACTGAAACAATGTAGAACCTTCGAAGCCACCAGTCAACATCTTGGATATTTTTATTTGTAAGTTGGTAATAGACAACTTCATTATATTCCCACCAACATGTATTGTAGTGAAGAACTGGCATGTGTCTTAAGAGAATCTTTAAACTTAAGACTATGAATAGGGTATGAGAAGAAAAACTATAAGAATACTGATTTAAGGCGACCAGTTAATCAAAGTGCTCAATCATTCAGAATTGTTTTTATTTCTCGTCTGCCGTTTAATTTATATGCCATCGTTGTATTTTAGACGCTCTTCCTTTTACAATGATATATAAAATGATAGATGATGATAATAAATTAAAATTATTTAATAATTAATACGTACAAATATGTTTCAACACATTGTGAAGGTTTGCAAATAACCGTGAAAATAATAAACTTGGAAGATAGTCTTTAAAATTCAACGATAACCGATAAATTTTAATAGCATATTATTTTCTTGACTTTGCTGTCATGTATGGCCGTGAATTAAAACAAACCTGTTTTTACCACTGTCATGAGCTTTCCTTGTGCGATTAAACAATGAACGCAACATTTGCAAATGTTACACCTTTTTATAATCGTACTATAGAATATTTATAATATCTATAATAACTATCGTTTCCAATTACCATTGAAACGATATAAATAAAACGATGAATGGAGGAAATATAAAACAAATTGGTTTTATAAAAAAACATCGTTTTACAAAGCGAGTGGTTTTAGGGGTGGGCTGGGGGAACTCGGAGTTACTTTTTAATTAAACTCGCGTGCCCCTGAATTAAGAAAAACAATATCTTCTGGTAAAGCTAATTCCTGTTTTGAAATGCATTGTATAATGCATAATATAATATTTACGACGGACTAAGTATAACTAAGTGAAATTGTCGTCAAAGAATATACGACAATTAAAAAACTCTTTACACATGCAATCTGAAGAAGAAGCGTACTTTTTTCAGTTACCGATAGTTATTATTTTACGTTTTATTGCGTTTTTTACATAAAGTATTCACATTACACAGTAACGTTCGATTGGCTTAATAATTATGGTGTATCATTTTATAATAAATCCACCCCTTCATCTGCACATCGCAAATAGCTGAGATTAAGCGAGTGTCTTGTTACCGTATTAGCAGCCCACCGCTGAGTTAGTTGGAAATAGCTATAAAAATTACTGTGCTCAATTTATATAAAAATATATGCAAGGACGAAACATTTTGTAATATTTACATACCTTTTAACCATACCTTATATTCATATACAGCATGTTTTTACTTAATCCATATCGAATCAAATATTGTGATCGTGTAAAAGTTCGATCTAGGAATTACAATAATTTTTTAAAAAAAACGCATTTCAAGAACCAGCTCTCCGAACCAAAATTACTTTAGCAACCGACTAAACAGAGCCGGTGCGAACCCACATCACAGCCTTTATCTATATGTGGATTATCTAGGGAAGAGACGTGGATCTTTTTCTTATGGGAGAGTCGAGTTTTTTTTTGGTTATCCAACCAGATTGCATTTAAGAAACTCAAATAAAATAATATATTAAGATATGAATATATGAATATTAGACAATTATATAAACACATCGTATTTTGTCAAAAGCTCGCACAAGGTAGGACCGCAGGTTAACCATTAACGATTTAGCGCCTTTAGTATAATAGCTTCATTATAAATCTTCTGAAAAAGAAACCATGTAAACCAGAGGTAGGGAACCCGCGGTCTTAAGGCCGCATGAAGCCTTTTGGCCACTCTGGTGCGGCCTTCTGGCCAATTCTGGAAAAACGAGATTTGGAGATATCTGGGGTTAAAGTATAGCGGATTGAGGATTTCAAATTCCTCGGTGAGCTAAAAAAAAACGAGGTTTGAAAATATCTGGGGAAAAATTATAGCGAATTGAGGATTTCAAATTTCTCGGTGAGCTAAAAAAAAAACGAGGTTTGAAGATATCTAGGGAAAAAGTATAGCGAATTGAAGATTTCAAATTTCTCGGTGTCGAATCAGAAAAATGAATGCGGCATTAAGAGAAGAAATGGTTCCCCACCTCTGATGTAAACTAATGAAAAACTTTTCAGCCCGTTGGATATTTGAATCTGCCAGAATTTCGAACCATAAACCGTCTAATCGCTAATCGGTGAGTTCCGAAGATATTGTAGAGAGGGACTGTAAAGGTATTCATACATGTATCAACAGAGACTGTCACGACAAAATGGTTTACGATATCTGAAGTACGTCCATCTAAAAACAAACATTTTTTTTTAAATAATTCAGTTAAACTTTTAAAAAAATATCATTGACAACTTTTTTCGCTTAACATTGTTTAGTTTTAAAACAGCTTACAGATCAAACAGCGATTTTTTTTCTTCTTCGTGAATTGTGTTGTAGTGACATTCTTGTTCTCGGTGTGGCCTCATAGTTGTGCAACCGGTTGACCCGAATTTTGTAAAAAAAAACTTCTAAATTGTTGCCAGTTGCAAAACTCAATCGGAAATTTTGCGGCCATACGAAATCCGCAAAACTGTAGGCGTAATTTTGACGGTCCTTCCAATTTATAATATCTTTGAAACGTACTTATAGTACTGACCGAGCTTTTAACCGATTGGTCTTTTTCGGTTGTATTCAAGGGCTTCAACCCTAGTGCAACAATGTTCATAAGGTTATCTTTAAAATGGTTAAAACAGACAGTTTGAATAAGAAGGAAACGACAGAAAAAAATTTGTTAGCTCGTACTAATTATTGTCTGAATGATGTAAAAGTTTTGAAGTTTTTTTCCTAATTTGTCCTATTAAAGCATAAGTTCCCAACTTTTTCCGGGTGGGGACCCTTTTTTATAAAAGCCATGTGACTCGCGGCCCCGATGCAATTGAAAAAGGCATTTTTTTTCTTCAATAAGGTAATTTTAGTTGACTGTAGTTTTAGTTTTGTTGTTCAAATCCAAAATCGAAAAAAGTGAGAGCCCCCAGAAAACCCATCGCGACCCATAGGTTGGGAACCCGTGTATTAACACAATCAAATTCATATATCCATCAGTTGCTTTTACCGTTCGACACCTTTTTATCAAGTTATTTATTCCTCTGGATTAATGGTGGATTACGCACTTGGTAGGCCCCAGTTACAATAAAGTTTGGGTTTTAATATAATGCTTTTTTTAGACCCTTAAGACAGTGGTTTCCAACCGTTTCTTTATTACGCCACCCTTTGAAGAAAAAAATATCTTCGCGCCTCCCCATCCTTTATTTCATATATAGTTGTAAAGACACGTTTTAAAGGGTAAATAAATATGTTGGACTGTTCGCGCCACCTTTTGCAAAAGTCCACGCCTCCCAGGTAGGAAATCGCTGCCCTAAGATTTGTATGCCCTAAGCTCGCGCTTTCTGGTGAAATTCGCCACGGTTCTGTAGTAAAATTATTCTGATTTAGATGCAAAAAGAAAATCAAGGGATGACTTTATCTGCGCTGTTCTACTATTTATTTATATTTAAAAATGCATTGTTAAAACACAGTGGTGGATTACTATATAAGCGCACGAGGCTCGTTCGTAGGGCATCCAATCTTAGGGGCCTCAAAATACCATATACTTCTAGTATCTAAAATCTATTTCAGTTTTTGAAAAACATGGCCTACATATTTGATTGTGCCGGGGGTCAAACAAGTGCTTCTTAATCCGTCACTGCCTTAACAAATGATATACATAAGTAGCAAGGTACGGATAATATTTCGGGTGCTTAATAACATCCCAATTCAATCCACTAAATTTTTGTTGGGTCAACATCGCCACTTGTGGTCGCAATTTGTGGCTGAAAATTGACGAGGAATTACGTGTACGTCAAAACTGAAAAGAAAGTAGAAAAGAAGCATACTCAAAACTAATAGAAAAGAGATATTATTTATCATTCATCATTCAATCAAAAAAAATATTATCCTAAAAAAACGTCAAACTTTTGCACCAAACATAATATTGTTTATAGTTTTGCAGAGTCAGTCAGCCTTAAAAAACATATTGAATTAACTTACAATAAAAAAAACTTTCGTAGTATTTTTTTATAATTATCATGACAATCCTTTCTAATGCAATATTATATAAAATCGAACATAATTAATCAATGCAATTCGATATAATAAAAAAAAGCTAACAAACAATTTTCATTCATTTTTTTCAACACCTTTCTACTGTATTTTGTATAGAACTCTTCAATTATAATGAAAGCAGTTTTTTTCAATCGCTAATTAATTAAATTATTCTAATTTGCGTAAAAAGTGAAATGTTTACAAAATGGCGGGTCTAACAAAATGGCTGCTTGTTTATTTTTCTACAACTCTACAAGCAAACGCTTGTATCTAAATAAATTATTCCTCATTCAAAATATTGAACAATACCTTGCGATAATGTGGTCAGTTTCGGACTGGCTGTTTTGGCCTTCGATAGTAATCAGTATTGCCAGTCTGTTAATTTTATTTGTTTTTTCCGACAAATTACAAATTAGAGATATTCTCTTACTTCTGTGAAACTTTTCTCTTGTTTTTGTTGAGATTTCAAAGCGTTGTACGTTTTTATAGACATCGATACTTAACAAATAACTTTAGCATCGTGAGATCTGAAATATTTTAATATGGAACAACGAATCGATTAATACACGGATTCAGTATTGAAAAATAAATATCTACACTTTTAACTGCATCGACTTGATGTTTTATACCAGGGATGGCGAACCTATGGCACGCGTGTCCGAGGTGGCACGTTTGAGAATTTCAATTGCACGCGAAGGATTTCAAAGTCAATTTTTTTTTATTTTTAGGATTCAAAAATTTAAATTTTGATTGAATAATCCGTGAATTATTAATTTTCAAATGTTTCTAAGATAGACGACAATCGTTAACTTTTTAATTTTTTTCTGTTTTGCTATTTTTTTACTGCTTGGGCACGCCACACAATTGAGAAAAAATATTTGAAGATAGCTGGCACGCGGACCCAAAAAGGTTCGCCATCCCTGTTTTATAGAGTCCTTTAGGGAAATTTTCTATTGTTTTAGTTGAATATATTACAATTTAGATAGTTTTCACTGCATTTTAACCAAGGTTAACTTAATAACTAAACTGAATTCACTTATCAACGCTGTCTTTTGCATCTGTCAAAATGTTTAAATTTATTCTTTTGTTTTCTTTATAATTTTCAAATTTGGAATATCTTTTAAACTGTCTGGGTATACTCGAATTATATTGTTATGAAGATTACATATCGTGTATATATAATATTTTTTGCACATATTAGACATAGTTATATTTAGGTATCATTCCTTATGCCAGTGGTTGAGTGCAAAACAGCATCTAATAATAATCGACATTAAACATCCAGCCTTCTACTTCTTCGTGGATCACTGAAAGCTGATCGTAAACAATTTATCTCACTGGCAACTTTTCATTATGACGTCAATTCTATACGATGATAATTCTTCGCGGGCTTATATGAATTTTTAATTTGACATGTAAAAAAAATGCTTTATTATTACGCTGCTAGTAAATATGGACTTAGTTAAATATTAAAAACACGCCGTTACGTTAATTAAGCTTAAACATTATGGCTTTAGTGTACTCGTATATTAACACGGTATTATAAATAAGTACATATTATATTTAATCCTCAAATATTTAACCGCACGTTATTAGTTAACTCAATGACCAGAATTCACGTTACTAAGAAGTTTTAAATTAATACATGCGATCACGTTTCGCTTCTGACATTACAATGTCAAATTACGTTGCCTAATTCAATTCAAACGGCTTTGTATTTGACATCTTTACCGCTGTCGTACGACTTCGCTTTGATTTCGTCAGTCCGAAAATTGGCGGCCATTTAAAATAGCAATTCTGTTTATCAGGCGCACTTTGCTTCTCAAAAGCAACATGGAGATTTTGTATATCAAATTAATGGAGCTGTAAGTTATATTCATAAGTTCATGTCAAATCTATTCGAGTATGCTTCATTGCTGATGTTTTGGCCATTTCCATTCCTTTTCCAACAATGCTGACGTAAGGGCGTGATTTTTACAGAGGTTTGAAATCCACAATCTGTTCACGTAGACACCATATTATATTATGTTTACTTCCCCATTTACTACACCTATACATACAAATGCGCATACATAAAATACATAAGGGAGTAAAATGAAGAGAGTATTTATCATGGTGCTAAGGGTCGTGTTTATATTAACGTTGTATTATTTTTTAAAGAAATATCAACACAATGAAGTTGACAATGAAGCACTGAGGTGTTTATATGAAATTTAATCTATAAAATTGCAATTCCAATTAAGATGCTTCAATGAAGATGTTTATCAAAGAGGCAAAACACGTGTCACAATCAGTAAAATAATTAATTTAAAAAATTGACATTTATTGCTATTGTCTTGACAGTGGGGTTTGTGGGATAACTAGATACAAGTAACAATATTTTTCAAAAAAAACGCAGTATTATTCTGTATAAAAAAACTAAACAAAACGATAATCTATTGATTGAATTGGCAGGTATTTTATTAGAATTCAGGCAAGTATTTTAGTTCAACAAATATTATTGCATATAGTGTTTATAGCTATTTCGGTTTATACCTTTAATTTTGAAAAACCGGTTTTGAAAATGCAAAAAACCAGCTTTATACTTAGCAAAATACCACGTTGTAATCATGTCATATCTGTTACTTTTCTGCAAACGAACTTTATTTTTAAATTTTAAAAAAGTTATGATCAAGATTGACAGATTCCAGCATTTATGAACTAGTCTTTTTATGGTCATATATTGAAGTAAAAAATATGTTCAAAAGATCTACGATGTTATTTTTTTATCATATTCATTGTCATTACTGTCAATGTTCTTTGTGGGAAGGCATTATACAAAAAAATAAAAAAACTTTTTGTACTAATTCCACATTGCTTATTACAAAGGTTATACCGCGAGCACTATCAACCGATGTAAGCACAAATCGATACAGCAGTTACTTTATCACTAGTCCTGTCTTAGCCTTATCCTTCTATTCCTACTTCTCTCTTCGGAAAAGAGAGGGTAAACGATTGAGTAACAAACAGTTCTCGTAGAAAAACTTCCATTAGGAGGCCATCTGCTCCACATTGGGAGAGGACATGGATAAAAACAATACAAAAAGAATTGCGTTTTTCAAGATAAAGAGCCACCACCAACATTCGCTCAATACGGACGATGAGGTTTTTTTCACTGAGCAATTTGAATATACACACACACACTCACAATCTGCGCATGTAATGAAGCGTATTTAAAAAAAAATTGTGTGCTGGTATTTAAATAGATAGACACAGATATTAAAATTAAGAAGAATGTAAAAATATATCATATATGTATTTAAAAAATTAAAACACTCTTTTTTTGAACACATGATGAAATTCTTGCGATGTGTAAAACCGGTCCTGATAATGTTCAATAAAATAAGTAATTGGCACCAAATATTGTTTTATTTCTGGAATATTATGCCGTTCCACCAAGTTATTGACAGAGAAAACCGTGAAGTGATTAATAAAATATAATATGGGTTAAAAATGATTGCACTTGTGGATTGGATGGTTTTCACTGGTACAAGTGAACTTGAATTTTGATTCTGTTGAAAATACAACAAAATACATATTTAATGTATATTTTTTATATTTTAAATTTGTTATCACAACCATCCGTGCATATATTATTTTATTTTAATTTAAAAATAAAATATTGTAGCCAAACAGAGTTCTATGGGGAACTATACTATAAGTGCAAATCATCAAACCAAATGTTCATTTAATTCTAAGTCATAAAATATTATAATAAAACGGGTTTGCTAAATCTCTGCAGACTTAACGCCAATGTGGTCAATGGGCACTGAGTACACCCACGCCATCTACCGAACAATCTTATATGTTCAGTCTTGTCATTGTTCAATAATTATTACTGTGACCATATATTATTACACAATACTTGATCGATATATGTATTTTTTTTAGAATAACTAAAACAGTCCAACACCCACACAGCCTTCGTGATATCTAGCTAGATACCAAAACCAGTTTGTTTTTTACAATCGATATAATCGGCAGACAATTCGGTATTAAGACATTTTATCGACGTGGCCAGTAAACATTATTCAATACAAAATAATTTAAAGCCATTCTGAATCAAACCGTAGCCTTAAACGTTTTTTAAAGTATAGCTTATAACTATTTTAAGATTTCGACTGTAGGTGCTGGGTGGAATTTCAATATTAAATTTGAATCGTTCAAATTATCTTCTTTCATATACGACCTGAGTTTCGCCTTTCGGTATCTTCAGGCATTCAAGTGTACGGATGAACTTGAACTTGAGCCAGCGACGGCTTTAAACGTAGTGATACATTTATTTACTAGCCGTCAGTTAACGTTCACCCGTGCACTTAAACGCCTGAAGATGCCAAAAGTCAAAACCCGAAACGTTAGTGATAAAACTCGTGCGTAATTTGAACAATTCAAACGTAAAAAAGCTTTGGTGAATTGGCATTTAATTGGGAGAACTCCAATAAACTGAATCCATCAAAAATACTTCTGCGTCACTTGAAAATGCTTTTGAAAAAAACTTAGAAGTAGCCATTTCAATATGTTTTTTTTACTTATACTTTTTACCGTATTTTAATTTAGTTTTTTTGACGCCAATAACATTTGTATCAATAAATAATTTGTACATACGTGGTATATAACTAATAGTATTATATATTATTTGAAATATTTAGTACAAATAGTTGTTTTCTTGATATTGCATATAAGTGTTTTCATATCATAAAAATAACTCGGTGGTCTCACATATAAAAAAGCGTTTCATTTGAATCTATTGTTGAGTTTGACTTATTTATTATTTTTATTCATAATCGCTTTTAAATCAAAGCAGTCAAGTAAATGTCTACCTGTCAAAAGTAAATTAATTCGGCTGTTTTTGATTAGTTTCTTTTATTAAAATGTATTAACATAGTTTTATTACGACTTTGGAATAAACAGGAAATAGACAATAGTTTGATATATATTATTACGTTTCAATAAATGAAATGAATTCTTTTTTTGAATTAATCGAATACAAAAACAAAATATGTGCATACAATTTGAATTAGCTGAGTTAATAACTGCTTTACGATATATCTGACAATTGTAAATTGTTACCTGCTATTTAGTTTATTAATTATAATATAAATTAAATATTTAGAAGTATGGTGTAATTGTAATTTCAGTTCAACAACCTTTATAATATATACACACGTTTGATACACTATTGCACTTTTAAAAAAAGCTTTATTGTGGTTTTTCCATCATTTTAATTTACAGTTTTAACAACAAGAAAATAAATAAACAAATCAATCAATCACACATTGTTACATATTTCGAATACCACGTCATTTATGATTGAATTCAATGCATAAACAATTTTAATAACACTTTTAGAATGTTCACTGAAAATATTTAATGGAAAGACATTATATTAAAAATTAACAAAACACTCATTTGTACTTATTCTACAATTATTTATTAGGATCAGGAATGGTTTTAGTAAGTAACTTGTTATTAAACTGAATGTTATGGAGAAAACCTCCCCATGTTTCCTCATAACGTCCGAGATTTCGCTATTTCCGTGATCGTAATAATCAGGTTCGACTGTAGTTTTGGTTTTGGATACATAATCCTGTATCAATTTATATTCATTTTTTTTAAGCCATGTCCACTCACAATGTGGAGCATATGGACTCCTAATGGAGTTTATCTCAACAGAAGTTTTTTTACGAGAACTGCTTGTTACTCAGTTGCTCAACCTCTCTTTTTCCAAAGAGAGTAAGGATAAGAGTACAGGGCTAGGACAGGATTAGTGGTAAGCTAATCGCTCTCGATACGCCCCGTTCATACGATAGGATGGGTGAAAGGGGAAGAATTCAAGACATCGCATACATCCACGCCTTTGAGCAGAAATCATAAATCGATTGAAAAATCAATTTATAAAACTGTCCGTACCGAGATTTGAACCCAGGCCCTCTGTAGCCGAAGCCAACAACGTTGACCACTCGACCACATAGGCGGCAAAAGTCATATACATAGTCGGCAAAATATATACTTAGTCTTGTATCAATATCCATAGACCTGTATCTATATATGTATATATTGTTTATTCGTATTTATTTATTTTAATAGTGTGTACTCGTAAACGCTGCGATAGTCTCATGATGCTTTTCGAAGAGGCGAAACACGTGTCACAAGTTGTATTACAAAAAGTGTAATAACAAAGTTAACAAATTTTATTTTAAACTAGCCACTAGTCATATTCTGGTCTTATCTTACGACTTATCTACCAAAAAAAGAGCAATAAGCTCGATTGAATGTCAATATACTCCACATTGGGAGGGGATATTTTTAAAATAAATATACTTCTTTTCCTATTGTTAATTAATAATTAGTGTCGTGTTACGCTGCCATTTAAATTACGTTGCAGCGTGCTTCCTTGCCCGGTTACACTAGCCTCATACAAAACAGCAAAACTAAAATTACCCGCTTATTATGAATATTTCAAAATTTCCTTCAATAATTTCATTTTGAATCAGCCGTATTGAATTACGCCCCGCTGTCGCCATTTTTCTAAAAATAAAGCTGAAATTATTCAATGTATTTTTGTATGTCATTTTTAATTTTTTTTAAATCTCACGGACCACTAAATACATCATTTAAAGTCCCCCAGGCCACCTTTTAGATTTTTTTTAAAGTATGTATGAAAAAGAACTTATCAAAGAACAAATAGAATGAACGTAATTCATAAAAGAAAACAATTTTTTGCATCGAAATTGTTAAAAAAAAAAGTTTTCCTTGCGGACCATCATTTCACCGATCGCTGCTCTTGTGTATACCTTCCATGACCACTCCCAATGTAGGCATATGATCTTTAAATAAAGGTATCTCCCCATTTTTGGGGACGAGAACAGATTGTTACTCAGTTGCTAAACCTTTCTTTTTCAAAGAGAATGAAGATAGAAGGATAGGACTAGGACAGGAAAGTGGTTAGCTAATCGCTCTCGTTACGCTCGTTTTTAGGGTGGCCGGGAGGGTATTCAAGAAATTACATTCAACCATGCCTTTGGACGGAAATCAATAATTCAATTGAAAATAATTTATAAAAACTAATATATACTTTAACTTACTAAAATAGGCAATGTATACACTGATAAGGTTCTTACTTTAACTCTAACATATTATATACAATTTTGATAATCCGCCACTGCCTTACATACGTTTTGTGTTATATAATAACGATTAAGAAACCAAATATTCCACTCTTTCTAACTGATAAATTTTTGGGGCAAATTTATAATAAATATCGGAATAAAAAGTTTGAGAAACCCATTAAATTTAAGCTGATAAATTTGTTATTTCATTGGTTGTGTTACTGGTTATAGCACAGCCAGTGAAATTACGAAATAACCGATTTTGTTTTGAAAAATAATTTCCCCGAATTATCGCCGAATCCATAAAACAATATAATAAATAAAAAAAAATAAGAAACGCTTAATTACATAAACCGGATAATTACGGAAAAAGATTTACCAACGAAATAATTGTTTAGCATTACTGCTCTAAACATAGTTGGCACTATGCAGTGGAGGCGTTAATTTTTATTATCATTGAATTGAATCAATTCTGTTGTATTGTAGAATTAAGAGGATGCAATAAATTAAGATTAAGTTTCTCGCTAATTGCGGCAAATGGCCAAATAGAGTAGCCGCGTGCAAAAATAAACGAAGTGTAATTTCAAAATGACTTTTTTTCCAGATCCGTTTTAAGATTAAAATCCATATTGCTATTTCCTATTACGACAGCAAACTGGTTGTGACGGAATCTGAACATAACAAAAGCAATGGCACGGATGTCTCCGTGACCACGGATCAACTCTGCGTGACATAAATGACGTCATACGGATTTCTTTTTATTTTTTTATTTTACCTTTACCTTTGCTCACTGACACTTTTCACCAAAAAATCTTTTAAAACCCGTTTAAATCCATTTTCGCTCTCAATGTCTAGCATATAGCCTCATAATAGAGGTATATCAACAGAAGATTTTTGAGAAGAAGTGATGACTGACTTTATCATTGTATGTCGGTCACTTGAAGTACAGTATTGCTTCTCAATTGTGGGGTTATAATGCAAAACGTACTATTTCCGAAATGAGCGATATTGAATTAAGTATGCAGATAGGGTAATTTAAGCCTAAGGAATCGACTGATCCTATTAGTTTTAATCTTAAATGTCTATAAAACTGTCTTCTTCAGATTGGAAATCATATTTGTATGCAAATGTTATTTTGTTTGTGTTATTCGTTATAGTATTTGACTACAGTGTTCCCACCAAGCTGTGCGCGTGTGCGCGCGCACACAACTCGCTGCATACATTACAACAGAGCGCACAAAAGATACATCAGCTATACCACCACCAGAATAAATAAATTGACATCAAATAGTGTTGTTAATTATTGCCATTATTAAAAATCAACCTTTTCGTTTAGTAGGTCTAAATATCGTTATGTGGCGCACAAATCTTTTTGTTTCTTGTCAAAGTTGCACAGCCAATATCTTTTGCGCACACAACCTTCCGAAAATTAAAGGGAACATTGGTCCTAGCTTGGATGCTCTACTCTCCATCAATATTCCGGATAATCGGATGTTTACTGTTGTGGCGCACAAATTTTCCAAAAATTAGAGGGAACATTGTTTGACTCTACTGAAAAGTTTGAGTTTTGGAAATAGTACATTTTGGATTATAGCCCCACAATTGTCAAACACATTAAAACACGCTCCATACATTTAAAAATTGAGAAATACTGATTTAATAGAATGACTTATTGCATCATTAAATATCACCCAAATATAGTTCAGCCTCATTCCCCAAATGTAAATCATAAAAAACGTTTATGTTACGATGCAAATTTAAGAAACACTCCGATCAAAAGATTTGACTTGAAGCCAAACAGTGTGGTCAATAGCTACACCAAAATCCTTCAGAGATATTCTTAAACGGATTATTAAAAAAAAAAAAAGATTATGAAATAAATTTAAGTAGATTTCAATAAATCAATATTTTATTTCGTGTTGCAATGATTACCGTTTTCAATCACGGTTGGACTCGTTATTTTGTTAGCCTTGCATTTCAATACAAATTGCAAGCTTTGAAAAACTGACTAACCTCGGGATCAGCTGTTCAAGATGCTCTTTTGTTTCAGATTTCATTTCCTTGAAACGGAATAAGGTTAAACTAAAAATTATTTTGAAACACTTCTCGAAATTTTTGTTTCGTTTAAAATATGAATTTTGTTATTATTCCTTTAAATTTGATGACCTACATACTTATAGGCTAACATTTATTGTTTAATCAAGAGTTTAAATCTCTGAATTAAATCATTTTGAATTTGTATTTAACGCCGTGGATGTCTTTGATTTGATATAATTTTTGAATTAGCTATTTTAAATGAAACGTAACAGTAAGTATATTACATTTTTACCGTGCAATTTGTACACTATTAGATCAACCTCTCCCTTCAGAGAGAGTATAAATATGAATGAAGTTAGTGAAGGATTTTTAGATAGATAGTCACTGTTCTATGCCTTGTTTCTGGGATTGGATAAGTGTTAGCTTGGAAGGTTTTATGTAATTCATATAACCATTTCGGGAGTGAAAACTGATTGAATCGACTTCCTAACATACTTTCGAAAGCCAATTACACTGACGCAAACAAAACAATATATTACAAAAAGAAAATATTCTTTTTATTATTATTTATATCGAATATTTACATCTATAAACCGGATAATTATTGTATGGGCGTAGATTGAATAAAGTTCAAAAAACTGCGAAGGCTTTTTTTTCTAAAATCTAGAGCGAAAAAGAATCGCGTTTTTATATAATAACAATAAAACATTTTGTATATTTTATTTTGGCGTGGGTGTATGTGTTATAAAACTCAGCCAGATGTAGTAAATCAATGCGTGGTGGTTTACAAGATTTGATAGATGTATGCGAAATTGAAAATAAAATTATTAGATTAACAATTATAGGAACCCACCAAGCGCGCTGACGGACTCCTGAATGTGTATGTGAATGTTTATCGTGTATCACTTTTAGGGTGTTCACTGTCAATACTTGGTGGAAAAGCATTATATTAATAAAAACACAATAATCCTTTGTACTTTATTCCACTTTATTTAATATTTCAGGACCGGTTTCGCTCATTGCGAGCATTGTCAACTGATAAGAAATATAATTTAACAATGCTATTTATACAAAATTGAAAAGTTATACACAACAATTGGCATTGAAAAGAAATTGCCAATTACATTAAAGTGATTCTACAATAACACAAAATTAAAATGTTCAACACATCTAACATATAATTAAAAAGCCATCCCAGCTTAATAAATTCAGAATGGCGATTGAAAGTAATTACAAACATAATTCAAATTTGGGAAATTTTTGACAAAGTGATAAAATGCTACATTAATAAAGTGAAGTTTATCGTGTAGTTCGAATTGATTTATTCTTTATTTCTTCATCTAGTCCAGCTTTTTGGCTTTGAATGACGCATATCATTAAGGGAATCGATTCTTCAAAGTATTAATTAAATTGATTTTTATTTTCATAAAATTCCATAAGGCGAGATGTGGCATGTTTGAGAAATACTATGATATGATACAATATGTTTAGAAACTTATATTATAAAAGTTTTAAGCTCATCAACATATGCACCATTTTAATGTTAATGTAAAGTGAAGATTTCGATCTTAAATACATATTTCACATCGCTGGTGATAACCTAAAAATTGAGAAAGTTTGACTGTATGTATGGTTTATATATTTGACTATAATAAGGTTTATTACTTTTTATGATGGGAGATTATTAGTTTCTTAAATTCACACTGAGTATGGCAAAAATTCAATATAATAGTAAAAACACAATATTTCTTTGTACTTCATTCCATTTTATTTAAATAAAGTGGAATGAAGTACAAATAAATATTGTGTTTTTTCTAATATAATGCATTTCCACCAAGTATTGACAGTGAACACCCTAAAAGTAATTCAAAATAACTTATCAGTGTATAATTAATTTAAATATTATACAGTACAATAGTAAAAAGTAGAATCTATACGTGATGTACATTTTGAAACGTTTAACGAAAAAATCAGTAGCTTACGTTTGATTGTTTATAGAATAGCAAAAGACAAGCTTGAGAAACTATAAATATAAAAAAATAATAGTTATACACAAAATCAATAAAATTCTATGTAGATGTATAGTATTAGTAAATCGCATTTTGTTTAGCTCTGCTGCAAAGTTGGCGAAAAAGAAATTCGCTGGGGGTGTCGATTATGTCATATAAAACTTGTTAATATGATAATATAATATATAAAAGAAATTATTTCTATTTCAAAAGACCTCTCTCAAAAATGATTAAATATCTTTTCAGTGTAGTTAAAATAATTTATTATTCCTATAAGTATATGTTATATATATAAAAAAACTATTTTATCTATTACGCAACTAGTTAAAAAAAATACACAAATCATTTAACAAAAAACTATATCTTTCGCTGAAATTTACTTGTTATATAATCGAGCAATATATATATATATATAAAAGTAGTAATGCATGTTTTTTTATATTGATATTTTTATTTTTAGTCGATCCTGTAGAAGAGTGTTTCCCAAACTTTTCACATACGTGTACCCCTTTTATAATTGTCGTCAAACTGAGTGCCCCTCGTCAAAAAAATGCATATACTTTAAAAGAATCAAAATATATAACCTGCTTGTTGCACCAGGTACTGCAAAAGTCCGGTGCAGCGCGTACCCCCTCCAAACTGTTCACGTACCCCACTTTGGTAAACACTGCTGTAGCAGGGTGGTTTTTTAGTTTTCGTCTAACTTGATTATGCGGCCATACGATAGGCAATATCAACAAACATACTTTATAATCTCACTGTTATCGTCTGTTAGAAATCGCAAAAGAAACAAAATAAAGCGATGACTAATAATTTTGAATGTAAAAAACACGCCTCAATGTTTAATTATCTCGAAACTGGTATTTTTGATTTATCTCAGTGTTGTTCTCAGGTAGCAATATCGTAATATTATATATACACTTTAATGATATGAAAAATAATACATAATTATATTTTTATCCGCCGATAATAAAAACAAACAAAACCAAAGTCATATATTTTAGTTGAATGAAAATTAAAAATAAAAATATTTCAGATAAAATCTCAAATAAGCAAATTCAATTTAATTGTGAAAAAAAACTCATTTGAATGTAGATGACCTCCTAGTTTATGATCATGTGAGCGTTTTCTCGATTAATTTTAAAGAAAGAAAAAACATCGTCCCACCACGAGCTGCCAATGCCCCTTATAAAGTTAATCAATGATGAAAATAGTAACAATGAGCCATTGTGATTGCAGTGTCGTGCGAATTTCTCCAAAAACCCACTGCTTTGGCCTACTAATAAATGTTAAAATTAAATATATAACCGTTTATAATGTTTTTAAATATTTCCGTTTGCAATGTGGAAACAAACGGATTCATAATAGACCTTTTCACTCAGTTAATGAACCTCTCATTTCTCAAAAAGAATATGTATATTAGGATAGAAATATGGGTAGGACATGAATTACGGTTGACCAATCGTTCCCGCTACCCATCGTTTTTAATTAAGAATGGGCCGGTGAGGGTTGATTTAAGACCCCATTGAAAGCCATCCTTTCGAACGCAAATCCATAAATCGGTTTTTGACACTGTTCGAACCCATGAGTGCTGTGACCGATGCCAACAACGTTTACCACTTGGCTAAAAACCCGGCAAAGGTGACGTAGATTGTAACATAAGTAGATTCCTGTCTTTATCATTTATATTTACCAATTGTTACATTTTGGCATTGAAATTTTAGCGTTTAATATTATTTTAAATGTTTAATTTTTCCATTTATTTTAAAAAATACATATTAGTTTTAAATAATTATCCAGCTGTATAATTTCTTACGCCATTTTTAATAATGTGTTAAATTATTATATTTAAATCGTGTATAATTTATTAACTCTAAAGAAAATTAATATAAAAAACATTTATATATGTACGTCTATTGCAACTCAGTTATATTGACTGATGAGTTTTTCAGTATCTGCACAATAACCCCCGGACACAAAAATTTATTTAAGAGCAAGTTGTGTAAATGCAGCCAACGTTTTATGGCCGCTTTCTACAACGCTTTCAACAACAACAAAAAAGAGTCTATACTTCACATTCATGGCCTGAGCAGAATTACACGGGACTGATTTTGAACAATGCACTAGTGTTCTTGAAAAAAGGGGCAGCACAACCAAACTCATAAAACAATTCAGATCGGGTGGCAGGCAATAATGTGGCAATTACGCTGAAAAAAAAATCTATAGACTAAACCAATTGTTTTGTATTTGTATAAAAGTAACTTTATTTTAAGAAATAAAATATGTTTACACTACTTTTAAGGTGTTCACTGTCAATACTTGGTGGAATGGCATTATAATAAAAATAATAAAACATTTTTAGTACTTTTTCCACATAAAATTTATTAGATCAGGACCGGTTTCGCTCATCGCGAGCATTATCAACTGATAAGAAAAATACAAAAACAGTGATATTTATACAAATTTAAATTGAAATAAAAAGGTGTAAGCAACTATTAACAATTTAAAGGATTAGCAAATTACATTATAATTACACAAAATTAAAATGCTTAACACCCATAACAATTAAAAACTCATCATCAAAGAATAATAAATCTAAGTGGCAAACGATATCAATTATAAACACAATTAAAATTTGGGAAATTTTTACACAAAGTGAAACACTACATTACTAAAGTAAATATCCTAATGATGATTTGGTGTTTTTCCCGTTTCCAAGCAATGATGTACTTCAACAAAATCGGCAGTAATGAAGATTCTGAAAAAGACATTTTTAAAAACCATATCAATTCTTACAAAAGGAATAAATTTTGAAAAACATATAAATAATATAGAAGAGCAGTTAACATAGGTTAGAATTAGATTAATGAAACGGATATAATAAAGGTGATGATGCAAATATAACCTGTTCGTTTAATAAATTAGAGTTAGGTAAAAATTTTTGTCTATTTATTTCTAAGATCTCTTGTTTATCAAGTTTTAACGATTTATTGTTGACATGCAGGATTCTAAAGTTTTTAGAGATATCAAATGTATGCTTATTTAGGAACAAATGGTTCCCAAATGAAGATAATTCATTCCCTTTACGGGAGCAGGCTAGATGTTCTTTAAATCTGATATTAAAAGATCTTCCCGTTTGACCAATATACCTGGCTCCACAAGAGTCGCAATCAATTAAATAAATGCCACTTTGGTTAAGAATATTAAGTTTATCTTTAGAATTTACTAAAATGCGTTGCAAGTTAAAAGAATTATAAAAAATGACATTAAAAAGGTTTTTGTTGAATTTTCTTGAAATCTTTTCTGAAACTCTACCCAGGTAGCTCAATTTCACCCACTGTTTCTCAACGGCAGGCTCCTTAATCACCAAACTAGAGCTTACATTTAGCAAAGCTAGTTTTTTGTGTTTTTTAAATAAAAGACGATCTATTAAATCCGAATCATAACCATTATTCATCGCAATTTGTTTTATCGTATTTAACTCAAGCTCGTAACTTGCTTCAGTCATCGGAATCAACAAAAGACGATGAATAAAGCAATGAAAGGTTGCTAATTTATGAGAGATATGATGTCTGGAAGAATTGTTAATGATGTTATCGCTGTATGAATCTTTTCTAAAAACGGAAACGGGAAAAACACCAAATCATCATTAGGATATTTACTTTAGTAATGTAGTGTTTCACTTTGTGTAAAAATTTCCCAAATTTTAATTGTGTTTATAATTGATATCGTTTGCCACTTAGATTTATTATTCTTTGATGATGAGTTTTTAATTGTTATGGGTGTTAAGCATTTTAATTTTGTGTAATTATAATGTAATTTGCTAATCCTTTAAATTGTTAATAGTTGCTTACACCTTTTTATTTCAATTTAAATTTGTATAAATATCACTGTTTTTGTATTTTTCTTATCAGTTGATAATGCTCGCGATGAGCGAAACCGGTCCTGATCTAATAAATTTTATGTGGAAAAAGTACTAAAAATGTTTTATTATTTTTATTATGTTTACACTAATTTATGATATCGCGTATATTTTTAATGTTATCATATATCGTTAAATACTAAATATATTAAATCAATTAATAATAAAAAAGAGTAAGACTGGAAACATCGTAAAATTGAGCGAATCTGACAAGTCGACACTTTAAACATTTGACAACGCACTAATGTAGCACAACAGCACTATGATGCTGCTGCTACAACTCGGGTATTTCACCGGCAATGAAACTATATTAATAATACATGTATTATATCATTTCTTTTTTCGTCTAACATAATTTATTTTTGTAGGTGGTAATAATTTTACGAGGAAGTCCTTGGAAACGGTATTTAGCGAGCAAAAGCAATGTAACGGATATGACATCCATATGAAGCAACAATAACTGTGTCAACTAGACTCGATTGAAAGTATTGATGGCTTTGGCTGTGGTTTACATTGCAGGGAATAGCAAATGTTGAGTCACCATAAAAAAATCCCGGCTGTTTATTACTTATTATTTATTTGCTACTGGCTCAGTTTGCTTTGAAATCTTCTCATACTTTCCTTATGAGAAGATTATGCATATATTCGAATGTGAAAAAGAAAAATGACGTACACCACAGTTCTTTCGAAATAGATTTTTTTTCGATAATCGCATTGTATAAAATTTTATACACGTTCTAACAAAAGGACGTATCACTTTTAAGGTGTTCACTGTCAATACTTGGTGGAATGGCATTATAATAAAAATAATAAAACATTTTTAGTACTTTTTCCACATAAAATTTATTAGATCAGGACCGGTTTCGCTCATATCAGTTGACAATGCTCATCATGAGCGAAACCGGTCCTGATCTAATAAATTTTATGTGGAAAAAGTACTAAAAATGTTTTATTATTTTTACGTATGCTGAAAATTTCTGGAAAAGTATTTGGACGTACGCTGAAAATGCCGAATCAGTATATAAATTTAGCTTCAGTTAGAAAAAAGAAGGGTCTGTGGATAAAATATTAAATTAATATCAGATAAAGTCAATTAGAAACCAGTTTACAAGTCTTCATGAACTTAATTAAGGGTTACGTATATTTCATAATTTGCCTTTGGCCCAAAATTATAAAAAAAAACGTTTTTTGTGTCTTCTGTAAAATTTGTTATGTATGTTTTACGTCCTTTTTCCTTTTCACAGTCAAATTTAATATGTGGGTGGGTTAAGTTTATATGGAAGACTATTTCTGGGGCCTAATGTTAGAAGTGCTTTTGTCGAATATATCAAATATTCAGTAGACACAATTGTGTGTTTGTTTGTTTGTGGTATCTGTGTAGTCTAGTACAGTCTTGATTTTTCATACTTTAACTGCCCAAGTGAACATAGACACTTCTTACACTAATAAATCTCAACTTCAAATCGATCATATATGTGAACATAAGCATTTCATTGCGCAAAGTATGTTGCACAATTATTTTAGACATGCAAATTAGCTTTTCGTATATGTATTTCATCGAATGACATAGAGATTTCTAGCATAAAAAGAAAGTATTTTGAATAATTTTCTCACTCTTAACTCCAAATGGCCAATATCTGATGTAGACACTTCTAGTATTAAGGCCCAAATTTAATATAATACACATACTATGTGTATGTGAACTGACTTCACTATGGATTGCTAACCTCTGCAGCAATCTAGCCATTCTTTCGGAAATTATGATAAAACATGCAAATAAATATGAGCAATATCAAATATGAAAGAGACTCGAAGAACTTTGAAGTAAAAAGTCTTAGGAAGGGTCAGCGTCAAAGTTTTTCGAATGTAACATATAAAATATGTTTTTTTTTTATTATTAAGTTTGGGAAGCACTGTCTTGAGCACCATAGTTAGAAGAAAATTGAGGCGTCCGGTATCAAACACGGCCTAGTCATGTTTTTGCCGGTGTACATGTTTTTTTATGAATTCCGGTATGGAATTTTAATACCTACACTTTAATATAATATCGAATGTGGAAAGGAAAAAGGACGTAACCCACACATCAAATTTTACAGGAGGCGCTAAAAACGTGTTTTGATGATTTTGGGCCATATGAAAATTATGAATTATACACAACCTTGAAGTCCACGGAGACTTCTAAACTAGTGTTTAATTGACTTAATCTAATTTTAATTAAAGAAATTGTGTAGGGGAAACTTTTGTTTCAGTCTTTTTTCTTGGTTTTAACCTTTTAAAAGGTCATCTTTTTCAAACTTAAAAGCTAAGTTTAGATACTAATTCGGCATTTCCAGTTTGCATCCTTTTGATAGAACGTGTATCAAGTTTGATTCATTGTGATAATCGAAAAAAATCTGTTTTAGAAAAACTGTGGGTTACGTCCATTTTCCTTTCCACAGTCGATATGTTTCAGTGTCAAAATCGACATTGTAATTCGGGGTAGTGTAATTGAAGGTGTGAATCTTATACAAAATTAGGGATTTGGTTTTTTTTCGCAAAATTGAAAAACTAAGATTTCCCTTCGTTTTGCAAAAAAAAAATATTGACGAAATATTTAGTTATCAAGTGATAGAATGCAAAGCGCGCCAAAATCCGACACATCGACAGTCGCCCGATATACGTGTATAGCCTGGCACGTGTTGAATACACAGACGTTAGCCAACATTTGACTGTATGCGCGGCACAGCGACCGTCTCGTAGTAACGACAATAAAATGCGACCGTGCTATTGGGGGATTTTCGGGGCATATTTCAAGCAAGCGCGTTATTCGGGGTAGTGTAATTGGGGGTTCCACTGTACTATCAAAAGTGACCAAGTCATTGAGAGTCAATCAGGTCGCAGGTTTCTGACTGATCGCTGACTGAATGTCATTCAGTATTTTGTATTAAATGCAGTCTTTTTCTAAAAAAAGATGGCGGAACTCACTTCTTGTTACGCTTTTGAATATGGCTTCCTAATGGAGGTATTTCAACAGACGTTTTTTTTAAAAAAACTGTTTGTTAGTCAGTTGCTCAACCTCTCTTTTTTTCAAAGAAAGTAGTAGAGATAGAAGGATAAGGCTAGGACAGGACTAGTGTTTAACTAATCGCTCTCGCTACCCCCAGTCATTGAAAGATCGTAAGGGTGGGAGGGAATTTTGAGACATCACAAACACCCATGCCTTCGAACAGAAATCGATTGAAATCTTTTTTCGAAGAGAGTAATGATAGAAATACAGGGCTAGGACAGAACTAGTGGTCAATTAATCGCTCTCGCTTTGTCCCATTTTTCAGATATCAAAAGACACCTATGCCTTCGAATAGAAAATTATGTCTGTAGTGGGACTCGAATATGTCAGATTCGTCACGAAAGCCTCGGCTTTCTCTGAGTGAACACCCATGAACGTATTTTAAATGATTGAAAAGTGTCAACAGTGCTACGACGAGAGCAAAATAAAAGTGGAAAATTTCGATTATTGATTTGAAACATTGAAAATTCCAATAAAAAAGATGCCGTTCTGCCGCGTTAAATAGGGAAAAAAGCACTGATTTAATGTATGCGATGTGTAATTATATGGTTTTTGTTGATGTTAAAGTTAATTTGCAATTATATTTTGTTTAAAGTATTCATACAAACTTTCAGCTTCCCTGAAAAATGAAACTGACTTGGCCGTGTTTGATACTGGACGCCTCATTAATGATGATATACATTGCTATCAATACAACGCATGGATGATGTTTGTACATCAAGAGGACTGAATACAATGTATTATCTCGATTCTACACTTCATTTTCTTTACTTTCATTGATGATGTATAACAATAATTGATTAGTGAGACGCGACCATTTTTAATGTTTTCACTTGAACGATTGCTTTCGATGCATATTTTTTTACACTAATCGTTAAGCAGTGACGGCCAACTTTTTTTGATTTCGATCATGAGTTTGCTAGTATTTTAATAAAATCATCATTGCGCTTAATAGTATAATTAAATTACAAGCATAAATCGACGCGTATTTAACACTTTTTTTATTGAATCTGCACGGTCAGTATTCGCAAGGAATATATGATTTGGTTTCGACACGAAAAAGTACATGGTGTTTATTAAAAAATACGGTCGAGCTAAATAAAGGATATCAATGTATATGGTATTACAATAAGCAGTGGCGGATTAAGCACACGAGAGTTCTCAGGCACAATAAAATTTGGGGGCCCTGTTTTTCGGATAACATAAAAACGTCAAAAAACTATACTTAAAACAATAAAAATCCTAAGAAAAATTGCATGGGTTATACAAGTGCGCGCCTCATTCGCTTATAGGATAATCCGCCACTTGCAATAAGAGATTGCAACCCGTGTAAAGAGCTTGTGATTCGATTAGGGATAGCTGGAGCAACCTTTAACTAAATGCGGAGAGTCTGGGAATCACGGTTGTACTCGGTCAGAACAAAGTGTCTCCTGTTCAACGCCTGCATTTTGACAGTGCTCCTTTATGGTTGCGAATCATGGCTCCTTACGAAAGCGTAGATTGACTGTAAACTGTGCTTTGAAGACAGATGCCTGTGGCGAGTGCTAGGAGCAACGTTTCTTCTAAGCTGCAGTTGGGAAACCCCCGCGCACTCTTTGAAATTTTCGCGCAGCTAACCTCTTTCTTGACATAGAGGGAGGATTGGCTAGGATTGCAGTGGTCTGACTTTGACAGGAACATGGAGATTAGAGAGCCGACAAACCAGCCTCTTATTACGTCCAAAATAAAAAAAAAGCGACGATGGACCTGTCTTGGAGGAGAACATATTTTACGTCATTATCCTGGCATGCTCATTGTTCTCAATGCATGCTGACGCATCGAGTATTTTGCATTATAATTATAATCTGCGTGTATGCAGTGTTTTAATTACTATGAATTAATTCAAACAAAGTAATTAACGCATTTTTTGCGATAAAATCGAACTAAGGTAGATAGATGTAAGTATGCTATTATCACGGCATTAGGATATGTTGAGTTATTTGAAGTAAATTGTGTGCAAATGGTGATCCGAATCAATTGGATCATTGATTAAATATTGACGCCCAATTTTCCTGACGGTGGCTGTCAGGAAAATTGTCACGATAGAAACGTCACGCTCTAAGCAAATTCGTTAGAAATGAGGTAAAAAATTCCAACATATTTAGTTCTACATTTTTTTACATGATGAGCTTATAGCTATTTCAACGTGCGCCATCGTCAAAAAAAATCCTGAGTAGCCATAATTCTACAAATGATTCACGTCTTTGAACAGAAATCTATATATATAATAATATATAGTCTGAATTTCAATCGTTCAAATTATGTACATTCACACAGATTTTATCACTAAAGACCCGGGTTTCACCTTTCGGCATCTTCAGGCGTTCAAGTGCATGGATGAACTTGAGCTGACTTGAACTTGCACATCTGTGCAAAATAAAAAACACAGACATTTGTGCTTTATTGCTATTGTAAAGCGACTGTTTTATTAGATACATCACAAAATCGCAAAGAAAATCGTCTATTTGGAAAAGTATTAATATATCCAAATAAATATTTCATAAATAAATTGTTTTACTTAGTAGAACTCCATTGTAATAAGGTTAAACAATATCAAAGCATGTAGCCTTATTGGCATTCCCATGGGCTAATCTTTTTCGCCAGCAATGGCTTTAAGCTCAATGATACATTTATTTATTATATAAACACGAAACATTCATTTACTAAGCGTCAGTTCAAGTTCATCCGTGCAGTTGAATTGCTGAAGATGCCGAAAGGTGAAACCCGGGTTGTTAGTGACAAAACCTGTGTGAATGTACATAATTTGAACGATTCAAATTTAATATTGAAATTCCACCAAGCACCTTCAGTCGAAATCTTAAATTAAATAGTTTGAAGTCACTCAAGTGAAGCACAGCTCTCGGCAAAATATTGAAAACACGTAAAAAAGAATATTCAACATTTTTTTATCGCGTAGTTTCATGAATTTTACAGCATATTATTATGCAAATGCAACTAAAAATGTATACTTTTTAAGACAATAATTAACTGCTTTGCATTATAATATGCCACCTCAAAAACAAATAGCGGCCATATTGACACAGTCTGTTCCAAATCTACAGCACATATTTACTCTGTAAAATGAGTGCTATTGTTTTTAGGTCTTTCTGTTTGCCTAGCTGTAATTTTTTTTTCATTTGAATACGCGATAAAAAACCGTGAATAATATTATGCAAAATTGAATGCATTTCCATCATGCTCGTATTTTATGCACTATTTTTTTCATAACAAAAAAATCTGCATCGACAAATTAGAAATAATTTATTTTCCATTCATTTTGCGGTCAGTAATAATTTCAATTTCAAAACATGGCACTCGTTTTACAATAATGAAATCAACCGCAGATGGCCGATAGCTAATTCTCTTTACTTGTTCCCATGATATTACACGACTTAATCAATATGTATTTACTTTTTTAACCATATCCGCTACCAATGTGGAGCATTTGGACTTTTAATTAAGTTTATCTCGACGGAAGTTTTTTTATAAAAAAAAACTGCTTGTTACTTAGTTTCTCAACTTATATTTTTCGAAGAGAATAGAGATATAAGGATAAGACAAGGACATGAATATAAATTAGTTAATCGCTCTCGATTTTCCCGTTTTTTAGAATCAGATATGAGTAGAAGAAAATTTTAAATATTACCATCATCCATGTCCATAAATTGATTGAAAAGTCAGATTATTAAAGATTTAAAAATAATTGCACTTGTGGATTGGATGGTTTTCACTGGTACAATTGAACTTGATTTTTGATTTTGTTGAAAATATAACAAAATACAAATTTAATGTATATTTTAAATTTGCTATAACAACCATACGTGAATATAAAATTTAATTTTAATTTAAAAATAAAATATTGTAGCCAAACAGAGTTCTATAGGGAGCTACACTATAGGTGCAAATCATCTAACCGAAAGTTTATTTAATTCTAAACCATTATTAAATTGTCTGTACTGGGATTTCAACCTACGAGTACCGCAACAGAAATCGAAGACATTATACATTCGGCCATGCTCCAGCCTTTAATTACAATGTGAAATATCTACTGAATAATTAATTTTGACGACTCTGTTTGCTCCAACAGTATACTAAAAGTTACCAGTCGTGCAAAGCATAGATCAACTTCTTTCTCTTTGCCGTTAATATCATTTACTTAGTCTAATAATTAATGATAAATTTGAACAATGTTAAATAAAAATGTTGTAGGGTCACAATGTTTAAATAAAATGGCGATATCTATCGACGTTGTTCAACATCATCTTACTTGCGTCATCTATGATTGCATTTGACGTTTCAATTCAAGATGGCCGAATATTTAAACTAATTTTCATCGTTCCATTTGTATTCCATAGCTGGAATATGATCATATTCACTATGGCGAAGTAGTCTGTGATGTATTTATTATATATCGTTTGGATTTATTTCCCTCTAATACTCATATGTTTTATTATATTATAGTTTCGTCAATATTTTTATTTTTAAATATTACATATTATAATAGTTGGTTTCGCTATTTTTCGAACCACTGGAAAATAAAGTATAAAAATATGACCTAAAAAAGTTAGTTTTTTATGATTTTGGAAGATCTAAAAAAATCTCCCACATTTTAAAAAAAAATTAATTACGCAAATTCCTCGGCAAGAAGTCGGAATTCGGAAGTCGGAATTTTGCAAATTCCTGGGCTTTTGAAATCACTCAGTGATTTGAAAATCGATGACCAAAAATGAAGGAAATCCCGATTTCGTCCACGACTTAATGGTGAAATTCCGGAATCCCATGATTAAAAAAAAAATAATCCCGGGACTACATAAAGGGTTCAGGATTATATGCCTTATGTTAGGGATGGCAAACCTTTTTGGGTTCGCGAGCCAAAAATCTTTCTCGATTGTGTGGCGTGCCCAAGCAGTATTTTTTAAAAGCAAAATAGAAAAAATAAAAATGCTCTTGTTGTTTATTTTGAGAAACATTTTAAAATTAATAAAACTGAATAAACTAATAATTCACGAATTATTTAATCATTTTTTTTATTTTTTACACTAAAAAAATTTTTTTTTTTAATCGTTCGCGTGCCATCCAAATTATCAAACGTGCCACCTTGGGCACGCGTGCCGTAGGTTCGCCATCCTTGCCCTATGTAGTACTGCTTCGAGATACTCGACAAATAAATACGATTTTTTCAAATGTTAATATTGAATCATTATTTTTATCTTTTGATGAAAGTGACACCTGTGCATCTCCAGTAGATTATTGTTTTTAACGTGATTTTTTCTCTTTGTTACAGGTAAAAATACGAACAATTCTAACAACTGCACCTGATTGTATCGCCATACGTAATGCTGATAAGGTAGTAAACAAACATTACGACAAAAGTAATAATTTTTAAGTCAGTTCATTAATGTGAGATTCCAATGCAATAATTGAGACTGCGTCACAGTCTGTCAGTTTCAAAGTAAGCTACTAGCTTAGGGCTAATCTATTCTTTATAGACATAGTATTATTATTTTTTTAATCATGTCCGCTCCTAATATGGAGCATATGGACTCCTAATGGAGTTTATCTCAACAGAAGTGTTTCTACGAGAACTGCTTGTTACTCAGTTGCTCAACCTCTCTTTTTCGAAAGAGAGTAAGGATAGAAGGATAGAGCTAAGGCAGGATTAGTGGTAAGCTAATCGCTCTCAATACGCCCTGTTCATAGGATAGGATGAGTGAGAGGGGGGAATTCAAGATATCACATACATCCATGCCTTTGAACAGAAATTCATAAATCAATTGATATAATACTATGCATTTTTTAACTTTATTAAAAATATATCAGTTAAAAATGGTTGTGGTGAACGAAAAAGGGCTCTGATCATAACAAATATGGAATCAGTACAAAAGAGTGCTTTATTTTTTTGAACAAACATATCATTAATAAAAATATATAGAAAAGTTCAGGACCGGTTTAGCTCATTGCGAGCATTGTCAACTGTCCTGACCTTTAAAATAAGTACAAGGGAATATTGTGTTTTTATTAAATTTGAATCGTTCAAACTATGTACATTCTCACAGATTTTGTCACTAACGACCCGGGCTTCGCCTTTCGGCATCTTTAGGCATTCAAGTGTACGGATGAACTTGAACTGACGCTTAGTAAATGAAAGTTTCGTGTTTATATAAGAAATAAATGCATCACTGAGTCCAAAGCCATTGCTGGCGAAAAGGATGAGCTCATGGGAATGCCAACAGATTTGAATAGTAAGTAGTTTCAAGAATTATATTATTTGTTTGTCGGCAAAAGTTTTATGATTATATGATTTTATGATTATATAGGGTATAGAAGTGGGGTGTTTTTATTAATATAATGCTTTTCCACCAAGTATTGACAGTGAACATCCTAAAAGTAAACATATCATTGACAAATTTCATACTTCCTATATAAAACATCATTGATTGATAAATAAAATAATTGTTCATTATCACATTTGGTTAGACATTTCATGGCACAATTAGGTAATAATTGCTAGAAAAATAAACACAAATCATCTCGAATTGAAGCAACGAGTAAAATTTCTAATTAAAATATTAGTCTGTATAATTGCAGTCACATTTAAAAAAAAAAAAACCATTGTTGAAATAATCTGCACGAGCTTCCAATTTATAGTTGCGCCACGTCATTCTTAGTAATTTGTTTTATTTATTTCAAACATCGGAAGAGAAATAATATATTTTCTATTTCTCATCTCAACTGAGAATCTATTGAAAAAGTAATTTATTATAAATTATAACATAATATTGTTAAAAATCTTCCTTTTGTACTCACGTATGTGGTATATTAATTAATTAAAATGTATTTACCTATTTTTTTAAATTATCAACCACAAAAATCTTTCATTTTTTTTATTCGTGTCCGCTCCCAATGTGGAGTATATGGCCGCTTAATGGATGTATTTCAACAAACGTTTTTCTGCAAGAAATTTTTGTTATTTACTAAATTATACTCAACCTCTCTTTTTTGTAAGAGAGTAGTAGTAATAAAAAGGATAGGTCATGGCAGGACAAGTGGTAAGCTAATCGCTCTCGCTACACCTCTTTATTTTAGAATTGGAACGGTGGGAAGGGATTTTAGACTTCACATCCATGCCTTCGAATAGGAGTCAAAAATTGATTGAAAAAATGTTTTTCGTTCTGGAATTCGAACTCGTGAGGTTCAACATGGAAGCCAAAGATGTTGACCACTACCATACACCCAACATGTCTACTTACCGCCTCTGAAAAGGAAAATTGAATATTACAACTTTTAACCGATTTATTATTACAAATAGTGAATATTTTTCGAAGAACGATAATTTCCACTACTGGTATTTTATATTGAAATCTTTTAAGAAAGAAATAAAAAAACAGTGCTATGACAGGCAATATTTAATAGGAATTTGCACTAAATTATCACCGAATTCATCAAAATTATTTACACACTATTTGTATATGTAATGTGAAATCATAACATCTAGTATCCACTCTCAACTAGACTTCTACCTTCCTTTCTGTTGCTTTATTTTTTATCAGTTAATGGCCGATCGGACAGACCAGACAGACATTGAAATATCTCACAAATAATTTAATTTATGTTCCTTTTACTATTCGAAAGAAAAAGTTTGACAGCTGTTTGGCGCCATCATTGTCAAAACTTTTGTTTCGAACTCAGATTTTAAAAATGGTCACGTTTTGCCAATTCACGTCACATCTTCACTTTGGTTTCGCGATTATTTATTATGATCATTCATTGTAAATCAGATATATTACGACAGCTTGCACATCTTCGAAATATAATGGCGTCATTACAACTGATGAAAGTGTAACATATTTTAATTTGGTTCTTTTTTTTCAATGGAGCATCTCTTTTATATTATTCTATTATAATGTTTTATCGCAAAACAGAGATAATCAACTTTCTATGTGTAAAATAACTTCCTGGAATATTTTATAGTTACATTAATGATTTAACACAAAAAAAAAACATTGAACGGACTCTATAGTTCATATTATAAATATTTTGTTAACATGAAAAACAACAAATTTTCTTTTTATTAAACACATTTATGTTGGTTTACTGTAAAACAACAACAAAAAACAAGAGGAGAAATAGAGCAAGAGCTCTTCTCTCTGTAAAAGATGAAACACACTAGTCAGTTTATTTGTATGAATTCATATTTCTTTTAGCAATTGTTTGTTACACCCTTAATAATTTTACTTTGTTTAGTATAAATAGCACTGTATTAATGTACATTCTTATCAATTAATTAATTGATTTGGCATTTACTTGGTAGAACTCCATTTATAACAGATTAAAAATAACAAAGTATTTTAGTTCTACAGGTTTGTACAAAACTGTAGAACTAAAATACTTTGTTATTTTTAATCTGTTACATTCTTATCAGTTAAAAATGCTCGTCATTAGCGATACCGGTCTTGATCACATAAATAAATGTGAAATTAACTCAAAAAGTGTTTTATTTTTAAAATATAAAGTCTTTCCACTCACAGCCTCGGCAGTTAACACCTTAACCATTTGCCCGCGTCACCAAATTTAGCGAACATGCCCTGTACGCGGCTGCTTTTTTGCGGATTTTGTTATCGCGTTTTCGACTGTAAATATAGGTTGTAATATTTTTTTAATCAATCAAATATGTTAATTGCCACCCAAAGTAACTTTTTCAGTAATAAAATACAATATGTTTCTTGTATTTTCTGTTTAATTCAACAATAATTATTATTCGTACAATTGCGGCGTGACGTCGCCATATTGCAAAATACCGCCAGGCGCGACCGAGAACACTGCGCCACCACCATACCATGCTTATAATATTAAATTCTCGGAACAATTTCAATTTCACCCGCACTCGATCGCTTATTTACATTATCCCAAATAATTTAATGATATATGCATATTTTGTAAATACGTGGCACACAGTTCTTACGAGATACGCCATGAATTAACGGCGGCCATCTTACATTGGTGACGTATTTTCACGGCGTGTTCCAGAAATAAATTATTTTAGCCTATATTGAATCTTTTTTGACTTATGCCATCTATTGAATTTGGTAAAATATACATTGAGTAATATTTTCAACCAAGTTACACAATAGATAGCTCTTATATGGGGTTTGAAATTTCCATGACATCTATACGTGTCACGCGCGCCGAGGGCATGTTCGCTAGGACATGAATAGTGGTCATACGCGGTGAAAGGGTTAAAAGTGAATTTCAATTTATTACAAAAGTATATCAGGAAAGAAATGTTGAAAAGTATACAGCGCATTCTGAAATCGCTTATGTCAGAAAAATCTTGAACGCCTCTTATTGGTTTGCAGGCCACTGGCTTAGCATAACCAAATAAATCTTTTTTTTATGTAAAATTATCTCACCATTCAATTCTCACGCCTTGTGCATATTATAATTCTTACGTAGGGTTAGTTTAAAGTTACGCCATTTAATTTTTATTTGATTCGAACTTGTATTGTTTTCTTTGAGCAATAATTCTTCTCGGTTTATTTTGATTTCTCTATTCACTTCCGAGGTCAGGCGGTAATCAAAAATATTGTGAAAAATTAATTTACCAGCAATTACATTACGCACGCATGGGAAAATGTTCGCCTATTGATTACTTTCAATAGTCATTTTTATTCATAGATATTGTTTATTGTTTTAATAAGTAAGTCAATTTGCTGCGTAAAAAAAATATAGCATATAACACACCACTTTCAGGTAAGGATTGAAATACCGGAATTATCTAAAACGTTATCCCGTTACATTATAACAATTAAATAGCAAGCAAGTCAACTGAGTAAGCTCCGACAAACTCTACTTTATTACATTAAAAAATAGCATTCGTCGGAACTCACCCATGTCTACGTGGAATATGTCAACATCCGAATCAATTTTGTTAAAAATCGTAAAAGCTTGGGAGAACAAACAATTTATGTCCACGATTTCTCAAAAAAAATAATCAGGAGTATTTAGCTTCACATTCTCAAAAATGTTAGAATTTTCATTTTGGCCTCGTATAAGCCGAAAGAAATATATGGGCAGGTAAATTTCTCTTCGGACGTTCAAACTATTAAAGTTTAGCATGCCTAAGAGAAAGTTAGTTGGATTAAGCCATGGGTAATATCCATACACCCTCTTAAAGACAAGTCTCAAACATTTTCTTCTGAACCTTCTACATGTCTAGACATTACTAATGGATTTGATCAGCATTTTAAATCACATTTCTTTATTAAAGAATTGTTTTATTGCTTACAAACTAAGGCTTATACAAAAACCGACTTTTGAAAAAACCTATTTTCGAATGTTAATATTGTTCTTACAAAAAAATGGATAATTCAATTAAAATAGCGAGAAAACGTTCAATGTTTTTATGTTGTTTATTTATAGACATAATAATACACAACAAGAAATTATTTGGTGTTACTCTTCAGAAAATATGATCTAAGAAAACACAAAGCGTCCATTGATCGTTTTGTAATAAAATTTTCTGATATCGAAAATACTCTTTCGCTGGGTAATGATGTGGGACATATGGTCTTTAAGCCATCAAGTAAAATATCAAAATTTTCTCTCCTTTTGTTTATAGACTCGTTTATGGAAAATTCAGCACAACCGGCTACGAAACTGAAAAATCGGGTTTCGAATGCTACAAATTTAGCCAAAAAACCGACAAGCCCTATTACAAACTGACCAAGCTGGAAGAGCTTGGCAACGATGTGTTCAGTAGTCTGGAGTCAAAACATTTTCCGTTCCGTTTGTTGCAATTAGGGATTCTGTGTCGAAACGTCACGGGACTTGTAAAGTTTTTTGCCGTCTTAACAGCTTACCGCCCGCGTGTTTTCTATTGAATTTGACCTGGCGGCCGGACGATTTTGCAAAAAAATTCGCAAAAAAACTGCCATTCTACTAAATTCACCATAATTTGTAAACCAATTAAGATATCTTCACAAAATTTTATTTGATAGCTTCCAGATACTTTGGCGCATAAATCAATGCCACTTGAGCAATGGTTCTATGTCTGTGGGTTGCATACTTATGTGGTGTAGTCAAAATAACTTAAATTTACTGAAAGGTTTTCTTTTAAATATGTAAAATCTACTTTTTCATATTGTTTTCTTTGTTTTTATGTTCAAATATATAAAAAAATTAATTGGATATACTATTAACAAGGTATGATCAAAAAATCGTAAAATAAGTACGTTTTATGGATAATAACATATTCAATACAAATATGTATTATTTAAGAATTGAGAACCCCTGCCACTGAGTTTGAATAGGTCGCAATATTATCAACCACCCGATTCAAATTTCAAAAATAGTTTTCGACCGCCACAATGACACTTGCTCCATAAAACTGCAGCATGGCCCGCCTCCTGCCCAAGCAATAAATAACAAGGCAATTCGATGTAAACAAATACTACGATACGTGTGTGCGTATCTCTAAGAGGCCCTACAAGAGCATCTGGGAATCATGTTACCCTGCTAATATTACGGATGTATGTCGTCGCTAATCAGAGAAACAAACCAAAAACGATTTAAACATAAAATCTTTTACCAGAACGTAAAATAATACTATGAAAAATGACACCTGAAAAAAATAAACGTCTACCATCTTAGGGGTATTTTTACGAAATATTTTAGTATAATATTGATTTTTTTTTTTGTTAAATATTGCGTCAATGTGTATGCTACCATCTCTCGTTAACATTTAAAATCAAACTCGATCCTAACCAATTGATTTTTCAATAGAATAGAATGTATGACGTAGGACGCGTATATGCGTCCACGGTCCGCAACCGTTGGATTTCAAAGACTTAAATACGCGTCCACGGTCGTTAAGCTGTTAAGTCTCGGGACTTTTTTGAAAAATGTCCCGGGACTTTGGTGTCTATTCTCGGGATCAGTTTTGAAAAAAAATGCATTATATTCAGGCTACAGAATTAGAGCCCGGAGTTTTAAACAAAAATTTTATTATGCATATATAAAAGGGATCTGATAAAAAAACATATTTTTGGGATTTATAATTTCGTAGAAATTTCAAATACCATGTGTTTATATATTGTCATATAACCGTAGCAAAATCAAATTCCAAAATATTAAAATAAAATGTTCATACCTCATGTTGTTTTATGTACAAATGTTTTTTCACTATTATACAAAATTACCAATGTCTCAATCGGACAAAAAAGGTCTAAAAGCTGTATTTTGAAGTTACGGTCATAAATTTACTCCTGACGGCGGCCGAATTCTTTGATATTTTTTCATTACACATGTACCGTTATCATCCCTTCTTAGTAAACATTAACGTAAGCATTGCACATATCCATTACATATGAAAAATAATAATTATTAAACATAGTATTAAAAAAAGCGATTTTTACTAGTGCGTTCTTTCAAAGGGCGTATAAGGCATGTATGAATGTAATACATACCTACAAATATTTAATTTGAATACAATTATAATTTTATTGAAGGGAAACTTTGGAAACCCCGAGACTTCAGAATCCCTAGTTGCAATACAAACAAGGGATAAAAAAAATATCTCGAATCGAACGAAAACTGCAAAAATACACTACGGTCTTCTACTTTAATAGCTCGTCACGTAAGTGTGTCGGGTGTATATCATTTTTTTGTGAAATCTTTTAACGTATTCGCCATGACAGTAATTACGCCGTTGTGTGTTGCACTTCTACAACTAATAAATGTGAATGAAACACGTGAGAAAGTTTACGCCGTTCTCATTTTCCATATTTTTTTGCGACAATTATAATCGCTATGTCAGTATAAACGACGGTATCAAAACCCAACAACACAGTCAATGTCTTTATTAATATTTTGACAGCTTAATAATAAAGCACTTACTACCCGGTGCCACGCGTGTATATCTTGTCTTTGATCGTGACTTAAGTGGAATAATTGGATAGTTAGTCGATATGACATGGAATGGGGCACTATTCAGTATCAATGACACCAGAAAACCACAACAGCATGATGAATGTGTTTCTCAATATTTTGACAGCTATATAATAAGGCACTTTATCCTTGGTGATACGTGTGAGAGTATCATTCATCTTGTAATCAAATGTGACGTAATTGGGATACTACAACCGTTAGTAGATATGAATTGGAATAAGCAACTCTTTGGTGTCAACGATTCGAGCAAAGCTCAACAATACAATGAATGTATTTATTATTATTTTTACAGCGATATAATATGGCGCTTAAAACTTGTTACCACGCTTGAGAGTATCATATGGGCCCATTAGAGTTGAAGTGAGCCAACTAGTAAAACATTTTCTTGGACTTCTAAGTACTATCACACTTGGTGCTTTGGTGGATTGCATATTTTTATTTTACGGAGATATGTAACACTATTGCAATGTGTATTAACTGAGTTTACTTCACTTTGACGATACTTAAAGACGTGCAGAATATTACAACGCATTGTTTTTTAAATACCACTTGGCTCACTTCGCCTCTAATGGGTCCATATTTACATTGTCTTTGAATGTGACATAAGTATTATAATTAATTTTTCAGTCGAAATAACATGGAATGGGATAATAATCGACATAATTGACATCAGCAAAACGCAACAACACAATGAATAAATTTTTTGATGGCTTAATAAAATGGGATTAAAAATCTGGTGTATTCGTGGTGTTATCATAAATAGACTTGCTTGTATCAAAAAAAGGATAATTGAATCGTTTCTTGGTATGACATGGTGTAGGCTAGTTTATGGTATCAACGATGCGAGCAAACTATAAGACTCTTATCAAAACTCTTAACAAAAAAGAAATATTATTAAATAATATTCTTAATAGGACAGGCTGCTCGCCATTACTTACATTGTTCCCAATTAATAGAGCAATCACCAACCTATGTAATTGATTGCAGCTCATTAGCTTAATAGTTTGTAATGTTTAACGTCATTAGTAGTATGATTATATTTATTTGCTTTGTTTCGATTCTATAATCCCCTCCTTGCTTCCATTAAAAAGGAAAAATTCTAATCTGATTGATTGCAACTCATTAGTATCATTATTTTTTTGCTTTATTTCGACTCTATCACCCCCCTCCTTGCTTCCCTTAAAAGGAAAAAGACCCAAACTCCATTTTGTAATTTCATAATTTTAAAATGTTAGAATCAATTTTGCTTCATTACTTAAGCAAACTTTGCGATAGTAAGTCTGAAGATGCTTCTGAAAGAGGCGAAACACGTGTCACAGTTAGTAACACAATACGTGGAATAATCAAAGTTAATTTGAATTTTCTATTAAGCTATAAGACGCTTACTCTATGGAGCTTCCCGTGAGAGTATCACGTTGCTTTCTTTTAAAAGTGACACAAGTGAGATACTTGATTCTAGATAACTTGTCTCGCTTCCTATATGGCATTGAAAATAAATTCATTTAACTTAATTACTTCACTATCAATCTGTCGCCTATTTCTTAATGTCATATAAACGAGACAAAGAAACCAGTTATAATAATTATATAACACTCTCATAACTAGGGTTTATACAAAAACTGACTTTTGAAAAAACCTGTTTTCGAAAAATATCAACATTCAAAAACCGGTTTTATCCGGTTTTCGAAGTTTTACAAGAATGGATAATTCAATTAAAATAGCGAGAAAAGGTTCAATTTTTTTAATGTTGTTTATTTATATACATAATAATACACAACAAGAAATTTTTTGGTGTTACTCTTCAGAAAATATCATTTAAAAAAACACAAAACGTCCACTGATCGTTTTGTAACAAAATTTCCAGATATCGAAAAAACCCTTTCGCTGGGTAATGGTGTGGGGCATATGGTCTTTAAGGCATCAAATAAAAGATACAAATTTTCTGTCCTTTTGTTTATTTACTCGTTTATTTTACTTATTTTATAAAGTAAAAATATTACAAAGTATTTTGGTTTTACAAATATTATTTTATATTATGTTGATAGCTATTTCGACTTATGCTTTCATCAGAACTACTTCTATATTACTAGTTCTATATATTTTCTTTTAAACCATGTCCGCTCCCAATGTGGAGCATATGGACTCCTAATGGAGTTTATCTCAACAGAAGTGTTTCTACGAGAACTGCTTGTTACTCAGTTGCTCAACCTCTCTTTCCAAAGAGAGTAGGGATAGAAGGATAGGGCTAGGACAGGATTAGTGGTAAGCTAATCGCTCTCGATACGCCCCGTTTACAGGATAGGATGGGTGAGAGAGGGGATTTCAAGACATCACATACATCCATGCCTTTGAACAGAAATTCATAAATCGATTGAAAAATCAATTTTATAAAACTGTCCGTACCGGGATTTGAACCCGGGTCCTCTGTAGCCGAAGCCAACACCGTTAACCACTCGACCACACAGTTCTATATATAACTATATTATTTATAATGAAGGCATTAGACGAAATGATTATCAAGTATCATCAATATATATAAAATGATATTTGTAGAACTAAAATACTTTAATATTGTTTAACCTTATTACAATAAAGTTCTCCTAAGTTATTTCCAATTCAATAAAACAGCATATTTTTGTCATATTAATTTGGACATATTCCGCGAGGACGTGAGTGAGTTCGGTTCAGACAACCACTTTTAAATATTTTTCCAAATAGACGTCGGAAATTTCACTCGATTTCCTTTACGATTTTGTGTATGTATCTAATAAAACATTCGCTTTACAATAGCAATAAAGCACAAATGTCTGTGTTTTTTTTTTGTTATGTGAAATAAATCAAGTTGAATTGTTTCGTATTTAATTCAGAAACCCGAAAGCAAAATAAAAACATTTTCTCACAAATATTTGACAGTGAACAGGTTTATGATAAAAGCGATGAATTACATATATTAATAACAATCGAGTATTTTAGACGATTCCCAATACAAACAATGGCCTTTTCGTTCTCGTGTAACAGTCGTAACTCATTACAATAGTGGGTATATAACTTAGGTTTTTAGAGATAGAGAGAAAATAGATAAATAACAAAATTCTCTTTTTTTCTTTTTGTTACGATTGTGTTAAAATTATCTGACATCATTGTTGCGAACTGTCAGCTGGTATTCGATGTCACTTTCACTTTGCTTTGACTGCCAACCTTTTCATATTTAATATTGGCACAGTTGTAGCTGAATGTACAACGCTTTTGGTGTTCGTCATAATCAATATAAAATACAGTTCAATATACACAAAAATCAATATAAGTTTCACAAAAAACGGTGTTAACTCTCGCGGCTCGGAGACTAGAAAAATACTTCTCTGCCGATGGGGGTCGTTTTGGGACCCCAGTGGTTTCCTCATTATTGGCCTTATTCTTATGAATTTCAAAAAAAAAATAGTCTAAGAGCTTTTAAATATCTCTTTTCATCATTCCTCATACATTTTTTTTTATAAAAATCAGTGTTTTTTTAATAAATAATCATATTTTAAGTTGCGCGTAAAAAAGACGTCATCCCAGCACATATGAAATTGCAACTGACTCGTTTAGCGCAGCTATCTTACGAACTATCGCTTATCGCCTCATCGCGTTATCGCGTATTTATACAAACTACAAAGGGTCCAAAAAACTATGATAAAAGAATACCTTAATTATAAACATTGTATCACCCATATTAAAATAGATATTTAAGAAAATGTGGGTATTGGGGTCGCATTTCTTGAGCTTAGAACCGGAAAAGTTAAAAAGTGATAGAATGCCTTAAAAAATTGAAAATTTTGGTCTATAAATTCGTGTAAAAAATGTAGTAATGAAGTACCGATGAGTAAATTGCTCAAAATATTATTTATAATATGTATTTTATTTAGAAAAAATAATTCTTGTAATAGCTGATTGATTATCTTTGGGAACATTTACGAGGGACTGGATATACATCGCTTTCATTGTTAGAAATTTTCGACACGTCTAATTTGTGAGGATCTAATGATTTTTTTTTATTAATACTTTCTTCTATTTAATTTCTTGTTTTTAAGAAGACCATAGATTCTTATTCCTACGTTATAAATTACAAATAAAATTCAGGGTTTGTTCTTTTCTACTGGACGCAAAGAGGGGTTAAGATACAAACGTTGATAGTACTAATTACTTATATTAAGTGTGGTAATTTTTAGCGGAAAAAAATCAACATTGGTGATCCACCTATCTTGTTGAAAATGTTATTTATTAATGTTTCTTTTATATTAATGGCTTAATTTATTTTCAAAAACTATAACTTGTACTTTATACGTAAAACTTGCAATGTTAAGTCTGATGCTTTTCAAAAAGGAATAACACGTTTTAAACACAAAAAGTGGAGTAGCACAGTTATCAAATTTAATTTTATATTAATAAACATATGTTGGTCCTGGCTGTTTAGTGTACACTACCATATCAACGAGTTTCTGATATCTGTTTTAGTCACTGTCTGTTACTTAAATCTGAGTAAACAGTATCCTTCTCTGAAAATTGTTTATTTTGTTTGATAAAGTTACCCTAACTGATAATCTTGGTTGTTCTTCTTAAGGATTTTTTAAATATTTATAATTTAAGCTTTAAGACAACAATTATAAAAACACAAATGATTCGTACGATTAAAAATTGTTTAAAATGGTTGTTTGGGAATAATATAGGTATGGAAGAATTTTGTTTGTATTAAGATAACACTCAACGGTTTAAGTATCCAACCATTTTCTGTCCAATAATCCAGTGGGTAAACACAAGACAGATACATTACAAAATATATATTAAAAAAAGGGTTTTATCTTTTTGCTTGGCATTGATAACGCGATGCTTGAAAGTAACTGGTTTCCCATCACATCGCGACAGTAATAATTTGCTTACGAATAATTATCTATGTAACAGTTGGTTTTGAATAATCAGGGCATTGCTTTCAATTTTGATGATTTTTAGTGTAAATTCATTTTTATTTCACATGTTGTTTTTAAAACATTACAATCAAAATACAAAGTTCTTTTGAAAAGTTTATATAAATTAAGTCTCAACAAGATAGATATTGCTGTTTAATGAAGGTTTGTTTTACACATAAATACACTCGTAAATCTTATTTTTTACTGATGGTTAATGTGAAAATGGATAGTGAAAACACAGAATCATTGACGATAAAGGAATCAAAATGACTCGTCACAATAATATGTATGATTCCACGCTTCTTAAAAAAATGTAGTTGGATATTTACCATGGGCTGTCGAGTCAAAAAAAATACGATGACTCCGAATCAGATTTACGAAAGAAGAAAAAAAAGAAAACGAAGAGTTGCCCGTTTTTTACGATTCTCACTTCACAATATTATTTTTCAACTGTCGTATAAAAACTAAAGCCATGTTTGCCTTTAATGTGAATCATATGGTTTCCAAATGATTAATGACAATATTGAAAAAACAAACAACTCTTTCCTTCGTACACAAACCCGCTAATGTGGATCATATAGATTCCTAATGGAGTTGATCTCAACTAAGTTTTCTCTACGAGAAGTATGTATAATATATGTTATTCAGTTGCCCAATCTTTATTTTGTCTAAAAGACTAGAGATGTATAAAGCTAGGACAAGATAATTGGCTAAAAAATCGCTCTTGCCACGCTCAGTTTTTAGGATAAAATGAGAGAGTGAAAATTTTAAACATCACAATATCCATGCGTTTGGACAGAATGAAAAATCTAACTGCCCGTTCTGGGTTTTGAACCTTTTACTACCGAAAACAACGACATTCACTACAAGACCACGGAATTGGCAATCATATATCTTGATTACAACATAAATTTATGAAACTTTTCGCACTGGGTTCAAATCCGTTAACACCGCAGATAAGGCGTAGGAAATAAAGAGATTCATTTAAATTCTGAACGAGTGAATATTTTTTACTTCGTCGAAAACTATGGGAAGAAAAATATTCATAATATACAATACAATTTATGTCGATATCAATGAAAGCATCTTGAGATTACCGGCTGCATATTTCATTCTCTTTCTGAGTTACCTTTCCCTCAATTTCGATCACTGATAAACAGAGATGTAATCAAAAATAAATGCATTCAATTTCGATGGCGCAAATAGTCGTGAGTCGTGAATGATACTTTCAGAATCGTTCAATTTGTGCATTGATTTTTTTTGAAGCTGATTGAATTCAACATGAATTAATAGTGTTAGATTTCAATGTGACGGTAATGTAAAATTGTGTGGATTTTCACTCGTTACGTGCATCAAAAAAATATAGACGAAATATTTTCGAATTTCATTCAATTATACACAATTTTTTAACCTATCCGTTCCTTATATCGAACCATAATAGACAGAAAATGGAACCGACTGAATTTTCTCGTTATAAGCATTACTTGTTATATCACAGACTATGTATTTTTGAATGCTTACAAACATACCCATCACATGAAGACAAGAAGTATCTGGAGCGGTATCAACACAAAAAGTCACAATTTGAACAATAATAAGTTTTTCAATGTTGTCGGCGAAAACACCAATTGAGGAGCAAACATTCAAAAAGTGTTTTGTCACACAAATACAAAGCTTGATGAAAAATGATGATTTAAGTGTTGCAAAAGTGACGGTTTGTATGAATGTGTCAACTTTATGATTTCATTTTAACATGAAAAAAACCTTTTTGAACACTAATTTTGATTTCCATTCATAGGTTTTATTATGGGCTATTAAAATTGATATAAAACGCCATTTTTCAAAATTTGTGACAAAACACTTTTTGAATGTTTGCTTCTCAATTACGTGCTATTGTCATAAACGTTATGCGATCCCGGCGACATCTGTCGTTTAGTATACTGTTCGGTCGTATTTTATTTCTTGTAGTCGAAAATGTTGTTTTTAAACGATCGACACATAATGTCCGAACGATATTTTTGTTTGGTATGCCCGAAAAGTAGCTAACCAGTTTGTAACCACAAAAGTGAATAAATTTATGGAGAAAACCGTACGCTAAAATGTCAACGAATTTGTTCTCATTATATCAGAGATCTCGCTATTTCCGTGATTGTAATAACCGAGTTCTACTGTATCTAGGGATCTATGGTAAAATAACCAAAAATGGATTCAAATACTCTTAAGTCCAACTCTCGTGGATGCAGTGACATTACCGAGAGCCATTACAGCATTTTCGAGAACACGCAACCAGTTTAACAGCTTCTGTATCAATCACGTTGCACTTAACACAATCGGTCATTCAGGTTTTTATTCTCGTTTACTCCATAGACCTTGATACAAATTAAATGTAGAAACTTGACTGTGTTTGGTGGACATAGACGGCAATGACCAGCGTTGAGAAGCGAACGCGTAAAACATTTTGAAAGCGCTAAAGTCAGCGATAAAAGATCTCTGAAGAAAGTAAAAATGAAGATTAGCAAACGAATAACTCTGACTTATCTTGCTTTTACTTTTATTCTATTGCGCCAATTAAACGCGATGGATAATTTTGAATAGGAAATGCGTTTGAACTTAACCTAGTTTGCACTACAGCCGTGGACATGTGGTATTTTTATTACAGATTGCACATTATTTATCATTTTGCCAATCACTTCTCAGCTGTGAAATTAACTTGCAGTTATTTACAGTATTGCCAATTGAGAAATTTCGATTTATCAATGTTTTACATTAAAAGTTTAAAATATTTTACCCGGGGGGGGTTTTATAAATGATTGCATTCGTATTTAATGTGTCTACTGCAAATTTTTGGCGGAAAGGTATTATATTTAATAATGAAAATATTGTTTTGTAAATAATTAATAATTATTTTCGGGTCTTATTGGCGTGGTTGGTGTCCGTGCCGGATCTCACGGGTTCAAGTCCCAGTACGAACAGCATTTTTTCGTTCGATATTTCGATTTCTGTTCGAAGCCATGGGTGTTTTTGATTTCTAAAAATTCCGTCCTACCTTTCCGAATATTCAATAACTAGGTGTAGCGAGAGCGATTAGTTAACCACTAGTCCTGTTCTAGCTGTATCTTTCTATCCCTTCTACTCTCTTTGGGAAAAGTTCTGTTGAGATACACATTCTCCACATTGGGAGCGGACATTGATAAAAAAAGTATTCTTTACAGATTGATTAATAACAAAACTTAAACATTGTGTGTTTTTGTTTGTATTGTAAAACTTATCAAAATGCACTAAACTCTTTTTTGACACTGTTTTGAAAAAAAACGTTCCAGTTAAAAGAACGAATTTGATTTTAGCACGGAAAATGCAATGTTAAGTTGTTACCAAATTCTTGAAAATGCGCCATTTTCTCTATAATTAATTCATTAAAATTACCTTGTTGATTGATCCATAAAGGATTAGGTAACAGTTAAAAAGAATAGCGATAAAAAAGATGTTATACGAAATCAGTTTTATCGATTGTGCTATGAAAAGATCTTCATTTCAATATAACAGTGCTTCCCAAACTTACACAATGTTTGTACCACTCTAGTGACGAAACTGTGGTGGCTATGAAGGATATTCGTAAGGTAGAGTAGTCTTTTCGAAAAAAAAAGATATTTTGAGTCACTGCGTAACGAGCAGTTCTTGTAGAAAAACTTATGTTGAGATACTTTCGATGGTTTCGGCGGTTACTTTGTGGAAGTTCATTTTAATAGAAAATTTAAAGTAACTTTGATTATTCCACATATTGTGTTACTAACTGTGACACGTGTTTCGCCTCTTTCAGAGATTTTAAAATGTTAGAATCAATCTTGCTTCATTACTTAAGCAAACTTTGCGATAGTAAGTCTGAAGATGCCTCTGAAAGAGGCGAAACACGTGTCACAGTTAGTAACACAATATGTGGAATAATCAAAGTTAATTTAAATTTTCTATTATGTTGAGATGCCTCCATTAGTTATTCATAAGTTCCACATTAAGAGTGAAAATGCATTAAAAATATTTTTTTGAATTGTAAACACTGAAAGAATGTTTTTTTTAATTAATGTTGAGAACGTGTAAAATTATTATTATTAAACAAATACATTTATTATTTTTTTAATCCATGTCTTTTCTTAATATGGAGCAAATGGCATCCTAATGGAGGTGTTTTAACTTACCCTTTTCTACGAGAACTGTTTGTTACTCAGTCACCCAAACTCTCTTTTCCAAAAGAGAGTAGTCGGGATAGAATGATTAGGCTAGTACAGGGCTAGTGGTCAATTAACCGCTCTTGCTACACCCAGTTATTAAAAGATGGGAAGGGTGGGAGGGAAGTCTTAAACATAACAAACACGCATGCCTTCGATCAGAAATTGAAAAAATGTTGTTCATTCTGTGACAAGAATCCGTGAGATCCGGCTTGGAAGCCAACAACGCTAACCGCTGCACCGTAGGACCTGACAATAGTATCAAACAAACGTTCTTCATAAATGTGTTAAAGTACATATTATCTTTTTAAACACAGGTTGCTTGATCTCATGCCTGTGTTGACAAAGATCGACTATTTTTAAGCGTGAATTTCGACGCACCTTTTTGAGGTGTTCGTGGTGACCAGGTATCACAGTTTGAGAAACACGGCAAAAGATGGAATAATTGGGTAATGCAAACGCTTTGTAAAATGCAATGCAACGGTGAAATAGTTCTTTTAACAGAACTAAAATAATTGCATTCCTATGTTCTCTGCCTCACATGAAATATTTTCACATAGTTTTGTTTTTCATTAAAACAAAGAGTCAGTAGAAAAAAAATATATGCTTACTTGCACACGAGAAAGGTGCTGCCCCAGAAATTTTATATTTTACTCTCGGTTCTGTTATATCAGTTGAAATTACAAGATTAAGCCCAAACAATAGAACAAGATTTAAAAAAACATCGTACACTGTATTTCATCTATCAGAAGACGCATTTTTGTATCCTATTTTGGTATCTCTGAAATCAGAGCGCCTCTTATAATTGATGGTGTTTTACAGTTAACCGATTTTTGCGTACACGAAATATTCGCACAAGAAATTTCCGCACACCGATTGTTGCTGTTAATATTCAAGAGCTGAAATAAGAAAGTTTTATTGAAAATATTATATTTATTTAATATTGTATCGAAGACTGGGTGTTTGTGATGTCAATTCACATTATTTCCTTTCCTCCCATCCGTCTGATCTTTTAATACCTGGGTGTAGCAATAACGATTAGTTAACCACTAGTTGTTCTAGCCTTATCTTTCTTTCCCTTCTGCTCACGTTGAAAAAAAAAGTGAGGTTGAGCGACTGAGTAACAAACATTTCTCGTAAAAAAAAAAACTTCTGTTGAGATACCTCCACTTATAGGCCATATGCTCCACATTGGAAGTGGACATGGATAAAAAAAAAATCGAAATGTAAAAATAAGATTTTTATTTTAAATGTAGTATTATTTTTTTAATACAGCAATAGCAATGTATTTACATTTTTTTATCGATGTCCGCTCCTAATGTGAAGCATATGGCGTCTTAATGAAGGTATCTCATCATGAGTTTTTCTACGAGAACTTTTTGTCACTCAGTCACTCAACCTCTCTTTTTTTCAAAGAGAGTAGTAGGGAAAGAAGGATAAGGCCAAAAGAGTAGTTAGCTGATCGCTCTCATTACGCTCAGCTTTTAAAGGACCTGACGGGTGGGAAGGGACGACATTTTAGACAACACAAACACCCATGTCTTCGAATAGAACTCGATAAGTCGACCGAAAAAAATTCTGCTCATACTGGGACTTGAACTCTTGAGATCCGGCATGAAAGCCAACAACGCTAACCGCTGCGGCATAGGTCCTGACATCTATTGACATACATATCTGAAAATCAAATTTTATGTTTTATTTCACTGTTGTTTTCAAGTGGCGTTATGCCGATATTGACAGAGTCGTCTAGTTTACCAAACTCACCACTGCCATTTATTTTCTTATATTTTATACCATTATTTCTATGATTGTGATAAAGAAAATTTCATATATATGTGAGATGAGTTCACGTTTGAATCTCACCTACATTATCGTTGTACTTTTTGCTAACCTCCGTTGTTTTATAATGATTTGTTCTACTTTGACATTTTTCTCTGATTGCAAATAATAACATTCGTACATTAAGGTCATATTTCTTACATTGCGATGTACACAATTATAATCTAAGTATCACTGCAAATTCAGTAGAGTTCACTGCTTCTTTGTAAATCAACGAGCTGGAAAATAAACACAAGAAACCAAGAAGAAACACACAAAGATCACGTCATGTTTTTAGCTAACCCAACGTTTGGTTATTTTTCCGTACATGATTTTTCCGTTTACGAATTCACCGCACACGGAATTTTCCTGTTTATTTTTAAAAATATTGTATATTTATATTATTTTTATCATGCTTTCTTATTTCATTCATTAACTATAAACAAAAATATAACAACTTTTGTACTACTTCTATATTCTAATATTAGCATTATCAATTATGTAAGTTAGTGATAAGAGAAACTGATGTTGTTTTCTTAATATAATTGCCTTTTTATTAAAAGTTGACTTTCATCGCTTTATAAATAATGTGTTAAATTTAAAGTGGAATAATCCATGTGCGGAATTTTCTAGAGGGGAAAATTTCAGTACGGAATAATCCGTTTACCGCTACCCGGTACTGCTCTTTGCGGAATCACGGGACATCATCTCGTACAATTGTTTATACGTTGTTGCTAATCAAAGTCATACTAAAGATGCGTCGTATACGCCAAAGACATCATTGTAGGCTTATGTGGTCTAGTAGAGATTTTTTTTTCAAATTTAAATTTGAAACCATGGGCATCAGTGTTTTTTATGTATTTTCAACTCGAGTTCAATTCGAGTGACTTAAATGTCTTTTGTGGTTCAAACATATTTATATTTAACGCAATGGAAATTATTAATTTCTTAAAAATACAATGTGTGTCTTTACACAACTAATTATTTTTTCATTTATTTGAGCTCTCGAGAGGTGAAGTGAAATAGTAAAACATTTTCCTTGTACTTTTAAGTACAATCACGTCTTTATGTGGTGTTTTGGTGGATTGCATATTTTTATTTTACGGAGATAACACTATTGTAATGTGTTTTAACTGAGGTTACTTCACTTTTACGATACTTAAATACGTGTAGAATATTACAACGAATCTCACTTATTTTTTTTCTAAAATACCACTTGACTCACTTCACCTCTAATATGACCATTTGTTGTTTATGTATGCGAGAGTATAATAAATCTGTTCATCGGACATTTTAAATGTAACAAATTAAAATCAAGTTATCCAGTGCGAACCGCATTAATATTGTACGAGATTTGTAGCAAGCTATGTCGATAATTTATTTAAATAAAAGAAAAGTAGATTCACTGGCCAATCATAAAACAGATGAGAACTTATGTGAACCAATAGAAACACATATTTCTTGTATTATTTGTTATTAAATTACTGTTATTATTAAATTGCTCGTTAAAAAGATTAAATGGAACATGAATATTAATACATTTGCGAAAGTAATATTTTGAAAAGTTATGACAAAAAAAAAACTGTTTGATAATGTTATTAGAAAACTAATCCGTAGACTAATCTCGCGAGTTCGAGTCCCATGAACAAACATCATTTGTTCCATCGATTGCTATTCCCACCCATTAACAGGACGTAGCGAAAGCAATTGGTTAACTTACTTATCCTGAGCTAGAGCTCTATCTCTACTCTCTTTAAAAAGAAGAGAGGTTGAGCAACTGAATAATAAACAGTTCTCGTAAAAAAATCTCCATCGCCATATGTTCTACGTTAGGAGTGGAGATGGATTAAAAAACGAAAAAACAAGAACTGAAGAACTCTGGATCAAAATGTTAAATAATATCACATTGCAATAAAAACTGGTACAACAAGTGTCCATTTACCATTAAAAAAATAACAATGAATAAAATATGACGTATAGATATTTCAGCATCACTTCATCATCAGATTTATGCAAGTATATATATCATCATTGTTGTACATATTATGTATTTTTTTACCATGTCCGTTCCCAATATGGAGCATATTGACTCCTAATAGAGTTTTTCTCAACAAGAGTATTTCTACGAAAACTGTTAAGTTCCTCAATCTCTCTTTTTAAACAAAAAAAAAGTATGAATAGAAGGTTATGGCTAGAACGAGACTATTGGTTAGCTAATCGCTCTCGATATGCTCCGTTTTCGCGATAGGATGAATAGGAGGGGGGGGGGGGGGATTTAAGACACCACAAACATCCATGCCATCGAATAGAAATACAAAAATCGATTGAAAAATCAATTTATAAACCTCTCCGTACTAGGATTCAAGCCTGTGACCTCCGTAACCGAAGCCAACGACGTTGACCACTCGACCACGCATGGACAAATACATAAAACTAAGATAGGGTCAAAAGTGGCGCCACTGCATCTTATCACTTTTAGTGTGTTCACTGTGAATACTTGGTGGAAAAGCATTATATTACATTGTACTTTATCCCACTTTATTTAAAAGGTCAGGACCGGTTTAGCTCATGACAATGCATGCTACTTGGCCTTAAAAAAATAAAGTAGTGTTTTAAGCCATGGTCGGAGTCGGAGTCAGAGTCGTCTTATTTCCTAACGACTCCACAGTCCTAGTTACAATTTGCATTTTTTTTTTAATTTATGGATTATTAATATAATTTAAGATTTCGACTGAAGGTGCTTGGTGGAATTTCAATATTAAATTTGAATCGTTCAAACTATGTACATTCTCACAGATTTTGTTACTAACGACCCGGGTTTCGCCTTTCGGCATCTTCGGGCGTTCAAGTGCACGGATGAACATGAACTGACGTTTAGTAAATGAAAGTTTCGTGTTTATATAAGATATAAATGCATCACTGAGTCCAAAGCCATTGCTGGCGAAAGGATGAGCTCATGGGAATGCCCACAGATTTGAGTAGTAAGTAATTCTAAGAATTATATTTATTTGTTTGTCGGCAAAGGTTTTATGATTATATTTATATAGGGTATATAAGTGGAGATCCCGGCATGTTTAATATTTCATTTAAAATTGGAAGGCTATGCAATTGTGCTCTGTATATTTCCAAAATTTACTGGAAAAAGAGCTTATGACCGTCTGTATTTGGGTGTAACATTTTTATCCCTTGTTCCTGATTGAACATGCGTCTTTCCGAAATTAAGTGATTAAAGGCTGCCATATGTTCTTATAATCTGGTGTTCAGTGTCTTTTATGTTTTGCTGATTTTTTTTTTTATTATATTTTATATATATTTATTTTATTATATTATATTTTATATATTATGGATTATATTTATTATGTTAACCACTTGACTTTAGGATGTTTTATTCGCTATTAATAACACGTAGCAAAATTTTTAACATAAAAAAAATACATCCTATATTTTCAGATAGTTCTTTGCGCTAGAGCTTTGGTTATAAACATGCCTTACTTAATTTAATATTGCCATGGTTCGCTGACTTGACTTATGGTCTATATACAGCACGATAATAATCTGCGACGCGGCTATATAGAATGAGAAATAATAATTGTAAATCATAACACTACTTTTGTAACACTCTGTTTCTCGCGAACTCCTACGCTGATTTCAGATATCTAAGAATAGAAAAATGCATTTTAATTAAAGAGTCATTTTGATATTGCTACAATAAATCTTTAATTTATTACACTTTTTGTTTCAAGTGTAAAACCATAAATATTGTATTAGCCGAATGCCTGCGATCCTGAAAACAAGGCGCAGAGAGCTGCGAACCACAACAACTTCATTTAGCTCACTCTTCTAAGCCAGTGATGCACAATCCGCGGCCCACGAGCCCGTTTTGAATTTTTTAAAACTTTTACTTATGAACTGATGCGCTGTTTTAAGGACAAACGCGTACTTTTCATATCAAAGCCAATCACTTAGTAAATATCACAAGGTATTGTCTTCTTTTCTATTTGATATTACAGTATTTTAGTGTTAGTAAATTCATTAAGCTATCAATTGCTGCCGCCTGTGTGGTCGAGTAGTCAACGTCGTTGGCTTCGGTTACGGCAGCGATTTTAAACCTGGTAGGAGCGCCTCTCTGTGGAGGTATGGACTATTGCAAAGGGAGGCGCGGACAGACACAGTGTCTTTATACCTTTATGAAATAAAATATGGGGACGCGCGAATATATTTTTTTCTTCAAAAGGAGGCGCAGTAACATAAAGGTTGGTAACCCAAGTTACGAAGAAATCACGGGTTTGAACCCCAGTACGGACAGTTTTATAAATTAATTTTTCAATCGATTTATGAAATTCTGTTCGAAGGTATGGATGTATGTGATGTCTTGGGTTCTTACCTCGCACCCATATTATCCTTTGAACGGGGCGTATCAAGAGTGATAGCTAACCGCGAGTCCTGTCTTAACTTTATCCTTATATTCCTACTCTCTTCGGAAAAAGAGAGGTTGAGAAACTGAGCAACAAGGAGTTCTCGTAGAAACACTTCTGTCGAGACAAACTCCTTTAGGAGTCATATGCTTCACATTGGGAACAGACATGGTATAAAAAATTGATTGGTTAACCAGTGGCAGCCAGTCAATGTGCCATTGGATCAACGCACCCCTTGTATATGCAGGGGGCGGTTATATTTCATGAAAAAATATTCAAACATAACATTTATACCATTCACTCATTTTAATTTCTTGTTGTTATAATGAATATCTTAGAACATTTAATTTTATTTTAGACAATACATACATGAATAATTGAAAACGAGTGAATAGTATAGTTATTTTTAAATATTATTTCATGAAATATAACCACCCCTGCATATCCAAGGGGTGCATTGATCCAATGCCACATCGACCGACCGCCACTGTGTTTAACAGACATAAGACTTTTCTGCGATTAAATCATTGCAAAAAAAACACGCAATTCGATCTTGCCAAAAGCAAAAAAAAAAGAAATGGCAATACACTAATCAGCAAGTAAAGCCACTATACTTACTGTAATTAACTGATTTTTTAACCGTTTTTAATTATTCTCGACGCTCCAATGCGCTTAGCTCTACCTTCACCTATAAAACTAATTAAACATAAATCACCTGCCAAGTTGTTCATTGCGATTCGCTAATTTATAATTAAAACTTCGCTTATGATAATTTGTATAAGCACAACACTGCAGTGTACCGAGAGAAACTAGTGCAGAATTCATTTGCTTGATATCAATTGCAAATTAAATAAGAGAAAACAATTAGCAGTATTTTTTAAAGTGTTTATTTTTACTTTAAAGATTGGACTATCATAACGTTTATTAAATCACTCTACTTTTACTATCAACTGTAAGATAAAGCGAACGTATACATAAAGTAATATTTTGATTTCTGAACCATTTTAATTAATTGAAAAAAAATAATTAACAACTCTTCAACTCAACTCAAATGATTATGAAAAACTTTGATTTTTTTTCCACTGAAAGGTGATTCATACATATTACAAATTCTGCATAAAAAAATGAAAATCCATCTGTCTGTCTGTCACAAAAAGTCTTTCCGAACGGTGAACAAAAGCGGCGTAACATGACCCAACTAACTCTCTCAGGCATTTTCTGCCTATTTCTGCTCCCAATGTGGAACATATGGCTTTCCAATTGAGGAATCTCAATAGAATTTTTTGTACGAGAACTGTGTCTACTTCTATTTTTCCAAAGAGAGTAGTAGGTATAGAAGGATAAGGCTACGACAGGACTAGTGGTTAACTAATCGCTCTAACGCAAAGTTATTGAAGGGTAGGAAGGGTGGGAGGGAAATTAAGATATCAAAAACACCCATGCCTTTGAACAGAAATGGATAAATCGAACGAAAAAATGCTGTTCGTACTGGGACTTGAACCCTTGAGATCCGACACGGAAGCCATCAACGCTAACCGCTGCGGCATAGGACCCGACATCTTAGTCATGCTAAACTTTAATAGTTTGAACGTTTGAAAACAAATATATCCGTATTTATTTTTCGGCTTATTCGAGCACGAAATGAGAATTCCACCATTCTTGAGAATGTGAAGCTAAATGTTCCTGATTATTTTTTGAGAAATCATGGACATGAATTGTTTGTTGATCTAATATGTAGAACCAGCTTTCCAATGGAGATGTCACTGGGAAGAGCTTTAACGATTTTTAACAATATTGCTTCGGATGTTGACATATTCCACATGGACGTGGGTGAGTTCTGACGGATGCTATTTTTATGTATTAAAGTAGAGTTTGTCGAAGCTTCTTGGAAATAGATTCTTGAGTTGTTTGTAAAAAATCTTTTGAAAGTATACAAATTCATTTTTTTTTTTTTTTTTAATTCCCTAGGGTACTCAACGTTGTACCCACCACCACCCGCTACGGCTTCACACTCTTTTTATAGGGTGTATTCCGTAGCGTAACAACGTTAGTCGTGTTCAAAATTTTGCCAGAAATGTCCCGAGAAGAAATTCTTTAAGACTTGGTTGCATGCACTACAGTGTGCAGAAATTAAAAGTTAATTAATAATTAAGTGCAGTTGAAAATATGAGATTTTATCTATTTAACTCAACTTTTTTTCCAAATGACGCGGAGAATTCTTTAAATGCCCTATAATTTGCCTTCGATGCAACCAAGTCGGCATGACCGACGGGGCCGACAGATCCGACAGATAGTCGTATCGTCTTGAGCAATTTTTCCCGTTCGTTATTTAAGTCTGGACATTCCCAAAGGATGTGATCAGCATCCTGAATCATATATCCGCATTTACATTCAGGGCTATTTACTAACCGGCCAAGCTGGAAGAGCTTGGCAGCGAAGTAACCGTGGCCAGTTATGAATTGGCTGGTCCAGAAATTAGGAGTCAGGACTTTGGTTATCTCCATTCGCCATTTAACATTCACAATTCATTGTCATATTTGGTTTGATTGTCATATCTAGTGCTCTGTCATGTTTCCTAACTGTATACATTTGACTTATACGCTCTGAAACCGTCCGCGATCTATTTCGTCGAAAAAATTAAATCGCTAAGGCAGTTTATCCCGTGTCTTTGTTAGTCATTCAGAAGTCAAGTTGGCGAGTAAATATATGAAAACTGCAGATAAACATCTTTCGTTTGTGGCTTGCGAAAGTCAACTTAGCGAAACAGTCGTATCTAGAACAATCTTTTTCATTATTCAAGAGAATCTTCATGTTACGGTACAGTTTTTTTGTTCTATTTAACCAAACGTTGATTCGTCGGCAGTAGCATGCAAAGATTTGAAATCAATAATTATGTCAAATTTGAATCGTTTAAATTTTACACCTGTAATTGGACGGTAACACTGTAATAATAATTAAGTGTTAAGATCGTGCTTTTAATTTTTTCGTTTAAACACCAAAACGTATATCAATGCTACGTTTCGCAAAACCAATGATTTGTCAAAAACCGAAATGAAAATCAGATTGAAAGGTGACTTGAGAAGTAGACTTAGTTTTGTAAAAGTATAGCTGTTTTGAAATACACATTTTTGACTTAGTCGAAGACATTCAAATCTGTGGGCATTCGCATGGGCTAATCTTTTTCGCCAGCAATGGCTTTAAGCTCAATGATACATTTATTTCTTATATAAACACGAAACATTCATTTACTAAGCGTCAGTTCAAGTTCATCCATACACCTGAATGCCTGAAGGCGAAAGACCGAAAGGTGAAACCCGGGTCGTTAATGACAAAATCTGTGTGAATGTACATAAATACTTTATACACATATGCATTCCATTAGATCAACTTTAGTCAGCCAAGCATCAATGTCAACACTTTGGACTATTGTGATTTGAATACACATCATTAAATATATTATTTTTATTTAGTCGCTCGTTTTTCACGACTCCTTTCCCGACTCCAACACCGCGATTCCATGACTCCGATTTCATCAGTTAAAATTTTCGTCATGATCCAAACGGTCCTGATCCTCACAAATAAATCTGGGATAAGCACATAAGAGTGCTTAATTTTTACTATCTGCCAAGTATTGCCAGTGAACATATTCAAAACAATTAAGGCAGCAGTGTGCTGGTATCACATATTTCATTTTCTATTCTGAAAACACATTTTGCACTGCTGATATTCTGCAGTGAAGTATCTTACTATAATATATATATATATATATGTAATATAGCCAAGAAAATTGCGATTTCTAAACCGCTATGGAGAGCGAAACCACATTGAAATCTTTCTTGTCTGGTCGTGTAGTTTCCACCACTGTGTCCCCGACTTGTAATTCAATACGACGTATTGATATACGTGACATATGAAGATAGTTTATTTAATATCACTAGCAGTGCCTTGTTTATAGTATTCAGATAGAAAATAAAGGTACATTTATAAGCATCCGATACGTACTTAATTTTAAGTGTTGCTTGTTTATAAATAGCAAATAAATCCTATCGAAAAAGCGTCTTGTTATGTTTCAGACAAAAATATACACAATTCGATAACTTTGTAACAAACAAAAATTTCTATAAATACACAGCCAAATACATTGGGAAAATTAAAATAGCTATATGACAGTTCAATCAATATGACATATATATGAGGAGCAAACGTTCAAAAAGTGTTCTGTCACAATTTTGAAAAATGTCGTTTAATATCAGTTCTGATACAGTTTTTACACTCCAAATTGGACATTTAAAAAATCATATTGGACATTTTACAATTCAAATTGGACATTTAAAAAATCAAATTGGACATTTTACAACTTTTTTTTTAATCAATTGGATAATTTATTAATTAGGTCAGGGGTTACCAACCCCTTGCCCGCGACCGTTTACGGTGTACCCGCTTACTAATTTGGACAAATCGTTAAATTTCTGGGGTTACGAATTTTAAAATTCTTAAAAATTCTCAAAAAAAAAAAAGAGGCGCGCTGATAATTTGGGAAAATCGGTAATTTCTCGGGTTTTAGGATTTCAAAATTCTTGGAAGAGCTAAACAAATTTAGGCAAATCTTTAAATTTCTGGATTGTAAATAACCTTGAAAAAATGTGTTGACCATCACTCTAACTTTAGAATGCACTCTAGGGTCCAAAAAGGGTTGGTAAACCCTGAATTAGGTTTATTAACGCACATTTTAATGAAATATTGTTGTATGTACCTACAAACAGAATATATACCGCGGGCACGGGGTTGGTATCCCCTGACCTAATTAATAAATTATCCAATTGCTTAAATTTTTTTTTTGTAAAATGTCCAACTTGATTTGTAAAATGTCCAATTTGAATTGTAAAACGTCCAGTTTGATCTGTAAAATGTCCAATTTGGTTTTTAAAATGTCCAATTTGGAGTGCAAAAGCTGTAGTCCTTAATAAAATATATTAATGTAAATCACAATTAGTGTTCAAAAAAGATTTTTTTTCTATATAAAAAATAAATAAAAAAGTTGAAACATTCAAGAAAACCGTGATTTTTCCAGCACTCAAATCATCATTTACCAAGCTCTGTTTTTGTGTGGCAAATCACTCTTTGAATGTTGGTTTTGCTTTAGTTTTACTTACTTTTTATATTTGGGTAATATTCGTGTTAACATACCTTTAATGTGAAGTGAAAAAATCACTAGCTATACAAAACATCTATCAATAACATTACACCTCGCAAATAAATAATTAATGGGCCGTTTTTTGCCATGTAATAATTGCTAATACGTAATCAAATATTAGCACCGGAACTCACTTCCTATCTTATTGCACAATCGCCGCTGAGCTAATCCGGTAAATCATTGGGTTTTTTTAATATTATTTTTTCGCTCTTGTCATACCGCCGAGTTACGAAACGCAGCGGCTGGCAACTCCGCATTTCAAAATGGCGTCGCGGTCTATTTACCGCCAAATCATCGACACACTTTTGGCGCCAATGTTTATTTTCTGTCAAATGCATCCAGCATCTTGTGTTTTTGCGCTGAAAATTAGCCTATGTAAACATCGTACAATTACAATATTTTTTTATGTGAACATTGACGGTCAGTAATAGCAGAGGTGGGATGAAGGAGACTTGCAGGGGATCTTGTTAAAATAAGAAAAACAATAGATCCATGCGTTATATAATGTGTGCAGTGATGTACATTTGGTGTTTCTGACATCTATTATATACGAGGGGCTAAATATCCGTTTAAAAAATGTAATTGGAGCTAAAAGAGTAGAACTCATTTCACTCTTGCAATCTAATGAGTCTTCTAGTAAAACTACTCACCATTCAAATCTGTGGGCATTCCCATGGGCTAATCTTTTTTGCCAGCAATGGCTTTAAACTCAATGATACATTTATTTCTTATATAAACACGAAACATTCATTTACTAAGCGTCAGTTCAAGTTCATCCGTGCACTTGAACGCCTGAAGATGCCGAAAAGCGAAACCCGGGTCGTTATTGACACAATCTGTGTGAATGTACATAATTTGAACGATTCAAATTTCGATGGCTTCGGCGGTAACTTTGTGGAAGTTCACTTTAATAGAAAATTTAAATTAACTTTGATTATTCCACGTATTGTGTTACTAACTGTGACACGTGTTTCGCCTCTTTCAGAGGCATCTTCAGACTTACTATTCACTATTACTATCATTATTTGTTTGCTTTATTTCGATTCTACACCCCCCTCCTTGCTCCTCTTAAAAGGAAAAAAAAACCAAAAACTCCATTTTGTAATTTCATAATTTTAAAATGTTAGAATCAATCTTGCTTCATTACTTAAGCAAACTTTGCGATAGTAAGTCTGAAGTGTCACAGTTAGTAACACAATACGTGGAATAATCAAAGTTAATTTAAATTTTCTATTCTATGATTCAAATTTCATTATTAGTTGTCCGCGATTTTTTTCCCCTTCTTTTACCGGTCCGCAGGTGTAAAAAGGTTGGGGAACACTGTTCTAGTACAATAAAAAAACTCTACATTTTTAGACCAAGAGTTTGGGGTTGTGAAAGTAAAGTTATTAACCTTAAAAGCCTTTCAGAGAAATCAAAAGTTCCAATCTCAATTTATTCTATTCACGAACGTGCAAAATATGTTGTTTTATTTATTTATTTAAAAATATGTTTTACACAAGCTTTTCGTGATTTAACACTTGTAAATTCATCTAAAATAATGTATTTCACTATGTAGCAATTGGCAATTTGTATTCAACGATGCAACTCCGTTTAATCTGTCTTCTTTCATGGTCGAATTTCGCTATTTGCGTAATTTGAAGTAAAGTATATGAAACTTGTCGGTTCGTTGCACATTCTTCCATGTATTTTTAAAAATTTAAAGCACTTATAAGTCAAATAAAAATTGAGGCCCATGCCATAACAGCTCTCCCTGCCAGAACTCTGGCAGGGCCTAAGCACTATTATCGAACCTCACAAGGGGTTGAACAACCGAATCTACATAGACCCTACGTCCTACACAGTTGCCTTTATCGACAATCATAAAATGAGTCGCTTAAAAGCAAAAACCGTTAGGTCATTTCAGCATTAACTCTTCCACATGTCACGGAAATTAGACGCAGAAACCGGCAATTTTTTAATTTTATTTCGCGTTTATTTATTGATTGACTGACTAAAAAAATGAGGCATTGTCGAGTCCGTAGCGCAGTGTTTAACACCGGTCAATCTCACCAGTAAGAACCCGAATTTGGTTCCGTCTATGGATGTTTTTGATGTCTAATATTTGTTTCCACCCTTCCAATCCTAAAGTAACGGGGTGAAGGAAGAGCGATTAGAAACCACTAGTATTGTTTTTACTATATCGACTGTGGAAATGAAAAAGGACGTCACCCTCAGTTTTTTCAAAAGAACTTTTTTTCCAAAATCACTATGTATCAATCTTGATAAACGTACTATCAAAAGCATGAAAGCTTCAAATTCCAAATTAGTATCTAAATTTAGCTTTCAAGTTTGAAGAAGGATGAGCTTGTGAAAATTTAAACCAAGAAAAATGACTGAAAAAAAGTTTTTCCCTGACAATTTATAAAATTAATATTAGATTATGTCAATTAAACACCGGTTTAGAAGTCTCCGTGCACTTAAAGGTTGTGTATATTTCATAATTTTCAAAACACGTTTTTTGTGTGGGTTATGTCTTTTTCCATTACACAGTCGATATCATTTACAACTTTACTCTCCTCCAGAATAAATGTGGCTGATCAAGTGAATAATAAGCAGTACTTATAGAAAAACTTAGTTGAGTTACCTCCTTTAAAAGGCCATATACTGCTTATTGAAAGTGGACATGGATTAAAAATCGATATTGTTATATTTTTACAATTTGATATAAATAGTAATTTAACATCGTTTACTACCAACATTTCAAAATGAACATATCGGTGTTTGCAATAAGATACCTTTAAACGATGTCGGATAAATAAACTGAAACACAATTAATTAGCCTTATTCACTGTATATCCGATTCGCTACGATCACGGATTTACTAACAAAGGTGCCTCGCTTGCCTTTTCCGTTCCCAATTTTGTATTGTTTCATCGGTTTTTACAAGGAAAATTCTACAAAACTATTTCGCACGCTGCTTGCCCACTTATTTGTATCCACACAGCAATTTGCCTTCGTTCACTCCTTTGTTTTAAGCCAATAGCACCTTAATTCATAATAATGCGTGCTATTTTCTCACTGTCGTACAAAAGAAATGTGATTAACAACAGATCTCGTATTGAAAACGTAATCTGATTGCTTCCGCGCAGACATAACAATATGTAATATGTGCAGATAAAATTCTCAAAATAAGACTTCGCTTTATTGTGATATGGACAGTGATGTGCTGCTTAAATTTTATCAACCGGCTTGCACCTTTTCAATACCAATTGTTTATCACACCTTTTTATTTCACTTTGATCTGTCTAAATAGCACTTTTTAACAAATTTCTCTGATCAGTTGATTATACTCATCATAAGCGAAACCGGTCCTGATCTTGTTAAATAAAACTGAAAATTAATACAAATATATATATTCTATTTTTGGAATGCCTTTCCACCAAGAGACAGTAAACACCCTAAAAGTGAAAAAAAAACGTGTTTTTCTTAGTTTTTTATTTTTAACCATATCCGCTCTCAATGTGGAACATACATATAGACTCCTAATGGAGTTTATCTCAACAGATGTGTTTCTACGAGAACTGTTTGTTACTCAGTTGCTCGACCTCTCTTTTTCTAAAGATAGTAAGGATAGAAGGATAGGGCTAGCATAGGACTTGTAGTTAGCTAATCGCTCTCGATACGCCCCGTTTATAGGAGAGGATGAGTGGTAGGGGAGAATTCAAGACATCACATACATCCATGCCTTCGGACAGAAATTCATAAATCGATTGAAAAATCAATTTATTAAACTGTCCGTACTGGGATTCGAGCCCGTGACCTGCGTAGCGGTAGTCAACGCCGTTGACCACTCGACCCCGCAGGCGGCAATTAATACAGATATATATTTTATTTTTCTAATGCCTTTCCACCAAGAGACAGTAAACACCCTAAAAGTGAAAAAAAAAGTCTTTTGCTTAGATTTTGTACGTACAAATAATATACTATATCACAGAAGTATATGGATTCTTGTAATATAAACACTGTTTAATTTCAATATACAAAATATATTAATTTCAAACTAGTCAGCATGCGTAATTATGCCTATAGTCACACGGCTATTAAATATTTGTTCAATATTCACCATGCGTTAAATTATTGAATAAAGTGCAGTTCGTAGTGTCTGGGATAAAACGCAATTCAATAACTTGTACTTCGTGAAACTAAAATTACCTTACTAAGCCACTTCCCATGGTAGTTATAAATACGTAATTAATAATCATAACTTTGCTGTAGAGAGATAAAATAATTAATTTATCACAGATTAAATGTCGACTAATGCGAAGTGGAATCTGTATCTGGGATATCAAGATTCAATGCCTGTGTTGTCATAAAAAATGTGCAAAAAGTGTCCAGAGGAACACGTAAAACACAAAATTATAGAAAAGAAAATAATTGTTACGTTAAAAAGGTATGCAAATAAAATTGCTTACCTTTTTCAGTTACATGATAACAAACAAGTCAATATTAAAATTTTAAACGTCAGAATTGTACTTGTTCTAGTAAACATTAGTCTAAACCAAGCGTGGGGAACGTGCGGCCTTTTGGTTACTCTGGTGCGGCCTTATGGCCAATTCTGTAATTCTGCATTTTTTTGTAAATTCGTAAATTCCTGAAGTTTTTGAAAACAGGCAACCAGGAAAAAAAAAAAATACGCGCGAGAGCTAAAAAGAATTGCAAAATTGAATTGCTAAAATTAAAATTAAATTGAATTGCTAAAAAGAATTGCAAAATTCACGAAAAATCTTAAAAACAGGCAACTAGGAAAAAAAATTAACATAACAGCTAAAAATAATAAAAAAAGGTCCCAATTTTTTTCATTTTGGGAATTCTGCGAATTCCCAGGATTTAAAAATCGGCCAGCAAAAATTTCTCAATCCCGAATTTCCACACGATTTTATGGTGAATGTTTAATCTATATCTGACTGTAGAGTTGACGGTAGATAACTTACAATATTATTTAATAATCAAATCAACTATAATGACTTACAATTTTCCATGTCTCCTTGTAAAAAGTGAACGTATTTTAGATAAGCTTACTGTTATGAAATAAGTTAAAATTATCGATATACACTAAACGATCTGCTATGTTACGTAGATTTGTTTTCTGAATGTAACAAACTCAAGAGGCAATATATCTCACGGGTTCCAACCTCAGTAGAAACAGAATTTGATCAATGTTCTTCATGTCTAAAAATTCCCTACCAAACGTCCAATCCTAAAATTATTGTGTGTAGCGAGAGCGATCAGCTAAACACTAGTTTTGTGCTAGTCCTTTACTCTTCGAAAAAAACAGAAGATGTTCTCGCACAAAAAATCTGTCCAGTTACATCCATTACGGGGCGGGCCAAATCACTTTTTCGAAAAGATTAATGACGCAATTGACAAAGGTGTCGTTAGTTATTCAGAAATCTCGATTTAGTTGTTCGCTTTTGAATACCCCTGGTTCAAACTTTTTTAGTCAGTGCAAGTATCCATTGCTTCCTTTTACAAATCGTAACATTTTCAAATCTGTCAATTTAACCTTTTCTGGTAGTTATAATCGATTTCGTTGGCTTTCGACATCAAATCAACAAAGTCGGTGTAACTCAACAATGTATGCATTATTTATTTATTTTTAAATTTCATCTGGTAAATAAATCTGTTTCAAAGTACTTTTGTCAAGTATTTTCAATAAAAAAAATTGAGCTATATTAAATTCACAGATAACTTTTATTTCTAGCTAGAATAATTTTAAAAATCGTCATTTAGAAAAACTGCGTATCCATATGGTCACTGTCGTCCTTATAGGCTCCGTGTAATATTGTGTAAGGACAGTGGTAAGGACTTGCGTGACCGTATTTCCACACAAACAGCGGTTGAAGTATAGCTAAACGTGATACGTTAAAAACATTTACAATTTGACATGTTTAACTCAACATAATTTCGATACAAAAATATTTTTAAAAAACCATTTTTACGAAAAGAAATCGCATGTGCTTTTGGTAGTTGTGTGCGTAAATGCGACTGGTGAATAATTGAAGTCAGTATAATTTTTAACAAAAATTGAGTAAAGGCAACGATATTCAGGCAGAAAAGGGATGAAAAGTGGGATCAATAGACAACGGTGTTTACTGTGAACACATATGGTAAAGCTCGTCTTTGCAATTGAGTTGTTGTTCTGCCGGAGAAGCGATATGATCCACATAACGAGCTGATATTTTTTTTTTCATCTGGAGAGCTTTCATCCAGCAGTAAATCTAAAAAAGCTACTAATGATGTTAAACACAATACTTACAGTAAATCCTGGGTAACAATATTGCGTCCAGTAATCGTGTGTGGCACGCGTTTGCCGGACACGGCCCGTTGATTTGGAAAGCGACTCACTCCTTTGGTTGCCATATATCTCCAGTCCAATCATTCTGCATCTTCATTGCAGCTGCACGAACATTTTATGTTCTCGGAAACCCGTTGGAACCGAATGACTGCTCAACATTTATAGTATACAAATCCACCTATACAATATATATCGTGCAAACCGAAACCAAACAAGTTGCCCACCACAATAAACTATATATAGCCAGTGACTATGAAGTTTTTGATTTTGCCACAAATTTTCAATGAATTTCAAGATTGAGCCGAGGGTTATATAACATTTATTCATACGTTGTACTTAAATATTTGAGATTAACTTGAAGAGGACAGACATCACAAACACCGATGCTGCGATATATTACGTATTGGATCTGCAAAGTGAGAATATTCGGATGAATCTAAATGAAATTAAAATACAAAAATGTATACACTATAGTAGATCCACAGTGCATATAATCAGCGGTGGGCTGCCAATACTTTAACAAGGGGCTCGCTGAATCTCAAAGCTATTCGTGGTGTTCCGGAAAAGGGTTGATTTTTTGTACTACTCTTATACAGTTATGCGTATGTTAACTACATATACTAATATTGTGTAACAATCATATTCAATTAATATAAAAAACTGAAAAATTAATTTTAATTAATTAATTTTTTTAATTTAAAAAAAAAATATTTGACATTACAGCTTACGCCAATGCGTCAAATATTTTTATGTTGAAAGATCATACGAGATATACTCGATGAGAATTTTTGAAAGTCACATGAGATTTACTCGAGGAGAATTGACTTCACAAACACCCATGTCTTCGATCTCAAATTAAAATTGAAAAAAATCCAATTTCGACATTGATCTTACCGGGAATCGAACCCAGACCCACCTGGTCGGTAAAGCAAGCTCTAACCAACTAGACCACAGCGGGCGACATGTATTAAGTTACACTAGATTGCAAGAGCAAAGATTTTTCTTTTATTTTCACTCCAATTGCATGTTTTATGTATGTCAGAAACACTTAATAAACATCAAATCGTTTTTAAAGATAATTGTAATACATATTTAAACAATAAAAATAATGAAACATTTTTAGTACTTTTTCCACATAAAATTCATTAGATCAGGACCGGTTTCACTCATGGTGAGCATTGTCAACTGATAAGAAATACAATGAAACAGTGATACTATATATTTATTTAAACATTATATAGCGCATTAATCTAAGAATATTTTCTTTCTTGATTAAACAAGAGGCTCGCCGGGCTTAGTAAAATTTAACAAGGGGTTTGTGCGAGCCTTCACAAGCCCCCTCCAGCCCACTTCTGTATATAATTGTATAATTTTAAAATCAGAGTCGGATTAGTAGCTTTTTTCATGACTCTTCAGCGCCAGACGAAATTTAGATAAATTGGAGTTAAGCCATGCACTCATGATTTATGTGCTGCAAGGCCTGAATTCTCGGACTCAAATCCCAATTCATACACTTTCGTAAATCGATTCATAAATTTGTGATCGACACCCATTATCCATGCCCCATAATATTGTACCATTCATGTCTCCAAAAAAAAAATAGAGTAGTATCAGCGACCAAATAACAAACAGTTCATGCACAACAATTCTTCTTGAGATACGCCCGTAATGAGTTCGTGTACTACATTGAGAGTTTATATTGTTGAAAAAGTTTAAATGAAAATATGTTTGCGGCCCTCAATTTATTACTCATGTTCTGTGGATTCCGTTGCACAGGCGCATCGCATTAGTTTCTTATGCAACGTTAACAATCACAAAGGTTTACTCTTGCACGATGCCGTTCATGTTTTCCTACAGTTATAATTAATATGTAAATTATAAATAATAGTTTGTTGACCCCAGGAATAAATTTTGAACTGGCTTTGATTCCTGCAAATGATGGCTACAAATAATAGTACAAAATAAACAATATTCTCTTTTTGTGAAGTTTTCAAGTTTAGCAAGTCCTTTTATAATTTTTTCCTTATCCCTTCCCTTACTATGCAAAAAAATCACAAGCTCCTAAGCTGTGTAGTCGTTATACATCAGGCAAACGGGAGTGAACCATGACAATTATATGTAGTACGGCTGTAGTAGTGTTATATAATTATCATGATTCACTCCCGTTTGCCTGATGTGTAACGACTACACAGCTCAGGAGCTTGTGCTTTTTTTGCATAGTAAAGGAAGGGTTAAGGAAATATTCTCCAAGTACATGATAACCAAATTTTTAAAACCATAGAACCGCAATCTTTTAATTGACAAGTGGTGAACATCACTGGTTCTACCCTACCCCCAGGGGTGGACTAGAAGGGGCTGTTAAATTCTACTATGGCCGGCGAACCCTTTGTTAAATTAAGAGAAAACAATATTCTCAGATCAAATGATTGCATAACTGAAATTTCTTATATATTATCTAGGACATCTTCAGTATACACAGTAGCAGTGCCAGCGCAAGACTATTTGGCGCCCTAGGCAACGGTTATTGGCGCGCCCCCCTTTTTTGGCAAATCATCCTATTTTTTCCGAAATAATGAAAAAAAACAATTCGGGATAATTAGAAATAGATTTTTATATATATATATTTATCCATGCCTGTTCCTAATGTGAAGCATATGGCATCCTAATGCATGTATCTCATTAAAAGTTTTTCTACGTGGATTGTTTGTTCCTCTTTTTTTCGAATCATATCGTCTTTTTCCAAAAGAAGATACTGTCTTACTTTCTTTACATAAAAATAATTTTGATATTCCATTTATGCGCCCCCTAAGAGTATGCGCCCTAGGCGGTTGCCTACTTCGCCTGTATGGTGGCGCCGGCCCTGCACAGTAGTACATTTTCATTGATAAGTGATACATATTATAAGTATATAAAGTAACAATCGATTGCTTATTTAAGTATTGCATATAATTCCATCGGAGTGATAAAAAAACTCACTGCTTCCCCAGAACACCGAGAATTGCTTTGATATAAAGTGAGCCTCTTGTTGGCGTATTGGCAGTCCACCGCTGCCTACCCCTATCGTTATATCTTTATTATGTTGGATAAAATACAAACAATCAGTTTGTTTATTCCGTATATCTGTTTATTTAATCAAGATAAGCAAAACAGGTCATGAAAAACGTCTTATTTTGTCAATCTGCTACGGAAAACAAAATGGCTACGGTCTGCAGTAAAACTTCAAAGTTTTACCGATAGGATTTTTTACACACGTCCGATTGTAATCTTTAATTATTCAAAATAAAACTTATAACACTTTAGAAATGTTTATGCATTTATTTATTGTTTGACTTTCAGTTCAATCAATCTGATTTTCGTGAAAATAAAATTATACAGCCTTCTTCGCTTTAATAAATGCAGTTGCCTCAAATGAAATCGGCAGCGATGATTCACAGAAACCAATTGCATACATAATTATGTACAGGTCAAAAACACACCGCAATAAGATTCAAGTAGCGTATAAGATTGATACGTAACTATGATCACATTGATAAAATACGAAAATAAAGCAACAGCGTCCATTGTTTACTAACAGAACTAGACCGGTGTGCATTGAACGTATAATTATACATTTTACCGTAACTTTAGAGACATTTTTTAAATTACTATACAAGCTGATAGACATACTACGATGTCTGCCGCAATGAGCGCCAGTTTTAATTATTTTTAATAACTGTCTCAAGATCCTGTCTACGGAAATAGAAATCTATGGTTTGGAACGCGCTCATATTTTTGAACATGACATGTCAAGTTTGCGCGGGAAAGCTCTTTCTCTTTTCGGTTCGTTGGGTTGATAGAATACGTTCTTGTTTTCAATGGCGTCATCGTCTTGATTAATAATACGCTATAATGTTAAATTAGCTACAGCAATAAATATTATGAAGAGAAAATAAAAGCATCTTATCCTTCAGACATAAAGATAAAAGCGTATAAACTCACTCTAAAGTGAGTGTATAATTCGGTGATTGTTTTTTTTACTAATCCCTCTCCCCCTTGTTACAATTTGTCACAACATATTTTACACACCTGACTAAATTTTCAAAATTATAACTCGCTTTTAAAAATTCTCGTTTTCTCAAAATTATTTACTTTGTCCGAATTTTTGAGCTCACCAAAATTACAATCACACTTTTTGTAATCCTTCTAGATTCTAGAAGGATTACGACTTCATGCACATATGCTCTCGATTTAAACTAATCAAAAGAAAAATGACAATAGGTACATACAATTTACAAAGAGAGCTTCAGTATTTATAAAACATGTTTACTTCAATAATCATTATACCTTTTTATATTGATTTTTGCGAGCATTTATTCCAAAGTTCCATAATAAAAATAATGCTTAATATTGAAAATATTTTCACCTCCACAAGAATCGATAACTATTTCAGCATGGCGTCATTATAATTCTGACAATGGTGTGATGCCAAAATAGCTTTTTTTTGCAATAGAATCTCAATCTATATGGCCAAAGACCACTCATCACAGCACCAAACATTCATAGTTTTCGCGCATCGATCGTATTGGTTTTTGGGGGAGTCTTTAAAAATCAATTCTTGAATCTAAGAACCTATTTTTAGAACCTATTTTTAAACGTATTTACCGTTTTAATATTTTAAATAATTACATATCTTTATTACTAGGTTACTGAATGAGAAAAAAGTTGTTGATCTCTATTAAAGATGTTTTATTTTTGTCTTATTTCAGGCACTAGAACAAGAGAAACACTTGCTGAGAAGAAGGCTTCAGGCGACGGAGGAAGAAAGTGAAGCTCGCATGTTGGAACTTCAATCAGATGTTCGGGAGCTTTCGTCAAAACTTGACCAAAAAGACACCAACGTCAAACAGGTAAAAAAAACATTATTTTAATTTGTATTATGTCCCCTCAGAACAGCCAAGTTCCAAGTGATGCCTTACACTTGTCAATGGTTCGTAAAGTGGAAAATTTGCATGACCTACAACAAATTATCACAACTCTATTATATTGTAGTATAGAAAGAAACCTGCCTAAACGAATATTTTTAATGATTATGGATACATATATTTTCTTCAGTCGATACGTTGACCTGTGAATTTTCGTCCCTTGAAGAATATCAATTGATTACTTTGTCAACGAATCGTTCTTTAAGGATTAACTTTTCTGAAATGTATTCAGACTTTAATTGTGTCTTTCAATGGGTAACGTATGAGGAAAATATCATAAACTTCATTTGATCGAACTTACTGGTTTAATGATCAATTAACCATTTACCTTGTCAATGGCCTGTACTCTCTGGAATTTGTCCAAACTTATAAAAATGTTTAATTACTATATAGTATCTATTCAGCGCAAAATACATAAGGAAAAAAAGTAATCTTCATTTGAACGAACCTATTAAACTTTTGAACCATGATGAAGAAGAAGATTTGATTACCTTGTCAACGGAGTGTACTTTTCAATTATTGAAACAAACGTCCTACTAGATTAAAAATCAATTTGGTATTTTGAGATTTCATATAAAGATGAAGATTTTTTTTACCTTGTCAACAGAGTATACCCTTTAGGCTAACTCGTGCAAGCTCATAATAAATATTGAATAATCGGATATGTATATTATAATATGTTTTCAATACAAAAAGTTTGAGAGAGATTGAGCTAATTTAGTGAATAAAAAAACGATTGACACTATCAAAATGTTTCTCTCACGAAAGAGAACATGTCAACGGATCGTATATTAAAAAATAAATTTTATAAAATTTGTTCAAATCAATATTTTTAATGATCTTAATTGTCGATGTATTTCGTGGTCAGATTAATTTCACACCAATATAATTATTCATTTTTGTTGTCACCTATCTCAAAGCGCTCCGTGTGGTCGTAATAAGTACTAAATTTAGGTCAAATTCTTACTGCACGCTTTATTCGCCACGATTTCCGACATAATCGTTGAACTAAATATTTCGTTCGCTATGCTGTAAATGTTGAATTGCATAGAATTCAATAATTCACTCTTAGCATTTTTAACACCGGCAATTTTACGAAGGAAATACTTCTAATGAGTCACATTAGATAATTCACACCTTTTGTGATAATTTCGTCCTGTACTATAGATTTCCGATCTCGCGGCCGAGACGTCAACACATAGTACCTTTATTCCACTCAGATTAACTCCCGAATCAAAACTTAGATCATATACCACCGTTTCGATGGGTTTATGGATTTTAATGTTAGACAAGCTGTCATTCCTTTTTCAAGAATCACGATTTATTTTTGTCGTAAATAACTTAACAATAATGTTTAAAGGTGCTTCTAAAGAGACAATACATTACTACATTAATACATTAACAAGAGGCTCTCTTAATCTCAGAGCTATTCGCAGTGTTTTCTGATGGGTTTTTGACACTCTGATACGCAATAATTATTCAATCAAACGAATCTTACTTAATTTTAATTTATAATTATGTCACAATGCGCAACATATGGTAAAATAATTAATATCAATACCCGGAAAATGTACTTTCCTACTTAAGATTGCAAGAATGAAGTCGTACATTATAAAAAACAGAAATTGCCGTAAGATAGTAATTTGAGTCTTTGATGATTGTTTTATCTTAACTTAACCAGGGGCTCGACTGCCTAAATACAAGCCACTTGTGTCCCAAGCGGACCCAGGTGTCCGGAACATATGCAAGCGAACACGGATGTCCAAGACATTTAAAAAAATCAAATACTTGGTATTCTAATGGAATATAAGCAATATGTTGATGAATATGTGTAGTGCCAGATGTATAGATACACTGAGTCAATATAGGTTTTTAAAATATAGAATTCGAGTGTATATTAGGCAAAATTATTGTTCTCAAAAACACGCAGTATCTCTGGGACATATTAATGATTTATTTGCGCGGTATTCAAACGGTTAACAAGGGGTCGCGCAAGCTCTCTTCTGAACCAAACGCGGCCCACAATCTGATGCACGGCCTATTATATAACAAAGTATTCTTTATCCATGTCCGCTTCCAATGTGGAGCATATGGCATCCTAATGGAGGTATCTCAACGTATTTATTTCACAGAAAACTACTTGTTACTGAGTTGTTCATCCTCTCTTTTATTCAAAGAGAGTAGGGATAGAAAAGATAGAGCAAGAACAGGACTAGTGTTTCTCTTATCAATCTCGTTGCATTCCGTCATTTAAGGAATGGTATGGTAGAGGGAATTTTTAGACATCACAAACATACATGCTTTCGAACAGAAATGCTGTTTGTTCTTCAGCATGGCAACCAACAGCGTTGACCACTGCGCCATGGTCCACACAATAACAAAGTTGCCAAATTTAATTTTATATTGATAATAAAACTGTGGACAGCCCTGAAAGCTGCGCAACTCTTTGATTGCAGCAGTATTAGTCATAAAACTCTCAACTATAATTACTACAAATCTCAAAAGGTGTAGTTAGTCACTAAACTGAAGTCTGTTTACCTACTTACTTACTTCCGATTCGTTTCACTTGCCTAACATTTAACTTGTCGGTGCTGAAAGTGTATCGAATAATATTGACACTTGATTGGTCGCCGTCGACATGCAAATTAACCACGATTTGATTGGTCGGCGATTCAACAACGGTCAGAAAATATTGTCATGTCATTTGAGAAGCCTAGTTTGATAATATCCATGATGATGATACCGAGCTTTGAGACAATTCGCAAAAAAATACAATTGAGCCACCAGAAGTGAAGTGAGCCAAGAAGTAAATGTCTTAAATTTATGTTTTTGTAGATTGCATATATGTTTTAGGGATATAACAGTATTACAGTGTAAATTTACTCAGGTCATTTCTCTTTTAAAATACTTTAAAACTTTTAGTCTCATAACGCATCTAAGCCACGTTTTAAAAAAATATATCACTTGGCTCACTTCACCACTCAGGGGGCTCACTTGAAACCTTTTTCAAAAACTGATTATGTTATCGAAATCACATTTTACAAAAGAGACTAAAAACCGTAGAGCGAGAATTAAATTTAAAAAATTAAAAAAATGAAAAAAAGGTATTTCTTAGGAATATGATTGAGCATGTTGATGCAGATATACAAGTGAAACCCATTTAAAGCCATGGAATATAAAAGAGGGTAGTTGGGTCTACCTGGACATGTTTTTTTGTTGTCTTGTAGCATTGTCTTTTTACGAGAACTGTCTGTGGCTCAGTTACCCAACCTCTCTTTTTTGAAGATACGAAGAGAAGTACAGCTAGAAGGATAGGACTTGGAGAGAACTAGTGATTAATTAATCGCTATCACTACGTTCCGTTATTTAAGATTGTAACATTCGGAGCGAATATTTAGATATCACAAACACATCGAACATAAATCGATAAATCGACTGTCAAAACTCTGTTCGTACTGGGACTTAAACAAGTAAGATGCGTCACGGAAGCCATCGACGCTGACAACTATGCCAGGGACCTAGAGAGCGACATAGTAGACATGGCATTGCGGCTTTGGGTAGGATTGTTTAATAGAAAGAGGACGAGAATGACAATCTCGTAAATAAATTGAAGTTGAGCAATTAAGTAAATAACACACTATAAGCGGACATGAATTTTTGAAAACTCTCCTTTCCCAGAACACCACGAGTAGTTTTGAGATATTAAGGTAACCCTTTGTTACAGTATAAGCATCCCACCGCTGTATGCACTGGATTGGGAACAAACATGGATAAAAAAAAGCGATTGCACGAAATCCACAACTCGTCCTGATTTAATATGGCTCGTATTTAATCGGTCTGAATTTAAAAAGAGTTTCGGTCATAATTTTTATCACATTGTTCAGAATTTATATTAAATGATCATAATATATCGTTCAGCGTACAGAAGGAAGAATAAATAATTAATGGTCAGAATTTATATAAAATAGCCATAATTTAAAATAATGAAATTGGAAAAAAACCTAATCTAACCAAAATAGTTGACCGCATAATATTTTTATTCTCACCAAAAGTTTATTTGAATTCTGACAAAAATTGATTTAAACTCTGACTATTTAATTTGTTGTTCTGTGTAGTCCGCCATTTCCGCCTGTGTGGTTGAGTGGTCAACGTTGTTGGCTTCGGCTACGGAGGGCCCGGGTTCAAATCCCGGTACGGACAGTTTCATAAATTGATTTTTCAATCGATTTATGAATTTCTGTTCAAAGGCATGGATGTATGTGATGTCTTGAATTACCCCTCTCACCCATCATATCCTATGAACGGGGCGTATCGAGAGCGATTAGCTTACCACTAATCCTGCCTTATCCTTCTATCCCTACTCTCTTTGGAAAAAGATTGGTTGAGCAATTGAGTAACAAGCAGTTCTCGTAGAAACACTTCTGTTGAGATAAACTCCATTAGGAGTCCATATGCTCCACATTGGGAGCGGACATGGTTTAAAAAAAATGTTTCCGTTTAATAATAACAACACCGGACAACGTATAAAACAGTAACGTTTTTGTCAGCTACAACGGTTTACGCACTTACGGCAAAATACGCGCAATTACTCCATCTTGTGTCATGGCCGTCTAATATCGGACGTGGGAAAATGCCGAAATCTATCTTACATTGTTATTATAATATTTCGTGAAATGCGAACTAAATTAAACAAACGCTACCTGCGTATTCAAAACCAGGCAATATAATAATGGCATAATTTTCTCGTAACATTTTTTGCTTTCAGATTGTCCACTGTTATATCAATTATTAATTACAACCGACCTAAATTTGTACTGTAATTAAGACGTCTGGGACTCGAGGGTTCAAGTACCGGTTCAAGGCGGCTCGGGTGTCAATGCCCTTCCAATTTTAAAATAACTTAGCGTATTTAGCTAATCACCAAATCTCATCTATACTCATACTCTCATCGTAAAAGAAAACATGAACAATGAACATGAGAACATGAACAATGAACACATCGTAAAAGAGAACATGAACATGAACAACAACAACATGAGTATCAAGCAGTTCTCGCAGAAAAAACATATGTTGAGATACCTCCAAGAGAAAGCCAATTGTTCCAAATTAAGAGCAGATATTGATTAAAAACAAATTGTTGATATCAGGTTTAACACCATCGTCAGAACAATAAATTATTGAATAAAAAACACAATATTATTTTGTACTTAATTTCCATTTTAATTTATCAAGATCATGGACCTGTTATGCTAGCATTGTCAACGCAATATTAATTACAAATGAATATTGTATTTTTTCTTAATTAATATAATGCATTCCCACCAAATATTGACAGTGAACATCCTAAAAGTGATCAATAAATTATTTGCTATTTTTTTCTAATAACAAAACATCTTGTAAAATTAAATAAGAGTATCAGGATTGATTTTAAGAACTCAATTCAAAAAATATTTAGCTATATGCATTTAAACATGAGAATATTGTAGGTATGTTAATAATTATTATAAAAAAGTTTTAATTTTGAAAAATATTCCACGCAAAAGTTTAAGGCTGCATTATGTATGTATGTGACAAGAAATATATCAAAATCTGTAGATACATTCCCTTGAAAAAATATAACATAAATTTATTATACTATAAAAGAGTTACGCGTCGGATACTAGTTGGGAAACGCTGATATATAAATCGATAGCACATGTCTTGCGTCAACGGAAAAAGACCATAAAGATATAATATAGAAACATTTTTGTTAAATTGCCTTATATTAGGACCGGACATAATAATAAAAAACAATATTTTTAATGTACACCTTTCTAAAGGGATTGCAGGTATACAAATCATATTTTCCATGCGTTAAATTTGAAATAAAAAATACTGTAAGCCTAGACAAAAAAGACAATTTAAAATATAACGATATTAAATAGAATCACGTTTATCTCAACGCAGTGGCTGAACTAAAATAGGAAAATGAGTGACACAACTATGTATGTTATCTTATTATTTAAAATATATATCACCTTTTGTACAAATTCCGCTTTATGTGTCATAAGACTGGTGTCGTTCATCTTGAGCATTGCCAACTGATGGAAATAAAAATTGATATCGTTATTTATACAAAATAATCTTTTATTTATAACAAGGTGTATCAAATGATTAATAAAAAAAGTATAATTAGAATACACATATTATTATTTTACCATGTTTGCTTTCAATGTGGAGCAAATGAAATTCTAATGGAGTTTTTAACAGAAGATTTACATGTTACTTAGTTGCTCAACATCTCTAAGATAGAACTAGGAAAGGACTAGTGGCTAGCTCACTAAGCTCCGTTTTTTGAGGATAACATGGATGGGAAGGGGTATTCAAGACATCACATACATCCATGCCTACGAAAAGAAATCTATAAATCGATTTACAAAACTGTCCGTACTGGGATTCGAACTCGTGACCTCCGTGTTCAAAGTCAACAACGTTGACACTCGACCACGCATTCTGCAAATGTAGTACTAAAATTGATAACTTTTGTATTTCACATGTTGTCAACCAGTGAAATAACAAAGCTATTTCCATATTATTACTTTTTGTTTGTAGTTACGAAATTGAATTATTCTGGACCAACGATATGTTTCTTTTATTTGCATTTAGTCTGTACACAAATCAGTTACGCCACTGCTAGATAAATTTTCAATGTAATTATCACTACCTTTCATTTTTAAATACCTATTTGTCAAATGCAAACTTTTTTTTACCTTTCAACAGCGTTTTTTTTCACAATAATAATACGAGTTTTGTATTAATAATTACTTACATATTTTTTTTGTATTATTGCATACTCTCTTTTTAATTGTTATGAAAATGGACTATTACTTTTGTAACAGCTTGGAGCGATGAATAAAAACAAAATGGTATAATTTTCACGACACAACAAACCAATTTGGTTTCTAGAGTATAATTACCTCAAACTGTTTGTCGAAAAAACAAATAAAAAGTTGTACTTACTTAAATGCTTGGCGAAGAATATTATTTAAGGCTTTTCAGTCACCAATCAATTCTGCTTGGGATAAAAACATATCTTGTAGTTTATTCCACATATCGATCATTCAGTTTTTTATTTTACTATGCATATGAATATAAATTATTGAATGATAATAAGTTTAATTGTGCAAAAAAAATGATGAAAAATTTTCCGTGCATTTCATGGATTGGCCTGCTCAGTTTTTGAATTTTCCGCGCAGCAAACCCTTCGTCTAAGAGGGAACGTTGGACTTATCTACCATTTTTTAACTGGCATCTAATCTTTTTTTGGGCGGTAGTTTTTGTGCAAAAAAAGCATCGGGTATGTATATATACATATATATATATATGAGAGGGTCAAATTCAATCAAAATAAGCAGTGTCCGGATTTTTTTAATTTATCACTCCACCGCTACCCAATTCTTCTATCCCTTCTCTCTTCGAAAAAGAGAGGCAACTTATTAACAAACCAAAGCTGAGTTCGTTTCGTAACAGTAGTCTTTTTCAGTAGAACTAAGCAAATTATGAATTAAAGTCATTTTAATATATCCTCAACATTGAGGGTAATAATTTTTTCATTTTCTTTTTTTTATATATACCAGTGCCTACCACCCTTTCCAATCCAACGCCAGTCGAAGTGCTTCTTTCATTTAGAGTCAGACGTGATAACGGAAAAGGGGGTAAGTGACGAATTTGGGTGTATTGACTTCATTATGAATATTTGGAATTTACTTCAAGCTTTCCTTTTCTTTTTGTAAAATTCAATTATTAAAAACGTTTATAATAACCTATATAAAAAAAAACCTTACACCACTATACGGCACTGGCGGATCCTTAAAATATGCCAGGAGATGGCCGTTCTATTAAATAAAATGTTAAATATAGAGAAAAGTTGCGGTCATTGGTTGCCTCTAAATTCTTCTCGGGGGTTGACTGAAGAAGGGTTGGAGGGGCTCCCGCGAGCTCTTTGTAACATTTTTACTAAGGCGGGCGAGCCCATTGTTAGTGTAAGAGAAAACAATATTCTCAGATCAAATTAGTATATAACTGTAATTTTTGACATATATATTATCTAGGATAGCTTCAGTATTTTTTTCGTCATTTGTATTGATAAGTTTACGGTGCATTGCATATTGCTACATATTATAAGTGTATTAAATAACAACCGATTGCTTATTTAATTATTGCATATAATTGCATAAGAGTGATAAAAAATCACTCCTTCCTCAGAACACCGAGATTTGCTTTGAGATTAATCGAGCTCTTTGTTAACGTTTTGGCAGTCCACCGTTGGGTTGCCACGACCGTCATGGCCATCCGCCTGGATCCGCCAATGCTATACGTTATTAAACAATTTATTATTTAAAAACATGCGGCTAAAATGCTTTTCTTATTAATATTCTATGTGCTATCTTTAACCTCTATTTGTCGCAGCTTACAAATCAATTAATATTCAATCACAATGAAGACTTGCTTGTGAATTTAATGCCCATCTCCAAAAAATGATTTGTTTATTTTCACGAGAAAAACTTATTTAATTGAACACTTTGATTGTCATTTTTTTGTTTTTATTTTTTTTAATGTATGCTCTCTCCCATTGTGGAGTATAGACCCTAATTCAATTAAATTAGTCTACCTCTCTTTACCAAAGAAAATAAGGAGAGAAGGTTAGGACTATAGTAAGACTATGTAACTCACTCCAGCACCCGCCACGGCCATACATCTGGTTCCAATAGACGTTTCCCGTGGCGTAACGAACGTTATGTGTTATTCAGTTTTGTGCTAGAATTGTCTCGGTAACAATTGACCAAGACTTGTCGGCTTGCACTTTAGTGTGCGAAAAATCGCCATATAAAAATGTCCGGAGGTGCTATGAGTGTAAATCTACCTGTGACGTCTCAAAGTATTAATTGCTAAGTAAATATATATATTAATCAAAATTATACAGCGTAAATAGTCTCGAGAAAGTTTCTCATTTCGTCATTTTGGTGAGGCCAACCGGTCTGGTAGTACGTTGAACGAACATAAAGATTTTTTAACTAATAAGCTTTAAAACACCCATTTCTTTTTTTTTTGCGGGAGATACGTTCCATGCGAAAAGGCCATGCAAAAAAAACCGTGTAAAGAAGATGATATATATCTACATGGATAAATTAAAGATAAATTATATTACATATCATAGGACCGTGCAAATTTTAGAGTAGAGGATTTGGTGTATATACATAAATTGTATCTTATCTCTTTAAGGGTGTCCACTGTCAATACTTGGTGGAAAGGCATTATATTAATAAAAACGCAATGAGCGAAACCGGTCCTGACCTATTAAATACAGTGGAATGAAGTACAAAGGAATATTGCGTTTTTATTAATGTATCTTATCTAACAAAATTTTTATGTTTTCGTCGACAAAAGTTGAAAACTTTCGTTCGTCTTCAGTTTTTCAATATCTCAAAATCGGTACTGGAATAGGTCAACCAAAAACGTGATTTGACAGTAATAATAATCTATTTAATTAGATTACAGCGTTAAATATTTGCCAAAAACAGAATTAGGTAATCTGTTCTAATCCAATTTGTAAGTCGATTAAGGTATTTGACTTAACGTATCTTTATTTTGTTGAGGGTGGGTAACAAATGGTGCATTGTTTTGGATTTTAAATATTTTAAATGTGCCTGACATATAAGGCTTTGCTTAATTAAAATTAACAGGAAGATATCTATTTTACATATCGGTTACTCGCATTCTTTTTAGAGTATTAATTTGAACTGTGTAGTCATAAATTCGAAATGGCCAACTCTAATTTTACATAGTAAGTTTTGTACGTGGTTTTTATGACTATTAAATAGCATATTTTTTTTAATTTAGTCGGAGTCGTCCGTATTTTTACGACTCCAACTCCGATTCCACCTAAAACCACAGCTCTCATATTATTTAACATACATTTTTTAATTTAAGATTTCGACTGAAGGTGCTTGGTGGAATTTCAATATTAAATTTGAATCGTTCAAACTATGTACATTCTCACAGATTTTGTCACTAATGACCCGGGTTTCGCCTTTCGGCATCTTCAGGCATTCAAGTGCACGGATGAACTTGAACTGACGTTTAGTAAATGAAAGTTTCGTGTTTATATAAGATATAAATGCATCACTGAGTCCAAAGCCATTGCTGGCGAAAAGGATGAGCTCATGGGAATGCCTACAGATTTGAGTAGTAAGTAATTCTAAGAATTATATTTATTTGTCTGTCGGCAAAGGTTTTATGATTATATTTATATATGGTATAGAAGTGGAGATCCCGGCATGTTTAATATTTCATTTAAAATCGGAAGGCTATGCAATTGTGCTCTGTTTATTTCCAAAATTTACTGGAAAAAGAGCTTATGACCGTCTGTATTTGGGTGTAACATTTTTATCCCTTGTTCCTGATTGAACATGAGTAGTGAGTAGTTTCAAGAATTATATAATTTGTTTGTCGGCAAAGGTTTTATGATTATATGATTTTATGATTATATAGGGTATAGAAGTGGAGATGTGGTTGATATTTCATTTAAAATCGGAAGACTTTGCAGCTGTGCTTTGTTGATTTCTAAGATAAAATCTGTGAGAATGTACATAGTTTGAACGATTCAAATTTAATACATTTTTTAGTTTTATATTTTGGACAATATTGCTTCTCGTAAAAAAAAACAATATATTCTGTTTTCAATCTGTTATATTTAATCACAAAAAAACGATCTTACAAAATTATGATGACAACTGGTACTGATGCATCTAAAATATCGTTCGTTACTAACTGCACATATTCTTTTATAGGGATATAAATGAGAACAGGGTTATGATAAAGCAATGGTTAGGGTGGGTGTGGGATAAATTTAAGACATCACATTTATCCATGCCTTCGAACAGAAACCCATAAATTGATTTAAAAACCAATTAACAAAAAATGTCAGTACTCGGATTCGAACCCGAGACTTTCGTAGCCAAAACCAACGGTGTTGACCACTCGACCACGTAACCGGTAAAATACAAAACTACTTCGACAAAAACTGTCGTTTCACCCCCGTCACCCTAAACCCACGAGTTGACAGTGAAAACTTTAAAAGGGGAATATACACTTATGTTGAAGAGTGAACATAGCTGGGAAAGAATATAGACATTCTAAAAAATACTCCGTTTATATAATGTTATAATATATTATCACTGTAATGGAGCACAGATATTTTATAACAGTATTGATTATTTTCGTTCTCCAAGACAACTTTGTCATGCAATAATTAACCCAGCGCCCGATGAAATGTTTTTATTTGTTGCCGTGGCAACCCTGACATTGTAATATGTATCGATTTACCAATAAATTATTAAACAAGGGCATATTGAATGCACTCTATAATTTTTTAATGACTTCTACCTAATACATTAAAGTTAGGGCTGAGTTTAGATCATTATATTTATACTATACAACAAGCGATTGCAACAACGGTATTGAAGGTGCTTTTTCAACACCGAAATGCCGGTACTAAAAATACTTATAATTCGGTGTTGAAAGTTATCTAAAATCAAATTTTGAATCTATAGAAACTATCACATTCTACTTAACTTTCTACAAGCACGCATCTCAATTTTTGACAGCTATGTTTTTTTTAATGTAATAGATTCAGAACTTCAATACACACATATTCCATTAACTCGTTTACTCAAAATGTATATTTTTATTTCATGCTTTATTGAATTTAATCTTATACAAAAACGTTGACTTTTGTATAAACGTTTCGTTAGTTCTTCAATTTATTTCATTGTGTACTATTTTTTTATTTATTAGGCTGTTTGATTTTAAATTCAACCATTATGTTTAGACTAGTTATGTTATTCTTTTGTTGCTATGTTCTCTTCTTCTGTGAAGCACGTGAACTTCTCTCGACAGAAGTTTTTTCTTCGAGAAATATTTTTAACTCAGCTGCTTAACTCTTTTTGTTATCGGAAAGAATAAGGATATAATGATATATTTTTAGGGTGTTCACTGTCAATACTTGGTGGAAAGGCATTATATTAATAAAAACACAATAATCCTTTGTACTTCATTCCACTTTATTTAATATGTCAGGACCGGTTTCGCTCATTGCGAGCATTGTCAACTGATAAGAAATATAATTTAACAATGCTATTTATACAAAATTGAAAAGTTATACACAACAATTGGCATTGAAAAGAAATTGCCAATTACATTAAAGTGATTCTAAAATAACACAAAATTAAAATGTTCAACACATCCAACATATAATTAAAAAGTCATCCCAGATTAATAAATTCAGAATGCGATTGAAAGTAATTACAAACATAATTAAAATTTGGGAAATTTTTGACAAAGTGATAAAATGCTACATTAATAAAGTGGCTCGCAATGAGTGAATCCGGTCCTGACATATTAAATAAAGTGGAATGAAGTACAAAGGATTATTGTGTTTTTATTAATATAATGATATAGCTTGAGTAAGACTATTGGTTAGCAAATCTCTCCCGCTACGCCACACTTTAAAGATTGAGTGGGTGAGAGATAGTTGTGGACATCACAGATATTTATGAAATTGTCGGTGCTGGAATCTGAACCCGTGTCCACCACAGCCAGTAGCGTTAACACAACTTTATTTAAAATACCAGTATTGACATATTCGTCTTTTCTTTAATTTCAGAGTGAACGGGAGAAAACATCGTTAATATCAGAACTGACAGCCCAAAATAACAGGCTCACGAATCAGCTGAAAGAGGCGTCTGCTCAGGAGATCCAGTTAACTGCACAACTGCAAGGACTAAAAGACCAATGCTCCATGAGGAAAACTAGTTTACAGGTGAGAACAAATATCAATACACCGAATCGGTATTCATAGTGTTTTTCCAATACCTAAATGTCGGACATAAAATTGCAAAAATATTAATTTTTGAATGCAAAGAAACTATTACATTTTTAATTTTTTTTTTGCGATGAATCGAAATATTTTTTTATCTGTTGAGAATTGTATTAATATTGACAGGTTTCAGAATTGATGAGCCTTTTAATGATGCATTATTATTTTAAGAAAACGTAAGTTGTTTATGAAAATCACTCGTTATTGAATAAGACATATTTTAGCGGCATTTGATTTGAAATATCTAAATACCAACATTTTATCGACAGCCATAAATGACGTCGTCTTTTTCACTAGTACGCATTGAATTTTTAAATCGACAATGGGTTAACGCACTTATTTAAGTCACTTGATACCTTAACTATATCATAAATATTATTACAGGACCACGTGAGCAGCTTGGAAACCTTAAAAGAAGAACTTCAGCTGACGTCTGACAAAAAGATGGAGCTGGAGAGACGGCTTCAGACAGCACTGGGTGACCGAGACAGTCTTCAGCAACAGCTCGAAGAAGCCAGCGATCGGGTTGCCATGCTTGAAAGGCACATCAGAGAACAGGCAAGACCACATTTATTTATAAATATTCAAGTATATGTATATTCAAGAATTGTTTCTAATATCAAATTAAAGCTGAAATCTTTTTATTCCACTGGTTGTGGTTGAGAATACGTCCTAGCCTAGCGTCAATGCGGTTGTTTGATTTCGACATGAATTATGAGATTAGTAAAATTACAAGACAAGCACCCTGCTACGTCATCGGATGCTGGCATGTCATAGAAGAAAGCACAGCAATGGAGACGAACGTTAAAGAAAAAATAATGTTACTTGGTGTGGTGATACGAATAATAATAGAAATATAAAATAACAAAGTTATAATTTTTTTAATCTTGAATCTTTCATATTGTATACACTGCTATAAGACAAAGCTTCTTAGATTTTGCCTTTCAGCATTATCAGACATTCAAGCTCACGTATGAATTTGAACTGAATTTTATGATTATATAGGGTATAGAAGTGGAGATGCCGGAGGGTTTAACATTTCCTTTAAAATCGGAAGACTATGCAGCTGTGCTCTATTTATTTCCAAAATTTCCTGGAAAAAGAGCTTAAAAAGAGCTTTTGCTAATCACTTAATTTCGGAAGGACACGTGTTCAATCAGGAACAAGGGATAAAAATGTTACACCCAAATACGGACAGTCATAAGCTCTTTTTCCAGTAAATTTTGGAAATAAATAGAGCACAGCTGCATAGTCTTCCGATTTTAAATGAAATGTTAAGTCTTCCGGCATCTCCACTTCTATACCCTATATAATCATAAAATCATATAATCATAAAACCTTTGCCGACAAACAAATAATATAATTCTTGAAACTACTTACTACTCAAATCTGTTGGCATTCCCATGAGCTTATCCTTTTCGCCAGCAATGGCTTTGGACTCAGTGATGCATTTATTTCTTATATAAACACGAAACTTTCATTTACTAAGCGTCAGTTCAAATTCATCCGTGCACTTAAATGCCTGAAGATGCCGAAAGGCGAAACCCGGGTCGTTAGTGACAAAATCTGTGAGAATGTACATAGTTTAAACGATTCAAATTCACTAATTTATTTTCGGATGTTTTTTTACTATCAATTTTTTTATATTGAATTTGTTGTGACATGTTTGAAATAAGTTTGCAGATTTTTGGCTCTAATGATTTTCCTGCAGAAATTTTCCAGAGCACCGGCGACTGCTGATCTACGGGACCGAAATATTGTTGAACAATATTAAACTTGTCACCATTGTTAAAAATAATAATATAACTGGTGGAAAATATCGAATATACATTATGTTTTAACAAATATTCTTTATGCAGGAATTAAAATACCAAAACTCTTTCACCGATATGGAGCGACTGCAGCGCGAAAACACGACGCTGGCCGAGCGTCTGGGCGGAGGAACGGCTACGCCCATCGGCGGCATGACAGCTTCCGGTGTCTTCGGACCACGGAGAACTCTGTTAGCCGAGATGGAAACTGACGCAGCTGGAGACACGATGGGACCAACGAACTCGGAAGTCCTACACGTTTACAAACAGCTCAGAGCGCTTTGTTCGCACCTCAGGTCTGGACATGATGATGATTCAGGTGAGTGGTGTTCACCAAAAATAACACAATACTTTTTACTAATTCCACATTTACTTAATATGATCGTGACCGGTTTCTCTTATGGGATGATTCCCCACTTCATACACGACTACACATTCAAATATTTGTTATTATATCGAGTTGTATATGAGAGATAAATAACAAAAACAACTTAACATAAACTAACATTATTAAAATTAGGTTCTCTGTTGATTTGTAAATAAGAGACAAATCATAGAACAAACAACTTTACTATTGAAGGATAACGACGTTTTCGTGAAAATATTTTGTATTTGGCATAAATTATCAGGTTTCTTTATTACAATGTGTGAATTATTGCGAAAATCAATTCGGAATAAAAAGTTCTGAATAATACCGTTTCTAACAGCATTTAAGTCATTTTTCGCGGAGAAAAATGACAGCCCTCGGTTAAAACCAGTGGCGGATTAAGCGCACAAGAGGCCACAGGCGTAATAAAATGTGGAGGCCCTGTTTTTCGGATAACATAAAAACATCAAAGATTCCATGTGAAATATATTCAAATTGAACAATAATTATTATATTACTTGTCAAACTTGTGAACATTTTGAAACCAATTCATTATAAGAACAAACCTGTTAGTGGCAGTTAAAGTCTTTGTTTTATTATATGGCCCTGATGTTACCATAGAGAATTTTAAAGGTTCGCGGCATGAAGGGGTAGGTCGGTCGTGCCAGGCGCCGCCATTGCCCTATTTGTTGGTAAACACAACAGATATTGGACAGTAAACTATTATACACACCATAATTTTATTCGAGCCAAAACAAACCAAACAAATTTAATAACTAATAAATCTATTTAACGCTTCAAGGCCGGATGACGTGAGCACTGCACGCGGATCAATTTTTGTATTTAAAAATCTACACCGGCGCTTTTTAATTATTATAGTGTTGGGTATAATATACATATTAAAGCATTGGAATAAATTACTGTTGCGCGTATGAAATAAAATTTAATAAATTTGTTATTCTAATGATTGTGGTACTTATTCTTATGTGTTTAGTATCTTCATACGAAAAACTGACGGAAGGTCAATTATGTATAAATTAAACTTTGATTCTAATTCTTAACTCATAGTCGAACTTGGTTATTACGATGAAGATGGGACCGACTGAATTTCCTCGTTATATCAGAGAATATGTATTTTTAAATGCTTACAAACATACCCATCTCAAGAAGAAATGAAGTATCTGAAGCGGTCACTTAACACAAAAAAAGTTGCAATTCAAACAAAGATACACAATTAAAATTTATTTACACACCCGTTACACACATATTACATTTTTCTGTCAATCAAATTTTCTTATAAAATTAAAAATTGATGCTTGTTTCATTGTTTTGTTGTCGGAAAAGGTCAAAAAATAAATATAATTCTTAAAACTACTCACCATTCAAATCTGTGGGCATTCCCATGGGCTAATCATTTTCGCCAGCAATGGCTTTGAACTCAATGATACATTTATTTCTTATATAAACACAAAACATACATTTACTAAGCGTCAGTCATCCGTGCACTTGAACGTCTGAAGAAGCCGAAAGGCGATACCCGGGTCGTTAGTGACAAAATCTGTGTGAATGTACATAATTTGAACGAATCAAATTCACTGAACGATTTTTATAAAACCCTGATATCTAGACGTGCACATTGGTAGACATTGGCGGATTACCCCACAAGCGCAGGAGGTGCGTGCTTGGGGCCTCCGAATCTTAGGGGCCTAATAGCATATTTTATGAAAATTTTGTTTTCAATATTTCTTCTTATTTTAGGTAGACTTTTGCAACGCTTTTACATATGTTGTTCGAATAACAGTTCCTCCAAATTTTATTGCGACTGGGGCCTCGCAAGTAATAATAACACAGTATTTTGCTAAAATCCCAATATCAATACGATTTATTTTTCCTTCAGGTCTTCACTCGGATTTATCAATTAGTTCTTTGGACGGTGGAGAACAGCAGCAACTCCGAACTGGCGTGCTGGCTGAAGTGGCTGAGGATTTAGCAGTACTTGTCTCAGGACTCGAGGGCGTCAGGTTCAAGGATATGCTGGAGAAGCTTTCTCAGCAACTTCACGATAGAGAGGCCGATATCCAAGGCAAGAATGATCTCATTCTGGAACTCCAAACAAAGGTATGTCACCCCAATTCAATTATATTTTGCCACATTGTCGGAGCCAGGACTTTTTTAATTCCATAAATGATGTTAGTAGAGTCAGTGACGTCTTTAGGCTATGTGCCGCCCCTAGGCAGAGTTTAAAATAGTGCTCTTACTATCCAAAATATATTTTTTTTAAATTACCTAATCTGCCGCCTATTGTGCTAAGATCGGTTAATGTCACGTTTAAAAGAGATTTTTATCTATCTTATATAGATAATATTATTATCATTGAAAATGTTTTTTATCAAAGACATTGAGGCATCATTTTTATTCCAAACTAAATTCGTGTGTCAAAAATATTCAGTCATTTAAAAAAAACTATGATCATTTCCCGCTCCTTTGGACTTGCCGCCCCTAGGCAACTGCCTACTCGCATATGCCCTCGGAACGTCCCTGAGTAGAGTAGTGGTTCTCAAACTGATAGACATGGATTATCGCAAAGTAAAGTGCAAATACACAAATAAGTATGTTTTATAAGATAAGATACATGAATTAATGTGAATAAATAAATAAACGTAACATTAAGACATCAGTGAATTTTGATTTCTCAATTTTCGCGTGGATAAAAAATCCATTTGTCGATAATCAAGATGATAAGCTGGCACCCATAAAAAATAAAAGTGTATTTAAAATTATCAACGTGATGAGTTATCAAATTTGAATTATTTTGATTCTGTAGTCTTCCATAAGTTATGTCTGTAACATTTTTTTGTCGAAGTACATTCGTGCACTTGAAAAAATCTGAAGATGCCGAAAGGCGAAAAACCCCGGGTCGTTATCGACAAAACTTATGGAAGAGTACAGAATCAAAATAATTCAAATTTGATATTGAAGTTCCATCAAGCACTTTCTGTCGAAATTCTAAAAGTCATGAATTATAGCAAATATATTTATCGTTTGTAAGTTCGACGAGATTTATCATTCAGTTCCTTGTATGTAATTTGAAATTTTAAAAACGTTTTGAAAAAACGATCAAAAAGAAAAATCATCCGTGTATCCAAACGTCTAAGTAAAGATTCGAGCCCAAGTCGCAGGACATAAATATGTGGAGAATGTGGTCGAATTTATAGGGGCGCACATTTTTGCCCGTGGCAAACAAAACACTTTTGATTCGGCCCACTTTTTTACGACATAATGATAGTACACCACTAGTATACAAAAACAAAATGTTGGTGTGTTATTTAAGGTTTTTATTCGCGATGGCTTGTCACTGTCAGCCGGCTTAGCAAATAATCAGAAACCCGGTAAGTGCAGACACTAAATCTGATTATGACTTACATCACACTGAAAATGGCCGCTGGGGAAAATATAGCGGAAGTCAAGGACTTCGCTGTTTTTACTAAGCCAACGTAAATACAATATGAAGCTCTAAAAACTGTGAATTATACTGTATCTACTTTTGAATTACAGCATTTTCCGATCTTACGCGAGAGTTACGTAAGAAATATCAAAACGTTTTAAAAAATATTATGGTAAAATATGGCAATGATTGTTTCAAAAATCCTCACATCTTGAAGAAACTTCTTTGCTTAAGAAATTTTGCACGGTTAGGTTAGGTTAGGTTAAGAAGTTGAAAACTGCTATCAAAATAGATTTATTAAGACGTTATTTTCGGAATCGCATGAGTTTTTGAGACCCACTGATTGCAGGTAACACGTAACTACTGTAAATCAGTCTTATATAGTTTAAGATTTCGACTGGAATTTCAATATTAAATATGAATCGTTCAAACAATGCTCTTGTTGTACAAAGTTTTATATCAGCAAAACAGAAAGGACACTGAACATCCGAGTTTTAGAACATATGGCAGCCTTTAGATTGAAAAAAGACACGTCTACTTTTGCTAATCACTTAATTTCGGAAGGACACGTGTTCAATCAGGAACAAGGGATAATAATGTTACACCCAAATACGGACAGTCATAAGCTCTTTTTCCAAGAAATTTTAGAAATCAACAAAGCACAGCTGCAAAGTCTTCCGATTTTAAATGAAATATCAAACTTTCCCACATCTCCACTTCTATACCCTATATAATAATAAAATCATATAATCATAAAACCTTTGCCGACAAACAAATTATATAATTCTTGAAACTACTCACTACTCAAATCTGTTGGCATTCCCATGAGCTCATCCTTTTCGCCAGCAATGGCTTTGGACTCAGTGATGCATTTATATCTTATATAAACACGAAACTTTCATTTACTAAACGTCAGTTCAAGTTCATCCGTGCACTTAAATGCCTGAAGATGCCGAAAGGCGAAACCCGGGTCGTTAGTGACAAAATCTGTGAGAGTGTACATAGTTTGAACGATTCAAATTCAGTCTTATATAGAATTATATTAAAAATTACGACCTTCACCTCTCTCTTCATCATATATACTACAAACATCGTGTGGAACTTTGCATTAATTATCCAATAGAAGCAATTATAATTTAATAATATTTTACTACTGGAAAGCTTGCCTAACAATTCACTGTCACGACGCACGGTATAAGTTAATATTATTCAATTATGCAACATAGAAATTCTTTTCTTTTATCAATTATTTTCATGAGAACTGCGTTTTTCATTTTAGCTGTAATATTATTTCATTCACGCATTCGAAAGAGTAAAGGCTACATACTACAGGGTTTGCAGAGGTACCGGTTCGACCGATACTGTCTCGAGTTCAACTGTCATGTCACTGAAAATCTCGATAAGTGGCGGCGCTTCGTGTAAGCGGAGCAGGCGTAAATCTAGAGAGGCGGCCAAACGTCTAAGCGCTTAGGGAAATTTTATAACTATTGCGGAAAAAATACAATCTTGCCAGGGCGGCGAAATGTCTGGCGTCGGTCCTGATCCCGATTATCGATTTAAATTTTCATCAGTTGATAACGCTCGCGATGAGTGAAACCGGTCTTGATTTATATTAAGTAATATAGAATTAGTATCAAAACAGGGGGTTTTATTTTGTAATATAACTAAACGTAGATAAAAGTTAAACTTATGAGATGAAAGAAATTTAAAAGCAATATATTGTATGTGGACAGTAGTGGCGAAGGAGCTCGTTTAATAACAGAGCTATCTTCGGCAGTGGCGGATTAAGCACACGAGAGGCCCCAGGCGCAATAAAATTTGGAGGCCGTATTTTTCGGATCTCATAAAAATGTAAGAAATTGATAATTGCATTATAATAATTAAATTATTTTTAACTCTCAACAAAAAGTAATTAAGTTATATAATATAAGCTATTTTTGAGGCCCCTAAAATTCGGAGACCCCAAGCGCGCGCCTCATTCGCTTGTAGGGTAATCCGCCACTGATCCTCGATGTTCTAGGCGTGATTTTTTTATCACTCTTATACATTTGTAATGATTAATTATTTAAGCGATCGAATGTTACTGACAGTGGCGGACTACTCCATAAGCGCAAGCGCAAGCGGGCCTTTAAATTTTAGGGGCCTCAAAAATAGCATAAATCATATAAACCTTTATATTTTAATTTCAGTTTTCAATATTTATTATTTATTTATTGTTAAAAATCAAAATTACAGTACATGACATAACAGCTGACGCCAATTCGCCATGCACTTGAAAAATATAATAAGACAAAATATAAAATAAAAATACACAGTACATCAAATTCAACATAAAAAATCAAGAAATACAAAAGAAAAATTTATCAAACAGTTCACAAATACCATCACCAAAAATGTCCACTTCTCTAGGCAATGCGTTGATTAGTCGAACGGCCCTTGGAACTGGTGACTCATACCTCCTAAGCGAGGTATAAGTTTTTAGAAATAAAAGTTTTTGCTCATTGTTTCGCCCACGTAAGAATAAATTGGGAGCATGTAAATTAATAATCATGAGAATTTCAGGATTATTAACTCGGCCCCGAAGAAGAAGAGAAAAATGCTTTAAGCTTGAAAACGATCTTCGAGCTTCAAGTGAGTGAAATGATAATATTCCTAAAAGAAATTTGGTGGGGTAGTATTCCTTTAAGGAATTATCAAAGGGGAAGAATTTAATTTTTTTGAAATAATAATATCTTAGAAATTTCTTATGGATTCTCTCCAATTTCAGCTTGTATGAACTTTCATATGGGCTCCAAATGATGGATCCATGTTCAAGCTTACTTAAGACCAAAGAAACATAAAGCGTCCGAAACACAGTTGGGTTTTCAAATGGTTTGCTTTGTCTAACAATAAACCCAAGAAGTTTGCTTGCACGCAGTGCAATAGAAGTTATATGTGAATGAAAGGTGAAAGAGGAGTCAAATTTTATACCAAGATCAACAACTTCAGACAAACGCTTTAAAGCATCATTAGATATCACATAGTTATATGTGATGGGTAATCTTGAGCGAGAGAAGGAAATACAAAAACATTTTGAAATGTTGAAGTCGAGTTTGTTTTTTATAGACCAATTTAAAATATTATTCATATTTTGTTGCAGAATGGTACAGTCAGACTCATTACTGATACGTAAAAACAGTTTTAAATCATCAGCAAAGAGCAGATACTTTATTCCACGTATACATTCTATAATATCGTTAATAAAAATAAGAAATAAAATTGGGCCAAGATTAGATCCTTATTAGATTATTATTCTACGAAGAGTTTTGCAGCACTTTTATGTTATTCGAAAAATAGGACCTACAAAATTTATTGCGCCTAGGGCCTCCAAAGTACTTAATCCACTGGTTACTGAATATACTTATATTACATAACAAAAAAAATGATTAATACCAAAAGCTGAAAATGTGCTACTGTGAACTTAAACCGTCAGAAATTGCAGATAGGGTAGGTATTTGATCCGAAAAGATTGCTTTTCTTAATTTATCGGGCTCGGGCTCGCGCGAACCGCTCCGAGCCCCCTCCAGCCAACTCTTATATGTGAGTCACCGAATTTTTTTTAAAAAAAGCACATATGCACTGGCAACAATGTCCGATGTCAGAAGAAAAACCACTACAGATACGATTATTTTTATGTCATTTTCCATGAATGTCTAAAAACATCCTGTTTTTGTATTCTGAAGAGACAATTAAGACTATGTATTGACTTTTTTTATCGCAGATTTTCCTTTCCATTGTGTATTGTTATAACATCCAAGATACTTAATTACTTTCACCCATCTCATCGCCTCCGTTGTCTCAAGCGCAATCTATCAATGGCAGCCATTTTGTCATTCTTATTTTATTTAATCAAGAAAACAGTATAATTGAATAATAAGAGGAAGTGCGTGTACCAGAGAAATTAAGTTTAGTTTAATTGTGTTTGTTTATGTTACCGCGTGTGAATAAAATCGTTAATTAAATCTTATCTGTCAAATGAATTCCGCCGCCATTTTATGATAATTGATATCCATTTTGCGATGCATTGACCTCGAAACAGGATGTCAGTTTGGAATATTATATTTAAATGTGGAACAAAGTTCTATAGTTTTGGCGGCTAATTTATTTGACAGGTTGTATCATTAGAGCAGTAGTACTGACACATAACCAAATTATATTTACAGTAAGAAAAATAAATATTTAATTTCAGTCGCAATGTAACAATGACCCGCGTATGTTTATGGACCAATAAAAATATGTGAAATAAAGCCAATTAAAATACATATCAATCTCGATACATCGAAATTTAAGTCTGGAATAAGTTTTTCCTCTAAAATCGCACTAAGTCAGTGAATCTATAACTCGTCTCAAATTTATACTGCTGAAGTTAGACGAAGCCCTGGAAGACCTCGATTTCTCTGAATGGATGGTGTCACAGAACTGAAGAGTAACTAGAGGTCACTGACTAGCGTAAAAAGTGGATGACTGAGCTGAATGGAGAAGATTAATTGATGCGGATAAGGTTCACCCTTGATTTTAATGTCAGAAAAAGACTGAATAGGAGAAGAAAATCACATGTAAAACAAAAATAAATTATTTTGCTTGGTTAATTACAAAACATATAGAAACGTTTAAAATTCGTAAGATTCAAATGCGCCTTGACATGTGATAGATTACGAAAATTTGATTAAGTGTTGTGCAAATTGTGACGTAGAGCAGTGCTTCCCAACCTGGGGTCCGCGTATCCCGGTGATCCGCGAATTTTTTATTAGAAAGTACATTCTTTTATTTGTAAACATTTTTAATATAATATCAAATAAAAAATTTGACGACTAAAATATGTTTTTTTTCGGGGGTCTGCAGATTATTTTTCAAATTTAGGGGCCGTGATATGAAAAGGTTGGGAAGCACTTACGTAGAGTATGACGAAATACTCGCTTAGTGGTGGCGGATACAACATTTAGTTTTTAAAGCAACGACAAAATTGTGTCACACATTTTAACCCCATCTCTCCTCTTTTAATAAATCTAAACTTAATGTTACATAATCTTAAGGAACATAAATTCATATTTTGTGATATTTTTTCTAGAATCCTCTCCATGATCCTTCATCACAAAATCACTACATTATACAACGCCCCTTGCCATCCATGTTTCTATTGGCATTTACCAGAATAAAAATTGCATTAAGCTCTATCATAAATATATCTTCCTTTATTCCAGGTTTCAGTATGGGAAGTTGAATTGGCCAGTGCTCGAGAGGAAGCTCAGAGCGCCCGCGCTGATGCAGCAGGTGGAGAGTTGGCAAGAGATGCTGCCGTCTGTGAAGCCAGAGCTGCGAGAGACGCCGCACACACGAGACGCACCAAGGCAGAAACCGATGCTGCAAGAGCGAGAGTTGAACTCTCGCAGACAGCTGGTCAGCTCATGGAAGCGGTCAGACAGAAGATTGAATTGTGCCAGCAGTTGGATCAGTGGCAGGTAAGACTATACGCACAAGCATTTTTATTGAAAGAAACTATTTTTACTTGAAAAACTGTGTATTGAGAAAAACTAATAAAATCTGAGTGGAAGATTGTATTAACTGTTTGTAGGACACCTGTAACTAAATTGAAATAATAAATACGATGGACATAATAAATATATGTACAGTAAAACCCTCATTTACACTATAGTCAGGACCGTGTAATTTGGGGTGTGAATCTCATACAAAATTAGGGATTTGGTTTTTTTCCGCGGGAAACGCAAAACTAAAATTTCCCTTAGTTTTGCAAAAAAATATATGGACGAAATATTTAGTTTTTGTAGTTGTTAATATCCCGCACACAGACGGACGCCCAGCTATGCGTGTATAGCCTGGCACGTGTTGAATACACAGACGCTAGCCAACATTTGACTGTATGCGCGGCACAGACGACCATCTCTTAGTAACGACAATGGAATGCGACCGTGCAATTGGGGGATTTGCGGTGAATATTTCAAGCCAGTGCATAATTCGGGGTAGTGTAATTGGGGTTTCCACTGTACAGTGAAAAATTACCAACCGGACCGTGAGTCAAAAAAATCTAGAAAAAAAAGACTTTCCAATCAATGTGACCAAAAAGCGATTTATATAAAATATCATGTGAAAATATCAAAAAAATTTTGGAGGGGTTCGCTTATTGTGACCATTTTAAATAATTTTTTTAATGCTTTTGTTTAAAAACTATAACAAATATTTAAGTAGGGATAAAAATTGAGGCTACCTTTTATGGGTAATTTGTTAATTGATACATTGTTATATTACAGATGGACATGCAAGAGTTGATTGAGGATCAAATGAGAAGTAAGTTATCATCACAAGAGAGGAAAAGGAAGGTTGCCGACCCCGGCAACTCAGAACCAACGCGCACCAGCAAAATTCTAGGATTCTTCCAGCGATGACATATTGGCTGAATAGTCCAAAAACATAAATAGGCAGTTATCACGAGGACAAAGTGTTAAGTTTTAAGAACAATGTCTAATTATGTTAATCTAACGTAACTGAAAGAATCTGGGGATTGTCAAGATTAAGTGCTGATTAAATAGTTTATAATAATACAAGATATGTTATAATTGGTGCATTAAACTAACAGTCAAAAACAATAATGTATAATAATAGCAGAAAACATTTGTTAATTTAATACACATATTGGTCAATATAAGCCTCTTTCTGATTGAAAGTAGTTTTAATAGTTTTAAAGTCAAGATATCTTTAAAATAAATGAAATTAAGTTAGACCCATTGAGGTGCTATCTTAGAAGAGATACCCATAGCTTAGATATTTTAGAGTTATGAAGTGAAAACAACTAGAGCAATTTACTCCTTTCAACTAAATTATCACATTGTGTAAATGTGAAATGTCATAAACATTAATATATCATTGATCAAAATAAAATGTTAATCGATGTCCTACAAGCATACTAATTACAAATTTGTTGCAGTGTTGCTAGTTTTTTTGACATTTAGACCGGGATTTTTTTATTAGTAACTTAAATGTCCGGCCCTTGGCCGCAACTTAAGTGATCGGGCAAGAACCAGTGTCGGCAACATCATATGGCTGCTACATATACCATTTTAAATGCTTGCAGGAATATATTTTTACATAGTTTACTGAGATTATTACTTTACAAAAAATTAACAATAAAAAGTAATATTCTGGTGGGTTTTAAAGTGACTAATGATCAGTATATTTTTGATCATGTTTTTATTTATTTCTTGAATTTTTGTTTAACTTAGTAACTGCGAGGAATCGATTTTTCTGAAGCATAAGAGTTTATCTTAAACGTTTTTGGCTGTCCTGTAAGGCCATCCCGACAAGATGTTTGAATCTAGGACAAACTAGGAACACTGGTGTGCATGGCAGTTGTCATTTGGAGCGATATATACATCACAGATTGTGTATTTAACTTCAAAAACAACTGTTGCACACCTAATCAGATATAAATGAAGCAATCGTAGTAAAATATTGGAATTTGGAAATAAAATAGTCCCTTGCTGTGTCTTTTAAAAACTTGTCATCATTGATTATGCATTTACACAGCAAAGATTTATCATAATCAGAATTCGTACGGTTTATTCTTATAAACATGTTGGTAAACATTGATAAAATTTAAACACAAGAATTGATGTAAATTATAAATTGTCTATGAATGCCTTTAGACTCTCTCCCAAATTGGCATACTAGCTGTGAACATAGACTGTCATGTAGGCATATAATTATAATATATGCCAAAGCATATATTTACCATAATATATTATTATATTTATATGCATCTGTCTCAATGTCTCACTCAAATCAAGATGAGATGGAAGAATTGATTGATAATATATTATGATATCTTGTAAATCAAACAAACAACGAACCACATATAATATATTTTGATATTATATCACTGGATAAACAGCAATATGTCGTAACCCACTGATAAAAGTATGTGGGTAACAATATATTGCTATTTGTCAAGCAATATGCTTTCTTGACATAGCGTCTATGAAGGACATATTCTCAATAACTAATCGATTTTCAAATACAACTGATCTAAATACAAAAAATATAATGATGATGATGAGAAATTAAACAAGAGATTTAAATAGCACTTTATTTACAAAAAACCGTGTAATATTTTAAGTACATGTAAAGATTATTCACTGGTGCTTTTTTCCTGTTTTATCTTTTTTGTGTAGTCATTTTTATGTAAAAATAAGATTAGTTATAATTTTTAATAATGACCACACTTGTAAAAATGTACTGCCTTATAAATGTAAAACATAGTGTTTATGTATTCCTGTAAATTATACATATAACAAAATAAACTATATTATTATAGTATAAACGAGTGCAATTGATAACCAATATAATATAAGTATCGAATAATATTGTAATAAATGTTGAAGCTTTATCAAATTGTTTCTTCTCTTTTTCTGCCATAATTACTCTATGGTACCAACACTTAGATTTAAATATTAAGGAGTATCCATACAGGCTTGTAAAAATACAAGACAAACCTTCTTTGATGCAATATTTATGCATGCATTTACGTGTTATGTAATGTAAACATGTTGGCAGATGACCAGATCATGTCTTCACGACAAATTGAATAGGTTCTTTAATCGGTCTGCCAAATCCATTTTCTGTACATGCAAATCTTCTTATATGTATCATAATTTATTATGATGCTGTAATTATAAAAAAATTAAGACATTAATAATGAATTGTTTTTTCTTTTATCTGTTAGTAAAGAAGAAAAATACCATACTTCCTAATTGAAAATGCTGGCCATTCTCAAGGATAAAGTCTCACAAAAGGGAACAACTTGCTGTTGCTATTATTTGATTTTATTAAAAGTGATATTTTTTATCTTGACATGTGATAAAAATCATTAACACTCGCGGCTCGGAGACTAGAAAAATACATCTCTTCCGATGGGGGTCGTTTAGGGACCCCAGTGGTTTCCTCATTATTGGCCTTATTATTATGAACTTCAAAACAAAAAATAGTCTAAGAGCTTTAAAATATCTCTCTGCATCATTCCTCATACATTTTTTTATAAAAATCCGTGGTTTTTTAAATAATAATCATATATTAAGTTGCGCGTAAAAAAGATGTCACCCAGCACACATATGAAATCGCAACTGACGAGATTTAGCCCGATTATGCTATTTTACGAGCAACCGCTTATCGCGCCTTCTCATGTTGCCAGAACTTATATAAAATGAGGCATCGATGTAAGTAAGATATTGTGTTTTTTTTGAGAATAGTATTCGAGGATACATAAATTATTACCTTTAACTTTGTACCTACACATCAGTTCGTTTTTTGTTCTACTTTGAGGATCATTTTTATTAAGTTGAATTTTTTCTTTTCTGTTTTATTTAATAGAGACGGAACTATCGATCGAATATTTTTTTTCTCTTCTACAAAAGGTTCAAAAAACTATGATATAAGAATACCTTAATTATAAACATTGTATCACCCATATTAAAATAGATATTTAAGAAAATGTGGGTATTGGGGTCGCATTTCTTGAGCTTAGAACAGGAAAAGTTAAATTTAAAATTCTTTTTAATAAGACATTATAAATAATAATGTATCAATACATATTTTTCATTGCATTGTATATGATTTTTATCACAGGAAACATTTAAAATATTATTGTTTTTGAAAATTCAGTTATCGCTCAGTAAAAAACTCTCATTAAATCAAATATATCTTCAACTAAAGTATTTATAAGTTGAAATTAGAACAATCTACCCAACCATTTTAACTTCAAACGTAAAATTACATCTACTTTTTTTAATAATGAATATATTTCGTCAATACCAACTGGAAATACCAATAAAATGTTGGATACGAACATTATTGTTTTTACATAAACTTAATTGCTAAGTGCTTTACCTAAACTTACTTATTTATTTTTTTAAACACATAATGAAACAAAATTTGCTTGATCTGACCTTTAGCAATATTAATCTTTATTATAATTTTAATGTTTAATTATCAAACAATTTAAAATTGATACTAACTACTCACTGCATGAAAACATTATTTGGATTTACTTAAATAATTTCGCAATTCTGCATTAAAAATGAGACGCAATCCATTTTCAATTGAAACAATAGTTCAACACCAAAAATGTTGAATAATAACACAATTACTAACTATTCACTTTCAAAAAGCACTTTAATATAATCGGTGTTATTCCAATATAATATTTATTGTCAATAATGGCTAACCTCTGTGATAATCTAATTATTAGTTGTATGTAATGGAATATTAACTAATAGTCTTTATTTTATCTAAAGATTTCTTATTTAAAATATTCACAGTTATCTTCTTTTAAAAGAAATAATTGCTGGAAGAATAAAGCATTCCCTAAAGCAAAAAGATTTCATCCTTAATATTCTTCCAGAGAAGTTAAAATAAAAATTATGGGACTTTTAACACAACACAATTCAAATCCAAGACTAGAACATAAAACCACACTCGACAATCTGTATTTGTGAATAAAAAGAAAAGCTTCAATAACAACTAATTCACCAAAGATATCAATTTTTGACAGCATCATCATTGTGTTAAAAAATTATGTTGAGTAAATCGATGTATAATATTTTATGCATACAATTAACGAATGTGGATGTAGCTATAAAATTATATTAAAAAATATTTTTCATTTTACACAATTCTAAATGTTTTTTGACTAGCTGTTTTTAAAAATTGGATAAATTTTTGTATTGATAATTACAAAGCTTTTGATGAGAAAAATTACATTATAAATAACTTAAAACAAGTTTTTTGATAGAATTAACAATATTATTTCATCAGGAGCTTTTTAGCAAACTGATAAATATCATTGGTGGCAGGTACTGCATTTTTTCAATCATATTTTGATCCATTGAACTCATTTTATAGTAAAGTATAAATTAAGTTTGTTATGGGGAATGCTTCAATGTCTTCAATTTTAGTATAAAGTAAAATAAATTAAGGATTAACATAAAAAATTGGTGTTTTATAAAAAGATGTTACGTTAACTAAAGATTGTTAAGTTAACAAGTTTTAAAAAGTAAATTATACAAAGTGCCCTTCATAAGTAAGCTATGTGCCTCAATTTAGTAATGCATTTAAAATAACTTACTTTGTAGAGAGATTGCCTTTTATATTAATTATTAAATAAGTATTGTGTAAATAATTAATCATAAACTATACCTTAATGAATTAAACACTACAGCGAAATAAAAATTATTTACGACTTAAGTTTGTGTACTTAACTAATTAACTGAATACATACCTAAATTACCTTTTTAAGATAGCATAAGAAAAGTATAATATATCTTGAGTAATTTTAGAAAAAGATTGTTATAGAAAATATATATATATTTTACCAGAAGCTTAATGATTGTAGCTTGCATGAAAGTTCTTTTTATCTATTTCAGTACAAGTATTTTTAAACTCCAGTTATGTAAGATTTATGAAACAAATTCGAACTCTTGTTTTCTTAAGACAATCTTATCTCTACTGACTATTTAATCATATATCTGTTCAGTTTTTTTTATTTGCATCCTTCATGTGAAGGTTGATTCCTTTTAATGCTGTCATCTTTCTAACACACAAGGTCAATTTTATTCAAAGGGAGGCGTAATAACATAATGTTTGGAGACCACTCTCTTAAGCAATGACAGAAGTACCATTATATATCATATTGATTGAATTTAGGCAAAATGGTTTAACTGTCTTATTTCTAAAAATGCTATTCATAATGACAATGAACTCAACAAAATACACATGTTATCAAAAGTAATAAAGAATAAAATCCTCTACTATTTAAAACTAAGCTTTCAGTTGTGATACTACAGCATTGACCCTCGTTAACTTCTTGAATAATTATTATAACAAAAAAAAAGAAACACCAATTCATCGGATAAATTTGCATATATCTTTTATTTTGACTTTAACTAACAATCATTAAATTTATTAATGTTTTTGTGCCTTTTATAAAATTAGTTTAGTTAATCTGTTTTGCTGAAGCACTATGCTTTTCATAAAACTATTTGGCTAACAAATCAACGGCTAATGTTTTCCCTTATATTTTCGAGCACGCATGAGAGGTAGAGGCTTTCATTGTCATGTAAAATTTGATTGCACATCTTTAAATCTAATTACTTTTGTTCATTTTCCAAAGGTACGCAATGCTAATGGCATACTTTCGGGAATCTGATGTGCCTTGAAAAATAAAAATCTAATTATGAAATCCCTCAATGAAAAGATTTTTGTTTTATAACTCAATAGTTCTTATAGCACACAATTACATGAAAATGAATTTATTACACATCACTTCAATCAGATTTAGTTTGATTGTAAACTGGTGTTTAAAAATACTTGTTGAACAAAAATTTTTATTCTTATTTTAATTATCTCAACTAACGAAAATATGACGGTTTTATTCATCTGCTGAAGCAGTAGAATAAGTTGGCAAAAGCATATTATCTTTTTACTTTCTCATTTTACAAAAAAATTGCTTAACATTTATAAGGTATATTGATTTCGACAAACAAGGAAATCTCCATGTCTAATTTGCCCAACAGCTAAACAAATTAGAATTCTTTTTTACCATCTTAGAGAGCTGATCTTATCTTAAGCAACGCTTAAATCAATAATATAATAAATGATACTATTGTATATCGCTCGACAAACAGCAATTTGTCGTAACCCACTACGTTACACACACGTTAGTGAGTTGTGATATATTGCCGTTTATTTAACAATATACATTATTTTATACCTCTTCTTTACTTGCCTAGCAAAATGTTTGTTTTTTTACTATTAGCAATGAAACTGCTCAAAAGATTGTATATTTAACTCAATTGTTTATGGTGTAAAGAAAGTCTGTTTCTGCATATTTAAAATTTTAGTAACTTGCACGAAAAATGCTTTGAACCTTTTCTATTTTTAATTCGAATCAGATGAGTACGAGATACTTTAACATTGTGTTGTTATTAACATTCCAGTAGTACCGAGAGTTTTACATTTAAGTTTATTTTATTGTCAAATAATAAAGTCATTTATGTAAGATTTATTGTAACAAAGAAAATGCACATTTGAATAATATAAATAAATGCGAGTTTTAATTAATTCTTGTTTTTTACTCCCAGTTCATCCATCAAATTTATTTATATCCTTCGACAAATAACAATATCTGGTAAACCATCAACTTTACAATTCAAATAAGAAATTGTGTAATACACTGTTAATTTTTTTTATCTAGTAATACCAAACCATATTCATTACAATTATACGTCTCTCTTCTTGGTAACCCTCCCTTACCTCCCCACAGTGTAATAAGGTGCTGCCTTATGCATTCCCTAATCGTGAAATCAAACAACTTTACTTCAAATATCCGACACAAGTATCTATTTTCGAAGCTCAGCATGTTCTTCGCTAGTGTCATGATTTCCTACTGTAAAGCAGCATTAGTCTAACAGTGTTCAATAAGATATTTAGAATATTTCATTATCAAATATGAGATAAAATTGAACATAATTGAAATTGGTAAACCACACCCGCCCCAATAGGTCCATGCTTGATTACAATATAAATAAGAACACTTATCAAGCTAATACAGAAAGCCACATTTCAGCGTAATTGAAAAATTGATGTCTCAAACGCGAAGAATAGAATTGTATAAATAATAATAAAATTCATTAAAAAAAATCTTTTTTTAGATTTTGATAAACAGCACACCCAACATCACTGATATTATGATCCTTTTTTTACATCCATGAAGAGTAGCAGTTCTGTTCCACTACAACAATCTAAAGATGTATCCGTACTCGTAACAGCGAGAGCCTCTCCAGAGAAAAACACTATATTCATAGCATGTACAGGCTTGGCTTATAAATGTACAGTTGATTAAAGTGACATTTTCTTGGTAGAACTCCATTGTAATCAGTTGAAAAAGTATTTTTTTTTTCACCTTATGCGTTCAGCTTCATGTCCCAAACGGCTCCAGCTATAGCAAACTTTCTTTCGACACTGAGGTACAGTGAGTTAGAAATTTAGGGCACTCATGCAAACGTCACACAAAGCCCCCCCATACAATTTCCGCCCTTTTCGATAGGCCTTATCTCTGGATAGGCCCTCATACACCGCATGGTTCTGCTATGAGGTGGCTGTGCCACCGCAGTGGTATCCGAAGCTGTCGACCTTCCCGATGATTAATGATACAAGTTGGGTATAAATAAAACAAATAAGTTATTACTTCATGAAAAACCTTTTATTTCAATCAAAAAAATAAAATTTGCGACAAACATTGTTCCCCAATAGTCTCTGTTCATTGCCGACGACTGATTGTAAAAAATCATCAAATATTTCTTTGGCAAGTTAACAACAAAACATAACTGAATCCATTTGTACTTATGCATCATTTAGACTGAACAATACAATATATATGTTATACTTTTAAAACAAACAGCAGACATGTAAACATCTTCGGTAAATATTATATCGACCAGGTTTTGTAATACAACAAAATTTATATGCAAGATAATTCCGTTTCACATTAGAGAAGGATTAATTGTTGATATATAATGAGTAACCCTTAAACTGTATGGGATCCAAAAGTTGTGCTAGAGAGGTCTTTATTAATTATTGTCCATATAAAGAATGTCTCTATAAAATTGAATTACTGACAGATTTTTTTGAATTTTGTTAACTTTGGTTGTTTGTTGTGACGGGTCCAGATACATATGTGTGACATAAAGTAACGTGAATTCGTCATATGGATGTAGCTGTGATCCATACATATTATGCTGCTCTTAACAACGATCATGGTGATCCATGACCTGTGAATACAAATGCGCTCGCAGAGCTTGTTAAACTCGATCACCAGGATTTTCATTGAGACCGTTTGCTGTATATACAATTCATGATGCGTTAGACATTGCACACGTCTGGACACGCCATTACAACTTTGGTTCTAATGTTCTGTTATTTTATGTGAAATTCGATAAGTAAATTAATGTAGAAACCTTAAGCATTAAGTCTTGCTTGCTGCCTGCGCAGTGTCAATGGATCTGACACAAAACTAAATCTTATAATACGCACGAAATGCACAGTGGAGTGATTGAATGTGTCTGTCAATATTAAATTTATAATGATAGCATGCGTCTCTTGAATAGTGAAAGAATTTTTTTAGATCAATCGAGTCCATCACTGATTTTGATATCAATAAATTTCAAAACTGCCAAGAGGTAAATGAATTCTGATTCTTCATATATTTTCAGGATAAATGGTAATTAGAAGGATCTACCCATCGTCGAAAACTGTTGATAATAAATTGATGTGTACCTCTGTCCTACAGTTTAAGGGTTAAAAAACAATAAAAACGAACATACATTTTTTAAAAAAAGAGAAAACTTGTAAATGAAGGCTCAACTTACTTTAATTAAAAACATTGAAAAGTGATTTAAAATCACTTTTGTAAATATAATTCATTTTAATGTAATATTTTCATAGACAAATAAATAACAAACAATTTGGTTTCAAAGACCCTAGTTCATTTAAAGGTGTGAAAGAGACATTTACTATTAAACAAAATTGGCATTCACTTTACTGTACACATAAAAAAAAATACCTTCTTTTCATAATTCAGATACAATATTAAAATAGAATCATAACGATACACCCGAGTTCTGTAAGGAAACAACTCAAAAAAAACATGATGGTGGAGCCGAAATAGTGATCGAATGTCTAATGCAATTCTGAGGAACTTATTACTTTGTTATTTGACGCTATTAAAACAGAATTCTACGATAAATTAGATAATGGTGTTCTAACATTTCTCGATACCATAAACTTAAAAAGTTAATTAACGAATTCAATATTGAAAAAATAACTATCCCAAGATGTAGTTAGGTAGTAATCTTTTGACTCGTTTCTTTATTGAACATAAAAATGTAATTTTTAAGAGTTCTATACAAGAGTACTTCACAGTAGCATAGTTAAATAAAAATCTTTACTGCTTCGAGTTATTTCCTTATTGATCTCGTGTATTCTTTCTTATTACCTTCCATTCCGATAAAACTTAAGTCAATAATATTATGTTGACATTGACAGAACATTTTTGGCTGTATTATATTATATGACATTTTCATCTTCAGCTTATATCCAGCGGCGTTATTTGATATTAATTATCTGTTCTCCGAGACGTTTTACTCTCAAAGTTTCAGACGAAAGGCTTCTGTACTATTAAGTACTTAACGAGTTATATATATATATATATATATGAATAAGAATAAGCTAAGGATCGAGTTATTGTTACGGTTATCAGAATTTAATTTAAAATATAATATATTATTAAATATAAACAAAATAGACTCATACTGGTCTTTGATACATAGTAAAAATTATTTTTTGTTAACCCTTTGAGTACTAGAGGTTTTTTGCACATTTTGATTATTTTTACTATTATTACATACGAAACTATAAAAAACATTTTTTTATTAGTATGGATCAATGTTGAAGGAATTCTACTCACTATTTCAAGTAGTGGATACATTTCTAGAATTAAAACGTCACCTAAACATTGTACAGCACATTTTAAGCTGTATTGAGTTGAGTATGCAATGTCTCATTATGCATAATTTGGTGTTGTCAGAAGTTCGAAATTCTATCCCCTGACCAAGCTACAATAGAAAAACACTATACAAACCACAAGGTTTTTTTCAGCTCTTGTAAAATTAACGAAGTGTTCCGTATAAACTTTTTTGTTCGAGTGATGACTTATATTTTAAAAGTTATTATTACTTTCAAATAATTATCTAAATGCTATTATTATGCAGGAAGGGAATCAAACCGAAATGCACTTTCACGCTCAATATTACATGATACATATCATATAATCGTATAATAGGATAAAACGTATCATAATGTATCGGTGGCCCAGTTCTACAGATGGTCATAAATTTGATTATATTTGAATATCTCTCTACTATATCTCCACAAATCACAAATAAAAAAAAAAATACTAGTTCTCTCTCGGTAGGCAGATGTTTACATGTGGAAAAAAAGAAATATAAACAATCTTCTCTTAGTTACATATGAATACAATTTGCATTATCATTTTAAGGCTGTGTCAACGTTTCAATAAATTTTAATTGAATTGACATAAATGACGAAATAATTCACTAAAAAGATGTGACAAACAATAATAGTTACTTTTTTACAACTCAGTTTAGATGCGTCAAAACTCTGCAGCACTATGGAAATAAGCTATCAATGCGTAAAATTATGAAAATGACGACAAACAAAACACTTGAGTCTTACGAGAGCGCCCCATACTCCTCAAAGGGTTAATTATGTTATATCAAATCAATTTCGGGTATGTAATGAATATTGCTTTATTTTTTTTAACTTTTTAGTTACCGAAAATGTTCAGTAAAGTAGCAGCCAGTTTAGCATGAGTCACCTGAATTTCTTTCGAAGGGTGCAAACAAATTGAGAAGAATTTGATTGTAATACCGCCCGCAATCAGCCGATGGTGGAAAACTGAGATTGAAGTCGCGTCTGGTAATAGGTTTAAACACAAATCCGTTACAAGTATAATAATAAAACCACCTTAAAACTAATGAAATTTATATTATCATCTGCTTAGATACTAATAAAACTATATTGATTTTTTTTGTTGTTTAATTATTACAATTCTCCATTTCGGGTCCTTATTGATTAGTGAAGAATTTAAATTCTCGTTTACAATTATTAATATTATATAAATTGTTTATTTTAAGCATTACAACAAAAAACAATCTTTTTTTTAATCGATTTGGTAACTTGAGGCACATTTATTCAGACCATGTTTGCGTCTTGCTTTGCATTATTTTTTTTTGTAAGAATCCATGGCAAACTAGATACAATTCCGCATACACTTAAATAAATACCGATTCCTGAGAACCGATCGAGAATAGACTACACAAGACTCAAAAATATTTAAAAACAATCCTTTCGTACTCTAAAAATATTAAAATACTCACGTTCTCGCAATGAAATATAGTTAAGTTTAAAGTGTGGAACGAAAATTTAAGCCAGAGCAGTATTTCTTAGTGTAAAAATATATTAAACTGATTTTGATCGCAAAGAAATGAACACTTTATCTTACATAGATAACCAAGTGCACTGTCGCAATATGCAAAAATAAAAATTAATTTGAGGTTCTGAGAGAGCCCAGATTTAGTGCACTCACGTCCCCATTAAGAAACACTGATAGTATCACCGAAACAGAACACAAGTGTCCACTCAAGAGTAGAATAGTAAATATTGGGTATCTTTTTTATATACTATCGATTGCTCTAAGATACAGCTTAGTCTTTTATATATGATATTATATATGGGCGTGCTGGCGCAAGTCAAACACTCAGGACACTTGCATTTGCGGAGAACGTGTTTGACGTGCTCGAGCCAATGAAGCATTACGCTTATACGTCACATTTTATTAATTAATTGACTACACGGTGTCAGCAGTATTATGCTTTGTCAAAATATTTTCTGAGTATTATGCAACATTGATTTGACTCAAAAATATAATATCAATGATAAAATGTTAATTAAACTTAGCACATCTTAGTAACAACAATTAAATTCACCCAACCCGACATTATTTCAATACGAGAACTAAGATTCAATAAATTAACATCAATTTTAATCAATTCCTTAAAAATTGAGGATTCCTTTCATACATCAAATATTTGAAAAAAAAAGGTGTTTTCACAAGTTTAAAAAGGTATTCATATAAAAATTATCAAATTCAACCAAATATTGCTGGTGAAATAAAGGATGTGTAAATTAGATGAATAATTATTTCGAAAGTGTCGTGCAGAATTTGGATCAGTGATAATAAGAGATTTAATAATAATTGTTCGGTTATATAATATGTCAAACGACTGAAACAAACGACTGAAACAAACTACATACGATACAATTGAGATATTACAAATTTGAGGTACTAGTTACACCTTACATTTCCATATAAATATATTGTTATTTTGTGTTTAAATATTAACTTTACTAATGTTTTCTATAAGGCAAACGGGAAGGAAGATTATTAATGTAAAACAAAGACGAATTGTGTCGCCGACCGCAAATATGTCAGACGTCAGATATGCCAATATGAACTGAGAAAAATCAGCGGTACACACTAGTGCGGTAAATAATGCATTTCATACAAATTCACCGGACAAGTGTTGACCGTTATTAGATTTGTAAAAAATACCGATACTTCAAGTACAATAGATTATGCCAACATTAAAATAGGGAATAAAAATGATTTACATACACCCAACCCTTTTATTACATGGTAGAAACGTTCCACTAACCACTGTGAAAAAAAAAATGATAGAATACTTGGAAAAATTGAAGATTGCTTCTCCGAGTTCTCTTCTGCTGAAAAAAATCATGTAAGAATAAGTATGGATTCTTCACTATTTGTAATCGTTTTAGTGGTTGCTTCATTCAGAGCAAAACTGGAATGAAACGGATGGTGTTATTTTAAAACCGTGTAAAAAGAGTTGGGTGTACTTATTTTGAGTTACATATATAATTTACCATTGCATTTTCATAGTTTGAATATATATTCATTTGTGGCATATTACAATACAGTCACAGACTGTCACTAGGCACTTTAATATTGCCAATAATTATTAAAAATACATCTGAAATAATAATAAATCGACACTGCAATAATAACTTTAGCTGTTCGACAACTGCCATCATGAAATCATTTCTGAATACATACGTAAAGCTATTGATTGCGGTTGTAAAAACTTATTATGCTATTACAGTTTGTGATGTTTCAAGTGATAATTTTTTTTTTGGTGTCGTTTGAATGAACACTCGAAGAAATAAGCGTCTGACATAAATATCATAACTATGCATGGCTCGGTACGACCAGAGTAAATCATCAAAATATATACAGATTTGTAGAAACCGTAAAAAAAATATACACATGGTACCCACACACAACTTTACCTTGTTTTACTACATCTAACATGTGATTCATTTTGTTTTATACTAAAAGGTCATCATCTTGTATTTGGTGATGATTTTTGTAAGGTGATTAATTTATAAATTACTAAATATATATATATTTATTATAATTTTTAATTGGCAGTTAATAGTTTTCAACAATTGATTAATATTTGTTTTTTTCAACAGCAACAAAGTTTAGCTGCTTTGTAGTAATATAACAAAACACATTTCATTTGTTTTTTAATTGTTTTATTCAAAATTAAAGGGCAGGTGAATACCATTTTATAAAGTAAAACCTCTGTATGGGTTACAACCTCCATTTTATAACAAAATTAATTCAACCTTTCGAATAGGTCTGATTTAAAAAAATGATAAAAAATCAAGACTTTGAAGAATTATTAAAAGCATTAATTTTGTACGACCACTGAAAAGCGGTAATGAAATAAAGATTATAAAATGTGATGTGGTATTATTACTTTCTAATTTGTAAAGGAACACAAATAAAACAACACATCTTATCAAAGCTATCGGGGCACTTTGTTGAAAGCTAAGCAAAGCTGAACCTTGCAAGAGCCTACAGGATGAGAGCAGTCTTTGACGTTTAATGGATTAAATCAAAATGAAGAATTTAAATTCTTTTTACCACACGAACAATGAAATTTTTGTACGCAATTGCTTGTGGATAAAAATCTGACAATCTAGTATTGAGGACTTAACTAGTCAGCGTCTGAGCTATCTTAGCTATCAAAAGATCTGATACCGGTGATGTAAATTTTACTTAAATTTTTTGTCTTTTTTCGAGATGATTTCAGATTTTCTTTTCGAGTGCACCCAATCGACTGTTATATGCAATATATGTAAACATGCTGCTGCGCTAAGCGTTACGTGAAAGCGTAGATAAAATGTGTTGTAATTCGTCAGTTCATTTCAAATTTTAATTAATTTGCAATATGCTAGCTTAAAACCTTCAATAGTTTATATTAATGTCAATTGAAGATAAAAAAAAATTTACACTTTTAAAATTCTTATAATATACAAACTAGTTTAAAATATGGAGAAAATTTGGCATTTACTCGTGAATGCAGAATCAACGTAATTGTCGAATATTATCGACGATAAAAAATATCCCAATTTATTTCAGAAGCGGTGAGCATTATCTTTTCAAATAAATACGAATTAAAATAAATTACTTAACGATTAATTAAGCAAGCAATGTAGAAAAAGGGTCGCGGATGACGTTCGAAAATCATAAACGAGAGCATCGGTCGGGGGAACTGACCGCGACGTCTCCCCTCGGCGACGTCCCGGAGCGGAAATAAAAGTGATGGCACTAAATCATAATAATCGCAAACATCTAAACACAACAAGCTAAGTTAATAATAGTTAATCAATAACACACATGTTCATTTATAATTGGTCCATGCTGAACATTCCCTTCGATGACTACCTAATAAAGTATTATACAAAACAATATTTAAACCTGGCAAGAATTCCAAGCAATGAAATTCAATAAGAGCCGTCAGGCTTTTTTCTGTAACGAGCTAATCAATCTACAATTATGTGATATTTCGCTGGCTTAGCGCCAAAGGTAAGTGTATACAAATATCTTCAACTAAAACAATATTTGATGCCCTGACAATGAGAAAACAGGTTTATACTTGCCTCTTTGGTGGCATTCATGAAATAAGCTATTATTCGATTATAATATTATAAACTTGTAAAATTTTACTTCATAGAATATTCAGTAGAGTAATAACTTTGTAAAAATAAGAACATAGTTATTCACGAGAATAAAACAGATTTTATTTCTTACATTTTCATTCAAGCATGTTTGACTTTCGTAAATGATATTTAAAATGGATAACATTTATGTTCTGAAGAGTTCAGGGAATTGTAGAGCCAAGTGATCTCTTGTATGCATTGTTTATATGTGAGCCTTTTTAAAATAGATAGAACAAATTTCGCAAGCTTTAGAGATAGACTGATTAGAAATTAACTTAAAATTGAATAAACGATATGAACTGAAATGATATCAGACAAGGAACTGAGCAATAGCTGACCTATGGTACCGCAAATAAAGGAATCGATGCCAGGTTTAAGTCCTCGCTTAAACTTAAATACAAAAATAATTATCAATTTAAAAATAAAACGTAGCAAGCCTAATAAACACCAGAGGGACAATACATGAAAATTTGTGTTTCATACAGTGTTGCGTGTTGAAATTGTTTAAATGGCAACCGTGAGGCAACTATAACAAAATGTTACAATTATATTTAAACGAGTCAAAGTGGTTGCCGAAGAATATCATGACCATATTGCTGCAACCCTTTCCCGCAATCAAATTTGTTTGCTAACGCGCGTATGCCTGAAGAAGCATGCAGTAATCATTCAATCAAGAGTGATGTCTGCTTTCAAGCCATAAAGCTAATATCATTCGGGTAAAAATGAATGTCAATATTTTGTCAATAGGTGATATTTTGGATTGAAATGTACTATGAGTACCTACGTATCTATGAATCTTTTTTATCAATATTTGATGTATTTAATTTTTACTGCGGATGGTCAAATTGGATATGTTTCCAGAACAAACCGACATTTTCTGTCAACGGTGAGAGATTCAAAGCTCCGAATGAATAAAAAATTTCAAATAATTTAAAGTAATGCAAAAAAAAAAATTGAGCAGTATGGCAATTGTATTGTAAGTAGATATTGTATCATTCGATTCGAGTGTATTCATAAAAATACACACGACTCGGTCGATGGATTCAAAATTATTATTGAATCGAGTGATTCAAATAAAAGTTGATTCAAATCGTACAAACGCTAAATATAAAAGCGATTGGAATAAATAAGAATGTCAGTGTCCCCCGTGGTGTCCTACGGCACTAAAAAAAGCGAGTTAAATAATTAATAGCCTTTGGTTTTATTCAAGCAACGATAAATAAAAACGTGTCCAGAACAAAGTACCCGACTGCATTCACTTCACTCGAGATAACAAATAAGCATTATGATAAAAAAAAAACAGGTAGTTCATATAATCACTGAAGACTTTTCAAGTCTTCCTATTAGACTAACGGATACCTTAAACACAACATTTTATATAAGTGCAAATTTATTTTACGGTAGTGACTGACGGAAGCAAACAAAATTGAACTTATAAATGTTACTACGATTGATAATAGTACCCCACTCCAATGTGTTAATTTCAACAAAAGTTGTTATATTAAAAATTCCACTTCAAAAATCAGTTACAATAAAAATATGCAAACCGGCATCAATTTGCGCACAGCGGGAATATTACAAATATAGACGAGGATAGTTTACGGCCTCGCATGATACCTATAAATAATATTACAAATTGATATAGAGAATATCCCATCTGGCATTCGAGTGCATGCTGTCAGGGAGATCATAGATCTTCTCCGATAACAAAAATGGCAGAATACAGTTTTATGAAAATGTAACATTATACATTTTAAAATCGCAGTCCATATTTGAAGAAACTGAATGTATCCATCTCTTGAAACAGTCGCAAACATTTCAACACATCAGAGATCGTCGATAAAAAGCCCATTCAATATTTGATAACAAACACACGAAACTTCATTAAATTGGTCCCATTCAAAATTGAAAAAGAATACAAGACCTAAATATTGCGTGACAGATAAAAACAAATCGATTTATGTTAAATGTGTAAAATTGTTCTTAAAATTTGAACAAATTTGCTGTTATTTTATGTAAAAAAAAAAAATCAGCTCACTACCGTTTGTTAAATCGTGGGACTTAAAGTAGAATAAAAACATGGTGAACATTTTAAAAAATAGTAGAAATTGAATACCAAAAAATTAAATTAGAAAAAGATATAGGCGTAGCGTCTCCAAAATGAGGATACACAAAACGGATCGTCTTCAATAGTAAAAATATCGAGTCTCTTTCCGGCGCTCCTTCCGTCTTGTTAAATATATTTTTCACTGACTAATCGTCCATCGGTCTGTATGAAAATAAAATAAATTTCTCTCTATCCGTCCGACCCGCACAAGATTAACAATTATTTGACACTCGTCACAAGACACATAAAGAAATTTCATTTGATTCCAAAAGATATAACAAAGCTCCGAAGGGCCGCACCCGTCTCGTTCACACTTCTTTCGATTCTTGACGCAAAGTAATAAAAAAAAAAAGCGGCACCCTTCTCAGAATCATCATGTAAAGAGAAAACGTAAGGCATCGTGAGGATTTATCCGGTAATCTTTAAAGATTTTCAATTTGTACATTTTTCCATATATTTATCACATGTCAATGAAACGTTCCATTGATATTTGTCGCACATGTCGGTTGAGGTTTACGACGTCCACTGTCAATAACATAAATACATATACCCTGATAGTCTCGCAATGAAGATGACGGGTTATTATTTCACAGAGGTCACATCACGCTCGACTACGATAACTTGTCATCTTTCTTTTTACAAAATGTACAGAGCTTTGGTATCTTTCCGAATCTGTCCGCGTCGCCTCAGCTGCGGATTGGCCGGCAGATCACTTGGTGAGTCTCTTTCGGAGGCCGTGGCGGACAGGAGCGGGAGTCCAGGGCGTACGGCGACGCGCTGATATCTTCGAAGCCGGTGTCCCGACGCTGTTCCTGGAACGCAGGACAGGGCGGCACTCTTTGGAAGGAGATCCGTCATTTTCTCTGTCAACGGTAGAGCAGTCCGCCGATCTCAGAGCCCTCTTATCTGCACTGTTTTCGTTTGTATGCTTATCCTCTTGTCCCGGAGCGTCGTGACGAGAACGGAGGGCCCGAGTGGCGAGAGCAGGGTTCGCCTTGGGATCGTTCTCAATATTAATAGTGGTGGAATGAACCTCGCCGGTTTCATCGGGATTAAGCCCGGATGCTGCGTCTTTTTTGTTTCGACGTCTCCGATTTTTGGGGGATGCGGGCAATTCGTCGGGCTCGTTTCTGAGACTACGGCGTATCGATGGCTCCGATTCGAATCCGGTCGGGGGAATCATGACGCCGAGCAGGTAGGCGGCGTCTTTAGAGGTCTGAGTTGAAGTGACATCTTGATGCTGTTCGTCGGAGGACTCATCATTCGGATCGATAAAGCGCCGCTTGTCGTCCAGACGCGTTCGCCTTTTCTCCTTCGGTTCCAGCCCTTCTGCCGCATTTCCGCTGCAGCGCCTCTTGGCCGTCTTAGGGGTGACAGCGGCGCCAGATCCGACGGGCGTCATGACATTCTCCTTGGAGTTCTCTGTAGTATTATCGGCGGCGGATTCCCGGCGCCGCCGTCTAAGAAATGACATTCCGCCCCTTCGCGGACTCCCTCCTCCGGTGGGGGCGTCGCCTCCGAGCCGAGGGACTGTCGGCGGCCTCGCAACTACCTCAGGTTTGATTTCCTGTTGCACAACCGCCTGACGAGGAATGACACCTTCAACTGTGGTCGGAATCTTCTTTGAAGGAGAGACAACCTCCCGTGTTTTTGTGGGAGCTTTCACAACTGGGACCTGCAAATCTCTAGATCTAGTTACCCGGGCACCGTTTCCTTCCTGGCTGGTGTTCCCTGAAACGGGCCTGGATTTGGCATCAGTTTTTTCAGCTTGCTTAATTTTAGCATCTGTGACAGGCAGCACTGCAGCACTGGAAGGTGTACGTTCAGCTTTGTGGGTAGAAATGTTATCAACAGGCGGAGCAGTTAAAGATGGTGAGGGTGAAACTTTAGGTCTGTTAAGAACGGTAACTCTAATAGCCGGTGGTGCCGATCTGTCAGGGTGCACTGGCACAGGTACTTTAGATTCAGTCTGTTTGCCTTTGACGTTTTGAGATGGCGGATGCGCAGGGGTCTTTGCCCTGTTTGCCAGTCTCGTTATAGGTCTCGGAGGAGCCACAGGAGTGTCGTTGGATCGCAAAATGCGAGCAACGGGCGTCGGAGAGACAGAAGATCGTTTGATCGGCGCTTTGGAACGGACGCCCTTAGTCTTGGAGGAGGGAACTTCGACGGGAGAACTGGATGAAACTTCATTTATCTGTATCGACTCAATCGTCTTATCCGGAGATCTATCGTCTTCATCGGCCACCGTCTCATCGTCAGCTACCGGCACAGTTTCACTGGGAACTTCTGTTTCGACGGGAAGATCGATATTTGCAGATTCGGTCTTCTCGGTAGGGCGCGGTCGTTGTAAAACCGTCTTGTTCTTTTTGTAAGGCGGATCCTCTTCGTTGTTATTGTTTACCGGCGGCTCCCCGCTTCCCGGAGGCAAAACTTCCGCAGTGGTAATTTCCTCGTAAACATTCTGAAGGGTGTTACAAATTTGATTTTTATTGAGTAGACGAGCGATAAAGTAAGACTCGGCTGGGTTCCCGTAATTGGAGATAGGCAGGTCGCTGTCGTCCTCGCCCGACGGATAACTGTGAAACTGCTGCCCGACAGGAGAGGTCACCTGTGGCGCCGTCTGCGGGACTTCCGTTCTGGCATTGGGAAATCGAGTTAAGATAGAAAGGCCTTTAGAAGGATGAGCTTCCGGTGGATTTTCCGGTCTCTCGTCAATAGGAGACGCAGGTAATTCATCCACAGAGGAGCACGGTGAAGGTGAAGAATAGTTTTCTGCAGCATCTCTTCCTACTGAAATAAATAATAAGATAACGGTTATTTTTCACGAGTGTTATCTGGACCCCTAAACCCAAAAAAAAATATTTTTATATACAGGCTGTGCTTTTCTTTTAATCCCATTTAAATTTATCACTCAAATTAAAATGGCTATTTAAATTAAATAATTCATCATTAGTTTCAAAATCTAGTACTTTATAGCTTAGTAGCTAACGGTAGCTTTAACTTTCAATTTGGATTAGTTCTTTATGGAGTTCATCTGTGGGCACTTTGTTTTTTCCAAACATCTATACATATTTGTACAAAATTATTATAGTAATTTTATTAAGATAATGGCGGCAACTGCCAAAAATCACTGATAGGCATATCTAATCTTTATAATATAAAAAGGTGATGATTCAACAGTCTGGTAAAAGCTATTATTCACAAAGATTGGCTGCAAGCAGGGAGCGATACTATTCAAATTATTGCATGGAATTTTGAGAAATAAATCTTTCATGCGTGATTTCATCAATGAAAATTCATTCACTGCTAACTGAAATGAGTATAATTGATGTGTTACTACTACGCCATATCACATTGAAGAATGGTTCTGTGACGAGGGCTTACGGGAAACGACTCACAGCTGGTCGTAAAGTAACAATTGCAACACAGTGTACACATAATGTAGTGGATAACACACTGGAAATGTTCCCAGTGCAACAATAGACTGCAGTTCACAATCAAATCACAGTAATTCAAATATCTGACGTACAATTGTTTTAAATTTATATCTGCGCTTTATTCGATCATTAAAACATTGGCCTCAAGAGGTAAAACTTACCTGTGGGCGAAGAAGATTGCTGCTGCTGTTGCTGTGGCGGAGGATTAGAAATAGGGTTATTTGGATGCTGGGGTTTGGTCTTGGGCGGTCCCGGAGGATCCATCATTAAAGTCACCACTGATGTATTATCAGCCCGCATCTTAGTGCTCGACCATCTGCAATTATTTAATAATATAATATATACCTGAATGATCGATGGAAACATCGCAGACATTAAACAACGAGTAATTCTAAATGTTACCTCTGAAGGGCACTGTCGACCAGAATCTTGGACGGGTTCAGCCAAGAATCCGGCGGAACTCCGCCGGGAAGAGTTTTTTCGTTATGTCGTTCGGCCACCTGGACCAGCTGGACTGCCATCCTCGCCGACACCATGTTCCACAGACCGTCAGTGCCGAATATCAGGCATCTAAGTCACAATACACATGTTCACGATATGATGATATTCAATATTTCGCTGGGAGAAGTCGAACAATAAAATCAAAGATGTTGCTTTATCTACTTTCTTTGGATTCGAATCAGGCAATTGAGACTTTTTCAGATTTTTGAAATGGCAGCATAGGGAAAGCTAAAAAGGCGTTAAGCCACAGGCATGTATACTGCAGAATGAGCTGCATATGAACAAATAAATTTAAATTAAAAAAAAATTAAGATTTCGACTGAAGGTGCTTGGTGGAATTTCAATTAAATTTGAATCGTTCAAACTATATACATTCTCACAGATTTTGAAACCCGGGTCGTAAGTGACAAAATCTGTGAGAATGTACATAAAAAAAATTGTTTTGAAAAACATTTTTGGTGACAATCTGAGCAAACAATTGATACACCAGTGGTTGTATAGTTTTTTTATACAAAGTTATTAGTCACAGAACAGTTCTTTATCGGCGCTATATGGTAAACACTAAAAAAAACACCGACCATAATATGGAATATGTATTTTTTTTACAATTTTAACTATCGCATAAAATTCCAAATGTCTTGAATGTGTCAAATTCAAAAATTCTATTGTCTTTCAAAACTACGAATCAGAATTAAATAACACACGGAAATATACCCACAATTCTTTATGGGATTAGAATGAGTCAAATTCGAAACTCTATCATCATTCCAAATTAGGTATTAAAAAAAGTATTTACATCTTAAACATTATCCAAATCTTTACATGAACCTAAGTTACATTGGTTCACCAATTCTAAATTCAACTTCATATTTGTCAATTTAATAATTCAATGTGCGATGAAAGCAATGAGTTCCTGGAACCAAAAGAACCGGTCAAATCAGAACAAAATATCTTCTTCACTGATCCTATAGTCCAGGGCGATCCTTAACCCACTAAATCAACGGTCGTCTTTACTTTGACGTTTGTGTCTCTTTAGACATCAACTCTTGTACTCATCACGTCTTTTACCCTAAAATTGCATATCAATGGCTCTTTGATACTTTTACTATCCTGCTACCTTGACAACTTGGATCTAAACATTTGAAAGTTTGCCGAACCCCTCCATAAATCAATCTCCTTCACTCCGTTTGTTCTCTGCCTTTTGACATCAATTATTGACCTCTGACACATCCCTCCTATACAGCGATGTGATTGATATGAACACATATTATGGGCATATGCGCCTTATGATAATTGAGTATAGGATTTTTCCTCAACGATATATATATCGTTAGACAATTATTGTTCTATAAATGTTCCACTGTACCTAAATTTGCTGGGATCAATTGCTAAGACTCCCACATCGGGATCAGGGCTGACAACAAACTCATCAATCTGCATGTTATAACTCCAGAGGTCACCGAGGCTGCGGGCCACAGCCAAGAAGGGAATCTCGTCACAGCGGACCCCAGTGGGGCCTATCACTGGCCTGTTCCACACCACACGTGGCACTCCGGCTTTTGCTATTACCTGTGCAAAAATAAAAATGTGTTATGCAAAATTTAACAAGCATTTAGAACTGCATTGTAGGATCTTAATCTTGCATCTTCTTCACCCAATGTTAAGCATATGGCCTTGTAATAGAGGTATCTCAAAAAAAAATTCAATGAGAACTATTTGTTACTCAGTCGCTCAACCTCTCTTCTTTTAAAGAGAAATCAATATATCGATCGAACAAATACCGTTCGCTGGGAATAAATACAAATACTGAGACTCGAACCTGTGGCATCTGGCACGGAAGCCGACAACGCTAACCGCTGCGCCATAGGACCCGAAAACCTTCACTTAATATTGGTGAAATAACAATAAAATGATAACTCCCCACCTTGTTCAAACAGTCAAATACCTCCAGTAATATATATTCCGTATTGAATACTTAGGTAAAAATCTTACCACCTTATTTTTAATTTTTTAAATTGAATTCTCTAAGTTTATTGAAACTCGGGAAGCATTGAAAATACATACCTTGCCACCACTTGAATGTATTCTGGACATTTCTAGGGGTGATTCCGGTTTATGATCCAAAGTTAGTGGTTTGGCACACCAATCTTCTTGACCTATAAAGATAATGAAAGCCAACATTCATTATCAACGGAAACATAATTAAATTATACTGTATATGTTATGCTCTCCAACACACTCTTTTTACTGGTCAAATAAATCATATAACAGCAGTGAACAATGCCGTAATTTTACATTCAAGATAAACCAACCTTAAATACCAAATACAAAATTCATGTTAATTGTTATTAGAGACCGCCTAATTAGTGCCTGGATTCCAAATAAATTTAAAGTCAACCCCGAAGCGTTGCTTTTTCAAAGCTTGTCTAGATCACAATGTCTAAAGTCATTTGGATTCTTATGGTTCATCAGAGAATATCAAATGATATTGTAGTTTTCACATACCGTATCAGCCCAAATATAACATGACCTGTTTATCCAGAGCAGGTTATGAGGAATAATTTCAGTATACAAGATAAAAGTTTTTTTATTAGATCCGTCATGCATTTTGATATAGACTGCGTCAAATTGACAAATCGTAATGTGCAGTGGGCCGAAAGTCTATGACAATTATTTTCTACAATCAGATTTTATAGTTAGGACACAAAATGTTGTTTGTATTCTATAATGCAAAATACCTCTTAACCCTTAGAGTACCGAGTTTTTTTTTTTTAACACATAGTTAACCACTTTTAAGGTGTTCACTGTCAATACTTGGTGGAATGGCATTATAATAAAAATAATAAAACATTTTTAGTACTTTTTCCACATAAAATTTATTAGATCAGGACCGGTTTCGCTCATCGCGAGCATTATCAACTGATCAGTTGATAATGCTCGCGATGAGCGAAACCGGTCCTGATCTAATAAATTTTATGTGGAAAAAGTACTAAAAATGTTTTATTATTTTTATTATAACATAGTTAACCCTTTGCACTCGAGTTTTTTTGTATAAAATTATCGGCAACTAGGAGCATTTAAAAAAAAATACATGTTTACATGTAAAATACAAAAATAGCATAGAAAAGTGTAAATATATCCAATATTGAGATATGAGACTTTATATCAGTGATGCACAACCTGTACCTTCTAGCGGGCCGCATAAAACAAATTATCGTGGGTTCGGGCCGCAAAGAAAAAAAAATAAAGTACGCTAAATCCATTTTTATACAGAGCATATGTACGTTCCATGTAAAACAGCCTTAACCTTTTCCCTGCGGCAGATTTTTTGAAATGTTTTCTTTCATTGTACTGTAATAAATAGATCACTTAAAAATAATTGGTTTGGTTTATATTGAAGCCAAATGCATAATGAACATTTCAACATTCTAAAAAAGCAATAAAGTAGCCTATTTTTGATGTTATCATTTTAACAAAATATCTCATACAAATATGTTATGATGTCACTTTCGACACAAGCTACCATTGTTTGAGAAATTGGAACTCTGCTCTGTACCTATCTCAGTATTATACTGTTACTTCAAAATTGCATATCATTAATCACTTGTTTTTACATTTAGGAAACACATAAATTATATAATATCTAGACATTTATGACCGTTTTACCCAAAGCCCAATGCAAAACCGTCTAAACATATGTAAATAACAGTGACAGTGTGACAGTGTGCCGCCAACTCAAATATATTATGGCAAAACACATTTCTCTGCCCTAAGAATGCACACAATAGTTTGTTTATAATTTTAGTCTCACTTAAAAATAATACAAGAGCATAAAAACATAAAAATAAAGATCGCGAAATTATTCATTTTTACGCAAAAAGTGTTTACCAGTGCAGTGTCATTATTGAATGGCAATTAGGTAGGTATTGCGCGTGTGCAGAATGATAAGTAAGCATTGCGCATGTCCAAGGTGAGCACGGCGCATGTGCAAGATGTGCCCGCCATCTTTCAAAATACGACAGATCGAAAGGGTTTGAAAAATCGATGTTTATAATACGTAGAACTAATTGTTTTGACAACAGTAAAGAGGTAACACTAAGAGGACAAATCAGGCAATATTTTAATCAAACAATCAGCCCTGTATGTAAAAGATTTCTTGCATTATTGTCAGTTGAAACTTCGCGTCACAGCATCTGTGACGTTGGCAGTGATCGGGTTAAAACCGTGTAAAAAAGATTGTGAATTTAGTTGAATGAGTAATAGGTTTCATTATATTATTTTGACCGTGTTATTTCGAAAACGTGAACATAAATAAGCCATGCAAAAAAAGGATTACGAGTACTTGCTTATTAAAAATTGTTTCAATGTGAAATATGCACGTTTCATTTATATGCAATTCAAAAGTTAATGCATTATTAATTTGACATAATATTTGTAAGCCTGTTTTTATGAACCGATTTATTCTCCTTCATTATAGAAAAAGCTTGCTTACATTTATTAAATAAATGTTTACGTGAAAAAAATATGTTTGAGAAATATATTTAACGGCCGCCACGAAATTCAAAAAAGGCCGCGGTTTGTGCATCACTGCTTTATATTAATGTCGCTGCTACGGCGACACTCGAGTGGTATGACAAACCATACATGTCGCTTCTATAACGACACTGGAGTTCAAAGGGTTAATAATGTATAATATAAAATAATTCATTACTCAATAAATTACATTTATTATTAAAAGCTATAACTATCCTTTGATAACTGGGCGTAGAGAGTGGTTAATAACCCACTAGTCCTAGCCTTATCCTTCGATCTCTACTACTCTCTATGGAATAGAGGAGGTTGAGTGAACAAGTAACAAAAAGTTCTCATAGAAAAGACTTCTCTTGAGATACCTTCAGTAGGTCATTTCCAACAGTTTGGAATTAGATCTTTATCGCGTCCGTCTGTGGGCTAATGAAATCGAGAAGAAATGAAATTTCATTTGGCCACCAATTTGTTTACAAGTATTGACCTTTTTACAAAATTCTTTTGTTAGTCAGCAAAAAAATAATATGACAAAAATCACTGATAAATATGATATCATTGTGTGCAGTATCTCATATCTCAAGAAATGATGAATATATATTTTTGAATGGATGACAAATTACTTTCAAATATTTATCCCTTGGCAGCAATGGGTAACCTTTTTACGTCGGTGTGTCAAAATTCTGAAAAAAAACCTGACTCGACTCTTGTGCCGTGTCACATCTAAGAATATTAATAATTTGTGCAGCCTTTGTAAATGTTTTTCGTTCTTGGGCGAAGATCGTCCGTAAGAGATGAGCGTCACCCTAAATGTCTTGATACGTCACCCCCGACACGCAGTGTCATAAGTAGACCATTACTGCTTTAGCGACAGCTGATTTTTGTCATTCGCAGCCCTGTAGTAACAGCAGCGAGTATGGTAAATTTCACGATTGGATTATATTAATTTACAATAATAGTATTAAAAAACATAGATATTAGATAAGTAACGACTTCAATATAACGAATCATAATTTTATTCATAAATGTTAATGTGTTCACTGTCAATTTGTATTTTATTTCAAAAAAATAAAACACAATTTTGCACTAATTTCACGTTAATAAATTTGGAAATAGTACGAAGAATTTTTTGTAAGCTTTGATATATCAACTTCCTATAGTAATAAGTTCGCAAAAAGAATTGCTCAAATGCGGTTAATAATATTAGGTCAGTTCATTTTATGAGCTTATTACGAGAGGAAGTTAAAAAGCAACACATTTTTCTGTAAAATTTATGAATAGTCGCTTACGATTTTCTGCCGATTAGGGGTCGATATATTGTATATAAGAATCTTGAAAGTCAACCAAAAAATCGTGCAAAAATAAATAGCAATAATACTAACCATCGACTTGATAGCCCAGTACGATGGCAGAGTCACCGACATGGCCGATATATATCTTTCCTCGTCTAATAAATGCAACACTGGCCGTTGTGCCAGCTGTGCTAGGTAATCCCGAAACTGTCTTTGGCCATTTGTCTGAAAACAATAACAACTTATTGATAGTATGTAACAATTATAGATCAATAAAAAAATATATATACAGTAAAACCCCCATTTATGCGATCTTCGGGACCGTATAATTGGGGATAGTGTAATTGGGGGTGTGAATCTCATACAAAATTAGGGATTTGGGGTTTTCCGGGGAAAATGCAAAACTAAGATTTCCCTTCATTTTTGCAAAAAAAAAATATTGACGAAATATTTGGTGACTAAGTGACAAAATGCAAAGCGCGCGAAAAATCCCGCATACGTCAGACGCCAGCTATGTGTTGAATACACAGACGCTAGTCAACATTTGACTGTATGCGAAGTTTTGTGGTGTGGTCAATCTTTTGCACTTTCAGGTAAATACATATTACTAAAAACTTTTTGCTTTATCTATAACATCAAATTAATTTTAAATCTTTAAAAAACATTACTGACTGCGCGATTTATTATTATATTAAAATATTTTTTCAGTCATGCAAAAAAACGGAATTAAAATAAAAAGAAAACGCATTTCTATCGAAGAAAAATATACCATTTTAGAAAAACTTAGCAGAGGCGTAAGATAAGCTCTTATTTCTAGCTAAAGTTTTATATAAATGAATCTACAATTCGATCGATTAAAAGAAATGAATGTAAAATAAGACAGTGGGTGTCTATCGGTTCATCTGAAAATATGGATAGAAGATTGTAATAAAAAATATATTCCTCTTAGTGTCCGAATTATAAAACACAAAGCATTAAAAATATATGCATATTTGCAACAAGGAGAGACTGATGATTCAAATTTAGCTCTCGAAAATCATTTCGAATTAAAGCAAGTAATGGCTGGTTTAACTTTTCCGGTTCTAAGCTCAAGAAATGCAACCCCAATACCAACATTTTCTTAAATATCTATTTTAATATGGGTGATATAATGTTTATAATTAAGGTATTCTTGTATCATAGTTTTTTTGGACCTTTCGTAGTTTATATAAGTATGCGATTACGCTATCAGGCGATAAGCGCCCGCGATAACGATCGTTCGTAAGATAGCTGAGAACACTCGTCAGTTGTAAATTCATATGTGTGCTGGGATGACGTTTTTTTTACGCGAAACTTAAAATATGATTATTTATTAAAAAAACACGGATTTTTATAGAAAAAATGTATGAGGAATGATGCAGAGATATTTTAAAGCCCTTGGATTTTTTTTTTTTTGAAATTCATAAGAATTAGGCCAATAATGAGGAAACCACTGGGGTCACAAAAGATCCCCATCGGCAGAGACGTATTTTTCTAGTCTCCGAGCCGCGAGAGTTAACCGATTTTTCATTCTATTTTCCCTGCGCAGCATTAAAATGAGCGGCGAACGTGCATCTGCCGACGACGAAGGTGCAGAAAAATTTACACAGAAATTATTGATGATGAAGGCTACACACCCGACCAAGTATTCAATGCTGACAAAACAAGCCTTGATTGGAAAAAAAAATGCCAGAACGCACATTTATTTCCAAAATCGTTAAATCTGCACCTGGATTCAAAGTTGCCAAAGACAGAATAACTGTTCTCCTTTGCAGTAATGCATCGGGCAGTTATATAACGAAACCAATGGTTGTCAGTCATTTTTTAAGCCCACGAGCAATGAAAGGAATCGATAATTCTAATTTGCCCGTTTACTGAAGGGCAAATAAAAAAGCGTGGATTACGGAAATTTAATTTCGCGATTGGTTTTTTAACTGCTTTGTTCCAGAAATAGAAAAATTCCCTTTTAGAAAAAATATTTCTTTCAAAATATTATTACTTATTGATAATGCTCCTGGCCATTCTACGGATCTTTAAAATCCATCATTGGAACCGAATATTTTCTGACAGTGAATGATGTATGCTTATTTGTATTTTTTTTATTTTAATCCTAAATTAAATACTCGATATAATTCGATGTATGTACTATTTCAATAAAATTATGCTTGATTATTACATAAAGATAGTGTAAAATATAAATAAAATAAAACAAGTTAAAAAAAACTACATATGTATTTCTTTTCTCGCGGCGCACATATGTATAAATAAAACCAAAAAAAGTTTTCAAAATCAGTTGCAGTTTTTCACCGTGAGTAAATAGTATGCACATAACATTAAATTCTCCGATTTAAATTTCCATTAAAAAATATAGATTGAGTTGAGCTCCCCTGCTGCAACCGCCCAGGCGGACAGCAGCACCGAACGTAACAATGGAATGCGACCGTACAATTGGGGGATTTGCAGCGAATATTTCTAGCCAGCGCATAATTCGGGGTAGTGTAATTGGGGGTTCCACTGTATTACTAATATTCATTGTGATAATTTCTTTAGGTTTGTAGGTTTCTTAAGTGAGTTTAACATTCACATTTAATGATTCTAATAGAGTTAATCTAAAAAGAAGTGTTTCTATGGTATTGCTTGATAGTGAGTTGCTCAGCCTCTGTTCTTGAATACTTCTACGGGACTTTTAATAACCCGGCCGACCTCGCTGAGCCATGCATTTAGGAAAGGATTCGTGGGAGAAAATTTTCCACAAACACAATCATGCCTTTGAACTGAATTCAGATGAATTTATAAAATTGCCCGTATTGGGGTTATTCCTATAAGAAATAACAATCAATTAATCTGTTCTCAGCCGTTAAAAATGGTACAAATTTCTTTATTTTTTAATTTACGATTAGGCCAATGAAATTTAGTAAAAATATTCCATAATTAACATGAATTATCATCGGTTTCTTTTATTTCAACATACTGTTTTTAATATTTTCGTATCAAAATTTAAGCTTTCCAAGCTTTTTTTTGCAGAATTTAGTCAATTTTCAGAGAGAAAAACAGAAGCATGTTGTAAAGCATTTTTACCTGATGAGGTTTTAATTAGTAAATTTAGAGTGAAATATATGAGATAATATTTCAACAGTCAGCTTGCTTCATTAATATATTTTTGTGAATTTCAATAATCTAATTTAGTTTAACACATTCACTGTTGACAACGCGCCTGGTATGGTTTCATTGTTTACCGAAATGTTTTTCTCATTACCATCAGCAAACCGAACGGTAGCGTGGCTGGGTCGAGCGTTTGCTTTATAATTTTTTTGTTCAGCTAAAGGTTGGTTCACAATATCGGATTGGAATAATAAATTATAAGTTCATCGGAAAAAAAACATTTTACTCCAAAAATATATTGACTGCATAGGAGTTGCCCATTTCCAAAATTCACCTTGTCCATTTTCATTTTTTTTTAATATACTTATAGAAGGACATGCAAGGACTTCTATATTGCAAAAAATATTCATATTTTCTTGAATCAAATTGAAAATAATATCTATTTGATTCAAGAAAAAATGCTTATTTACTTAAACATAGAGATACTCTACGCCAGGCATGTGCAAACTTTCCTAGGTCTGGGGCCAAATTATCATTCTGTCTCCGAGTCAAGGGCCGGACCAAATTATTAAACATAAGAAAGTAATATTAAATAAAATAAAACACGTTGCTATTTCTTATATGGTGGTGATCATGAACTAGTTGAATGGAGCTACTGCAAACGCCTGTCTCATCTCCATTATTTAATCCCTCCCTGGAACTATAAATTTATTTCTCTAATACTTCGCCGAAATGAATCAGGGCCGGACAAAATAGCTATGGGGGGGCCGGTGGTTGCCCATATATGCCCTACGCGTTTGTTTGTAAGTGTGTGTGATAAGGTGAATTTTGTATGTGGGAGAATCATATATATAATATCAGCAGTGGTAAGCTGTGACTTTTAAACAAAAAGCATGCAGTGAGGGAAACGACAAAATATTTATATTTTCAGTCCGATTACGGTGTTCTTTTGACTAGTTTTTTCTGAGCAGTTCCATTTTATGATAACTAAACTTAGAAAAATAAGTAAACAATAAAAATATCTTAGGTGAAGAAAAAACAATAAAGAAAACACTCGAGCTAGGATGCGCTACCATTTTGTTTGGCGACGGTAAAGACAAAAACAATTGGATGTACAGTGGAACCCCCAATTACACTACCCCGAATTACGCGCAGGCTTGAAATATTCGCTGCAGATCCCCCAATCGGACGGTCGCATTCCATTGTCGTTACTACGAGACGGTTGTCTCTGCCACGCATACAGTCAAATGTTGGCTAGCGTCTGTGTATTCAACACATGCCAGGCTATACACGCATAGCTGGGCGTCTGTTGTGTGCGGGATATTTACTACTACAAAAACTAAATATTTCGTCCATATTTTTTTTTGCAAAACTAAGGGAAATCTTAGTTTTGCATTTTCTGCGGAAAAAAACCAAATCCCTAATTTTGTATGAGATTCACACCCCCAATTACACTACCCCCAATTACACGGTCCCGACTATAGTGTAAATGGGGGTTTTACTGTACATGAAACTGTGTGTTTTCACAGAAATGTTGAAAGCTTGAAATATTCTTTTAAATGTTTGTTATTTTTCAATACGAATAATTTATCTGATAAATATAATTGAGACAAATATGAAAAACATAACTCAAGTATTCAGTATGAAAAATAATAATACTAATTCAATAGCCAGACAATCAAAATAAACAAACATCTATTTTGGTATATGGAATAATGTTCCAAATTTAAATCACCTATTCCCTCCTATAAACTAGTTCACAAAATACCCAGTTGTTTAAGAAACTCCATTTCCTGCAGAATTCGTAATCTGAACAGGAAAAATCAATTACTTGGATGATATCAAAAATTCAAGGTGAAATGTTTATGAGCAAATGGACAGCCATTGGTTGTTTTCATTTGAAGTGTTTAATGCAGGGAATCATTGGGGTGTCCTATATTTTGGGTACATAAATGAACAAAGGTGATAGAAATCAATCCAGTTTTGTATAAGAGCTGGTTTATAACAAAGACTACGATTTCCCCTCTCACTTAGCAGATAAGTTACCTAACCTTAAAGTTTTAAGAGGCCATAACCTAGTTAGCTTTCATTGTTTACCTAATTCTTTCCACATATTCATATGTGTCATCATGTATCCATTGCGTATTGCTCTGAGGACATCGTCGTCGTTCTCTGACCAAAACTGTCTTTGTCTCACTATCAAATCCATTAAGTTCTCTTTGGCGAAAGCTGCAGCTTCGCTACCTCCGTGCCCGTCAAAAATGCCAAAGTATGCATACTCCAAATCTTTTTCGTCCTCGGTTTGCTGATAGGCGACGGAGAATTTGTCCTCCATATACTTTCTTCCGCCTTGGCTGTAATGTCCCGTCACACGCATGTTGACTCCGATGGACGCAGGCATTTTTAACTCGTATATTTATCAATTTTTATCCACAATTTCACCTTCACACAGTCTGTTTTCTAGACATTTTGAGATGACTACGTAGTTAAAACTTCCGGTTGTACGTTAGACTTACGTTTTGGAGAAAGTCACTTAAAATTGTACTCATTTACGAAACAAAAGTCCAACGTAAGTCTTTTCTATGTTAATAACATACAGAAAAGTACTTGTTTGACCAATGGGCAAAAAGCACAAACTACATAAATGATATGTAAATGTTTTTTGTTTCAGTTTTTCTCGTTGTCAATTGCATAATGATATTTCACTCGCACAACTTCACGTTTGTCGAAGGCAAAATATTAACTGAATCGCCATTTTCAATATGAAGTCAAGTAAATACTGTGATATTTATTTAAATCTATTTATTATTTGAATTCTATTTTGTTATATTTTTCGAATAGAATTGAAAACATTTATTTGAATTAAAAATACTTTTTTATACAAACAAGTTGACTCACATACATCATAAATGTATTAATTATTACAGTTGCTTCATTGTGCTTTGATATCTTTGTATATCTTTTGGTTAAACCAGATAGATTATTGAGATTTACGTTTACAGTATGATTTACGAAAATGTTTAAAAAATCTAACATTACCGATATACATATTTACATAATATCGTTGACTGTACAAATTGATGACACAGTTTAACTGTCACCAGAATATATCCAAACCAATTATAATATAGAAATATTCTTCATAAATCTGTTAATTTGGAGGTTATCTCTAGCTACTGAGCTCGAAAAAGTGGAAATTTGACAATTACTTCAATAAAATCACGTAAGTAGATGTTAATCAACAATAATCAACAGTATGCCTAGAGTAGGTCTTAGAAATGAAGTGCATAGTCATTTAATCACTGCACTTTAATATTTTGTCAATTTTGACAATCATAGTTAGATACCTAAATCATTACCAAGCCACTATTTTGATCAATTAATGTGTATACAGTGATAGCGTATAGTTGAATTACTTAACTTCGCTGTATTTTTCGTATTCTTTTCATATCTTGTGTAAATACAACATTAAACATTGCGAGTTATTTGAAAACTTGTTTAAAAAAAACTAAGTGTTTTCTTTCAGCATGTCATTTCATATGCATTCACCTATATAAAAGTAATCGTTGTTTTATTATCATATTTGGGTTTTTAATAACATTTATTTAGTGAATGCCCACTAAACTATACTTTATATGGTTGATAATACATAGAATCTTCTTTATTTCGTGTTATACTCATTAAAGATGGGTAATGCGCTAATGAAAAATAAAATTTAAGATTGGCAAGTCATACTTGCCAATCTTTATTGAATAAATAACCATGTTTTTGTTTGTCAAAGGTCTCATCATATCTGCCATAGAAAATATTGTTGATAAACTTTGTGTCATTTTTTCTTTTATAATGAATGAGCAAAGCAAACAATATACCCATACTAGATATGTTTTGTTTGCTTCTATTAATTCAAGAAAATCATTGAGAATCACTTGGTTTTCAAATTGACACTACCGTGTCAATACCAGACCATACCAGAATGAATACAAAGCATCCGATTAAAAATGAATCAAGTGTCATTTGTTTTTATTACGCAGTGGTAAAAAATATTAAGAGAGTAGGCGAGAACAATTTGAGGGCAATGTCAATCTTTTCCATCACCAGTAATGTTTAACAGTAACTACATAAAGTTATCAAGCTACAATTCAAACATACAATACACACAAATCTATTCCCTTCCTGGAATCAATGTCAGTACCGCACCACATACCCACAGATAAAAGCAAAAAAAATCTCTACTAAAAATAGTCAAATTATACAAAAAATCCTAATTTAGTAAAAAAATATCTCACTCCGCACTCAATAACACATTCACTTAATCTCCAGAAGAAAAAACATACATGTAATGTATCCATTAAAATTTATTTTCAGTAGTTTTTGAAAATGCCTGAAGTTCTACATGAAAATGGAGATAAGAAGAAGAAGAAGCATAAGCATAAGAAGCACTCTAACAAAACTGACCACACAGAAAAGGTCAAAAAAAAGAAAAAACATAAGCACCGCAAGAAAGAGTCCGCCGACAGTAACTCGTCTGATTTACAAGAAGTAACTCCTCCTAAGCCTAAAGAGCGGGAAGTGCACGCAGTCAGCGATTCAGGCCAGCTCGTAATCATGTGCAATACCTCTAAGTCATCTAGCATTAAGACTCCTGTCGTTCCGAAGACCAAACCAGAATCGGTTGATAATATTCCTACCATATCTGCCGTTTCCAGCCACACTCTGGAAGTGGTCTCATCAGAATCCGAAAGCGAATTAGAAGAAGACATCCCGAGTCCTGAAGTGACCATAATAGATGATGAATTAAATCTTGATGAACTGATGAAACAGAAAGAATTACTTCAGGCGCACTTGGGAGCGTACTTTTCTGAATCCAGCGAAGGCGACACCACTCCGCAGCCCGCCGACAATGAAACCCGAAGTTCACCCGAGGTTATAACGCTCGACGACTTAAGCAACGATAGTCATTCTAAAAATTCAAAAAAGAAAACATCTTCGCCAGGAAGCAATGACGATAAACACAAAGACAGGAAGAAAAAATCTGAAACGGTCAAATCGAGTAGGACACGATCCGTCAGTGAAGATGATAAAAAAAAAATGCTTGCCAAGAAACCTCGGAAGGATAAAGAAGATTTACGGTCAGTTTTAGACAGAGAAGATCGAAAAGTTAGACAAGAGCGGGAGAAGCGTCTGATAGAAAGAGAAAAAGAAATGAGAGAACGGAGAGAGTTGGAAAAAAGAAGACAGAGAAATTTGGAGCGGGAAAGAGAAAGGGAGCGTGAGAAGGAAAGAGAAAAAGAACGGGAGAGGGAACGGGAAAGGGAGCGCGAGCGGGAACGGAGAAGAGCTAGAGAGAGGCGCTCAGACAAGGACAGAGACATTAAACATTCTCCTCAAAGAGGTTCGTCACGCGATAGAGACAGAAATAGAGATAAGGATTCCAAAGATAGGCCGTCTCGTAACAATAATCAGACTAGAGACAGAAGTTCAAATAGATACAATAGCTCGAGGCGGAACGATCACTACAGTAGTAAATCAACAAAAAAAGATACTGACAAATATAAGGTGAGACTCTTGTGCTTAGTACTAGAATACAAGTATTTATCCCTAAGTGTATATTGCATATGGTTCTAGGATAAAACTGGACAAAAAAAAACCCAACACAGATAAAACCGTCCATAGAAAAGAAAGTATTCACATTTAAAATATTATAAAGTAGATTTTTCAAGAAAAAAACAATATTTGTCGGTGATGAGCTAATCCGATACAACTCTTAATGAGCCTTTGACTGCAGAAAGTGCTAGTTCAACAGGAGTGGTCTATCTTAAGATTTTTTCGCATATTGATTGATTGATTTGCTCATAAAAATGGATGTGTAAACACAAATGAGGTGATAAAATTAACAATAAAATCAATATTAATAAAGACTACTAATTTAAAAAGTAAATTCATTTTTATTTTTACGTATTTTAAAACTTCAGATTTTTCAAAACAGACAATGTAATTTCACCGTATCGACATTAGAAGTCAGTCTATGTCGATAGTTTATTGTCTTTGAAATAGATAACATAGTACGTAGATGTAAAACAATATATGAAAAAACTCATAAAAAGATTAGAAGTATTTTAAATGTAATTATGTATTGTTCTATAAACGGTTTTTTTTCCATGTTAGGTTTTATCATGTGCACTTTTATCTTGTCCAGTATTATCCGTGCACGGCTTTTTACAATCTGTTTTTTTTCCTTCGCCATTAAATATGACAACAGTGAGTTATGGATGTAAAGTTTCTGAAAAAATTGCGCCCTTTATATGTTGGTACTTTTTAGATTTTTTTATTATGTATTCGATAATACATTTTCTTTCTTGAACCAACACTTGACTAATTGAAACCTCCCACTCTTGACTTCAAAATTTCCTGATATCTTGTTTCATAGATAAGAGATTTGACTTATATTACATAATTCCACGTTGGAAGCAACTCATCATCAACACCAGGATATAAATAATGGAATAGGTAACTTGAAGTCAACTAAACGCCTCATTTTTTATATCGAAAAAGAATGCAACTATCACAGACATCCATGCTTTGAGATTTAATCTATTATTTTATCATTTACCCCACAACTGAAATGAAGAAATACCCAATATAAGATTGAACAATAAACTAAACATGTGGCTGTCCAAATTATTGAGTATATTATTTCCTCATTTGAATTGCTTCTATGATAATGTACCTCGATTAGCATGATTGATGATTTACGATTGTCAGTTTTTTTTATTGTTTTTGAATTCCAGGACTCATTGAGTGAAGGCATCAAGCCATATGCAGAAAGCTCTAGTGAAAATGAAATTGACATTACGTACGACACGGATGATGAGGAAACTGAAGAACAAATCATTGAGAGGAGACGTAAACAAAGGGAACAACTCTTGAAGGTAACTCCATTTAGAATAATTTTAAGCATAATGTGATTACAGTGATTCATTTGTCTGTCATTGTGTGTGGCACACAGCACAACACTTGCACATACTGCACGAGATAACGTCTGTATGTGTGAGCCCGGCTGTTGCCTGGTTTATTAAATTACTTATTCAAATATAAAATGACCGGTAAACATTCAAACGAAATGACATTAATATTAATAGTAATAGTAGTAATTCGATAATAATTGCATCTTTTGCAAGGACCAACGCATGACTAGTTGTAAAGTATATTCATATATATTGTAACTGATCATATGTTTGTTTTTTTTTTTGCAGCGTCTCGGCGGCGGTGTCAGTGATGGTAGCAATTCGATACAATCAGAACTGAAAAGTACGCCGCAGATAGAAGTCATCCAAGACGATTCGCAAACACCTCCGACAGAATTGAAGCCGCAAGACACCGAAAGTAAATCCCCACCGAGGACTCTCACACCTGTTCAACCCCTTAAGGTCACCAATCCCACCTCCGCTGAGAAAGGCACCAAAGATAGCGCCGCCCATCAGAAGGCGGCCACGGCAAAGATCAAAGAGATCAAGGCCAACGATATGGACATGTTTGCTGAACAAGATCACTTTGGTGAAAATTACGATGTGTGTATTTCTATAATATTCCTTCCATGAAGCATTTATGTTGCTTCGTTTCCAGAAGATTTCATTAAGATATGAAAAAGTGGTTCAAAATTATTATTTCCTCTTTTTCACTATTGATCTACCATTATAACTTGGCTGACAGCAAAAGTCTTAACTAAAATAGTCAATCTATGGCTTTGTGTACATACTCTAGTGTTGTGAATGATGCTATATTAATAATACTCAGGGTATAAATAAATACAGGCAATACCAAGTATTTGTAAAAATGTGCGGGAGGATTTACTAAATGCTCGGTAGTTCTGTGAAGGTTGCAATGCTTCAAAATAGAATTAATCCAATCAGTAAGGCTGTTGATTGGGTGGCAACCTTGACAGACAAAATAACATATCAACATTATTCTGGTGCCCTCTTTAAACGGACAACTTATAGAAGTCGATCCATATCCTCTGTTTTATGGAATGTGCAGAATTTCTGACCCTAACTGGCCATCCTCTTTTTGACCCTCAAATAAGCTATATACATTCAATGATTTTTTTGTGACCCTTTGGTCTCTTCAATTGCTTTTGTAAAAATGATTTAAAATGCCATTTGTAATTTTACTTATTTAATTGTTTTCTCTAGTCTCCTGGAAACAATGCTGTCGCAGATTCGAAGAATCAATCAGAAAATCCGGCCCTCACCGACAATTGGGATGACGCTGAAGGATATTACAGGTACTAGTTTCAAAATTTCGGCGGATTTGGCCCTTTACAACACTTATATCGTCAGTGTTTTGCAAAATAGGCGTATTGACTATTTTCGCAACTTTGAGATTAATGTAAAAATCTTAATTGACTTCATTAATATTGATGTGTACAAATGGAAAATTTGAAGATTCCCTGTAAGCTTTTTAATGAACTTGTTCATTTATTATCGCATCCGTAGGCTATAAATAAAGTAATGAAAAGAGTTTAAAATGCTCCTTTTGTAAAGAAATATTTTTGTTAATTCTTCTTTACGAAACATTGACAATAAATTTAAATTTTCAGAGGTGTTTCATATTATATATGTATATTTGCAACCGACACATTTTTTTTGAAGGCATCTCTTGAAAAATTCAAATTACTGATTATTTTCCTATCTTTTCTGTCAAGAAACACAGTTATTATATTTTCGGATGCCGTACCAACAATCAACAACTATGCGACTTCAAAAAGGTCATATTAAGTAATTTTAGGCCATGTGCACTGGTATACGTCTTATACAAATGAATATTTGAATTGGTATCTTGTCATCTGACAGTGATCTCCGAGTCTACTTCCCAATTTGATCGTGAATAGCCTTAACATTTGAATGACTGTACGAAATGATATATCGTGATCGCATAGTTTTGTACATAGAGTGTTACCGGGTAGCCAGTACATATACTATTTTTCATGAACACCAGTAACAGATTTTTCATCAATTTCTGATGTATTATATTATTATAGAATAAAACCATGTTGAAAAATTGTTATCTAGTTGATCAATTTATTTTTCAGAGTCCGTATTGGTGAGACACTTGACACACGATACGCCGTGTACGGATACACTGGCCAGGGAGTCTTCTCAAATGTAATACGTGCGAGAGATCAGGCCAGATCGAATCAGGATGTTGCCATTAAAATCATTCGCAACAATGAAATTATGTGAGTATCTAGTCCAGTGTCGAAAAAGTACCTAGCGCGTTATCTGCTGGGCGCATGCCATGCTAGGCGCATTATCCAACCTGTTGATATAGCTGCTTCATGAAATAGCCGAGCAATGTTTCTCTCGGGCCCTCAGCATGGAAATATTTCTCATCTTAATCGTTTGCTTCATTTATTTTAATACAACATCAATATACTCTGAAAACCAAGTCCTAGTGAACGGGTAAAGCAGCAAATATATTGTGCACAATATTGTCCTTAATTCTGAAAAGATTGCATAATCTTAGTTTGTATTTTTCAAAAATCAATAATTCGCAGTATCGCGCTTGACTAACAGCGACATTTCATAATCCATCGATTGTCTTCGGTAGTATATCTCTAAGTCTCAAGTGTCTACCGAATTACATTTGAGCGATCTCGAGTGATTTCAAAATATCTGGCACTTTGTCAATTAACTGTAATGCTTAGTTTCTATAACGAACTCTTCTTTTGTAACCATGTCTGCTCCCAACTTGTAGCATATGGACTCCTAGAGAGGAGTACTCCTAACCTCAAGAGAGGTTTTTCTACAACTGCTTGTTACTTTGGCGCTAAAGTAAGGAAAGTAAGGTTAGAATGATTGGACTGGGGCAGGACTAGTGCTTAGCCAGTCGCTCCAGTTTTTATGATAAAATAGGTAGGAGAAAATTTACACACCACAGACATCAAAGCCTTCAAACACAAATTCATGAATCGTGGACGAAGATATCAACGTCAACCACTCGGCTAAAGACATGCTATGAAATTTTAATTACAAATATTATACTTATTTCACATGATTTTGTCGCTATTTACTATATCGGTTTATTTAACATACTCTCAACATTTTATTCCAGGCATCGTACCGGCCTGAGAGAAATGGAAACTCTAAGACGTTTGAACGATGCTGACCCTGAAGACAAAATGCATTGTGTCAGATTAAGGCGACACTTCTTCCACCGACAACATCTCTGTCTGGTATTAGAACCGCTATCAATGAACCTCAGAGAAGTTCTTAAGAAGTACGGCGGAGGTTGCGGCTTGCACATCAAAGCTGTACAGAGTTACACGCAGCAGCTTTTGCTGGCATTGAAACTGATGAAAAAAACTGGAATTTTACACGCAGGTGTGTTGTTTTTGCTTATAGTTCCTCTATTTGTAAAAAACATAAGTTTTCAGTAATTAGTAGCAGTTCAGCTACAGCAAATTTTACTAGAAATTATCAGGTTACAATGCCAAGGTCTGCTGCAGAAATTGTTTCAATAAAAATCACAATATTGATTTTAATTTCATTTCACAAAATATTATATATTATAGCGATATTAAAATGCCTTGTACTCAGGGCCGGCCTATTGAATTCTTGCACCTATGTGCGAGGGCGCCTTCGGCGGTCAAATGTCACGCATTTAATTCTGGAGCGATCCACCAATCCGTGCCCCACTGATCATTCTTATAGCCGGCGCCTGTGTGTTTTGTAATATTGTGCTATCTATGCTGAAAACGTAAACGAGCTGCAGATATATATAAAATTCAAGATATATTCTATAGTAAGTGTTAAGTGTAAGTGGTAAACTCGCTAAAAGAACTCGCAGGCCTGGACAAACTACAGCCAGCAGTCCACACGCAACCCGATTTGTATTTTTGTGCGACCAGCTATTCAGTTGATTAACTGTTTGTGAAATTTGAATTGTTAAAATTCACCATTATCAGGAATTCATGTGCACGGATGAACTTACTGCCGCGGGTAAAACCCAAGGCGTTAGAGACAAATCGTGTCGAATTTTAAATTATCACTCTAACTTATTGCAGAATAACATTTTTTTATGCTAAAATTCATTTTTTACGAAAATAAATAATGTATATCTTAAAGTATGACTTAACTCATTTTTAATGTGGCCTTTCGGCAAAAAGTTTGCTGAAGTTTACTACTGTATTGAATTAGAGACGAAAAAATCCAGCAATATTGACAGAAGACCACTGTTGACAACTGAGAGGTGTGTTTGGCAACATTTGGTTAGATTAGTTTTTATAATTAAACGAAAATGATTTGTTGTAAATATTACTAATACAATTTCAATGAACAGACATAAAGCCCGACAACATTCTGGTGAATGAGAGCAAAGTGAACTTGAAGCTATGCGATTTCGGATCGGCGATCAATGTGAACGATCACGAGCTCACGCCTTATCTGGTGTCCCGCTTTTACCGCTCCCCCGAGATCATTCTGGGCATACCCTACGACCACGGCATCGACATGTGGTCCGCCGCCTGCACCATATTCGAAATATCCACCGGCAAGATACTGTTCAGCGGCCAGTCCAATAACCAGATGCTGAAGTACTTCATGGACCTCAAGGGCAAGATCCCGAATAAGTTGATAAGGAAGAGTCAGTTTAAGGATCAGCATTTCGATCACAATTGTAATTTTCTTTATCATGAGGTCGACAAAGTCACAGAACGGGTGAGTTGCATTTTTGTTTTAGTATCTTATTTGAATGGGTGATTTCGCACTATTTATTATTGACGGAAACGGAAAATAGTTCATTTGTACAGTGAAACCCCCATTTACCGTTCTTATATTCATTGTTTTTTTTCGTTGTTCCAGGCATGTACAATGCAAAATAATCATGCATTCGTTGTTTCTTTCGAGGGGCTTTTAACTCTCAATGATTTGATAAAAGTATATGCTAAATTGATCATACCTATTTTGTAGAAAAAATTAACTTTCATTCATTGCATTATAAAAATGTTTATAATCATCCAGAGATGTTACCTGTGTAATGTGTTAATGTGTTATACTAGTTTCGATAATTATAAGAAAAATTGTATAGGAAAATTACATCAGGGTTAACATCTGACTGTATTTTAAGATCTTAGACTGAACTCTGCCCGTACTTCATTCGAGACCAGATTTTTGTCGTGCCACACAATAAAATATTTTTAATCACTCAAAATCATACATAAGTGCCGCACGTGATCAAATTATTTTCGACCACAGACGGGACTTTTTTTTAAATCAGGGCTTTTAACCACCTGCAATCGGCTTTCCTATTTTAGCCCCTGGTAACCCTGATTGAGACTGATTTTTTAATTATCCACAATACTACTTTTGATGAAAAACAACATAATTTCATCATAGGATTTTTTAGTCAATAAGTATTTTACTGCCAAGAATATTAATTATAATGCCGTCGTGATAATTGTACTGTTTCCTTTCCAGGAGAAAATAGTTGTTATGTCAAGCGTTGTAGCGGGCAGGGATATAGGCTCGGAGCTCTCCGGTAGAGGTAGCCTACCGCCTGAGCAGGCCCGGAAGGCCACTCAGTTGAAACAGCTCCTGGAAAGAATGCTGGCCTTGGACTCGGCCAGGAGGGCCACACTTAACCACGCCCTCCAACATCCTTTCCTCCGAGAGCCCATGTGAACGGCCGCAAGTCTCACTTGTAAACCTATGCTTTTTTTATCAATCGATACCGTCACTATCATGAACTGTGAATTTCATATTTCTACATACCATCGGAATGATACTGTTTTATATTGAATTAATTTCTTGACTTGATTCATTTAAGGACTCTCTCAACATGTCTGTTCGGTTGTTCATTGAAATCCGATGTAATCTATCGGCTATAGGACACGTTTTTTTATTATGTTTTAATTTTAAATAAAATAGTACCACATTATTATGAAGTATTGTCAATTTTTTTTTTAAATATAAGCATTATGATACTTAAGGAATTAATCACCGAGTGATGTTTTCTATTTTTTTTATTGTGATGAATTTGATATGTTGTGATTTTTATTCATTCAATCGATGACGTCTTGAAAATTTTAACGTCCTACACTAAAATCTCGTGCACATACAAAGCCACTCTCGGCCAATATTGTACTGTCATATCTGTGTGTCGTATTACTTTGATAAAAGTTCAATACAATAGCATATTGAGGTAAATATGCTTATCATTGCCTATGGTCATATTTCAAATCATAAATTTCAGTAATACCAACTGTCAAAAGCTAATTCAAAACAGTGTTGTGTATTTCAGACCGTCCAAAATAAGTGTCTAGGTTTTATGCACATGAGAATAACCCCACAAGACAACTTATGCCAGCACAGTGACAATATGTAGAATCTTATTATGATGCAGTGAAATTTTTGACAAACGAAATAATATCTTTCATCAAAGATTTATGACACATATATGATCGTTTAATACGCACCTGAGATCAAATTAAAGTCAGCCTTATACTCTGTGAATTGATGGACACTGGTTTTGAGAACGATTCGTAATTATCAAGCTTGTCTCTTCCATTTTAAAAGTAAGTTTTCTATACGAATTTATCCTATTCCGCAAGAAATTTAACCACCCATATTCTCAACCGCCGACCGCTGCTATAGCAGTCTTGAGGACCAAATAATTGATGAGTAAAAATCGCCACTCTGTCTTTATTGTTATGATTGACGTGTACATATTACATAGTTTTTTTTTATTTTCCATTTCTTATTTACTAATTTAATCTGATCACACATGACACGATGCTTGGGTGGATAGGATTGGACCATTTGGGAACGATTGATCCCTTATATCCGCCACGGGAGCGAGGCAACTAAGGGGCCCCGTCATAATTCCCTGAGACCGTAACGGATCAGTTTATTGTAAGTGTATCAAAGAGTTATGCCAATTTTTTTCATTGTTATTCAGTAGTTTTCATAATTTTGATAAACGATATAATAGCTAACGTCGTGAACCGTTTATCTCAATATTATTCCCACGTGACAATTTTATTTTCAGTTAACTTAAAATTATCATTTATAAACTCTATTACAGTGGAACCTCGGTTATCCTGATTCATAGGGGAAGATGCTAGTCTGAATTATCAAAAAAATATACAATTGATAGGAAAAGAAAAGTACATTTTGGGTGAATATATATTTATATACGTACATGTAACATTAACTTAAAATGAGTTTTTACTAAGAAATTTCACTATTGATTTTTGCATAAGACATAAATTGTCTCGACTTCCTTTCTTTATTATTCCTATCGCTCAAACCATTTCATGGCGACAACTAAGCATTGAAAAACTTCAGAATATACCCCAATATTCTTCTCCTTGGGAATTTCCTCTTCATATTGATCTTGCTCATCTGAGGCTGATACTTCCTTAATTATTTCATCATCGTTCAAAATTTCGAATCCAGGATTTTTAACATCGCAATTTAACAACATGGCAACATATTTTTCATCACATTCTCTGCGTATTGAATTTTGTACTATTGTTTTCGTGATATGTTATATGTTTTCTGCCAATTTCCCAAAACTCCGTTCCATGACTTTTTCAATGTTAATACATGTCAATAATTTCAATCCGGATAATGGAGGTTTTACTGTAGGTCATATATCTTATATCGTAACTGTATTACATTACAATCGCACTAATTAAATAATTTAATTAAACTATGTATTGAATAAACATAACACGATTCGTTAATAATCAATAATAATTTATAAGGCATTTTAGTATCCCAAAAATCTAAGCAATTGAAATAGAACAGGTATGTAAAACTAGGCAAATAGTTTTAAAGTTAAGTAAACCCTATGAACAATATGATAATTTTAATGTATTTAAATATCTTGTAGCTTGCCACTTACATTTTGAAACTGGAAATTTTAATTGTTAGCTGAAAACATGAATAACTCACACCTTCAAAATCGTACTAACACATACTATCATCTTAGTTGCAGTAAATGTATATGACCATGCGACGATTATCTTCTGCGAATTCAGTTCAAATGATTACTCTTGCTATGTTTAACAAGGCGTGTATGCCTGAAATAGATTTTCAATAGCAGGTCAATCGTGTCCAATGAATGAGCCACACACGGACAAATAAATAAAAAATATTTTTTTAGTTCTGAACAATTTTTCTGGTGAAATTTTAGACAAATAATTTCGACACCAGTGATTGTGAAATATTTTATTTACAATAAATGCATTGTAGTATTTTTTATCGAGCTTATTGAAGACTCCACAGCCCTGGTTTTTAGGCAAGTGAGTGACACTTGATAATGGAGATAGAAAAAATCCATCGCTGCCAATGATCATGCCATATATTTACTCTCCTGTAAATAAAAAATAAACATGGCATATTACTGCTTTGTTACCTTTTTAACAATTGAAATTTCCAGTTAATTAATGTATTATAAAATTCATAAAGTAGCTCATATTTAATCTTCTTTATGATTCAGCAATAATTATTTCACTAGGGGTTGTGTGTTGTGTTTTATAGTATAAACCGAGCAAATATTTATTTTATTAATAATGGCATTGCAGACTGCCGCAAAATTACTAAATAATATATTTAAAAAAGGATTGATTGATACACAAACATTGTTCAATATTTTATAGTATTCGTAATATGTAAAAACTGTAATGTATTTCAACTCAAATGCTCAACGATACTGGTCAGTAGAAATGTTATCTAAAAGATAAAGCTTTATTTTACAGAACATTCGTTTTAAATGTTTCAATTGAATATTTATCAACCTCTCAGGGATGAACGATTGCTAAATAATATGAATAGTTCAGATATTATTTATACATGCGGCAACCGTTGTTAATTACTTTCTTCTATATAGTTTTTAATTTTGAAGGAGTAGGCTAAAAATATCAGTTGCCTATAATTTCCTCAGAATGGCTCTAATACTATCACAAGAATACAAGAGATTGTTTCACCATCTAGATACAATACACAACCGAAGGTTCTATGTGAATGTTTTTGGCAAAAAAAAGTAACAATGAATATCATTAAATGATACTTAGAACCAATGTTCCCTCTAAGGCAGCGCTTTCCCACCTTTATGTTACTGCGCCTCCCTTTGAAAGAAAAAATATCTTCGCGCCTCCCCATACTTTATTTCATATAGTAATAAAGACACGTTTTATAGGGTAAATAAATATTTTGGACTGTTCGCGCCTCCCTTTGCAATGGCCCACGCCTCCCCAGAGAGGCGCGCCTCCCAGGTTGGAAATCACTGCTCTAAGGCAAGAGGTTAGCTTCGCAGAAATTTCAAAGGCTGCTCAGAGGATGCGCGGAGCGATCAAATATTAATTGACCAACTGCCTTGTAGTGCGCGAGGGTTGCTTAGAACCTTTTAGTTCATGGGTCGCGAATAATCAGTACGCTGAATTGTTAAACAAAAAATATATTATAGAACTATGTTCTATGCATTACACTCCACTGACGTTTACTGTCTATTATAAATGTATTGTAATAAAAATAATAAAAGATTTTTAGTACTTTTTCCACATAAAATTTTTTTATGTGGAAAAAGTACTAAAAATCTTTTATTATTTTTATTATAATGCCTTTCCACCAAGTATTGACAGTAAACACCTTAAAAGTGATAAATGTATTGTTTAAATTATTTCATGCAATAGAAAAACTTCTTTTATGGGGTTTTAACGGTCACCTCTTCGTTTGTTAAATCAATGTTTTACAACCCTTGCATATACAGACAGAAAAAATAGCTTATATCTTAAAATTTAATTATTGGTCTACGAGTTGTGCACGTTTTTCGAACTTGAGGGGTTAATAATACTTTGGCGTTGCCGGCTAGTGAATTGTTTATTTGAGTTGAAAATTGTTTATTTCTGTGACTGTTTTTAAAATGTGGATATGTTGTCATTTCGATTGTTACAATTTTTTTCTAGAATTGAATACATCAATGGTGTCTATCAAAGAAACATTCCTGTGGTGAATTGTTCGGATAGTAAAACTGATGTCGACGAATTAATATAAATTTTAAATAAGGCAGTAATGTTTTTGTTGTATGTACAAGTAAGACTTTTTTATAAAATGTTGAGTTATCGAACACACATACAATAACTTACAAGCTTAAACGACTGTTATCACTCTTTACCTTTTGTACAATTTCAGAATCATTTCGAAAGTGGCATAAATTTGTATAACGGTTCCCGGATACGATCGGCGTGCCACCGTGGAAAACTGACGAAGAAAAACGTTGCGAAGATGTTTTTGATTTAAAGTATACATGAATCAAAATATCGCCGTCACATTACTCTTGTATTGTTTTGAGTAATTAAATAAGATATTTTAATGAATACACGAGTTTTATTTTTAATACCAACCACTTCCCTCATCCTTCTTTAACTACTTACACCATTAAATGTATGTGTAAATGAAGCAATCGCCATAAACCTGATTGCAGCTATACACGAATAATCTGTTTGACTAATAACTTTAGACAAATTTATCATGTGTACAAAGCTTTTGTTGACTTGCTCAAATGTAAATCACTCTCCTGTAATATTCCAATTTTTAAGATAGAATACTTAACGTAGGTGTCAGAATATTTCACAGTATACACATCATAACCTTCTATGTACATGATAAAATAAAACAAAATACATATTTGTGTATACTTTATTTCCAGTCAAACAAAATAAAAACATGTGAAATAATGGTAGCTACAATTTTTTGATTAACGGAATGAGAATAATGTTGCATTATCTATATAACAAATCGTACACATTGCACCATGCAAATAAATAACAAATCACATAAAATAATACTTAATAGTTACAATAAATGGTAACAGCCTTCAGAAGACGATTATAATTTTAATATCACTTGGTGAAAAGATAAAGCTACGGAGAGGTGATCTTTCATTAGAATCTACAATATAATCTTTGATTTTACTAAGCTACAATAAATTAATAGGTAAATGAGAGTTTTTTTTAATTATAGGGTCACCACGAAAGCTGCAGCATGATTATGCATAGATAATTTCTTTCATATACTTATTTACCTCTAATGTAAAACAGAAAATACAAGACACTACCATAAAGCAACAGTGAGATTAATTGAAAGAGGTCAATTCTAAGATAAGTATGCCAATCGATATACATAGTTGAAAGGTAAATAAATCTTCATAATTAAACTCATAAATATTTGAATTTAAAAAAAATGCCCCTAATTGTAAAATCTTCCTTTTACAATTATTGATATTGTACTGTAACTTCAAAGCATTAGCGAGATAAGAAGAATAAATACAGATAATAGTATACAAAAAAAACCTATTATCATAAACCGCAATATATACGAAACAAAACCATAATAAACTATTTAAAAAGTACAAGACATCTAAAAGTTCAATTGGCTCGGAACTAGTATTTTCAATTTATTCCACTGTTGCATTAGGGTAGCGATGTCTGTCCATCTTTTACAGAAACCACCCAAACAGTGAACAGTAGTGATGTGAAAATTTAACATCCGTTTCTAGGTCACCTTGTACTATTTTTAACATTGTAATAAATTTATTAACAATATCTTGTGGGTGATATTTTAAATTTTCAGAATTAGCTAACGTCTATCCCAGGCGAAGCTGAATAATAATTTCTATTCTATACTACAAAACAGAAAATATACGTATCAGTTTAAATTTTGTTGAGCTTATATTATATATGAAGTGTTTAGTTACAAAAATCAATATATCACATTTCAATATCCAGCAAACGATGTTTTTATGTTTCAAGCAAAAATTCTTTGTTTTAAAGATAAGATTCATTTTCTTATTGTATTCTATCTTTAACCACTTGCCGGTCCAATCGATTTAAACAAATGTTAATAAAAACACAATATTTCTTTGTACTTTATTTAATAGGGCAGGACCGGTTTCGCTCATTGCGAGCATTGTCAACTGATCCCGCAAAGGAATATTGTGTTTTTATTAATACAATGCCTTTCCACCAAGTATTGACAGTGAACACCCTAAAAGTGATTTAACAAATGTTCCAAAAAGGATCACATATTTTTTATTATGCTCGAACACCAAACACATGTGTTATAAAACATGCATATTTAGTGAAATAAATTCATTGATTTTTTTTAATGGAGTTTGCCCGAGTTATCTCGTGGTTTCAGTTTTGAAGACTTTCAATACCTGAGTATACTTGGGCGTGACCGGGAAGAGGTTAAATTAAAATAAAATAACAGCGTTAATTAGCCTATAAACCATAGAATTAAATAAATATATACAAAATAAAATTGTATATACTTACCAGAAGAATCAAACATGAAATATTCTGATACATGAATTCGCTAATTAATATTTGAAATACGTTTTTTCTTAGGTTTATATTGAGTTTTGAAACATAAATTTTCACACTTAGTGTAAAATTGGACGAAGAACACAAACATTTTTTTCTCGATTTTGACAAGATGCGGTTATATCGCTTCATGTTACTGGAAGCCTCATATATATTATAATGATAATTTCGTTGAATTTATATTGAAAAAAAAGTATATAAATAAGCATCCTAATCAATCTGACGCTGTTTGAGATGAATATGTAAATCTCAGATTGACAAATAAAAAAATACACAAAATTAGACTACTTGAGATTTGAGTACAAACTATGAGTTTTGTTTTTTCTCTAGTTAAAGCTGATTCGTTTTTTTAATATGTAAATCAATTCTTATCTTGCTTTGCTGTTTAAGTCTATGATAATTTGATGGTGCCCCTATAATTAACTTATCTAAATGAGTAAATATGGTGACTAGATGAGTTTACAAATCTTTGGAATTAGTGAGTATAGGTGTTTTATAAAGAATCCTTAAAAATTATCTCCATTTTTATAAAATTATGATTAGTCAAGTACAAATAGTAATACCGTTTTTAATTATTCACTTAGTTTAATAAACTTATTTTCTGCATAAGTTAAATATTTACGTGACCTATCTAGCTAAAAGACCTAGGGTCGCCTTCATCGGAGAATTATCAGGCAAAGTGAGTGCCCATTTCCTCAACCCGATCAACAGAACGGAGCACAGGACCAGAACGGCCCCGCAAATCGAATACTTATTGGGAACTTCGTTGAAGAACATCACCTGCCAGATGAAAGCGAAGACTATATCAGCGGACCTCGCGATCGCGATGGGTCCCGCTTGCTCCAGCTGGAGTGACATTGTGAGTAATATTTGGCCTCCAAAACTAAACAACGCCAAACAAAGGACCAATAATCTGTCAGTTCCACACTGCGGTAAACATAACGCGCCAATGAGCCACGTTACTAGAAACGTTTGAACTAGAGCAAAACTCCCAAAATTAGTCATTATAACAGAAAAATGCAGACCTTTGAGTGCTCTGAGTAATATATATACGTTAGCACCGAATAACGTGGAACCGAAAGCAGCGGCAGCTCCCCAAGGATTCGAAACGTCTTCTGCGGTCAGCATTCCATCGCCGGCGATGCCAAAAATAAAAGCTGGACGGGTTATGAGCATGACACCGATCAATGTAAGGACTATTGATATGACGTTAAAAACGCCGCACGGTTCCTTGAGAAAAATTCTTGCAAATATCGATACAAATACGGGAACAGAAAATACGATAACGGAAGCATCAGCGAGAGGCATATGCCTGAACGCGTAGAAACTCAACATCAAGCTGGTCGTTCCGACGAAAGAGCGAACCATCAGCATCGTTCTTCTGCCTTTTGGAAACAGCGGCTCGCCTTTGTAAATAACAACCGGTATCGTAGGCAACAGCACTCCCACGAATCGAAAAGCGGCCAGCTCCATTGGGTCTACGTTAACCAATCCTTTCACGATAACTGAGCTGAGCGAGAAAAATAAAGACGACAGGGTGGCAAGCATCAGACCCAAAAACGGACATCGTTTGAGTAAAGGGCGTCTGTTTTCATAAAGGTTTGGTGAAATGTCGTCTCCGCTCCCCGTAGATATATCTACGAGATGCTGAAGTTCTAAGTGCTCTGGCATGTCGTCTTCGGGTCGTAAAGCACTTAAAAATAAAAACACAAACCTGTTCAAAATCGTCATTTGAATTTGTGCAAAACGTTTAATTTATGAATTAAAAGAATCTACGTACCTATTTCAATAAATACATTTAGTGCAGTATCATTTCAAAACGTTTGCCGCATTTTAAAAGACCGATTTGTTCCATCACAGCTACGACGATGATTTATTTTTCATAAATTTGACATAACATTGCTGAATGTTTTTAAACCACCATTATTATTTTTATTTTTTTCCCGTTGGTGTTACCATAACAATTTCTTTTTACCTATTTTATTCGGCGATATCAATAAGTTAATATTGTGATTGAAATGTGAAAGTTAGCGACAATGAGTGGTGGCTTCGTATTGCTCTTATAAAATTTATCAATTATTAGTTATGACTTTAAAAACATAGATAGGTTAGAATATAACCCACATTGGATTATCATTTATGTGTCTTGATCAGCGGCGTAGCTACCTTATAATAGCCTCTAGGGCAGTGATTTTCACGTGCAATTTCACTGCGGCCGCATTATAAAATCAGCGGTATGTACTATGAAAATGTGTCGTGACCGCACCATTTTTTTTGTTTTAAGATGTGATCCAAATAGCAGTTGCATTTACTAAAAAAACTTTAATATTTGTGGCCGCACATGAAAACCACTGCTCTAGGGGCATATATTTTCGATACTTTATGTAACAAATTATGTTGGGGAGGAGCTTGCTTGACGTTATAAGAGCCTCGAAAGTCTAGCTACGCCACTGATCTGTAAATTTTGTATGACTGCTATGACGATTAATTGTTTTACGGATTCTGTTTTTTTTCGACATGATGATCTCCCTCTGTTTCAATTATGGCTGTGGAGTCGGGAGTCGTAGAGTCAGAGTTGGGAAAATATCGCGACTCGGACCATAGCCCCTTATACTATATAAAGATGGTCATGCTCAGACCCACTTTTTAAAATATAAACCACAATAGTCCATAGTGTCGCCACTGCATACTAGGGTAAAGATGATCATTAATAGCAATATTTTTATTTAACCATTTAACTGCTAGATAAAATATACTGATCAACTACTGTGCGCGGATTTTTTTTTTAAATACAATAAAAATGTAGTCAACCTATTTGTGTAATATGTGGTTCCCAGACGAAGCTGAAACTCATATAACCAGATCATATAGCAAAATATAATGTCTCTCTCCATAAAAAAATTGAAAAAATCACTAAAACTTTTGAATAATCCTATTTAGATTCCATGTGAATAGCATCACTGAATTGACAACATCACAAAAAAAACATTGCAAATTTAAATCTTTTTTAAATTTTTCTTTCGTATAGTGGACTTTTACCACACCATTAGTTTGAGTGCAAGAGTTCAATGGTTCAATTTGTTTAAAATTTCCGCAAATGTTTTGTATGTTTTGCAAAGTGAATTATTTTGACATACATACTGATCTATTTTTTTAACAACCCTGACGCCACCTTTACGATTTTCTTTAAATTTAGTCTAATAATCTCGTGAACCTGAATGAGTTATATAATATGAATATTATGAGTTATCAGTAGATGACCATATCTATTTTATGAAAAACGAAAAATAATATAATTTGACAGAAAAAAAACAAACCGCACGTCGGCGGGCCTATAGCGGTCTAGTGGTTGACACATTACCAACCTAACGGCAAATATCAAACTGACAGATAAACGTCATTGCTGTTTAAATAGTTAGCAAACAATTAGGTGTAAGAAATAATATTATGATAACATGATAGCAGATTTTTGAAATATTTGACTTAAAAAAAATGTTTTGGGTAAATATGGCCGCGCGGCCAAAATGGAAAACAGAGGCGATGTACTGAAAAATATTTCGTATTTCGCATAATTTATCAGTGTTCTTCGTAATAATGTGTGGTTTTAACACGATTATCAAGTTCTCAAAAAATAACTTTAAATCGTGGCGTTGTTTTTAGCGTAGTTGTGAAGTTTTTCGCCGCAGTAGTCGACGTGCTACTATATGCCATATTTTGGTTTGAGGTGTAAGGCATGGTAAGAAAGTATAGTATTTAAAACGAAAGTATAGGAAAAATTGTGCATGACAGCACAACACCTATACTAGAGCGAAAAAAATATTTTTGTATCTGTTAAATAGTATGGACGTTTCTGAAATAAATGCTAAGATATTCGTAAATACGGATGACAATGTTTTAGAGTATGGATTTGGATTAGAGAATCAATACATCATTGACAATAAAATACCTTATATTATCTTTTAGTGTGTTATCTCTGTAATAACATGGAATGACACTGAAAGAAAATAACAGTATTGAAATAAGATTGTGTTTATCATGGATTATTTGGGCTAAAAACTTCACAAACTAAGCTAAAAACAATGCCACGATTTAAAGTTATTTTTTGATGGCTTAATAATCGCGCTAAAATCACACATTAATACAAAGAAGACTGATAAATTGTGCGAAATATGAAATATTTTTCCCTACTACGCCATATCGAATAATAAGAGTCGTAGTAGGGCAAAATGTTTCGTATTTCGCATAATTTATCAGTCTTCTTCGTATTAATGTGTGATTTTAACGCGATTATCAAAGCTTCAATAAAGATTTGTAAATCGTGGCGTTTTTAGCTTAGTTTGTGAAGTTTTTTGCTGAAATAGTCCATGAATAGCTTTAATACACTTTTACCCAAAATAAGTTAAAAAATAATTTCATCACTTCAAAGATCTCGCCATACAATTTGAGAGCAAACTGACATTCAATAAACGAGGTGAAGAGCCAAAAACTAGGTTTGAATTTAAACACAACTATACTGTGTCTAATGTAAGCATTAAGGTTGAGGGAGTGTTATTTCAACTATGTTAATATCATTTCTCGAATGATGACACCAAATCAACTCAATGATTTGTCAAAATTGAAACAAACAGTTTGATACCTGTGCATCCTTACTTTTTGATTACTCGTAAATTTTTCTATTATTTCACAGAAGATAAACCATGTTATTTTAGTTCATATCTCTTGCATATATTGTTTTCTTGCTATTGCTATTGCTGGATATTTCAAAAAAATTCTTCGTTATTAGCAACTTTTTAAAAAAAACATTGAAATATACCAATATTTTGGGTTGATAGGGATGTCAGACGAGGTGAATAGAGACGCCTTGCGGGCGAATAGAGACAGACCCGACAAGTGATTGGAAAATGTAAATTGATCAAATAGTTTTTATGTTCGGTGTAATATTTTATTTTTTTATATTTCTAGAAAGTTTCATGCATAATAAAAACATGCCGCGAGTCTACAAACCTCATCATCCAAGCACCAAGAAGTATGCAAAGCACAAACAAACCCACACACACAAAATACTTAAATGAAAACACTCAACATCTTGTGTTGGATAACAAACTGACTGTTTGACAAAGACATACATATCGACTCTGGAAAGGAAGAAGGACGTAACCCACAGTTTTTTTCGATAATCACAATGTACCAAACTTGATACACGTTCTATTAAAAGGATGCAAGCAGCAAATGCCGAATAAGTATCTAAATTTAGCTTTTAAGTTTGAAAAAGATGACCTTGTAAAAAATTAAAACCAAGAAAAAAGGCTGAAATAAAAGTTTTTCCTACACAATTTCTTTAATTAATATTAGATTATGTCAATTAAACACTAGTTTAGAAGTCTCCGTGCACTTCGAGGTTGTGTATAATTCATAATTTGCACATGGCCCAAAATCATCAAAACACGTTTTTTGCGCCTCCTGTAAAATTTGATATGTATGGGTTACGTCCTTTTTCCTTTCCACAGTCGATATTGATTCTAATATATGTAGAAGAGTATTGCAAACTAAAAAAACGATCATTAGTGAAGGACAACGATCCAATGAAATGGTATCAAACGTTATTGGGAAACAAAAAATAATAAAAATAAAAAATAAGGTCAATTTCTGTTAGAAGGCATGAGGGTTTGTGATGTCTAAAAAATTCACTCCCACCCTTCCGATTCTTCAATAACTGGGCGTAGCGAATGCAATTAGTTAACTAATAGTCCTGTCCTAACATTATCCTTTTATCCCTACTACTATCTTTGGAAAAGAGAGGTTGAGTGACTGAGAATCAAACAGTTCCCATTAAAAAAGGTTTGTTGAGATACATACATTAGGCCATATGCTGCACATTGAGAACGGACATGGATTTTAAAAAATGCTGCTGAAATATACCTTTATGGTGGAGTAGATTCAGAAGATTATTTTTTAGACTTCTCTATGAGGGTGTATGGATATTACCACGGCTTTACACCATTATAATAAATAGATGACATGTGTTGCTAATAGCATTTCTTTATTTATTTATTTTATTAATTATTTTTTTTACGAATTTTGCATGTGATTTTGGTATGTGCTTAGTAAAACATAAGTGCTAAAAACCAAGTTTTAGCGAATCATGGGGATAGTGGGGTTGGATAATGGGGGTGAGGTGGTTTGATTTTGTGAGGAATTCGGAGATAAGGGAACGTACAAGACAGCGCCTCGTCACGTCAGTGCTTATGGAGAGATGTTGGAACTGGCTGGGTCACGTGCTGCGAATGCCTCCGGAAAGCCTCAATCCTGCTTACCTCTTCTTTCGACCGGTAGGATTCCGGCGCCCCGGACGTCTGTCGTGTACTATCCATAGGATGTACTCGGCGGAACTGAGGGATGCTGGCATGTCATGGGAGGAAGCAAAGCAATTGGCGGGAGACAGGGAAACATGGAGGTGCCGTTTGGGAGCCATATGCTTCACATAAGGAGCGAATATTGTCAAAGAAGAAGTAAAAACACTTTATTTTAACTTACATATCGTTACTTATCATAACATGTATGTATTAATGATCAAAATGAAATAAGTATTAAAGGAATATAATGATCGAGGGATCAACTGTCCGTACTGGTAATTAAGCCTGTGACCCCCATGGAAGGCCACCAATTACCATGCATAGGAAAAGGGCCGGCTCATAGCGTGTGCAAATTGTGCGGTGCACAGGCACCACACTAATACATTAGTACGATCCACTCATTTTGTTTTAGTCATAGACTAGAACAGTGTTCCGTAAAGCGTGTGCCGCGGCACACTGGTGTACCATGGTCATCAGTTGGTGTGCCGCGGAAAAAAGTCAAGGTTTTGTTAAGATAATACACCTAAAAATAGCTGAGAGCTATAAGAGTGAGGCGCTTCGTTGGGCTCCAAATTTTGATCGCCTGTGCTCAGTTAAACAGGCTCACATTTCTCACTTAACATCTTTTCATATTAGGTATATTGATTTTAGTAATAAATAAATATTAAATATACATTGCTTTTTCTTTGGTGTACCTCTAAATTTTTTTGATTTGATAGGTGTACCTTGAACACAAAAAGTTTGCGGAACACTGGACTAGAATACTTGATAGATTGGCTACTCTGGTTCATGAAGTTATTCAAAGTCAGTAGGAGTGCACGAACCTACTTCTCGATCCCAGACTAGGAAATACTGTTATTATTATTCTTATTACTTCATTAAAAAAATGGCGCGAGAAGGGAAGGGTGGGAAAGAAAAATAGCAGTTGTTAAATATAAAGTATTTTATTGACTGAAAATACTCACAAAAAATACAGCAAGAAATGAAAGTGATATAAATATACAAAATATAATTGGTTGAGGATACAATACAGTACATATTGTAAATCATTGAATAAACTTTTTACATTATGAAAGAATAAGATAAAAATGCTTTTGCTACTCTAGCAAGAAATGCCAAAGTACTATAATCAATCTTAGAAATCATTTAGAGTAAAAATTAATTTAGTTGACAGTTTTCATATCATTTGATAAAATATTGTTTGTTCACTTTAATTACAAAAATATATAGTCAATAAACAAAGGAATTTACCAAAATACAAAATTATTTAGTAAAACACTATAATCTATCCACTATCAGTGGCTTGTCGGTTGAGGGTGCATTTTTAGGTATAGAGGGTTTCAGTAAATCAAATAGAAGTTTGGTTGCCAATATTGCTGTCCAATTTACTTCTCCAAGACCATGTAATGTACTATTGAAATCAAACTGTGAGGAACTATAACAAGAGTTTTAAAATTCCCACTGTGGTGTGGAATCTCATTACTTTCATCTGAGTGTGAATCATATTCACGAATATAATAAATTTTTGATTCAATATCGTGCTCCACAAGGTTTAAAAAACTACAAATTTTTCATTATTTGCAACGATAGCACAAAGTAACAAATGAAATTATAAACCTCTTACAAAATTGCATCGGTTTGAAGTTTGTAGGGCAATAAAAAATCAATTGGAATATACAAACTGTCGGCCAAACAATTGGATACTCAAATTTGAATGTATGTAAACTAGCTTGCAAAGCAGAATGTGTGCCCAAAATATCCATTTTTTTACAGTTAAAACAGGCAGCTATTTATAAGTTATCTTTAAATAATGCATTGCTAAAAATAAGGACCTGATAAACGGTAGTAATATGATAATAACAAATGACTTACCGGTAGCCTGGTAAATGGCGGCTCTGATGCATTTTTACCTAACTTCGTTTCCTGATATTAGATAAACTGTATAACAAGCTGCGAAAGGCTTTTTTTCATCGGCGGTTCTGTATGCACATACTGAAAATCAAACCACAACAATCAAATATTAAAACAAAGCTGACGGTGACATAATAATTCTAAATGTATGACGCCATGAAATAAAATACAAATGAGTAGATACAGTTCACCCGTCTCCATAACATAAAGAGACACATTTTAATAAAAATAATAAAACATTTTTAGTACTTTTCCCACATAAAATTTATTGGATCAGGACCGGTTTCGCTCAAGGTGTTGATTTATGTCATCAGAAGTGATAATAAGAATTTTGCTTTAAAAATTACTTAGAAAATAATGAGTTTAATTTTCGCCTTTTTTTATTTTACCAAATATGATGGGAATAGAGGCCAACGTTCATTTAAGGCCTAACATCTTACAAAACAACAGTGTGCTATAAGATATAAGTTTGTTTGAGAGCTTTACTTGACCATTGCTCACGTCCTTAGTTTTTTTTGGTCATATTACGCAGTGATCCCCCAATTATGCAAACTCAAATTGCGTGAATTCCAGAAATATTCGCGGCTGTTTTTTCTAATTGCGCGGACGCATTCCATTTTCGTTGCTGTGCGTTTGGCACGTGCGCGGCTATCTGTGTCGTGCATACAGTCAAACATTATTGGTGAGCAACTATGCATGTTACCGCTTAGTATCTAAATATTTCGTCTTTCCATTTTTATTTATTCTTAGTTTTGGCAGTTTTGCATTTTTCGCGAGAAAAAATGTAACCCTAATTTTTGTACGAGCTTCAGTATCCCAATTACAAGAATCCCAATAACGCGGTCTCGACTATCCCGTAATTTGGGGGGGATCACTTTACAGGAAAATATTATTGTGTTCATAGTTTTACTATAAATAGATACAGGTATTGAAATAATACTTTTAATCCACCAAATGACATATCTTTGCAGTAAACAACTCTTTTGGTTCAGTGGAAATATTAAGATTGCAAATCATTGGCTTGTCACTACAACACAAATTTTTTGGTAGCACTTGTTGAGAATATAATTAGGGTTAAACAGCGAGATATTTATTGTCGTTACACAGTGATGTCTATTGTCGTTACGAATCAGAGAAGTGATCAGCTCAAAGTGTTTGACTTGATTAGAAGTCAAAATTTGTACCTTTGTAAAATGAAAGATATTTACTGTAATTCTTTCACATTTAAATTTGTCTAAATTAATTATTCTATCTTTACTCTATCCATAAGAGAGGTTGAATAGCAACCATTAGGAGTCCATATGCTCCATTGTTATTTATCACACACACACGACAGGCTCGCGTAGCTTTGAAGTAGCATGAATACAAGTGATAGGTTCATCACTGAGGGTTGAAAGGTTAAAAACAGAAAGTATTCAGATAAAATTGATCTCGTTTCGCACAGCTTCTACACACAAGTCATTGATTTACGGGTAACTGTGTGTTAAAGCTAGTCATGGATAATAATCGGCGAAAAACTAACGCCACGATTTATAAAAATATATGGCCGCGCGACCACAATGAATGATGCGAGGCAAAGTACTGAAAAATATTTCGTATTTCGCATAATTTATCAGTGTTCTTCATATTAATGTGTGATATTAATGCGATTATCAAGCCCTCAAAAAATATTTTTAGGCGTCAAAATATCGACAAAAGCGACAAATCGTGGCGTTGTTTTAAGCTTAGTTTGTGAAGTTTTTCGCCGTAATAATCAATGACTAGCTTTAACACACAATCAGAGATAATAATAACCAAAATGGTATAATATAGTAACCAGGTAATTGATTTATTTACAATTTTCCCGTGTAATCACATAAATATCAAATAGAAACGTCATTTTATTAGTGCAGTAAGTCAGCGGCTCCGTTACCTTTTTACAGTTTTTCTGTAGTCGACCCGTATTGAGTCAAATTGTTGCATTGTTTCTGGAGATTGGAAGAAGTCAACATTAGCACTCTCATCCTTTTTCGGTCCAAAAGCCATCATTTTGGTTATTAATAAAGATCTGCCAAAACTTATAGATGACGCTAAAAGCGACGCGCCGCAACAATATAACAATCGTGAAGTTTGCTGAATGTTGCTGAATGGTAACCAATGGTAACTGACTAGAAGCGCCCTCCGGCTTAGGCGTCATCCGAAGAAAATACGATATGCATTGTGAAACACTGTGGCGTGCATTTATGTTAATAATATAGGTGACATTATAACGAAGTTTTTGATAAATATGTACTTAGATACAAATTTTTATTCCTTTCAGTTTTTTAAAACCGTGTTAAAACAAAAGCAATCAGTGTTAAAAAAGGAATCATAAATTGCACAAATAGATTGGGTTTTTATATTTTTATTGGAATAAAAAAAAAATGAGTACCTTCAGGCGAAATTTTATAATCAATGTAATGATAACAAAAATATAAATCACATATTAAGCCTTAAAATAATTTAAAAAAAAAAACAAAAAAACCAACCTAAGTTGTCCGTATAAGGAAAGGAGCGAATAAGAGTAAAAATTCTTGAAAAAAAACACTAAAAAAACTATTCTAGTTATCCTTATAGGGCCCAATACTTAATGCCTATTCTATCTATGTACACTACTTACATCGGCTAACTTAGTATCTAACAAGCTATTTAGAAGCATGACCGACCTACCTAATGAGAGAGAAAAACTATCCTACCCCATTACCACCCCACTGAGTATCGTTTGGAAGTTCTATTTATGTTAAACAAGAGGTTCCGTTCACTGGTGACGACTTAAATGGGCTACTTTATCCTGTCTCCTGCAATAATATAACGTCGCCTGCTGTGGCTGAGTTGGCTTAGAGCTTGCTTTATCGATCACGCGGGTCTGGGTCCGATTCTCGGTAATTAATTAATTAAATAATTTTAATTAATTTTACTGTAAAAATCTCTATTATTTATGTGTATGAATACGATGACGCTAGATGTCAGTGTACAGTAACAATGTACTGAGATTACTGAATTCGTATGAATTTTGCAAAAAAAAACATGTTATTCTGTAGATAAAACTTGGCTATCGTTGTTTTATTATAATTTACATAAATTCTAAGTACTCATATATATTTTACGAAAGGGTACATTGTTGGGTAAATAAAAGAAAAATATTTGGCGTTTTCAAATCATATCTTGTGTATAATTTGCTCGTTCTTAATTACATACATGTAAAATATAGATACATTTTATTTCTGTTCTGCTTTTATTAATGTTAATGTTTTTCTTCAAAACACTTAGGAACCTACGATAAAATTGCTATTCATTTTTCAGTTTAAGCATAAAATTGTTGTTCTACATTTTTTAAGCGGCAGTCAGTGTATTATTTACTGGTTAAAAATAATTGATTGGGTAGTTTTCACTGCTAAAAGTGAACTTGATTATTGATTTTTTTGAAAATATAACAGAATAGATATTTAATGTATATTTTTTATATTATAAATTTGTTATCACAACCATCCGTGCATATAAAATTTTATTTTAATTCAAAAATAAAATATTGTAGCCGAACAGAGTTCTATTACACTTTAAGTGCAAATCATCTAACGGAAAAATCATTTAATTCTAAGCCTTATTCTACTGAGGATTTATAAACTCATTTTTCACTACCTAAGGAATAATTCCTCTAACACGAGAGACTTTTAAAATTGTAACACATATTATGCTTACTCATAAACTAATATACTTTGGCTTACTATAATTTCAAAGCATTGGGGCAAGAGCAGGGGTTAGTGAAAACAATAAAAAAAAAACTAATAACAATTGTTTATCAAATCTTAAAAGAGCTTATAAATCTCTAAGTTAGAGCAGGAATTTATGGAATTACTGTTTTTTATTATTTGTACCAGATTTACTTCTCACTGGAGTGGATTTTTTCGACAATATGAATGATTGATAGAAAAAAAAAATCCGTTCGTATCAAGATTCGAACCCGTGAACTACGGCATGGAAGCCAACGACGTAGACCACTGTCGTAAAATTTTAGTTCCAATAACTAACACTAGGTGAACCTTTCAAATTTGTTAGTTTGAATGTCACTAAGACAGCTGATGTTAAAATTTTATTTTAATTCAAAAATAAAATATTGTAGCCAAACAGAGTTCTATTACACTTTAAGTGCAAATCATCCAACGGAAAAAATATTTAATTCTAAGCCTTATTCTACTGAGGATTTGTAAACTCATTTCTCACTATCTAAGGAATAATTCCTCTAACACGAGAGACTTAAAATTGTTACACATATTATGCTTACTCATAAACTAATATACTTAGGCTTACTATAATTTCAAAGCATTAGGGCAAGAGCAGGGGTTAGTGAAAATAATAAAAAAAAACTATCAACTATTGTCTATCAAAACTTAAAAGAGATAGACTTGATAGAAAAAAAATCCGTTCGTACCAAGATTCGAACCCGTGAACTACGGCATGGAAGCCAACGACGTTGACCACTGTCGTAAAAGTTTAGTTCCAATAACTAACACTAGGTGAACCTTTCAAATTTGTTAGTTTGAATGTCACTAAGACAGCTGATGTTATGTCAAGACTCGAGATGTGTTATTTTAACCAAAATTAAATCACTATAAAAGTTATTACTAGATTTAATTTTTCAAAAATTGAGGTATGGATTTTCTCGGTTATTATCTGGATGTTTGCGTTTTGCATGATTAATTTTATTAAATCAACATCTTACTGTAATATAAATAAAAGCTAGCTTACTGTAGTCCTTTTGAGAATTGGTACACATTTTTAACAGATTGATTGTTTTTTCCCGATAACAAATTTGACACCTACTTGATTACGTAATCTATCATCGAAACCAGTTGAAACTATGTACATACAAATTTTAAATAAGTTTTCCGCGTGGATCCATAACAATTTATCAATTGATAGACAGCAAAAATATTCTTCGTAATAGGTATATTAAAACAATGTGTATTTTGTATTATGTCTGTTCCCAAAGTCGACATTTAGAATACCTTCTTGATTATTTTATCAGTCTATTTCATTCGTGAAAAATTCAGTTCTTTAACCTCTATTTTAAGCCATGGTATAAATAAGTAGATACATTTAACAGAGAACTATCAGTGAGAAAATTGCTGTTTGTATTGTTTTTAAGAATTAGGAATATGTCGATGGGAAAAAATACTACTGATATCCATACCATTAGATGTAATACCAATGTAAGAAGTATATCAATAAATGAAAATGTACATTTGGGCATGATATTAATGATCGTTATAAGTTTCATAAAACAAGTTATACATCAAATTCAAATCATTTGATAGATTTCCAATCCAGATAAAAATCATTAATATATTTTGATATGATAATTGTTTTCAAATAATCTTTTAAATTTATTTGTAACTAAAATATATCACATTAATGCAGCGATTTCTAACTTGGGAGGCGTGGAATGTTACAAAAGTAGGCGCGAACAGTCAAAAATATTTATTTATCCTTTGAAATGTGTCTTTTTGTGATATTTTTTTGTTCAAAGGGAGGTGTAGTAACATAAAGGTTGGAAACCACTGCATTAATGTGACTGTAACCGAGTAGTAATTATCGTTCTCTACAGTTGCTGTATCCACAAGTTCGAATCCCAGTACATACAGTTTCATATATTCATTTTTCAATTGATTTATAGATTTGCACTCAAAGGTACACAATGTGTGTGATTCCCTCTTTCCTAACATATGCTCCACATTATGAACTACTAGTACTGTTCTAGCCCCAAATCTCTATTATTACTATAATATTGTGGCATATAAATACAAATTTATGATTTTGTGCAATGTGTGTTTAATAATATTAAAAAATGTATAATATGATTTTTTTTTTTTAATGATGGATCTGTAGTCAATATTTCAATAAAGCTAAACTTATCAAAGCTAAAATTTGTTAAACCCAAACTATTGATTTATGTAGTATGCCTGTGTGGTCGAGTGGTCAACGTCGTTGGCTACACGCCGCTACTGTGACTACTGTGACTACTGTGACTACGGTGACTACGCCGGTCGCAATCCATAGTAAAATTTATTTTAGACGGTCTGAAATACTTTACCCATTCGAGTCGAGCACATTTTTTTTTGTGTTATCATTTGAAGGTTGGTCAACATTCGTTGATTTTAATCTTCGAACTGTCAAATGAATGGAATGTCACATAGTGGAATGTCATATTTTCTTCATTTGTCTGGATGATAGTTCAAAGTACTTAAAAGTAAATGTATCATTATTATTTCTGTAAAATATAGTTTAAAAAAATATCTTATTAGATTTGTGACTCCGCACGTGGATAAAGAGGCATACTAAAACCATCATAGATCTTATTCCATTAGTGTTCAAATTGTTAGTCTAAGTGAAGTGATAAATATTTTTTGTATCAATTGATATTTTTTTAATTCATTTTCAGATTTGCGACAATGATCTTAACATTCTGGATGCTATTGCTAGATATCCAGGAAGTGTCCACGATGAATTGTATTTTAAGACTTCTAAAACTACGATTGAAAGGAAGATATTAGTCAACGAAAGTATTGGAACATTTTTCTGATGGGTATATAAATATATTTTGAATTTTGTGAGGAATGCGGAGATAAGGGAACGTACAAGACAGCGACTGGGTCACGTGCTGCGAAAGCCTTAATCCTGCCCGCCTTTTCTTTCGACCAGTGGGATTCCGTCGGGTACATACTATGGATACTACCCGACGGAACTGAGGGATGCTGGCATGTCATGGGAGGAAGCAAAGCAATTGGCGAGAGACAGGGAAACACAGAGGTGCCGCGTGGCCGACATACGCTCCACATAGAATCCCGACGAACGCCGACATACGCTCCAGCGAATATGGTCAAAGAAGAAGAGGAAGCATATAAACAAACCTTTTTTCTTATAATTCACATTTATTGGAAAAACATTTGAATAAAATCAAAAGTAGAACATGGAAACAAATATAAAATTTCTGAAGTCAAGAAGCAAGTCACATTCAATTACAATGATTAATACTGTGAACATGTTGCTCAATGAATTTTTAACAAAATACTTGCCCAGAGTTATACCGTAGTTTGGCATGCACGTCAGTGACACAAAAAATATTTTGCAAGTAAGAAAAGGTCGATATTTTAAAATCTTGTAAATGACATACAATTTAATTGGTTTTACAAATTACCAAATGAATTCAGGTTTGCGCGAAAACAGATTAAGCATCGAATGGTCTCTAAAGTGCCATAATAATAATAATAATGATTTTTACAGTTAAAGAAATTATTTATAATATATTCGCTAATGCAGTAAGGTTAAAAATATTATTATTTACCCTCTCACAGACGTTCAAAAGTATAAACAAATAATAGAGGTTTCATTGAAATTTTTAGTTTCTATACCATTACACAATATTATGAATTTAGATAAAAATTAAAAATCTTTCGATAAATTAGAACAGTAGACTCCTGAGTAATCGTTAATGGGATATTATATCCTTACAGGATTCCAAGCCCATACCCACATTCAGAAGAGATGCCAGCAACACCTCTCGGGCATGCAACATCATCATCAACGAACCATCGGTTAGCTGAAGCTCACGCTGTTTGGTGTGAAATCGCACGGTATTAATGGATTTGAAAAGAAAATGTTTTTATGAATTTGGGGTAAAAATTTTTTTTATCACAAGTACCCTTGTCCAATATAAGTATAATAAATGAATTATCAACTTATGTCCAAAACAGACAATTACCCAGATATCCCACATTCTTAACTTTTTAAAAAAATATTTGTGTATGAAAAGATTTTGATTCATTGAATATAACAGTTTTGTGGAAGTCCATTGTTTAAATTTGGACTGGTTTCGTTGTTATTTTATTACTTATCTTTGTATTTTTTTGATATTTTATTAAACTATTGAATGAAAATGTAAATAAAGGCAGTCTTATTTCACTTTTAGGGTGTTCACTGTCAATACTTGGTGGAAAGGCATTATATTAGTAAAAATACAATATTTCTTTGTACTTCATTCCATTTTATTAATTAGGTCAGGACCGGTTTCGGTCATTGCGAGCATTTTCAACTGATAAGAAAAATATATAAACAGTGCTATTTATACAAATTAAAATTGAAGTTAAATGTGTAAGCAACTATTAACAATGAAAAGGATTTACAAATTACATTATATTACACAAAATTAAACACCTATAACATACAATTAAAAAATCGTCAAAGACTAATACTTATAAGTGGCGAATGATGGCAATTTGTTATATTACTCTGCAACAATACTAAAAAGCTGCATATGGTTTAACCACCTTCAAATGCTTCATTCTTTCTTCTTGAATGACTGAAAAGAAGAAGTATCATGAAAAGTAAATACTCTTAACAACATGCTACCCATTTTCTCCCTGAAAATTGACAAAATCCACAAAAAGCAATGCAATTCCTAGGATATTTAATTCCCAATAGGACAATATAAAAAAAACAAATTTAGGAATCCAAGGAACCGATAATCGATGCAGATTAAAAAAATATAAGGAAAATTCGTCGACGTATTTCAAATTTGCTCAATTATATATAAGAAATTCAATTCGACATCTTTATGGCCTGTTTCATACGGATATCAAATTCGTATTTAGCGTAAATTATCGCTTTCCCTGATCTCCTTGTATGATAGTTTGGCAATTTCCTACAGAACTGCGTTGCTATTAGCGGCATTTAGTTGATTTTCAGGCAGAAAATGTAGCATATTTGCAGTAAACGTAAGACATATTATTGTCTCATAACAATCACCCTTATGCGTATATAGCGAGTGGGCAGAACTAATCAGGCATAAAAATTCTGGAAGAATATTTTCAGTTCCTGACATCGCCTGAATCAGCCTGCTGTTATTCAATTTATTTTACTTAAATACTGTTATTAACACTTCTTAGTCGGGCGCTTCAAAAAATAGACTCAAGCCTGTAGCGGGCGTTTTTTAGTGATTAGCGCACAAATATATTACATTCTTAAAAGCAACACAACTTCTAAACCAAACGACCTTTTCGATTGAAATTTAAAAACAAATCATACGTGACATCTAATCATTAAAAATAAAATTAGAACATTTCGATATCATCATAATTTCACTATGTTTCAAAGCTGAATATAAAACCTGTTATCAATTTAGTAGATAGCACTCCGCATGTTATAAATATTAAATATTCAAAACATTCTATATAACAAAATAGCATATTTGAGGAGCATACATTCAAAAAGTGTTTTGTCACAAATTTTGAAAAATGGCTTTTTATATCAATTCTGATAGCTCATAATAAAACCTATGAACGGAAATCAAAATTAGTGTTCAAAAAGGTTTTTTTTCATATTAAAATGAAATCATAAAGTTGACACATTCATACAAACCGTCACTATGGCAACACTTAAATCATCATTTTCCAAGCTTTGTATTTGTGTGACAAAACACTTTTTGAATGTTTGCTCCTCATTTATCAATATTTTATAATTATATAAATAATTATAATATATAATCGCCATTCCTACAACTTTACTACCACTGGAAGTGTAAAATCTAATGCCGTAAAAATTACAGCGTAAATATTCGAGACATATGTGTCACCCTCTTTGTAAATAATAAATACGAACATTCAATGCATAATAACTTATTAGTTTTATTGCTTCTTGTCAAAAAAGGGTCACTTGCGGTTGCCGCAGTTATTTTGAAGAATTAAACTTATGAACCAATCTACGCAACATGTGTATTGGTTGATAATCATATACTAATTATGTGCATGTATCATTTATATTTATCATGGTGTATGCTTTTATATAAATATAATAACAATTGCGTAAACAAACTATAAAAACAATAAAAATACGTCTAAAAAGCAGTGTTTAACTCGTTAAACGACTCGATCTAAACTAGCGATGGAGATCGCAAAATAAATCTATAACACAGTTGATTTTTTGTTTCTTAGCTCAAACTTCCACCCTTTTAATCTAGCAAAGAATTAGGACTAATGTTAATTAGTTGCGGCATTTTATTTAACGCCGACAAACAAACCCGTGATATTATGTGTCCCGCAAACAAGCGACGATATAAAAAAAACATATTATGCCGTGATCCGCATTCTACCGACAATACGCTAAAAACGACTTTGGTCGTGGCCCGCCTAAGAAGTGTTAATATAAATTTATTTTCATTGAACTTCAACAAAAACTTATAAAAAAAATGTATTTGTTAGCTTTTATTTAAGCACTATTCATAACATCAAAACATAATATGTTATGATTTATCTGTTTTGAAATAAAATACAAAATTTTGATACTTTCTTTATTTTTAATTATAAAAAGTAAAAAAAACAGAAATTCACCCTATAAATATAACAATAAAATATTCCAAAGAAAATGAAGCTCCTAACATACTTTTATATACACATTTACCATGTCCGCTCCCAAAAGGAGCATATGGACTCCTAATGGAGTTTATCTCAACAGAAGTGTATCGGCAAAAACCGCTTGTTACTCAGTTGCTCAACCTCTCTTTTTCCAAAGAGAGTAGGAATAGAAGGATAGGGCTAGGACAGGACTAGTGGTTAGCTAATCGCTCTCGATACGCCCCGTTCATAGGATAGGATGGATGGGAGGGGAGAATTCAAAACATCACATACATCCATGCCTTCAAACAGAAATTCATAAATCGATTGAAAAATCAATTAATAAAACTGTCAGTACTGGGATTTGAACCCGTGACCTCCGTAACCGAAGCCAACGACGTTGACCACTTTACCACACAGGGGACACATAGATTTTTATATTTACCAACATTAATATTGTCAATTCTTTCTTTGAAAATTGTTTTAATTAATAACTATAGTCTAATGTTTAAATTACAATTTGATAAAATATACCTACACATTTTTTAAGTAAATGTATAAAATATGCGTATCAATAAGATAATAAAATCATGTAAAAATACTGTGTACGTGAATTTTCAATTTTAAATACCTATATGAATGATTTTTTTTTAATACGATCAAAGATATCGGCCCTATCAGGATACAGCACAATTTTTATAAATAAATAAGCCAAAATACGTATTAAATGATAAACTGTTCATAAACAATATATAGATTATGCACGAATGCACTTGATAATACCTGAAGATGCCGAAAGGCGAAACCCGGGTCTTTATCGACAAAACTCATGGAAGAGTACAGAATCAAAATAATTCAAATTTGATATTAAAGATCCATTAAGCACCTTCAGTCGAAGTTCAAAATTATAAACATTATAATTAAATATTTTGCTTGTTTCCACTCTGAAAAATATTTGGCATAATTGACCTAAGACATTACTCATTATAATAAAACAATGATTTTCATATTTAAATGTACGAAGTATTCTATGTGCGAAAGGTTCTGTGTGCGAAGATTCTGTGTTCAGAAGAATCTGTGTTTGGAGTATTCTTGTTCGTAAGAATCAAGTTTGGTGGAATCTGTTCACCGGTTCGTTGATGATGTTGTTGCCTGCCCGAGAGGTATTGCTGGCATCTCTTCTGAATGTGGCTGTGGCCTTGGAATCCTGTAAGGATAAAATATGCCATTAACAATGGTATAGAAAGTAACAATTTCAATGAAACCTCTATTATTCATTTAGACTTTGAAAATTTGTGACAGAGTAAATAATAATATTTTTAGCCTTATGAACTCAAAATGATTTTTTTTTGACTTGTCTAAGATATGTATAAATCAATTCAGGATTGACATATGCCAAATTTATTATAAATAATTTCTTTAACTATAAAAATCATTATTATTATGCCACGTTACAGACCATTCGATGCTTAGTCTGTTTTCGCACAAATCTGCATTCATTTGGTAATTTGTAAAACCAATTAAAGGAAATATCCTATGGATAGTTCCCGACGGTCGTCCAGAACGCCGGAATCCCACTGGTCGAAAGATGAGGCGGGCAGGATTAAGGCTTTCGCAGCACGTGACCCAGTCGCTGTCTTGTACGTTCCCTTATCTCCGAATTCCTCACAAAATTCAAAATATGTTTATATACCCATCAGAAAAAAGTTCCAATCCTTTCGTTGACTAATATCTTCCTTTCAATCGTAGTGTTAGAAGTGGTAAAATAGAATTCATCGTTGACACTTCCTGGATATCTTGCAATAACATCCAGAATGTTAAGATCATTGTCGCAAATCTGAAAATGAATTAAAAAAATATCAATTGATACAAAAAATATTTATCACTTCACTTAGACTAACAATTTGAACACTAATGGAATAAGATCTATGATGGTTTTAGTATGCCTCTTTATCCACGTGCGGAGTCACAAATCTAATAAGATATTTTTTTAAACTATATTTTACAGAAATAATAATGATACATTTACTTTTAAGTACTTTGAACTATCATCCAGACAAATGAAGAAAATATGACATTCCACTATGTGACATTCCATTCATTTGACAGTTCGAAGATTAAAATCAACGAATGTTGACCAACCTTCAAATGATAATACAAAAAAAAATGTGCTCGACTCGAATGGGTAAAGTATTTCAGACCGTCTAAAATAAATTTTACTATGGATTGCGAACGGTCTGTTATTTAAACCCATTCACGCCGGACACGATATTTTTTGTATTGGTATTTGACTGTTGGTACTCGTTAAATATATTTGCATTTATATTCGCACCTTTTTTCAAACGTAAGTGGGAAGCCTTCTGCCGTAAACTGTGAACAAAGACGATATTTTTATTATTTGACTGAATGAAAAATGAATACGATGTCGGGAATCGAACACCGAATTTTGATTATTTCTTTCATATTTTTAAATGCTTTACAACATACTAAGTACTCATTTTCACCCTGAAAATTGACAAATTCTACAGAAAGCAATGCGATTCCTAGGATATTTAATTTCCAATTGGACAATATACAAAAACAAATTTAGGAATCTAAGGAACCGATAATCGATGCAGATTAAAAAAGTATAAGGAAAATTCGTCGACGTATTTCAAATTTGCTCTATTATGGATATAAGAAATTCAATTCGACATCTTTCTGTTTCATACGGATATAATATTCGTATTTAGCGTAAATTATCGCTTTCCCTGATCTCCTTGTATGATAGTTTGGCAATTTCTTACAGAACTGCGTTGCTATTAGCGGCATTTAGTTGATTTTCATGTAGAAAAGGTAGCATATTTGTAGTAAACGTAAGACATATTATTGTCTCATTACAATCACTCTTATGCGCATATAGCGAGTGGGCAGAACTAATCAGGCATAAAAATACTGGAAGAATATTTTCAGTTCCTGACATCGTGTTCGTTTCATAGATCAATTCATTAAAATAACCAAAGTATCATCTCTGTTTACCATAGTAATAGAGGTTATGTTTACGTCAGAGAATAGTTTGACAGGAGTACGACGATTAGTGTGGACGAAGGCGATATATCATTGGTACCAACTTAAAAAAATAAATATTGCTTATGGTAAATATTTCAGACCGGTCGGAAATAAGTACCACCGTCAGAATAAGCCTGTTGGGCTAATTACTGATCTTAAATAAATATCTATTGAAATTATACAATATATATGTGATTTTATTTTATAAACATGCCTTTAACTCATTCAATTACTTTGATAAAATCAAGTTCATTTATGAAAATACATTTTTCTCCAATACATTTCATTTTGTAGTAGGTTGACCACGAAACATTTTCAAAATATCTGCGAGGACGTTTCCAGCCTCAACATCGAATGAACAAAAGAAAACAAACAAAAAAAAATTTGGATTTACAACAAACAACACACCACAGCAGTGATGGCAAACTTTTGTGAGGAGTGGGTCAGATTTTGCTCATTATTTCTTTTAATACCAGCACGTGTGCCACTAAGTCAGTGGCCTCGCTTCGAAAGTGGGAGGAGAGGAAGTCTTCTTGGGTCAGTGTCTGACCCGCGGGTCATAGGTTCGCCAGCACTGCACTACAGAAATGATTGCAGCTAACAAAGATGTCACATTACTGAAATCGAAAAACAATAGATTTAGGCAATCTGGCACATAATGTACTCACTTTTTATGATTATGAATAATAGTAGAATATTAATGTACAAGAGAACACCCCCAAAATTGTGTGCACGAAAACCATTAACGATAGTTGCTAATTAAATTCAAATGTAATGCGATCTTCATGAACTCCCATGGCACTAAGCAATTATTATTGTAAAAAAATTTAAAGACAATGTAGAAAAATGCGGCGCTTAGGTATGGACTGTGGATGATTCTTGTAATTACTGTGTTTTTACTTAGTAGGGCAGAATAGATAAAGGAGCATTTGAATTACTTTATGTTCAGCAAAATTTATATTAAATGCACTTGGGTCGTATTTAATTCAAAAACTTACGAGTGAAGTGAAATTATAGGCAATTATATGACAAAATGAAACCAACCTCATTTTCTTTATATGGTTGTCTGCATACCAATAATTCAGCTCCTCCTTCTTGTCATTTGCCTTTGATTTTACCAATAAACCACGCCAAAGCTTTCTCATTAGCTTTGGGAGCAAATTTTGGGACAATAAAGGTTTGCAGAAATACTCCAATGCTATCGTTTAATGAGCTCTCGTCATCCTGGTATGTAGACATTTTTAGATCACAAGTTTTTTTTAACTGTATTAATAATAATAACCATAATTATTCAACAACGAACATCTGGAAAAAAAATAAGTATCCCTTTTTAAGACGTATTTTATACACTTTTTTTTAACATGTCCGCTCCTAATGTGGAGCATATGGACTCCTAATGGAGTTTATCTCAACGAGAACTGCTTGTTACTCAGTTGCTCAACCTCTCTTTTTCCAAAGAGAGTAGGAATAGAAGGAAAGGGCTTGGACAGGACTAGTGGTTAGCTAATCGCTCTCGGGAATTCAATACATCACATACATCCATGCCTTTGAACAGAAATTCATAAATAAATTTATAAAACTGCCCGTACTGGGATTCGAGCCCGTGACCTCTGTAGCGGTAGCCAACGACGTTGACCACTCGACCACACAGGCATACTACATAAATCAATAGTTTGGGTTAAACAAATTTTAGCTTTGATAAGTTTGGCTTTATTGAAATATTGACTACAGATCCATCATTTAAAAAAAATCATATTATACATTTTTTAATATTATTAAACACACATTGCACAAAATCATAAATTTGTATTTATATGCCACAATATTATAGTAATAATAGAGATGTGGGGCTAGAACAGCACTAGTAGTTCATAATGTGGAGCATATGTTAGGAAAGAGGGAATCACACACATTGTGTACCTTTGAGTGCAAATCTATAAATCAATTGAAAAATGAATATATGAAACTGTATGTACTGGGATTCGAACTTGTGGACACAGCAACTGTAGAGAACGATAATTACTACTCGGTTACAGTCACATTAATGCAGTGGTTTCCAACCTTTATGTTACTACACCTCCCTTTGAACAAAAAAATATCACAAAAAGACACATTTCAAAGGATAAATAAATATTTTTGACTGTTCGCGCCTCCTTTTGTAACATTCCACGCCTCCCAGGTTAGAAATCACTGCATTAATGTGATGTATTTTAGTTACAAATAAATTTAAAAGATTATTTGAAAACAATTATCATATCAAAATAAACTAATGATTTTTATCTGGATTGGAAATCTATCAAATGATTTGAATTTGATGTATAACTTGTTTTATGAAACTTATAACGATCATTAATATCATGCCCAAATGTACATTTTCATTTATTGATATACTTCTTACATTGGTATTACATCTAATGGTATGGATATCAGTAGTATTTTTTCCCATCGACATATTCCTAATTCTTAAAAACAATACAAACAGCAATTTTCTCACTGATAGTTCTCTGTCAAATGTATCTACTTATTTATACCATGGCTTAAAATAGAGGTTAAAGGACTGAATTTTTCACGAATGAAATAGACTGATAAAATAATCAAGAAGGTATTCTAAATGTCGACTTTGGGAACAGACATAATACAAAATACACATTGTTTTAATATACCTATTACGAAGAATATTTTTGCTGTCTATCAATTGATAAATTGTTATGGATCCACGCGGAAAACTTATTTAAAATTTGTATGTACATAGTTTCAACTGGTTTCGATGATAGATTACGTAATCAAGTAGGTGTCAAATTTGTTATCGGGAAAAAACAATCAATCTGTTAAAAATGTGTACCAATTCTCAAAAGGACTACAGTAAGCTAGCTTTTATTTATATTACAGTAAGATGTTGATTTAATAAATTTAATCATGCAACACGCAAACATTCAGATAATAACCGAGAAAATCCATACCTCAATTTTTGAAAAATTAAATCTAGTAATAACTTTTATAGTGATTTAATTTTGGTTAAAATAACACATCTCGAGTCTTGACATAACATCAGCTGTCTTAGTGACATTCAAACTAACAAATTTGAAAGGTTCACCTAGTGTTAGTTATTGGAACTAAACTTTTACGACAGTGGTCAACGTCGTTGGCTTCCATGCCGTAGTTCACGGGTTCGAATCTTGGTGCGAACGGATTTTTTTTTCTATCAATCATTCATATTGTCGAAAAAATTCACTCCAGTGAGAAGTAAATCTGGTAAAAATAATAAAAAACAGTAATTCCATAAATTCCTGCTCTAACTTAGAGATTTATAAGCTCTTTTAAGTTTTGATAAACAATTGTTGTTAGTTTTTTTTTATTATTTTCACTAACCCTGCTCTTGCCCCAATGCTTTGAAATTATAGTAAGCCAAAGTATATTAGTTTATGAGTAAGCATAATATGTGTAACAATTTTAAAAGTCTCTCGTGTTAGAGGAATTATTCCTTAGATAGTTAGAAATGAGTTTATAAATCCTCAGTAGAATAAGGCTTAGAATTAAATGATTTTTCCGTTAGATGATTTGCACTTAAAGTGTAATAGAACTCTGTTTGGCTACAATATTTAATTTTTGAATTAAAACAAAATTTTATATGCACGGATGGTTGTGATAACAAATTTATAATATAAAAAATGTACATTAAATATCTATTCTGTTATATTTTCAAAAAAATCAATAATCAAGTTCACTTTTAGCAGTGAAAACTACCCAATCAATTATTTTTAACCAGTAAATAATACACTGACTGCCGCTTAAAAAATGTGGAACAACAATTTTATGCTTAAACTGAAAAATGAATAGCAATTTTATCGTAGGTTCCTAAGTGTTTTGAAGAAAAACATTAATATTAATAAAAGCAGAACAGAAATAAAATGTATCTATATTTTACATGTATGTAATTAAGAACGAGCAAATTATACACAAGATATGATTTGAAAACGCCAAATATTTTTCTTTTATTTACCCAACAATGTCTCCTTTCGTAAAATATATATGAGTACTTAGAATTTATGTAAATTATAATAAAACAACGATAGCAAAGTTTTATCTACAGAATAACATGCTTTTTTTTGCAAAATTCATACGAATTCAGTAATCTCAGTACATTGTTACTGTACACTGACATCTAGCGTCATCGCATTCATACACATAAATAATAGAGTTTTTTACGGTAAAATTAATTAAAATTATTTAATTAATTAATTACCGGGAATCGGACCCAGACCCGCGTGATCGATAGAGCAAGCTCTAAGCCAACTCAGCCACAGCAGGCGACGTTATATTATTGCAGGAGACAGGATAAAGTAGCCCATTTAAGTCGTCACCAGTGAACGGAACCTCTTGTTTAACATAAATAGAACTTCCAAACGATACTCAGTGGGGTGGTAATGGGGTAGGATAGTTTCTCTTTCTCATTAGGTAGGTCGGTCATGTATGTAAATAGCTTGTTAGATACTAAGTTAGCCGATGTAAGTAGTGTACATAGATAGAATAGGCATTAAGTATTGGGCCCTATAAGGATAACTAGAATAGTTTTTTTAGTGTTTTTTTTCAAGAATTTTTACTCTTATTCGCTCCTTTCCTTATACGGACAACTTAGGTTGGCTTTTTTGTTTTTTTTTTTTTTAAATATTTTAAGGCTTAATATGTGATTTATATTTTTGTTATCATTACATTGATAATAAAATTTCGCCTGAAGGTACTCATTTTTTTTTAATTCCATTAAAAATATAAAAACCCAATCTATTTGTGCAATTTATGATTCCTTTTTTAACACTGATTGCTTTTGTTTTAACACGGTTTTAAAAAACTGAAAGGAATAAAAAGTTGTATCTAAGTACATATTTATCAAAAACTTGGTTATAATGTCACCTATATTATTAACATAAATGCACGCCACAGTGTTTCACAATGCATATCGTATTTTCTTCGGATGACGCCTAACCGGAGGGCGCTTCTAGTCAGTTACCATTGGTTACCATTCAGTAAACTCCAGCAAACTTCACGATAGTTAGTTTGTTGAGGTAAGTTGTTTTTACAGCGTTTTTTATAAGTTTTGGCAAATCTTAAGTAATAACAAAAATGTTGGCTTTTGGGCCGAAAAAGGATGGGAGTCTAATGTTGACGTCTTCCAATATCCAGAAACAATTTGACTCAATACGGGTTTGGCTACAGAAAAACTTTCAAAAGGTAACGGAGCCGCTGACTTACTGCACTAATAAAATGACGTTTCTATTTGATATTTATGTGATTACACGGGAAAATTGTAAATAAATCAATTATCTGGTTACTATATTATACCATTTTGGTTATTATTATCTCTGATTGTGTGTTAAAGCTAGTCATTGATTATTACGGCGAAAAACTTCACAAACTAAGCTTAAAACAACGCCACGATTTGTCGCTTTTGTCGATATTTTGACGCCTAAAAATATTTTTTGAGGGCTTGACAATCGCATTAATATCACACATTAATATGAAGAACACTGATAAATTATGCGAAATACGAAATATTTTTCAGTACTTCGCCTCCATCATTCATTGTGGTCGCGCGGCCATATATTTTTATAAATCGTGGCGTGGAGTTTTTCGCCGATTATTATCCATGACTAGCTTTAACACACAGTTACCCGTAAATCAATGACTTGTGTGTAGAAGCTGTGCGAAACGAGATCAATTTTATCTGAACACTTTCTGTTTTTAACCTTTCAACCCTCAGTGATGAACCTATCACTTGTATTCATGCTACTTCAAAGCTACGCGAGCCTGTCGTGTGTGTGTGATAAATAACTATGGAGCATATGGACTCCTAATGGTTGCTATTCAACCTCTCTTATGGATAGAGTAAAGATAGAATAATTAATTTAGACAAATTTAAATGTGAAAGAATTACAGTAAATATCTTTCATTTTACAAAGGTACAAATTTTAACTTCTAATCAAGTCAAACACTTTGAGCTGATGACTTCTCTGATTCGTAACGACAATAGATATCACTGTGTAACGACAATAAATATCTCGCTGTTTAACCCTAATTATATTCTCAACAAGTGCTACCAACAAATTTGTGTTGTAGTGACAAGCCAATGATTTGCAATCTTAATATTTCCACTGAACCAAAAGAGTTGTTTACTGCAAAGATATGTCATTAAAAGTATTATTTCAATACCTGTACTTATTTATAGTAAAACTATGAACACAATAATATTTTCCTGTACAGTGATCCCCCCAATTATGCGATAGTCGAGACCGCATTATTGGGATTCTTGTAATTGGGATACTGAAGCTCGTACAAAACTTAGGGTTACATTTTTTCTCGCGAAAAATGCAAAACTGCCAAAACTAACAAAACAAAAATAAATAAAAATGAAAAGACGAAATATTTAGATACTAAGCGGTAACATGCATAGTTGCTCGCCAATAATGTTTGACTGTATGCACGACACAGATAGCCGCGCACGTGCCAAACGCACAGCAACGAAAATGGAATGCGTCCGCGCAATTAGAAAAACAGTCGCGAATATTTCTGGAATTCACGCAATTTGAGTTTGCATAATTGGGGGATCACTGCGTAATATGACCAAAAAAAACTAAGGACGTGAGCAATGGTCAAGTAAAGCTCTCAAACAAACTTATATCTTATAGCACACTGTTGTTTTGTAAGATGTTAGGCCTTAAATGAACGTTGGCCTCTATTCCCGTCATATTTGGTAAAATAAAAAAAGGCGAAAATTAAACTCATTTAAATTAAATTCATTATTTTCTAAGTAATTTTTAAAGCAAAATTCTTATTATCACTTCTGATGACATAAATCAACACCTTGAGCGAAACCGGTCCTGATCCAATAAATTTTATGTGGGAAAAGTACTAAAAATGTTTTATTATTTTTATTAAAATGTATCTCTTTATGTTATGGAGACGGGTGAACTGTATCTACTCATTTGTATTTTATTTCATGGCGTCATACATTTAGAATTATTATGTCACCGTCAGCTTTGTTTGAATATTTGATTGTTGTGGTTTGATTTTCAGTATGTGCATACAGAACCGCCGACGAAAAAAAGCCTTTCGCAGCTTGTTATACAGTTTATCTAATATCAGGAAACGAAGTTAGGTAAAAATGCATCAGAGCCGCCATTTACCAGGCTACCGGTAAGTCATTTGTTATTATCATATTACTACCGTTTATCAGGTCCTTATTTTTAGCAATGCATTATTTAAAGATAACTTATAAATAGCTGCCTGTTTTAACTCTAAAAAAATGGATATTTTGGGCACACATTCTGCTTTGCAAGCTAGTTTACATACATTCAAATTTGAGTATCCAATTGTTTGGCTGACAGTTTGAATATTCCAATTGAGGGGTATAAAAGCGAATCCGCCACTATCCATACCTTATCGTTTTTGAGATAATGATTGATTATGATCCTTTTATTACTTTTACCTTTTATTGCCCTACAAACTTCAAACCGATGCAATTTTGTAAGAGGTTTATAATTTCATTTGTTACTTTGTGCTATCGTTGCAAATAATGAAAAATTTGTAGTTTTTTAAACCTTGTGGAGCACGATATTGAATCAAAAATTTATTATATTCGTGAATATAATTCACACTCAGATGAAAGTAATGAGATTCCACATCACAGTGGTAATTTTAAAACTCTTGTTATAGTTCCTCACAGTTTGATTTCAATAGTACACTACATCAGCGTTTCTCAACCGGGGGCCACAGCATGTTCCAAGGGAGCCACAGCAGACTTTAGGGGGGCCACGGCCACTCAAAATATAATGAACTAAATTTATATTAAAATCAAATATAATACAGTAGGACAATAATACATTGCAGTAGAAATAATGTATTTATTATACATACTTTTTACTATTTTTCCAATGATATTTAAGGATACCATAATAACTGCATCCAAAAGTAAGTGTCGACAATATTGTATTGACTATCTTGTCCACGGATTTCTTTCATCACCCCATGATATTATGAAACTCGTGTGTGTTAAATATGTTTTGCTTCACTAATGCTACTATCCATTTTATACAAAACACATAGACATGAAAGAAAAGCCATTTTAATAATTCTAAAAGCTTTAAGAAGTTTCCGCAGCAAAAAATAGGATTTATAGTACAGTGAAACCCCGATTTTACGTTTTTCAAGGGACCGAAAAAACACAATGAAAAATGCGGGAAACCGTTAATGCGGGAAACCTAATAATAATAATAAAAAAACTCACTTATTTTTTAAAAAAGTCCTTTATGCTCAATTGCTTCTTTGCAGTTTGACACTTCAATTTTAGCAAAGACCCTTCAAATTCACGTAGTTTTCTCACAACAGATTCATTTATGTTTTTTGAATAGAAAAATGTTTTTATTTTTTCGAAATGTCGAAATGCTTCCGGAAATGTCGGAACTGGTTCAATGTTGCACTCTTCACTATCTTCTTCCCCACTGCTGTCATTATTTGCATCACATAATGATTCGATTGTTTCAACGCCACAGGTGGCTAATTCACTGTCACACTGCACATATGTTGCAAAGTCGATGTCCCCCTGGGCTACAAATACGCCAATCATCATCAAATGAGTCTTCTGGTTTCTCTTCAATTGCCACCAGTTCTTCCCGAATCAATACTGCTCTGCGAGTGTAGCCACATTTATGTAAGCAATTAATTACTGTCGTAGCTTTCACCTGTTGCCAAGCAGCCACTGTGTAATTTATTGCCTGCAATACATTTATTTGGAGTGCTGCTCGGTCAACATCTTTTCCTGAGTCCATTATGCACACTATTCTTTGCACCAGTTCCTTCCTATATAGTTTTTTGAAACTTACAATCACACCCATATCTTGTGGTTGCAAAACACTGGTGCAATTTGGAGGGTAAAAAACTACTTTGATATTTTTCAAAAATGAAGTATCTCTAGGGTGGGCGGCACAATTATCTATAAAAAGAAGGATTTTACGTTTCTGAGCACACGTAGAAAAGTCCAGACTTCTTAAAAAAATTGTAAAAATATTAGTGGTCATCCATGTTTTCTTGTTGGCGTGATATTTTACGGGTAAAGTTTTTATATTTTTGAAACGACGAGGTTTTAGCGATTTTCCAATTAAGATTGGCTGTATTTTATCCGAGCCATCACTATTGACACATAGCAGCACCGTTACACGTTCTTTAGATTTTTTCCCACCGTGGCAGGACTGCCCCCTTAACGTAAGTGTTCTATCCGGAAGGCACTTGTAGAAGAGGCCTGTCTCATCAGCATTGTAAATATCTCGTAATTTGTATTCTTCAACAATCTCATGCAATCTCGCTATCCATGCTGCGGTCGTGTGATGGTTCACAGCAGCGCTCTCGCCCGCTAGTTTTTTGTATAGAAGACCATGCAGATCTTTAAACCTATTGATCCATCCGTTCGATGCAGAGAAATTTGAAATACCTTTTTTTTCGGCTATTTGTAAAGCTTTTTCTCGGAGTAAGGTTCCATCAATAGGTATATTTTCAGCTCGCGCTTGCTGGTACCACGCGTGAAGAATCTCCTCAAGCTCATTAAAAGTAGACTTTCTCTTTTTGGCTGATTTGCCACACTTTTCGATAGATTTGCGAATGTCAATCTTCCTAGCAACAATCGAGTTCAGAGTGGATGGTGCAAGTCCTAGACGTTTTGCTATGTCAACTCGTTTTTCTCTTGGATTTTTTTCAACGTCTAGAATTATTTTGAGTTTCTCCGCGAGAGTTCTAGTTTTTTTCACGGGGGGCATTTTAATCCGAATTAGAACACTTTACGGCACGAGATTCAAGGCAAAACTAAAGGTCATTAGAGGTGTTGAAATTCAGCGAGACAAATGAATATGTGCACAGGAGTAAGTGAGTCATCAGCGAAAACATTATGGGAAATCATAAAAAAACAATTCTACGGCGCCTGCAAACTTGCAGTCTCGTTTTTTTTGCACACAATTTTTGTATGGGTCGATATTATGAGAAGTCATAATAAATAATTCTACGGCGCCTGCAGTCTCGTTTTTTTTTTCAAAAACAAATTGTACGAGTCGATCGTATTTCTTAGCGAAATGAGAAATACATATTCAAAAAAAAACGTTCGATCGGGATAATGTTTGTGAAGGGACTATAATATTTAGACGATAAATCGAGGAAAACGTATAATCGGGGAACGATTAATGCGGGATTATTTAACATTGTTCTTATGGTCGTTTGGCTGGGACTATAACATATGAACGATCCATGCGGGAAAACGAACAATGCGAGAACGGTAGATCGGGGTTCCACTGTATTCAGTGAAAAATTAGACACTGGTTTAATTAATAGTTTCTTACGAAATTTAAAAGAGGCTAGAAAAACGCATTATATTTCCAAATCTTTGATTTTGCAATTTCAATAGTTATGAATCAGAGTGAAAATGCAATTATTGAGGTGATTCCTTTGAGCAATTCCGTTCAGTATCAAGACGTATGTATGAGATAGCAGATGATAAAAAAACAACTAAATGAACATTTTGCATTGCAAATTGACTAACCTAAAACGATGTGTCAGATTTTTGATGTATTTGATGAAAAGTATTTGACGCATTGGCATAAGCTGTAATGTCAAATATTTATTTTCAATAAAAAAATAAAAAAAGACGAAAAAATTAGTTAAGATAATTTAATGCTCTTTACCAGAAACCTTATGACACTAAAGGTGTAACGATTGAACAAGGAATTAAGATTTTTATGAATAAAAGATATAACGCTTCAATTGTTGAAAGTATTAAAGTTTTACTTTGATAAATAATCAGGTACTATTTTTTTTGAATTCCCTGCGCGATTCATCTTCAACATTAGGTTGTAAAACATGGGACCTTTGCGTAAAACCCTTAATTTTGTAATAAACAGTAAATTTCATAAAATCCCATTGACTTCAAGAATGTCTTTTTCGAAATCATTTTTTTTAATCAGCTCGATGTAAATACCAAAACGCAATACTAAAGACCAAAACTGATCATTGGCAAAGCTTTGTCCCTTCGCTTAGTGGCTAGTGTCCTTAGGATCCTTCATGAGGCTGCAAATTCAAATACCGCCCCGGGCGGCAGGACCCCTTCCTACACTTCTCCATATCATGCCAAAACTTCTTGCCTAGCAGGTATTAAGTAATTGAAGCCTAACACCCAATCCATGGGAGTGGCTGGTAAAGTACGTGATACAAGGTTTGTAACCTTATTCTTTTGCAGAAAAATCTTCTTACCGAATAATACAGTGCATTGATAGTCTTTACAAAACATACAGAACTACTTCTACAAATGCATTGCTGGTTCTGCTTGGTAAACTTTTGTTAAATCTGTACAAGGTGCAACAGCAATGCTACATAATGGGTGTGAAGTCCCAGGTGAAGAGAATTCTTTGACTGCCTTCTTCTCGACCAGACCCTTCATTCTCAAGGCCCATTGAACTGTGGTGCACAGTATTGCTACAGACGCTGCTATGCGAATTTGGTAAAATTGATGGGAAATTACTCTAAGGACAGGCAATCTTATAAATTCTTTCAAAATTTAAAAATGCGAATGGAGACCAACGCTTCGACTCCAAATTTTCGGATAGGCCAATTTATAACTAGCCATGATCACTTCACTGCCAAGCTATTCCAGGTCGGCTGATAAGTAAATGGATTCAGGATGCTGATCGCATTTTTTGAAAATGTCCAAACATGAACAACGAACGGGAAGAACTGCTCAAGATTATACGACCACAGTCGCATCTGGTGGTCCTGTTGGTCATGCCGACTTAGTTGCATCTAGAAAAAATTACAAAGCTTTCAAAGATTTCACGGCGTCTTATTAAAAACGAATTGAATTCATTTCATAAAAACTCTTAGGATAACGTTCTTTCATTTTATTTAGCATTCTGCGCCCTGCAGTGCATGCAAAATAGAAATTTATGGAAAAAACATTAACACGAATAACGCTGCAGAATACGCCCCCGTAACCATAGCGGGCTGTGATGGGTACAACCTTGAGTACCCTAGGGATTTACAAAAAAATGTAATATTATAAACATATTTTTTTTTAATAAAAATAATAAAACATTTTTAGTACTTTTTCCACATAAAATTTATTAGATCAGGACCGGTTTCGCTCATCGCGAGCATTATCAACTGATAAGAAAAATATATAAACAGTGATATTTATACAAATTTAAATTGAAATAAAAAGGTGTAAGCAACTATTAACAATTTAAAGGATTAGCAAATTACATTATAATTACACAAAATTAAAATGCTTAACACCCATAACAATTAAAAAATCATCATCAAAGAATAATAAATCTAAGTGGCTTTTTACTTTTTACACCTTTTTATTTCAATTTAAATTTGTATAAATATCACTGTTTATATATTTTTCTTATCAGTTGATAATGCTCGCGATGAGCGAAACCGGTCCTGATCTAATAAATTTTATGTGGAAAAAGTACTAAAAATGTTTTATTATTTTTATTATGCCATTCCACCAAGTATTGACAGTGAACACCTTAAAAGTGATATTTTTTTTTAACAAACAATTTTATTGTATTGTATTTTTTAAAAATAAATGTACCTACATTTTTTTTTAATTTTTCCGAGCCCCGAGAATTTTATTACTAGGGGTAGGGGGGCCACGGAAAAATATGAGACTCGAAAGGGGGCCACGGGTTTAAAAAGGTTGAGAAACTATGCACTACATGGTCTTGGAGAAGTATATTGGACAGCAATATTGGCAACCAAACTTTTATTTGATTTACTGAAACCCTCTATAACTAAAAATGCACCCTCAACCGACAAGCCACTGATAGTGGATAGATTATAGTGTTTTACTAAATAATTTTGTATTTTGGTAAATTCCTTTGTTTATTGACTATGTATTTTTGTAATTAAAGTGAACAAACAATATTTTATCAAATGATATGAAAACTGTCAACTAAATTAATTTTTACTCTAAATGATTTCTAAGATTGATTATAGTACTTTGGCATTTCTTGCTAGAGTAGCAAAAGCATTTTTATCTTATTCTTTCATAATGTAAAAAGTTTATTCAATGATTTACAATATGTACTGTATTGTATCCTCAACCAATTATATTTTGTATATTTATATCACTTTCATTTCTTGCTGTATTTTTTGTGAGTATTTTCAGAAATATAAATATAAATACTTTATATTTAACAACTGCTATTTTTCTTTCCCACCCTTCCCTTCTCGCGCCATTTTTTTAATTAAGTAATAAGAATAATAATAACAGTATTTCCTAGTCTGGGATCGAGAAGTAGGTTCGTGCACTCTTACTGACTTTGAATAACTTCATGAACCAGAGTAGCCAATCTATCAAGTATTCTAGTCCAGTGTTCCGCAAACTTTTTGTGTTCAAGGTACACCTATCAAATCAAAAAAATTTAGAGGTACACCAAAGAAAAAGCAATGTTTATTTAATATTTATTTATTACTAAAATCAATATACCTAATATGAAAAGATGTTTAGTGAGAAATGTGAGCCTGTTTAACTGAGCACAGGCCATCAAAATTTGGAGCAGGATAAAGTAGGATAAAGTAAGATAAAACAGGATAAAGTAGCCCATTTAAGACGTCACCAGTGAACGGAACCTCTTGTGTAGCTTAAATACAACTTCCAAACGATACTCAGTGGGGTGGTAATGGGGTAGGATAGTTTCTCTCTCTCATTAGGTAGGTCGGTCATGTATGTAAATAGCTTGTTAGATATTAAGTTAGCCGATGTAAGTAGTGTACATAGATAGAATAGGCATTAAGTATTGGGCCCTATAAGGATAACTAGAATAGTTTTTTTAGTGTTTTTTTTCAAGAATTTTTACTCTTATTCGCTCCTTTCCTTATACGGACAACTTAGGTTGGTTTTTTTGTTTTTTTTTTTTTTAATATTTTAAGGCTTAATATGTGATTTATATTTTTGTTATCATTACATTGATAATAAAATTTCGCCTGAAGGTACTCATTTTTTTTTAATTCCATTAAAAATATAAAAACCCAATCTATTTGTGCAATTTATGATTCCTTTTATAACACTGATTGCTTTTGTTTTAACACGGTTTTAAAAAACTGAAAGGAATAAAAATTTGTATCTAAGTACATATTTATCAAAAACTTCGTTATAATGTCACCTATATTATTAACATAAATGCACGCCACAGTGTTTCACAATACATATCGTATTTTCTTCGGATGACGCCTAAACCAGAGATAATATGGTAACCAATGGTAACTGACTAGAAGCGCCCTCCGGTTTAAGCCAGTCAAGACCAGAGATAACTAGCAATAACTAGTCAAGACACGAGACTTTACAGAATTTACGAGAATATACTTTACACGAGATGTCGAGTGTTGTTATTTTAATCAAAATTAAAACGCTATAAAAGATATTACTAGATTTAATTTTTCAAAAATTGAGGTATAAATTTTCTCGGTTATTATCTGGATGTATGAGTTTTGCATGATTAAATTTATTAAATCAACATCTAAACTATAATATAAATAAAAGCTAGCTTACTGTAGTCTTTTTGAGAATTGGTACACATTTTTAACAGATTGATTGTTTTTTCCCGATAACAAATTTGACACCTACTTGATTACTTAATCTATCATCGAAACCAGTTGAAACTATGTACATACAAATTTTAAATAAGTTTTCCGCGTGGATCCATAACGATTTATCAATTGATAGACAGCAAAAATATTCTTCATAATAGGTATATTAAAACAATGTGTATTTTGTATTGTCTGTTCCCAAAGTCGACATTTAGAATACCTTCTTGATTATTTTATCAGTCTATTTCATTCGTGAAAAATTCAGTTCTTTAACCTCTATTTTAAGCCATGGTATAAATAAGTAGATACATTTAACAGAGACCTATCAGTAAGAAAATTTGTTGCTGTGTCCACATGTTCGAATCCCAGTACATACAGTTTCATATATTCATTTTTCAATTTATTTATAGATTTTCACTCAAAGGTACACAATGTGTGTGATTCCGTCTTTCCTAACATATGCTCCACATTATGATCTACTAGAGCTGTTCTAGCCCCGCATCCAGCGGTGGGCTGCCAATAACGTAACAAGGGGCTCGGTAAATGTTATTCATTTTTTATCCATGTCCGATCCCAATGTCTAGCATATGGCCTCATAATGAAGGTATCTCGAAAAAAGTTATTTTTCTACGAGAACTGCTTATTAATTAGTCGCTCAACCTCTCCAAAGAGGGTAATAGGGATAGCATGATAAGGATAAGACAGGACTAGTGGTTGACTAATAGTAGCGCCCAGTTGAATTGAAGGATCGGAAGAGTGGGAGACAATCTTAAGAAATCACAAACACCCATGACTTCGAACAGAAAATAGATAAATCGATCGGAAAAATTCTGTTTCGTACTGGGACTCGAACCCGTGAGGTCCTACACGGAAGCATAGTACAACGCTGAATGAAAAAATGAAGGGACAACTAATTTTCAAATTTATCCATCTACAGAAATTGCAGTTGTGGGATGATTTGATCTAAGACGAATAATTTTCTTATCTTAACAAGGGGCTCGCCGGCCGCGCCGAAATTTAGCAAGGGGCTCGCGCGACCCCCTTGCAGCCCATCTCTGCCCGCATCTCTATTATTACTATAATATTGTTGCATATAAATATAAATTTATGATGATGTGTATTTGATACTTACATTAAAAAATGTATATGCTTTTTTTTTAATTCTATGGATCTGTTGTCAATATTTCAATAAAGCCAAACTTATCAAGGCTATGGAAGTTTTAGGTGTTCTGGTAAAATTTCTTAAACTTAAACTATTGATTTAGGTAGTATATAAAATACGTCTTAAAAAGGGATACTTATTTGTTTTCCAGATGTGATTGAGTCAAATGTTCGTTGTTGAATAGTTATGCTTATTATTAATAATATATTTTAAAAAAACTTGTGATCTAAAAATGTCTACATACCAGGATGATGAGAGCTTATTAAACGATAGCATTGGAGTATTTCTGCAAACTTTTATTGTCCTAAAATTTGCTCCCAAAGCTAATGAGAAAGCTTTGTCGTGGTTCATTAATTAAATCAAAGGCAAACGACAAGGAGGAACTGAATTATTGGTACGCAGACAACCATATAAATAAAATCGTCTATAATTTCACTAGAATGAATTACTTGTAAGTTTTTTAATTAAATACGACCCAAGTGCATTTAGTATAAATTTTGCTGAACATAAAGTAATTCAAATTCTCCTTCATCTATTCTGCCCTGCTAAGTAAAAACACAGTAATTACAAGAATCAACCATAGACCATACCTAAGCGCCGCATTATTCTATAATTTTCTAATTGAATTAGAATGTTAGAGTGATGATGGAATGAATGCATTTTGTATCTCTTCGTAGCCAGTATATATAGCTGAGATAAATGTAAGTTTAATCATAGTTCTGACGGTAGCGAAAGCCGAAATAGCTATCAACTAACTAATAAACAGTTTGTGTCTTGAAATGGGTATTTTATCATTAATCAATAAATTTGTTGACATTTTCAAATGCTTTATTTTCTACAAAAAGGTTACAGTACAAACAGTTTTTAAGAAGCATCTGAAAAATAATCAAATAACACCAAGGTTTAAGCCCATAGCTGTCATTTATAATTAACAAAATTTGTGTTGAGAAAAGGAGTCAGTAAGTTTTGTTGAACTGGCTAGGTCACGTGCTGCGGATGCGGAAAGCCTCAATTCTGCCTTCCTCTTTCGACCGGTGGGATTCCGGCACCTCGAATGTCCGTCGAGTACTATCCATAGGATGTACTCGGCGGTACTGAGGGATGCTGGCTTGCATGGGAGGAAGCAAAGCAATTGGCGGGAGACAGGGAAACATGGAGGTTACGCGTGGCGGCCATATGCTTCACATAGGAAGCGAATATGGCCAAAGAAGAAGAAAAGTAATTTTGTTCTAAATTGTATGTAAAATATAATTTGTTACTACCAAGTACTTTTGGATTCTTTTGCTCTTTTCTTGTCAAATGAAACGTCATATTTTTAATCTATTTAAAAAAAAATGCACAGAACGAATCCATCGTGTCCAAAAAGGATTGAGTGTATAATAAAAATGCACTATTGGGTGGCAATTATATTTATTCATGATAATTATATACAATTTCAAATAATGTCATACAGAGTTGGGGAAAAAATGATCATAATCAGACAATCGTATGCAATAAAAAGAAATCATATCAAATTCATTATGCCATTCATGAGTGGATCTAGAGAACGTGGGTGTCCAGGGTTTAGACAATCCTGGGACACATTGATTGAAGAGTACACCAATTAGCCCCAATATAAAGCGATGTTTTTAATTTGTGAATAATTCATGTTATACTCGAGGTCTCGTCAAACCTTGAACAATCATCAAGCTTAAAACACTAAGTTGCTCTTTACATGATACCGTGTTCTGATTGCAGCTAGACCTTTCTGGTGCGTTTGGGTAAAACGAGTGGCTGGATTTATCGTTTGTCTGCACCCCTAGCGTTTATAACAAAATGAGTGAGAGAATTTAAAAACAAAATGGTCAAACGAAACAATTAAAAATATTATTTTTATTAACCTTGTATTTTCTTCGAATTAAGAACAGGTCGCGTTTTATTCAGGCTAATATGGTAATTGTTTTAAAATTGTAAAGCTATAATGAATTGATTTGAAATCTATACAAGTCTCGATCGTCCAGTTCGTTAGTCAAACAACTCCACAAGTGGAATTGGAAATAATATGCAGTTGTATGTATGTAAAATTCATGAGTGCTCTTCATGTTTAGTACTCAGAAAACTCGAAGATCTCACAAAAAAAATATATGAATGCCTCTAGGCATAATGAAGAGTTAACAAAATGTTGATATTGCCTAGGTTAGTAGAAAGATATTTCTAAATGTCCTCAATTATTTTTATGACCTGTTGATAAAATGTGAACACCTTAGGCACAAATCATTGATATTTGATTCATTGTTACGATTTGAATATTACTTATAAATTATTAATTATAAATTATTTGGAGATGTCTGACAAATGAACTATACGATTGATTGTCTTGCATTGTGACTTGTCCACTTTTAGACAAAATGAGTTATGAACGTATTTTGAAATTGGTAATCGGGCAGAATAGATCATGACAAAACAGTACAACGATCATCCAGTTCATTATTCAGACAACTCTAATCTAAATTGGAGTTGTGTATGCAATCAGATAATTAAAAAATGCGAACTGTACGAAAGCCAAGGGCCGCCTGTAGAACAAAATTTAAAAGAATTATAAATACGCAGTGAAACCCCGCCACACCGTTTTTATGATCAAATAGATCCAAGACGGACAGATATCCCCCGTGCCTTCAAACACAAATCTTTCAATTGATTGAAAAATCAATTTATGAAACCAGCCGCACCCCTTTAGCTCCGCTACCGAAACTAACGACGTTGACCACTCTACCAATGAAACGTAATTAGATATTTATGTACATTTATGAAAATATTTCAAATCGTGATTTTAGATTAGTTATAAATAGGATAATATCGGTATTCTTCCGCAGGACTGGGCAAGCTTTTTGGCCAAGGGCTACATAAAATTATCGAAATGAACAGCGGGCTGCAAGTAAAATATATTTTTTTTAATCCTTGTTCGCTCTCAATTTGAGGCATATGGCTTCCTGATGAAGGTATCTCAACAGAAGTTTTTCTACGAGAACTACTTTGTTCAACCTCTCTTTTTTGAAGAGAGTAAGGATCAGAGTTGTGGTTAACTCATCGCTCTCACTACGCCCAATTTTAAGATTGGAAGGGTAGGAAGAAATTTGTAGACATCACACCTGTCCCTTCGATCAGAAATGGATAAATGAATTGAAAAAGTCTGTTCATACTGAGACTTGAACCCGTGAGATCCATCATAGAGGCCAATAACGTTCACCACTTCACCATATTCCTGACCTTTTTTAATTATCAAATATGAATATCAACATAAGAAATAAACGATTATCTAATAAACAAACAATTTACTGAAAGCGTAGAGGGCCGCACGTGCCCATAGATTGCCCCGACCTGCATTATCATTTTGACACAATTTTATTACTATTTCAATTAATATTATTATACGAATAATATATTATTTTTATCAGTAAAGCGAAAATTAAAACAAATCAACACATATCACGTTAAGTATTGTAGTAAATTCAAATTGAGCACTTTACAGGACAGTGGTTTAAAGAGATGAAAGCTTGTTGTAAATTAAAATTTTGATTGTTTAGCATTAAATTCTATTTATAATTGATAATTAACGTCTTCAATTTGGTGGAAAACAAACAGAAGCGCGACTTGCAACAATCTTCTAACTCTTTAGCCTATCCTGTAATGTACCGATTTTGAAGTTACAATACTTTACTCAGGTGTCGAAATATAAAATCTGATTAAAGGGTGAGTAAAAAGGTTAAAATTTAACAACAGTGCCGACTATTTAATGTATTTGATTCATAAATATTACAATTTAATCAGTCGAAACTATATCAATTCTTTTATACTGAACCGTTGTCTTTATACAATTCCTAAATGACCCATTTATTGGTCCCACCAAAGCATAATTATCAATCTAAATTGATAATTAAAATAAAAAATATGTTTAGACAGATTTGAACAAACGAGTCTGTTGAATAAGTTTAGAGATTTTTTTAAATTACTTACATGTAATAATACTTAAAAGTTTCAAATATTTTTTTACACAAGATATGAAAACATTGGCATATTAAGTACAGTTATGGTTCTATGACAAATTTAAGGATTTTACGTTTTAATTTTAACCCTTTAAGCTCATATGACGGGCATGGCACGTACATCAAAACAATGCTCCGTTTTTTACGTCCATTTATAATAGTAAAAGTTTGCTGTTTCATTTAAATAACTTTCTATAAAGACTAGATTGAATTAGTTCTACGATGGTTTTAGCTATTAATACTTTTTATTGTATTTTATTGAATTGAATGTTAAAATAACCTTGTTTTTAAAATACGTAATTTCGAAGATAGTAGTTTTTTAATTTGACACATTCTAAGCCCATAATTATTTTTACGACACTATATTTTTAGTGTTATTTAAAATGACGAAAGAACATATATTTTATGCTTTTTAGGGTAACCATATAGCCACAGATAGAGTGCTGGGTCTGAGTGTAATAATTAATAAAAAAAAAACTTGACATAAACGTTTCAAAATAATAAAACAAAATTCTGTTTTTCTTCCCTAATGATATAAAATATTGGTTATATCCTAAAAGCTCAAATTAATTTGCTGTTTACACAGAACAATCAATTTTTTACTTACCAATTTCAGCCAGTATAGTGAGGCAATATATAAAATAAAAACGTGAATCATTCATTGTAAATAACAAAGTTATCAAATTTAATTTTATATTAAAAATGAATTTCAAAATTAAGCTCCCGAATTTACAGAAAATATTAAATTAATATAATATAGTTTAAATGAAACATACTCGCTTCAAAGTCCATTTGCATCATGTGACAAGATACAAAAATTGACAATCACAAAACCTTTTGTTTTGTTTATTTCTATGTCAAGTTACATACGTTATTTTAGAATACGACGCTAATTTTTAGCATCATATTTAAATATATTCTAGGAACAACGAATAGGTTTGCAGTCTATCAACACAGAGCTCAGTAAAAGTTTGAAGAAAAATCAACAACAATTTGGACCTCACAGGCCTACTAAACTTGCAATCTTTAATCCTGCAGACCACTAACATGTTTTTTTTTTAAAGCTGTACAAACATAAAATAAACACTCACTTAAGTAGTATTTTTTAATTATTACATCTTAATAATTCTCATTTAATTATATCAAATAAATAAACGTTTATATTTTCTCACGGATCAACGATTGGGGACCGCTGTATTGAATAATGTAATCAAGTGAGATAAATTTACGAATTATTTCATTATGAGAATAATTTAAGCTCTGATGGAACCAGCGAGGCGAGAATATTTTCAAATCTATTAGGATCTAGAAAATAATTAAAAAGTAGGTCTCATGTACTCGAGCATCATTTTTTTTATTTAGTTTTTACAGTTGGTATATATAACAAAAATGTAATATTTGCAGCGATGTTCAGTTGTTATACTTGATCTTTTATGATTTATTCCACAAATAAATAGTGCGTTACAGAGAGATTATTTTGAAACAACCTGTCAAAATTGTCTTACGTAGCAATCGGACATTAAAAAAAAAAGCAAAATTCTGTTAATCGTTGGCAGCTGAAAGATTAACGATAACAACAGTAAAGATTGCTGCAATTACTACATTTATGTTATACCAACCGTAAAAACCAAGTACAAAAATCATGTTGAGATTGGAGACCCTCCTTAATCAATGTCTAGACCGGGCCTGGCTAACCCGTACTTATATGCGCAGTCTGCGGTCGAATGTTTTTAAAGTATCGTGTATTTCAGAATGTATTTAAAATCACATTTAAGTTATTAAAACCAATAACATTTCTAAAATTACTTGAAAAAGATGAAATGCATAGATTTTGTTGACGTCTGATTTTTTTGTTGGTCCAATGCGTGTTTTCTTTTCACATCTGTGAGTAGTATTGTTTTTTTTTCTTCACAATAACCCTGGTTGAAGGCTTTCAGATTACCTCAGCGTTCAAATTATCTATTGTACTTACAAAAATATCAATAAGTATGAAATTTGTAGTAATGTAGTAAAAATGTATGGTGGATGTGCAGCCCTTGGAAAATTTTAGGTAGTCAATGCGGCCCAGGGTGCAATTTGGGTACGCCAGACCTGATCAAGACTCTAGATCCTAATAAATTTGAAAATACCCCAGTAGGTATTTAAGAGCTGTCAAGAGATATGCGAATGGGTTAAAAACATTAACCACAATTTTGTGGTTGAAGTTTTTAAGGTAAAAAAAGAAATTTAGAAATTATATAAAATTGCTTTATTGCTGCTTTATACAGAGGAAACTGATGTACATATTTTTAAAGATGTTATTATACAATAAAAAAAAATGATATTTTAAATGTACATTTTGTGTGGATAAAAAATAGATCGGAATTTGATGATTAATGTATATTCCTTGATCTGTTAACAGGTATGAGTAACATAATTTTGATATTTCAGATGATCCTAGAAACAATATCAGTACTGCGTGAAATATTGTTTGTTTAAAATATGTCATGTATTTATTGTTTACAATTCAATGATGCAAATGGAAACAAAATATTGCTCGCATTGGATAAATATGGGCTAGATAAAATTTACTATGCAATTATTTAATTTATTGATATATTTCATATGCATTAATCTCGTTTTAAAAACCTACATCTCTTCTCACAGTGTTGTCATAGGACAAAAAAAAAACAATTCCATTCATGCGAAGACTTGTGGAATATAACAAATATTTATTATGCCGGGCAATCTTTCTAAAATTGCAGGAAAACAAAAACAACTACAATAGAATTTCTCTACTCTGGACATCGATGAATATCACTTCAATTGTGCATTTTGTTATAGTTACGATTCTAACCTAAACGATACAAAAAAATAACAAAACTCTACAAGCGACAAATGATATATCTTAAATTAATTTAATTCAGGTCACAAAATAAATTACAGCTCTAACGATAACGATTTCGAAAATACAGTGGAAATTCAATCCGCCATTTTATTTAAATTTTATTGCCAACAAATTATACATTTATGTTGGGCAGACTTATAAGTATTAGTCGAAAATACAACATTACTTTAAAGAAAAAAATGGAGGTGTGTTCTTATAAGTAAAAGGTTGAAATTAAGTGAGCAAATTTAAAGGTAAAAACATCAGTTAAATAATTTTAGTTTACTTTAATAAGTGTTTTATCTAATGTTTGCAAGTCGTTCACAGATATACTTTGTGTTTCACTGAAGCTTGCTTGTGTTTGAATCACGTTGACGCATTTATAGTAAAACAACCAAAAATGGAGTTAAACTCATAAGTGCTCCCATCATAAATATTCATTATCTAACAAAATAATCTATAATCTTTGATAGGTTTAAATTAATAACGTTGTTATTCCACTGGTTATATTACTATATATGCCACATGTTTCTCAATATTGAGAGGGACCTTCAGACTGACTATTGCAAGATTCTTATTTATGACAGTAATTGGTCTTGATTCTGATTTTGGGCGCAGTTTGACGTCACCCATTCAGGCACGTAAACCTGAAGTATATTTTCAATGAATATTGTTTCAGATATTTTTTTGTGATCTCGACACCAGCGGTTTGTCAAGTTATTTATTCAAAGTTATCACTCGGAGATCGGTGCTTTATCGCGAGCTATTTGGTAACACTAAAAAGCTCCGACCGTAGTATCGATTATATATATTTTTTCACCATTTTAAACAGTACTAAATATAGCCTCATAAAAATATTCTTTTACGAGATTAGAATGTGTCAAATCGATTTTAAACCTGCTATTGTTTTTTATAGATTAAATAAAATGATAAAACCTTTTATAAGAGCTGTAAATGGACGTCAAAACGGAGCATTTTTTACATCATATAGGCTCGAAGGGTTAATAAATAGGAATGTGGGCAATAACGGTACATTCCAAAGTTTAAAGTAAAAATTTAAAGCAGATAGCACGACAGTCCACTGTATTGCAAAAATCAGTTATACTTCGGTAGTATTTTTCTACCGAAAATCGCTCACATTTTATACAGAAGAATTCGTTGATAAATAAAATAAATATCACGTTGGTCACTTTGTCATATGATTTGATGTCAATTTTACTCTTTTTCGATCCGTCTCATATAGAAATTAGAATCAGGTATTCATGTTACCGCAATACAGAAATTATTTTAATTACAATAAAACATTTTTCATAATTCTAAAAGTGTAACATAAATATAAGCATTCATGATGTTTAGATTCTTCGTCGATACGAATTGATACACAATGAACAACAATCAGATATTTATTTATGAGTTTCCGGGACATCGAAATGTCTTGCAAATTATAATACTGCTGATAAAATAATTTCTATTTTGCAGTTCTATGAATTGAATTTTGTTTTTAAAATAATTAAGGCCAGAGTATTTCGGTAATAGGTTCATGTTCTTCTGCGGCAAGTTTTAAAATCTATAATTCAGCCGTACACAATGACAAAAATATACAATTGAATCGAATACATTTGTGCGGATGTCAAATTAAAAAATATTTCTTCAGTAATCCATCATTTAAGCAGCGACATACTTTTTTTATACACTTCATACAGTTTGAAGTTACAGGCAAGAGTTATTTCAAACACCATGTAAATTCTCGATTTCCGCAGAAGAACAGAAATGAAACCATCAGGGCTATTCTCAAATCAAAAAGGATTTAGACACTATTTAAAGGAGGAACCTTATCCTGAACATGACTTTTGTATTCGGTCTTTACGGTTGGTACAATATAATTGTAAAAATTACAGCTATGTTCACTGTTGTTATAGTTGATCTTTTATGATTTATTTGATTAATCAAAAGAGTGCGATAGAAAGATTTCGCATCAAGAAGCATGTTGTAAAACATATTTTTGACTATCGATTTAATATGTATAGTGAGTGGCCACAAAATATTGAAAGAACAGTGAACACAGCTGCTATCAATACATTTATGTATTACCAACCGAAAAAACCAATACAAAAATCATATGGAGTTTTAGAAACTCCCTGTGTTAGGATTATATTAAATTTGAGAATAGCCCCCTCATGTATCAAATAAGAAAGTACTGAGAACATAGAACAATAGAGGAAAAGAACATGACTACTGAAGCGTTCAATTAAAATTAAAATCGGTAATGTTGCCATCTAATACACTGCCAATTTCCTGATTTTGTTCAGTCTAAAAAAACCACCTCACATGTTATTTCATTTTATGGCTAGTAAATATAGAGCTTACCAGATGAATGAATATAAATAGATCTGCGTGAACTGATACTCGAACACAAACAACAGAATACAAATACACAAGACAGGGAAGGTACGAGGTGAAAGCAATTCGCTCTAGACAATTTCTTTTCCGCGTAAATGTGTGTGAATATTTTCTTAACATAAAATCTGTTGATTTTCGACACTACTTTGGATAATTTTTGGATTGAATTTGCCTTTGTGAAAACATTGAACAAACAATAAAACTTCAACAACGTTAGATTGGATGACCGAAATATAAAATTATATGCTTTAAATCTATGACATCGTGACATAGGGCGTTACAACCCAATTTCTGGCTGCTATAAACATTCAATGGTCTCTCAGGCTTTTATGAAATATATACTCGTAGCTAGAATATTTAAAAATAAGTGTCACTGAGGAGTTAATAATATGACTATGTCTCGACTTCCATGATTTAGATTTTAATTAAAATCATCAGTTTTCATGAATAGAAAGAACCAAAGGGTTCACAGAGGATATAATTGACAATAATTTGGTAGTTTTTCTCGATAATCAATCGGGTAGAAAAGAATTTAGTTCCACATAAATAACAACATACAGATTGTTAGTTTTGAAAACGGCATGATTTCTACATAATTATTGTGGAACTAATAATAGTGCTATTTTTCTCCTAATCATAAAACTGTTTTACTATGTTTTTAGTAAGTAAATTAGATTTGTAAGTTTATGAAAGAAACCATTTATTCGCTTTAACTATGTACAAATTATTATAGTGAGAATTTGAAGTTGTGGGTAAAATTTTTCATCTCAAACATAGAATATCAAAATCTTGAATTTGACTCAAATGAGCTGAATTCACCTCTTGCCTGCACGTTTACAGTGACTCGTATACGATGTGAATTGTTCAAGCATCTTAAATAAATAACATTAAAGATAAGTAAAAAAAATCCTAACAGTAAGAATACAGTTACAGAATATTACAGTATTATTCTCTTTTTCATCGAAATGAGGAATAGGGGCGGGGCAGGGTGCCGCGCCGTTGAGTCCCGTACGAGCCGATGTGCCAGAGAATACTTGATCAATACAAAAATTTATTAATACAAGGAACTTTTCTGTGATACGACAGCGTCGTGTATCACCGCTTCGACGTGCCTTACGTTGGGAGGACTCGAGCGTCAGATTCTTCTCGCCAAGGTTAGAGACAGGCGCCTCTCATTTGGCGGGGGCGGTGTCAAAGGTCTCTTCGCTGACTTTCTCTGCGTCGGACGAGAGCGCTTCCTTCAGCGGCTCGACGCAATTTTTTGGTATAAGTGTGCCTGCAACGCAATAAAGAATCACTAATAATGTCGGAACAAAAGGATGCATTAACAGTTTTCAGCAAACTTTTATGTAGCTAATTTCCTTTGAATATATTGACAACCATTCTGGCAGAAGTCAGTAAGTAATAAAATTGACAAAAATGAGTAAGTACACAATGAGGTTATTGTATATCAATTCTTAATCTGGGATAACTCAGTTGGTGCAGTTACATTATAAATGGACATCAAAACAGACAATTTCTTTAGTGTGCACGTCATACGGACTAAAGGATTTAAAGGCAGGCAATTGTATCTTCCTATTAATTCCCAATTTTATTTGAACCAGATTGGCATAAACCCGAATAACGCTGTGATGCGCATTTTGGTGTAGTCAGAAGTCCGAAATTCTATCCGCTGATGAAAATGTAGCATGTTAACCTTCAGAGGAGTGAATAGATCTTTACTGACCTTACTTGACTGGCTTTTTTTAACAAGACAATAGTGTGACCTTTTTCCAATGAATATATGTAATTCATACTTGAAGCATATAACATAATATATGCTCACAGACAGACACTACTGTGTTGAGTTAAAAGTACGACTGTACTCCTTTACATAAAGTTGGCGCCGACGTACATTCATACTCCTATAAAGGTAAAAATATCCCTGAGGTAGAACAACGGTGTATAGAACACAGGTTTTCCGACTCCTGTAAAATCACAAAAATGTTCCGCACGGCATTGTTGGGGTCGCGTCTTCAACTGTTAACGTAACATAAAATATCGATGCCGGAGATAAGATAAGCTTTATAAAAATATATGAGAACTGACCAACTATCTTTTGACCTTCCGTGGTCTTCAGACGGATGACTTGCATTTTGTTGAGAGACGACCGTGAGCTGAGGACGTTCTCGACACGAGCCCACACCGACAGCACCGACCCGGATAACACATGATAGCTACGCCGTCTCAGCCCCACCTAAAAATAACAATACACAAAAAGATGTTAGATCACCCAATTATCAACGCAGTACACACCACGCTATTACTTTACCAAACTCTGAATATGATCTCACCTCGCATTCCAATCCCATGGAGACATTCCGGCAGTTGGCTCGCCAGTAAGCGTGGGAACAAGTAGTTACGCTGGCATCGTACTGCGAAGTCCACGGTTGCTCCGCTTCCGTCGAAGAAGTCTTTTTGTACTTCTTGTCAATTTCCGCTAACGATTCATTGCGCAGCTGAAGTCCCGTATTTGGCCTACAATGATGGTTAATTTTATGTTTATCGGTGGTGTTATTGTAGAATTTATTGTCACACTGTATAGTATCCAATCGAGTGAAGTCGGTTACCTGTACACCTGATACATTTGATCCTTCTTTGATATCTTTTCGCCCTTCTTGGCAGCCGGGTTATCGATAGAGATCGCCAAAATGGCTGTCTGCTTTCCGTTGCGCACCTGGTGAGACAGATAGAAACCTTCTCGGGAGCCAGTTAACTCGGACCACTTTTCCATCGCGTCCAGCCAACTCATGCCTCTCTGAATAAAGAAAACAAATATTTTAATTCATAAATAATGCACTAGGGAACAAATGTCCCGGGACATTTAAATTTGTCCCGGGGATTCTGAACATTTACATTCCTGTCTCGGGAGCAATGTCTCAGAATGTTTTCTTAAACACACGAGAGGTCACAGAAATGTCACCCGTTGAGGTTGAGTTGGTCAATATTTGATTTTATTGGATGCAAACAACGCGAGTGAAGTTAATTACTAATCTTAACAAGCTTTCTACGTGAAAATACAATACTTAATCATCCACGATGACAGTTTATACACCAGAGTAATAAAACTTATGCAAAGGCGTATTTTTGACAGCTGTCACCATGAGAAGAAATTTCAAAGTTTAAAATAAATCGCTAAAATGTCACCCGATAAGTTTATGATAATCAGTGCTGACTTCGTATATATTCTCGCAAGCAGTGTATCCAAACAAAAGAAAAAGAAGAGATGGTGGGTGCGTAACTATTTACTGCAGAGACAGGAGTGTAGTTATTTTTAGTCACGATGACATATGATTTCGACAGTTCGAATGCTTGTCCACAGCTGCACATGCATTGCATGTTCCGTCTGCGCTCGTTCCCAGACTGTAAACATGGGAACCTATCTCGGTTCACGTGAAATGTTCCACAATAAGGCGTGAACTCGTAAATTTTGTGTTCCAGGACAGGGGGGGGTATAACACAAAATAGAATTTAACATATTATGGCCAAAGGTATATTTACCTCAACGTGTACGAAATGCAATTCAGTCGGTGCAACTCCGGTGGCATGTTTCCTCATGAAGCGAACCCTTTTCGCGAGCGTCACACATTCTCCAGCGGCTCCGAGATCTAAGATTCCAAGATCAAACCGTCCCATTTTCTTAGCCTGCGCAATGATAGCATGCAGGGTGTCCGTGAAGTATTTGAATAGTCTGTTTTGAAGCTCTACCGGCATCCCTAATATCCGATTCAGGAATTTTGATATGTTGTTATAATCCTGGAGAAGAAATGATCAGTTATTGTAAAAATACAGGAATGCACTATTTTAGTATTGCTTATTTATGATATAAAAGAAATCAAGAAAATCTAAAATTCAAATATAATAGGCTTTTCGATATTTTAATTTTATTTGTTCATAAGCTGTTAATAATTAATGAATATTAAGTATTTCAAAACATTGGGTTAACAAAAAAAAATCATTTGATGTCGCAGCATTATGTCTCGATATAATCTATTTGGTTTTTCTTTCCCACCATAATACTCATTCGAGTCTGTATGTGTTGAAAAGGTTTTAGTATTGTATATTCAAAATATTTGGAATCCTTAAACACAACCCATGAAAAATGATTAACAATATAAATAAAAAAGCTGAACACACCTTATCTAAAGAAAGCACGCCAGGCATGGCTTCACTATTGACGATGATTCCGACACCGACCAGCGCGTTGGCCACGTCTTGGAAAAAGTCTCCGTTGTAATCTTGAGGAGGAGGAACTAGAGGAGATTCATACTTCATGATCGTCTTCATCGTTGTCTCTAAGGCGGTCCGGCCGTACTTATTATCTATGTTAAACTGGGAGAGATCTCTCGACTCGGTGGCGCGTCTGTCTCCGTGCGTCAACGCTCCCAACGATTCCAGACGCTTGGCGACGGTGGATGCGAAACGGCGCTCTCCGGCCAGGTCTGATATCAGGAATATATACTCGGGAGCGTTCACTTGATTTGAGCGATGAGTTCGGCCTGTAATCAAAAGTTATTAATTGACATTTATTATTTAATTCATTACCAGTATTTTTTTAAAGTTTTATTTTTAAAACATCGGCGATTGACTAGTCAATTCACTACAACCCAACCATAGATCATCACAACAAGGCTTACTTTTAACCTCAAGCTTTCCAACAGTCAAATTGACGGGTTTCATAAATGTAGCACTTAAAACCTTTCCATGATTTTCATTTTCGCATTAAAATCATTTGAAATACATAGTGTTACACTTTTTTGAATAACTTGCACCAACATATTGAATTACAAATAATATTAATAGTTAAGTATTTCGACTGAGGGTGCTTGATGGAATTTCAATATCAAATTTGAATTGTTTGAATTTTGTACTTTTCCATGAGTTTTGTCGCTAACGACCCGGGTTTCGCCTTTCGGCATCTTCAGGCATTCCAAGTGCACGGATGTACTTGAACTGACAGTACTTTGAACTGAATATTAATAGTGTTGAAGATTTCGAATGATTCTTACCAAACTGTTGTATCGCTCTGTCGGCCGACCACGGCAATTCTAATGTGATGTGAACTCTCCGTCTTTGATTCCTTGCTCTAAAACGACATTAAAAGATAGTTCAATATGTGTACCGTTTAAAAATGTATTTCAGTATAGTTGAAAACGAAAACTATCACATAGAGAATTTAATTGAAAAATGTGTAACACCAAGTGAAATAAAAATTCCTACAAATAACATAATATCCAGTTTAAAGAAGTAGGCCCATTATACAATACAAAATTGAAATAAAGACAACTATTAGGAAAAATTATTACCTTCTATCGCTCTGTAACGAAATTCCACTGCTGGCTGCTTCGGATATGATTGCTACATCTTTATCGCCGTCCATAAACCGTTGCTTCTCTGTGAGGTTTAGTGTTTCCAGCGGGACATCTGCTTCCGATCTACTTTCGTAGAGAATCTGACCGTCCTCTGTCTGCACTACTCGTCCTTTCCTACCCGTCATCTGTAAATCATCACAAAAAGAATTCGATTACAACATTACACTCTCAGGAGCCCATAAATGCAATCATACAGTGAAAAGAGAGGACTTGCGTAGTTATTATAATAAACTATACTCAGAGGAAGTATATAGCGATGAAAAAGATATTTAATTATATTGAAATGTGATTAATTCCTTTCCTTTGTCAACCATTGAAAAATTCACAGAACTGAAGTTAAATTGAACTAGTCATTTCGATAACCCATAACAGACAGAAAGCAAATTTGTCACATATTTAATACACACTTCGTCACGTAAGGTGTTTCAGAACTGATATGATACTTCTTTCTTAAGTAAAATAGGGTAGCATATTCACATTGATGCTTTATTTGAAGAGAATGATAGAATAACTCTCAATAAACGAAAATTCGCAATGAAAACAAATTCTCATTTTTATGTCAGCTATTGTGTTTTCGAAATGAACTACCCGTCAAATATTCCAAAAAAGAAAATTATTGATAATCCTCGGTTAAAAACATATTCACCTAAATATTCTTCATAATGCAATCAAGTGAAAAATACTAGACGATAACATACCTCAGCGACATTTTCAGGGCCTCCCAATTCGTCGATCAACTGATCGAGGGTATTCGCGGGAAGCCTCTCGCCGAGCTTCTCGATTGCTTCCAGCAGTTGCTCCTTCATAGTGCACGCTCTTTCGATAGCGTTCAGGGGGGGCGGCTGAGCCTTTTGCGGAGGTCCTAGATAAATACCGTTGGTGCCGACGGCGGTGCCCGTCAGACTGCCGGTCGGGGTTTGGACTGTGATGCGACTGGCGTTGGCGGCATCCGAGGTTTTTCTCTCGATCAGCTCTTGTATCTTGTCTTGAGTGGAGGCAGGTTTTTTTTTAACAGGCGTAGTCTTCTTCACCTTCTTACCGGGCTTTTTTTTGCGACCCACCCATGGTTCTGAAAAAAATGTATTTCATTTTTACATCAACAAGATAAAGTAGTCTTGACAGACGTTTTAGGTTAATTTTACTTATAGCTGTTGATAAACTTACATTTCTCTATAATTCATTTTCACACACTTTATACACCTTATTATTTATTAGTCAGAAGATTTTTTTTATTAACTCTGATCAAATTAAATTTTCATCAGTTAAAAATGCAGATCATCAGCAAAGCTGGTCCCGATCCTTTAATAAAAGTTTGACAAATACACTATGAAAGTAATTACCGTCATCGCTATCACTGCCGTTATAGAAGGGATTGAAGTCACTACTTCTTTCACTGGCCGAGTCATCGTCACGCTCGATTTCATTTCCACTGTTTGCGTCTTCAGAATCGCTTCCCAACGAAACAGGCGAAGGAGATCGTACGGGTGAATTGTGATTGGAATCATCAGATGATGAAGAATATCGGCGAGGTCGTTTGACGGTGCGACCAGAGGAACGGCCTCCGATGACAGACGCTGCCACAGCTGAAATAAATTAAATTTAAATAAAAAGGAGAATAATTTATAATATTCAAATAAACTGTATCATCTTCAACACTTCAGGTTTGGCAACATTCAGTCCCAGGGATGTAACAATTTTTCTTTATGACTTTTACCGACTCATTGGCGCTCAAATAAACATTTTATTTAACTGTTAATAACTTTCCCAAATCAAATACGATAAAAAATAGTCCCAACTCAAATTTGAATCTGGTTTTTATACAGTAAGCAATCATGTTATATCTATGAAATTGGTCGAGTATTGCTCTTATAAATGGAAGATAAAACAGACATTTTTTCACAAGAGCACGTGCCCATCCCTGGGAGCGGTATTTACTATTGAAGTATAAATAAGAAATAATACCATTTCGTCGTTTAGCTGCGGTAGCACCCGACACACCGTTCTTGGACTTCTCAACCTTCTCAGGTACCTTCTTCTGCAGACCTCCCAGTCCCAAAAGTCTATTAATTCTGTTGCGATCTGGCGCTGGGAAGTGTTTCTCTACTAATGTTTGCATTACACCCCTGGAAAATAACATTGAGAATTCATTTTTGACTGTAAATTCAAATATCGTTGATTCAATTGGCATTAACATTTTTGAGCACACCATCAAAATAGCAATTTTTATATCAAACCGATATTGGTGATTTTGTATTCTCAGCATACTAGAAAAAGTGACCAATGGTATTTTTCACAGATTTTTTGCAATTTGAATGCAATAAGATGGGTTTTTAGATTGATAACAAATGTTCAAACAGATCTGGAATATTTTAGACTAAAAAAGTGAAAAGAAATACAATATTAGAGATCTTAGACATGGGTGATTGTGATGTCTTTTCTACTAAAGTTGATCTCGAGTGACTCGTAAAAATTCTCATCAAATATGTCTCGTATGACGTTTTAAATTTAATTACATCACATATGTCTTAAGAGTTCAACCATTAATATTCAGTCATTAAATATTAAAATTGATAATTATGTTATTTGTGGAAATTATTTTATAATATTCAATTAAAATTGATAACGTTATTCCACTCATTGTGTAACCAAGTGGGACACATGTTTCACTGAAGATGAGTCGCACCTAATAACACAACAAGTGGAATAACAATGTAATCAATTTTAATAACAACGTTAGTGTATTAAAAATATGAAAAAAGTTATACCCGACCATCTATCTATTGATTTCGAAATGCTTATGCGCATGTTCATGTTATGAAAATTAGGTATAAGTTATTTCACGGACTGGGAGTTAAGACAAATAAACAGACATGTTGCAATTTTTTACCCTATTAAAATAATTTCATGCATAATTTATGAATATGCTAACTTGGCAGTGGAAACGAAATCGTTGAGTTCCCCGTCGTCCCTGTCGAGCTGTTCGAGGGTTCTCGCCTCTCCCGTGCTCTGCAGACCGATCACGACGCACTTGCCACACTTGACTGCCTCGCGAGCCACCACCACGGCATGATTAACCTATAACAAGAAACATTACAAGAATTACTATAGTGTAAAATTATCGTTTTGTATAATAGATAAATTTCAAAGCAGTACACTAGAAATCGGTCTACTTTACAGTTAATGGGTTAGTAAACATCGTAAAAAAAAGAATCAGTTTAATAGGGCATTCCTCAACTCAATTTTATTCCTCTTCAATTCTAATGTGATCAGGGCTTCAAACCGTTTTTCATTCCGGTTTTCAGTTCAGCTTGAATCCAAAAACCCATGAATTTACCGATTTTCCCAAAATACCAGCGTGACTCGTTTTTTAGCTCTTGCCCAAAATACACTGAACCAAAAAAAACTATTTTTTTTCAGTTCGGTTCGTGATTAGTCCGGCAAAAATAACAGTTTTAACGGTTCCGGTTCGAAGCCCTGAATGTGATAAACTTTTTCAATCCCTGCAAATTCTATTAGGATCTAGACACTAATTAGAGACCTCCCGCTAATACTGAACATGATTTTTGTATTAACACTTAGGAGTCCGGGCGAACATATGTGTGCATCTCACTTTCAGTGCGCAGGAGTCCGCGCGAACATATCTGTTCGTTTTGCCGAGTGTAAGTTTACACAAAAAAAAGGTACTTTGTGTGATGATTTTTTTTCTTCACATTTAACATCAAGGTTGACAGTGATATTGAAATTGATAATGTCAAAAAAATATATTAAAAATATTATTTTTTTTAATCGTAAATATAGAAGTAATTCCACAGTATCACCTAGTAAATAATATTTTTTGTACAACGTTTAACGTTTGGTGTAATATTATTTTCATGGAAAAATGCATCTTTTTTTGTTAGATCTTTTGCTTCGTTTACGTATATAAATATGGGTTAAATTTTCGGATAAGTTTATTTATTGCTTCTTTGGCCGCTTCACAATTCTTTACAAAAAAATAAGTGTTTGTTCTATGGGACTTTTACGAAAGTGAAATTAGTCATGACAATAATTAAATAACACAGATCCATTGTCTCAGATTCATTTTACATCTGTATCCTTTTTTTCTTTTGTAGACATTTTGCAACTAATTCTTGTTGGAAAGTCAACCCTAAATTCAAAGAAATGAAATCATTATTTTACTTCGAACAAAGCACCGCTTTTACTCAATATATGTTTGGCTTGCCAATAGCAATTAATTATGTAATTCTTAATGCCCTTTTCGAGACGCTGTTGACAAGGAGCTATTTTTTCTGTAAAGTTTATGGCTCTGCTGTGAAAAAAATGTGACCCTAATGCTTCATAATTATTACACATATGAATGGCCACCATTCATTAACCCTCCAAGGACGAGCGTCACCATATGGTCACACAAAACACCGTTGTCTATTGATCCCACTATTCATACCTTTTCTACCTGAATATCGTTGCTTTTGCTCATATTTGGTTAAGAAGGGTACGGACTACAGTAAGTCATCAGCCGTAGGAACAGGAACGGTCTCCAAAAGCACATGTGATTTTTTGAATTTCCGTTTTTTTTAATTTACTTTTTGAAACTGTTAAGATATTTTTTTATAAAAACATAAAATTATTTACAGTTATTTTGCTAATATATTTGTTTTGAAATTATGTTGATCTAAAGAGGTCAAATTGTAAATATTTAAAAAAAAATCACGTTTAGCTATATTTCAACCCCGAATGTTTGCAAGCCCATACGGTCACTTTTGTCCTTACTACTGTCCGTACTCAATATTACACGGTAATAAAAGGATGAGCATGACCATATAGTCATGCGGAGTTTCTATACAACGACTTTGCGTTTTTTTTTTTTTTAATTTTGGATAGGAATAAAAATTATCCGTGACTTCAATATGGCTTAGAAAATATTTTTTTTATCGGAAAAAAGCTCTCGTCTCTGGAGGGTTAATAGCATATACCTGCACCATTCTAACAAAAACAAACGATTCTCAAAGATTTAAAATATTTAAATAATTGAAATATAACAAGAATTATTTAAAAATATCTGAGAGTTGCGAATAAAACCTTACGATATAGAACAGATGTTTATTTTCGGTTTTACAATATCTCAAAAAAACTAAAATAGTTGTCGTTGCTGAGAAGAAGGAGATGGGGGGGGGATGTTAGTAACCAGTAACTTTATTTTAAATTAGTGTATATTATTGCAATTCTTTATAGCCATTTCTTACTAAATAACTTTATTTTTAAGTTGTTAAGACTCTTTATATGAAACCCTCGGTTGAGAAACACTGATTTTATCATATTTTTATATGTATAAAACCATACGAACGCTTTTCTGAAAGAAAAAAAAATATACATCAATCGGTTAAATAGTTATCGCAATTTAAACGTGAGCGCAAAAAAAGTTCCATTTCCCCAAAATTCGGCCGGCTCCCGCGTATTTTTTAGTATGCAAATCTGCGGACCTATATGTGTTAAGTCTTTACAGTTGGTATAACACAAATTTGGTACTTGAACCTATGTTCACTGGCGGTATAGTCAAACTGTTAAACGCTTCAGGGTTGTTATCATGAAGTAATATATTTTGGTTGTTACAGTCAAGCTCGTCAAGTAGCATGTCGTAAGGTATATTTAAATGTTCAACAACTGGACAAGACTCTCGAGATATTAAATCGTTAGACTATGACCACAGTGAAATAGCCGCAATATGAGTAGAACAAAAAACAACAGTGACAACATAATTAATAATATTTTTGACAACATACCTTCGCTGCTATACAAAGATATTTGAAAAATCTCTGATGAGAAGACCAGAACTGTCCCCACATTGTCTTTTTCATTCTGTTTTCAGCGTCGATTAACTCCGCAGCCTCTTGAAACCTCTGCATAGCCTCGACCCACTGAAATAATCAAAAATATACAAGACATTATAACAACGATCCTTTTCATTCATGATTGTAAAATTCTGCGCTTATTATACTGATTGAAATACAGTGAAACCCCGATTTTTCATTTTCGAAAGGACCAAACCAATGAAATAAAAACCACACAATTTTTCAAACATTATTGGGGGAATCAAAAATATAAACATAAGCAGGCAGAAAATATTGTGGTTTCTTTGTTAATTTCAGATATTTTAATTGGATAACTTTAAATTGAAATAATTAGATATTGGTCCAAGGTTTACAATAATGTTATGATTCAAATCTGTTTTACAAATACAAACAAAATAAGTTGGAAGATTTACCAGAACAACCGACTTGTCGTAAGTCTCCTTGAACTCCTTCGACAATGGAACCTCTTCAATTTTAAACCCGACACCATGAAACGATAGCTGTCTGGCGATGTACATTCCTCGAAGTTTCATGTCCATGGCTACGATTTCCATAGCACCAACACCCCTAAAAAATACAATTCAATTAGATATCATCTCCTCGAATAGGTATTGTAGATGGCATCTATAACTTACATGCATGGTATAGAGCAGTGTTCTTCAACCTATGGTCTGCAAGAGTTTATTGCCGTTCGCGAATAGTTGTGATTCGAGAACTGACTACGTAAATGTGTATTTAGTTGACACCGGTCCTCGAAATATTTTTCCAATTTTTACGGGGCCGTGGATGTTAAAAGGTTGAAGAACACTGGTATGGAGCAGGCCTCGGCAAACTATGACCCGCAGGTCAACAAGTGACCCATTTGATGATTTGAAGTGACGATAAGTAAATAGATAAGGAGCATTGGAAACTCAGATAGACATCACCTCTTTTCGACTGCCGATATGAAGTCCATAAAGTTAGGGAAAGGTGTTCCGTCACCCCACATTCCAAGCCTGACCATGTACGCCATGTTCCTGGGTTCGGAGGCTCCGGTGGCAGAGGCGTACACCACTCTCGCCTTTGGTAGCCTGTTCTGCAGTTCAAGAGCTGTGAGACCAGTCTTGGTAGGCTTCGATGATCCAACGGGGCACAGATTCTTTGCTTTGTGACACTCGTCAAAAACAATCTGTAAGTACTGGTTAAGGAAATACCTTTGACGCAATGTTCGGATTAGACAAAATCTATACTTGATGTACACAGGTTACTTTAGCAATGCACGAAAATATGAAATACCAGTATTGCGATCCTTAACCTTTTATCCACGGCTAGTTGTAGTATAAATTACATATGTCTGCGGTGACATTTTTCGAAATATTTGTTTTCAACGTACCGTCATAAATGCAACAGTTAAAAATAATTAGTTTAGTATATATTGAGGCCAAATGTATAAGGAATATCTCAAAATACTAAAAAACGGAAAGAAATAACATAAGGAGTCATAATCTCGTTAAAAAAAACTTAGCCAGCAAAAGTAACTTTCAGAGTTAACGGCATTTTGAAGAGACGTAATCGGCCGAACAGGACCTGCAACGAATTTCATAATCTCAAGTATACTGTACATAAATATGAGAACGTCGAGACGTTCATTACTCAAAAAAATATAAATTATTTGGTATTTAGACATTTATTGCCGTCTAGCAAACCTCACGCCAAATAAAATTGAAGTCGAGATTTATTCTCCTTCATAAAAGAAAAAGCTTGCTTACATTTATTAAATAAATGTTTTATGTGAAAAAAATTGTATTATGTTTAATTTTGAAAAAAAAAATTGAGGGCCACCACAAACTTAAAAAAGGGTCGCATGTGGCCCGCGGTTTGTGTATCACTGTGCAACAGAATTGACCTATACACTCATGAGTAATTTATTTATGTTCAAAATTAAATTATACATGTTATACTTAAAAAATGCAATTATGTATATTTAAAAAGGATACAACTCCATCAAAATCTTCTCCGCACCACTGCAACAATTGTTTGAGCCGAGTTTTGTATTTTCCAGCTGAAGACTGTGATTCTCCGATCATGGCCGAGTATGTGGAGAAAATGACTCCTTTTTTCACATTTCCGTTAATAGCCGATGAAATTTTCGCATATTTGAACTGAAACGTAATAAAACAAATCAGCAAAAAAATAATAGCGACTGCAGATCGAGTTTACCGCCTCGATACAAATGAATTTGGGTAGCACTGTCATTAATTCTTTATAGAGCCCTCAGTATACACCTGTAAACATACTAGAATTGCCGGAGAACAATATAAATCTACAATTGGTCACAGTATCACACAGACCTTATTCAAAGGGTGCACGTCTATTTTAGTTGCGCCGATGTCTTTGAGATCCCTCTCTGCGTCATATTTGAGGTCATTGGACACGGATACCCAAATCGCTCGTTTTCTGCCCTTCAAATAATTCTCGTAAATTATTCCAGCGATCGTACGGCCTTTTCCGACACCAGCGCCGTCACCTGGAATTTTATTTATCAAGTTGAATCAGTGTGTCTATAGCAATTGTATACCGAAGATTTGCCCACTAGAGACAATAATTGAAGACGTCACCTGGACAACGCTGTATGAAAATTTTTGGGCTGTATTGAGTTGAGAATGCAACATTCCTCAACATTACGCACATTTTGGTAACGTCAGAAATTCGAAAATCAATCTCCTGGGGGATGTTAAAATACACTGAAGATATGGTAGAATAGAATACACAAGGTTTTCCACTGCACCTATTTAATCACCAAAATGTTCAATACGGCATTGTTAGCGGTGATATCTTCAATCAACCATTGACTGTAAAAAAATATTCCACTATACAATTGGATGTACAGTGGAACCCAGTCAAATGTTGGCTAGCGTCTGTGTATTCAACACGTGCCAGGCTATACATGTATAGCGGGTGACTGTCTATGTGTGGGATTTTGGCGCGCTTTGGATTTTATCACTTGGTAACTAAATATTTCGTCAATATTTATTTTTTTGCAAAACTAAGGGAAATCTTAGTTTTTCATTTTTTGCGGAAAACACCAAATCCCTATTTTTGTATGAGATTCACACCCCTAATTACACTACCCCGACTTAAGTGTCAATGGGGTTTTACTGTATATGTAAAAATAAAAAGGATAATACATGGCATAACCATCAGTAGCGGCCGGATAATGTGGCATTTGATCAATGCACCATTTGTATATGCAGGAGTGGCTATATTTCATGAAAATTATTCAAAAATAACATTTATACCATTTCCTAATATGAAATTTAATAAAAAAAATAAAATTTTAAATTAAATATTTTTTCTAAAATATTTATTGCAGACAATACATGAAGAATTTAAAATGAGTGAATGGTATAAATGTTATTTTTGAATATTTTTTCATGAAATGTAACCGCCCCTGCATATACAAGGGGTGCATTGATCGAATGCCACACTGATAGCCATGCATATCCATCATATTCGAGAACCAGTATCAATAAATAATTGAATGTAAAGAGAAAAACCATTATTACCGATAAGGAATCCGGCTCTACTCTGGTCTGGTAAAAGATGTGAGTGTGCTTGAGCGGTGTAAACGATGGCTTCCAACTGCAAAGCGCTCAGTCGTCCAGTGTTGATTGTCTCGTCAGGCAGCGATGTGCGGTACCATACGTCGGTGGGTTCAACAGACGAAAGAGATGCCGTCTCAACGACGGGGTCTGGATGCTTTCTGCCCAATTTTACTGAAAACACAATAAACATTGTATTCAATGTTTCCTGTCCTCTCCCCACCATCTGATCTGATATTCCAACAATAAGCTGAGAGCTAATTTTGTTCTAAGCCAAAAACTGAAACTGAACAGCTGACATACAATCATTTCTCTTTATAAAAATGGTCAATTAAGATTCAATATGTTTTGTACTGGGATCAGACATTGTTTCTGGAATTGAGTAATGTTTTAAACTTATGATTTATATCAATTTTTATTTTTAATTGGTGTAATAAATTAACTGTCTCCCAAGTGTTCATAAAAATATGAATATAATTTTATTATATTTCGTTAAAAAATCTAGTGTCTATCGCCCACCATCACATAATTAAAAAATAGTCTTACGTTTGGAAGGCATATAATCCGCATAGGTTTCAGCGACACCCATCTCTTCATCGTCCCCCTCTTCCTCCTCGCCAACCATTTGCTGTGGAATTATCAAATTATTTGAATTATTTAACACATTGTTTACGGCTATATTTTTTTAAAAATCTGACTTGCCGCGGGTGATAAATAATCGAGACAAAAGGAGTTTAGATAAGCGCTCCGCGCTAAGCAATCGACCTTAATTACATCAGTAAACTTCAAACTGTGAGGTGCGTATCAATAAAACGAACTTTGTTTGAATAAACATAATAATATATAATGGAAAAAATATATTTAGACGACGTGAATTAACTGTTTTCATAATATATAGTAAAAAATTTTACTATAAACATCTTAGACTTGTTGATCCACAACCATTTTTTTTTTCAATAAAATCAATACAGTAAAAGTCCGTTAATACGAACAACGATATTTCGTATTTCGAAATCCTAATACTTTTCTCGGTCCCAAAATTGACTTTTCATAGTAAATTTTACCGTTAATTCGAAATATCACATATTTCGTAATTCGTAATGTTTTTTGTCAAAATGTACTTACGATTTCTAATAATTCAAAATTTTTGTTGAGACTTGTCAAACAAATGGTGTGAACAGATGGTAGGTACAGAAATTATGGACGGAAAACACAAAAAAAACCCAAGACTATGTCGAATCGGTACTTGCCAAGCAAATATGCACCTTAAGCATGAACCCTTATGCACCGTAGAAATGTGATTTTACCAAAGAGAGAAAAGTGAGACATATAAACTGAAGTATTACATGAGAAAGAATCAGTTGCTAATTTGAGCACTTGCATACATTAGTGCAAGCGAGACATCTATATACTAGGTATTTCTCTTGAAAATATTATATGCCAAAGTCGTTACCTTACTTTGGAAAAGTTCTGTTTGCACTTTACCATGTTTTGAGATGTGAGTGTTTGAATATTCGGCTGATCATATTTTGAAATTGAAAAGAAAAAATGCACTTTTAATGATGAGTCTATAGTATGCGTTTGACAGTTGGCAACTACCGATCGATTGTCTAAGCTGAACGTTGTCGCAACTTCATTCAAAAGATTTAAGTTTTATAATAATATACGGAGTTGTAATACTGTAAGATGAATATTGTTTATAAATCGATTATAAAGTCTTATTTTTTCTTAAAAGCTTGTAAAAATACTGTATGAAAAAAGTGTGTAGATAGAACTCTGGAATCCTGCTAACTACTTTATTTAAAAATGTATGACTCTGAAATTAATATACATACATGTATCACTTTCAGGGTGTTCACTGTCAATACTTGGTGGAAAGGCATTATATTAGTAAAAACACAATAATCCTTTGTACTTCATTCCACTTTATTTAATATGTCAGGACCGGTTTCGCTCATTGCGAGCATTGTCAACTGATAAGAAATATAATTTAACAATGCTATTTATACAAAATTGAAAATGTATAACATACATGTATGTTAGATTGTGGCAAATATAACATTTTCCGAACAAAAGGTAATTTTCGGCCAAAATGAAAGATAGAACTTTTTCAAAGTAAGGTAACAATATGCTAAACAATAAAATTCATTGTATACTCTGGGCATCTTTCACAAAGTTTTCGGAGAAATTCCGATGGGGAATTGCTGTGGAATTAGTTCAGAAATAACTCAATTAGTTCGATTAGTTCTTTGTTGACTTCCGCGATAGTAGCATTGATAATTTTCACAAGCTTTAGATAAATCCAAATACATATAGGCCGCGTATATAATATTTATTTTTCGTAGTTTTTTTTCAATTTTAACGAACATTTATTTTTGTTTTTTTTGTATTCGTATTTGTTGTGATTTTTCTTTGAAATTTATTGTGAAACAGTGAAATAATTTTTTAAAAACATTTGTACTTCAACTTAAAACAACTTCATTCTCCGAAATGGCACCTGTTCGAGATTCTTACAAATCCTTGACTATAAGCACGAAAATCAAGATAATAAATGATGTGGAAAAGAAGTTGATGCCAAAGGGAAAATTGGCCGAAAAATATGGAATTCCGAATTCTACATTATCTTCAATAATTAAAAATAAAACAAAACTAATTGATGCCTTCCATAAGTTCAACGAAAGTTCTTCCCGACAAAGAATAAGGCCCGCTAAACACGAGTTGCTGGAATCACAGGTGTTCGATTTTTTTTCGCGGAATCGTGTTGCCAATTTACCCGTATCAGGTCCAGTGCTCATGGAAAAAGCAATATCGATAGCAAACAAACTTGGAATCGAAGGGTTTCAGGCTTCTGGTGGTTGGCTCAATCGCTTCAAGGGCAGGTTTAATATCACGAGTCTCGCAATGTGTGGCGAAGCGCAGCATGTTAATGAAGAGGAAGTGTCAACATGGTTAAACAATAGACGCGAGATCATTGAAAAATACCAACCCAAAGACATATACAATATGGATGAGACTGGTATTTTTTACAATATGTTGCCAGAAAGAACATTGGCACTCAAAAGAGAAAAATGCTCCGGCGGTAAAAGAAGCAAAGAGCGTGTGACTGTTGCGCTTTGCTGCAATGCGGACGGCTCTGATAAAATAAAGCCAACAATTATCGGAAAAGCACGAAATCCTCGTGCATTTAAAAATGTCGCCGCGCCGCATCTTTTCGTCAATTATGAAAACAACAAAAAAGCTTGGATGACTAGGGACCTTTTTAAGTCTTGGTTGACCAGCTTCCAAAGGAAAATGGCAGCCTATAATAGGAACGTCCTATTAATTTTGGACAATTGTTCAGCTCATAACGTGCCGGAAATGAATTGTCCAAATGTTCAGCTTTTATATTTGCCGCCAAATACAACGAGTGTCCTCCAACCTCTTGACCAGGGAATTATTCAAAATTTGAAGCATCATTATAGAAAAAAATTAAACACATATTATATGCTGAGGCTTAACGATAGTGGCCAAGTTAATGCGAAAAAGTGGTCAATTTTAGATGCTTGTCGGGCGGTCGCAACATCCTGGGAAAGTGTTACATCCACCACGATTGCTAACTGTTTCCGCAAGAGTGGAATTATTCTTGGTCCTGAAACTACTGAAGCTACACAAGAATCTGTAGAATTGGATTTTTTTGATCCTTTGATGGGGTCAGTGTCCTTTGATGAGTTTGTTAAATTCGATGATGGACTTGTTACATCTGACCTCAATCCTACAGAAAATTTAATAATAAGAGATGATGAGGACGAAGAAGACGACAACATTTCGGGGGAAACAGAAGCAGTGCTATCCAGAAGTGATGTGTTACAGTGTTTGAGAGACATTCAAAATTATTTAAATAGTAAACCCGACACCACACTGGATGTTAGTAAATATTTTGATGGTCTTGTAGATCACATCGCAATTAAGAGCGCGCCCAAAAAAAAACAATTGAAAATAAGCGACTTTTTTAATTCAAATAAGTGACTTTAATAGATAATAGGAACTTTTCATGTGTTTGTTCATTAAAATGTAGTTTTTTCAGTTAAATTATTTTTAAGGTTTTATTTTTAATGTGTCTAAAACTTTGAATGGTACATTGTTCATAAGTGACGTCATTCTATGTGTGTATTAATGCATTAGCAAACAAATACAGTATATACAAGTGACTGAAAATCAATTAAGTGACAATTATGTATAGTGTTTTTTTATTCGTATGAGATGCCTGTCTATAAAATAATTGTATGTATTTTTTTGTTCTTTTTTTTAATTTGAATATGTTCTATTATCGTAATATTGCCAAAATACAAGCCAGCAAATGATAGGTATCTTTTAACCAATACAAAAGTTGATTTTAATTTCAAAGCGTCATAAGGGCCACGAAAACGGCGATGTCACCCAAACATTATTGTTATGATAACACTTGACTTTATAATTTTTATTTTGACAGAACGAAAAAATGGCCGCGATTTTTTTTTTGTGATTGCGTAATTCGTAATTCGAATTTTTTTAGGAAATCCGGTCCCTTGAATTTCGAATTAACGGACTTTTACTGTATTTGCAAAATATATTTTTGAACATTTAAAAAAATCCTAGCAGGTGTCCCATTCTGAGCATGCTTTTTTAAATTCTCGAATGGTTACATCGGTTCATTTACGTGCATGGGCTGACCTCAGACGGTTGTGATGATTTTTTCCCCTTTACGTATTTGTATCCTTGACTATTATTTCGAATAAATCATCTCCTATGAAGAGTGATGTCACATCCCCTACACTTTCACTTTCAGACCCGGTACACTTACGGTACACCCGGTACGGTTTGAAAACTTTCAGACCCGGTACACCTTCAAAATCAAGCAAATCCCTAGGAGGATCAAACTCTGCCCAATCCAACGTTATATCTGGGATTTCTGAAAATTCTTCAGATGATATATGCATTACTCGTGGTCTTGAAGTAGTATGTAGCACTGGTCTATCATCGTCTTCACTGTTATCTTCTCGAGCGTCATTATTTTCATCTTCAACGTCATTCGGTATATCGGAGACAGTCTTCAAAATTTTCGTCGACAAAAGTATCCTCTCTCCCATCCATTTCAAATAAATAAAAAATTCACACAAGTCCCAAAAACTAATCACAAAAACCGTAAAACCAAATCACAAACTTGCTTACAAAAATCTAAATAGTAAATAAATTCAAATACACATTACAATCACTTTTAGGGTGTTCACTGTCAATACTTGGTGGAAAGGCATTATATTAATAAAAAACAATAATCCTTTGTACTTCATTCCACTTTATTTAATGTCAGGACCGGTTTCGCTCATTGCGAGCATTGTCAACTGATAAGAAATATAATTTAACAATGCTATTTATACAAAATTGAAAAGTTTTACACAACAATTGGCATTGAAAAGAAATTGCCAATTACATTAACATAATTAAATAAATTTGTAATTACTTTCAATCACCACTCTGAATTTATTAATCTGGGATGACTTTTTAATTATATCTTAGATGTGTTGAACATTTTAATTTTCTGTTATTTTAGAATCACTTTAATGTAATTGGCAATTTCTTTTCAATGCCAATTGTTGTGTAAAACTTTTCAATTTTGTATAAATAGCATTGTTAAATTATATTTCTTATCAGTTGACAATGCTCGCAATGAGCGAAACCGTTCCTGACATTAAATAAAGTGGAATGAAGTACAAAGGATTATTGTGTTTTTATTAACACATTACAATATTATACGAATACGGATTAAAAATCTCTAATGTCTCAAAAAGAAATGGCAAAAGTTCACAAATAATTTAGTATTATAAAGTTAAATACACTTCATATAATATTACACAATAACGCTCGTTAGTATATGTAACACGGTTTAACAAACGCTGCAAAAAATAACTCGGCGCGGAGAATATTGATAGGTAATGCGCTTTGAAAGAATGACGATTCTAGCACCATTTTCATTTAAATATTTAATTGTGTTATTGAACCAACAAAGAATCGATAATCGAAGTTTTGCCTTTGGAGACATCTTCCAATCACACATTAAAGTAAATATGTCAAGAAATAAGGTGTTTGACATGCGTTTTTTATATACGACGATGAAAAGCATAAAGATATGCTCACCGCGGCAATACAAAGTTACTGAAACACACGAATTTGTGCACACCGTACACAACGTGTTAAAAGAAAAGTACACATGTTAGCATAAAATCTTTAAGCCTATGCTAAATTTGCTAATTATAAGTTAATCAATTCAATGTACCATCAATTTAACCACAATAAAAAATAAAAAGAAAAACTTATCAATTCATTTTAATCTTTCAACATTAATCACCAAAACCAATTTAATAATGAAAAAAAAACATTAATTGTATCGTTACACAAATGGACAAGAAAAACTTTTAGTATATACATGATCTACTGATTGACAGATAGGTAAGATTTCATTATTTAACAGAAAAAATATATTTTTTTAACCACATTCGTACACAATGTGGAACACGTGCATTCATAATGGAGTGTCATTATAGTTGTTCAACGAGAGCTGGTTGAAAGACAATCGCCCTCCTCGGAGATAAGGAAAGGTACATATCGATGGCTTAATTCCTTACAACTACAACTAGAAATTGGTAGTCTTGTGATATGGCCGACTTTTTTTGGCTGAAGTTTTAAGACATCAAAACTGAGATGTAAAAAAGTGATAATTATTTTTTTAACCAATAAATCATTTAGTCAAAAGTTGGAAAGTACACAATAATATTCAGACACATCAATTTTTGGTGTCGAATAATTCAGTGGGTGCATTTACTGCACCAGTTTGGCAAAACAAGCATTTTTTATCAGTAATTATTATTAATCCAGATTTAAAGGCAGGCAATCGTTCCCGCCTATCAATTCCTAACATTATATTTGCTGTTTAATCATAAATTAAGCCAGAAAATTGAAGATATATTATATGTTTATTTAACATGTCAGCTTTTTAAAAATACATTAAATCTGGGATGCACAACACGCGATTTGTTTAAATTTTTGCAGCCCTAGAAAGTTTCCCTTAAAATGAAGTACATATATTTTTAACCAAATCATTGCATTTAATAACGGATAAATAAAATATAAAAATTGACATTCTATGTGAGCACATACTTCCAAAAAAAGAATTAGCATCGAATAGTATCAAATAATACATTTTAGTGACACTAACGAAGTACTGCATACGGAAGACGATACAATGAGACATTGGGGGTGGACAAGAAATAAAATACAATTTTCACCTTCTGATCGGACCACATCTGCTTGGGGTACCCCATGTTTTGCGGCCAAGCCATGGGTCCGCCCAAGACACCGGCCAGTGGACCGGCCAGTGGGCCGCCCATAGCGCCCGACAGAACCTGGTTCATCTTTTGCAGCAGGAATGGATTCATACTGAGCCCCATGCCGGCCATTTCCACTGCAACACAATTCATCCAACCATTATATCAAATCGAAAAGAAGCCACTGCATTTTTATCAGGTTAACTTAGATTGTGAATTACATCTACAGAAGTGATATACATATTCAAACAAAGAATTGTGGATATAAATTACCAGATTATATCTATCAAATCAATATTATCCGTACTTCAATACATGTTAACCATTTGCACTATTTTGATGTTTCTCTTATAACTCAAATACCACTGTTATTAAGGTAGCCGATCTATCGGCACAAAACATATTTACGTAATAAAGGTTAATAATCAGGCCTTTAGTTTTAAGAGGGTGCCATTAATTTATTTTTCAGTTATGATCAAAGTGAAATCGTTTATTGTTCGCTTATTTAGCATTGTTTAGTGCAAAGGATTAATATGCTTCAATATAGAGAAGAAATAATGTGAAGAAGTGAAATTAATACAAAGTTTTCTTTTATTACTTTCATCATATGATCACTTTGCAAATATATTGTATCTAGGATTGAGATACGAAGAGAGAAGGAAGAAAACAAAAGGAATCAACAAATTTTACATTGTATGCATACCATCTCAATTTTGCTAAAATGGTTGATTCTCCTTTTTATAGAAGACTAACAATATTTTGACAGTGTCCAATTCAAGCATTCTTTTAAGCAATGTGGAGATTATGAGCTCGTAAAACAATAATTGTTACATTCGGAATCAATGTGTTCAATATTATTGTCTGAATACTTTAAGCCAAAATAAGTAATATGGAATTACTTCTAAAGGCACAATTTGTTTAGGAACTGGTAGTAAATCGGTTGTTAAGCCTCTCCTTTTAGAGATGGCTTGAAAACACAAAGCATTTTGCAGTCTTGTCTTAGCTTATTTCTCATATTCTGATATTAATTTTGTGAGCATATTCTGAGATAAACCAGTCATTTTATCTGTAACGTCAAAACAAACAAATACTAAGTAAGTCTTAGACTGTTAAGTATCAGAAAATATATCAATGCATGCAAGTACCACACCAAACAAAAAAAAAAAGCATGTTAAGAAATACTTGAAATAATATTGTTAAAAATAAAAACCAAAAAAAAACAATATATTACACGACAGTATATCGCCCACCTAAACCGTTAAAATCTTGATTTTTGTATTACATGCAAAAATGTGCGTAGAATTCTCATAAAGCAGAATGAAAATAGTGATACTAACTCTCATACATTTTTACTACTACTGTATAGTATTATTTATTGACAAATTAATGTAAAATATTTGTAATTAAAAAACTATGTAATACGTTTACATAAGAAGCTATAGTTTTATTGAAACAAGTTATGCTTAACTTGCTTCAATGATACTGCATAAAATATGAGACACAGCAACTGAGCATTGCAAAAGGTCATCAAAATAAAACTATTATGATGGAATGTGAATAGTTTCAAATTACGCAACACAACATCATTGAGATACATAAGAGCTTTTATGTCATAAAAGCGCCTTTTTGCTACACTGGCCTCTTTATATTTTCTATGGATTCAACGCAGAACCTTGTGAATGTTCATTTTTGATAAATTTGATATCTTAGTAATTCTAGTGTGGCGTACTTCCTGTTTATGAACACCTTAAGAATAAAAATATCAAGAAATATACACAAAAATAAGCCACCAATGGACACATGCTTTGAAACATCAATTAAAAAAGGAGTTAATTTCAGCAAATGATAGTGCAATGAAGCTTGCTAAAGATAACATTGTTAAGGGCCGAGAGACGGAGATGCAGAGAGGGGCGGCTACTCACTCTGTGCCAGCAGAGTGGCTGCATTGTACGCCACCGTGTTCGTATTCATGTGGTGATGATGCGCCTGAGGGTGGGGGTGAGAGGAAGCGGGCGGAAAGTAGCTGCTCATGGCGCCCAGCAGGGGAGACAGCCCCGCGTTGGCCGCCTGTCCCCCGAGTCCCGCTGCGCAACACGACACAACGCAACATTACACAAAAGCATTACCCCTTCTTCCGATGCGCCCCCTCGGAGCGCGCTATCCGTTGGTCTTCTCTGTATTGCGGACGATATAATATTTACCATACATATCGTATAGTCTAACAACAAGATAGCTCCTGGTAGCCGATTAAAATATTTCAACGTATCTTATGATTGCCAAAAATTGTTTTAACAGGATTCAGATTCTCTTTCAAATAAAGCCGTTTTGAGTATGTACTTGCGAAATGAGTATAAAATTCTCTTTCATATTGATATAATTCTTTAACAAAAGATATTTTGATCAAGATAGTCAAGAAATTAAAATATGTCACAACATATTGACGATCAAGCTACCATTCTTCGGATTCAGTCTATAGCTGTGTGACAGCATGTATCGCATTATACCCAAATCTCAAATTTATTATTTATTTTAGCATAAGTGATTTTAAGCTAAAAATTAACATGATATATCTATAAACAGTGATTTTGAATAGAATATGTTTTGTCCAATTTCGTTGGTGATATTTATACCGTAAGTAATATGAAAATGAAATTATGAGCATCAACATTAGAGTTATGTTTGATATTTAATAAGGCACATATTGTACAGCGAATGAAAGTTATTTGACATTTTCAAATGAATTTTTTACTTAAATAGACGCCTTTATCTAATCTGGGCAAATAATTATAATTAAGAGACAATTAACCTTTTTGCGTCAGGGTGTCGGAACGGTGCCAAAGAGTTTCGCAAATCAGATCTTACAGCACAAACATAACTTTATCATTTGAAAAACAATCATATATTTTTGATATTCACGTAAAAGTTTGCACTGATAGATTAGCTCTGCGAGGTTTTTAACCACAATGTCAGCACTCAAATGTTAAGACGCCTTACGCACCGTTGACTGATCTACATCAACCAGAACTAATAATGCAGCCGTGTGCATAAACGTTAATCTGCTTTCTTCTCTTCCTTGGCTACCGGAGACTAGTCGCTAGCGCGTAAGGGGCCTTATGCTATAAAAAGATGTTTTGCCTTCTAATCGAATTGTGAAATTGGTTTCTGGCAATATCATAAAACTACAACCAATTCCAGTAGATTCAAATACCACACAACTCGAAAAAAAACAAGGACACATGTCTTCGTTCCTGACCTCTGAAACAGCTTACAAATAATACAAATCAGACCAATAAAGGAACCCTGTACCTAACATCGTACACAAAACAAGCCATTAATTCATTTAAAAAATTGATTTACAAGACAAAATCCCACATATAGACATACAGGTATCTCTCGTTATGGTGTCGATCCCACAGTACGTAGGTTCTTTACTTATTCGACGAATACAAAATATTCAGCATATACTTGATGAGTTAATTGTATTCACACTCTCATAAGTTGTGGAAATTTGTTATCAATATTAATGTAATGACGTGTTGTCTGTTGTGAAATGTGTTTCGCCTCTTTAATCCTTCAAGCCCGTATGATGAAAACAATGATCTGTTGTAACGTACATTTATAATGACATGAGAGTAATAATTTAAATCAAAATACTTTTTTTGGACATTTTTTTTATGCGCCGCTCATTCTCCTATACAGAATAATATAAATAAATAACAGAATGAGCCGCTATTTAAAATCTATTTCAGATATAAGAACCTGAAAGGTTCAGAAGCATCTCGGGATTAACTTTTTCGTAAGATTTATAACATTAACACAGACAATAATAGGAAATAAATTTAATAGTGGGAAGTCGTTTTTAAACGTTAATAGAAAATTAGAAGATCAGCGTTTTAATAAAAGAAAAACACGATCTATTGATAAACTCTTATTCTAGTTAGTCTGATGATGCTTCTCAAAGATGCGAAACACAGGTTTGCCTAGTAACAGCCAGTATAACAACAATGTTGTCAGTTTTAATTTTATAAGTCAGTCTAGCTTTGCAATTTTATTTCAGGCAACCTCTTCATGGAAACAATAAAAGCCACAAAACGAGAGACACCTGAAATATACATTTACCATTTGAGCACACAAACTTTGCGGGGCTTATTATCATGTTCATGATGACTAAACACAACCGAACAGTAACATTCAACACTTTCATGCTGAAAATAATTATTATTGTATTTTTTTACACATCACTATCTGGTTGATTCACATTATTTAATACATTATTTTGTAACAGTGATGATGTCACTGCAACTTATAATGATGTAACTTATATTCAATAAACATAATTACAATCGCACACTGCTTGGACATTAAATATATAAAATAATAAAACCGTGTACCAAGCTAAAAAAAAAAAAAAATGCATATTCAGCATGAACATGTTGAGCATAACCGACTGGTTAGTTTTGAATGTCGATAACATGAGAATATACCCCCAATAACACACAAATCTTACATTTGAAGACAAAGACAGGACATATATTGATTTTGTTTTATTGAATAATATAAAATCAATGCAACATTTTCAAATGGTGGTAGATAAATATCAGGTTCACATTACACCCAACTCGTTTTTACACAGTTTTGAAATAGCACAGTCCACTAAAAAGAGTGAATACTATATTTTTAATCGAATTCTATTCCAATTATATTCTAGCACGATTCCCAAAAATAAACAAATAACAAGAAATTCAACAACACAGGACGATAATAACATACAAGTCTTCATTAGATTATATCACGTTAGATGTGTCATTTCTAGCTATGAAAACAATTTTACATAAATATTACTAATAAAGTGAGGTTATGCTATCAAGTAGCGATGAATAGTATTATTTTATTTTTTAAATAAACTAACATATATGAATAATATTTTGAAAATTTTTGTTGTTGGGTTTTCAATATTTGCTTTTTTTTCAAATAACACGTTGAATTTAGATAACCAATCTTCGATTTTTCTATGTATTCTGTCATTTTTTTTATACAGTGTTTAGCGGAATGTCTCTACCGTATTAAAAAGAGTTGAGTGATAAACAAATAAAAAAGCTGTTTAGCACATTGTAGATAGCTTGGTTGCGGGCACCAAGAGTGCCACGAAAGGCAATCTTTGTCAAGAGTGGGCAATGCACTCATTGGTAAATCTATTCGAGAAGGACAGAGATACAAATCGACTGGAGTCAGAGTGAATAGTAATATTCAATATCTACCACAATACTATATTCACAATAATTCAATGGTAAAATAATAGCACCACACATTTGCTGATAATCAGTGGCGGATTAAGCACTTTAGAGGCCCCGGGCGCAATAAATTTTGGAGACTCCCTGTTTTTCGAATAACATAAAAGTACTGCAAACATCTTCGTAGAATAACAGTGAATATTGAAAACTGAAATTAAAATGTAAGGGTCTATATAATATATGCATCTTTGAGGCCCCCAAAATTTGGAGGCCCTAAGCGTGCGCCTCTTGCGCTTATGGGGTAATCCGCCACTGCTGATAATACAAACAAATGTTACCTGGATTCATCCTGGGAACCATTTCGAATCCCGGCGGAGTGGAATTCTTGGTTATGACACCGCCGGGTATTTTAAAACTCCTGTTGATGGGTGTTCCTAGCGGCAGTCCACCTGGAATGGTAATAAGAATATTTTTTTATAAATTTTAATAAAAACAAAAAATGTGAACGGTTTTGTTTGCAGTTTAATTATACGCTTTTTCTAAAGCAAAATACACTACCACATTGAGACCAACATTGATGTGTCGAAAATTGTATTAATTAAGCTGGTTTATTTATTTTTTTATGTAAGAGCAATCATTCCTATCTTGTGTAGGAAAAACTTCTTGATTGAATAGGTTTGTGAACAAAAACATCATTAGTAATTTTTACAAAATCAATAAAAAAAACAATTTTTTTTTTTTATTTAAGTGATTCGACGATTCTAAAAATACAAATGGGCCAGTCTGATCATTCTTAATTCCGAGATACTCAGTACACGTACTCGCCGCTATTGAATACTCAAAAACTCAGTCTTCTTGGTGACACCCAGGGCTATTGGTTTAATTACTTAACAATTTGCCGAAAATAATTTTGAATGTCAAAACGTACTTTATACATTTAAGATTTTCTCAAAGGAATAATATTTAATTCAATGAAATGGAATCTCGACCCATGATCACCTATATATTTTGTAGTATAGTACAAACAGTTGTCACCCAATGTGATGTCATCCTACACTGACTGTCTAGAATTACTTTCAAATTTTAATAAGACTCATTTACAAATTATCTGTATAAATTATTTTTTTCAATAGCTGATTGTATTCAAAGTAAGTAAATAATAGTCTTTTTGTATTGCGACAAAAAAAAAAAAAGAAATTCTAAAGAAATATTACCCATCGGTAAAAGAATCTTCCCGTCCTTTGGTTTGGCCATGGGAACAGCAAACGGCGCTTTCTTTTGCTGGTCGGGGAGTCCAGCAGCAGCAGCCAATGTCTTACCGCCACCTGAAATGATTTTGAATTTGCTGATATAGAGATTCTATCAACTTAGTACAATGATTCCGGTCAGTTTACATGACAATGAGAATAATATTGTTTTATCGTAACGTTTTGAATAGCAATTTACTTTGCAATAAATCAGGTTATTTTGTACACGACTACCGATTTGTTTTACTTGACTACAAAATTCTTTTATTTTGTTCATTTGCAACAAATAATATAAATGCCAATGCCAAAAATCACCGATAGATGCATGTAGTATCCATATCTGAATAAATAATAATAATTCAATAATAAATGAGATTGCCAATAGATAAAAGGTGACGAAATACTTGGATGTACATGTACGCCCATAATTATCCAAAAGATTAAAGGAAGTATGTTTGACGCAATAATTGAAAATTGTCTCAATTCTAAGACATTCTTATTTCATCATATCTGTTCCGCCCCATTGGAGCTTATCTCAACAGATGTCACTCAATTTCTTTTTATCAAAATGACTATTTTACTGGCACAGAACTATTAGTTGGAATTCAATAGGCAATGCAATTGAAGAACACAATGTTAATCATTTGGTTAGTTAAGACCATAAACAGTTTCGCTGACGATTTTCAATTGAAATCAATAACATTTGATAATATTTTGTGTAGCAATATTCTTTAGGTATAAAAGAAGTTTCTGACAATTGAAAGAATAAACAATTTAGACACAAGTTATGTAAACCTAAATTGAATAATTGATTGGTGGCGTACCGGGGACTTCCAAATTATCTGGATCATCTTCTTCGTCAAAGTCAGAATCGTCATCCGACCCGGTAGGCGGACTGTCCTCTCCCTCCGAATTATACTTATTCTTTTTAGACTGAAAAGAAAAAATATACATGGTATAAGCCAAGAGATCACTATTCATCCGAATACGATTGAGGATAATGATAGAAATCCTGGTATTAATGGTGTTTTTTCAATGACGAAATACCAGTTTTGGAAATACTATTTACCGGTATTTAAGTATTAAAAATTTACCAAAATCAAATTGAAACAAAACACAATAAAAATGTCTGCAGATTCATATTTACTGATGAGCATATTAAATCTCTTTTGATAATGGTCATTGTATTGACTGTTGGAATAATATCCCTTATGGTACTCAACGTTTTACTCACCACCGCCCACTACAGCATAACACTCTTCTTACGGGATGTGTTCAACAGTGTATAAATGTTATTTGTGAAATGTCATCAAATAAAAAAAGGAGTTCATGAAAGAGCTTTTACGAATCGAGTTGCTTTTCATAAGAAGTGGTGTACTCTTTGAATGCCTTGTAATATGTTCGAGATGTAACCAAGTCAGCATTCAACTGATCACTGTTCATATTTGTGACAGTCCCAAAGCATTTGATCAGCCTCCTAAATTATGTTGCTGAATTTACCTGTTGGTCTATCTACTAACCGGCTATGAAGGAAGAGCTGGGTGGAGAAGTGACATGGTCAGTTATGAATAGGCTGCTCTAGAAATAAGGATTGAAACCTTTGATATCTACATAAGATTCTTTGTATTCAAAATGAATATGTAAGTTTTTATAAATGTTATGCTTATGTATAAATGGTAAAGCTTACTATATCTAATTCTCCACACTTTACTCTCATCCATGGGTTTATATATGCGTCTCACAATTTCCAATATTTGTGGAGTAGACCAGCTGATTTTAGATTTATATGGCGCAACTACTCACACCTCTACGCTATAGTAGTGCGTATCATGGTTTTATAAAGCCAGGCTTCGTTTATCAGTGGACACGCCTAAACTTAAGATCTGCAGCAGTAATGAGTATGACTGGTTTGAGGGAATAAAAAAATAATTTCCCAAATTCTTTATAAAGCTTTCTTCAACCATATTTCTCAACAAAAGTGGTACCGAAGATAAGATTTACCTCCTTAATAACCCATGACTAAATATGAAGTGAGGTTTAAATACTGTTCACTCCCTATGTGGAGCATATGGCCACCATGCGGCACCTCCATGTTTCCCTGTCTTCCGCCAACTGCTTTGCTTCCTCCCATGACATGCCAGCATCCCTCAGTTCCGCCGAGTACATCCTATGGATAGTACCCGACGGACGTCCGGGATGCCGGAAACCCACGGGTCGAAAGAAGAGGCAGGATTGAGGCTTTCCGGAGGCATCCGCAGCACGTGACCCAGCCAGTTCCAACACCTCTCCATAACCACTGACGGGACGGGACAGTCTTGTATGCTCCCTTATCTCTGAATTCCTCACAAAATCAAACCACCTCACCCCCATTATCTGACACAAGCATCTGTTCTCGAAGCTCAGTATACGGTTTAAGTACATATTTGCTTTAATCCTTTTTTTTTCAGCTTGTGAAGGAATAAAAATGACCTAAATTTTGTATAGTTTCGAAGACCTTAATATTAAATATTCAAATAACACGGAACCTACCATTTAATTGGGAAATGAACTTTATTTCAAAAGTAGGTAGGAAATAGTAAGATCAAGAAATGTGTTATATTTAACTTACTACTAAAGAAGAATGCACATATATGCCTTGAGGTATAAATATAGAAATTAAGGGGTAATCACTTATATTTCATTTGCAAATTACTGTAAGTTTTCAAGCATACCATTTATTGCTGTCATACTTGAAGCAACTATTTTTTTAAATGATGGAAATTTTCTTATAGTTAGCAGATCAATCAGTTTTCTATTTATTACATTTTTTAAATCTTTAATTTGTTATTACAGCATATTGAGTATATATTCATTGTTATAAAAATATTGGTATAGATTAAAAAGCTACAAAGTCGAACTATAAAAACGAAAGGATACCATAAAGTTATTTGGAATACGAATATTGCCTTTGAAATGACAATGGCGAGGGAAAATGTAAATTGTCATTTTCAAATTTATAACATTAGTGAAAATATCATAGAAACATGTGTTTATACAAACAATTGTAATATTGTCCTCAAAATATTAAATAAAATACTTAATACACTACTACACACATTTAAAAGCGCGTTTTCATCTTTAAATCTTAGAGATTTCATATTTTACAAATATGAATTGTAACTAATATCAAGAATGAAGGCCAAGGAATTCTCCTCTTTCAATTATTTCCGTAAGAAAATGGTATATGTCGAAAACAAGAAAATCAATAGAGCCACACCCAAGCTAATTAATTATTAAATAGATTTTCAGTGCACTAGTTCAGCGAATGATTTTCAATAAACATCAATCCCCGGGATCATATTTTGACTTATGCGATCGAAGCTTTTTTGACACTTTTTATGGTTATATTTTTTTAACGCCGTAGAATAAAAAAACTCTTTTATAAATAAAGGAAAAAACGATCTCATGAGATTCAGAGAGTGTTTATCATTCAAATGCACATAATCAAGACATACTTTCAATGAAATAAAAACATAAAATATGAAAAACAATGAATGAAAAAATATCAAAACAAAAAAACAGCATTTACCATTTTTCGCTATTTTGCAGTAATAAGTCACCACTTCTCAAACTATGTCGGGGATATTTTAGAGCACGTATAATATTGCGGTTGACGAAACTGAGAACAATCTGAATCGTTGAAGGTTTATCGAATATAAACAAATAATGACGAGTACTTTTTCAATAATACTATCAGACGACAGTAAACGCTCCCGCCATGTTGGAGGTACGTACAAAAATGTACTCCTGTACTTCCGCGCATGTTCCGTAATCGATTTGTAGGTTATGTAAGAAATCAAAAAGATCGCAGTTTTGAGTTTCTGTTTTTTATTTTATTGTCTATGCTTAGTGCTGTCTCTTTTTCACTAGCATATTCTGTACTGTATTTAAGAGTGAGAAAGAAGATTTCATAGACTAAAATTCAACTAAAAAAATATTATTTTCCAGAAAAAGATTATGAATATGCATATAGTGCAATTTTTAATAAAATCTGACTTTGACTGAATTTTATTACATGGAAAATGGTCTAGGGTTATTAATTAATTGGCAATTACGAGTGAGAGTCTGATTGAAATTAAATACTTCTGAAAAATCATTTAATTAATTAAACAAATGTTATAATTTTAGAAGTTTTTTTGTTTTATTTTGTTCTAGGAATAAAATTTATTGAGTTCAAAGTTATTTGTATATTTAATTTTTAAAAATTTGCGTCATATTTCATTAAATATACCTTAAATAAATTTAAGCACATCTAATATAAATTGAGACACTTCTTTTTTTATAAATTTGCCACCTTGCATTAAATTTATTATCAGCGTTTATCGCATAGTACCTATATTACTATGTGATAAACGCTATATATTTAATAAAAAATGATTAATCAATAATTTGTTTATCATGCGATAAACTTTCTGATCTACTAACAGATTGAATTTTTTATTGTGTCCATTACTATTTTGTTGTGCTTATGTAGCGTTTTGAAAATTTGAACTGCAAGATGTGATTATTTAAATATGTTGACTTTTTTTAAGATTTCGACTGAAGGTGCTTGGTGGAATTTCAATATTTAATTTGAATTGTTCAAACTATGAACATTCTCACAGATTTTGTCACTAACGACCCGGGTTTCGCCTTTCGGCATCTTCAGGCGTTCAAGTGCACGGATGAACTTGAACTGACGTTTAGTAAATGAATGTTTCGTGTTTATATAAGAAATAAATGTATTATTGAGTTCAAAGCCATTTCTGGCGAAAAGGACAAGCTCATGGGAATGCCCACAGATTTGAGAAGTAAGTAGTTTCAAGAACTATATTTTATTTGTTTGTCGGCAAAGGTTTTATGATTATATTTATATAGGGTACAAAAGTGGAGACCCAGGTAGGTTGAGTATTTCATTTAAAATCGGAAGACTATGCAATTGTGCTCTATTAATTTCCAAAATTTCCTGGAAAAAGAGTTTATGACTGTCCGTATTTTGGTGTAACATTTTTATCCCTTGTTCCTGATTGAATACGTGTCCTTCCGAAATTAAGTGATTAGCAAAAGTGGACGTGTCTTTTTTCAATCTAAAGGCTGCCATATGCTCTAAAACCCTGATGTTCAGTGTCCGTTCTGTTTTGTCGATATAAAATTTTGTACAACAAGAGCATTGCAATCTATAAATCCCGGATTTATTTAAGTAATTTATTTTATCTTTATTGTTAACTAATAATTTGCCTAAAGAGTTTTTACAGTTAAAAGCAGGTCTAACATTATCAGCTAGCTGTTTTTTAAATTTAAAACTTGTATTTCCTAAATAAATGATTCTACGCTAGTACCTAGTATGATCTATGTCCTTTGACACTATACCTTTAAATAACATTTTTTCTGCAAGTTTAGTTTGTTTTTTTGTTAAAAGATTGTCTATAAGAGACATATTGTATCCATTGTTAATGGCGATTTGTTTGATTTAAGGCGACTCAGTAGGAATGCAAAACTTTAATTTGACCTACAGCATAAATATTGCACTGACTTAAATAAGTAACCACCACAATACGTATTTTTACAGTATCAAAACAAGCAAAACATTTTTCTATTTCATTACAAAAATAACAATACCACCTAACACACGAATGGGTATTTAGACAGTTATAAAGGTTTTTCATATAAAACAATTTGTATTAATATTAGATATCGACGAAAATCAATAAATATTTATTTATCTTCATAGCCAAGACTGACAATCTAATTTACTTCCCCAAATATCTGTTGCAACAATTATATGTAACTGAAACTATACGTTAATTATATATTCCTTGAAAATGCTTCATATGAGGTATTGCTACATGTAAGCAACAGTAAGCTATCGTACTAATAAATTAAATCATGAGACGGCTTTTGCCAAACGTAACAAGAGACGCTAAACAAACCATACAATACAAATTTCTCAAACTTTCTCTTATATATTGAATTAGTTTTTATTTTTAATTTTGTATAACCTATTTTTTATGATATTGATTTGTTATATTGATGAATACAGTTTTGAAAAATAATTTTGTTGCATAAAAATTTTTAAAACATAAAAAATATTGACATAATAAGATTAAAATAGAAAAGTATTGAGTTCTAAAAGAATTATAAGTTGCAATTGATAGTTATTTCTGGTTCGCGCTATAGTTGACCATGAATTTAATCCTAAAATTATCTTAACTATGTCTTATCGTGTGAGACAAAAAACTTCGATATTTTTAAATTATTATATGTTAAGTAATCGTTCTTAACAAATCGATTGAACATGTCGCACAGTAACTTCTTTACATTTTTTATTAATAGCATCTAAAATGTATTGCGGATTCTATTATATATTTCTATTGACCTTTTGAATCTAAGATCCAAAATCTCAGGATGATACATTAGTTCCAGAAAGTGGCGCGTAAAAAAAAGCTCATTTCATATAATTTGATAAATCGGTTTCAAATCCGTGTAAAAAAAGTACCAAAAATGTATGAAAAAACGTAACGGTTTATTCAAAATAATCGAGTAAAAAAAGTATTGGGTGTATATTTTACTGAATGCAAATAGTTTTACTTCAATATTCTATAGTCTAACTCAATAAGGAAGAAACTAAATGAATATTAGACCAGATCAAAAGTAGTCATTCAAATAATTTATATTGAATGCATAGATATATTTGTATTTCTTTATATAATGTTTGAGAACTTTCTTTACTGGCAATTTGCATGTTCGACGACATGCAGGGTTGTGACATATTAACATATTTTCCAATATTTTTTTGTTTCTAATAATAATGCGTTTTTTTACGTTTAAACGACGAACTTTGTTTTTTTAGCGAAAATCTTCCCCATCTGTAAGCGGCATAAAACTTTTGAAACATAGAAATGATTCATAAATACTAATGTAAAAATGCTTTTATTCATCTATTATTACTATTAGATACAAATATCTATAGATAGAATCTCTGTTTAAAAGCATTGCCAAATAAATATTTTAAAATACTTATCCATTAAGCCAGTAGTTTCCAACTTTTGTGTTAATGCGCTTCCCTTTGAAAAAAAATATCTTCGCGCCTCCCCATGCTTTATTTTCATATAGTAACAAAGACACGTTTTAAAGGGTAAATAAATATTTTGGACTGTTCGCGCTTCTTTTTACAATAGTCCACGCTTCCAAGGTTGGAAATCGCTGCATTAAAGGGTGCAAGGGTGTCCAACCTTTTTTTTTTTCTTAAGATCGACTTTTCAATCTTAAGTTTTCTCGCGATCGACTTCTACCATGATTCTTGTAACAATTTTTATTTAGTAGGGTTTTTCCCTTCTTCAATCTTAGAAATGTTTATTTTAAATGCGAAATACATACAATTAGATATATTAGATATATATTAGGTATATGCTTACAAATAATTCAATTTTTGTATATTTTATATTTAAATTGTATATTTTTTCCAAATTCACGGAAGCTTTCGGGATCAAACAAATAATGCTTTGGAGTCGACCGGTCGATCGCGATCTACCGGTTGGACATCCATAAGCTAAAGTAATACTGGTCTTTAGAAGCATCGCTAATGAAAAATACATTATTGTATTATAAATAATAATATTATTTGTCAGCGCTTTGGGCAACCCTTACCCCAACCGATATAGCACGTTTTTTTTGGCAGAATAAAAAATACATTGCTTTGATTACCTCTAATATTCGTTGACCAGTGATTTAATATTTTTTAATAAAACATTGGACGCGTCCACTCCGCACCACGTACGATCTCAGACTGAAGCTCAAACTGAACCATAGTAGGTAAGAAAAGGCATCTCCGAAAAATGGTTACCATTTATTGGTATTATCATTATTATTATTTTTTTTTTGCTTTTAATGTAAACAATAAAATGGTTTTTTATTTCAATTTTTTTTAGAAGTATATATGATACAATTATGCTTTAAAAATCAGTCAGAAAAAGTGGGGAAAATGGTACATTTAAAATGGCTGTATAATCATTATATACGATAAATTAGAAATTCTGCTCAAATCACTTTCTTAAAACAATCTTTATCTGTATTTCTTTCTAAGACTTCAAACTTCGGTATCTTATAATAAACCTTAAAACGATCTTCGCGTAAAGTAGTTGAAAAAAATCCAAGTCAATGTTTTACCGTGTAATCTTGACATTTTTACTATTTTCATAAAAAAAAAAATGCAATAGTGTAAAAAAGCGTTTGGAAAATGTAATTATTGAAAAAAAAATTTTTTAAGTGAACGGTTTACGAGATTTCGTCGATGGCAAACGATCGATTTACTCTGTTTTCAGGCGTAAAGGTACTATATCCTCTTAAAGTTTATTTCTTTTAAAGGAACACTCACAAGTCTATGAATTTCTGAATGAAAAGCGGCTAGTTTATAAGCAAATGGGTGCATTGAATTTTTATGAATTATAGCGTCAGAAAATGTTGGCTTCCGAAATATTTTAAGCTCGTGAGAATGATTTTCAATGTTAATATTTAGGTCAAGAAAGTTAATATTTTTGCCTCCAACTTCTAAAGTAAATTTAGTATTTTTATCTAATGAATTTATAAAGTTATGAAAGTTAGTTATTTGTCTATCCGTTCCATTAAACAGGCAAAGAATATCGTCGACATATCGGAACTAATAGACTATAGGTTTGGCTTCTGTTTTGTTTCGAAAAATTGTATCTTCTAAATAGTTCATGTAAAACTCAGCTAACAACGGTGATAAGCAGTTTCCCATCGCAAGGCCTTCTGTTTGTTTATAAATTGTATTGTTAAATTGTAAATAATTCTGGTTAACGCAAACATCTAATATATTTAATAACTCTTTTGTTAATATTGAGTTGACTACGTGCATTTAAGGTATCTTCGATAATCCTTTTGCATTTTTTGACTGGTACATTAGTAAATAAACTGACCACATCAAACGAAATTAATTTTGAGTTGCAAGGAATGATTTGATTTTTAAGTTTTTCAACTAATTCTAATGATTTTTTTACGCTATATGTCGGGTTGAATTAACTATGGTTACGAATGAGGGAGTTAGCTTTTTTCGATAATTTATAAGCTGGGGCATTAATATATGACACTACAGGGCGAATTGGGATTGAAGGTTTGTGAAGTTTCGGTAATCCGTAAACTCAATTGAACTCAATGATACATTTATTTCTTATATAAACACGAAACATTCATTTACTAAACGTCAGTTCAAGTTCATCCGTGCACTTGAACGCCTAAAGATGCCGAAAGGCGAAACCCGGGTCGTTAGTGACAAAATCTGTGAGAATGTACATAGTTTGAACAATTCAAATTTAATGTTGACTTTTGTTTTGCCTACTGATAATAAACGTTAATTCTATATGAAACTTACTTAGACAGAAACCAGATTTGAACTTTCAAATTGTGTTCTTTTGCTTACACTCGTATAAAATAACAGTTTTAAAAATCTGCAAGAAATACTTTTACTTCTATTTAATACATAGGTGTGAGAAACCGAAAGAAGTTTGATTAATTCCATAGACTAGTATACTTTAGTAAATTCTATATTATTTTTTTGTATGAATTGTCTACGACTATAAAATTTGACCGTCTTTTTGACAGATTAATAGAACTGAATAGAACCTCAAAACTTTTATTTCAAATTAATAGTACATAATTTTGGTCGGACAAAAGTGATAAATAGCATTTGAAATGAAACACTGCTTTAACTTTTCTACCTAAGACAGCAGTGGTTTCCATAGATAATGCCTACATTAAATTTGTTTACAGCCCCAGACTTTTCATTCTATCCGTGGGCCCCCTATTATTAAACAATAATAATGGATTACGCATAGCTCTAGCATACATGACGATTATGTAAATTTAAGAGACGTAGACGTTTATGCTGTGTTAATATCCAACATTCTAATATGACGCCGCTGCCAAACAATAATGCACGGCAGTATTAGGGAATGCTTTCAGACTAATGATTGCATGAACGATTTTCGGCCTGAAAATAATTATATTTACGTTTTTCGTCAACTGGATATGGTATTGACATAACTACCCTTATTGGAAAAATGAACTAAGTAACATTTGTTTTTCCTTGAATTTATAAACTGAATTAAAAGTATAAATAACAGTGTACCAACAACAAAACATTGAATACTGCCTTCCGAATAATATAAGGTAAATATTATCGATATCATTCCGAATCTAATGTAAATTACAGTCCACGGGATATTTTCTGCGATAATACGGCATATTTTTACCAAATTTTGAGTGTTTGAAAAAAAAAGTTTATTCAAAAAATTAAAGGTAAAAGTAGAGTATAGCTCGTCATGGATTATTACGGCGATAAACTTCACAAAATTAGCTAAAAACAACGCCACGATTTAAAATTATTTTTTGAGAGCTTGATAATCGCGTTAAAACCACACATTATTACGAAGAACACTGTTAAATTATGCGAAATACGAAATATTTTTCAGTACATCGCCTCTGTTTTCCATGATGGTGGCGCCGCCATAATAATGTGTGGTTTTAACGCGATTATCAAGCTCTCAATAAATAATTTTAAATCGTGGCGTTGTTTTTAGCTTAGTTTGTGAATTTTTTCACCGTAATAATCCATGACGAGCTATACTCTACAATTACCAAATTAAAACTATTTTATTTATTTATACAACAGCTTTTATTTCAATCATATTTTAATTGCAACATTATTGTTTTTGTAAGATTGTTAGTTATTTGCAGATATATAAAAAAATGGTTACTCTTGATATGAGTTTTTTTTATAATGTGTCGTGCGTCTTGATGTCCAATACCTAATTTGGTCATGGGCATGCCTGACCTATATCTATGACAATATATTGATAATTATATTGAAATCAAATTCATCAAAAACTTGATTTACCAGCATAAGTTGGCTTATGTTAAAAAAGGACAAACAAAAAAGCATAATTCACAGCATAGAAATTAATGTCTCTCTTATATTGCTGTTATTTTCCTATAAGCCAACTTACATTGGTAGTGCTTGTATGTGTCATTATGTTTAAATGTTCATATTGATTTTTCTCAGTATAATTGGTTGAATAAAACTCTTTTTTTAGATAATGGTTTCTTGTGCGGTGAGGTCTTGCAAAAATGCCACTGGAAAACAAACCAAAAGACATCATGATGTCACTTTTCACAAGTAAGTGGTGCGGATTGACTTTCAAAGTTTATTTTATTGCATAATAATATTAGGTACATCTAAAAGTAATACCATATTAAAAAATAAAAGGTTCGTAGGTTCGTAGAGCAGTGGTCAACGTCGTTGGCTTCCCACAGTTCTCACGGACTCAAGTCCCACTACAAACAGCATTTTTTCAATCTATTTCTCTATCTATTTCTATCAATTTCTATCAATCTATTTCTCTATCTAGAAAGGGATGTGTGTTTGTGCTATCTAAGAATTCCTTCCCATCCTTCCAATCCTAAAATAATGGGAAGTAGGGAGAGAGATTAACTTAACCTTTCTATACTTACTTTTTTCAAAAAAAGAGAATTTGAGCAACAGTTCTTGAAGAAAAAACTTCCATCGAGATACCTCTGTATTGAGGCCATATGTTCCATTTTGAAAGCAGACATAGATTTAAAAAATAACGTATAATTTTAGACTAGAACCAATTTTACTCATGGCAAGCATGATCAACTGAATACTGATACTAATATCGATCCTGATGATCTTAAAAGTGATAAGATCCTGCAAGTGAATGCTGATTAAAAAAAATTATGATAAAGATTTCGATCTCCATGATGATAAAAATCTATTTTTTTATCACAACTATAGCATTCATAAAACATGCATGATTTTAAATAATCTTGGAATGGGAAATCCTCGCATTTTAAAATTAAACTACTAATTTCTTACGATACAGTGAGTTACAGATGGGTATGTAAAAAAAACCAGCACAGACATATTCACAAGCTGTAAGACAAAATGTGACTACGACTCAAATTGGTGCATATAAAATACAATATTACTTTTAGCCTTTTTCGTAATAATTTGATGTTCTTGATCATATCAAATAGGGATTATTAAAGTACAATTTCAAATATATAATTATTTATATTCTAGATTTCCGCAAGATGCCACCAGAAGAAATAAGTGGACCAAGTGTCTGCTGCGGCGCAACTGGCAACCGTCTCGTTTCAGCGTTATCTGCTCTGACCATTTTGCCAAGGAATGTTTTGTTTTGACTGTAAAAGGATTGAAGATGCTCAAAAAACATTCAGTGCCAACATTATCGATTCCCGATGAGGTAATAGCTTATTGATAAATTAAAAATTAGAAAATGAACACACAAGAAATTTCACGATACAGTAATTTACAGATTCTCAGAAAAAATAGGATATTTTAGAGTTTACATATTTGCTAATTCAATAGTAATATGGCGGAAGAGTTTTCAGTATAAGAAGTTTATTGAGTAGGTAATATTTTGGAATACCTAAGAAAAATACAGAAATGATTAGACATTCAAATTGAAATAGCAAATACCTTTTTTTCATTTTAGTCGGTTTCAAAGTGCATATTAGCGCAACGTCAACATACTCTTTGTTTTATTAGCATTGCATGTGCCATTTGCTAATTTTTCGTACTATTTGGTTATAGCCGGAGCCTATTGAAGATCCACCAAGTCCGAGAAGAGATGTTTTCAAATCACTTGTAAGTACTTAACGTCTTAAACTCACAATTTATTTCATTCTATAAATTTTATACCTTCATGCTAAAAGTCAGAGAAATAAAATAATTATTTTTTGAAGATATGTAAGTTAGTTTTCGATCTACTTACAAGTTACAAAACTGGAGCAGATTTGGGTTAAATAAAGGATCAAATAAAATAAATTTGATTTTACTAATTTTTTGATTTTACAGGGAGATTTAAATCCAACACCAGGCGAGGCTAATGAAAATAGTGTTTATTTTATAGTCAAACCAGGAATTTTAAACAAAAATAATGACTCGGACGATGTTAAAAATGAATCATTATCAAATATAGACGATATGACAGCCCAAGAGCTAAACGAAGAGCTTGCTATGCCCAACATACAAAATAAATTTGTTCACAGTGAAGAAGTCGTTACAAAAACAAGACGGTCTAGTAAGTACAAGGATGTTATCCAAGTATACAGCAGCAAGGGTATATCAGCAGAAGAAAAACGACAGTTGAACGAATTGCTCCGACTTAAGTATATCAGCGATGAGAAATTGAGAAAAATTCAAAACTTGGAGCTGGTGCAAGCAAAATACAAAAGCAAGATTGACTCGTTGCAAAAGATTTTAAACAAGATCAGAGAAAAGAAGCGTAATTTGCCGGAAAAACCTCCGAATTCAAGAGATCCGAGTGGTCAAAAAGGAATTGTTCTAATTGAAGGCACTCAAAGTATCCAGAATAGACGCTACAGTGAAGGTCTCAAAGCTTTTGCTGTCTCACTGTACGATATATCGCCGAAAGCTTACCATTATGTTCGGGAGGTTTTCAAACCGTGCCTGCCCAATTCGAGGACACTACAGAAATGGGAGAAGGGCATAGATCTTCTGAAGGATGTTGATTCCGTAGCCCCAGAGCCATTGTTTGAAAATGATTTATAAATCCTTGGATAGGATGTTTTGAATTATTGATTTATTTTTTAAGACTGAATAAATGTACATATTAGTGAATCTATATTTATTTATATTCAATTATGTTGTCCTTTACTTCAAGAAGTGTCTCTCTTTTAAGTTGTTCCTGTCAATACTTGATGGGAAGGCATTATATTAAAAAAAAAAACTCTTTTGTACTAGTTCCACTTTTATATTCTATATTATAATATTATCAGGAATGGTTTCGTTCATTTTGAGCATTTTCAACCGATTCAATAACCAAACCTATCCGTTTTATATATTAAATATTTTTAAAAATCGTATCAAATACATATTGAATCAGTAATTCTGTTTTTTGAATCAAGAAGTGTCCACTGCAATTTGTGTTGATGGATGTTGCTTTACACATATGAGAAGCCTGGGATCAAAAATGACCAGATCCACTATTTCATGAATGAGAAAAACCCACTTTTCTTATTAACCTTCGAGTACCTATATCTTAAAAAATCACACGGGTTCCGGAGCGGGGTACAATTGTACCCCCCAGAATTTTTCTCATTTAACGAAGTAAAAATTAAAATAATAAATGTCAGCAGTTCGAATGTTGATTTTGAGCATGCCCTGTCAAAATTAAGAGACAATTTGTCTTTTTGAATCATCCATATCATATTGCGTTGACGAAACGTCAGGCGTATAGAAGCGGTAGAAATCCATCATGTCAATAGAAGCGGCGAGAGCAGACTGAACTAATCGTAAAGCGACGTCGTTCTCCCGGCGCGGGCGCAGGGTACGATGACATCAGGTGTGTGGAATTTGCGCTCGGCACACGCACACACTCAAACGCAACGTGTATATGTGACCCAAATACCATTTGTTAACGAAAAACGTGAATATCTATTTTATTTTCTACAATTTTTCAGATTTTTTTTTTGCATTGTATTCAGTAGGATATGTTTGTAGATTACAATAAATATCAGCTAGATATTACCGATATTTAACAAATGGTTGGTAAAATAAGAATTTAGGGGCACAATTGCACCCCGCTCCGAAACGCGAAGGTTAAAACTGTTTTAAGTATAAGGCCATATTTTGACTCTTAATTGCATGGAAACTATGAGGTTTTTATCTACGTTTTCAATTAAGTTCGGTTCTTTTGAATCAGTACTCCAAAAATATGGCGATATCTCATTTTTTAACAAAACTAGATTTGGGCGGGTTTGATCCCAAGCTCATCAATTAGGAAATCCAAAAAGGTAAGTGAACAGTTAGTATTGTTTCCATACATAAAAAAAGAATTAAGATAATGAGCAAGTTGGTGCCAATATGGATTGTGTAGTTGAATAATTTTTCTATACTTGTTACTGGTGTGCTGTCTTTCAGAAAGGATCGCTGAGTACAGGAAAAAAAGCAATTGGCGCATGTCAGGAACTTATGATGGTCTGGGTCATTTGCTCCATGTGGGGAGCAAATATATTTTTAAAAGAAGAAAGTAAGGTTAAAATATTACCACTAAGTCCATAAGCTATTATAATATATTGAGCAATTGACGATTTGAATAAATTTAACAAATTTTACCCGCAAAGATTTTTTTTTCTACAAACGTTAGACGGCTTAACGAACAGGCGATCAAATAAATTGTATGCTCAGAGAAAATGTCTTACGTTTCATTTTACACACTACTTACTCAAAGTACTAATAACGCACCACACTTTTTCTTGTTTTAAAGCGTACACACTATCTGATCGCACTTGGAAGAGCATATGCTTTAAGTTGACTCAAAAATATTTTATAATTTATGTTTTCGAATGAAGGTGCTTGGTGGAATTTCATATCGACTGTGGAAAGGAAAAAGGACTTAACCCACAGTTTCTTCAAAACAGGTTTTTTTCAATAATCACAATGTATCAAACTTGATACACGTTCTATCAAAAGGATGCAAGCTGAAAATGCCGAATTAGTATCTAAATTTAGCTTTTAACTTTCAAAAAATGACCTTGTAAAAAATTAAAACCAAGAAAAAAGACTGAAATAAAGGTTTTTCCTAGACTATTTCTTTAATTAATATTAGATTATGTCAATTAAACACTAGTTTAGAAGTCTCCATGCACTTCAAGGTTGTGTATAATTCATAATTTGCATATGTCACAAAATCATCAAGACATGTTTTTAGCGCCTCCTATAAAATTTGATATGTGTGGGTTACGTCCTTTTTCCTTTCCACAGTCGATATAAATTTGAATGATTCAAACAATACTTTATGGTAAATATTGTTTTACAACTTTATGTTAAATATTAGACAAACTTGTCTATGATTAATTGTTTGTGGTTGTTGGCAGCTGGGAATTTCACAATTTCTGAAATAATATATTGGATAAAATGACGGCGTTTGAGGAGTTCGGTGTTCTTCCAGAAATTGGAAAAGCCGTCGACGAGCTAGATTGGACGCTCCCAACTGACGTGCAAGCCGAAGCCATACCTCTCATATTAGGTGGAGGAGATGTATTGATGGCAGCCGAAACCGGCAGCGGTAAAACTGGAGCTTTTTGTCTACCTATTCTGCAAATCGTGTGGGAGACACTAAAAGACCTAGCAGAAGGAAAGGGCAGTAAGATAATTCAACAGACGTCGCCTAATTGGACGCTAAGTTTTTTTGATCGCGGCGACGCACTAGCTGTCACTCCTGACGGTTTGAGGTGTCAATCGAGAGAATTCAAAGATTGGCACGGTGCGAGAGCCACGAAGGGTGTTTTCGGCAAAGGGTCTTACTATTATGAGGCTGTTGTGACAGATGAAGGACTTTGCCGTGTTGGCTGGTCGACTCAAGGAGTAAGTCAAGTTTAGGGTTACCATATTTTTGAGGTTATTGCAAAACAACGGCAATCGTGGCGTTGTTTTTAAGGTAATTGTAGAGTATAGCTGGTCATTGATTATTACGGCGAAAAATTCACCAACTAAGCTAAAAACAACGCCGCGATTTAAAATTATTTTTTGAGAGCTTTATAATCGCGTTAAAACCATACATTATTACGAAGAACACTGATAAATTATGCGAAATACGAAATATTTTTCAGTACATCTCTGTACTGTACATGAACATCATGTTCTGTACAAAGCTCTCAAAAATAATTTTAAATCATGGCATTGTTTTTAGCTTAGTTTGTGAAGTTCTTCGCCGTAATAATCCATGACCAGCTATACTCTACAATTACCAATATGCCTAACTACATTCTACTCTTTTTTTACCTGAAAATTTACAAAATGTCACTGTTAAAATGTAGTTCTACAGGTAATTTCATTAAAAATAGGAAAACGTTAGGAAATAGAGAAACAGATAGATATTTTACGCGAAATACGAATATGATGGAATGAAAAAGTCACTACCATGTCAAATAGAACTTCTTAGAATAAACCATAGAGCAAATAAAAATGGGTAAAATGCTGTACAACATGCTATACTTTTTCTACCTGAAAGTGAACCAAATGCCGCTAATAACAGTGCAGCGTTGTAGGAAAGTTAATTACGAATAGGAAAATGCCAAATTAGCATATATGGAGATCAGATAAACCGATAATTTACGCGTATATTAGTATGAAAACGTTTACACAACTTGTCAAATGGAACTTTTCAGAACAAATGTGACATATTTTTTCAAAAATATTTCGTGATTTGCTTTAATTCGGTTTCCTTAATTCCACTCATAGGGTTTTTTTTTGATATTTTTCTATCTTCAATTAAGCTTCCCAGCGAATTGCAATGTTTGAATTTTCGGGCAGTAAAAGAGAAGGTAACATGTTGTAAAGCAGGCATGGGCAACCTTTCCTAGGTCTGGGGCCAAATTATCATTCTGTCTCCAAATCAAGGGCCGGACCAAATTATTAAACATAATAAAGTAATATTAAGTTAAATAAAACACGTTTCTACTTCTAATATATGTACAACATAATATTAATATTATATACTGATTACAAAATTTAGTGTGAAGATTGGCTTTGTACTTGAATTACGAGACTATCAATATTGGTGTTGGTATTGCTTAAGGATAATCGCATAAAATTTTCAAGATTTTCATCTGTTACCCTCGATTGAATTTTCGATTTAGTGTGTTTCATCGTTGAAAAAAAAACTGTTCACACTTATATGTGCTGCCAAAAAACATGATTTTTCTTCCAAATGGGCGTAAATTTGTATATTTTTCTTTCACCAAATAAAATTTATAAAAAACGTCAAAGCAATGACTATTGTGATTTTAGCACTAAATCCCCCTGAAGCTCAATAAGTTCTATCTGTAAATTTGCTAGCACATTATTTACATCAGCATCCATCGGACGAGCAATTATAGCGAATGTGGTGTCTTTGTTTTGGAAGTCACCAAACCTCTTATAATTTATTTCTCTATTACTTCGCCGTGATGAATCAGGGCCGGATAAAGTAGCTCGGCGGGCCGGTCGTTGCCCATATATATTGTAAAGCATGTTTACCCAAATTAGAATTATGGTTTCAAAAAATAAAATATACATTTGTTCCATACAGATTAAGATCCATGCTTACAGATTGAACATTTTACTGCTAATTTAAAGATATTAGTATACACAAAACCATAATAATACTACCATTGAACCACTGCTAAGATCAATATTGTAATTTTAAACTTTTTTCAGGCATCGTTGGATTTAGGTACAGATCGCTTCAGCTTTGGTTTTGGAGGAACTGGTAAAAAGTCAAATAATAGACAATTTGATGACTATGGAGGGGCTTTCGGAATGCATGATGTTATAGGTAATTTAACTCCCTACCCACAGTTTTTATTTTTACTTAATAAATATCGTTCACAGATTATTATTTTTTTCTGGGTCATTTATTGTGGATAAAATGTAACACATGTTTTGTTTCTTTTTCTAATTTCTACAAAGTAATTCTGGAATCCCAACAGTTGAAAAACAGGCATCCAAAAAAATATTTAGCCAGTTTTAACATGTCTAGCAGTTTGTCCATTATTTAATCTCCTATTCATCACTAAGACCACTTCACCTTCAATATCTGATGCATGTGTCTATTCTCAAAGCTCGGTATACCATTTTTTGAATTATCGTCACAGCTTTAAGATTGAAAACATGGTGCAGATTTTTTTTTTTCTTACCAATCGGCTATAAAAATAAAATTAACTTTTTCAGGTTGTTTTTTGAATTTATCAAAAGGGGAAATAAAATTCTCGAAGAATGGCGTCGATTTGGGAGTCGCATTTACTTTAAGTCCGCAGCAACGGGGCGATACCTACTTTCCTTCCGTCGTACTCAAAAATGCTGAGATGCAATTCAACTTCGGATCCACACCATTGAAAGTAAAACAGTTTACGCCAGTCATGCACAACCTATTTATTTATAGGGCCAATTTATCCATTTTACAATCCACCCCCCTAGTGCAGATGTTTTGTGAAAATACATTAATTTGACTGAAAAAACTCTTTCTTGATGACTCACTATTTGAAGATGTTTCTGCTGTAAAATGTCAAACAAGCCTTTTTTTGTACTATTGACATGAATTGTTCATAAACTGCCGTAGTTGAAAATTTATATGAATAATTAGATATATTATTCTCCACTTTATTTAAAAAGAAGATATTCATATGACTAGCTTAGTTAGAAAAGAGTATAATAGCTAATGTAAAAAAAAAAATGTTTTGTTCGTATTTTATATGTTGCCACACCGCTCATCCGATTGCAATAAAACTTTGACAAATTTTTGCTTGCACTTAATAATAATAATAATGTTGTTTTGAAGAAATAGAGTACCTATAAGACGTAATCTAATATATAAAAATGAATGTTTGTTTGTTTTATGCGTTGCCACACCCCTCATCATATTAATTAAGAGTAACTTACAGTTGGTCTTATATATAAAAATCAATGTTTGTATATCTGTCATACAGTTCATTTTGACACTGTGTGCTTGCACTTGCGCACAGATTATATGTAGTACAATTAACTTACAGTAGGTGGCATGTGTGTCGTACCATAGACAATCGGCAGCTAACGTCAAACAGATAGAAAAAGAAAACACGCACTTCAAGAAACACAATTAAAACACAAACACTTTCTTTCTTTGAGTGGCATTGCAACGTTTTCCGGGAACCGGCTAGTATATTATAATAAATTAAAAGATGAATAGTTGAAAAAAAATAACAAAATGCTTAACTTAATTGGCAGACATCTTGCGATTTTCCGAAATTTTATTGTGTCTGACAAAATGTTTTTAGCGGCTACAATTTAGGTCAGATGTCAATGATATTTATTTGTATCGATTGCCTTTCACTGAAACGTCTATTTCATGTAATGATAAATGCTGAAATTGATATAGGTTTTATTGAAAATGTAACAATAGAAGATGTCTGTTTGAAATAGCAAGAATTTATGGCTAAATTTCGTTATTTAACTATCCTTCTGCTACAGCAGTTTTGTCTTAAATATTTATTTGTTGTGAATATTCCTAACTCAATTTCAAATTTGAAACGTCGAGCACTCAGGGCTGGCAGAATCTCCCGTGTTTCATTGGTTGAGTATTAGTGTAATTTGGCACAATTTTATGACTCGGCTAATATAATTTGCTTCGTCTAGATTACATTAGATAACAATGTTTCTTATAGTATCCTCCTCCGGCGGGCTGCACGGCCGTCAGTGAAGCCAGCAAAGACTGCACGAAACAAAATACAGTTTCCGGAAGTGCATCTTCTGCATCTTCTAAACCTGTGAATAATGCGCCGCAAGCTATCATCATCGAGGTGGGTTGTTTCTTTTTAAATCTAAGTTACATAATGCTATATACGTAAGATGGCAAATATGATTTGATCAATGTATCAAAATTCTAGTTTGAATATACTCGCTCCCTATGTGGAGGATATGGACACCATGCAGGGCCTTCATGATTTGATATCTCCAGTCAATTGCTGTGCTTCCAGTTGCTGAGTTCATCCTATGGATAAATACCTGATAGTCATTAAGGACACCGCAATCTTACCAGGTCAGAACAAGAGGCAAGCAGGATTGAGGCTCTCCACAGGCATTTGCAGCATGTGACTCGGCCAGTTCCAGTATCTATGCGTTACCGATGATATAAGAGGGCTCTTGCAAATATGAAATAATATTTTTTTTCCCTACGGCAACGATTTATTTATTTATGATATCAACAGTTTGCTGCCAGAAGTCACTAGATTACAGAAAAGTGTTTATTTTTTTATTGTCAATAATGCCTAAACATCAACCAATATTCTTTCCAATAACATACCTTTATGATACATAGCGGACATGAATAAAAAATATGTATATACATATATTAAATATATATATAAATAAAAAAGCGACGATGGACCTGGACATGTGCTGCGGATGCCTCGAGAGAGTCTGAACCCTGCCTGTCTCTGCTACCAACCAGATGGATCTCGGCGTCGTGGAAGGTCAATGATGACTATCCACAGGATGTACTCAGCGGAGCTACAGAACGCTGGGATAATCTGGGAGGAAGCAAAGAGACTGGCGGGGGATAAAAAATCTTGGAGGAACCATGTGGTGACCATATTCTCCGTATAGCACGTTGCGTTTGTGGATGCTAGTGAACCAGGTTTGAAGTGTGTACATCATGTTCATGTTACAGACCAATAGTGATGTTTACTTAGCGTTCAAACAAATACCGTGGAGCACGTATCCATTTGGGCGGTTGCAGGCTTACCAACTTTAGTGGATACGCATCATTAACTGTAACAATTGTGTTGAGATGGTCTAGTTATAGTAAGTGTTCACATTGTTGTCGGACATTTTTAAAAACAGTGCTGCTTTTTTTCCCCGACAGCCGTCTCGCGAACTAGCCGAGCAAACGTTCAACCAAATAGTGAAATTCAAACGCTACCTTCAGTCTCCAGTGGTGAGGGAGCTTCTAGTCATCGGAGGCGTTAATGTTAAAGACCAGATAGCCGAACTTAATTCCGGAGTTGATATTGTTGTCGGCACACCGGGAAGGATGGAGGATCTTATTCAAGGAGGTGAGAGATAGTTAGCTGACATCTTAAGATGTTTTTGTAAAGATCTTTAAAAGTATTATTTAACAACTATTTTCTGGGCTGTGGAGTCGTGTAAAAAAAAGACGACTCTGACTCCAATTTTTCCAAATTTTCATTTAAATTTATATACATGTACAGTGGAACCCCGATCTACCATTCTCGCATTGTTCGTTTTCCCGCATGGATCGTTTATTTTTCATAGTCCCGGCCAAATGTATGTAAAATGATTCTGGATTAATCGTTCCCGCTTTACCGTTTTCCTCGATCTATCGTCTAAATATTCTGGCCCCGTCACAAATATTATCCTGACCGTTTTGGTTGAATATTTCTCATTAATAGTCCTGCCTCGCATTTCATTTCGCATTTTTTTCAGTGAAACCTCGATCTACCATTTTCGCTATTGATTGACCGTTATTGTAGAATATTTTTTTTCACTCATAAATAGTCTTACATCGCAACTCAAAAGTCAAAACTGAAATACCCAAATGAAGAAAACTAGAACTCTAGCTGAGAAACTGCAAACAATTCAAGACATTGGAAAAAAAATCCGTAGAAAAACGAGTCGACATAACTAAAAAGAGTTGACTTAGAAATGTTCGCAATTTTGAAGGGTGTTTGTTAAAATTTAAGTGCCAAACTGCAAATAGACTACTTAGTTTGTATTAAACAATTTTAAAATATATTTATTCATTCTTTCAACAAAAATAGTGAAATAAATAAATAGGTTTTTGAAAATTAAACAATTTTTTGGTTTATTTGAAGATTTCCCGCATTATCGGTTTCCCGCATTATTCGTTCATTTATTACGGTCCCTTGGAAAACGTAGAATCAAAGTTCCACTTTTTTACCATCAGATCATCTGTAGTCAGCCAAGCATGAAATGTCAACACTTTCAAAAAAAATTCGAGCCGCTCATTTTTCATGACTACGACTCTGGTCAAAATACTGCGACTCCACGACTCCAACTCCACAGCCCTGATTATTTTTCATAAAATCTCTTCACATGCAGGGATGACATTTTTGAATACTCTGTAATGCTTTTGAAGTTTTTATTTGTTGAAACATGCTTCAGTAGTTAGTTCAGTAAAAAATCATCTCAATAAATATACAATATAATAAAATACTATCATACATGCAATAATAAATGTCCTCTCAGTACCATTTGCAAGCCTCCGAGCTTGTACTACTGACGGGTGAAGCACCACGTTTTTGTTGTGATCATTCAATTTGGCTTTTAGTAATTAGTGATGTTTCATTGAATTAAAATTGCTAGTGTTGTTCTTCCAGGTTATTTAGCTTTGACTCACTGTCGATTCTTTGTGTTGGACGAAGCGGACGGTCTCTTAAAGCAAGGATTCACGCAAATGCTGGAGAGACTTCACAAACAGATTCCTAAGATCACATCAGACGGCAGGCGGTTGCAGATGATCGTGTGCTCGGCCACGCTTCACGCTTTCGAAGTGAAAAAAATGGCGGTAAATGTAGTATTAGATAAATACAATCATCACAGTCAAAACTTCTGCATTTTGTTTCATACACAGTGTAACTGTGTATGTATTGGTGTTTAGTGTTTTGCCCCTTATTACCCCCACTCAATTCTGATTCTACTTTTAATTGAGAAAATAGCTATGTGTTCGTTCCACAAGAATTGTTAAATTTAGTTGCTATTTCACAACACCATCATACGTATGATTGACAGATAAACAAGCTTTCAACTTGTCATTGATGATGAAATTATACCAACTTATTATTATATTGTCAGTATACTGCTAGAAAATGTTAAGTCAAAAAAACCTTGTTTTGAGATAATCAATTTTTTAAAATATGAAGCGAGCTGAAATTTATCGTGGCCGTAGACATTACGATATACGAATAAGCAACAATTGGCCAAATTTTTATTTGTCTAATCGTCTTTGGGTAACTGTAGAAATAAAAAATCTGTACATCTTAAAAGCGTTGAGTTATTTAAAGGTTTCGGCCAGTTATAGTTTAATGTTAGTAATGCTCAGTTTGTCTTCTTCAATTTTCCATCTGAATTTCTGGTGTGCATGGTTTCAGGAGAAACTGATGCACTTTCCTACGTGGGTAGACTTGAAAGGCGAGGATGCTGTCCCAGAGACAGTTCATCACTGTGTCGTCATGGTTGATCCACAGAAGGATCGCTCTTGGGAAACTCTCAAAAGGTATAACCGTACATCACTATGCTTGTCATTTTCCCGTTTGAGAATATTATTTATTTGGCCAAGCATAGCTCTATCATATTTGTCAGGGTACGTGGTTGAGTAGCCAATGCTGTTGGGCTTCGGGTGCGGTGATCACAGGTTCGAGTCCCAGTGTGCAGATTGTGTGCGTTTGTGTAAATACTGATTCACAATGATAAATATCTTTTTACTAATTGCAGACACGTACAATCTGACGGAGTCCACGCTAAAGATAATGTCCGGCCCGGTGTGAATAGTGCGGAGTGTCTTTCGGAAGCAGTCAAGATCCTCAAAGGAGAGTATTGCGTCCGAGCTATCCAGGAACACAAAATGGACAGGTGATTGTTATGATCATTATAAGGTTGAAGATGGAGTAGAATCTCAATATAACAGATAGGTTGTGGTGAGAGTGTCCAATAAAGCCGAAAGTCTGTTTTATAGAAATAGGTTTTCAGAATGCAGTATTTTATTAACATTAACTTGGTGACTGCAAAGGTCTGAAATGCGGAGATGCGAAGTTTCACTGGATGATAAAGTATGAAATCTTTTGTATACAATACAGATTGTTTTATTATAGCCTGATTTGGCCTATTACTGCTGCCTCTTTATCATAGGACAAATCAATTAGGTCTAAATGTTATAAACATTGTTTTCTCAAACCCTTTCGATTTATCGTGTTCGCCGTTTTATTATTGACCAGTCTGAAAGATGGCGGGCACATCTTGCGACGGACGGCGCAGTCCCCCACCTTATCAACGTTCAAGAATGTCTGACAAGAATTTAGCTTCAATATAAACCAGTGATTTCCAACCTGGGAGGCGCGCCTCTCTGGGGAGGCGTGGGCCATTGCAAAGGGAGGCGCGAACAGTCCAAAATATTTATTTACCCTATAAAACGTGTCTTTATTACTATATGAAATGAAGTATGGGGAGGCGCCAAGATATTTTTTCTTTCAAAGGGAGGCGCAGTAACATAAAGGTGGGAAAGCGCTGATATAAACCAAACCAATTATTTTTAAGTGTTCTGTTTATTATGGTACAATAGATCGAATAATGATGAATTAATTATGAAAACTTTAATTAATAGAAAAATATTCTGTTATCAAATAAAAATTTGTATGTATAATAAGTTCCAAATATTTAAAAAATGCAATAGTATAGATCAATGGTTTCCAACCTTTATGTTACTGCGCATCCCTTTGAAGAAAAAAATATGTTGGCGACTCCCCATCCTTTTTTTTTATATAGTAATAGAGACACGTTGGAAATCGCTGGTATAGATATCTATCAAAAATATTGATAGCATTGTGTCCTTCCAGAGCTATCATATTCTGCCGCACCAAAACAGACTGCGATAATTTGGAAAAGTATCTAGCGCAAAGCATGGGCGGTCAGACATGTGTTTGTCTCCACGGTGACCGGAGGCCTCAGGAACGCAAGGAGAACCTTCAGAAGTTCAAAGACGGCCGAGCACAGTTCCTCATTTGCACTGATGTAGCCGCCAGAGGGCTCGATATTACAGGACTGCCGTTCGGTAAATATTTTAAAAACAATTTGGAGTTTGCTTACTAAATTTTGAACAAGTTACATTTGTAATAAATGCTTATTTTTTATTTGTAGCGATAAATGTTACATTACCTGATGAGAAGTCGAATTACGTACATCGAATCGGTCGTGTTGGACGTGCTGAAAGAATGGGTCTTGCAATAAGCCTCGTAGCCACTGTTCCTGAAAAGGTAATGGACAAATTTTTTCTTATAGGTTGATTTAGCGTATACATAACAGTCACAAGGCTATGGAATAATTTATTAAAATTTTTGCCATGTTTATTCTTATTACTATGTCGATTGAAATTAAATTGCACATTTTTCTATCAACTACGCCGAAAAGTAAGTAATTTTCTTCATATTTGCAAAATAAATTACGTTATATAAAATGACTATATTATTGATTATTTTAATGTAATATTTAGTTTTTTGCTGACATTTTCGTTCCTCAATTGAATGGAATTCATGTGGAAAGCTGTGGTTAAACAAGACGGTGCAAGATGTCACACAGCACGCTCCACAAATTGGCTGTCACTGGAAAAAGTGTTGCTAGTTCGAAAAACAAACCTGTAAATGAATACGGTAATTAATATTCTAATGTTTTTTCAGGTTTGGTATCACGGTGAATGGTGCTCGTCGAGAGGCAAAAACTGTTGGAATACGCAGCTCACCGATATCAAAGGCTGCTGCATGTGGTACAATGAACCTCGGTATCTTGGCGAGATAGAGGAGCACTTGAATGTCACCATACAGCAAGTGGAGAAAGACATCAAGGTGCCGTGTAATGAATTCGACGGGAAGGTCGTCTACGGAGAGAAAAGACTGAAAACAGGAACCGGTTACAAAGTAAATATCTTTTTATTATTGTTAATTTATATCAGTGAGAATAATGTTGCCTGTATCCTCTCAACTGCTTATGACACACCGGGTGCATTGATTTTTTTGCCTTTAGGATATATTAGTTTTCACTGTCATTTTATAAAGTTTCAATATCAATTGAGAATTCAATAAATCAATACAAAGATTTTGATAGTTCAAAATCACATTCGACAACCCTCCTTGGCTAAGCCTCCTTTAAGCTGAAGTGAGGGTTCTCCTGGTAACCCCTTCCCACGCCTTGTCAATCATGTTGAGGCAAACAACGATGTGAAAGTGATCTTTCATAAACTCTGCGTCACTCATTATGCGAAATATCGCTGGTAAAGGGAGCATTTTTTTCACAATCTGTTTTGCTCGTTATGTAAATTACTCGTTACAAGAGGTGCTCGTTATGAGAGGTTCCACTGCATAACTTTCCTATTTTTCTCGAAACTATCAAAAGGTGTTATAGCTGGTTTTGAAAGTAAGCGCTTCATATTATAATTTTTTTGTGTCAACCCTCATTGAGCTTTCTTACAACTACTACTAAACTCTTCTACTAAAGATATTTTTAACATGTACGGCAGATAATAAGACTTATTTTTTTTCTTTTTAGGACCACGTCACTCAGATGGCACCCGTAGTAAAACAGTTGGCAGATCTGGAAGCTCAATCGCAGCTGGTTTATCTGAAGGCATACCACAACGCAACAATCGCATAATCACCATCAATACTGAGTGAATTACGTACTTGTTGTATATCAAATTCTAATCAATTAAAACATTTGGGGTATTATCAACTGGGAGGAGGCAATAAATTTTTTGATTTTTTGATTGCGTGCGTACGGCAGTAGAGAGAGGCCGGCAACACTATGAGTGCACGCGTGATTATTTTTAAATTTATGAACATATTGACTATGAGTAGCTAATGTTCACATTGACTAATTAAAGTGTTTATTTGTTCTCTTGTGTATACTGTAACTGGCTTAAATGGATAATTTATACATTGATTAAGTGCATATTTTGACTGTAACATATACAAATAAAAATCATAAAACTAATCAAATTGTGTTATATTATGATACAAATACTGATATGGGATAAAGTTCATACCTTAAAAACCTAATCAACTTTCTCATCAATGCAAAAAAGGTATCTACTCATTTTTGTTAAAGAGTTACCTTTAAATCATATATGGGCAACCACCGGTCCGCTGAGCTATTTTGTCCGGCCCTGATTTATCTTGGCGAAGTAAAAGAGAATGAAATTAATAGTTACAGTTGGAGATGACACGGGCGCTTGCAGTGGCTCCACTCTTCTAGTTCATGATCACCACTATATAAGAAATAGCAACGTTTTTTATTTAATTTAATATTATTATTATGTTGAATAATTTGATCCGGCCCTTGACTAGGAGACAGAATGATAATTTGGCCCCAAACCTAGGAAAGGTTGCCCATGCCTGCTTTAACCACTCTAATGCTAACGACCCACCGGTGTGTCGCATACCTATTAACCACACGTGCTACCCACCAGTGTGTTCTCGTTATTACGACGTCAATAAATATTTTTTAGAGTTTGCATCATCGAAAAAGGGTCCGACATCTCTTAAGGACTCGCAAAATGAATATTAAGTTCTCCTTTATTAGTTTTTAGACAATTGCTAGCTTACAGGACAAAAAACGTTATTTTTTTCTAGCTTTTAATGGGTTAAATAATAAAACTGTACTATATCCATACTTGCATAGCTTAAAAAATATTGTAAGGGTTCTACTTTTAAATAATTTCTGATGGAACATTGCTGTGTAACTTATTGTTTTTTCATAAAATAAGTTTTATGGCTGTAAATAAAGATCTAAACCAAATACAATTGTTTTTATTCTAAATATTATTTTTTCTACAACAGGAACTGTAAGTAAAATAAAGACCTAATATAAAATCAAATTTGTTATTTCACTGATTGTGCTACAAATTTTGTTATACATGTTTCACTACTTTGAGAAGCATCTTCAGTCTGAAGATGCTTTTGATTCTTGAGGTGAAATTGTATCACAATAATTGGTAGAATAACAAAGTATCAATCGTACATATGATTGAGAATAACTGACATCTATCTCACATTATTTTTTGCAGACTAGCCTTATTATATCAATTTTCATTATAATGTCAATAGTTTCATTGTATTTAATATTTTAGATTTTGTAGTGTTTTTTTGTTTCAAAGAATAGTCTTATCGGTTGCTAAATTTGCGATATGTCCACAAAGTTTGATGGCAATAATGTAATTTTAAAGTGCACACCTGTAGATGAAAATCTTTACTGGTTTTTGGTCACAGCTGGGTTATGTCTAAACACAATAATTTATATGAGCTAAACTATTACCAAATTGCATCATTAGAATTTTAACTAATGAAGTTCTTATTATTAAGGGCAACTAATTATCTGGTCAGTTTCTTATTCGATAAACGGTCAGTACATATTAAAGAAATTGTCAGTTATTAATAAATAAAACGGTCAATTAAAAATAATAAATGATTACTAAGAAATGGGTCATATTTTTCCGGTCAGAATTTTTATTATATTGGTCCGAATTTATATTTAAAGGTTCATAATGTATCGGTCAGTTTAAATAGTCGTAATTTAAATGAAATTAAATAGCCTAACCTAACCAAAATGGTTATACAATATTCTGACCGTATAATATTTTTATTCTGACCAAAAGTTTATTTAAATTCTTTGTTCCCCTTAGAAATTGACGAAATAATTAGTTGCCATTTTTAAAACTACTCATTGCTATTTTTTATGCCTGGTAATTGCCATTTCAACCATAGACAATTAGTATGGTCTTTCGGTATTATCCATAGACTAGTATACTTAGTATTATCTATGGTCTTTCGTCCTCAAGTTTTGACGTTTAAAAATGTTAAAGAAATTTATAAGTTCAACTTTTACCCCTACGCGGAACTATGCCGCGCGTGTTAACATAAAATGGACGAGGCCAGAGGTGCCATCGTGTACTTCAACTCAAAGAAGTGGAGATTTGATTCCGGCTCGTTCAGTACAAAGTGATGAAGTTCTACCTGAAATCAAATCTCTGCCCGAATTTCAAAAGTATGATAATATTTCCATAGCGTTTAATTTGATAACACTTGTTTGTATTATATGATTCTTATTTAAATTCAAAACAAGTTTATATCATGCTTTCCACAGTTGTTACTTAATTCATCAGTCATAATAAAAATAGTGACAATTTGAGGTTATGTGATCAATGAAATAGAACGCAATCTTAGGTTACATTTATTTGTTATGAAATATATACATACCGTATGGAATTAATTTGTATAATTTAATACGGTAAATACGTTTTACAACATGCTACTCTTTTTCTTCCCCAAAATTCACTAAATCTCTTTAAAGACCATGCAATTTGCTGGTAAGCTTAATTGCTGATAAGATAACATCAAAAAAACTAACATTGAAATTAAGGAAACTGATCATGTATGCGAATCACAATTTTTTTAATGAAAATTCTTATTTTTTTATGAAAAGTCTCATTTGACATGTTGAGTAGACTTTTTCATACTAATATTATATTTCGTATAAATTATCGGTTTCCCTGATTCCCATATATGCTAATTTGACATTTTCGTATTCATAATTAAAAATTTTACTGAGCTTCATTTTGATTCGCTGCATATAGTTGATTTTCAGGTAGTAAAAAAGTAGCATGTTGTACAGCATAATTACGTTTATTACATTAAGTTACTACGAAATGTTAAAAAGCTTGCGTTACATAATGATAAGCGACTTAAATTGACAAGTTGCTGACTACCGCTCAATAATAGTTAAATAATATTAATCGTATTTTACTTTCAGGGCAAACGATATGGTTAAGTCTCTATTCACCGTTAACCATTTAGGAAAAGATTCCAAGCTTCGGATTTTGTCTAAAGAGATGTGTGATAAAGTCCGCCGACACGAATATGATGTTACGTCCATGGAAGTAAGAAGTAAGTACAAGTAACCCTCGTCTATCTGGACTCCAGCAATTGCCGTTTTTCATTATTTTATATCGTGGCATTTGCATGTATTCGACATTTTCACGTTCCAGTAATTGTGACAATGAGTTATATAATATAACTAGCTGGCCCGACGAACTTCGTGCCGCCTCAGAATCAATAAGTGTTGTGTTAACTTTATAACTTGAAACATGATGACTACCGAGCAAACCTTTAGTTGTACATTGTGCGGTGGCAAGCCAGGCAGATCCAATGAGTTTAAAAATTCAGTTGGTTTTCGTTTGTTACACGGTCGATAGATTTGAAGGAATGTAGTGGAACAACGATTTGATTTTGAATTGTGAAGTTTAAATGATCCACATCTTTGTTCTTCGCTGCAAGAATTGCTCGTTCACTTAACCAATTGTGATTTTTGTGATTAGATGTTTGGGAACATTTTGTTGATGTAGCCGTCCTTCGTTGAGACGAAATTACTGAAATTCGGCGGAAACGAAATCAATCCGTTCGATTCATCAACAGGAACACGGTCGTTACCGACGATAGTCGATGATCGTTTTATAGCTTAAAGCATTTTTCTCTTCTCATTCGGGGCCGAGTTAATAATCCTCAAATTCTCATGACTATTAATTGACATGCTCCCAATTTATCGTGGGCAAAACTATGAGCAAAAACTTTTATTTCTAAAAACTTATACCTCGCTTAAGAGGTATGAGTCACCAGTTCCAAGGGCCGTTAGATTGATCAACGTATTGCCTAGAGAAGTGGACATTTTTAGTGATTTAGTATTTGTGAACTGTTTGTAAAATTTTACTATTTTATTTCTTGATTTTAATGTATTATGTAGTTTTATTTTATATTTTATCTTATTATATTTTTCAAGTACACGGCGAATTGGCGTCAGCTGTTATGTCATATACTGTAACTTAAATTTTTAACAATAAATAAATAAATAGTCAGCAATTGTTTGGAGAAATCTTCGGCAGATGGATCGTTTAGCAATGCAACTCGCATGTTTGTCGTCAGCTGAAGTTTCTTCACATAGCGCCAGAGTCAATGATTTGAGGCAAGCGTTTATTTCATCGGCAGCGGTCGATCTTGGAATGACTGGTAGTGTTTGGCAGAAATCGCCAGATAGTACAATCATTGCGCCTCCAAAAGATCTTGAGTCATTGCACAGATCTTTCATGGTTCGATTGAGTGCTTCCAATGCGCATTTGTGCGCCATTGTCCATTCATCCCAGGTGATGATTGTATTTGCTACCAAAAAATTGCCATTGCTGAGTGTTTCGCAATCTTGCATGTCGGTTTTTCAGTGGTTTGAAGGTTTAACGGCAATTTCAACGGTGAATAAGCCATTCGGCATCCTTCTATCTACGTGGCCGCTATTCCAGAAGAAGAAACTGCTACAGAAATTTTATATCTCCCACGACCAGTGGCCATAATCAATGACATGAGGAATGTCTTCCCAGCTCTACCGGGCGCATCGAGGAAAAATAAGCCATCATTTCCGTCATCAATTGCCTTCATTAACGTATCGTACATTTCCTTCTGTCGAGGGTTCAACAGTGGTACATTCGTTCAAACTGATCAATGCATCTCGATCATATTCACGTTCAAGTTCCAATTCTCGATTGAAAGCGACGTTCATTCCACGATCTGGCGTCGGCATTTCTACTTTGACTAACAAACTGCCGCACATAAGGTAACACATGAATTTGATGGGAAGCATGTCGAAATAATTATAGCAAATAATGTGTGTATCTGACTTGGAGATTCAGAAACAATTGCTTCAGCGATTGTCATGTCCCAATGAGTAGCGTTTTCAAGCAAAATGAGATATTGACATGCAGCACGAAATGTTGGGCACACTACGCCATTAACAGTTCGAAGTGATTCAAATGATGTCGGCCCACAAACATTCACCAGCAACAACCGCAAGTAGAAGCATTCGTCATTCTTCAGATGAACTGTGTTAATGCGACCAAGAGCATCAGTAGAACGCACATCCGGATGATCAGGAACCGCATTGCTTTGCTTTCGACGTTGAATTTTTTTCGATGAAGCGTTCCAAGTATAAATAACGTGCAATCTCAGCAGGGCTGTGGAGTCGTGTAAAAAAAATACTCCAGCTTAAAAATAATTAACGACTCTGAATTTTTCAACAATTTCATTTTAACATATATATATCGACTTTGGAAAGGAAAAAGGACGTAACCCACAGTTTTTTCAAAACAGGTTTTTTTCGATTATCACAATCTATCAAATTTGATACACGTTCTATCAAAAAGATGCAAGCTGCAAATGCTAAATTAATATCTAAATTTAGCTTTTAAGTTTGAAAAAGATGACCTTGTAAAAAATTAAAACCAAGAAAAAATACTGAAATAAAGGTGTTTCCTAGACAATTTCTTTAATTCATATTAGGCTTTGTTATTTAAACAACAGTTTAGAAGACTCCGTGCGCTTCAAGGTTGTGTACAATTCATAATTTGCATATGGCCCAAAATAATTAAAACATGTGTGGGTTACGTCCTTTTTCCTTTCCATAGTCAATATATATGTAATACTATCAGATCATCTTTAGTCAGCAAAGCATGCAATGTCAACACTTTGGACTATTTTGTTTGAATACACATAACTAAATATATTTTTCAAAAAAAATCGAGCCGCTCATTTTTCACGACTCCGACTCAGGCCAAAATACCGCGACTCTTCGACTCTGATTCCACAACCTTGCATCTCAACAACGTTCGTGCAAACGGCAAGCTCCATTTTTGCCAATCAATCGAATACATCCAGCATCGAGTATTCCCAAAGACGCGATGCCAAGCAATGTAGTTCATCAGCACCGGATTTTTTGTTTAAAAACACGTGCGGTGACGTCACAGAATGATTTATGAGAATTAAAACATAATGAAAATCGTAGAAAAAACCGCGGCACATGTATACATAGCTAGTAGTCAACTGTCAAAGTATAATGTAATCAACGCCATCTGGTGGATTTACTGGAAAACAGCATACAACGTGTCATACAATGTCCACGTTCCATTTGTATTTTTCAAAAAAAACAAATTGTATGAGGACATTTATTTTCTTAATAATTTCTTTCCCGTGATATTTTTCCGATGTTTTAATGCTTATTCTGCTATTCTAGGCGGATAAGAATTTAATAAAACAAAGATCATTAAAATCCGAGCTGTAATTCTCGAGATATACGTGGTGTAACAAACCCCACTTTCTTTTATATATATAGATTATGAGTGTGAATGAGACACAAGTAAGCCAATACATTGTTTTGCATAGCATAATACAGGGGGACCCCGATCTACCGTTGTCGCATTGTTCGTTTTCCCGCATGAATCGTTTATTTTTCATAGTCCCGGCCAAACACCAATAGGAACAATGTTAAGTAATCCCGCATTAATCGTTCCACGATTTATTGATTTCCTCGATCTATCGTCTAAATATTATGATCCCGTCACAAATATTACCTTGATTGACAGTTTTCGTTAAATATTTTTCATTTTATTCATAAATGATCTTGCCTCGCAAAATCTTTATTTATTTTTTACTAACTCACAAATAAAATGCCCCACCTCCACAATAAAGAAAACTAAAATTTTAGTTGAGAAAATTTCAATAAATCAAGATGTTGAAAAAATCAGTTAAATTCTTAAGGAGCCTTTAAAATATGTACGAAGGAACCCCGATCTACCGTTCTCACCGTTTTCGCTTTCCTGTATGGATCGTTTATTTTTAATTCAACTGATTCCCCATAATAACAATGTTAAATACTATGTTTGCTGTTGTTATAGTCGGTCTTTTGTGATTTATTCGACCAATCAAAAGATTGCGTTAGAAAGAGGTTATTTTGAAACAATCTACCAAAATTAACGCAAGCTCGTGAAGTAGCATGTTGCAAAGCAAATTTATCTCATTGCCTGCCGATTTGTTTACAAAAATGTTTTGCTCATTTGCAACTAATAATAAAAATAATAAGACTTGCCTAAAATCACTGATTGATGTCTGTAGCATCTATGAACTTATTTTAATTATAACAAGCAACACGTACAACAAGCAAGGACTAATATTAAATATCGGTAACGGTGTACTCTCTTGGGAACACTAGCTAATAAAATGATTTCTTACTATTTTCTAGTTGCCGCTATGACTGCCAAAATAAGGTATCAACAAATATTTGTGGAGAAGTTCCCACTTGATGGAACACGGAAGGTAATTTTTTTTTTCCAAAAATGTTGTAGTTATAAGGAAGGCTAAGGCTTCATTTAGCATGTAAACATTAATATCATCAGTGTCATTTCATCTTTATACGGGGAACTGTGGAGCCGAGCTCCAATCTCCCTTTCATCTAAGGTTAAATATATATATTTTTTTCTTCTAATTTAGATGTTGTGGGCCCATTTCATTTAATTTATTCTATTTAATTTTTTTAGAATTTGATTAAAAAAAAAGAAAGGAATGGGGAGAGAAAAGGTAACATATATAGGAAAAAAGTGGAGGGAAGGGAGCAAAGGTAACAATTTAGAGTAGGGTAATCCGATGTGTTTTTTTCACCAGCCGTGTGATTGCGGCAACCAGGCATGTCAGTGGTGGGATCGGAAGGGATCTAGGGTGGTTTTAGGAGGAGGATTTTCCTTGGCCGCGCTGTCAGTGTGGGGGTACTCAACGTAGTCGTTGAGTAGGGCTTTGATGGTGTCGTTTGGGTGGTCCGTCATGTCACAGTAGAATTTTTTCGACAGCTTCATGACGTGATCGAGAATTGGCTCTGTGTTAGTGTCTCTATGTAACGTGGTGCCTCGCACGAACCAGGGAGCGCCTTGTTTTGTATTTTCTGTAGTGTCTGGATGCGTTTCATGCCTGCGTGTGCCCATATTGGACACGCGTAGGTCATGATTGGTCGTGTTATCGCGGTGTACAGAAGTAGCTTGCTTTTTAGAGCGAGTTTACTTCTGTGTCCTATCATGGGGTAGAGTTGGCCCATGATACTTGATGCCTGTTTTTTTTTTGCAGTTATGTGACTGCAGAAATTAAGTCGCGAGTCTAGGGTGAGACCAAGGTATTTAACCGTTTTGGCCCACGGGATGTTTGTGTTGTGCATCCGGATGCATTGAATATTCTTACCATGTCTGTTAGTTCTGCGACTGAAGGTCACTGCAGTACTTTTCTCTGGGTTAATTTTAATGCGCCATTTGGCGCACCAGGCGAGTATGTCCGCGCTTGCCTTTTGTACAAGCGCGGTGGCTCTGTTTCTATTTAGCGATCTTGCTAGGATAGCTGTATCGTCGGCGTATTGTGCAATGATTGTTTCATTGCTACCGGGTATGTATGTTGGAATAGGAATATCATGAGTATAAAGGTTGTACAACAGGGGTGATAAGGCGGATCCCTGTGGTACACCAGCTGTCGGCGTTCGCGTCGTCGATTTTTCGCCGTTAACTTTCACGCGGAAAGTTCTGTTAGACACGAATGAGTTTATTAATTTAATCATCGGTTGTTCGAGGCCGGCCTCTGAAAGTTTAACAACCATACCTTCGAGCCAAACCTTGTCAAAGGCTTTGGCTATATCTAGAAACAGGCCTGAGGTGAAACATCGGCGATTAAAGCCTTCTGTAATGTATTCTACGACTCTTAGTAATTGGTGGTTTGTGGAATGTTTGCTTCGGAAGCCGTGTTGCTCATTTGGTATGAGTTTTTTTTCCGATACAAATTCTTCCAGTCGGGATTTAATTACGCGTTCCAGGAGCTTACCCATTGACGGGAGTAAGCTGATGGGTCTGTGGTTTTCTGGGATTGCCGGTGGTTTGCCTGGCTTTGGAATTAGAATGATGTCGGCGGCTTTCCATGCGGTTGGAAAATGTTGGATGGATAGACATGCGTTTATGATCGATGTAAGTGCTTTGACACCGTTCTCGGGAAGGTTTTTAAGCGCGTTGTGTTTTATATCATCGTTGCCTGGGGCTTTACGATTCAATAAAAGTTTAATTCGAGTTTCTATCTCGCCCGTGGTTGCGGGTTCGATAGATGTCGCGGATGGAGATGTTGTGATCTCTTCAGTGATTTTAATGTATTTAGCGGATATGTTTTCTATGCGGTTTTTAAGCGCGAGGTCGTTGGGGAAAAAAAAAAAACATTAAAACAAATTTTATTTTACCACACAGAATGAGTAAAAGTGAATTAAATATTTTTTTATTTATAGGAGACATTAAAGGAGCTGATCGAGAGAAGAAACAAGTTTTTAAAATACATGAGAAGATGGGATTACAAGCGATTTGAATGGCTGCTGGAGAAACTGTCCATTAGCTTCAAACCTCTGCCCAAGTGAGTTATTATTGTGTTTTTTGATATAAGCAAGAGTATTACACCTTTATGAGGTCGGGCTTAACTTTCAATCTAAATGTTTCATGAGTCCAATACAGTGGAACCCCCAATTACACTACCCCGAATTGCGCGCTGGCTTGAAATATTCGCCGCAAATCCCCCAATTGCACGGTCGCATTCCATTGTCGTTTCTAAGAGACGATCGTCTGTGCCGCCCATACAGTTAAATGTTGGCTAGCGTCTGTGTATTCAACACGTGCCAGGCTATACGCGCATAGCTGGGGGTCTGTATGTGTGCGGGATATTTACTACTACAAAAACTAAATATTTCATCGATATTTTTATTTTGCAAAAAACTAAGGGAAATCTTAGTTTTGCGTTTTGCGGAAAAATCCAAATCCCTTATTTTGTATGAGATTCACACCCCCAATTACACGGTCCCGACTATAGTGTAAATGGGGGTTTTACTGTACTCATATTAAAAATCCTATAAGAATTTTGGTTGAATCTTTCTATTTAGCTTTTCAAAGTTAAAAACATTAAAAATAAAGCAAAATGAAATTTGAATCGTTCAAACTATGTACATTCTCACAAATTTTGTCACTAACGACCCGGGTTTCGCCTTTCGGCATCTTCAGGCATTCAAGTGCACGGATGAACTTGAACTGACCACTTGAAATTCCACCAAGCACCTTCAGTCGAAATCTTAAATTAAAGCAAAATGAGTCGCCTTAGATGCCTGAAGGGGTCATCTTTTGTCTTCTTATATTTTCAGAGATCCAAAACGGGTTACTAGGAAACAAGCATTGTTGAGGCTGACTGAAATACATTGTGAAGAAATCAAAGAGGAGAAAATGAAGGAATACAAAGCTGCCCTCATCATCGAGAGAGAAAAGCTCCTGAACGAATACAAAGACAACCCCTTGGAGTGATAGTCTAGGTTACTATAGGGCCTTTAGTTAAATCATTTTATTTGTAGCGCTGAAATGTTATGTATGTAAATATTTTCTTTCAATAAACAATGTTAATTAAAATCTTTTGTTATCAGTTTTAACCTTCTAGTTCCTATTTGTATAGCAGAATTCTTCTTATTTCAACCATTCGCTAAATACCAATAATATCTAGCTGATATTTATTATAATCTACAATGATACCTCTATCAATGCAATGTAAATATTACGCAAATTTGTCTGGATTTACTTTGTATCCCATTGATCCTCAATCCTATTTTCGACATTTCAATACTCGAGTGTAATAAAATTTATTTTCAGTATTGAAATAAGACAAGTGTTAAAACTAATCCGAGGATATTTTTCAAGTTCATTTAGTTTTTCTAGCAGTGCTGTGGAGTCTTAAACTCTTTAATATGGCTTTTTGTCGACATCTGTGGTCTAACAGTAAGAGCTTTGTTCTTGGATTTAAGTACCGGCGAGGTCAACATCAAATATAGATTTTTACAATTCAAAATCTTGGATGTGAGTAGGTAAAAGTAAAAATGCAGACAATATGTTCAAAATTTTTATTTTATAAAAGTATAAATCATATAAAAATAAGCAATAGCTAATATTAAAAATGGCTGCACAGGTAAAACTATACATAGCTATTGATTTACACTAACTACTTACATCCTACAGACAGATTCTGTGTTTTTTCTTATTCGAGAGGATGAGAAAAATTGAGGATGAGAAATGTTAATCAAATTGGTTGCATCAAGGGCATTCAAAAAGTTAATCAATGTCTTATCTCAACTTGTAACAGCATTTCTATTTATTATCAAAATCCTCTTTTACTTTCTACTCACTACAGTGCATAGTATCTAAGTATTCCTGGCAAGAATTTGAAATACAAATTGTGGTGTAATTCTGTTGAACACTGTAATGGGTGGTGGTTGTTACAATGGCCAACGACCTTTTCTTTTCTAGCAAAGTCCCAGTGATATACTGCAAAATGAAACCTACAAATGGTTAAGAGATGGTGCACTTCAATAATAAAGTTTGTCTACTCACTCAGTATACAGTAATATGTACATTGTAAGTGGCTTATTCAATTGCTGGGTTATGAAATATTTCTGTTTATTGAGTGATTTGTTTGCGTATTAGTGTTGAATTAGTTTTCGAAATTTGATCAAGTGAATATTGTTTTGGTAATGTTATACAAGTATTTATTCTTGTTTGTTAACCTAATCTTTTATTTAAAAATAAATGTGCTATTTCACAGTAAATTCAGCAGGGTTGTCAGGTAAGAAAAAAGTTTGAAAACCACTATCCTAGGAAGTATCTAGTAGAAAGTAAAATTGTTTAAATATTCACTTGCTGGAAATGCTGGACAAGTGTTTGATATACACCAAATCCTCTTTTAGCACAGTTTATTTTTACATGGTTTCGAAATTACTCAGTCAAATATAATGGAACCTATCTTACATTTACCTTTATACACTCCCTTTTTTACATATCTGTTTTACATGGAATGAATCCCCGGGAATTACAAAAGACAATTGTGTGTGATCAATTATTTGTAGGGTGAATAATGAATATGTACGCAACGATGCGTACTATTTGCATATATGTTTTGAATCGAGTTGTCAATCTATTCACACTATAATACACGGATATATTAAACGAAATACAAAAACTGTCACAATAAGAGTCGAAAAGTTGATGCAGTATCAGCATCCGTTGATGATGCAGATTCCACAATCTTTGATTTGAGTATAAGCTAAATATTTCAAGGCTCAAATCGTTAACAACGGTTGGTTACTGATTATGCTATTACACACCAGTGTTCCCTCTAAGCTGTGTGCGTGCGTACACAATTCGCCGAGCGCGCACAAAAGTGACACCAACTATACCACCATCAGAATAAATTAATTGTCATTATATAGTGTTGTTAAATATTGTCACTATAAAAAATTTGCCATTTCGTTAAGTAGGTTTGAATACCATTATGTGGAGCACAATTTTTTAAATTTCCTTTTAAAGTTGCACAGCCAATGTATTTTGCGCACATAACCTTTGGAAAATTAGAGGGAACATTACTACACACTGCTTAAAATTTCAATACAAAGGGAGTATAAGAAAGCTAACAGATATAGGAAGTTGTCGGTAGGTAGCCCAACAAGCTGTGTAAAGTTTTCCCCGTACATTTTTTATTAATCAACATTTTATATAATATAAATATTAGATTAAAACTAAATCGTCTTCATGACATTCGCATCAAATCAGTCAGATTGCCTTTCCACCCATAAAAACATTACATTCAATATTAAACCATCGAGAGAAACACGATATTACACATTTTATCATTATAATATGTCGTCGCCGTACTGGTAGAAGTTGTGAAGTAACAAAATCAATAAAAAGAAAGTAGGTGCTTAATGAGATTGTTAGATATCAATTCTTTGTCTGGAATAAGTCAGTTGGTGCATTTATTCTACCTGTTTAGCAAAAACAGCATTTTTTTACCAGTAATTCTAATTAATGCAGGCTTAAAGGCAGACTATCGAACCTGTTTTTAATTCCTTATTTTATTTTTGTCAGATTGGCTATATTTTGATATTATAAATATCTAAGTGACATAAAATATCGAAGATAGAGACTTCATCTAAAAAGCTCAAATTTTTCATTTGCTGTTTATTGAGAACTACTGATTTGTTACTTACCTACTTATGTCAGTACGGAGACGATATGCTCGCCACTCAGAAGTCCCCTCAATACAATCAGAAATAAACAAACCAAATCTAAAAGCAATGGACCTCTACCTGTTTCAGAGAATCATATATTTCCTGTTAACTATTTGAGTAGTGAGCTATTTTATTTTTTATTAAATTATGATTTATCTGAATAAATAACTAATTAAATAAAAAATAAGAGAATGGTAATAGATAATCGATGACAAAATATAATTGTAGACATATGTTACCAATCAAAGGGTTATCGTGAGGGTCACTAAATAGCAAGCATTTATAAAGTTAACGTTTTTACAATAGTTAGATCTGATATCAAATATACAAAATACAACCTAATTTGAATTATTATTATGCATTCCTGATTTTATTATATTAATAATTTAGTTTTTATATATAATAGATAAATTGAAAATATTATTTCGACGTTAGTGGTGTTATAGAATTTAACATTTTTAAAATGTTGTTATTTTAGTATAAACAGAATAAAAAAAAATTTGGTGATGAGAAACACCTGCAGGGGTTATTCTTGAATTAATTAATTTGCAAACACTAATAGAGGCGGTGTTTAATGTACACGTACATATTGAACAAAACGACTCTTGTATTAGTTGCCTAAAAGATTTTTAAAGTTGGTATAGCACAAATGTCATAATTGCAATTGTATTCACTGAGGTTATAGTCCGTTAATCTCACAAAATTGGGAAGAGTTGCTTAAGTCAGTCCGACGTTTTGTAAATTTACAGAGTCATATGGTGAGCATACAGATATATACAAATAAGAACTCGGTCATTCCTAAAAGCAAGGTACTTCAGCGGACTTAAATGCAAGCCAGCGAGTCTTCGGTGAAAGAAGACAATCACACTACAAAATTTGAACTAACATTGACTGATAGTACTAGACGTATGACCGTTGTCAGCTAATTGCATGTTGTTATACTCTATCTGTCAAACTCCAACGATTTCAGAAGTCGATGGACGGCATTAGGTAGGAAAAACAAAATCTTGTTATATTCTATATGAATAAAGTATTTTTAAGCCTTATTAATTAGTCATATTGACCTACTATCGAATTAGAATGATTGTAAGGATAAAAAAAACTATTTTTCTTACTTAACACTTTTGAATATCGTCATTGCTGGTATTTGACAGATTGAATATAACAACAGTGAACATAGTTGCAATAATTACATTTGTATAATACCAACATAAAAAAGCTTTATGCAAGTCATCACGTTCGCCCTGTAAGTGTTGAGCATTAGAGATTGGCTCTATTAGTATCCGGAAACTAATACATTTAAGAATAACACTGCTGGTATATTTGTATGCTTTCGTAGATATTGTCAATATCAATATAACCTGGGTTTCTCATTTAGGACTTGAAATGCATTTTGACAAACATAACGAATTACATGGTAACTCGCTTTTGGACAGTTTACAGGAGACCATGTCTATTACCAATGAGGAGCGTATGGACTCTTAATGGTGGATATCTCAAAAGGTCTTTTACGAGAACTGCTAGTTACTCAATGACTCAATCTTTCAGTATAGTTAAAAAATTCGGAACTTGGAGCCATTGTGAAAATGTCCACCAATTAGTCTTGGTATAGTTATATACCCTGTAATACTACATATTTTATTATTTATAACAAGTGAGAAATAACAAAAAATATGTTAAAAAGTGGTTTGCAGTATATTTTGACTATTACAATATAAACCTAACATTGAAGGAAGACTCAGAAAGTATAAAAGATATATATTATGTAATGCATTTAGTGATATTCTTCATTCATCACAGACTTGTGGTCGCCGGGGGCCTGGCGTACGCTTTGGGAATGAATCCGTACCTCCGTGTCTTGGGAGCATGCGCCCACAGCCAACCTTCCACCGTCTGATGGAGCAGGTCGGCGTACACCCACTCACCGCGCCTCACCGATAAATCGTCCGGTGCTTGCGCCTGGAAAGGATGACATTATTACAATCGGCAATTTTGAAGTGTGCTTTTAATTGTGCTCAAGTTGGTTGTATTTCGAGCAACATGAAGACACTGCCACAGGTTATTGAGGCTTAAATTTTAGGGCAAAAGACAATAGAACCCTTTTTTAGAGGTTGAATAAAAAAAAATCAACACAGCAATGGTAGTTTTGAAGTTACGACATTTTATTAAATATTGTTTTTATCCATACAACCTTGTTTTATTGCCATTACACATTATAAAAGTAACAAAAACATAAATGAAGGACTAAAAAGGGTAAAGCTTATCATGAAATACGATAGTTTGAAACATAATTTGATTTAAATATCTTAGCTTTTCATGAAAATCAAGATATTACAGAATGAATATTGCCTCCCTTTTCAAAGTACATGTCTCTGACGGTATTTTTAATTCTTTGGGTAAATGAAAGAAACAGCCCCTCAATTGGGAACATTTAATTTACTCTTTTAACCGGTTCTCTACCACGGACGTGTTAACACGCCATACAATTTCGTGCTCGTAGTGCCGGCCATACAAAATGTGCACTTGAGACGCGGTTTAAAGGCCACAAGAAAAACGTATTTAATAATTTAAAAATATCATGCATATAGTGACATCTCTTGGAATCATAGTGTGATACTTAAATTTCAAAGATATTGTTTTGTAATCTTTAATACGTCGATTTTAAAAAAAGCTTTTTTTTGTGTTCAAATTTGTTGCTAGCAAGGCTACGCTAACGTGGCGGTAATTTCTGTTTTTCGATAAATGATGGCGGAAATGACCCATCGTGTATTTATATGGTAAGTGTATGTTGTTTACTATTATTATATGTCCAAAAAGTACATATTTATTAGGTTTTATTTTTTGAAAGAAAATCACGGCCCTCCATGCACGGCCATATTAATACCGCACGGCACAGATCAGGTTAATTTCAAAAATATCAAGATCATCTAAAATACACTCAATCAACTTTTTACACAGGGGATAGGTGTCATGTAAAACGGGCATGTAAAAAAAGAGGAGTGAAGAAAGATAAGACCCGTTACATTTGTTTGACAATGTAATTTTTAAGCCGTGCAAAAAGAGAATTAAGTAAAATTAATAGAAAATATACAGTCATCTTACTTTATAATCGTATAACATAACAAGTTCAGTTCCATGATATCGAGGATCAGGGTCTGGTAAAGGTGCCGGTGCTGCAGCTGGGCTCGTTGCAGCCGCCGCTGCTACTGCTTCAACATTCCCTGAAGTAACATCATTCCAAATAATATATATTAGAAAAGACTAACAAATAAAAAACATAACTCCAATCAAGCTGGGAAATCATAAAAAAATATCAAAGATCATAAATACAATTTGCATACCTTGTATAACGTTGTCGGCGGGATAAACAAACCCGGACGGTATAAATCCTTCTTGTCCATTACTTCTCACAACCCAAAACCAATCGGGATCCTCTCTATTCAAAACTGAAATAGATAAAGAAACCGTATGTAAATATATATTTTTTCTAACCAAAATATCAATTCCCAATGTAGATTTTTAATGGAAGATCTCAACAGAACTGATTGTAAGTCTGTTGAAGATGTGAAGATAAGAAAGTATTTTATCGTCCAATCTTCTAAAGGTTGGGAGAGGTAGGTACAAAATTATCATAGACATCCATGCCTTTAAATACAAAAATCGCAATGAAGAGTCAATGTTTAAACCCCTTACGAATAATTATGGCATGTTAGAATTTTTTTATGAATTATATCTATAACTCATGTGAAAATACACTTACCAGTCACAAATTCTCCTCTTTCTACGGGGACGTCATTTTCGTCTCTGGCTTGGAAGGTATAGAGAACAATGCATCGACCCGAAGGTGCTTTGCTGAACGGACAGCCATCACTTTCACTGCCTGCCTCTGATCTTGTTTCACCGCAGCCCCTGAAAGTTATACGGATGTTGCTGACATTAATTTTGTACCACCTATGAAATACATATCGACTGTTTAATCTGAATTAACTTTAATTGGGAAAATTTTTCATTGCACTTAAAATCAATCGTCAAAATACTTTCAGGTTTGCTGGTTTTTATCATCGACATATGTGATGAGTGGATGTAATATCCAATAGTAAATAAAAACAGTCATTTACTAATGCAAAAAAAAAGCTTTGAATTATTTCTTCATGTTCATATTTGCTCATTATGTGGTCATTATGTGGTAGCTCCATGATTTCCTGTCTATCGCTTATTGTTTTAATTCCTCTGCTAGACATGCCAGGATCCTTCAGTTCCATAGAGTACATAATATGGATAGATAATACATAATGGTTGGTTGTCTGGGGCACTACAATGCCGGCGTTTTGCAGTACTGCCGAGTACTATCCATAGGATGTACACAGCAGAACTGAAGGATGCTGGAATATTATGGGAGGAAGCAAAGCAATTGGCCGGAGACAAGGAAACATGGAAGTGCTGAGTAGCGATATGCTTCATGTAGATAGCGAATATAGTTAAAAAAGAAGATATTGTTAACAGCTGTGAGAATTAAACTTGGCACTGATTAATTCCAAGGTTGTCATTTTCATCACGGCAAGCCATAGGATTACTCTGCAATGATGACGCAACACAACAAAAAGGAGATCTGGAATGTTTTAAAGCATCTATTCTATTTTCTTGACTTGGCTCCATCTAATTTTTACTTTTTATCATTAAATAATTGTTTAGGCGAGTTATTATGATTTTCTGGAGTTTTATTTTGTTGACAAAATCGTATTTTTCCCATGTAGTTGCCGTAACACCTGAGAAGCACACTTTTCAAGTTTGTCACGATGGCACATACGTTAAGAAGAGACGAGTGAAATTATTATAAATTTACACTTACTGTGACTGGTGATCTTGCGCAGTAAGATCAGGGGCAGATCCGGCTGCCCTCGGCAGTTTCTTCTTGAGGTCAGGCAGCAGATGTGGAGAATACGGGGCACAGTACGAGTGGGGAATGAAGCCCTCTTGACGGGACTCTGCTACTATCACGTAAACCCAGTCGTTTTCACGGTAGAGAATGTTTACAACCTGACCACGTTTCACCTGAGAAAGGAATAAACATTAACATATTGAGTGCTAATGGAATTTCGTTTTCCCAGTTCCAATGAATAACAAAACGCGCCCAGCTTGAGGACTTAAGCTGAATCCCTAATTCTAAAAAAACTTTGGCCATAAAGAGTTACTTCATGTTTAAACCGATATTATTTAATTTAAGATATTATTATTATGAGAGGAGCTTATAAAAGGTATTTATTGGTTTAATAATACCGTTTAAACCAGTGGTTTCCAACCTTTATGTTTCTGTGCCTCCCCTGGAAGGAAAAAATACCTTCCCGCCTCCCCATCGTTTATTACATATGGTAATAAAGACACGCTTTAAAGGGTAATTTAATATTTTAAGCCATTCGCGTCCCCCTTTGCAATAGTCCATGCCCAGGTTGGAAATCGCTGGTTTATACAGATGGTTTTTGTGCCACCAGTAAATTTTGTTTGGTAAGGGTTGATCTCTTTTGGCCAGGGCTGTGCTGGAGGGGGCTCGGGGGGCTCACCCGAGCCCCCTGTTAAAATTTGGCACGGCCGGGGAGCCCCTCGTTAAGTGAAGAAAATCATTCGTCTCATATCAAATCAGCATCTTTTCAATTGAACCAGCAGCAAAGAAAACCAACGGGTCGCAAAAAGTCAGCGAGCTATGTCATATGCATCATCCATGGTGTGCAGATATTATGGCTGAGATTTACCGAGCCCCTTGTTAACATATTACCAGCCCACCACTGCTTTTGGCTGAGTTCAGTTAGATATAATTGATAATCATAGTTTCATTGGAGTATAGTACATAGCCCAAGGAAGAAATATTTTACAAAAAAAATGTTTTAGAATGAATAAAAAACATTGTTGCTGGGTTTCACATAGCAACAGATTGTTGAAAACTGCAATAAATCTAAATATTAATCGTTTTATTGCACTACTGCATACATTTCCGCTCCAATTGGCAAACGATATTACATATGCAACTGATGGAACTATTTTTCTGTATAAATTCAATTAGCAGTAATAAATAATTACTATACGATGCACACATTAATAGTTTTACAACTCTTACAAATGTACGGTGATAAAATTTCAATCAAGATTTCCAACACAGTAGTTTGAATGACGGAAATATTATTATATTTTTAATAAATATACGAGTCGATAAACATCATATGCACTTAAGTCACGCATAACAATCATTTTTAGTTTATAACGATTTTTCTTGAGAAAGAATAAGTAAATATAATTTTAAATAACTACTTTAACAATACAACAATAGATTTTGGGTTATCTTTTCAATAGTTACAATATAGGTTTTTAATATGAATTTAACCCTTTTAACTCCAGCTTTTTTTTGGAGGACTTACTAAAACTTCCAAGCAATTTTTAAAGTTTTTTGGTTGTTTTACAAAAATTGTCATAACTTTCTAGTTTTTAAAGTTATATTTCTGTTTTTTTTTTTATTTTACATTTGTTTTATAATACTTTAGATAATACAATCTCATAAACCAAAAATTTAATTTACTGGAACAACCTAATAATATACAATCATGAAATTTACAAAGAATTGAAAAAAAAAGTTGAGATATAAGAAAAGTTATTATATTGTAAGTTATTTCACATATATTTATTGCAGAATATATCTAAAAACTATTGTCTATCAGTAACTAATAAACAACCGTCTCTACCATCGTTTGTTTGCGTGACACATAATATTACGGGTTTGTTTGTCGGCGTGAAATAAAATGTCAAAACTAATTACCACTAGTCCAACTTCTTTGGTAGAAGATTATTAGGGTAAAAGTTTAATAAAACATGTGTTAAAACAATTTGAGGGACACTAGAGTGGAACATGGTTTGCTGCTTGGATGATTTGGCACAAGTACCAAGCAGCGCGGCCGCGCTGCTAGGACGGAAAATGGTTAAGACAGTTCTGCTAAAAAACATATGGGCTTGGGTTTGATTATTTTGGACTCAAAATATTCCCCTGCTAAAAAAGAACTGGTTGCCATGTTCTTTTGGAAAGTTAATATAAATTATGCGATTGCCAAAAATCACTGATAGATGTGTGTAATATCAATATCCGAAGGAACAATTATAAAAAATAAAATATAAGAGAATGGCAACAGATACTTTTTCAAACTTGTACAGCGATACTAATCGAAGGGTCAACTTTTCAATGGATGCCAACCAGTAGCTTCCTATTTAACCGAGTGCCGCTTACCACATATGTTACAAAAATCCAAAATAAACATTACTCTTGAGGTGATAACCACTTAATAGGTTGAATAATTATATCTTTAGGTATGCAATGTTTCTTACCTCAAGTTCATCATCTACACAAGGAGCAAAATCATGCAAGACTACCATCTTGGAGTCGGGACTCAGCCCATGTTCCTTTTCGATCCCAACTCTCACGAGGGTTTCTATACTGGCTGAACCCGTGATCCTCCCCATACCAGGGCTAAGCCCCGATCCTGGGCGTGATAGCTCTTTGTCAGCATCTCCGCTGATTGCTGCAAACATTAAGAAATTATTGATTCAATAAAGTGTTATTACAGCAAAACTTTAATATAACAGACACACAGGGTGGAGCGGTTGGCTCTTAATGTTGAAAGTTTATTATAATGTATAATAAATTAAGATATCTAAATATGTTTTTTTATTAAAGAAATATAGACAATATATTTTGATACTTATCCGGTGAAGTTTTCATAAATGGATTGCATGATTTAAAAAAAATTATAAAAGATGTGTGATGGGAGAATGTCAAATCACTTACCAGCACTCGTCGAAACTACTACAGCTTTGCTATAGCTGTGATTTCAGGTGATTTCTGTGATTGTGACAATATATTTATATTAATTTGTCACAGAACACAGGTTAAGAATGTGTTTGTGTATGTGTGTGTGCTAGCGCATTGAATGATTGCTGACAGGTGGTTTTAGTGATTTCTAGTTTTTATTAATTTTCCTATTTCAGTTAAAATTTTGGCTGCTAAATTCAAAATCTGTATGATTTACTGAATACGATACGCCCTGCTTTTAGGGTAGGATGGGTGGGAGGGGGGAACTCAAAACATCACGTACATTCATGCCTTCGAACAGAAATCAACAAATTCGAATCGCTCAAATTATGTACATTCACACAGATTTTGTCACTAACGACCCGGGTTTCGCCTTTCGGCATCTTCAGGCGTTCAAGTGCACGGTTCAAGTGCACGTCAGTTCAAGTTCATCTGTGAATGTACATAGTTTGAACGATTCAAATTTAATATTAAAATTCCACCAAGCACCTTCAGTCGAAATCTTAAATTTAAAAAGAAATCAACAAATCAATTGAAAAGTCAATTTGTAAAACCGTCCGTACTGGGATTCGAACCCGTGACCTCCGTGGCCGAAGCCAACGACGTTGACCACTCGACCACACAGGCGGTACGGTCAAACATATGGTATATTATAAAATATTTTTTATTCATTAGAATGAAAAATATATATTTTACAATAATAAATGTATCATAAAATATTCAAATGAAATTATCAATATTACATTGAATTAATGGAAAAAATGCAGCTACATAATAAGCATACTAATTTTACACATAATTGTACTTGGCTTATTTTACACTAATTGTCACAGTATGAATGTCATACATGAGAAAAAAATGCATTTCTTTTTACGAAAATCGACTTTTTAACGTAGCATGAAATGCAATGTGAAAAACGTAACTTAAACTAAACCCAATGCCGATAAAAACAAGTTTGAGTACAAATTGATGTTAAAATGGTTTTCTTGAAAATTTTGCGAAATTTCACTTGGTCACTTTCTTCTGTTTGACGACAAAAATATAATTCTTTAAAAATAGTTTAATATAGTTATACAATTTTATGTTTTCACTATAGTTTAAAAGCAAGCCTTAAAACCATTTTACAAACAATTCCTCATAAAATTTCAATACGTTTTTTTGTTGAAACCTACTGTCAGTATTAGTAAAGGGGTTCTCTTAATTTTAAATGGCTGACAGAATCTTGAGTATTACATTACAAGACTAGAACACATTTTAGAAATAAAAATAACCAAGACAGATAGCCCATTTTGTTTCTGTTAATTAATTATTAAATTGGAAAAAAAAATGTTTTTTTTCCTTTAAGAAAACACTGGAAACTTAGTTTGGTGGTATGTAAAATATGGTTCCGTTTTTTTAAAAGAACAATAATTACATGCAGAAAATAAATCTTCCGACGGCAATAGTGTATTTTTATAATGTTTATTGTTTTTGACATTTAAAATTTAAGCAAACACGTGAATGTTGTTTTCATTGCGCGAATTATACGTTCGCTAATTAATAAACTCGTTAAATAAAATGTATTAAAAAAAATAATCGACTTATTTATACACAGATTATATAAAATAATGTATTTTTTATAAATAAAGTTGTGATGGATTGACCGCGGAAGACTTGTTTCTTAGACAACTTGATTGAATTTTCAAACATCAATCAAATAAGAAAGTTTTCTAATAATATCTATTATTTATGTAATGGTTTAGTTAAATTTAAAATATTATCATCGCTTGACGCAAATCCGTAGAGGTGCAGCGAAAAGACTTGAACGCACGGTCATGACGGAAAAAAGTTGTCCAAAAATATAACTGGTGAGTAAAAATACCTATGCGATCGTGGGAATGTAAATATTTCATACAAAACTGAACCCTACTTGTCAAATCGTTCTGACGGAAGGTCAATGACTTGATAACACACATGAAACTTTCGTGAATTTGACAAATATTCTGCCGGGGGTACTCACATTTTTTCTTCTTCCCTCGACGTATCCTCACGGGGCAAAGAAATGCCATCGTCCCGATTATCTCATTATAGTTGACGTGCTTTCATTTTGGGGCGTAATGCGACAGGTAGCGGTGTACACGGACAAATTAGTTGCCGCAGCAGGTATGTTATCGACACTGAGCAGAAATCTGCTTTACCATCGGAGAGATAAAAGAACAAGAACGATTATTTGAATTGGACCTTTATCGTCAATTGTTAAAACGGTAAACATATTATATTTTAGAAAATGTAAGTATAAAACAGTATTATTGTACAATTAAGAATGAATCGGCAATTGAGTAGGTGTTTACATAATTGAAGTTGCGGAAAGATGGTACTTTTTTAAAGTTTTTAAAAATATTTTTTAATACCCAAAATACTTAATAAAGTAACTGTTGGAATTGAATAATAACTCTTAAGGTTGATTACACCCACAATAATGCAGTATCTGATGATGTTAATATTTGACAGATCTGCAACATTTTTTTTTTATTATTTAATTTATATGGAAACTTAGATGCTTATTTGTAATATGACTGATTTTTGAAACATGAACATAAATAACATTTGACTTTCATGTATGAATTAAGTTATGAATTGTCGCACTCCGGAGTCGCAAGTAATTTTCAGTAGTAAACAGGGGTGGGTTAGAGAGGGCTCGGAAGGGCTCGCACGAGCCCTTTGTTAAAATTTACTAAGGCCGACGATCCCCTTGTTAATTTAAGAGAAAACAATATCGCAGAATAAATTAGTATACAACTGCAATTTCTGACTTATATATTATCGACGACAGCTTCAGTATACACAGTAGTACATTTAAAAGTCATTTACATTCATAAGAATACGGTAAATTGCATATTGTTTCATATTATATGTGGATTAAGTAACAATCGTGTTCTTATTTAAGCATTACATATAATTGCATAGGAAAGATAAAAAATTCATTCCTTCCTAGAACACTGAGAATTGCTTTGAGATTAAGCGAGTCTCTTGTTAATGCATTGGAAGCTCACCACTGGGAGTAAAGGGTTGAACTGACAATCTCTACTCCCGGCATATAAATAGTGCTCCCGCTTGTGTGAGATATCTAGTATTTCAAAGTCACACGACGAATATCAAAATAATACAAACACTAGAACATTATGATAAATCTAGATTTACACCTACCGAAATGTATCGTTGTTCTTTTCGAGTGCAGCGACACTCATAAGCAGTGCTTTTTTTTGAAAACATAAGGTACCGGAATTCACTTCTTGTCAAGCTTTTTACGAAAGTTTTTTTTTCTTAGTCGATGTCTGTTCTCAATGTGGAGAATTTGATTTCCTGATTGAGGTGTTTAAATAGATATTTTAACGAGGACTGCTTGTTATTCAGTTGCCGCCCGCGCTTATGGAGTTTTCCGCCACTGAGTATCGTATAAGCTTGTTGCAAGTCTACTTTCTCAAAATCGGATGAATCTAATATTTCCTGCGTTTTTCCCTACGACGCTTTATTCTTCGGTATAAAGTCCACACGAAAACAGCTTCCTCCACGTCCCCCTTCGTCAGCAGACGAAACTTAACTGAGACAATATTCAAACACTTTTCATGTGAACTTATTCTTAAGTATATTTCACAGCCAACGCTTTTAGCTGACAGCAATTCCTACAAAGTCATCACTTATGGACTATCAAGAAGTTTAAATATTCAACGTCGCTTAATTATCATACATCACACAAGAGTTCGAATACCACTTATAGTAGTTTTATAAAATGTTTTGTTTTATCGATTTATGAATCTGTGTTCAAAGGTATATACTTGTTATGTCTGTGGTGTCTAAAATTTCCTCCACCATAGGGTGGATAGCCGATAATAAAAAGTAAGACGTTTCGGGAGCAATTGGCTACCCACTAGTCCTGCCCAAGTCTCTTCATTCTATCCAGTGGCGTATCAAAGGGTTCTGCCACCTCCAATTGTTTTAATTCACACATTTTAGATAAAAACTAATTAACAATATGGCTCTTAAATTTATTTTGCAAACATTTGCCATTTTTTTGTTGTTACTTGTATTGCTCTTAGCAAAATCGTTTTAAATTATAATCACATTATAAAAATCTATTTTACCTGCCAGTTGGTGTTGTATTTATTTTAAGATTTTTTAATGGGAAATCGATTATCGTCCAAGTTAAATAGTTTTTAATCAATTAAAAAAAATTCTCACAATAACAACAATTATAAGGATAATTAACTAAAGTACGGCAATATTTGGGACTGTGTGTTTATATTTTTGTATAAATTTCAAAATATAATCAAGGGGCCATTGCATTTCTTCCAGGCTATTCATATTTTTTCACTCTCTACATTGGAGCTCCATGGCTATCGTCATTTTTTTCAGAAAGTCACGAGTCAGAAAAACACAACAGGGTAGAAGAAAACACCGTGAACGGAAAATCGCTTGCATTGGCTCTTTAGATATTTTTTTTATTCGTATGTTATATCAAAAAAAGAAAACTTTTTTTTAAATACTACCCACAAAAATGTATTTATTCAATTAATTAGTCACGAACCACAAATCAGATGGAAGAAAGTATGGCGATGGGAATTTTGTTTGCATCGATTCGCTTTATAGAAAAAAATGCCTTTTTTATCCATGTCCACTACCAATGAAGAGCATATGGCCTCCTAATGGAACTATCTTAACAGAAGTTTTTCTACAAACACTGCTTGTTACTCAGTCGCTCAAGATTTCTTTTCCATAGATATTACTAAGGAGAAAAATAAAAAGCTAGGACAGGACTAGTGATTAACAAATCACTGTCACTACGCCCAGTTATTGAAGGATTGAGCAAGTTATTTAGACATCACAAACACCTATGCCTACGAACAGAAATCGACCGAAAAAATGCTGTTCGCACTGGGATTCGAACTCGTGAGGTCCGGTAAAGAAGCCAACAACGCTAACCGCTGCGCCATAGGACCCGACTGAAAAATGCTGTTCGTAATGGGACTAGAACCCGTGAGGTCTGGCACGGAAGCCAACAACACTAGTGAGTGTTGTTGGCTTGTGTGTTGTTGTTGCGCCATATTATATATAAACATATAGCAACTGAGAAACAAACAAGATTTTTTCAAAGATTAGTTTGAATAAAAGTCCATATATATACACAATGGGAAGAAACATATTTGAATTTTCAATAAAACTTCAGTTATATTTGATATTTAAATATATTTTGTGTTGTAGAACATGCATTTACGCAATATTGTCACAATATGTTATAATACAATGATTGAATGGTAAACAATGACGAGCATAAAATATTTTTTCTATTTAGGAGTTATATTAAACAACAGATATATTCCATCACACCGTAAAATACATGATTGACAAGAAATAAATATTCACATTCAAAGCATAGTAATAATTATTAACGTAATAAAGGCATGGAATAGAAAGAAATATATCATTATTTTTACTATAACACACATATCTAGGCAGGTCTATATCAACGAAAGATTTCCAATGAATAAAATAATAGCTAGCTAGCAGACAACACATCTGTCAAATTCACATTCTGTATTTAAAAATAAACTCTTTAACAATTAGTCGGTTTTAAACAAAGGTGCTGTCACTTGCACTTGAGTTAAATGCATGCTTAAAAACGACAGAAATTTTGTGTAAACGAAGCATTTTAAGAGTTTTTCTCGTTTTTAAGCACAATAGGTTTATTTGTGTTTATTTTCTTAGCCGAGAAAAAACACACGTTGTCTATACACATTTTTTGGGTTTAAAGCATACCCAACTACTTAATCGAGTGTGTACAGCCTGCTATTTACTATTATATTTGTCATTAAAACACATTATGGTTTCATCTTAAAACAATATTCAGCGTATAGGACGATAATTTAATAAGCGTTTGAGTAAAATGTATGCCTTAAAATGACAGGAAATGTGTCTAAACGAAGTGTGTTTGTCCTGTAAATTGAGAAAGCACACGCGTAGTTTCCATATTGTTTTACATGTGATTGCGTCTGCGTGTAAAGCTCGCTATTACAATGTAAATATTGAAGCACAGCTAAATGCGCTAATCTGTTTATAAAGATTTATCTTATTGAACGGAAAGAATGATCAGAAATATTGACAAAATTTAAGAATTCGACTGAGAGAGCTCAATACAATTCGAATATAACATTTAAATCGTATTTTTTTTGCAAAACTTCTATAAGTTTTGTTCACTAACAAGTAACAACCCTAGTTTCACCTAAAACCCTGTTTTCTACGAGAAATACATAATTTTACGATTAATTTGAGCTGCCAGATACACTAAATTTATAATTAAAATGAATTTGATTAAGAATGTGTAGAAGTTAGCAGTCTAAATTTTGATTACACTATATTACAACATATTAATAATATTTTTTTAACATATATTATTATAAAGGTGACGATGGTAAGCCAATTATGCAAATACAAAAAATACTATAATTTCGTAAATATTTTTCAAGTCTTGGACAATTCGATTGAAAAAATATTATTAACATAGATAGGGAAGTATTTTTTATTGTTGTTTATGGTTCTGTTTCAGTCAAGCAATGCCATTGTTCGTGTCTATGGTCGGGGAATTTAATGCAGTCTAACCAGTGCTTTAATCTCTTTCCTTTGCTGGAGGCTCCAATTACTAGGCTTCCTGAAAAAAAAATATGTATTTTAATAACAACTGATTAAAATTAAGGAAAATATTCTTTACGACATGCAAGTCTTCTTCTATATGAAAATGAACTAAATGCCGCTAATAACAAGGGACATTAAAATTATCATACATAAGAATCAGGGAAATTGGTTTTAAACTGCAAACTTCCATACAAAGTTTGCATAGAAGTACGCAACGTTTAACAAAATTGGTCTTTTATTATAGAAAATAGGCCTTAATATTACAACTAATTATAAATTAGTTTACTAAAATTTGCTTTGTAATATTAACAAAGTGTCAACCTAAGAAGTCGTTTGATTTTCCATAGTCCTTGTCCCACACTGCGAGCGCCAGACATTGTTTCGATAACTCGGTGGGTCTGGTCTCAAAAAGAAATTCTTCGTTGTAGACTGGATTCAAATTCCGCCATTTTATCGATGTCTTGTGCTTTTTGTGGTATGGATCCGGCTCGAGGTGCCTGAAAAAATAAAAGATTATCAATAACATACCTGGGATTCACTATAGTAAATGGCAAGTATGAAGCGGTGGGCTGCCGATCCGCTAACAAGGGGCTCCCTTAATCTCAGGACTATTTGGTATGGTCTGACGAAAGGGCGGATCACTGTGATACAATCAAATGCAATAATTTATTATTTAAAACATCTAATGTTACTTAACATACCTGTATTGCGTAACAATACGCAATGTAGCGTTAATATCAATACTTCGCTAAAATATGTATTTACAAGGGGTTCCAATCCCGGGAACCCGTCTAATTTTGTGATCCCGAAATCCCGGGAATTGAGGATAAAAAGTGCAAAATTTTTGAAATCCGCTAGAGGGCAAAAACAAAAAGGTTCCACATTTTTTCATTTTGAAATCCTGAATCCCAAGTTTCTTGAAGATTTTATGACGAATATTCAATAAGAAAAATTGTGAACCCCGAAATCACGGGATTACAAAAAAAGTCCGGGATTTGGTGCCTTAGTACTTACCTAGTTAAGATTACAAATGGACGAAAGCTATAAATGACAGATTTTTATCTAAATTTAGATCTTAAACTTCAATAAAAGGAATCACAGTGAAGTTTTTGACAAAAAAAATATAAGGATTAAAACTAAATTAAATAACTTTGTTATTTCACTTGTTGTGTTACTGAACGTTGCACGTGTTTCGTTTCTTTGAGAAGCATCATCAGACCATCACAAAGTTTACGAATAAACTAAAGAGCGAAACACATATCACATTCTGTAACATAGCAAGTGGAATAACCAACTTATCAAATTTAATTTTATATTAAAAAAGAACATCCACAATGCTACCGCTGAATTTATCGAAAAGTAGGAAGTTAAGTATATTGATTGAATAGGCATCTAAATGGCAGAACTCCATTGTAATAAGAAATAAAAAAAAATCAGTTTCGTAGTTAAGTGAATATTTTTAACCTTTGGGTCCCTTTATAAAAATTATAAGCTGACGGTCGTTGATGGAATTTCAATTTCAAATAATGACTGCTAAATTTTGATAACTTCCATTATTTACGCCACTCACTATCCGGGTTTCACTTTTTGATATCTTCAAGTTCTTGAGTGATTCACGGATGAACTTATTTATATATTAGGATAATTTAGAACACGTATTTTCATTCAAGTCTATGAGCGCTTGTGATATGAATTAACCAGTGGATGTGTTCAAAATTTAATCAGCTTAAGTTAATGTTAATATTCCACCAAGCACCCCATGAAGAAGGTAATAATTTTTTCATTTAGATTTTGTTTATATTTCAATATCGAAAAATTGCATAAGCCCAACCGGTAATTCGGACTTGAAAAAACAATCAAAATACTGGGAACCAGATTTCGGTTATATCAGTTTGCAATCACTGATTTAAGAAAATTCCACTTGTTGAAGCCGCATTCCGTTATGTTTACGTCGTTAGTGATAAACATTTCAGTAAACATTTTGCGGCAAAGGATAAAGCATATCGACCGTGGAAAGGAAAAATGACGTAATCAACAGTTTTTTCAAAACAGGTTTTTTTCGATAATCACAATGTATGAAACTTGATACACGTTCTATCAAAAGGATGCAAGCTGAAAATGCCGAATTAGTACCTAAATTTAGCTTATAAGTTTGAAAAAGATGAAAATGTAAAAAAAAATAATCCAAGAAAAAAGACTGAAATAAAGGTTTTTTCTTAGCAATTTCTTTAATTAATATTAGATTATGTCAATTAAACACCAGTTTAGAAGTCTCCTTGCACTTCAAGGTTGTGTATAATTCATAATTTGCATATGGCCCAAAATCATCAAAACACGTTTTTTGCGCCTCCTGTAAAACTTGAACTTCAAAGATAAATTGAGATATTAATTCGGCATTTTCAGCTTAAATCCTTTTAAAAGAAAGTGTATCAAGTTTTAAAACATTGTGATTATCGAAAAAAGCTGTTTTGAAAAACTGTGGGTTATGTCCTTTTCCTTTCCACAGTCGTCGATATGTATTCGCAAATGCATGAGAATCATAATTATTTCTTAGGCCGTTTATAAAATTCGTGATTGTGGGCTACACCATTTTGCTTTTATAAAGTTTATTTCGCATAATAAAGATAATTGTAGCACCAGCTTACAATTTAACGAACGGATCTGAAAATCCATTACTATCCATCGCTGGAAGATTCCTACATCGACAGATAACGACTGCAAGCGACCTCTTCTTCGTATTGTACGAAAGTGAGACGAGGATCTGAGGCTTAAGAAGCTGGCCTGTCAATTCTTCTTCTGCTATCAGCGGTAGAGTCAGTTCTTGAGATTGACGACCAGCCAAGGCCTCATCGAGGGGGACAGAAGCCGAGCCCAGGATGTCACAGCCATATCTACAAATTGAAATTATGTATATTTTATCACAACCCTAAAATTCTACATATGCCTGGATTCCTTTCATCAACCGTTAGGCGTCTCTATGAATCGCTCCTCTTGAAAAACGAATTATTATTTATAGTTTTTGTTATTTTTGGATCTGCTGAGTTACTAAACGAAGCATTAGCTTCTGCTTTCAAACAAAGAATACTTCCTTACTTGTCTTCGTCTAATAATGTGATCCTAAATGTTTTCGAGCTGATATCAGCGTCAGTGACTCCATAAAACGTGACAGTTTCGTTGAACTCAGGGTTTCTCGTTTTGTGAACAGTTTTTGTGCGTTGTCGGTTTGAGCAGCTTCCATCTACAAAGATACAATATTTTTTAATTCAAAATACAAACGTTACCAGATAATATAATCAGTTATGTGCTGATTTTTTTCAATAATGTAATAAAATAAACGTCAAAAAAGCACAGCGTGCTCGTTGAATTTTTTTAGATAAGAAATATAAAGGCAGCTTAAAGCTTGCACGCCTTTGATAATTGTGGCGAGTACGTGAGCTTCGAGAGCTTTTTTACGAGGGCTGTGAAATCGTGAAATAATACCAAAATTTACAAGCCAAAATATTTGGCATATTTATTTGCATTAGCTGCAATGTCAAAAAAAAAAAAAATAATGACAGGAAAAAATGGCAGGTTAACTGCGTTATTTTTTGCAATAAGGCAATGAATCCTTTCATAAGTCATACATCTGGACTGAATCCTGTGCTGGAGTAGTAGCTAATAAAATATAAAAAAACTAATTAAAATTTATGTATTTTCGTAGAATTAAATTGTACCTACATATTAATTTAGTCGTAAATACATTTTTTGAAATATTTACCAGGTGGCAACATCTCCAGACTACAGTAAGGATCGGCGAGCCCGGCTAAATCAGTCGAAGGAAGATTTCGCGCCCTGACGGCTGTGCAATGAAGTGTTCCAGCTGAAGGGTCGTGAAGTAATCGGACTTCCGCTGTTCCACATACGCCCTTGGTGGCCGCAACAGATGCTTGAGAGCGCTGAGGACTTTGATATGAAGAGCCGTAACCATCTAAAAAAGATTCATTGTTGACAAATTTGAGAACAAAACAATAATTATACCATGTTATGCCGTGTTGCTTTAGTAGCTATTAATATAAAATATCAGCACCAGAGAGTTAAATTTAGTGATATGTAAAAATGAATATATTAAATTATGGTAAATGATTAATCCCGGGATTGAAAGCCTGTAAATTTCGAGATCCCGGAATCACAAAGGGGGTCCGGGTTTGGATTCCCTAGAAGGGACATGTTACAAAGAATAAATACCAAAAGTGAGAGCACATTGTTATTAAAGACTTTATGGGATATATTTACTTACTTTGGTTTAGACTTAGTGTTTCAACGCCACCGTTGATTTGTCCTGGTGTGGTATACTGGCCATTTGAAGACGTTCCGTTGGATGCAGCGCTCCTGGCACTGCTTCTGCTCGAGGTTCTTCTCAGGCTCAGAGCTTGGGACTGGGACATCTGTTTGAGGCTGTCACCTCTGCTCAGGCCAGAGTGCGAGACCTTATTCTTCAGGCTGTCTGTTCTATTGAGGCTCATAGCGCTGAATCCGTGATGAAGGACGTCGATATTTTCGTCGCTGCTATCCTAAAATGAAACAATTACGTATTAATTGAAAAGAGTACTAAAAACTTACCAAACCTGTCATTATTGAGAGTGTAATACATGTTTTATAGAGCCATACAATTTGTCTTCCGAAAAGAGGGATGGGTAAGTAAATTTTTAAATCCAAAATTATTCTTAGAAAATAAACGATTATAAAAATGACATTTTTTTCGATAGAGTCGGAGTAAACTTTGTGGAAATTCTTTAAAACAATGATAAACAACAAATGGTTGTTTATTATATGTGCATAATTGCTGTGAATGTTCTGAATTGAAGACTAAAAGGATCGGCACTGACTTAATGGTTTGGCGTTTTGTATTAGTCGTTGTTTACCTGACCATCAGCTTGCGACGATCCCGAAGCGTCTTGCTGCACGAGGGCTGCAGCCAGCCTCGGTGGAGGGCCTCGTCTCTCTGGGAGAACGTACTGAGGCAGGCCTTTGTAGAACCACGCGCCTGACTTCTTCCACATCTCGCGGGTTTCCGCGCATATGTTGCATAGCCATCGATCGCTAGAACAAAGTCCAACACGTTTTATTTACAGCTCTTGCCTGGTGAGAAAGTTGTTTGAGAGTTATTACCCAACTGACAGACAGGCACGTCGAGTGGGAAAATTGCGAGCTGGCAGTTGGGGCGGCAAGTTATAGGGAGCGGCAAATGATTACAGATATATTTATTAAATGATCAAATATTTTTGACACGCGAATTAGGCAAAGAATAAATATAATGCTTCAAAGTCTTTGATAAAGTATTGCAGAAAAATAAATTTTCAGTCAAACATCCGAACCTCAAAACGGCACGTTTCGAGATCAATCATCTAACTTCTAGTCCTGTGTCATCCTTACCGTTCTATTAATACTCACTTAACACTTCCCCTACGGTGTTAAAAAATACTTCCGATATGTTGCCGGCAGTGTTCCCTCTAAGCTGTGCGCGTGTGCACGCGCACAAAACTCGCCGAGTGCGCGCACATACATTACAACAGAGCGCACAAAAGTTACACCAGTTATACATACCACCATCAGAATAAACTAATTGACATTATTCTTAATTAATTAATTCTTCTTCGGGGCCGAGTTAATAATCCTGAAATTCTCATGACTATTAATTTACATGCTCCCAATTTATTCTTACGTGGGCGAAACTGTGACCAAAAGCTTTTATTTTTAAAAATTTGCTTCTTGCTTAGGACGTATGAGTCGCCAGTTCCAAGGGCCGTTCGGCTGATCAACTCATTGCCTAGAGAACTGGACATTTTTGGTGATAGTGTTCGTGAACTAAGTTTTTCTTTTTTATTTATTGATTTTGTTGTATTATGTAGTCTTATTTTTTGTCTCATTATATTTGTTTTGTCTCATTAACATTCTGTCGTCTGCATGGCGAATTGGCGTCAGCTGTTATGTCATGTACTGTAAATTTGATTTTTTATGCAATAAACAATTGTAAGTGTAAAAAAATAACATTACGCATTACCTACTAAAATGTCTTAATACCGTTATGTGGCGCACATTATTTTCAATTTCCTTTTAAAGTTGCACAGCCAATATTTTTTGCTCACATAACCATGGGAAAATTAGAGGGAACATTGGTTGCTGGGCCTTAAAGAACCAAGTGAAAAAATATGCTTTGACACTTACCGCCCTTTGATGGACGATAAAAAGCCAAGACGTATATTTTAAGAAAAACATGTTTTTCGCTTTGTTCCTAAAGGGCCAGCAACCCATCGGAAGTATTTTTTTAGGACGGTAGGGGAAGTGTTAAAAAAGAATGGTTGAGAGACTCAGTAATAAGCAGTTATCATAAAAGAACGCCTGTTCATAAGAAGTTAATCGTCATAAGGAGTAAGCATGACCAAGATTGGGAAAATAAATGGTACCTTCCAAATAAGTATGCATATATATGTACAAGAAAGATTGTAAAATTTTGTAGTAAATTTATTCTTACCTATTGTGGGCGCTTTCAACGGCGCATCTACTGCAAACGCAATGCCTGCAAACGACACAAATTTTCAGCGTCTGTAGTAATGGGGCTCTTTGCGAGCACGCCCTGCAACGCCTCTGCCCTTGTGGTGGAGCTGGTGACGCCCTCTGTAGCGCTTCCACCCGCTCCACCAGCCGCCCTACGCGCCGAGCTTCTGCTAAGCCGATGGCTTCAGAGCGTCGTATCACCTGAAAAAAAGTAGGAACTACTGCAAAACTAGCTAAGTGATAAAGAAATTGCATCTAATATTTAAGGGGGTAACTACACTGAACAACAAAGTCCATTTTTTACGAAAAGGGTTTAAATAGGTATTTTACGTCATACAAACATAATGTGGCCTACTGTGGCCTAGTTGGTTAGAGCTTGCTCTACCGATCACGCAGGTCTGGGTTCGATTCCCGGTCAGATTACAGTGAATTTGAGAATTATTCAATTCAAAGTTGTGTTTGAAGACTGGGTGTTTGTGATGCCGATTAACATCATTTCCTCTCCTCCCATCCTTCTGATCCTTTAATATCTGGGTGAAGCTATAGCGATTAGCTAACCACTAGTCCTGTTCTAGCCTTATCCTTCTGTCCCTACTACTCACTTTGAAAAAAGTGAGGTTGAGCGACTGAGTAACAAACAGTTCTCGTAGAAAAATTTCTGTTGAGATACTTCCATTAGGAGGCCATATGCTCTACATTGGGAGCGGACATGGATTAAATATATACATATCTATATAATAAATGTTTAGAAAAAAGTGCACAATACACGCACGAATCTTCAGTGACAGATCATTGTCATACAGGGAAAAATAACAAAGTGCATTTTCACGATATTTGATATTTAACAAACATTAAAGTTGTCTTGCAAAATATCCAACATTGCTCACTTATTAACATAATACCCACATGAAGAATTAGTTTCACGTGACAGTGTTCCGTGATCCTTCCGAACACGTATCCTCAGTGTAAGAAAACTCTGTACATCGACTCTTTAGTACACAGAAACTTCCGTATATAGCAAACTTCAGACACAGATAATTCCGTAAATTTACATATTTTCAATATTCGAGTTTTGACATCGAGGCAAAACGTACAAGACAAACGTACGTCAGTTCAAGTTCATCCGTGCACTTGAATGCCTGAAGATGCCGAAAGGCGAAACCCGGGTCGTTAGTGACAAAATTTGTGAGAATGTACATAGTTTGAACGATTCAAATTTAATATTGAAATTCCACCAAGCACCTTCAGTCGAAATCTTAAATTGTACAAGACACATTATGTAAATATACTTGAAATAGACACATTGTACATATTATTAAGTCAATTGTATGTTCCCAACCCGAAAAACATTTGGCACCCTTGACATCGGACAATAAAAATTAAAATAAAACAACAATGATTTTATAATTTATTTTTTCAAATGTTTCCTATGTATGAAATAGTCGGTGTACGGTGTTTTCTTGTATTGAGAATTTGTGTTTGGGATAATCTTGTACGGAAGAATCCATCCACTGTGAGAGAGACATCGTTTTCATATAATAGAAAGTGAACCAGTGTATGCGAAGATGTTTTAGTACAACTGTAAGTATTTATTTATGCACATTTAGGCAATTATAATAGTCTTATAAGAATAAATTTAGCATTTTTTTAATGAAAATTTAGTCTTTGGGGCTGACTTCGACGACGTACACATAAAAGAAAGGAATATTATATTTAACTAGATATTAATTCAATACGTTAAAACATTCGTAACTCCATTATTTTTTGTATATTTTTCTATTAAGTTAAAAAATTTGTCAAATAAAGCTTGTGACCTAAGTTAATTATTTTTTATTTATTTTAAATGTTGTGGGCCGTGGTATGAAACAGTTTGACAAGCATTGATATAAATGTCTGCCGATAGTAGGTTGTGCAATGCTGCACGGCTTCACAATATTCTACAATAGGTCGTTGTATAGTAAAACAACATTTCAGTTTTCGATAGAATAATAAAGCGTTTTACCCCGAGAATTAATAGGGGAGCTTTTACATTAGACCACGGTAGCCAAAGGCTGTACTAACATTGTAAACATAAACCTTTTAGCATGCAGACTGCATCGGTAAATATACAACGGAAATGCAATTTCACTTCACAAGCGAGAAGCGGTCGTCCATTTTAGCATTTCAATTTGTAACACACAATCAAATTAGCATTTTAAAGTAGAGTTGAGTCTGAACGATAAATTCTTCGGATAAAACGTGACATAATTTATTTTTATCTTCCGATTTCAGTCGTTATTGTGCGTATCCAGAAACAAAGTAGCGTAGAGTCCTTTCGAATGATTGCCATGGGTGTCTCAGTATCAATCACTCTATTCTTGCTGCTATGTACTAAAATGTGCTGAAATAAGGAAGCTTGTGATTGAAAGACGTATACCGTTGTTAATTTTTTACAAGCACTTATCTCAACATTTACCAGTTTTGAGTTTTTTATGTAATGACTACAGAATTTATATACACACGTATTCCTTTAACTCGTTTCTCAAAATATAACATTTCATGCTCTATTTAATTTGATCCAAAAAAGTTTCTAAAAAAATACTTTTGCAAATTTTATGGTTTTGTACTAAGTTTAGCATGAAAGAGAAGTTGGCCTGGATGGAAACGTCTTTGTTTCTTTCCTTATTAACTTCCGCAAAGATATTGACGACAAAACTATTTCAGTGGTGTTTTGAAGTGATATATAGCGATAGCGGTTAAATAAAGTACATTTATGCTGAAAAGTTTGTACTCTTTGAGATACGAGATTGTAGAAAATCACCGACGATATCTGCTCGTTTTCTATATGTCGTCACTTAAATAATCTTTAATGTGTTTAATGTCAATTATAGAATTTAATATTTTTTATTATTTTGTTTGTAAAAATTGATATGGTTTGTTAACTTCTTTTTCACAATCCTCACAATTGTTGGTTTTAAAAATGGCCTACTTTCCTGCGTTACCCGTAAGTTTAATCGCCGTTTGGAATTCCCCAGATTATAAATACATTTGAATTTATCGTTAGTCGCCACTTTAAATTAATTGTTCTTTGATGAGTTTTAAAATTATTCATTAATGCTTAAGAAGTAATAAACATTTAAAGCATTATATTGTAAGTTGACAATGATTGTCGTCATGAGCGAAAACAGTCTTGACCATATAAAATAAAAGTGGAATGAGTACAAAATAAGTGTTTTATTTTTTGAACATGCATATACAGGCATTTAGTTATTTTTTATAAAGGTTAAAACTAATTTCTCTCATCGCGTGCATTATCATTGATTGAAAGATGTGGTGTTAGTACGACATAATCCGCCACATGGTGTATTTTGAATACATTAAAAAAAAGATTAACTTTCAAAGTCGCGTTCAAACAATACATTTATAGCATCAAAGATCAAATTAAAATTCTTTGACAGCTACCCTTTTTTCCCTCTCCTTTGATGAAGCCCGAGTACTTTGTACATTACTTTTATGGTGTTCCCTGTCAATACTTGGTGGAAAGGCTTTTTGTAAGAGGCCTTTAATTATATGTAATTGACTATAATTAAAATGCTAACAAGGTGTTAAACGTTTTAATTAAAGTCAGCTTATTATCATTAATAAGTATTGTCAGTGTTTTTTGAAAAGGAAAGGTACTTTTTGTCAATATTTTTTCTCATCCGTTTCCGTTTCTAATGTCAAGCATATAAATATCTAAACTGAAGTTTTTTTTTACAAAGACTGCTTTTTACTCAGTTTCTCAACTTCTGAAGATAGGGTTAAGGCAGGACTAGTGGTATAAAGTAAAAAACCGTTCTCGCTTTTCTTCGTACTATGATTCCAACCGTGAGTTCCGTCATAAAAACCAACCAATCACGTTGGACCCGACTTTTGAGAGAAGGTTATGTAAATAAGAGAATTTGCGCAACAAAACAATATATGAAGTCTGGTTCTGGCCACAGAGTAAGTCTTTAGACCTGGTTCTTTTTTTAAACATTAAATTTAAAAGGGACGTAAGAGGGAAACAAACACGAAGGTTTCCATGAAAAAATCAACAGTTTTTAAAGCGAAATGAAATAAAATTTTATGAATATTGATTTAAAACATTAAAAAATGCGAGAAAAGGTGCCGGAACGCCGTTCCCCCGCGTTACATGGAAAGAAAAGCACTGTATATATCAATGAATTCTTTTCATGTTTCTATTAGAAACCATTTTTTGTGACACACTTAATCATTTTACTAGTTTTTGTGTAAATAGCACTGTATTGATATGATATTTTTATCGGTTGGAAACCGGTCCTGATCCTAATAAATAAGTGTGAAATCAATAAAAAAGAGTATTTTTTTCCATTTTGTATTTTTTTTATTATTATATTTCATCATACTATAAAAGAATAGGTGGCTTTCGAGTGAATGAAATATATTTAAAAATCGAAAATGATCTTCAGTGTTTCGATAACGCCTTTCTTTTGCTTGTTACTTAGTTGCTCAACTTTTATTTTTCAAAGATAGTAGGGACAGAAGACTAGAGTTTGAATAAAACTAGCGATTAGCTAACCGCTATCATTATACCCCGTTTTTACAGGCGAATGGGCGGTAGGGGATTTTAGACATCACAAACATCCATGCTTTCGAACAGAAGTTAATAAATCGATTAAAATATTGTACTTATGGAACGGTTCGTATTGGGATTCGACCCAGCGAGGACCCCAGCAGAAGCTAACACGTTAACCACTTGAAGACAAACGACGTGTATTAATTATCGAAATGAAAATATTTGAATTGTTTGAAATTTAAGTATACGCACATATAAGAAGCTGCGTCGACGTTTGTGAAATGTACCAGAAATTAATCCATCAAAATTTCAACGAGCATAGCAAGGTTTTCAACAAGTGGATTTTTCTGAAACCAGGGACTGCAATACCGTTTTTACTGAAACTGACATCCCGGTATTCTGAATATTTTTCCGATACCAAAATACCGGTTCGGATGGAAATACTATTACTTATTTAAGATACTGGAGTTTTTTTAACGCTTTCATTAGTTAATTTAAATCACCGTCACTCCTAGACGTAGACTAGTTTTAACTATTTACTATCTTTCAGAGCAATTCATCCGTTCGTACGAATATCTGAAGATGTTGAAATGAGCAACCCGGATTGGTAATGATACAACTTATGTAGGTGTACAAAACTTCAAAAACAAAATCAAAATATTTAATAAACGAAACATTGAAGTGCACAAAGACTAATAAACTGGTGTTTTATTTACTCAATCTAATATTAATTTAATAAAATGTTATGGACAATATTTTAGATGTATAGGTCCTTTTGCCTGGTTGCAATTTTATACTTATTTAACATTTGCAACGTACATCATTATATTAAACGTGTATTAAGTTTTACAAATTGTGATTAAGCTGAAAGTGTGAGGGTATTTTTTTTTGCCTGACTATAACCGAATATAAAAAATATAAAGCAAAAAATATTCCATTTAAAATTAAAAAATAATAATACAGAAAGTATAATATATTTATTCGGTATTGAAATCCCTACATGAAACGTATGCTTTTAATGCCGATCAAACAAAAGCTTTTAAAAGCTCTCGACCGCAGTAGGTAATAAGCACTTGAAAGTTTTCGCCTACGAGAATAATTAATGTTCAGTGAATTTGTTTGGCAATGTATTAATTATGCACGCACGTTTGACGTTCACTCAGATGTTCAAATGCTCATCACGTAGAGAGCTGAAATATTCACCATATTATTAACAGTCTAGTCTTAATGCCGGGAAAATATTTAACGATTTGGCTTCACATAAAAATATGATTTCGTCTGTGAATATTGAAGGGGGTTGCAGTACGGTTTTTGTTCTCGATTCAAATGAGCCCGTTGATGGGTTTTTTGACGTTTCAAAATGTTAATATAAGTTCCAGAGGCAGAAGTAATTTGAATATCACGCCATCTCTTAGTAAAATCTCTCTTATTTTTAATTTGTAGAATGTGACCTCTTATTTGAGGTATCTCAACAGATTTTTTCTGTGAGTGCTATTTTTTACTTAGTTACCAACCTCTCTTTTTTAAAAGAGAGTGCGTATATAAGGATATGACTAGAAAATGATTAGTGGTAAGCGAATGGCTCTCACTACGCCCGTTTTTAAGATAATATGAGTGAGAAGGAATCTATAAACAAATTCTGTACTGGGGTTCAAGCCCGTGACTTCCGTGTTCTAAGTCAACGACGTTGACACTCGATCACGCAGCTGGTTGATAAATTCGTTCCTGTTCATTATTTAAGATTATTCATTCACAGTAAGATATTTTATTTATTTATTTTCATGGACATTACAAAATAATTGGAAATCATTAATTTATCACTTTTGCAATGCAAACACAAGATACAGCAGAATGTTTTAAAACAAATAGTAGAAATACAATTATATGAAATTGGCAAGGATGTCAACTGAGTAAACTCCGACTAAGTACACTTTGATACATACAAAATAGTATTCGTCTGAACTCACTCACGTCCACGTGGAATACGTCAATATCTAAAGCAGTATTGTTGAAGACTATAACAGCTCTCTTTAATGACATCCCCATTGGATCTACACACTGGAAGAACAAACCATTCTTGTCCACAATTCCTCAAAAAATGTCCATGAACATAAAGTTTCACATTCTCAAAAATGCTGGAATTCTCATATTGTCCTCGTATACGATGAAATAAATATATGTCCACCTACGTTTCTCTCAAATGTTTCAATTAATAAATGTTAGCATACCTGAAAGTTAGTTGGATAAAGCCGAGGGTAATATACAAGCATACTCTTATAAAAAAGTCACAACAATTTCTTTTGAATCTTCCCACCATGGGTATATTTCCAACCTCTTGGGGCCTAAACAATCGACCCACGTCTCAAGTCTGCTTTGAACCAAAGCTTAACACTTCAATTCCCATCTCAAATCAGGTAAAACTATCCCGTGGGGTTTGTTTATTTTTAAATCGTGTTTTTTCTTAAAAGCTTTCTAAAAGTACTTTAACTGTGAAACAAATAAAGTGAATTGTTTGAAATACTGTAATAATCCAATTCTGTAAGATATTATTGACATTATTCCTTGTGTTGAATAACCCCATAAACTTATAGCCTAATTTTTTAAAATCTTGCATCGAATTTTGATTAAATCTAATGTTTTTCAATGTATGCTGTCACTAGAACGCATTCGACATGATATAGTAATGAGATATCGATATATTTATTAAAATCCATTTCCGCTCCGCATATGGCCTCCTTATGGAGGTATCTCAACAGAACTTTTCTACCAGAAATGTTTGTTACTCAGTCGCTCAAAAAGAGTAGAAGAGAAAGAAGAGTAAACATAGGACAAGACTAGTGTGAACTAATTGCTCTCACTACGCCCACTTATTAAAGGATCAGAAGCAAGTTAGGAGAAAAACTTTTAGAACATGTCTTCGAACAGAAATCGATAAATCGACCGAAAAAAGTGATGTTTATACTCGAATAGTCAATTAAATAAAGACTGTGGGCATGGTGTTGGAGTGTGGTGTTTTAGGATGAGTCGTAGCATAGCAGTCACTATTTCACGCTTTGGTCGTAGCGTAATCGTATTCGTGAAAAACAGGTGACTCCAACTCAAAAAATTGAAGTAAAAACAGTTTTTGCATTTAGTTAGTGGATTTACTATATATTAAAAAAGTGTGCAAAATACTTCGTTGAAATACGGAGATATTTGTTGTTTCCAATATATCTTGGAGCGAAGTCAGGTCATTTGTAAATGCTGCAGTTACAGTCAGAGCCCTGGATAAAATCAATAAACATTTTTTACGAAAATACTAATTGGATGACCGTTTTAGAAAGATGTGAGTATCTGCTATTATAACTATCGTGGTTTTTTTCTTACACATGTTGCTAGATACACAAATTATGTTTCTATTTGGAACGCTAGATCACCACGTGTAAACACAGTTCCGGGGTTCAACGTGTTAAGGATAATATAATATACATGCGCTGTAAAGAATTTAATATTTTTCCCCGACACAAAATAACAAAATTAATAAGTTAAATAAGATTAATAACCCAATTAGGTTCCTGTAATATGAATAATTTTCAGATGAAAGTGTTCACTGTCAATACTTGATGGATATGTTTGGAATTTCAGAATACCCGAGAGCAGTTTAAAATCGTTAATGTTGCCATTTTACTAATTTAATTGTTTATGATATTATTAGTCATATAATCGAAATTCTCTGATGGCTTATTTAAATTTTCAATAGGTAAACTTTTGAATTGTATTGTTTATAATATTTCCAGAGCTGTGGAGCCGGAGTAGGAAGTCGTGGAACCGAGTTTTTTTTATCGAAGGTGGAGTCGCAGTCGAAAAAACCAGAGAGAAATAATTAAAGATATTGACAATAATATGAGGAGCAAACATTCAAAAAGTGTTTTGTCACACAAATACAAAGCTTGGAAAATGATGATTTAAGTGTTGCAAAAGTGACGGTTTGTATGAATGTGTCAACTTTATGATTTCATTTTAATATGAAAAAAAACCTTTTTGAACACTAATTTTGATTTCCATTCATAGGTTTTATTATGGGCTATCAGAATTGATATAAAACGCCATTTTTCAAAATTTGTGACAAAACACTTTTTGAATGTTTGCTCCTCATATTATTTGTCTATTAATCATATTGGTTAGTGACATTTACTAGAATCTATTCTAGTAGCTGGAGTGATCTTATTGTAAACAGATATGTTAGTTAAACGGAAATATTTGAAAAAAACAATTAGAAGTCGGAGTCGTCTCTTTTTTACCCGACCCAACAGCTTTGGATATTTCTTACTTGACTGTTTTCTAATTGTGATTCCAAAGAATAAGTTTTTATTCATATTAATAATTGTAGAATAATAACAAAAAATAAATACATTTTTTATGGATGATATTTCTCAATAACATTCTGTGAATAAAGAAATAAAAAATATCTTATTTGTACAAATTCTGAGAAGTAATATATATACAAAAAATATCAACAAAATAATCCGAGTATTGATTTTCCTGAACTTATTTATTTTTCTCTTCAATCCGCAAATACTTTTTTAATACATAGCACAATAAATAATAATTTTGTGAACTAGCTACGATTTTGTGTGGATTTCTATATATGGAGCGCTTACTATCAAAACCGGTTAAAACGGTTTTCATACAACAGTTTTAGTTTTCGAAAATGCCAAAAACTCGACATACTTCTGATCGAAAATTGAGTTTTATTTTAAAACCACGTGTGAATTTACCAATAATTAACGTGTGAACTTTTATTTGTCTTAAAATGAGTAATCCAATCAGTGCACGCCTTGGCAGACAAGTAATATGTACACATACAAATATATTACTTGTATAATTGGGTCCTATGGCGTAGCGTTGTGGGTTTCCGTGCCAGACCTCACGGGTTCGAATTCCAGTACGAACAGCATTTTTTCGATTTTTAATTTGTCGATTTCTGTTCGAAAGCATGGGTGTTTGTGATGTTTTAATTTCTCTCCCACCTTTTCCATCCAATTCAATAACTGGGCGTAGCGTATCTTTTCTGACCTTATCCTTATATCCCTACTATTCTCTTTGGAAAAGAGAGGTTGAGCGACTCAGTTACAAGCAGTTCTCGTAGAAAAAAAATCTGTTGAGATACCTCCATTAGGAGACCATATGCAAATACCATATAAATTGTATCATACATAATACACAGATATCACTAATTTGTTCAAGATTACTTTTTCCTATTTTACTAAAAATTACCAAAAGTAGTTTTAGCCGGTTTTGAAAGTAAGCGCTTCATATGTCGATCGTGTATCCAAACGGTTAACGAGGTAAGCTTTCGTCAACTCTTTTACAGAGCCACTGGCCCAAATCAAAATGTAATCTTTCATACTTTGATTATTGGATTAGCTCATTATCATTAATGTGTCTGTTATGTTTTCCTGACTTTTTTTTGCGACGCTCCATTAGGAGACTTCGTGTTTTCAAATTGTGGCGTACACGGTAAAGAAAAGGTTTAATCTGAATAATCGATCCCTTCACATAGACGTTTTGAATATTTTGTCAACTCACTTCTAAGATGGCTGCCTGCTCGGCGGGTGTCAACGGCGATACTCCTCTCGGGACACACCATCCGCTGCGCAATCTAAAATGATAAAGACATATTACATTAGTGATATAATACATCAGGTATTTCATCTGCCTGTTCAAATTCAGATGATGAAGTTTTAATCTAAATTCGATATATGTTATGAGTAACAAATTTGTGTATTATTAATATTTATGATTAAATCACAGTGGCGGATTATTTCATAAACGCACAAGGCGCGCGCTTGAGTCCCGCTCCAATAGTGTTAACACTTAAGTCCCACGCCGAAAGTGCTTTCTGACATTCTTTTTTATAGAATATATATAGCTTGAATATATTCTATAAAAAGAATGTCAAAAAGCACTTTCGGCGTGGGACTAAAGTGTTAACACTATTGAAGTGGGACTCAAGCGCGCGCCTTGTTAATTGCAGCTCGAGGTTACTGAATCAACCACCAGTGTCACATGAAATGCCTACGAATGAGAAATAATACCACCAAAAAAATAAAACAAAAACCAAAGACCACGTACCCGCCTACGCCCAGGTAAATCCAGAAGGCTATGCGGGAAAAGCAACATCAAAATACACCAGATAAAAGGGAAACTGGAGCTCGGCTCCACCAGCCCCAGAATTTGATGTATAGATATCAATCAAATTTGAAAATGAACTCAGTGACTGCACCATCATGTAATCTTCAGAAGGACAAATGGACGCATTAAATGCGTTATGATATTCTTAAATTTTGGTTGGTAAAATCAGTTACTATTTTTAATGAAAGTAATAATTAAAAGACTGATTTAGAATAATTTGAGTATCTGTTATAATAATTACACTGAGTTTTCTATGTAAAATGTTGCTTGATACCACAATGATAGCTCTATTTTAAAGCATAGCCCATCACGTAAAAACACGATTCCGGGACTCAGCGCTCGGCTAGCTTATCACGTGAAAACACGGCTCCGGGATCCAACGTCTTAGGGGCCTCACATAGCGTATATTTTATAAAACCCATATATTTTTTTAATTCAATTTTAGTTATTCGAAAAACAAGGCCCCGGAATTTGATTGCGCCTAGGGCATCCCAAGTGGTTACTCCGTCACTGTTAAACCACCACTAAGCACATTGAAATAGAAGACAGTCGCTATAAAATGTCAAGATTCCAGATGATTGAATCTGTTCGCTGACACAAACACTTTTGTCGAATTAAATAACTTAAATTTCTCATTAATAGATGTCAATATCGTAGATAATTCTTCAGCGTTGCTCCCCCTAAGACACACTTCAGTTGAAATTATATTGCTAAGCATTTATTTGAAAATGTCAAGGATTTCTTAAATCTAAAATTAATTATTACCATATTGGGATATATAATTATAATGTCAAGTGCCGAAACGTTTGGTAAATTGGAGACGCCTCTTATCGGTTGGCGTTAAGGGGGGGGGGGGGTGTTAATTATATTTGAAGAAGGCAGGGGTACGCATTGTAAAATATCACCATTTTTACTACCCAGATTCTTTTTGAGTTAAAATTAAATTAAAACCCGAAATATTTCGTTATCCACAATTTACCATTCGAATATTTTAAGGCGACAGACAAGTACACATACATTTTTTACAAAGATAAATTTTAACATCTTCTCTTAAATTCATTGTGTTATTTTCAACTATCAATATTTAACATTACTATGATTTGGTGGAAAATATTTTGAGAGTGTTATTTTCAACAAACACCCAAACAACACACTTGAATATTCAATATAACTAGAAAAAATCCGGGCAGTACGCCTATTTGTTCTATTTATAGAAGCGTGGTATAACATCAGCTGTATTTCAGTAAAGAGTTACATATTTGTTAGAAAGTGAGCTGGGTATTTATAATGAATAAATAATGATTTTGAATCAAAGAAAAATAATATTATTACCAGCAGGTATGTATATGTTTTTTCTACTTACATAAAAAAAGATAAATGGCGTATATGCTCTTACACAGCTCTGCAAAGAAATGATATCAACATTGTTTTATTTATTTTAAAATTAAAAGGATAATAAATGACGTATATTGATTCCAATACTTCTACATTAAGACATTTGACAAAGACAACAAAAACAGAAAGTTTATCTTAAAACAAGCATTATGTATCATAAAAGTAATTAAGAAAAATAAATGAATATGGCTGACTGAAAGCAACAGTAAGATAAATAAATATAACAATCGACTGATAAGAGAAAAACTTATATAATAAAACATGATATTCAATAGCAAGAAATCACTGTTGCATTTATTAATATTGCCCTACAAGACTTCAAAGCATCAGTGGGGTAAGTAGAATAATAAGATACAGAGACAATCTTAAACATTTTATAAAATTATATGTATAAAACATAACTTAGCTCGATGCTAGCCACAGACGAGATATCTCGTAAAAAATTTCGAGCTTAACACGCCAGAGACAAACTATCTCGTCAATACATAATAAAACTAATAGTTGCAAATTATAGCCGGCGTGCTAGGTAATTACTATTAATTATCTACGGCAGCTAATAGGTTAAAAGTATTTTCGATTTATTTCATTGTTGCTTTAATTAATCGACAAGTCAGTGCTTATTTCCCCAGTAACCACGGTAGAACGGCTTTCCGGCACCCTTTTCTTGGCATTTTTAATATTTCAAATCAATATTCAAAAAAAATATTTTGCTTTAATTCGTCGTAGCACTTATGACACTACTTTTCAATCCTTTAAAATACGTTGATCGGTGGTCACTCTCTCACTCGGTCAATCTCTTCGGAAAAAGAGAGAGGTTACGCAACAGAGTAACACACAGTGATCATTCGATCCACGCGATGAACAAGTTTTTTAAAATATTCGGTTTAGGTTTCGGCCGCGTTAATAAAATTGATATGCCCTAAAGAAGAAACCCCTCACTGCCCACCTAAGACAATGAATTTAATTGCGGCGTCGACAAATCGAAGAAAACAAACGATAATGAGTTCCTTGAAAGCTCCTCGGCTACAGCTTAATTAAAATTACGAGAGCTTTTGAAGATTGATTACGAAAAATAAGACAAGATTAATTTGTCTAAGCATTTTTTGGAATATAAAATGTAGCATAATATTATCAAAAATAAAATCAAGTCGCCAATTTATATATATATATGTCATAGTTTAAGTGTGAAATTTCGTCAATGTAACTATTCAAATTCAATTAACTAGCAGTTTTAAATGAAGCTTGCATTATTACGATTCACATTGACTTTGACTATTGAATGTATAAATTAACAACTGAGTAGTTAAGCTCACAGAGACAGAGTAAAACATATGACACTATGGTTCAGTTTAGATATTTTAAATAAAAAGAGGGCTAGAATGACAACAAAACGTTAAAATTTTTGAGGTTATGTAAAATGTCAGATGACAGTAGAGCACAACAACTGTGTTCCTCACGCACAGCAGTGAAAAGTGACAAGCAACACTATGGAGTGCACGAATGATTATTTTTATGTTTGTGAACAAATTTACTAAATATGTGTAGTTAATGTACACATTAAATGATAAATTAAATGTTAGCTAATGTTTTGTTTCTATTGATGTATTAATTAGTTTCAAAGAACTTTAAGCTGTTCGTTGCTTCTGATTTTAGTACACGTGTTGTAATTTGTTTTAAAACCTGTGGAATAACCGATGCTTTTAAAAAAAAAAAAACTAAGGTGCCGGAATAACTTCTTATCAAGTTTTTTACGAAAGTTCTTTTATAATCCATGTCCGTTCTTAATTTGGCATATGGATTCCTAATTGAGGTATTTCAACATAAGTTTTTTACGAATACTACTTGTTACTCAGTTGCTCAAACTCTCTTTTTGAAGGTTCAATGAAAGATCTTATAAAAAGGCTTTAAATCATTGTTTCTCAGCGTTTGAGAGAAAAGACTACCAGAACGCCGTTCCACCGCATTACATGGGACAAAATCCCTGGAAATAACAATGTTATCAATTTAAATTTTATATTTCACATAGAATAAATAACTCCTCTCATGTAACCCGTTGCTAAGATTTAAGCGACGGAAATCGTGCAGTCATTTTTGTGGAAGTAAATAACACTAACACTATAAATACTGGCCAAAGAGTTGTCTCAGTAACAAGGTAGCGCGGACCAGGGGGGGTTGTGGGTGACAATATCAATAAAGCCCCCGGTGATCTTGTGCCGGAAACAGCGCGCGGACATTTTGAGTCTAGTTGCGAGAAGAGGGAAATAAAATAAAAATGTGAGAGGTCAATTGGCATTTGAGGCCACCCGGCGGATGTGGATTTAAGGAGGGAGTTAATGGAAAAACGTGGTCTGAATAAACGCCCCGCTGCTTAACAGCCTCCGTCTCAGGAGTTGGGTGGAGATTGTTTGTTGCCTAGGCCAGAGTTTCTTAACATTTTTGTGCTCGGGGTTCCCCTTAACGCTTTTAAACTTTCGAGTTTGATGTAACGTAAGTGTAATACTAACATATAATAATGAATAAGTACGGACTGATGCATACGTTGGCCTATTCATAACTGGCCATGGTCACTTCATTATGAAGCTCTTCCAAGTTGACCGTTTAGTAAAAAGTATAAAATTTGAATGCGATAGAATGATTAAGGATGCTGATCATATATTTTGGTATTGCCATGACATGGAGAATGAACGGGAAAAATGATCAAGACTATAGACTTTTAGTCGGATCTGTCGCCCCAATTAGTCCTGCCAACTTGGTTACATCTAAAGCAAACTATACAGCATTCAAATAATCCTCCGTTTCATATGAAAATCGAATGGAAAATAATTAATAAAAATAAGTTTTTTAAAAAATCCATGTCCGCTTTCAATGTGAACCAATTGGCCTACTAATGGAGGCATATAAACAGAAGTTTTTAAACGAGAACTGTGTGTTAGTCAGTAGCTCGACCTTTCATTTTTAAAGAGATTAGTAGGGATAGAAAGATAAAGCTGGGAGAGGACTAGTCGTTTACTAACCGCTCTCGCTACACATTCAATGATTGGAAGGGCGGGAGGAAATTTTCAGACATCTATGCCTTTGAACATGAATTGAAAATATGCTGTTCGTACCGGGACTCGAGTCCGTGAGATCTGGCACAGAAGCCCACAACGTTAGCCGCTGCGCCACAGAACCCGACATTATTACCTTTAATTAACTTCGTTTTAATAAACATTCTACATACTGCAGCGCATGCAACAAAGTTTTAAAAAATATATAATAATAACGTTGTTACACTGCGGAATACACTCATTAAAAAAAGAGGTGAAATATGTAGTGGATGATAAGAAAATCTCTCTCAATTATCCGATTCTGACGAGAGTGATAATTTAATCACTAGTTCTGTCTTAGTCTCATCCTTACTCTCTTCGGAAAAGAGTCTTAAGACTGGATCTAGTGCATCAACAAATGTCAAAGTAATATTACTCGGATGATAGTTTAAAGAAACGTAAGAAACATATTGCAAGAGAAATTTATAAAAGTTTTCGATGCCCTCCCCAGTAGACCACGCCACAGCGGTTCAGAAGCGCTGGGCTAGGTTTTATGTTGACCGCGAATCAATTATTGAGTTAGGCGTTTCGCTGGCTTAATTGGTTTACTTAATGTTTAACGTCTCAATTGAATTTCATCGCATATAAGCGGTTAATTTGAGAGAAGCGCCTACACTTAGGCGCGTGAGTCAGACATATCCTTTTTAGTGCTAAAATTATTACGATAGTTAGATAATATTATATTAATTATAAGCTATTGACAAAATACCGAAAATGGTCTCATAGAACATTAGTCAGACAGCTATGAATAAACTGTGATGAAATATTGTATTGCTCACCATAAATCAATTAAAAAAAATTCCGAGATTTATACATTTTATCAACAGTTGCTTAACCACTTGAATACCGCGCAAATAAACCATTAATATGTCCCAGAGATACTGCGTGTTTTTGAGAAAAGTAGTTTTGTCCAATATACACTTGAATTCGATATTTTAAAAACCTATATTGACTCAGTATAAATGGAACTACACATATTCATCAAAATATTGCTTATATTATACTAGAATACCAAGTATTTGATTTTTTAAATGTCTTGGCCATCCGTGTTTGCTTGCATATGTTCCGGAAACCGGTGTCCGCTTGGTATTCAAGTGGTTAAAGATATACTTAGATCAGGCCCAGTAGTGGGATATTTAGAAATATTCATGTAATGACCGTCGAAAGTCTTCTATTCTACTACTTCATATCTCAAAAAGTACACGTTTTCAAGAGACACATAAATGTACATTATTCTACCGCTATCTATCGCTTCTATAGTTTAATTTAAAACACCACTGGAATGATTTTTATCTCACTATATTTAAGAAAGTTTATAAAGAAGGAAGCGAAGAGGTTTCCATCCAAGCCAGCCTCTCCTCCATGCGAATGATTTGTATTTTTTTTCTTGCCAACGTTTTTTTTATTTGGTAAAATAAAGCATGTCATAACAAAGGAATATATGTGTATTGAAATTCTACATTTATTACATCAGAAAACTCAAAACTGGCAACATTTTAGATAATTGCTTGTAGAAAATTAACGATGAAATGTATTTAGCTCAGATTTCGATTATTCGGTGTTGTCCAACTGTAGATATAAGCACGAATATAAGGCGATGTTTTGTACAGAATTGACACCGAATTCGATCAAAAATATTGTCAATATATCTTTTAACCAACGCTGGCAAATATCATGCATGGATACATAAAATACCCCAGAGATGTTTTCGTCAGAAAATGCAATTTTCTTCGAAAAATTGGTTTGGGACTGCTCTACATAAAATAATAATTATTACTAGCTGACCAGAAGTGCTCTCTGCGGGATCACACTACTTTTGGCAGTGTTTTCCATTTAATGCGGTGGAACGGCGTTCCGGCACTTCTTTTTTTAATGTCTCAGATCAAAAGTTGCAAAATTTTATTTTTAATTTGCTTTGAAAACTTCTGAAGTGAGCGCGATTAGTTAATCAGTTGTCATGTCTTAGACCAGGGATGGCGAACCTTTTTTGCAAGTGGATCAAATTTGATTAAAAAAAAATAAAAAAAAATCATGTCGCGGGTCACATAGATTGAATAATTAAGGCTTAAAGTTCAAGCGGGTTAGATAATTTCTCACGCGGGTCCCTTGTTCGCTACCCCTGTCCTAGACCTATCCCTTTATCATTCATATTTCGAAAAAAAATTAAGCAACCGAATAACAATCAGTTCTCATAAAAAAATTCTGTTGAAATACCTCCATTAGAAAGCTACATTGGGTACGGATAAAAAAAACGATTGACAATGCAATGAACCGCAACATATTAAAAATCAATAGCTGAAAAATGTGCTTTCCTACATTAGATTGCAAGAGTCAAGAGTTCTCAATTTGGCGTAAAAATAAGTCCCTTCAATTCCAAATTCAAACGTTTTACTAACTAAGCCGTTGTAGACAGTATTAAATATGAAATCAAAAATTGTTAGAAACTCTAAATGTGCATCACTGCGTTCTTACATTAAATTATATTGTATGTCGACTGTAGAAAGAAAAATGGACGTAATCGACACATAGAAAATTTTACAGGAGGCGCAAAAAACGTGTTTTGATGATTTTGGGCCATGTGGAAATTTTGAAATATCCACAACCTTGAAGTGCACGGAGACTTGTAAACTGGTGTTTAATTGACATAATCTAATATAAGTTTAAGAAATTGTCTAAGAAAAACCTTTTTTTCAGTCTTTATTCTTGGTTTCAATTTTCACGAGCTCATCTTTTTTGAAACTTAAAAGCTAAATTGAGATACTAATTCGGCATTTGCAACTTACATCCTTTGATCTTAGAACGTGTACCAAGTTGGATACATTGTGACTATCGAAAAAAGCTGTTTTGAAAAACCTGTGGGCTACGTCCTTTTTACTTTTCACAGTCGATATGTATATATATATATATATATATGTACATTGCATAGCGCAATGATCTGAAAATACTGTTTTACTTAACCTTTTTCCCGCGCCACCAAATTCAGCGAGCATGCCCTGTACGCGGCTGCTTTTTTGCGGATTTTGTTATCACGTTTTAGACTATAAATATAGGTAGTAATATTTTTTCAACTAATCAAATATGTTAATTGCTACCCAAAGTAACTTTTCAATAATAAAATACAATATATTTCTTGTATTTTCGATTTAATTCAACAATAATCATTCTTCATACAACTGCGGCGTGACGTCGCCATATTGCAAAATACCGCCACACGTGGCCGAGAACACTGCGCCACCACCATACCATGATTATAATATTAAATTCTCGGAAAAATTTCAATTTCACCCGCACTCGATCGCTTATTTGCATTATCCAAATCTTGTATTGGTGACGTATGTTCACGGCGTGTTCCAGAAATAAATTATTTTAGCCTATATTGAATCTTTTTTGACTAATGCCATCTATTGAATTTGGTAAAATATACATTTAGTAATATTTTCAACCAAGTTATACAATTTTAACACAATAGATAGCTCTTATATAGTTTGAAATATCCATGACATCTATACGTGTCACGCGTGCTGAGGGCATGTTTGCTAGGACATGCATAAATGTCATACGCGGTGAGAAGGTTAATTTAACAAGGGGCTCACCGGTCTACGTCAAATCTAACAAGGAGATCGTGCGAGACCCCTCCCCGAATTCTCTCCAACACACCTCTGCCATAAAGCGCTAAAAAATTTATGGCTATGAGTCGAATTTGATTGAACAAACATTGTTCGTACTAGGACTTGAATAAGTGAAATCCGTCAATGAAGCCAACAACGTCGACCACAGACCCGACACGAAATATTATGGATGAGATAAAAAGTTTTTTTACAAAATGATTGACAGTAAGTGAGAGAGTAAAAAAATAGTCCCCCATTATTGTACGACGTTATAGCTCGACATAATAATAAATTGGTACACGTTATATTGTAAATTTGAAATACTGATTTGCTTATCTCAACTGAATCTACGGTTTACTGAAATTGAATTGCTAAAACATTGCTATCCAATTTTCGATCATTATTATTCAGCATGAGAAAACACGAACCAAACAAAATGAACGAATACATACCATCTGGAACAAAGAAATATTATATTATATCCGATTTTATAATGGCTTCACCGACATATACCTGTGGACGTATAAAAATGATTTCGAGGCCAGAATTGATACATATTATTATTTATTCTTCTGATACAGAAATGCCGTTATTTAAAGTTTTTTTTATACTGTAATATTTGTGTTTTGATATATTATACATTAGTGTTTTAACATATAAGTCCGTGGTGCAGTGATTAACGTTGTTGGCTTCCGTAACGGATCTCACTGGTACAATTCCCAGTACGAGCAGCATTTTATTCAACCGATTTATCGATTTCTATAGGAATGTGTTTTTGTGATGTCTAAAAATTCCCTCCCATTTAGGGCATCCAATCCCGGGATTTCTGATCCCTAAATTCCGGGATTGACACGGCCGCGATCCCGGGATTTCGGGATTGAGAAATTTTGAGCAAATCCCGAAAATTGACACGAAATTGGAAAATTCAAGGTTTAAAATTCCTCGATGAGCTAAAAAAAAAAACGAGGTTCTGGGACAATCGGGGGAAAAGTATAGCGAATTGAGAATTTCAAATGCTTCGGGATTGGATACCCTACTCCCATTCTTTCAATCTAATAAAATTTGTAGTTTTCTATACTATTACATGGTTATTTGATACATTTTTAGTCAGATAACTGTGCTGGCAAAAAGATAATACATATTTAGTTTTACCGAAGGTTCTAAAGTAACGTAATAGGCAATCAAAATCACGCGTATCAAAGAAGAATCACTGTATGAATCTTTGAATCTCAGAATGCCGTTTCTTGACTAGTCATAGTTTAAAACTAGAACATTTTAAGTGCCAGGAATGTTGGTTGGATCAGGCAAAAATGACCTTACTAAAAGATTATAATTTTTGAAAATTTTGGCTTGTCTTGAAGGATATACAGAGGAAATGATTTGCTTTAGAACAATTTAATTCGGTGAGATGAAAAGTGCGAAATGTTTGATAAAAGCCCGGTCTTTTTTTATTTCAGCATTACAAAATGATGTAACATATAATCACCTTGAAAGTGTCGGGTTATAAACACATATTTATTTCATCAGTACCTACGATATATTAAGTCTAAAAAGGTTTGAAATAAAAGCATAACACGTGTCACGGAATGAACACAAGGCACAAAGCAACGCTGCTTCAAATTCAAACATAAGTTTTAATGAAAAAAATATACATCAAAAGACTATTTATTCTATCTTTCAAAATAATCCGTTCAAAGAAGTCTTGTGTAGAAGCTTCGATAAAAACAAATTCAAAAGAATGGGCTGTGTGTTATTAAAGAAGTTCTCAAAATTTGATACGCGGTTTTATACAATGGAAAATCAAAATTGAATGATTTTTCGAACAGCCATATATGGTACGAAACGATTCTGAGACAGTGAAATTGAAACATTGACAAATATTTTTTAACATGCACACATTTGAGTATTAATTATTTATAAAATTATGTTACTAGAATTTTTAATTCATCTCAAACCTTATTTCAAATCAAAAGTATTTTAACAGGTTAAAATGTCAAAGTATTTTAGTTCTACAGTTTTTAATATTTTTTATGCGTTGATAGCTATTTCGGCTTTCGCCATCTGATATGATATTTTTAACCTGTTATAATGGAGTTCTACCAAGTAAATGCCAAATCAATTAACAAAAGTATTTTATTACGCAAGACATTAGAAGAGTGCCGTTGATCTAGTTCTATAAAATAAATGATTTTATTTAAATTACATTGAAGCTGTATTAAAATTAGTCGATGTTTAAGTTTGTTTTGATCATAGATAAAAACGAATGAATTTACTTATAATTCTTGCCGAATCTAATGAATACATGGTAGATTGTTGCCAAAATATAATACAATACAGTAAAAACCCTGGTCAGGCAAAAATATTACCGTGTAAATCAAAATATATACGAAACTATTCGAGTGTGTCGAAGTCAAAACCGTGTAAATATTGAAATCGATGTATAAAAAGAAACAATTTTTATATAGTTTTGTATATTTTTTATAGCGATGTTAACCTCACAATATTTTGAATATGGACTGGTAATAGAGCTTACCTCAACTAAAACTGTTTATCGAGAACTGTTTGTCAATAAGTCACGCAACATGTCGGTTTCAAAGAGAGTGGGAATATAATGATATGGTTAAATCAATTACTCTCGTTAAACTACATCTTAATAATCGATGAGATTTAGTAGTATCCATGCCTTACAAAACTTACTCATAAAATAAACTGTCCGTTTTGAGATTTGTACCCATGAACACTGCAACCGTAATCAAAGATGTATACCTCTCAGCCTTAGGTCTGGCAGCTAGACCAGACGATTTTTATTATAATTTTCAAAAAAACCTGAAAAGTTTTACAGTATGCCGAAAAATCTTCTAAAAAAGTTGTTTTGTTCAACTGCTTAGTATGTGTAATATAATTATTATTATTTACCCTACGCAACGATAAATTTCAATTGAAAATGTAGCCTTATACAACATTATACTATAATGATCTGATATATAATTTCATCAAAAGAATCTAATTCTGTCGATTCGAGGAAAAATTTCATGTTTTGTGGGATATTATGTGGGAGTTTTTGAAAACCACTGCGAGCGTATTAAATGAATTTTTTATAAACTTTTGGAAGAATTTCGAACAATTTTTCCATTTATGCTCAAATATTGTTTTAGGGATTTTAAAATCTGTATATTTTTTTTGTAACTCCCGAACATTTAACCCACGAGAAATGGATTAAAACTTTTTTTATTTCCCTGCGTAGCCTTTTACTTATGGATGATAGCTATTATTGAAGTCGTGAATACTTTATACCAGCGGCGTAGCTACCACAGTCATTAGATGCATGAGGGCCGAGCGAAAAAGAGGCCCAAAATTCTTTTTTTTTTTAAATCTATGTCCGCTCCTAATGTGGAACAAATAGCTTTCTAATAGAGGTATCTCAACAGACTAAGACAGGACCAGTGGTTTACTAATCACTCTCGCTACGCCTAGTTGTTGAAGGATCAGAAATAGTGAGATGGACATCAGAGATACACATGACTTCGAACAGAAATCGATCCAAAAAGTGTTGGGAATCGAACCGGTAAGATCTAGCGCAGAAGCCCATAACGTTAGCCTTTGCGGCATATGACCTGACACAGAATTGTAAAGGATTAGTGGTTAACTAATGTTCTTATTGTATTCTGTTATTTTAATATTTGAAGGGTGACAAAGAATTTACAAACACAGTCGATTGAAAAAGTGCTACTGGGACTTGAATCCGTGAGATCCGTCACAGAAGCAAACAACGTCAACTACTTCACTACAAAGCCGACATCACAGTATGGCTGTATCGTCTGGAAATGGAGGCGAAAATATAACAAAATAATTATGATTTACAGCACATAACTTTTTGCTTTTAGCCTCGGGCTAGATGGCCCCGTCTTAAAGGCTTTGAAAATAATAGCTTCAATAAAATCTTTACTAAATATATTTGTATCACAGTAGCTATCGATTTACCCCTGGAGTAAAATTAATGCATAAACCCCGCTCAAAAGAAAATTCCAAGTCTACGGTTAAGACACTTAAAACCCTGAAATTATCTCAAATATTTCCCGGGGATTCAAGACACCCTACAGGGCATACAGAGTATTATACTTAGCCTTCGGATATATTCCCTGATTTATTAACAAAATATTATTATCTGTATAAAATATGATCGAAACTTTTCCCGGCTTATTGTATGGAATGTTGTCTTATGGAAAAGCATTTTGTTTTTGTTGGGCGTAATAATATTTTAGTAAAAAGAAGAGCTTTTTTTACTTCGATATATATTTTTTAATCATACCGAAGATTTTATATTATTATCTCTTTAGTGATATATTAGGTAAAATGGAATAAAATGTCATTTTTTTCAATGCATCATGCATAGCTATTCTGATAAATACTTTCCATTGTTATTAATTTATAAACTTCCTCCACCTTCCGTCAAATTCTGCCAGATTAATATTAAAATATGAAACTAATTGGTTTTTGACTTGTTCAACATTTGCATTTTTTTAATCTGAAACTGAATGTTCCATTGACTTGAATAAGTAATATTCTAAAAGTGCTATATCAAGTGAATATGGTGGATGTTACAGAACTTACAAGTCCATCTCTCTTGTTTCGTTCTGGGTAATCCTTGTTGCGTGTCGTTGTACATTAAAAAAAGCATCGTTCACCCCCTTTCGTAAATACGTATTTGTGATATTATAGTAGTTTTAAATAAACGTTTTACCTTGACATTAGTGTTCATATGAAATAGAGCGTCAATGATCGCAACACTTGCAACTTTCCGTAAAGTAAAGTGTAGCTTTCATGAACACAGCGGCGATCCATTAATACTCATTACTGCCAATCTGACGAACACACGTTTAAAAATCGATTCAATAAGACGATTATTATTATCATCAACTCGACGCGTATACATGACTCTTTTTTATTTTTTAACATTTCACCAGCTATGTATTACCCGGCTTCTCCCGGGATAGATTGAAATTAATCCTTGTTCGTTTTATTAGCATGGCAAAGATAAATCTATCCCTTTCTTTCTCTGTGATGTGTGTATCTATGTTTATTAAACTATACATAAAACATATTTTGAAGTTAATTTTATAAAACGTATAATTGAAAATATGACAAATTATATAATAATAAAACAATATGTATCATGTAAAAAATAAATTCAAAATTTTGATTGAATCTACTCGTCTACTGTCATCAATTTTAATTTAATACTGCGGTAAAAAAATGTGGCGAAAATATAAAATTTAATATAAAATGGTGAAGCTTTAAAATCTGTAAATAATATAAAACTTTCTCCGTGCCGCTAGAAAGTTTCATTAACTCAATTTTCACTTTTAAAGACTCGGTGCTTATTCTCAAACTCCGAGGACAGAAGCGATCAGTTTCAAATTCTTTAAACTAATAAAAATGAGTATATGAAATGTGTCATTTTTAATATGCTATATACGACATAAAAATACTCTCATAATTAAGTCAGTAGCGTAGTAAGGGGGTGCGGTAGGGGCGGACCACTCTGGGCGGCACATTTTGAGGGCGGCATTTTCAAAAATAAATACAATGTTTTTCGAGAAATTATATATAAGCCACCTGCAGTAAAAACTCTTAGTCCATAGATAAAAATCAAGGCTGTGGAGTCGTGTAAAAAAAGACGACTCCGACACCGAGGAAATTTTTCAAATTTTTCATTATAACTTATATATATGTATGTATACCATCAGATCATCTGTAGTCAGCCAAGCATGAAATGTCAACACTTTTTACTATTTTGTTTGAATACACTTAATTAAAAATATTTAAAAAAAAAAATTCGAGCCGCTCATTATTCACGACTCCGACTCCGGTTAAAATACCGCGACTCCGCCATTCCGACTCCACAGCCCTGATAAAAATAGTAGAAGTGATTTCAAAACAAAATTAGAGGATATATCGGGGGCGGCGAATTCAAGGATCGTCCCGGGTGGCAGGACGACTTCTTACACCACTGCGTTTAGTGCTGTAGGTTGGGTAACTGGGCAACAAGCTGTTCTCGTAGAATAGATTTTGTTGAGAAACCTCAATAAGCAAACTATGTGCTCCACGTTAGGAGCGGACATATATAAAATAAATACACACACACCCACGTAAATTCCTACCAAAGATTGAAATCTGACCCGCCTGATCGCTGGGGAAAAGCTGTTACCAACTAAGCCATATATAGCGTCATTTTTTCCTTATCCATTTATGAATTAAATACATAAAAAACTCTAAAATTTGAATCGTTCAAATTATGTATATTTACACAAATTGTGTCACTACCGACCCGGGTTTCGTCTTTCGGCATCTTCAGGCGTTCAAATGCACGGGTGAACTTGAACTGACGCCTAGTAAATTAATGTTTCGTGTTTATATAAGAAATAAATGTATCATTGAGTTTAAAGCCATTGCTGGAGAAAAGGATTAGCCCATGGGAATGCCCACAGATTTGAATGGTGAGTAGTTTTAGGAATTATATTTATATTTTTTTTTTATAAACGAAAATAAATATAATTCTTAAATAATGCTTTGTTCTATCCGGATACCGTATTGCGCGATCGCTGTGGCGCGTCTGTCAATTAATACATACTAGCGATATAGATGAGTCTGGAGTTTAATGCACACGTCAAACTTCCAATTCAATCAAACTTAAAACTCAATTAAGTATCGAATCATCCGGGCGCTAAACCAGGACTGGTGTAATCTAATAATTGTATTATAAAGTGACAAGATTGATAGCTACGCTACGCCTTCAATGAATTCAAATTCCTTCTTTTTTTTAATCTCCGAAGGTTTTATAATTGTTTGTCAATCTTAATTTATTTATTAGTCAACAACACTTTGGAAATCTTGCTTAAAAAATAACACTTCCTTAAACATTTGCGAAACAAATAAATGTTAATTGTGTATAATTAACCCCGTTCGACTATTTTTAAAGAGAGCAGAATTAAATGTAAAGATTGATTATTTTTTATTAAAAGTTATTCATTTCCATCATATGCTCGTGGCACAATGCTGAATACGTTGATAATTCAAAATACGAAACTCATGAATTTTATTAATTATTTAGTTAAAAATCTACAGTTTACTCACATAAGAAATTCTGGAAAAGTGGTTGTTATTTATATACAAATATTAAATTTATTAATCGTAGGATAAATAGTTAACATAAGACATGTGTGTACTATTTGCAATCATGTGCTATGTTGAGTTGTCAATATATTCACAGCATACAGGGATATTACGTGGTATATAATATTTACGGTATCCTATTAATATATTGCAGCCCACGTAAAATTCGGTATGCGGCTCAAAGGAGAATAATATTGAGAACGACTGGTTTGATAAAACAATCGGGGCGATTGTTAGACATTTATTTATATATTTTACTGCTACCAAAAACCACAAATGGTAGATTTGCTGTCGTAGCTATTTTAAAACATTTAATTTAATTTTAAATAGTAAACACGAAACATGCAAAAGAGATCGCCCTTTAAGTGTATTAAAAAAAATAATTATATAAATGTCACTTGTTTTTGGTAAACATGATCAAGTTGGCAGTCTTGTATAATTTGAAATTCGATAACATTTATTACCGAACTGTGATGTAGCCCAAAACTAATTATCACAAAGGGAATTAGGTCACATCAAAGGTCATGTCCTATAATAATTTATTTTATGTTGGAAATACTTTTACGAAAGACTTATGGTGCTCTGACGTAAGTAGTCGATAAATACAGTTTAATGCTTCGTGCTTCGTATTTAATGTACATTTCAATCAAAACAGTAAGTGCCTATAAAAATGGTACTGCTCATATGTCAGATCGGATCGAATTATGAGAGAATACAAACAGCACAACATCTGTGCACAAATCTAAGGATCAATTTTAATCTTATTTTTTTTCCTTTTAAGTAGTTTTCTACAACATTGTTGCTTCCACGGACCCCCTACAAAGTTTCTAAAGTTTCGCGAACAGTTTTGTAAGCAGTATGATAAAAGGTGTTTTTTTTTAATTTGAGCATTTTTTGTTGAAACTATTATTTTTTTTTTTCAATGTGGAACATATGGACTCCTAATGGAGTTTATCTCAACAGAAGTGTTTCTACGAGTACTGCTTGTTACTCAGTTGCTCAACCTATCTTTTTACAAAGAGAGTAGGAATATAAGGACAGGGCTAGGACAGGACTAGTGGTTAGTTAATCGCTCTCGATACGCCCCGTTCATAGGATAGGATGGGTGAGAGGGGGAATTCGAGACGTCACATACATCCATGCCATCGAACAGAAATTCATAAATCGATCAAAAAATCAATTTATAAAACCGTCCGAATTAATAGCATAACACAGAGGTGGCGAACCCGCGGCCTTCTGACCAATTCTGGAAAAACGAGGTTTGGAGATATCTGGGGAAAAAGTATAGCGAGGAAAAGTAGGGCAAGGGATTGAATATTAATCAATCCCGTCCTATGTTTACTGCGGCCTTATGTCGAATCAGAAAAATGAATGCGGCCTTTAGAGAAGAAAAGGTTCCCTACCTCTGGCATAGCATAACAAAAATGATGCATTGATTGTTGTCGGTTTATAAACCTGAAAAAGGTTAGTCGGATGCATATTTCAAGACCTTCTTGAAGTATATTTCTTTCACTTTTAAAGATTGTAGTCTTTATTACTTTATTTAAAAAAAAATCAAAAATCAATGCGAACATCTACCATACATTGCATCATTATTTTTTTTCTTTTTATGTCTGTGGTGTTTATTAATAAGCTGAGGAATTAAATTCATTCTTTATTAAAATAATTTGTGCAAATCGCAAACCCACTTGAACGAGCCTACAGACCTCCATTTGAGGAACACTGCTCTAAGCCTGTAGACACTACGTCCAACAGATTTTTTTTATCACTCAGCCATAAAACTGGTATATTTATTTCTTACGAAACTTTAAATTTTTCATACATTCGTATGCAGTATAGAAAAATATTCCCATGCCCACGTAGATGGGTTCGATTTTGAAGCATACGGGTTCATGTCCCAGTACTGACAGTTTCATAAATTCACTTATGAATTAACATTTAACAGTATGAATTTCGGTAATGTCTGAAATTCTCTCCCATTCATTTTAAAAGAAGGCGCAACGAGAACGAATAGCACTCACATTTTTCTGATCCAGCCCTTTTCTTTAACACATAATCTCTTTAAAAACGAAAGCTTGTGTAACTGAGTAACACTCAGTCTTGTTGGCATACTTTTTTTAAATAAGTCCGATTGTGAGTCTTTATGATCGACATTGGTAGCAGAAATAGATAAAAGAAAAAAATGAAGAATGAGCGTGTGGAGAATTTTTCATTTTTTCTATGCAAAAAATTAAAGAGATTCGAAAAATACCTGTTAATATTTTTCGCTGTCACTTTGAGGTAATGAAGACATTAATATCCATCTATTTTTTTGCAAAAAAGCTTTTATCGTCAGAACTTTTCAGTTATAAGATATCGCCAGTGTTGTTTTGTAAAGCTTTCATTTTTCTTTTTCGATTTTTATTTGTATCAAAGCAATAGCGTTCGCTTGGAAAAAAGAATCCACCTGTTATATTGAACATTGCTATATTAAAAACGAGCAAAAATACGAAACAGGAGGTGTGAAAATATTAAATATTTATTGCGATTTTTCATAAAACACTCCTGTTTTTTATGACGAGATGGTGACATAAAATTAATATGTAAAGATTTATCTAGTTTTATGTGCCAAAAGTGCCTATATTATAAGAAAATTACAGCATACAAAAGTGAATGTCATTAGTTAAATCTGGTCGAAACCTTGAACAACCTCATACTTGTTATCGTTCTTAGAAACACTAAAGTCTGGTTTGATAAATGTATTAATTGTAAATTTGAATCGTTCAGATTATAAAAATTCACACAAGTATTGTCACTAACGACCCGGGTTTTACCTTTCGGCATCTTCAGGCGTTCAAGTGCACGAATGAACTTGAACTGACTGAATAATTGTAATATAAATAGGGACGTTATAGTAAATAACAAGATTTATTGTTTATCTCTTCTGAGGCAGTATATATAGCTGAATATATGCAGACTTAAACATACATAGTTCTGACAGTAGCGGACGCCGAAATAGTTTGTGAAGTAATCTTATAAAAAATTGTAGAACTAAATACGTTGATAGTTTCTACCTTGTAACAATGGAGTTTTACCAAGTAAATACCAATTCAATCAATACACTCAACTCTTTATAAAATTACACGATTTTTAAATAACACGTTTCATTTAAAAGAACAAACATAATACTAAATTTTTAGATTAATTATTTGATATAGCACGATTCCCAGACACAAACAGCACATATGTGGATAGAAGATTTCCTAATAGAAGGCTTCATTGGATCCTCAGACATTAGACGTCAGACGTTTCTAGCGATGGAAGTGATTTATGTGCAGTCCCTCATAAAAGATCCCGTATAAGTAAGCTTCAAAAACTGGACTATATTTTTTGATTGAGAAAACAGTACAATGGAAAATAATAAACAGTTAAAATTAATAATTAAAGAGCGTAACTTATTCACTATTAACATTGCAATATGTACACATCGAATTTTCCTTTCTAACGCTTCATATAAACTATTTATTCATTGTTAACGACGCAGCTTCTACGCCTCCTCTACGGCTTAGGTTCTACGACATTGACAATTATTTAACAGAGCGTGTTTTCGCTTCTAAGGCACGCTTAATAAAGGAATTTACGTGAAATTCTGACAATCAAAATACAGACAAGTCAAAAGCAAAACAATACAAATTACAGACAAAGGCGTAAAGGCGATAAGGGTTATATTAGCTGATCTATCCAACCTGATCTTACCTTTATAAAGTTATAAATTTAATGTGGTTTGATTTTAAAGAGAATTTGAGATTAATTAAACATTGACATCTGTTTATTATGTAAGAAATATTGTTTAATTATATTTATTTTGCAATTGATCAACTATTTGATCAAAGATTTGACAATGCGTCAGTAAATTAAGATTCTGTAAATGTAAAAAAAAATGTAACCATTCATTTTATTTTCTTCATTTTTCATGACCTAATTACTGCATTGAATTTAATTATGACGTGGCTTGAAAAACAAAAACGTGTATCCTTTATAAACAAATCTTTTTTTTTTTAAAAGAACTTAAGCCGCAAAGAAAAATAAAAACAGAATATTGTCAAGAAAACATGAATAATATATATTATGCAAATTACGTATGCAAAATACATCGTAAACAGAATCCGGTGGCTGGCGGAATCCATGTCCGTTCCCAAAATGGAAAATATGTCTTCCTAATGATGGTATTTTAATATGAGTTTTTTTTACGAGAACTGTTTGTTACTCACTTACACGACCGTAGGATCCGGCTCGAAAGCTCATAACGCTTACCGCTGAGCCATAGGACTCAACAGTGATACCAATTATAAATCAGTTATTTTATTAGACACGTAATTGGCACATATGTTGATGATAAAATCAATATTTTTGTTACCGTGTCAAAGTTTTTACTATCAATATTATTATGTGCAATGTTTTTCGATGCACACGCTCCAGCTTATATATTTTTAATATACACCGTATGTTTGTTGGTATTCAGCCTGCGAAATTGTTTGCGTGACCGGGTTTTTTAATCACGACATTGCAAAACAGCAAAATAAACAAATAGCAGATGGGGGTGAGGAGACAACCCTTCATTATACCTAACAACGCATATGAGAGGAGGTAAACACGGTCGAATTAACAAACCGTTATTATTGAACTGACCGAATAAACTCGGTTTCTTTCCAGGATATAATCTTATACATACAAATTAATGTTTGTTTGTTCGTATTTTATGCGTTGCCACACCACTCATTCGATTGCAATAAAACTTTGACAAACTTTTTGCTTGCACTTCCGGGAAGGTGATGGACATAGTAAAATTAACTTACAGTAGGTTTTATATATAAAAATCAATGTTTGTATGTCTGCCATACAGTTCATTTTGACAACGTATGCTAACAATTGCGCGAAGGTTATAGTACAATTAACTTACAGTAGGTGGCGCGTGTGTCGTACCATCGACAATTGACAGCAAACGTCAAACAAAAAAAAGAAAACTTGCACTTTAATAAACACAATTAAAACACTTTCTTTCTTTGAGTGTCATTGCAACGCTTGCTGGATACCGGTTAGTTATCTTATAAAACCTGTGAGTCTGTAAAGCGTGTTTTCAGTTTCCTGCCTATGTTTACCAGGTAATAACAAAGACTTGCAATACTGGATAAACATTTCAATACCAGTAAATATTAAATACTAATATAAATATCAATAGTTTTATTATACAAAGTTTAAAATAAAGCAACAAAAAAAACGGTCAATTGGGGTCGGAATATCGCACGGGTAAATTTAAATGGATATATCGATATTTCATATAAGATACCGTCATCAAAAATATATAAATCATAGAAGAGCGACTTTTATAAATAACTTACTGTTTCCTAAATTCTGAAAGTCTCTTGGTAGGTGTAATATATATAAAAAATAAAAATATAAAGTAAACGGGAACAATTTTAAATTTGAATTGTTTGAATTTTGTAATTTCCATGAGTTTTGTCGCTAACGACCCGGGTTTCGCCTTTCGGCATCTTCAGGCATTCTAAGTGCACGGATGTACTTGAACTGACAGTTTGTATCGTTTATTTTACCAAGTTTATCGTTTATTTTATAAAATTATTTTACCAAGAAATCTTAGAGATTAATCGAGCTCAGCTTAACAGTTTTCCAACTTTAAACTAGCAAATTAATTTACCAAAATCGCCATTGTTGTACCCCTTTTAAATAATTTTCATTTTTAAATAATTGTCATTTATTAATAATTCAAGCACTTACTATCATTCAATATTAATTCAAAGGCTTAAAATCAATCAACTCATCAATAATAGGTCGGATAAAACCCTCGATTTAATTTAAATATCCCTATGTTATTATCTGGTCATTAATATTTTCGAAAAATCCCCATAGCTATAACAAACCCACTTAATTCATTGAAACTTGTATACATTCAATTTTCGCTAATTTACATTTTAATAGCCTTTTAACTTAGTGATCTACTTATATTTTTGTATATAAACGATACAAACTGTTTACTACGCGTCAGTTCAAGTACATCCGTGCACTTGGAATGCCTGAAAATGCCAAAAGGCGAAACCCGGGTCGTTAGCGACAAAACTCATGGAAAAGTAAAAAATTCAAACAATTCAAATTTGATATTGAAATTCCATCAAGCACCCTCAGTCGAAATACTTAATTATATGGGAACAATTTTACAAAAATATGTCATGGTTTATTAACTTTTCCGGTTCTAAGCTCAAGAAATGCGACCCCAATACCCACATTTTCTTAAATATCTATTTTGATATGGGTGATACAATGTTTATAATTAAGGTTTTCTTATTTAATAGTTTTTTGGACCTTTTGTAGTTTATATAAATACGCGATAACGCGATAAGCGATCGTTCGTAAGATAGCTGGGTGACTCGTCAGTTACAATTTCATGTGTGCTGGATGACGTCTTTTTACGCGCAACGTAAAATATGATTATTTATTAAAAAACCACGAATTTTTATAAAAAAAATGTTTGAGGGATGATGCAGAGATATATGTTAAAGCCCTTAGACTATTTTTTTTTGAAATTTATAAGAATAAGGCCAAAAATGAGGAAACCACTGGGGTCTCTAAACGACCCCATCGGATGAGAAGTATTTTTCTAGTCTCCGAGCAGCGAGAGTTAACATAAATGTTTCGATTTTGGCTAACTTTCTATCCGTAAACACTGGTATATTTGGATCTTCAAACTGGTACTGGTATTTTGAAAAAAACTCTATGAATACCGAGATCCCGGTTCTGTTATTAACGATATTGCAATCTCCAGTGAAAAGAAATGTAGTTATCAAATTATTATACTAAATTAAATAAGCCTAGGGATAATTCTCAAATACACGAAACACGTGTCACAATTTGTAAAAAAAAACAGTGGAATAACAAAATAGCCAATTTAAAAATCATCGTCCCACCTCGATCTACAATATAATGAGTTGTTGACTAAAAAATAGTTAACATGCTTTACAAAATGCTTCTCTTTTTTACATGAAAAAAGGCTTAATTGCCGTTAATAGAAACGCAGTTATGTAGAAAATTTAATAATAAATTGCTAAACTATCATACTTGGGTGTTAAGAAAATTGATAATTTGGGCGTAATACGATTTTAATATCAGTTTAAAAAAGTCAATATAAAATATCAAATGTATGTAACTTCTTAGAACAAGCCATAGAGAATATTTGAAATATGACGATTATTCGTAAAAAAAAACATTTTGTAACTTTGTTTTATTGATTCCAATGATGTTTTTTTTGATATTTTCGTATATGAAATTAAACTTTCCAGAAAACTGCGTTGTTTTTCAATGGTATAAGTTAATATTTGTGGAGAAAAAGAGAAGCATGTTCGAAAACATCAACAAATGTTTCAATCACACAACTATTAATATATTAAAAAGCTTATGTTGAATGTGCCGTGAGTTGCCCATTAATATATTACAGATATACTTTTGACGTCCTTAAATGAAACGTGATTATAAAAATGACATACCTTTAACCACATGACGAGCGAATTATAATTCGAATGGCAATTTTTTTGAAGTCACCGGAGGTATATTATTTGTCAAAGTAATTAATATAAATGTGCGGTCGGTGTGACAGTTTTGATTTTACAAAGTGGGTGAAAATACCAGGAGTGGGATGATGGAGGGTTGGCTGGGAGGGCAAAGGGGGCGTCGTTGGTAAACGGCAAATAAATTAGCCTTTGAGAGAGATCGCTTCATTAGCAATGTTGTTGAGATTCATTTTATTAATTTGTAAATACCCTATTAGCGTCATTGAATGCTTGTGTATGAACGACTGACTGTAATAATTATTGTACAAATAAATCGCGACGGTAATTCGATTCTTCAACGAGATTTTTTTGTATAAATTTACAATGTTCTACCTAAGGTTCTTAGCCCGGCGCAACACTACGCAAGAATATGTTAAAAAATCGACGACTCAAGTTTACAAAAAGATAAACAAATAAAATAGATCAGGGATAGCCAGTGTGTTGATCGTAAAGGAATTTTTGATCGATCACGGACCTATATTGTACTTTTTCTTGTTCGAACGTGTCAAAACTACCCGTTGTTTAGCTCCTGAAATCCTAATTAATACAACGAAACACTAAGACGACCTACTATTCCCATATCATTATTATTTTTATGTGTGCAAATTGAGTAAAAATACATATTAATATTTATTAGCATGAATAAATCATTATAACATGTCAAGTGGAACTTTTTAGAACACACCATAGAACATTTAAAATATTTCGACGAATTCTTATGAATTATAAGCTTCTTTGATCCCAACGTTTGGTGGTGTGATATTTTTGTATTATCTACAATTAAATTTTCTAGAGTATCAAAATGTATAATGAAATCATATCGTCACGTACACCGCAGAAATTCGTAAATAATAAAATGGGTTTTTTGGATCGTTTAGTCAGTTCCGTAACACAGTGGTCAACGTCGATGGCTTTCGTTACGAACCCCAAGACGAACAGCATTTTTTAAATTGATTTATGTTCAAAGGCACGGGTGTTTGCGATGCCTGAAAATTCTCTCCTACTCTTGCAATCCTTAAATATCGTATACTAGCGAAAGAGATTAGTTATGTTTTAACCCTATCCTTTACATATGTATCTATACTTTCTTAGAAAAAGAGAGTGATTGAGCTACTGGTAGCAAGAAGTTTTTGTAGAAAAACTTCTGTTTCGATACCCCTTATTATAAAGTTATATGCTGCACATTTAGAATAGAATTCGCAATTTAATACATATATGTCTCAATACAATTCATCCACAACTCTTTCAAACGAAAATTAAAATTTCACAAAACTAATCAACTGTCAACGGTCAAAGCTAAACAAATGAATCTTTCGTCGTCAAGCGTTCTGAGTTTCTAACAATATTTTTTGGACGTTATTTAAAATCAAAAATCTATTTTTTTTAAATTTACTTAAGTTGAAAACTCACAGAAAGATAAAAAGTATTTAAAATGTGAAATCTTTTATTTCTGTGTATGTTTTTTTCGTGTTTTCTTTAATTCGTTCACCAAATAATTAATGTCCAATAATCTCATCACGTACTTGCCAGGACATCTTCCTGTACCGTGATAATACAATCTTTGGTATGATACAAAAAAATGTTTGTATAATAGTAATAAAAACCACTTTTTTCATTACTTATTTTCTATAATTACAAATTTGACACAGAATATTCTTCAATTTTATTATAACTTCTCTAACTTTCGCTTGAAACTCTCTGAAATTTCTTGCGTTGAGTAATCGCTTTTCGAATAAGCAATTTTAATATCAGTACTATTCACGAAGGCTGAAGCAATATAAACGTATGTATTCTTATTTTTATCAAGCGATATTGTCGAGCATTTCCGAATGCAATATAACGTCGTTATTAGTTTTTAGCAAATAAAAACTTTAAAATAAAATGGAAACGTTATTCTTTGCATATATTTGTTTCCAATATTTTAATGAAACCGTTTTGACATGAAGTGGAATACTCGGAACCGGAAGAACAAAACAATATGTTATACCAAATGTGTTTTGATACAAATCTCGCGGAATATGTTTTTATCGGAAGCAATAGCTTTTAGAAGAAAAACACCGTTTTAATCTATGAATATTGTATTTATACACTTTTAAGTGTTTACTGTCGATTATTGGATAGTAGAGAAGTGTTATATTACTTACAAATAAATCATTTTTTGTGTTAAATTTGAATTGTTACGACTTTGTAAATTTCCATACAGTTTGTCATTAACGACTCGAGGTTTGCGTTTCGGCATATTCAGGCATTCAACTTGAACCGGGCCTTGGTAAATAGTTTTATCATGTATATACATATCGACTGTGGAAAGGAAAAAGGACGTAACCACACTTTGTAAATTTTACAGGAGGCACAAAAAACGTGTTTTTATGATTTTCGGCTATATTCAAATTGTAAAACAACCTTGAAGTGCACGGAGACTTCTAAACAGGTGTTTAATTGACATAATCTAATATTAATTTAAGAAATTGTTGAAGAAAAACCTTTTTTTCAGTGTTTTCTCTTGGTTTCAATTTTCTTAAACCCATCTTTTTTCAAACTTAAAAGCTAAATTTGAATACTAATTTGGCATTTATAGCTTACATCCTTTTGATAGAACGTGTATCGAATTGAATACTTTGTGATTATCGATAAAAAGCTGTTTAGAAAAAAAGTGTAGGTTACGTTCCCTTTTCCTTTCCACAGTCGATTTATTGAATCCAAATATTATCATTATGTTTAAAGCTATTGATGACGATCTGAATTATTTTAACAATGTTTTGATTTTAATGATGTCCAATCAATTCAATTGGGAATATTTGTGTATTGCGTCCTCATTGAATGATTCCAACTACGGCTTTATAATTATCAATGAAGAAGTAACGATTTTGAATCACTATCGCAAATAAATTGACGAATCATTCCTACAAAGGTAACTGACTTAATGCGTAACCTTTATGTGATTATACACATAACAAAAAAACACCTGCTTAATTCGTAAATCGTTAAGTAATGTCGACCTTTACAATGAATCAACAGTTCAGCGCACTCAGCCGCTGATTAAAACAATCGCAAATAATTTTAAAACAATAGAATAAAATATTTTAGAATGGCCTAGATTTTCATCAGAGATTTGTTGCCCTTCTATTAAAAACATCCATGTAAATTTTCTGCTATCTGAACGAATATGGTGTCATTGATTGAGTGCATTAAAATAATTGCAATATGATATTGGCTTATACTCAATGTAATATGATGACATATTCGTGTCTGTTTTGGCGATACTGGAATACTTAAAGAGTAAGGGTGCCAAACTGCAGGCTTTGTGGTTGAGTGGTCAACGTCGTTGGCTTCAGTTATAGCGGTCATAGGTTTGCATACCAGATTGATTTTCAATCGATTTATAGATTTCTGTTTGAAGTCATGGATGTATTATAACATACGTGATGTCTTTAAAATCTTTCCCATAAATCCTATCTTTAAAAACGAGCAAAGCAAGAGCAATAACCGAAACTAGTCCTGCCATATGTCTATCATTCTAGCCCTACATTCTTTGACAGAAGAGTTTGAGCAACTGAGTAACATGAAGTTTTTATAGAAACAATAATGTCGCGATAAACTCCACTAGGAGTCCACATATTCACTAGGGCATCCAATCCCAGAATCCCGATCAATTTTCTGATCCCGAAATTCCGGGATTGACACGGCCGCAATCCCGGGATTTCGGGATCGAAAAATATTGAGCAAATCCCGAAAATTGACACGAAATACGCAAATTCAAGATTTCAAATTCCTCGGTGAGCTAAAAAAAAAAAACGAGATTCTGTGACAATCGGAGACAAAGTATAGCGAATTGAAGATTTCAAATTCCTCGGTGAGAAAATTTCAATCCCGGGATTGGAAAAAGACTCCGGGATTGGATACCCTAATACTCACTACATTGAAAGCTAAAATGGTAAAAAAGGGTACCAAATAAGATGAAGAGCCGCTGGTCTAACGAACTATCGAACTGGTTGATCATCAAAGCAACAAATTATACTGGGTATAGCTATTATTTTGAATATTTCTATATTAAGGAAAAGACCGGTTCAATTCGTCGCGAGAATTTTCAACCGAGCAATCAGTTGAAAATGCTCGTGATGAACGAAACCGGTCTTGATCTTATAAATGAATGTGATACTGAATTAGTCATAAAGAATGTTTCGTTATTTAATAAAGTGCCTTTCTACCAAATATTGAGAGTGACCATCTTGAAAGTGATTATTTGCACAGCTAAAGTAATTTATCTGTTGATTAGATTTTCTCATTAAAACGTCACATTACTGTTTATTAATTTGTGCTCCGATAATATGCTATACTTAACATGAAACGGATTTATTTACAGGATGTTCACTAAACACAGTGTAACTTACTTTCATAGTGTGCCCAGATAAGATTAGAAAATAAATTATACACATTACGAACATTATTTTATCTAGTAACAAAGCTATTTATTTACCCAGCGGTTGTGTTTTATTTTCCTTCTAAAAATGCAACAGTTGAATAATAAAATGCGTTCAGTCTAGAGCAGTGATGCGCAACATTTTTGAGAGAAAGACAAACTTACCCATTTTATAATTATTCACGGAACGCATGAATAAAAGTGTTTATAATAATGATTTCAGTATCAATTATCAAATTGTAAAGTAAAATATGAAATGAATTTTAGATCTCGAGTTGTGCATCTAGTGTCTAAATCAGGAGTTCTCAACTTTGATTGATTACAAGTTCTAGTTTTTTTTTTCAATAAAATATGCTTAAGTCATTTAATTATGGAAGTTATTACTTAGTCAAATTTATCTCAATAAATTTACAATGTTACGTGTATGAATAGTTAAATATAAAAAATAAATAAGTTTCATCACTACGTAGATTATCTTGGGTAGAGAAGAACTATATTCTGAAAAAACGAAGGGAATGGAGCAAGAAAGGTTGAGATCCCATGGTCTAAAGCAGCGGTTGTCAAACGATGGTCCTTGGACCGTCAGAAGTTGGTTAGTAACAAATTGATAGTTTTAAGTAAACAGCGAATGAAAAAAATGAGCTTTCAGAATAAAGCATATAGCCTCGATATTTTATATAAGTTACATAGACAACATTAATTTATACAAAATAAGGTATGATTTTTTTTAATAACCATGTCCGCTCCCAATGTGGAGCATATGGACTCCTAATGGAGTTTATCTCAACGGATGTGTTTCTACGAGAACTGCTTGTTACTCAGTCGCTCAACCTCTCTTTTTCCAAAGAGAGTAGGAACAGAATGGTAGGGCCAGGACAGAACTAATGTTTAGCTAATCGTTCTCGATACGCCCCGTTCATAGGATAGGATGGATGGGAGGGGGGAGTTCAAAACATCACATACACCCATGCCTTCGAACATAAATTCAAAAATCGACTGAAAAATCAATTTATAAAACTGTCCGTACCGGGATTTGAACCCGGGACCTCCGTAACCGAAGCCAACGACGTTGACCACTCGACCATACAGGCGGCAAGATAATTTACTGTCTTTAAATCTTCATTAATAAATGTTACTTATATTTTTTGTTACCTAAACTGGCGCAATACATGCATTAGCTGATTCATTGATATCCCATGAATTTCATTTTGTACTTAAATCATTTTTAAAAATGTTGTTAATTAACAACTTCTGCCAATACGGTAATGATTTATCTGGACATTTCTAAAATATGTACTTATGTATACCTTTTTATGATTGTTGAATAAATTATAATGTATAATTACTATTTTTTTGTCTGAATTTATGTCTATCAATAAATTACCTTATGACATAGTTATAAGCAAACAACATAGAAATATCTTATTAAACTATTTTCATAAAATTGAGAAAACCATTTTTTTTATCAATAGTCTACCCTTATCAGAATTCTACGGTAGTTCTATCCCTGAGGCAGTAATATATTTCATAACTTTTCTGACAAAATATGATCAGTTTGTCATATTTATCTACAAATAATGATTGTGTCTCTTTATAAGGGTCAGCACATAGAATTGTGTGTTATTAGAATATATTATTAAAGTTTATCTTTATTCAATATTTTTACAATAATATAATATATTACAACTGACGTATAAACAGTACCTTTGACAAAATATACAAATAATATAATATGTTGAATTCGAAACAATATATAATTTTTGTTTGATGACGATTGAAAGAATTGTTTTACGCATTTTTTGAAAAATATACACACAGTAAGTTTTAAAATATAAACAACATTTTTCCGTTGGTAAATGATGTAAACAAACTTTTTATTGCGTGTTGTTATCTTCTATTCGTAAAATGAATGGGTGAATGTATTCCCATTACCGATACAAAGTAAATCTCCATAGTTATGAGATAAAAAGAAACAAACGCAACAAGTTGATCTCGAACAAACGCAGCTTGCACATTTCCCAAATAACGAAACACGCGAAAGAAAATTTTTAAACGAATTCAAAAATGGAACACTTACTTGGCTCTGAGCGCCAGCTGTCTGTCATTCGGGCATACGTATTTGTTCGGCGAGCCGCTGCATCCCATCATGGTTGAAAGTAATCACGGGAAAATTTATTTACTCAAACACTCGAAGATAAAAATGATGGCTGTAGGTTGTTACCCACGCGACGGCTAGATACTGAATGACGCCCTACAAGTGGTCGCGCCTGTTCTCGCTCGCGCTTCGCACTTCCCGATCGATAACCATTTCGCTTTCCACCAGTTTCCGACGTTAGCTTGATACGCACACTGACATGTTGACATTTAAATAGATGCTACTTTACTACATTGTCTGTTTTTCGGACGATCTATTAATAGTGCTTTAAGGTTAGAAATCTCAATTGTTATAGCATTTTAATACATCGTTCCTTTTTTTCAAATTGGACAACAACGTTCAAACATTAGCCAGTACAAATCGAAATTCATTTCAAAGGAGGAACTATTTTAAATTTTATATAATAAACTTTCAACATTCATAGACAATGGTTTCAAATATTCCGAAAATCAAGGCACACAGAATTGTTAGTTACTGAACGGTGGCGTTGTCTTCAAACTTTTTAATTAGATAGTAAATATTGAATTTATATTCAAAGTAAATAATTCGATACTTTGGGCATAAAATCTGCTATATTGTATTTTAAAATTAATTTGCTGTATCTTTGCAAGTTCAATGAGGGTTTGATTTACCATCTCGAAAATAGATTTGACAGGTCGCCTTCTGTCGTCTAGTTGATAAGAGCTTTATAATTACAATCAAGCGGACTCAAATTCAAGTCCCGGTGAGTTCAGTGTAAAATTTAGAATTTATCTCAAATTAAATTTGAAATCAAAAACATGTGCGTTTGTTATGCCTCTTGTCTTCGGGTTGATAGTGAATAATTTTTGTTATATAATAATTGAATAACTATCTCATCGAGTTTTCTATAATCATCCAATTATTATTTTTTTTGACGCATCGGAATTAACTACAGATGTTTTTTGTTTATTTGATTTTGTCTTACATAAAAGTGTATACATGTTAAAAAATAACTGAAATAATTAGAAGAAACTCACACTAACCTTTTGGCGGTATTCTTAAAACAATGAATGAAACACGATAACATAATATTAGAAATTTTATAAATAATTATATTATATATTTTTTATCTATCTCGGCTAACCGCAAATATGTGATAGTCCTGCTTTTGCGACAATGTGTTTCTGAGAAGTTTATTCGTAATGTATTTGATTAATGTCGTATTACGATGTAATTATCATTTTTAATTTGATTTCGGATTGACATCTTCAGGCATTTGGGGGGCACATACATACATACTTATCTGATGCATCTTTTTTTTATCGTGTTAATATAATTATGATGGGCCATACGATGAGAGGGTCTTTTATTATTTTCGATGGATTTTTCCGACTGCGTGGTCGAGTGGTCAACGTCGTTGATTTCGGTTACGGAGGTCACGGGTTCGAATCCACAGTCCCGAACGGACAGTTTTTATAAATTTATTTTCAATTGGATTCAAAGATTTCTGTCCAAAGGCAAAGATGTATGTGATGTAAGTAATACCCTCCCACCCTACATATTCTCAAAACGGGTGCAGCGATTAGCTAACTACAGGTCCTAGCCGTAGCATTCTATCCCTATTATTTTTGAAAACGAGAGGTTACGCAACTGAGTAACAAGCAGTTCTCATTAAAACACTTATAACTCCATTAAGAGTCCACTATGCTCAACAATGAGAGCGGACATGGTTGAAAAAAAATGATAACTTAGTTATCCCAATGATTGTGTTACAAAATTTTGACACCAGGGAAACTATTGTAAGATATAAAAAAACTTTAGACTGCACCAGTTGAAAATACACGCAGTGAGAAAAACCACTAAATGTAAGATTCATAAAAAAGAGTGTTTTCTATTTTTGAAAATAGCACCATTCCACCAAGTATTTAAAGCAGAAAGCAGAGCTGTAGAGTAGGTAAACAATAAGACGACTCCAACTCCGATTACGACTCCGAACATAACTTAAATTACGGCTTTATTATAACGACTATTTTAAGGCTAAGTAGCATGCAGCGGCTCCACTTTTGATCGTGGCGAATTGAATACATATATTTTTTGAAATTACTCTTAGTTGTCAGTTTTTTTTGGTCCGAATCAAGTAAAAACGGTCTGACTCCAGAGCTCTGCTTTAAAGTGAAAATTGATATTTTTACAGTAATACTACTGGTCATTAGTTCAGAGCCAAAATGCAACACATCAAACGATTTTTAATAGAAAATTGTCAATCATTCAACGCAATGTATCAATTTATTTGTTCATCATGTAATTAATTCATTTGTTTGCTTTTCTACAGATTCGTAGAAAAATTCGTTTTTATAAAAAGTCGTGTCGTATTGATTATGTGCCGTCAAAATTAGAATTTGAATTATGTTGGAAACATATAAATGTTTGACTTAATGTAATGTTATACTCCGGAAGACATTTAAATATCCTGTTTTATTCAAAGACTCTGAAACTTTTCGTATTGCAAACAATTCATACGCCAGGGAGCAAAAGATTCTCCCAACTAGAGATTTTGTGTTGAGACAATTCGAGAATAAATTCCCGGGAAATCGACGATTCTTGTCAGTCTCGGTTCCCAAGATAAATAAAACATCCCGAGTCATTGGACTTTATAAAGTTTGATAAAAAAATTGTATATAGTGGTTTTTTTTTTATTAAAAACATTTTTTTTTTAGAATCTTTATACTTTAAGAACTTTTCTACCAGAAGTGGAAGGCAGTAAAAAAGAAAAGAAAGTTTAAAAAAACGTCCTTTTATTTAATAGTTTTCAATAATAACAATAAAATTACTGACCCAAAGTACTATTTTTCGAAAAGAGGCACTTTAACAAAAAATCAAATGAACCCCTCGAATAAAGTGTAATAAATATCAATACAAATATTTAAAATATAAAAATTTCACATTGTGTAATATTTTACTCCAAAAAAGTAGTTGCCATGGGTTTTGAGCTTATGTTCAGAAGAAAAAAATCTATGAATATAAAGCGATTTTTTAGTATTGGTTTGTCATTTGAGTTATGTATTGACAACAATATATCTATGTTTTCATACACATTAAATTACTCATGTGTAGGAATATATAAAGAATGCTATTTACTGTACTTCACGCTTAAATATGTTTTCATAAAAATTACTCCCGGGACTTGAAAAAAGCTGAGTACTCAGAACCCCTACCCCTAACCGTTCAAAAACAGTTCTCCCTATTTTTCATTGTTCCCGAGCGGATGTCAAAATAGATTCAAAATGGCTACGCTGGAGGCTTTTTGTTTGTTTATCCTTGTTTGTGGAGTGGTAGTTCTGTTTGAAGACAAATAGGATTGAATTTAATACTAAGATTGTTTTGTGTTTATTTATTAGTGACGAGTATATGATATTTCGCTCAATCTTTGTGTATTGTTGTACAACTAACAAAAGAAAATAAATCTAAAGCTTTCAAATTATGGATATTTCAACACGTTTTGTCACTAACGACCCGGGATTTCCTTTCGGTAGCTTAAGGCATTAAAGTTCACAGATGATCTTGAACTGAAGCTTGTTAAATATTTGTATCGATAGATAATGTAAAATCGAAAATTCGACTGAGTGAAACCGGTCTTTACAATATATTAAATCAATTTAGAATTCTAATTAATTCGCACAAAAAAGTTTAAAAAATATATATAATGCCTTTCAATCGAGTATTGACAGTGAACACCCTTAAAGTTTAAGCCACGTATTGCTTACTCCCAAATGTTAAGCAAATATAAAAGATGATATGTGCTCATTAGAGGTGAAGTAAGCCAAGTGGTATTTATGAAAAAAAATATTAGTTGCGTTGTAATATTCTACACTTTTCAAAGTATTGTAAAAGTGAAGTAACCTCTGTTAGTACGTACACACAACAATAGAGTTATCTCCGTAAAATAAAAATATGCAATCGACCAAAACACCAAAATAAAGAAGTGATTATACTTAAAAGTCCATGAAAAAAGTTTTACCATTTTACTAGTTGGCTAACTTCGCCTCTTAAAGGCCCATATTATAAAAAACAATCTTAAATTCATTCAATGCTACGATTCCGTAGAGAAGAGTTAAATTCGCCAGACAATTTCTATTGAGAGCTAGGTTTCTCAAATAGACACGTTTGTTAATTAGTTTGCATTTGTTTTCATGAAATGCCAGCAACCCTACCGGAATCGGGAAACAGAGCGTTGAAAGATATCTTTTTCCCATCCCACCTCTCCATAGATATTCGTAACCCTTTCTGAGGGTTGAAATTATCCAATAAACTATTTCAGAATTTAATTGGTTGTACAGATTGTGTAGGATATCAAAGTGATAAACTTATATTTTACAACTTGTTATTTACTAAAGTGCCAGTTCGAGTGCATTCGCGCACTGATCAGTACCGTAAGATGCCGAAAGGCGAAACCCGGGTCATGTTCGACCAAGAATTTTATGGAAGTGTACAAAATGAAAATAATTCTAAATTAATATTGAATTTCCATCAAGCACCTTCAGTCGAAATTTTAAATTGTATTTTACACTTTAAAGCAGTGGTTGTCTAAAGAGGTTATGATTTTTTGTTATCTACATATGTCTGCTCTCAGTGTAAATCAGTGTCTGTCAAACTTTTTTACTTCACGGCACACTGGTGAATGGGACTTGTACCGCGGCACACCAAATAAAAATACTTTAAAAAAGCAAATGTACCTTTAAAAAGAAAATGTGTCGCGTTGACCATTATGTATGAACGTGACAAATATTTGATTGAACGTGTAGATGTTGAATTTATTTCACATTGAAGAATATTTAAATGAATAGGCATTATAATGAACATTTTTAAGGTTTCTTCCACCGCGGAACACATGAGACTTCTTGCGGCTCACAGTTTGGCAGACACTGGTGTAAATTAATGACCTCCTAAAAGAAAACTGCTTGTTATTATATTGCTCAAGATATTTTTTTGTTAGAGTCGGAGTCGAATTATTTGCAAACGCTGAAGTCTGCGTCGTGGTTTTATTACGACTCCTCAGACTTGGTAAAATCTTCAGTTAAGCCCGATGGTGTTAGGGATTGCAATATCGGTATTACCAAAGCTGGTATCCCGGTAATTTTATTTCTGAAAAGCCAGTATGTATTTATATTAAGAAAATCAGACAAAATCAAAATTTGAATATAAAAAAATCGACGATATTTATGACTCAGTTCCATGGTGCTACAACTAGAAATTGTTAGTTTTGGGATATGTTTTGACACGTCTTAAATGATTTGTAAAAAAATGATAATTATTATCTCAAATTTTTAGTGAATCATTTTAAATTTTAAAAGGTAATTCATTTAAATTCAATTTATATTTTTTGAAACGTTGACAAAACCATAAAATGATATTTCGAAGTTATTTTTATATGGAACTGAAGGAAGATCGTTTATTAATACAAAATTTATATAAAATTCTTCTTCATAATCATCTTCAGACAACGCCTCTATAAGAAGCGAAACACATGTCACTATTGGTGGCATAATAAGTGGAATGATTGAAGTTATTTTGAAATTTATATAAATTTTGTTTTAAAATGAACTTCCACAAAGTTACCGCCGAATCCATCGAAAATATTAAGATTGTTAAATTTTTTTATTTCAATATATCATCTATCTACCTGCTGAGAGATTTTTCTTGAGTTTTACTTTTGTGGAGCCATAGAAAATATGTAGGTATTCAATGTGTAATATAAATCAAAACATCAAATTTTTGACTTACCGTTCTATGGAACTAGGCCAGGCGTGGGGAACCTGCGGCCTTTTGGCTACTCTAGTGCGGCCTTCTAGCCAATTCTGTAGTTCTGTAAATTTATTTAAATTCGTAAATTCCTGGCATATTCTGACCGTAAATTCCTGTTTCCGGCCAAAGATTCCCTGGTTAATGTTTACTGCGGCCCTATGTCGAATCAGAAAAATGAATGCGGCCTTTAGAGAAGAAAAGGTTCCCCACCCCTGAACTAGGCCATCGATATTTTAATGAAGCTTACGATGAATATGCTTTCAAAAATATTTGACTCAATATAGACAAATCCCGGTATTAAAATATTAGCATCTTAAATGACACATTTTAGTTTAAAAAAGCATTTTTTTTGAGATATTTACAAAAATGCTATTTCGGGTCATGTACACTTCCAATGTGGACCAAATGAACTCCTATTGCTTGTTACTCAATTCCTTGTGTGTATTGAATCATTAAATGACATTGTATGGCCGTATGAACAAATTCGTCTAATCCCATAGTCTACGTGGTGTCGTTGACGGAAGTCTAATTGTTGCATCAGGCATATGTGACTTATGCACTTTCGTTGTGATGTTTGCTGGTCAAAGTTATGTTGTTTTTGGAAGATGCAGTGTTAGTGATGCTGGTGCTGATGAAAGTTAGTGGTGTTGTTTGGTGATGAGAAGGTAAGCCAGGTTAAAAGAAGAGTGGAGATAAAAGTATATGACTACAACAGGACAAGTGGTTACCTAATAGCTCTCTCAACGCCCAGATTAACTAACGAATGGGAGGAAATTTTAGACATTCATGCCTTCAAACAAAAATCTACATATTGATTGAAGAACATATTTGTTAAGCTGTCTTTCTGATTTTGATTTCCTATCCCACAGTAATAAATCATTTATAATCTTTACGACAATTATATAAAAGATTAAAAATGATTTTAATAAATATGAATCATTAATTCTGAATAAATTGAAATTGTGACATGATCTATGTCAAAATTATAATAATATACACTCAAATAAAAAAGAAAATGCTTCCGTTAAAAGCATAAATTCAACAAAAAAAAGTTTTCCACGGCAGCCAATCAAAGTTTCTTTTATAACACGACTTTTTGCGTGTAGAATATACATAAGTGATACTTAACCTTTTTACCGGAAAGAACTCTTAAAACTTTTTGTAAGATCTCGAGTGACTCGTGCTTGACAGGAATATAACATTTTTACAGGCCGTGTATTGCTATTCGGTTGGCCTTAAAGCTGCTCTTATCAATATTAAAAAAATAGCTGGAGAGTATGATCATTGATTTTTGTGGCATAAACCTATATAAATATATATTTATATGAAAACATCGATACCTTAGTCATAGTGTAACAACTAAAAAATGATTGTTTTGAGAATATTTGACAATATTTTTGATACAATTTGATTCAATAGTTACATTACGAAATTTTACACTTGTCGAATGAGGAAATGGAAATGTCCGGAACACAGATTTTTTTTGGTCGGGTAATTCTTAATACTAAAAATATTAGTTATTAAACCACTTATTATGTATTGATTATTTTATGCATAATCATCTCAAGAACTTTGGCTGGCGCTGAGACAACAGCCACCGGTCTATAATTTTCCACTGATGATTCTGCGCCATTCTTAAAAATTGGTGTAATCTTAGATATTTTCCATATTTCAGGGAAAATGCCCAATTTCATAACGAGATTAAATATATAACACAAAGGACTTTTGATGAGGTCAATACATCCCTTTAAAAAACATGTAGGCACCCTGTCGGGATCAAGCGAGCGGGTATTTTTAAGTTTTTTGGTAAAAAAAAAAAATCTGATTCATCGATTTGCATGGCATCAATGCATTGGGTACGACTTTTCAAAATTGATTCAATATTAAGACGTGGTATATCATTTGAGTATACAGATCTGAAATGGCCAGCAAATGCTTCTGCCACCCCTAGACCTGTCACTTCATGCCCCTTCCAATTCATTGTCTCAGCGAATCCACCATCGTTTCTAATAGATTTGATATAATTCCAAAAAAAATTGGATTTTCGCATATGCAATTTTCCATCCTTTTCAAATATGTTCGGTAGGCTAATCGAATATTTTGTCTCAGCTTAGATCGACATTTACTAAAAAATTGATAGTCTCGAGAACTCTTAGAAGCCTTCCAGGCTTTATGATATAAATGCTTTATTTAGATGTCACTGTCTTGGAAACAGAAGCTTACCTTCACCGTAAAATAATAATATCACTATTAAGAACATTGCCAAAGATCGTTGTCTAAGCTCACATGTTTAAATGCTATGATAATAAGCCCTTCATATTTCGTAATAAATGAATTAGCCTTTTTTTATAGGTTAAATATTATATTACATTTATGAATCATGACTCATTTTCCGGAAACACGACTATGATGTCAACGATTCGGTGTTAATTGTGAAAACACGGGTGGATTTTTCAGTATTTTATTATCTGGTCTTAATCATAATCACCGTGCCCAACAAAGCGTCGCTGATAACACAATAGCTAGTTTACGCTAATTTTATGTACCTCTAATAATATGTCTATATAACTTCCACGGGGTATCAAAAACTCGTGGCTGGCTGACTTCCCCAGCTTTAGTGACAAAACAATGGATATAGATTAGCTCAGCGATGCACAAACCGTGGCGTATAGTAACGTCTATGGCAGCAGTATTCAGTTTACCAAGACTAATTCTCATTGTTTGTCAGATTACAATCAGGACGCCACGAATCACATTCTGTGGGAATGCTCTGATATGAATGCCGAACGAGCAGAGCTGTTTGCCTTGGTCCGCCTTCATATAAGCCCAATAAACCACGCTGACTTGATCTCGACAAAGGAAAATTTTGAGGTATTCGATAGATTTGCAACATCATATGGGGAACGGGATATTCTTGATTCGTCTTTAAATTCAACGAGTAGTAGATTTAACTCTTCCTCCACGGCGGATTGTCAGTATACGGATAGACAGAATACATAATATCACTTAAACTAAATGACTGAGAAAGTCATTTTTTAAGGACAACAGTGCATGGTTGAAAATGGATCTCGTGCGTCTCTTTATCGGGGCAAAATTATGAGACGTAAATTCGTTTCTTTTCTTGATCGTATTGCGTTATGGGAGACGGCCGAAACATCGGCTGCATATACAAAACGGGTGGTGGTGGGATAATTAATAACCAATTTGTTTTTTGTCAGATTGATTTTTCATTTACAAAGGTATCTGCAGAGTTGCCTTCTTGATGAACTATTTTCTGTTGAGCGTAAGAGAGCTGTGCTTGTTAAGTCTTGCTTTATTGAAATTAAACACAAAACCAGCTAAAAATATACAATGTTATCTTATTGGTATATTAAAAGTTTACACACACACTTCAAGCATGAATTCAATACGTTTATCGCATGCATGCAGAGCCAGATGTGAATGAAGAGAGGCTCTACGCCCCTACGTCTCTACGTCTCTACGCGAATCGGTTGGATTTACTTGTCTATCTAAATCAAAAATGACGAACCTGTAATTACCTGTTAATCACAAAGTTTTAATCGAAATTTTTTCGATTTGCAAAATATCGTGAATATGGAAAACGTTAATTATTTTATATAAATATTTACAGTCAACGATGAAAAATAGTACCATGGCGGTAAAAATAGAAAAAAATATATTTTGTAAGCACATATAAGGGAAAAAAACCTAAATAGAATTTCTTATAAGAATCATTTTAGGATTTGATTGCGAGATAATTTTAAATTGAAAAGTAGCCCGTAGCGCAAAAAGTTTGAGCACCCTTGATTAAAATGTTTCATGGCAATTACCTCGTGATAAGAATCATGAAAAATAAATTGTTGATTCCTTTTATTTAGTTATTTAAAGTTAAAACATCCATTTTATAATGCAATATATTGTTAAACATCCAAAGAAGCAACGTATTTTTTTATTTACATATGTATTATATATGGAGAAGAAAGGGATGATAAAAAATGTCTTCACATATTCGAACAATCGTAATTCTCTACTGACGCTATTCTTCTTTTGTGACCTTTCGGAGAAATTGTCTATCAAACGGTTAAGCACATCTTTGGGATCAGCGTAAACATCAGAATGAGCACCGTATCATATAATATATCCTTTTCTGTTGCCAACGGAGACTTGTTAAAAGCCATACACCATACGATAAAGGAGAAAGGGATCTGGTTACCGGACCTTCCAAAACATCAGTTTACACATTTTTATCGATGCCCGAAAGCGACGGCGAGAACTTTTATGAAAAATTGTTTTATTTTGAATATTAATTACTTTATATAAAAATGAAACATAAATCAATCAATTCTTGGTTAGAGGCATCCGGCACTGTCTGCATGCAGTGTCAGTGATTTGTCTAGTCTTGACACTATGTTTCATCTTGAAATATGCACAAAATGCAGCATGAAGTTACTGAAGCATCTGTTATTAGTAATAAAATATTTCTCTGAAATAGTGAGAAAAATAAATCAATATCCTCTAAGGCCCGTGATCAATTGAAAAATAAATTATTCGGTCCATCTGTCTAATAGGTTGTGCATTACTGGATTAGCTACACCCTACTGAAATAATAATCAGTCGATTACTTAGAAAATTATTTGTGATTCAGCACAGAGCATAGTAATTAATATTCATCAGCATCGTCAGAGACGCAATGCACAGTGGGACAGTGGTAAACATGTCCACTAGTCTAAGCTTGTTTAAAAATAAAATTTAAAAAAAACACTTGTTGGTCACTTCAATCAATCAGCTTCCTCCGCCTTCCTACACTGATCGCAGACATCCCTATCATTCCAGCTAATTTGCGGTCTAATAACCTCACGAATTTTCTATGAATCTAAGGGATAGAAAAATTGAGACATTTTGGAAATTTTCAGTCATTCATACGTGTTATATAATATGTTCTTCTCATCTGTCAATAACTCACCATAAAGACCTGTCCTGGATGCGCGATGCCTTATTGTCACTTCTTCCAACGAAATGGATTCCGCCATAATGAAACACAGCTGCTGACCAACTTTTTTTCTTATATTTTCCTTAGATATTGGCACAATATCATAATTCACGTTCAAGCTTTTAAAATAATATAAGTAAGATATAAATTATTGTTTATGATTAGGGAATCCAATCCCGGGATCCCGTCGAATTCTGCGATCCCGGAATCCCAGGATTGCGAGAGTACCAATCCCGGGATTTCGAGATTGAGAAAATATAACTTGAGATGTCGCACTGGAAAATCTGCAAATTTCTGGGTTTTTGATATTGACATGAAATTGTTTGAAAATTCCCATGATTTAAAAATTCTCCCCAATCTTGAATCTCAACTTACACACGACTTTATGCTGAGTGCTAAATTGTCAATCCCGAAATCCCGGGATCACAAAAAGGGTACGGGACCCTACTTATGATACATATAAAAGTATGAAATAAAAATAATAAAGTTGTACAATCACTCATTTTTTGCGTATCACTCTAGCTAATTACATAGGTGGCTTAATAATTATTAATAATTAAGTATGAAAATATTACAGGTATGGCTTTGAATAATTTTTTTATAAATAATTTTCAAATTAAGCTTGAACCCATTTAAGAAATCTCTTGTTACGTAATTAGCATTGTTAGCTTCGTAAGCCGCTGGGAGTTTGTCATCAAATACGACTTGCTGGCAGAAGTGGGCTGCCAATACTTTACCAAGGGGATCGCTTAATCTCAAAACAATTGTTCGTTATTGGTGTTCCAGGAAAGGGTGTATTTATTTATAACTCTTATACACAATAATTATAGAGGAACAATAATGCTACGTTATAAACACATACTATGTAACAAAATACAATGCACGATAATATAATTCAATAGCTGAAAATGTACTTTCCTACCACAGATTTCAAGATTCAAGAGATCGAAGATTGACGCAAAAAAATGTTCATACTAATCTTTTCGATTCAATTTCACTCTTCAAATGTTTCAAACGGACTGTTGTAGACAATATTATATTGGAAGCGACGGGCTGCCAATACGTTATCAAGGGGCTCGCTTAATATCCTAGCGATTCTCGATGTTCTACGGAAGGACATTTTTTATCACTCATATCCAATTATATGCAATACTTAAATAAGCAATCGATTGTCAGTTCCATTGCATTCGTGCACTGGATAAAACCAGAAGATGCCGAAAGGCGAAACCCGGGTCTGTATCGACAAAATTTATGGAAGTGTACAGAATAAAAATAATTCAAATAATAAAAAAAAACAATCGATAGTTACTTGTTAATTTTCCGTAAACTTAATAATTTTAATACTGTGCAGACTGAAGCTGTCGTAGATAATATATAAGTCAGGAAATACAGTTATGTACTAATTTGAGAATATTGTCTTAAATTAACAATGGGCCTTAGTCAAATTTAACTAGGGACTCGCGCGAACCCTTCTGAGCCTCCTCCAGCCCACTGCTGTATATAGGTCAAGGTTTTCCAAATGTTGTACAATGGAACACTTCGAGGATCCGGAAATGTTACCGGAACGCAGCTTTTTTTTTGCCGCCTGTGTGGTCGAGTGGTCAACGTTGTTGGCTTCGGCTACGGAGGGCCCGGGTTCAAATCCCGGTACGGACAGTTTTATAAATTGATTTTTCAATCGATTTATGAATTTCTGTTCAAAGGCATGGATGTATATGATGTCTTGAATTCCCCCCTCTCACCCATCTTATCCTATGAACGGGGTGTATCGAGAGCGATTAGCTTACCACTAATCCTGTCCTAGCCCTATCTTTCTATCCCTACTCTCTTTGGAAAAAGAGAGGTCGAGCAACTGAGTAACAAGCAGTTCTCGTAGAAAACACTACTGTTGAGGTAAACTCCATTAGGAGTCCATATGCTCCACATTGGGAGCGGACATGGTTTAAAAAATAATAATAATTGTAGAAATATGTACAAACTATATATATACATATTTGCTATTACTTAAGTCTCACATTATTTAATTATCAACTATTTTTTAAACATGTTACATACAAATAAGAGTAAATAAAGTTTATCCGCCTGTACCTAGGTATTTGACGTTTTAAACATCAGTGGAGACTTAACTCAATTTTTAATGTGAACTAGAAGATGTTTAAATGTGTTGCAGAGTATATTACATTCCAAATTTTTGCGGAACACCTATTAAGGTCTCACGGAACACCAGTGTTCCGCAGGACATAGTTTGAGAAACACTGATATAGGTAATATAACGCCAAATGTGCATCTTTAAATTTAATTATAATTCTTATTTATACATTGTATAACGCAAAGATTTGAGAATATATATTTGTTGTTTATTTAACAATGGGCTCGTAAGTAAAAATTAACATCGGGCTCGCGTGAGTCCCTCCACGCCCCCTCCATCTCACCATTGCATGCAGGTTAAAAGACTCTTAGCAACAATTCTGATATTACAGAAGAGGAAATATAATAGATTTATATTTTTCGCATGCGTATATCGTTTTGAAAAGCACTCAATTTAATATAATAATAATGGCTACACCCCAAATATTCAATTGAAAGAAAATCAAATTTCCAATACGGGGTATAAATTACGTTACGCTTTGAGGTGTTAAAAGGATAAGTGAATATCGAAAAGCTTCGAATGGAATTCAATTTCCCTCGGCGGATTTATTTCTACACAATTCTAGAAACGCCTACAAGATCAACTCGATTGAATCGTTAGAGGAATGTGTAAACGTGCGTTCAAGCTACGATATGGATGTACTAATTGTATTTAACCACTTGAATAACAAGCGGACACCGGTGTCCGGAACATACGCAAGCGAACACGGATGTCCAAGACATTTAAAAAATCAAATACTTGGTATTCTAATAGAATATAAGCAATATTTTGATGAATATGTGTAGTGCAGGGGCTCTAAGCCCTGTACCCGCGGGCGCATGTGCGCCCGGCAAAGTATCAAATAATTTTTTTAAAAATCATTACATTTTTTAGTAAAAATATTTTTAATAGATTTATTGAATTCACAAAAATATAAACATATCCATGTTATTTTAAAGCAGCTAAGGGAACAATTATAAAATTAATACATACATATATTTTTTATTTTTTTTAACCATGTCCGCTCCCAATGTGGAGCATATGGACTCCTAATGGAGTTTATCTCAACAGAAGTGTTTTCTACGAGAACTGTTTGTTACTCAGTTGCTCAACCTCTATTTTTACAAAGAGAGTAGGGATAGAAGGATAGGGCTACGACAGGATTAGTGGTAAGCTAATCGCTCTCGATACGCGCCGTTCATAGGATAGGATGGGTGAGAGGGGGGAATTCAAGACATCACATATATCCATGCCTTTGAACAGAAATTCATAAATTGATTGAAAAATCAATTTATAAAACTGTCCGTACCGGGATTTGAACCCGGGCCCTCTGTAGCCGAAGCCAACACCGTTGACCACTCGACCACACAGGTGGCACATACATATATACTACTTTTTAATACTATGTATGTAAATCTGGTGTTTTAAAAAAATTCGGCCTGCGCCCACCACTTTTCTCCGAAATCTCAAGTGCGCCCGTCACCGCAATAGGTTAAGAATCCCTGGTGAACGCTTGAGAACAGACAGGGATGAGAAAAAATCTTAACAAGATGCGAGTTCTGATACATTAAAAAAAAAGCGCTAGCTATTTGTATAATTTACATAATTATTTTCTGCATTTTTAAGAAAATTCCCCACAGAAAATACTCTTACTGTGTTTGTTAGCTTCAAAACATACAGTTTTATTTTAGACCGAGCTTCAAAGAAATAAACAGCGTTAATGGTAAAGCATATATCAGACATACCATGATGTAACCTTACATCATCCCCCGTATATGTAAGTTCTTCATGACAAATATTTTGGCGTAAAATTTCAAGGCAGGCTGGGCCCACCTAGCCCAGTACGTAGAACCGCCACTGCAATTTATTGGTTGACGTAAGAAACTAAGTGACTTTATGAACATATTTAAATTGAATACTTTTGTTAATGAAGAAAATCAACAAAATATTTCATTGAAAATCAGATGCAATTTTGTTTTTTTTCGTCTATTTATGGATTTAGAACATTCTATTTACAATATCGAAAACATTAGGTGCGTGGGTTTATCGGACTGTTGATTACATTCAAGGATTTAGAGGCGGAAGGCCACGAGTTCACAATGCAGTTCAACCTATTTTGATTTACATATTGTCTGTAATTTCAGCTGTTATCAACCCGTCTCAAGGTGTTCATTAAAATGACAACTTTTTCACGGGAAATAATCAAAAATCATTGTTAGAACAAAGAACGAAGCACATTTATTTTCATTATTAGATTAGGTAATTTCTAGTATTTTGTTTTTATGTTTTCATCGGTTTCCATGGGCTTTAGTATTACTAGTATGTGTAATTAAGGGCTTAAATCCCCAATTAAACACTTTAATTGAATTAATTTTCCAACGATTAATGGATTTGTACTCAAACGCATAAATATCTGTGATTGTCATTGTTTCCTGGGTATTGCATTGGATCATGGAAAACGCAGCGAGAACAATTGGCTTTTTTATTACTGGTATTTTATTAATCTTAACTTTTCTGAACATATGAGGTCGAGTGATTGATTTAATACCAGTTATTATTGTTTTATTTTATTTTGATATTCTACATACAGATTTCATACGCTTTCCATTGGGAAAGGGACATCGCTTAAACATCGTTTTTTTAGTATTTAGTTTTTGCTTGCTGGAATATGTGGATGCGCCAAATTGTAGTAACGTTTTTTCTACTTGTATTAAGAAGGTGGAGAGTGGATACTTACAAAGTTGTTCACTGAAGAAACATATGGGTGCTAAGGATTTTTTCATTAAAACTGTTTTTAAGTTCAACCAACCATTCTAAGGAAGAAAAATAAGATTTGAATCGCTTACATTTTGAAGACTTCCATTGGTGAAATGTGTTTTTTACATTTAAAAACTCAATTTGAGTGCAATTGAAAGTATTATTTATAAATTTCATCACTATAAAAAAATTGACAATTATTTTTATAAGAACATGATGTTTGAAAGAAAAGAATGAATTGACATGAAAAAAAAACGACTCCGACTTGTTATTTTTAATCTTTTTCGTTTAACTTACATATCTGTATATTGTCATGATCATTAAAATAATTATAGGTAATACATTTCAATATGATGAATAGACTAATAATTTTTGAATAAGTTGAAATGTCCGACTCCGATTCCGCAACTCTGACTCAGACTCCATAACCTTGGTAATTAGCTATTAATTCTGACCAACGTAAGTTGACTCATTGAAAAGATACGGATACAAGATTATATAGTTGGTGACGTTAACATTCACGCTAGAAAAAAAATGATTGTGGACAGTTATTTTTTGCGTCAGCAATTAAATCGGAAAAAAAATCTAAAGAAAATTGGTCCCGTGGATAATAAATAATATTTGCCATAATATCAGTTGACAGCAAAAACAATTTACCGCTAGTTTATTATTTATTTATACCCATTTTTTTTTTGCTGCCATTATGATGTATTATAATCACAGATAAAGAAACTCAAATTTATATTTCAAGTTTTAATGTAAGTGTTCATTGAATCATACGAACTTTATGCGGCCAATAACCAAAGGGAATATTATATTGATATTGAGGTACACGCAGTAGCCAAATAACAAAAAAACAACTAAATTGTAATGGCGGCTAAGTGACATCTGACATCTGTGACATAAGGAAGTTTCCCAGACAGTCATAAATAGTAATTTTTTTAAAGCAACTTTATGCCTCTCCATCGGCGGTACGCCAAGATGTCTGACGCGGAGATCGGCGACGATGTCACCGTGGTGGACGTGTACGATATCGCTTCGGAAATCGGCAAAGAGTGCGAAATTATCATTGACAAATTCGGGGCGGATGCCATCACTTCGCTTCTCCCCAAAGTGATCAACGCTCTGGAACTATTGGAAAACTTGGCTACGCGCAATGAAAGAGAAAATTCTACCCTTCAAGATCTGCACGATAAAATCTCTCAATTGGAAAATGATAAGATGGAAAAAGCGGAATACAGACAGCGGTTTGAGAAGGTATTTACATCTATGTACTTGTTTTGTAATTTGGTGACATTTAGAATTACGTCTTTATTTCAAAGGTCACCGGTTCCGATTCAATGCTATTATGCTGATTTTTTTTTCTCCCTTTTTTATGAATACTTTATGTCATGGAATATGCGAAATCAATAAATGTATCCACCTTTCTGTACTTACATATATTAGTCATAGTGATTTTCAAAACCTGTTTTCGAAACACTTTTCTAATACATTACATTTTAATTTTCTATGCTTTCTATGCTTACCCTTTGACATATTTTAAGGCATGTATTCATAACTGAGATATACTTCCCTATTTTTCTAGCAATATTTTGAGGTAATCTTGCAAAAAAGCCACTCGATTCTTTTTACTCAAATGTTTTGTCATCTGTTTTCTCTTTGCTAGAAATAGGGCTACGCATATTTGTGCACTTACCTAAAATCTTACATTATTCATTATTTATTATTTATTTAAAATCGTTACATTATTCATGCTTTTTCGCTTAAAATTGATATGAAATTAAGTAACTCTATGTGTACAATTTTAATGAATAATTATAAATATTTCTATTGCACAGTGTAGGGTACCCCAAATTGGGAAATCCACCAATAATAAAGAGAAATATAAAAATCATTCATGAAATACTATAAGTGGCGATGTGACAAAATTACATATCAGAGTTATATAAATGCAAATGCAGCTTTTCCTTGTTACAATAGTTAAAAAAATCTTACAATAGTTAGTTTAAAGATATAATAATTATTTTATATAAAATTCCTCCCATATTTCTTATGTGCTTGAATTTTTCAGGAGTTGGAGATGATTGAAGAGCAGTGGCGTGTAGAATCAGCAGAGCTGGTCTCTGCAGTCTCTCGCTTGCAAGAAGAAAACCGGCGTCTTTCAAAAGAAAAGGAAGGAGGGGCGAGCATTCCGAATGAAGTGGTGACTGAGGGTGAAGTAGGGGGTGGTGAGCAGCTCTGGCTAAGGATGGGAGAGGCGAACGAGCAGCAGAGAGTGGCTTTGAGAGAAAAGGATGGTGCTATTATGGAAAAGCAGAAAATTATAGAAGGGGTATGATATATGTGTAAATTACCTTTTTTTTTATCCATGTCTGCTCCCAATGTAGAACATATGGTTTCCTAATGGAGGTATCTTAACAGAAGTTTTTCTACGAGACCTGTTTGTTACTCAGTCGCTCAACCTCTCTTTTTTAAGAGAGTAGTAGAGATAGAAGGACAACTAGTGATTAACTAATCGCTCTCGCTACGCCCAGTTATTAAAGCATCGTAAGGGTGGGAGGGAATATTTAGACATCACAAACACCCATGCCTACAAACAGAAATCGATCGAAAAAAAATGCTGTTCGTATTGGGATTCGAATCCGTGAAGTCCGACACGGAAGCCAACAGCACTAACCACTGCTTCATAGGGCCCGAAATTACCTTTATAGATATTAAAATGAATTGATTTACTATCAGGCGATAAAACTGTGACCATTGTCTTCTGTATTCTTTACTTACAATCCTTACAATTTGTATTTTTATAAAATTAAAATACAAAAAGATGTACATTATAGTTGATATAAAAAATAGACAAAGACAGGAGTAAGAAAATCAGCTCTGAAAAAAATCAAAGCATTCAAATCAAGTTTGTTCAGGGAATTAGAATTTATGTAGCCACAATCTAAATGATAAACAAATAATAATCTCCTCTGATAGATAAATCACAAAATATGTTTTTTACATATTTGTACTATGGACTTCTATTTCTAATCGTTAATTACAAAAAGAAAAAAATATGCATTCATTTATTCTTTGCTCACCACTAATCAGTTTATCATATTATTCATCAATAATTCGCTGATAAAGCAATTTAAGAAAGGACCGGAAACAAGTATTCACTATTATCTTGGAAGATACAATTTCACTGATCATTCCCCTCGCCCCATCAATAATATCAAAGCTCTAAATAATTATTTGAGGGAATTAATCTTCGAAACAATGGCTGTACTTAGTTATGTTCATTTTAACACCCATCACAGTCATGTTAACTTAACCCATTGATCAGTATGGGAATACATGTACGTCCAATTATTTTGTCATCTTTTGTTTATTGCCATTCTCAGTAATCTTTGGCTGTCACATTGTTTTCATTATTTCTTGAAAACAAACAAAAGAATTTTGTAAAAAGATTAATATTTGTAAACCACATAATATTAAACATGAAATTACATTTTGGTCCGATTCCCCCATGGCATCAATGTCAGTAGAGAACCACTTGTCCAAAGATTGACGCAATAAATATTTAGGCCTGAATTCGAAGCAATAGACTAAGTACTCGTAGAAAAACTTTTTTTGAGGTGCCTACATTTAGAGGCCATATGTTCAACATTGAAAAAATAACTCACAACTCGAATGGGCTAAAATTGGCAAGGTTTTGAAACTGTTATTATGGTCCTTTTCGCTGTCAGTGTATTTTGCTATACTTTAAGACTTTTAATCACAGAAAATTGTTTAATATTGCATAGAAAAACTTACAAAATATTCTATATTATTTTAGAATTTGTGATTGTAAAAAGGCTAATTTCTTTATTTCTTTATTTCCAGCTAACATCTCAAGTGAAGCGGTTGGCTTCTTCGAGTCGGGAAGTTCGGCGCAAACAGAAGTGTTTATTGCTGCAGGTAAAAACCAACTAAACATGTATTTATAATGAAATTCGTAGTTACTTATCAGTTCTTGATGGTATTATTTAACCAGACCAAACTCACCTAAGGTGTCCTTTCATTCCAGATGCGCGTTTTATGCGGGCAAAGAGCAGAACTCGAGGCAACTGCTCAAAATCGGCAACGAGAACTGGAAGTCTTAAGAAAAGCATTCGCCGAAGACAAGGTATTTGATTAGCTGTATCACTAGCATTATAAATATACAAAACCTTGCGTCCCATAACTTTGGCAAAAATGAGTTTTTGGTATATGAAAAAGTACATGATTTAGCAAAATTTCACATCACACAAATTACTTTACCACTTGTTTACCAACTTGACAAGCCAACAATGTTATCCACTGGACCAATAACCCTAAATATTCATATAATTGTTTTGTTTTTATTAAAAAAACTTATTTTTTAAATTTTCACATACAGCTCACCCAAAATTAACACTCAGCGTACGCCACTGGCTCAGCCATTTGGTTTTAGTGATATGATGTATCCTGTGTATCCGTATACCGAGAATCTGCCGTGGTGGTGGAGTTCTACTTATCTGCTCTGCATTGAATCTAAAAAGGAATCAAGAATACCTCATTTTATCAGCGACTTTATCGAATGTCTCAATGATGTCCTTGGTTGAGATCAGGTCAGCGTGGCCTATTGGGCTGGCATGAGGACGGACTGTAGCAAACAGCTGTGTTTGCTAGCCATTCATTTCGGAGCAGTCCTGCAGTACGCGTTTGAGTTTTCTGATGGTACTGCCCAGAGGTGCAATCCGGTCTTATCCGATTAATCTATTATTTGATAAAAGTAAAAGCGTAAAAATATTGCTTCACAGAAATAGCGAAGATTCAAAAATGAATGCTTGCAATTTTTTTAAATCAACCTTTGTAGCTTATTGATAGTATGTCTTTAGTCGGAAGAAAGAATTAAATTTATTAATTAATATATAAAACTTAATAATTATCAATTTTATTTCAGAATGGTAGTGGAAACGGAGCCCAAATGGCAGAACTGATCAAGGAGCGAGATGAACTCAGAAAGCAAGTTGAAGCATTGCAGAAAAAGATTAGGTAAAACTTTTTAGTGTGTGCGATTTATTGATAGTTAGCAATAGACGTCATAATCTTATACTGGCTGCCTGGTACTGCTCCCTAAGGAATCAAGGAGAAAATGTTGATATTTTAAATGTGAAATACAGTTTAATTGGTGTCACGAATTGCCTACAAAAATGTTGATTAAAACATATACCCGTCATTCGGTGAAAAAACAGAATTAGCAGAAGTAACACTTAACCTAAAAGGAAATTGCATTCCGAACGATGTTATAAATTTTACAAATAATCAAATAATGCACCAAATTAAAATTCTACTAGACTCGAAGATTAAGTGCAAAAATATCAATCATTTTAATAAAAGAAACATGTATGACATAACATGAAATACTCATACGAATGTATCTGTTTACTTTATTTTGCGTTCTGTAAAACTTTCAGCGATGATGCAAAAGCAGATGACGTCTTGGATTCAAGTAGCGCCGACGACGGAGGAACGAGTTTGACCTGCGAAGAGGAAGCCGATCCTCCAGTGCAAGGACCAATGCCTTACGAACCTGACGATGCACCGTGGAAGAGACAACCGTCAGGAATCAGGAAGTTGTGAGTATTCTACACTCAATGAGTATTTCATTTAGTAATTAAATTGGGACTCGAGAACCATACTGCATTTTGATAAATATTACATTATGTGATAAAGGAGCCAAAGATGTTGTACTTCAGGGTTTCCCAACTGGTTGAGAATTTCAGAGTTCCAAGGGACTTAAACGGTTATTAAACATGACATGTTCACCAATTATTTTTTATAAAATCACTTACATGCACACGGATATCATTTTTGAATACCTTGTAATTCTACTGATTTTTTTTATTATTGAAATGTGCTTCAGTAATTTTAGTATTTTGATAAAAAATCATCCCAATAAATGTTTAATATGATACCTACAAATTAAAAAAGAGTTTCACAACTACTTATACATACGTATATTATTTCGCAAATACCTTTCGAGTTAGACTATCTTGGGTAGAGGAGGAATTATATTCTGAATTATGGGAATGGAGCGAACAAGTTTGTGAATCCCTGTTTTAAGCATAAGAATTAACCTCAAATTTTAAAAGACAAAGATCGTGTAAACCAGCGTTTCTCAACCGGGGGCCATGTGGCTCCCTTGGGAGCCACAGCATGCTCCAAGGGGGCCACAGAAGAAAATATCAGTTTTGGGGAGCCACAGCAGACTTTAGGGGGGCCACGGCCACTCAAAAATATAATGAACTAAAATTTATATTAAAATCAAATGTGATAAAGTAGGATAATAATACATTGTAGCAGAAATAATGTATTTATTATACATACTCTTTAATATTTTTTCAATGATATTTAAGGATACCATAATAACTGCATCCAAAAGTAAGTGTCGACAATATTGTATTGACTATCTTGTCCACGGATTTCTTTCGTCACCCCATGATATTATGAAACTCGTGTGCGTTAAATATGTTTTGCTTCACTAATGCTACTATCCATTTTATACAAAACACATAGACATGAAAGAAAAGCCATTTTAATAATACAAAAAGCTTTAAGAAGTTTCCGCAACAAAAAAATAGGATTTATAGTATTCAGCGAAAAATTAGACACTGGTTTAAATAATAGTTTCTTACGAAATTTCTAAATTAATTGCAAAAGCTAGAAAAACGCATTATATTTTCAAATATTTGATTTTGCGATTTCAAGAGTTATGAATCAGAGTGAAAATGCAATTATTCAGGTGATTCCTTTGAGCAATTCCGTTCAGTATCAAGACGTATGTATGAGATAGCAGATGATAAAAAAACAACTAATTGAACATTTTGCCTTGCAAATTGACTAACCTAAAACGATGTGTCAGATTTTTGATGACGAAAAAGTTAGTTAAGATAATTTAATGCTCTTTACCAAAAATCTTAAGACACTAAAAGTGTAACGATTGAACAAGGAATAAAGATTTTTTATAAATAAAAAATATAACGCTTCAATTAATGGAAGTATTGAAGTTTAACTATTTTTTTTGAATTCCCTGCGAGATTCATCGTCAACATTGGGTTGTAAAAAATGGAACCTTTTTGTAAAACCCTTAATATTGTAATAAACAGTAAATTTCATAAAATCCCATTGACTTCAAGAATGTCTTTTTCGAAATTATTTTTTTAATCAGCTCGATGCAAATACCAAAACGCAATACTAAAGACCAAAACTGATCATTGGCAAAGCTTTGTCCCTTCGCTTAGTGGCTAGTGTCTTTAGGGTCCTCCATGGGGCTGCAAATTCAAGTAGCACCCCGGGCGGGAGGACCCTTTCCTACACCACTGCATATCATTCCAAAACTTCTTGCGTGGTAGGTATTAAGTAATTGAAGCCTAACACCCAATCCATGAGAGTGGCTGGTAAAGTACGTGATACAAGGTTCGTAACCTTATTTTCTTACAGAAAATTCTTCTTACCGAATAATACAGTGCATTGGTAGTCTTTACATTAAAGTTCAAGGCGCAACAGCAATGCTACATAATGGGTGTCAAATGCCAGGTGAGGATAATTCTTTGACTGTCTTCTTCTCGACCAGACCCTTCATTCTTAAGGCCCACAGAACTGTGGTGCACAGTATTGCTACAGACGCTGCTATGCGAATTTGGTAAAATTGATGGGAAATTATTTTAAGGACAGGCATTCTTATAAATTCTTTCAAAATTTAAAAATGTGAATGGAGACCAACGCTTCGACTCCAAATTTTCGGATAGACCAATTTATAACTAGCCATGATCACTTCACTGCCAAGCTCTTCTAGGTCGGGTGATTAGTAAATAGCTTCAGAATGCTGATCGCATTTTTGAGAATGTCCAAGCATGAACAACGAACGGGAAGATTACAAAGCATTCAAAGAAAAATTACAAAGCATTCAAAGAGTTCACGGCGTCTTATGAAAAACGAAAAGAATTCATTTCATAAAAACTCTTTTGATAACGTTATTTTATTTCATTTAGCATTCTGCAACCTGCAGTGCATGCAAACTAGTTTTCAGAAATGTATGCATAATACGCGCCCGTAAGAATAGTGTGAACCATAGCGGGCTGTGATGGGTACAACGTTGGGTACCCTAGGGATTTACAAAAAAATGTAATATTATAAACTATTTTGTAAACATATTTTTTTTAACAAACAATTTTATTTTATTGTATTTTTTAAAAATAAATTTACCTACTTTTTTTTCATTTTCCCGAGCCCCGAAAATTTTACTACTATGGTTAGGGGGGCCACGGAAAAATATGAGACTCAAAAGGGGGCCACGGGCTTAAAAAGGTTGAGAAACAATGGTGTAAACCATTGAATTATAAATCCAACATGGATAAATATTTCACAAATTTTTTTTTTCTTGCAGTCGAACGCGTAAGAATTTGTTTTATGCAGCACACTAGACACAGAAGGCTGTGCATGCTTGTTCCTAACAACCGAAACTATTACTATAATTAACATCAATGGCTCGGTTACCGATCAGGAATATATTGCTGCTGCTATTCCATGTTACAAAGACGGTGCAGAGTATATCACTGTTCATGCCATCCAAATGTGTTATATCATTAATAGTTTATTTGTTTTACAATCTTCAAACCGTTAACCACATCATAGTTATTGTGTTCGAAGGATCCATGTATATCCAGCACTACGTATTTTTTTTTTACATCTATTCCAAATGAATGTACAAAAATAAATGAACAAATCACTAAGCAGTCATGATGTAAGAGTATTATTTATCCTCAAAAAAAGTGTCACAAGATTGGTTTTAAAAATAATTGTTTTCTTTTTAGTTTTCGGAAGTTGTTCTCCGAGTACGATGTCAGCGTGGCATCATTTCCCGGCCGCTCATTCTCGTCCCTCACCACTAAGATGGCAGCTGCCACCACCGACAAGTGAACGAGCCATACGTGAAATGCTACACGCTTCTTCGTCGCACTCAACAGTATTATCGGAGGAAGAATGCTCGTGTCACAGGAATCATCGTTCAGCAACGCCAAAAATAGTGGATCAATCCTCAATCAGTCGGGCACTGAACAATTTAGATTTGAATAGATCAATTCATGATGTAAAGGTGGAAACAGAAGACTCTTCGAAAGTTGAAGATATATCTCTCGAATATTTAGACGCTGTTGAAGAATCGTTGTCGTATGAGTATGAAGATTTCTCTGAATACGTAAGCGGTTTCGAATCGCTGAACGACTTCACCGATACGGAATGCTCTCAGACCTTGACTGACGATTCTGAATACGAGTTTATTTCGCTAGATTGCGCCTCTAATTCAGTGGATAGTAATTTTGTATCGTTGGAAAATAATATTTCGGTTTGCGAAGTCAATCTCGATAAGGCGTACGAAAGTCAACTGAACATTATGTCTGTTTCTGCCCATAACGCTATCAATAACTGTAGTTCTGTAGTATTTAATAGGTTATCATCGGTGTCTAGCGCCGTGACGTCTCGCTCCGTGCCTGCGGACAGCCTCCCGGACTACGGCGACATCTGTAGGTTCTGTTTGAAACGTAAGCCCGACGTTTCGTCTTCCGCAATGGGAAAAAATTTAGCGTTAGATTTAGCGACTGAAATATATAATGTATCAATTATTGAAACTAGTCGTAAGGTGGTGCGAGAGGAGAGGGGCGCGTCGGACATTTTGAATGTGAAGGGTGCCATTGTGATAAAGGGGAAATGCGAGACGGAGTTTTTTGTTTGCGTGGTGGCTGCTCTGGAATGTTTGATCGCTCTGTGGCTCAGACATTTTGATCACACCCCTTGATTTAAGTTATTTAACATTTTTTATTGGTCTAAGTGTAAATATATTTTTCATTTGCGTAAGCGAAGAGCTATGCCGGCTCATCATCAATTCTAATGACATGTTTGACACCTAAATACATGGTAACAAATATTTGTAAAAACATTACCAGAGCTGTACTGAGCATATTTACAATGCAAAAAACTTATTTCTAACCATTCTTGGTTTGTGACACTAGCCAATTTATGATCCTTATTCAGTTGAATCAGTTGAATATTGAAGTATAAAATTAAAAATTACGTTCCATAAAGTTATTGTCGAATCCATTCAAAATATTAAAATGTAAGTTCATCTCTAATGAAAATTTAAAATTACAAACCACTTTGAATTCTTATAGACCTGATTATTCTTCGTTGACTATTCAATATTTTCCCTGATTATTTCTGTCAAATGGATTCAAACGAAAATATATGATTTTGTTTCTTTTTTTAAATTCCGTTTCATCAAAAATCAGATGTGCCACAAATCTTGAAAAGGTTGACAAATTATTGAATTTGAAAGATTGCTCAGTTAACCGTTCAATCTACTGCTTTAATTCAAGCGTTCAGTGTCATTCCACAATTTCATTCCATGGGTATTTTCAAACTATTTTGAATAATGTTAAATCTCCATCATTAAAATGATGATATTATTCGTGCTATATATTTGTCATTAGGTTTTATTCCGTTTTTAAATTTAAAAATAGCCTTTGTACTTATGGTCATTGTGCATTTGGCAATATTACATTAGTGCTTTTGTTTTAGCTTTAGGCTTCTTGTGAAACTAATTAATGTTTTTGTATCAAGCTTCATTGCCTATAAATTGTCGTTTGCTTCTTATAGTAAAATAATTGTAATAAAAGCATACATTTATTATTGATTGAGAAAAGGGCTGATTTTATATATATCTGACCTAAAGAAATTGTGGTACATATTTTTGAATGCTAAAAAGGTGGCATGGAGGATAAAATTAGCATGGTTAAAATTAATGTTAATTAAGTTTGCCATTTCACTGCAACATGGCAAAATTTTATTACAAATATACTAAAAATTGTGAATTTGTAATGTTTTAAATTGGGTCAAAATGTAGCATACAAATCGTCACGAAAGGAGGTTGAAAAACAACTGAAATCATTGATATTATTAAAATTTTGATATTATGACTATAAATTGTATAATTTTTAATCCTATAGGATCTATAAATTGATAAAATGCATTTAAAATAAAAAATAAACATGTGACAGCTAAATTAAATTTGAAACTTTAAAAAATGAGGAAATAATAACGAACGTTAAATATTGAGTTATATTGACAATATATAATCTAACCCAGGGATGGCGAACCTTTTTGGGTCCGCGTGCCAAAAGTCCTCAAATATTATTTCTCGATTGTGTGGCGTGTCCAAGCAGTAAAAAAAAATACAAAATAGAAAAAATAAAAACTGAATTTTATTTACAAGCTTAAAAATTACAATCACAACAACATTTGAAAATGAATAAAACGGAATCAATTATTAATTCAATGATTATTTATTCAAAAATGAAATTTTTTAAACTTAAATATTTTTTTTGAACTTTGAAATCGTTTGCGTGCCATCCACATTCTCAAACGTGCCACTTCGGGCACGCGTGCCATAGGTCCGCCATCCATGATCTAACCCAATGTTACTTATTGCCTATTTGGTATTCCTATGTATAAACATTGAGTTTCCTCATAAACATCTTTTGAAAGACTTGTAAAGTTTTTTTGTGAAAATGAAGTAAGTCAGTATTTGAAAGATTTACAGACTATAATGTGTGAAAAGTAACATTGTTTTACTTCCTTAATACTATAAACCCTTCTATAAGGCAGTTTTCTATAGCTCTTGTGGTAGTCCCTCGCATAGTGCTCCTTCCTAGAGCCCCTATTTCAACAATACACTAAATTTTCAAATTCAAATTACATATTTCGTATGTATGTAATTATTATACATTCAATTTTTTTTTTTGAATTTGAATCGTTCAAACTATGTACATTCTCACAAATTTTGTCACTAACGACCCGGGTTTCGCCTTTCGGCATCTTCAGGCATTCAAGTGCACGGATGAACTTGAACTGACGCTTAGCAAATAAAAGTTTCGTGCTTATATAAGATACAAATGCATCACCGAAAGGCGAAACCCGGGTCGTTAGTGACAAAATTTGTGAGAATGTACATAGTTTGAACGATTCAAATTTAATATTGAAATTCCACCAAGCACCTTCAGTCGAAATCTTAAATTATATTATACATTCATTTTTACTCATTATGGTCTGTGAAATATCTTTAAAACCACATGGTTTAGTCCTATTAAAAATATATTTATTGGAAAAAGTGAGTCATTTATAATATGTATGGATGTACACAAATGAAATAATTTTATACATACAAGGAACTTGGGATTAAACCCACTTTTGAGAAAAAGTGAGATATCGCTAAAATATTAGAGTACTGAGTCAAAAGAACAAAATTTAACTTTTAACGTCGTTAAAAACCTCGCAGTTTCCATGGAATTAAGGGTCAAAATATAACCTTGTAATGAAAACTGTAAGTTCTTATTAGAAATGTGTGTTTTTCTCTTTTCAAAAAAAAGTGGATTTGATCATTTTTTTCCCATGCTCCTCAATTTATTAATTATCATATTATATTGATTTCGTGCAATTTACAAAATACAGTAAAAAAAAAAAAAAAACCTAACCCCAAATTTTGTATGGGTGTTTCTATCGTGTTGTACTGTGATCAGCGCCTCTTTGGAAGGGTTGACTGTCTATAATTATGGTTTTGAGTTTTTCAACTCACGTTTCTACTTAGAAAAATACTACATTATGAATGCGTTTTGAACGCAAATACTAATTTAAATGTTGGTTAATCCACTGTCTATTGATTTTTAATTTCAATAAATATTGTTTTTTTGTTGTGATATGACTCAAATAAGGTAAGAAAGTTATCCCAAAGCAGACTGAACAAAGACGTGATTGAACAAAAAAAACTCAAATTGTTAATATTTGCCCACTTTTTGAATGCTTTTTGGTGTTTTTGGAAATATTTTGTATTTAGAATAATAATGGAAAAGGAAATTGAAATTACGAACGAGAATCGGTACAGTATGTAGTCAATTTTTTGAATATTATAATTTGGTGACTTGGTCAAAGTGTATCGTACTAAAAAACTGTAGGGTTAAATCAGATTAGTAATTATTAGAGTTAATTCTACAAACAAATAAACATCTCAATAGCTATAGAAACAATTTACACATACAAAATAATACTGTAAGTTTTTATATCTCAAAATCTGTTCGTATCGGCAGTAGATCTTATCACATTGCTCCGAATACAAGACTCTTAGACATTTTGTTGTTATTTAAAAAAATGTATTGAAACGCGACAAATCTCATGAATTTATCAAATCTGATGCCTGGGGAGTCATCGACGACTCAAATATATTGTTCTCAAATCTTATTTCTTTTCTATTGACATGTGACCACCGTATGTTAAATTCTAAATTTGTTGTAAACCACCCAGAATTGCTACTTTTCTATTCATGTGAGTTTTCTTAAGTTCCACCAAACAGGCTTTAGGGCCAGGAGCGTATATTCAGGGTGCAAAATGCCAAGGACTTGATCACGGAACCCTCGTATCTATGCGAAACTCTTATCGCTGTGCCCAGAGGTCAACAGGTGCATGACTTGTGAATGTTTATTATAAAAAAACTCGTGGATATAAAACTGTGTTTTGAAAAAGTATTATAGAACAACAAAAACATACGTTATATTGTATCAAATAGCTTTAAAGAAGTCGTCTACCTTTTTTCTATAGTCTTACAAATTAATTTGACTACAATTTTGTGGTCGGAGTACTTTAAAAAATCTTGTATTCGGAGCATAATGGTAATCATTGAACAATTAACTCAGGTAGCTAGGTAATATGTTAAATATTAGAGTATTGTTAAAACTACACTATTTTACCCGAAGTGCTGATTCATCCTTCCTCTGCCCATCACATAACATATATATATATATACCGGGTCTGATAATAAAACAAAATGCCACATTGAATAAATATTAGTTAATTTGGAAAAATTGAGGTTGCCAGGCATCCTGATTTAACTGAGTAAATCCTTATCATTGAAAGAATTGTTGTGCTTAGTGTCATGGAGAAAAACAATTGAATGCGATTATGCTGGAGAAATATGCTTAAACTTCAAATCAACGTTGATTATGTGATTTAAACGAGTTTATTTGAGATTAAAAAATAGAGGACAGATTAGTAGCTGAGTGAAATTTACTCTTTGGCACCATAAAGTAGGGCTTGTCAGTTTTCAAATACCGGTTATAAAAACGGTTTTTTTTTTGCTAAATTTGTGACATTCAAAAACCGGTTTTTTAACTTTGTAACCGGTTGTGCCGAATTTTCTATAAACGAGTCTTTAAACAAAAGGACAGAAAATTTGGATCTTTTATTTAATGGCTTAAAGACCATATGCCCCACATCATTACCCAGCGAAAGGGTATTTTCAATATCAGAAAATTTGTTACAAAACGATCAGTAGAAGTTTTGTGTTTTCTTAAATCATTTCTGAAGATTAACACCAAATTATTTTTTGTTGTGTATTATTATGTATATATAAAAAAAACATTTCTAGCTATTTTAATTGAATTAGCCATTTTTTGTAAAGCTTCGAAAACTGGATAAAACCGTTTTCGAACAATATTGACATTCTAAAATCGGTTTTTGTATAAGCCCTACCAAGTGTCTACTTTCAAGTCATATGCGCTCTCGTTAAGCTTGTGATATATATAATAAAATCAGCAAATTTCTGCAAATGAATATTCGTTTTTTAATCTTGGGTGTGTGTTGCAGAGAAAGGATTAATAGCTACATCAATCAAATAAAAACATATATATGATAGCTAATTAGCATGTTAATAATTAGGATGAATCTACATTCTGCTTCAAGTATTATTTTGATATTTTGAGAATGCTAACAGAAATGTAGTCTAATAAATAAATTAAACTACACATTTAAACTAAAAAAATACAGAATAGGTATGCAATGATAAATAATTTACAATTGAATAAAAAAATCGTTTTAAATTTATCTATGAGTTCATTCTTGTGGTGAAACTTATTTTATCAATGGCCTAAGTCATAACTCTTGAACTATGATCTTGAAGAGGTTTATATTTATTCATGGTAAGGTTATATTTCAACTGATGGAATGTACTCCGTATACCTTCCTATAATGTTTTATTATAACTTAGTAATCCATTAAAAAGCCCGGATCTCATAGTAAGCACACTTATTGGTAATAAATCAATTTCGAATAGAAACGCAGAATTTTTTAACGGCATACTATTGTAGACATATCTAAAACCAGAAAGAAAATAGAAGTTTGAAAATCATTACATCCAAGTGATAGACCACAGTCGCAAGTTGACAATCCGACGCAAAAATCTCTTTGAAATGTTAAGTTGATCCTTCTAAGATAGTAGGTCATTAGTTATAATTGCAGCTGTTTAGTGAGATATAGAAAATTACCAGCTGGTTATAACGTAAATCAAAGACAATGTTTTACGTGAATCGTCTATGACTTAATTGCTCTATTGATAATTCCATGGACTTTAAAATATAAAAACAAATTAGATGTAGTATCGGAATTATATTTATTTTACTCAATCTTGAACATTTTATTACACAATAATAATTTATCCTAGTTTTCTTCTGACGTTATAACATGTTGCATTTAAATGTTAATTCTTTAATGTACTTCTTGAATGTTTTTTGATTGGACGTAGTTATGCAGAAAACATCAAATATCCATTGTCTGTGTCATGGATGGCCATTGCGTCGATCGCGGGAGTATTTTTGGTTGATCGCAGACGTATAAAATGGGTTTTTATTGCTGTCTCATGGTATTATTACAAGCGATATCAGTCGATCGGCATAAATAATTTGATCAACCGATCGCTCAAATAAGAAAGTGTGGACACCCTTAGGTGTTACACCATTAATATTTTTTTTACAATACATTTAATATAATATGAATTAGCAATACAAACAGTGATATTTCAGTAATCATTATTTTAATAATTTAAATATAGTTTAGGTGTCATCCAGTATTAAACACGGCCAAGTTGGTATTAAAATTCCCTGCCGGGATTAATAAAAAAAATGTACACATCTGCCTAAATCTATTGATAAAAGCTGTATAAACCAACGTTGCCCAGATTTTTTTTCCAAAAAGAGTTCTGAAAATAAGTAGTTTTTATAGGCTTCATGAATTTATGTACAGACTGATGTTTTTCTGCGTCACTATGTCCAATGATGTGATAATATAAAATATTTTCTTGAATTACAACTATATAACAAACATTCAATGTTTAGGGAAACTGTCCCTGTGATGTTCCTTCGATATTAAAAACGTACATTCAATTTAGTAACAAACTTTGAAATACAGAATTATGGATTGTATTGGAAGATTCAATTGGACTGTACTGCGAATTGACGTATTTGATATTATGATAATGGTGGGTTACTTACATTTTATGTAATTAAATAAATGATGGTAAATTTTATTGTAATAATTATTTTATTCACCTTCTTTAAACTTTTAATTGCTCTCCTAAATATTTATTTACATTACTGGTACTGTAGCCAATGTCAACTCTTTTGGGCGTTCATTCTGATTGGTTGCCATGACACTTTCATGAACTGATTTTTTAACATATTCACTGCTCATAAAAACACACCAACATTGATACTGTGCTAAAAATACTCAAATATTATACACTGCTATATTAACTCACCTGAAACAATCTAACTGTACAAATTTTGTAGTGATACTGACTTGGGATGTGCTAATGTTGTTTTTGTGAATTTCTAATTGAAGATGCGTTTGTACAATACGGTGAGAGTGCCTCAAGAGAAACTGTGTCTGTACCATGCACAGGTCTAGCAGTCAATGTGTTAATTGATTTATGAATTTGTGTTCAAAAGTATAAATGTTCATAGTGTTTTAGTGGGGCTTGCAAGGACAGTGATTAGCTTGATGTGATTTTTTTCATTTGTCACTTGAGATTAGCTCAAAGAAAAATGACACCACTTACACTCATATCAGAGGGCTCAAATTTAAATTAAAAAAAAAAAAATTTGATTTTGATCTTGTTGGAACATCAACCCACCTGGTCGTTTGGGCAAACGAGGCTGACTTTTTTTATACTTACGGCAACTCCATAACTTCTATAACATATGTAAAACATATATAAAAACTATTGAATAATTAGGAGAGCAAATGAGATCCAATAAACCCGTAGTATTTTATTAATTCACTTATTCTGTTTCAGTAATTACTTATTTGCTTAGATTTTTATTTTATGGGACCAATTTTTCCATTTATTCTTGTAAAAACTTAACTTGTATACTTGCATTTCTGTAGTATTTATAACTCTTAACTTTTTATTTGAATTATTTTAATAAAGAAAGAATTAACTCACTCGACTACTGTTTCAAAACAACATTGTGAACAGCATCTTGATCATATTTCATGTTGCCTTTTTCAGATAAACATATATTATTATATCTGTATTTGAAAACCATGGGAATATTCTCAAATTTATTAGGATCAACGGTTTTTACGGTTGGTGTAACACAAATGTAATAATTGTGACTATGTTCACTGCTGTTATAGACAATCTTTAATGATTTATTCACCCAATCAAACGAGTGCATTATAAAAAGGTTATTTTGAAACAAACTGTCAAAATTAACACAACTTGAAGAAGTAGCATACTGTACAGCATTTCGACTCATTACAATCACTCTAATACATATAGTGAGTGGACATGATTGATCAGACACAAAAAACTTTAATTTTAAAAAAGTCTTGTCAATCGTTGGCGTTGCCACAATTGTTACCAGTATGTTAAACCAATAGTAAAAACAAAATACTAAATCATGTTGAGTATCATAGACCCTCTTAATTAGTGTCTAGATCAGGGGTGGACCACACATATAAAAAATAAAACAACTTATTTAAAATATTTTGTTATCTTATAAATAATGTGACACTTATTTTTGTATATTGTTTGATATCTTTTTCACATCAACTGGTAATTAAGCCGATTAATAAGCAGTCGATTTTTTGTGTTTTCATCGAGCAACCTGTTCAGCACTTCGTTTTTACTTCATTTAATTTTAAAAATAACAGTATGTAGTCCCAAATGCTGCTGTAATAGCGCTTTGCCAGTTATATATCTTCGAGGTTATATTTTTGATAAAACTCAAGTTTATTCTTTGTGAACCAGCACTTTAACTTGATTGCAGTTCTATTAGCTCCTTTTGTAAATTTTGAGGCGCTGATTCCGCCTCTTCTTGAAAGTCTTCAATTGGGTCGGCCATACCTGTTCTAAATCCTAATAAATTTGAGATTTGTTCCGCCAGAGTATTGTTCAATAGCTTCTCTTTGAATGAATCTCATATTATCGCCTTGCGCAGAAACATTCATTCGAAAATGCCACATATGTGCCTGAATGGCTGAAATGGCAGAACGATCCTGATATATTGATTACCTCAACAGCAACGAATCGTGTATTTCATTTGTGTTCAAGCACATATTTACTTAATTTTTGTAACTTCCTTATTAGTTTGTAAGTGCCATGTCATCATTACTATTTTTTTAAATTCAACAATTAATTTAGTTTTTTATATTATTTTAAACTGGGGACCTGTTTCTTATATTTTTTAATTAATCTTTTACTCATATACACATTGTGATTTAAATAATGAATTGTACAAGAAAGAATACGGTCGTTGCAATATTAGTAATCTTTTTTTATTTTTAAAATCAAATGTGTTTTCTAAACGATTTAAGAATGTTTATTTTTTATTTATCCATCCTGCAAAATTATTTAAGTGATGGAAGGAATGGTTTGGAAGCGGAAAATATATGTAAATGTATATTATATCATATGAAAAAATTTAATGTGGGAAGTAGAATAATTATATATATATATTACGTACAATTATTTGATATATCAATGATTTTACACAACATTATATAAAAGCATATTATGAATATCTTAGATTATATAAAAATGTTTGGAAACATATATAAAAAAAATGTAAAACAATTAATCTGTTGATTTATTTACTGTAATTTTTCATTCATGCTCTATTCGACGTATTGAGATGCCGATGAAATACAATAGAATCTCGATTATCCGGATTCAAAATGAACACAAATTTTCCAAATTTGCTTCTATGCAACGATAAAATTTTTCCCATCTAATAAATCAGAGTGTAGTTGAAACATTCAAAGGTTATATCGGAAACAGATACTTTGACGATTATTGGTAGCAACTGAAAATAGTGAAGAAATCAGTTCCCACGAGAATTCATTACAAAATTAATATAAAAGACTGTCGACTATTACATGACAGCAAAGAGCTAGAATTATTTAGTAAGTAAGAATAATAGATGACAAAATACTTCGCCGTACTGGTACGGTGATACTCATCAAAGGGTTAATGTTTCGTTCCATCGGTTGCCATTCTCACGTAGTCCCAATGCCGCCTCATATTCAATGCCATCGAAAGTTCGGGGGTTATTGAAGCTTTAAACAACTGAAAAATGTTTTTGATATCTGGTGGTTGGGAGAAAACTTTGACTTTAATCAGATGAAAGTTGTTCAACTCAAACAAGCTCTTGACGCTCCTCAAGGAGATAAGAGTCCAATATTATTGTCCACTCTTCTATGCTTTATGCCTTACCCTTTATTTTAGTCACAAGGAAGAAACAAATAATACAAGACACAATAAACAAACAACTTTTCAATTCATTTGAATATTTTATTTCCTCTTTTAAATATCTTTGATATACATACATTCCAAACCGGATGGTCCTCGTATCACATTTCTTTTTACAGCACTTCTACACACCACTATCACCTTTTTTTATTCATAATTTAAATAAGCAATTAATACTGTAATTATTATACCATACAAGTAAAAGAAATACATTCAAATAGAATACTTTAGATTTGCAGTAATTGAGTCTAAGACATTTGGGTGGCAACTGGGATAGGAATTTTGAACTTATTTTATTTATTATTAAGAATAAATTCTAATACTTTGGAACTTAAGGTATCCCTACACACCCTATATACAAACATCTCTATTGAGAGGGTATGATTAATCTATTGAAAGATCTATGACTTATGTCTAAAAACACAGTGAAGAGATGAACAGGTTGCAGTTTGAAAATTTACTACTTTTCTTCATAAAACATTGCTCAGGAAACATTTGACCTAGTGAGATTCTCAATCGTGTTCCAACATTAATTTATGAATCTAAAGTAAATCGCTTCATTATGTTTTTAGTTTTAGAAGGGTGAGTTTTAGGGATGCCTTCCATTTATGGATTACAAGCACCTGAATACTGATTTTATAGGTAAATAGCTATATTTTTTTACATATTTGTTACACCAGTGATAGATCATACTCAATGATTTTTATTTCTCAAGTCGATCTATTCAATATTATTTCAGGATTTTGAACAATAGAATATTTACTGTAACATGTGTTATTATTATGAAAGAATCTTTTACATTCTTGGAAGATAGAAAAAAACAAAATTTAAATTGTTCATTACTAAAAAAATATGAATCATATATATTCAATTCATTAGGTATTTTTATATGGGATGCTAAAAGTAATCATCAACTCCTGATGCACTTTATAATTCAGTAACCATCGTAAAGGAATTTAAAATTTTCAGATTTTGAGACAGACACATCTAGATATCAATAGTAAGAGTTAACTAAATGATTTTTTTACAAATTAAGGGGAAACTTTATAGAAATACATTTTCAATACGAAATTGTCATTATACTGGGAGAAGTTAGTAAGTACGAAATTGACAGTAAATGAAAAATTGGAGCTTTTAGTTAGAATAAAGCTTCATGCCTTGATATTTTATGTTTCATAAATAAATATATTATCAAAATATACATGAATTGATGTCGATCTGACACAAATATTGTTTTTAATTAACAGCTTAACGACCGCACGTTTTTTTTTATAAAATAATTTGTAAGCAGATTGAGATATCTTTACAAAGTTTAATTTTCTTAGCTTCCAGATACTTCACCTATACGCATATATGTGTCCGCCGGCCAGCAACCTTTGTTTTTCAAAGACTCAAATACGCGTCCACGGTCGTTAAGCTGTTAATATACATAGACAATTGAGGACTCAAGAAACAAAGTAAAACGGTAAAACTTTTCTATTTTTCTTTTAAATATAATCAAGTCTTTACTTGATGTTTTGGTGGATTGCATATTTTTATTCAAGGGAAAATTATAGCGCATCCAATTAATCTTTTTCTCAAAGACAGCTTGGCTCACTTCACCTCTCATGGGATCATTAATGTTATCCAAGAATCTCATTGCGTACTAACTTCTTTTATGATAATTTGTTGCTTAACAAGTTGCGGTACAAATATAGAATGTGGAGGTGGATAGTCAGTGACGTGTTTAAAGAGTGTCCTATTATCTTTTGTTCAGCAAATTAATTCATCTCACAGAAAACATCCACATATTGTTATATAATATTATGTCACTGTCTCCAAATCATAACTTTTTAACTTAACCCGCACTGATATATAACGCTCCTTATATTAGGTGGACCCGAAAGTATTCGCGTATTTTTTTTAAAAACTTTTTCAATTTTATTTATTTCAAAAAATTTACAAGTAAATTATAAAACATAAGCTCCATCAATATTCAACACATCTTCCCATCGTTTTGGCAGATCTTCGATCCCTTTCGTAATTCGTAATGAATTATCCCCCTCATATCCCACCATATGCATAAAAGGACCTTTTTTATGGTCAATCCCGGCTTAGGCGTTGGAACTGGGGTTTCTTTCCGAGAAAGCCATTGTTTTTTGCGTCGTTTATTATCGTAAACGACCCATTTCTCGTCACCAGTTACAACGCTATTCAAGAAGGGACTATTTTTTTGTCTTGTAAGCAAGGAGAGGCACGTGTTGCGTCGCTCGTTCTTGTTGGCTTCGGTCAAGGCGTGCGGTACCCATACACCCATCCTATTCGTTTTACCGATGAGTTTTAAATGTGTTTGTACAGTGGTCCATGGGGATCTGAGTCTCAGCGACAATTCCTCGATTGTTTGTCGTGGATCCGACTCGATTAGAGATTTCAGCGCCTCATTGTCAAAATTTGAAGGCCTTCCGCATCTCGGCTCGTCAATTAAACTTCTGTTGCCCGATTTAAATTTTTGAAACCAATATTGACATCTGCGAGCTGTAACCACTTCACCATAAAGATCTTTGAGCGTTTTAGTAGTTTTTGTGGCATTCCAACCCAAATCAAAAAAAACCAGCATACAATGCCGGATGTGAACTTCGCTAGTTTCGGGTCTGGACATCTTACCCTTAACAATAAAAAAAAAATTTATGCACGAAAATAATGTTAAACCATAGTTCTACAAAAAAAAAAACTTACACAGATGTTGCCGTCACCGTGTCCAGACACGAACTGAGGTAAACATATGGTCTCAAAAATACGCGAATACTTTCGGGTCCCCCTAATATATTTGATTACTTAGTTAATTAAACAATAATAAAAAAATAATATCAAATCAGTTTGACATACACATTCTAGTTTACATGGTGTCCATCGGTCTGTTTTTTACAATATTCAACCCATTTTCAAGTTCATCTGTCCAGTGTGTGTATGAAAAATGACATGGTATGTGCGTAACTTGCAGAGCTGCGGAGTCAGTCATGGATATATGGTATTTCATATCAGTCAACTTAGATTACTTTGTTCCATGTTTGCTGTTGTCAGCTGGCTGTAATTTAGTCTCTCAGAAAGATAGGGCTAGGTGTCAACGAGTATAAGGATAATTGTTGATGAATGTTGAAATACTGATTTTAATTTAATTGCCTGATATTGCGATCTCGATTGACCATTTTTTTGTAATAATGGTACAATTTATTATAAAATACCGAAATACCAGCATTGCAATGTGATGTGTCAAAGTATGACAATCAGTTTATTTTTTTTAAGCGTACTGAGTATATGCTCTTTGAATGTATATGCTCATTGAATGTATATGTCCACAGACGTTTTTCTACGGGAAATGGCAGTTACAAATGTTTGCCTGTTGTGAAAAAAGTAATGATAAAAAGGTAGGGCTAGAACAGGATTAGTGGTAAGCTATCTGCTTTAACTACACCTGCTTTGATTTTTCTGATGCAAACTTGCATTACAGTGTTCATGAGTTTTAGGTAAAGTCGAAGATGATAAATTTTAAAACAACTCCACAGCCCTGATATTATGTCAAAACATAACAAACATAATATAACAATTTTTAATTAGAACTAATTAAAAGCAATGTAACGAAAGATATATCTCTCCATAAACCAAAATGAAACATAAAAGTCCTCTATTTGGAAATAAATTAAATTTAATCTATATTTAAATCTTGGAAGCCTTTTTCTACATTGGATTTTTTCTTTGAGTATTTGGAGCACATGTGCCGTTGTTTTTCTTCAGCGTCAAAATACGACTTTAGTGCGATCAATTTTTGTGTATTCAGTTTATTTAGAGTCTGCGTATCAGGAAGGTCTCCGCCCAAATCTGACGGGAGAGATCTTTTCGGTAGAACTTCTTTGTAGAACTTTTCCATGTCCATGTCAGGTGGGTGCAGAACCATCTGAAAAAAATAATAGATATTATAAGTATTGCTTCATCAATAATAAATACAATTTGAAAAGTTTAAGACTCGCATTGTTGTCGGTCAGAACCGAGTGTCATTTTATTAAATATTTGGTATAACAGTTAATAATAGCCAAGACACTGAATTTTTAAAAAATTAAAAATCATGACATGAAAAATAATTCACTCTACTATGTACCTTCTTTATTAATTCCCCCTTCAAAAATGGTCTCACGAATGCCATTATCTTATCAAAGTAAGAAACAACATTGATAACATGCACAGCTACAATTCTGGAAGGCATTCCTTCTTGTACGTACTGCAAATGCTTTGCCGAACCTCTGAAATAAGAAAAAGAACCGAATAAACACACAATGACAGAATTTCGATGGGTAAATTATTCATCTATGTTACTACAAGTATTTTAGGGAGCTGATTAATATGACAATCCAGTACAGGATGATTGTCACAGCTTTAGGTAATATCCGGAGATGGACAGTAAAATGAAGAATGGTTGAAGATAATTTTGTGGGCAGGCTGACATGAATTCTTTGAATGCCTTGTAATATAATAGAAACTGCCCCAAATCAATTAAGCTTTTAAATGAAATTTAATTATATCTTACCCTAGAGGAACTCGAGTCAAATGACTTAGCTTGACACCTTTCATGTCCAAAATAAAAATCAGTCCTTTTTGCGGTCCATTTTCATAAATATCGGCATCTGTAATTTTTTTTAATAAGAAACAATTCATAATACTACAGACATTTTTAAAACGCCGCAGGATATCTTTGAAATGTGTTAAATGTTGGTCGTAAGTGCGAATCATCATAAGTCGAGGACTACCTGTATTTTCAGGCATATGTGACACTCCTTTCAATGATTATAACGCTTCTTTTAAAATAATCATTATGCTTTTATTTCCCGGTAACAAAATGATTTGTTTATATAATATAAAACAGTTCATTAATTCTGATGTTTTATTTGGAATATAAATAACAAACACACTTGGTGCTGGAACCACACGAATTATTAGTACACAAGCATAATTGATTAACAGTTGAATGAAACATACCGATTGTCATGCAGAAGACTTTGCAACCAGGATTGTAGTTATATTTATCAGGAGAATAATCGTGAAGCCGGTGGAACATGACAGTGTATCCTTCTTCATTTTTTTCTGGAAGAATAATGTACTCCCTGTAAACAAATAAAAATAAAGCTTTTGTAACGGACTGAATTATTTTAATTGTGAAAGGAGATTGCGATTTTTTATGGGATTTATCTTTTTTGTAACTGAATATGAGTTGTGGGAGTTGGTTTTGATAATAATTTTGTAAGCCTACTACTTCCATCTCTTGTTCTGAATTCATATTATTATTGACAAGTAGGATAATCTCAAATTTTCTAAATTTACAAAAGAGTCCGATAAGTGAAACCCGGTTTGTAAGTGACAAAACGTGTGGGAGTGTACATAATTTGAATGATTCAAATTTAATTAGAGAATGAATGATAATTTAATAAAAATTATGACCATAGCAAAATGATTAAAAAAGTTGAGATTGGGCATGTTCTACAAACCAATCTGAATATATAGTATTTGTTTATGTTAGAAAACTAAGAACTTTTGTAGTACTAATTTTATTTTTGCTCGTGGCGAGCATTATCAACTGATGAAGTATTTCGTGTTTTATTTATTGATATAATGCCTTTCTACCAAGAATATTATAGAGAGTATTTGCTTAAATTTAAATTGAATAAGCCTTACTGTGTCTCTTGGCATTGCATTAATAGCTCAGCCGAAGCGTCTCTATCGTCGAATTGCTCCGGCGTCTTATCTCTGATGCTGTAGTAAGCCTTGATACATTTCTTCGTGTCTTCTATAACCAGTTGGCAGGCATTGTGAAACACCAAAAGCTGCTTTTCACAAATATCCTTGGGAATGTTTTTTGAAGGGTCGAGGGTCTGCAGCCACTGTTTCAGCTCTGCGATATCTGATTTTTTGAATAACGGGTTTTCTATGAAACATTTCTCGTAGTCGTAGCCCAAATCGACAGCCATTTTGGGTGGAGGTTGATTTTCTTTCTGTAGATGGACCCACTGAAACAATATTAAGGCACAATATAGCTAATGATTGATACAGATGCTGTGATATGTGTATTAAAGCATATAATATGAAAGTTGGGTTCATGATCATGAATTTGAGTCTTATTGGTCATTATGAATTAGTTTACAGATATAAGAGTCTCGAAGTTTGGTAGAAGTAATAAAAGTGAGTTTTGGTTACCTATTAATATATCCATATGTTTTACAATTGCAGGGATCTTCTAGGTTTACCATCTTTTGCAAAACATATTTTTTATTCTTGTTATTTCTAATTGCTGGTTTGTAGTGAAAATAATTTTATAGCACTTTTTTAGAAGTGATTTGAATATGGTGAAAGTGTAGACTCTTAAGATTCTAAGAGAAGGCGCAATTATTTTGTTTTTTCTTTTATTTTTAATGCATTTGATGGAACACTATGGTACTTCGCCAACAAGAAATTATGAAACCAGAGTGACATTAGCTAAGGATTTCATTGGAAATTATTTATCGTTTTTCCAGCTGAGCAGATATGTATATGGAAGTGGTGAAATCTTAACTTAACAAGTTTTTGGCTTTGCAGATTCCTGGTTTTTATATCGGTTTTATTAATAATTATTACTATGGGTAATATAAACAATAAAAAAAAATGTGAATGAGATAGCTAAACAGTGCCGTGACGTTGAGGAAAATTATAAATTGTATTTATAAAATCTGATTTCCAGATATTCACTAAATTTGTTTGAAAGATAGAAAAACTGTTTACTTAGGATGTACAAAATTAGGCGAAGCAAGTAGCACGATAAAAATATCTGATGCATTATTAGTATCATAATATTTAAATTAGAAGATATATCAATTTTACAATAGATTTTTTTTGGTCTGATTTTTATGAAAAGCAGGGGTACTGTAAAAATGTAATTTAGTCTGGAGGATAAATAAAAAACATAAAAGTTAATATAATTTATTTAAGTTTATTTTTCTTATCTATATTTGAAAAAAAAATGTTTATGTACAGAAATATAATAAATACACACATTTATTTAAAAATGGTAATTTTTATTTGTAGACAGCTGATGAATATTGATTGTAGACAACAAGATTTAAATAACTTAATATATTTACATAAAACATTTAATTAATAAACATTTTTTCACATAAAACTAAGGGACCATCATATTATATAGTCCGTTTTCTTTTTATGTATAATTTGAATGATAAAATTCTGAAACAGAGACATCTATTGATGATAAAAGTTGTTAAATATATTTTAAGTATTATTTAAGTACATTAAATCCTCGACTTACGTGATTAATTTATTTTGAAAGTTTTCGAGTAGGTCGGATAAAACTTAAAATTGGGCAATTTTTGAAATACAATGCGTTAGTTTAAGTGGATAGTTGTAAATAAAGCGAACATTCATACAAACATACAAAACAAAGAATTTCTTAATAAAAATAATAAGTACTTTTTCCACATAAAATTTATTAGATCAGGACCGGTTTCGCTCATCGAGAGCATTATCAACTGATAAGAAAAATATATAAACAGTGATATTTATACAAATTTAAATTGAAATAAAAAGGTGTAAGCAACTATTAACAATTTAAAGGATTAACAAATTACATTATAATTACACAAAATTAAAATGCTTAACATGTTGAAGTACATCATTGCTTGGAAGCGGGAAAAACACCAAATCATCATTAGGATATTTACTTTAGTAATGTAGTGTTTCACTTTGTTTAAAAACTTCACAAATTTTAATTGTGTTTATAATTGATATCGTTTGCCACTTAGATTTATTATTCTTTGATGATGATTTTTTAATTGTTATGGGTGTTGAGCATTTTAATTTTGTGTAATTATAATGTAATTTGTTAACTTCAGAACTAGTTCTGACGATGGCGAAAGCCGAAATAGCTATCAACGCATAAAAATTATTAAAAAACTGTAGAACTAAAATACTTTGATATTTTTAATCTGTTATAATGGAGTTCTACCAAGTAAATGCCAAATCAATTAATGCATTAGTAAGAATTCACCTAACTTGAGGACTTACTGTACTATCCAGTGGTAGGTGGTCTATAGATGCGGCGCATCCCCTATAATCTTAAGCATCGAGTATTTTTAAACGTATCAAATATGAATTTTATCTTTTTATTGATTTATTATTTCGTGATTATAACTCTTTGGACAGCATCCCTTGGTTGAAAAGTCAACAACCACCACTGGTATTATGTTTTATACCATTTTCTAGTTTTGATAAAATTAAAATATCTTTCTTAACAATAATGATAATGACTATGGTATTCTATACCTTCAGAGTACAGATTATATGTAACAATGATCAGTTTATGTTGAAATATAAGGAATATCAAATTGATTATGAAATCTTATTATATACAATCTTATTCAAAGCGACCATGATTCCCGTAGACAATACTACTAGAAATTTATTTACATAGTTAGTGAAAATTTGTTTAATATATAATAGTTTTTAGACATTGCAGTCGAAAGCCAGCATAAGACATTCTGAGCATTAGCACAGATCCCGCAAAAACCCCGTTCAGGTAAGTGATATTTATTATTCTGCAGTTGGTGGTGCATGCTAAAATATTGTAACCTGACCAAGCAATTGCATACAGTTGAGTAGAAAGGTGTTATGTACCATAAATCAAGTGTGGGAAATTAATAAAAACTTTAAGTGTTCATTAAAAACATAATACTCATTTTAGTCAGAAAAATACGATGTAGGCACCATGTTATGCCTAATATAGAGCAATACCGAAAATGGCAATTTGGCTTTTTTTTCTTTTATGGCCGTGTACATAGATGCACAGCCATCTTTTGATTGATCATACTTTTTTACTATAACATGAGCAGGTAATAGTCTCATGGATGTGTTGCTCTAGCTTCTTTTCACTCATTGATGCAGTTCTGCAATTGAACAATGCTTTAGTTTGAAGCAGACTCGAGGGGTAGATTGCATGGGCCCCGGGATGTTCGAAAGATATTCTTATGGAAATGGAAGATTCAGAAGAAATTTTTGAGTCTTATATAACTGGCCCATGTATTTAGACAGCCACCTGGCGAGTGAACTATGGTGAAATTCTCAATATCGGGTATCCAATCCCGGGAGTTCGGGATTGATTAATTTTCAATTCCAGGATTAGGATTAGCTCACCAGGAAATTTGAAATCCTCGATTCCGTATACTTTTTCCTGGATTATCTCCAAACCTCGTTTTTTTTTAGCTCTCTGAGGAATTTGAAATTCTCGATTTGGTACTTTTTCCAGAACTTATCTACGGGAGTTGATTTATTTTCCAAAATCCTATCAGTTTTTGGGATTTGCTCAAGATTTCTCAATCCCGAAATCGCGACCATGTCAGTCCCGGGATTTCGGGATCAGAAAATTGGACGGGATCCCAGGATTGGATACCCCAATTCTCAGTACTATTTTGCTGTCATTCTCATGGTTATATTTGAGTAAAAATAAAAAACAATCATGGAATTATAACTTCAAATGTAGGCGCTATACATATTTTAATGAAATAAAACTTTTTGCGAATGTACAAAAAATAGCCTGTCGAAGTGTCAATTAGTTCAGGATTCAATAAGGATCAAAAACGGATATTTTTAGGGGAAAATGCCAATATAATTTTCCAAACAATGTGTCAAACTTATTTCATATTATTAAAACACAATATACTATACATGATGGTAACATTTAACTTAACACCCTCAGTCGCAACATCAATGTAATAAAGATTGTAAAATATTAAATATATTATTTACAATAAAGGCCGGATAATGCCGGAGGAGGCAGCTTGGCCAACAAAGAGAATTTATTTACAACAGATTGGGAAACATTTATTTCATGCAAAGTTATTTTAATATAATACTATCAACATTTCAGGGGCATAAAGTTGGTAATGATAACAAAAAACAGTTAGTCTCAAAACAAAGTACAATCTTCACGGGCGGATATACTTTTTCTTTTCCTGCTCTCAGTTACGAGTGACCTATTTACAGCAATTATGAAAATCATTGATCAAAGTAATTATATTGATTGGATTTATCGATGGCCTAACGCAGTGGTTGGCAAACTCGTCAGCTGAACCAAATATCAACTATACAATTGAAATTTCTTTTTAGAGCAGTTAGTTGGTATATAACAGGGGTGGGGAACCTTTTCTTCTTTAAAGGCCGCATTCATTTTTCTGATTCGACATAAGGCCGCAGTAAACATTGACTATGGAATCTTTGGCCGGAAACAGGAATTTAGGGTCAGAATGTCGGGAATTTACAGAATTGGCCAGAAGGCTGCACCAGAGTAGTCAAAAGGCCGCAGGTTCCCCACGCCTGGTATAGAATAAATACCTGCCTTAACGGGGACAAAAACTATACAGTATATAGCAGGGGGGGCAAACTTTTCGGACGGAGGGCCAAATTCAGGAATTCAAAATGAGCGGCGGGCCGCAAGTAAAATACCATTTTTATACGTACACTATTTATGAAAAAAAAAAAACAATCTAATGAGAGAAATGGAACTGTTTTACGTCTATTAATATTTTTTAAACTTTTTTTTTTAAATTTCGATGTGCTTGATGGAAATTTAATAATAATTTAGAATTATTTTTATTTTGTACACTTCCATTAAATCTTTGGTCGAACACGACCCGGGCATCTTCCGGTGTTGATCAGTGCGTGAATGCACTCGAACTAACAGGCAGCGGCAAGTTTGTATTGTCTATATACAAACACACAAGTACATTCGCTCTATACGTATTGTTAACCTAATTAATAGCGAGAATTTATGATATGAATTATTGTAGTGAATTAAGTGGGTAGATTATAATATTGGGCATAATGAATTGCCAGACAATAAAATGTAAACGTGAAAAATAAATATAATACTAAAATAAAACAAAATAAAATAGAATAATTTTGTGAGTTTATAAAACGACTTATTAGAATTAATTGATATTAATTATTTAAAAAGGTACAACAATGGGGAATTTGGGAGATTTAACTGTTCATTTATGATTGGAAAACTGGAAAGCTGAGCCCTATTTATTTCCAATATTTCCTGGTAAAATAATTTATGTTCACATGTGTACTGATCAACACCGGAAGATGCCGAGAGGCGAAACCCGGGTCGTGCGTGTTCGACCAAAGATTTAATGGAAGTATACAAAATAAAAATAATTCTAAATTTTTTAAACTTGTTGTATCAGTGATGTTTGATCGTAAAAAGTTTTTATCGAGGTTTAGATTGAAAATGTTTGTTCACATATTACGATTATTATATTTATTTTCAATCTTTTTTTAAAAAGGCGTTAAAAGATAAAAACATGAATCTTTTTCAAAAATATAATATCTGCGGGCCGCAGAAAAATACGCGGCAAGCCTCAGTTTGCCCGTGCTTGGTATATAGGGAGGAAATGATTGAATGGATTAAAGAGCTCACTAATGAAAAGGGAAAATAAGCATGTGGATTTAAAATTTTACAGTTGACGACTGCACGATAGCGCATATTGCCATACATTATTTTGCATATTCGTAAATGGTAGGATTTGGCTAACGAATACTTGGATTGTGATGACTCATCTACATTAACAAAAGTTAATCGATGAACAAAATAAAAAAAATGTTGAGATCATTAATGTTTATTTATTTATAACGGCGGAATAGGGATCTATTTTATAAAATGATTTTTTTTAAATATTATTTTATTTACACAGCCATTTCACATGACCAAGTTTTCAAACATTCCAATGTTTCAATACATTCAACACTGAGTCAAAATTATTGTTTTTGTCACATGTTACAAAAACAAAAACATCGGGGACTTGATTTGTTAGTATTTATTTTTATTGATATTTGGAATAACTAGCAATATTCAACATAGTTTTTATGTTATATTTACAAGTCAATACGCAGTACAAATATTGAAACACAATTGCGTGACAATATACCGTATTAACTCCATCTCCAAATACAAATGACGAATGATCTATTCAATTCGAGCATCATTTCTGCATGGATTAATAGATCTAAATAATTCTATATCTGCTGTGATAAAAATAATAAAATATTTACAATTAATGTACATTACTGATTTAATTTTTTGTAATTTTAAGCAGCATTTTTATGTCCGTTCACCTACTGGTGAAAAAAGAAATATTGTGAAGCTAATAAAACTTTTTCAATAATTCATTTTCGAGCCTTTAAATATAAAAATGATTGGGACGATAGCTATGGTATCAGCTCAAATTTACTTATTTATATGATGTAAAGTTTCTGTAAAATATAAAGATTTGATGAACAATTTTACACATTGTAAATATTGTAGAATCAAAGACAAGATGTTTGATGTGGCTTAAAATATATTATCGTATAGCTTAAGCCTCATTTAGACCAACCGGCTACACAACCGAGAGAGTGGAGTCGGTTAAATACACAGCAATATGAACGGGATGTTTAAACAGGCGTTTGATAACTGTGATTATATTTATTTTTTTATCGATAATTCGATTTGCATATTCTCTTAGAATTTTTGAAGGTTTATGTTAGAAGGGTGTAGAATTGAGTGAAACATACGTTAAAATGAAGTTGTTCGACTGCGTACTCAGTTGGTCTAAAAGAGGTATTAGCCTCGTATGAGGTAAAACGCGTTATTATATAAAAAATGAAAACGTAAATCATTTTCGTTTAATGATTTGAATGTTATGCTTTAATGAAACACAAGATTGATAAGAGTTGGATTTGCATTTCATGAAGCGAAAAAATGATCATTGACTCAATATCTGATTTTGTTACATAATTTTTAAAGTACATTATTGTAAAAAGAATAAATAATTTTTTTACAATGAACTTAAGTATTTATAACAGTTGAAAGTCAAAATAATTTCACAAGACAGCCGATTGCGTCGGGTAACTTAAAACTGGCTGTAAGATATGGTCGTATCTTCAGTCACGCTGTCAGGCTTGACCAGAGTGGGCTGCACTTTAATCAAGCCCTGATGCGTCAGTCATTGGTGCTGATTGTCAACAATCAACATGATCGATTGGCTGTTGGAGTGCTCTGCGACGGTGACCCCTCGGACGCACTCTATCTGATGGGCACCCCAATCCTTTCGCTGGCAGTATGTGCTGCAATACGGGGTCCTGCGACACAGGGAGCACTCCGCCGAAGCCTCTCGATCGCAGTTGGCGCACTTTTTAGAACTCGCCTCGACGCCTTGCAGTTGTTGGCTTTGTTCTGCTTCTGCATCGGTCAGAGCAGAGTTTCTGTCTTGCTGCATGCGGTCGTTCTGTCTACCGGCCATGGTTTTAACTTCGTTCACGCACCTTTTCAGCTCCGTGGAGAACCTGATGAGCTGTTGGCTGAGTTCCGAAAGCCTTTTTAAAACGGGACTTATATTATTATCCATTAATCCGGGGCTCGGAACGGGGTTATCGAGGAGTTGGTATTCGGTGGGGGCGTCGATTCCATCAGCTAGGCTCTGCCACGCTTCCTCTTTAGTCGTGTGAGCGGATAGGTTCATATTTAATGGATCGTTGTCACTTTCATCTGCGCTGTTGTTCCGGTTTGACTTGCGTCGTTTGTGTTCTTCGCATTGCCCCTCCATGGCTTGCCGGCGCCGTCTTTTGTAGGGTGTGAAGAGCCTGACCGGTCCTGTGGCTATCTCGTCATCGCAGCAAGCCCCGCAGGTGCAGCTGGTCGCATGCGGGGTGAGAAACCCTTCGTCTACAAGTGTCTGGATGCTGCGACCTCCGAATCTTATAGAGCGCTTCCAGTCTTTGCTGGAGCCTCTGCCGCAGTAGTTTTCAAACTCACTAGGAGTGTACCACGACAGTCCCAGTTTTATGCAGCGCCCTCGCCCGCCGGAGCCGAATCTCGATTTGTGAAGTTCTGCCGACGTGTTCTTGCACCTGACAGGCAGCACTGACATGTTGGCGGTCTCCGCCCACGACGACTGCGGAGGGGAGTTGGGCTCCGTGGGGCCTTGCTGGATGACGATGTGCGTAGCCTTGATGTCGCTGTCAGTGATGACTTGCGCCCTCGATATGAAGCCATTGTCGACGCACAAGTGAGGCAGGTGATCGGAAGTGATAACGTTAAACGTGGACCCGGCCACTAGAGATCCCACGGGAAGAGACACGGGCACTGTCACTATCTCGTTCGAATCCGCCGTCAGCCTTCCCGAGCGCGTCGACAACGTACCGATATTATCTATGGTACCGGAGGTGCCGACCAAAACAACTCCGCCATTATTTCGGGCGCTGTCGTGTTCACTCGCGACGAGATGTTCGGCTTCGGAAATGTCCGGCAGAATTACATTATCCGAAGAATCGGTCACGTCCATGGCGATCGGCGTATCCAAAATTCAATTCGACCCCACGAAAATCACAAACCGAAGGGATATTTCGCCCGAGATGTGCATTGACGTTTGCAAAACTCGCTGACGCGTCCAGAGAGCGCTCCGTGATTGTAGTAATGCGCTAAGTAGTTATATAGTAGACTTCGACCGATGCCTTGTGCGACGGTCTAAGAAATCGCGGGATTTTCAAATTTAAAATATACCATGATTACCACGTTATCTTGAAAATGGACTGACATTTTCAATCAACTTACTATTGATTACAAAGTAATTTCAACAATAGTAATTAATGTGACGTAAAGAATATAACATTTACGTTCAGTGTTCTCATAGTACAAAAAAAAATACTGACATTGGGAATACTTGAACACGAGCACTTGTGAATATGAAATAATAACCAATTTTGTATGATTGGAAATATAATTATTATCTATGTCTCGTTTTAAGCCCATTTTAGTTTTATAAGAAACACTGTTTTTTTATTTTATAATTATTAAAATAAGAAAAATATTTCAGCCGTCAATCTATCAATACATTTTTTTTACCATTGCTATTTAGAACGAATGGCTATTTGATACGATCCATACTGGAGAATTTTATGTTGGATATACATATTATAATATTTTTAATACTTTTATATAATAATAATAAAAGTTGTCCGTTTTCATATTTGCAATGTGTGCAGCGCACGCGGTGTTCGAGCTATATATTTTTTTAATTGGTTTATTTTTTAAAATTGATTGAATTGTCCACATGGTTTATCGATTTGAAACCTTTAATTTAAAATATTTTCTAAATCCACTGAGGTGCAAAAAGTGATTTCGGTGAAAAAAATGCAATTCAACTATTTTTATTTAATTTACAATATTATATACAATGTTTATAAAAAAGTTTTAGTGACGATCTGGAATGTTCAGAAAAATTGCCTCAATCATCTTTTGGCTGATTGGCTACGCTTTTCTTGCCAACGCCAGCTAAGAACATTTTAGTTAGTTTCATGTTGGTGTAAATTCATTTATTTGACTCCTTGTTTTTTGTAAAAATAAGCCATTTCTATATTTGAATTTGATAGATTATGAAATTTTAAACTGTATCCGAGTCAAAATGCCAATAAAAACAAAATTATTTTCAAAGTTAACCTGAATATAACATTTTCAACACATTCATTGACATCACTACGTAAACACCATACAACGGGGCTTGCTACGCGAAAAGGCCCTTGGGCTCAGGTGTCACAAATTTATATCCACATTTAAATTTTCAATGAAAAATACGAAAGTAATACTAAAAAATGTGTAAATTTTAAAAGTTCCTATCAAACGACTAAATGATAAGAGCCTTTTTCACCTGTACTTACGTGCGAAATAAAAGTAGTTGTTTTTTGTTATGGCAATACCCAGCTAAAATTTCTCGGAAAAATGCGTATATTTAATGTCAATAATCTACCGACAGCTGAAAATGTACGACTCGAAATTTTCCTTTTTATTGCATACATTTTATTTTTGTAACCATTTGATAACATTTGCATATCGACTGTGGAAAGGAAAAAGGACGTAACCCACAGTTTTTTCAAAACAGGTTTTTTTTTCGATAATCACAATGTATCCAACATGATACACGTTCTATCAAAAGGATGCAATCTGCAAATGCCGAATTAGTACATAAATTTAGCTTTTAAGTTTGAAAAAGATGACCTTGTAAATAATTAAAACCCAGAAAAAAGACTGAAATAAAGGTTTTTCCTAGACAATTTCTTCAATTAATATTAGATTATGTCAATTAAACACCAGTTTAGTCTCCGTGCACATCAAGGTTGTGTAAAATTCATAATTTGCATATGGCCGAAAATCATCAAAACACGTTTTTTGCGCCTCCTGTACAATTTGATATGTGTGGGTTACGTCCTTTTTCCTTTCCACAGTCGATATGGGGTCAGATTTTATATTTACCCCACTGATTGACATACTGACTATTAAACTAAATATTTCATCTCGTTTTATTCGTCATTACGGCAGTTAGGCAACAAAATAATATCGTTTTTAATCCTTCTAATAATGAATAAATTTATTTAATATAAATCGGGTTATCAGATTCAAAAACCGGTTTTAGAGTGTCGTAAATTTAGAAAACATAACCGGTCTATCAAGCCCTAATGCGTAAATACAACATTAAGGTAGTGCAGTTGCTTTCTGTTGATTAAATGTAGCATATCGATGATCCGTGATTTTTTCGTACCAAACCTTCAAAAAACAAGCCTTCTGATTTTAAATGAAATATTAAACCTACCGGGATCTCCACTTCTATAACCTATATAAATATAATCATAAAACCTTTGCCGACAAACAAATAAATATAATTCTTGAAACTACTTACTACTCAAATCTGTGGGCATTCCCATGAGCTTATCCTTTTGCCAGCAATGGCTTTGAACTCAATGATACATTGATTTCTTATATAAACACGAAACATTCATTTACTAAGCGTCAGTTCAAGTTCATCCGTGCACTTGAACGCCCGAAGATGCCGAAAGGCGAAACCCGCGTCGTAAGTGACAAAATCTGTGAGAATGTACATAGTTTGAACGATTCAAATTTGGGTAAAATAAATTAATAATTAAAAATAATAATAAAATAAAATAAAGTAAAGTAAAGTAAAGTAAAATAAATTAAAACTAAATAAAATTGAACACTAAAATAAAATAAAATTAAATAAAATTAAACTAAATAAAATTAAACACAATGCAACAAAAAACTCACGTTGCTGGGCAACGGGCTTACAGCTAGTTAAAGATTATTACTTGACTTGCGTCATAATCAATGAATACATATTATTTTATAAATCGATATTCAGAATCGTAATATATTGAATAATCATTACAAAATAGCAATATATGAAATTATATTACGACACTTTTGACAAAGCGAACAAAGTTCATTTGCGAGAACTTATATATTAGAATCTAAAGAAACAAACCCATAGAAAGTAAATTTTACAAAAGGAATATATAATTCTTTAAGATTATAAAACAAAACAAATTGTTTATGATATGGTTTTTAATTCCATGACAATTTACAGGACAGGAGTGAGCGTTGTTTTTCCGCAGAGACTTAATCAATTATACTCTGGAACACGTCACAAAATTGTCGAAGAAAATCTACAGCGACTGCTGATCATCATGACACTAGCATTAAAACACTGCTACACCGTACACACGCTCACAGATTTTTTTTATTGACAACAGAGGTACAATTACACCAATAGCATTTTTACATCCATCTTGTAATCAAATATAGGTTAATAAATAACAATAAATCATACGATCCCATTTATAGTTAGTTGTAGGGTATCCAATCCCGGGATCCCGGGGTTGAGATTTTCTCACCGAGGAATTTGAAATCCTAAATTTGATATACTTTTTCTCGGAATCTCACGGAAACTCGTTTTTTTTTTTTTAACTCACCGAGGAATTTGAAATCTCCGATTTGGTATACTTTTTCCCAGAATCTCACAGAAACTCGTTTTTTTTTTAGCTCACCGAGGAATTTGAAATCTTCAATTTGCCAATTTCGTATTAATTTCGAGAATTTGCTCAAAATTTCTCAATCCCGAAATCCAGGGATCGCAGCATCAGAAAATTGAACGGGATCCCGGGATTGGATGCCCTAGTTAGTTGGAATATATTTACGAACTTCGCACTTAGTTTTAAAATACAATAAAGTGTGATATTGAAGCAACCTTTAGATATTATCATTATTACCATACAAATAATAACTTTAAGTTATTGAAAATATTGAAACAATCATAGTTTTTTGTTTTGTACGCAGGGCCGGCGCCACCATATAGGCGAAATAGGCAACCGCCTAGGGCGCAAACCACTAAGGGGCGCATAAATGGAGTATGCAAGCTATTTTTATATACTGAAATAATAATAAATACTAGTACGTTTTATTTTATTTTGTTCGTTATAATTATGTATCGTATTCTATATGGTTCGAAAATGAGGTGTTGAGCGACTGAGTTCACTTAGAAACACTTATATTGAGGTACCTCCATGAGGAGGACTATGCTACACATTGGGAGCGGACATGGGTAAATAAAAAATAAAAAATCTAATGATATCGATTTTTTTTCATTATTTCGAAAAAAAGTCGATTTGTTAAAAAGGGGCGCGCCAAATAACCTTGCGCCGGCACTGTTTGTACGTATGTTTTTTTTCACAGTGGCGTCTCGAAAGGACGTGCCGCCATCACGCAAAGTTTAAAATGTCATCCAAGATATAAATCACTTCTTCAGTGTATCGCAAGGAACTTATACGTCAAATATTAGTAGTTAAATTTTAAGTCAAATATTTATTTATCATTTTTAGCCGCCTGGAATAGTGGTAAAATTAATATTCACAGCTACCTATCGACGCAAGTTTTCGTGCGAAAGATAATATATGAAGCAGTATGATGATCAACGTCGTTGATTTCGGTCACGGGTTCAATTCCCCCTTCCCAACAATTTTATCTCAACCCATTCACTGCCCAGACTTTGGCGCGGTGCCCCATCGATAAATGCATAAAAAATGTCACCGGTCGGTTAAGCATGGTGCACACTCATCGAAAGTGCAGTTTTAGCGTGAGAGAGAGGGAAAGACGTGCGAACCGAGTGAGATACAGCGAACTACAACCGGTCGCGCGAGCCGCGTCGAGGTCACCGCTGTAAAGTATGCGTGGACGCGTGAGACGCGTCCTGGGCACTGGACGAGTTAAAGAAAAGGCGTAGCGAGAGCGATCAGCTTACCACTAGTCCTAGCCCTATTATTCTATTCCTACTATCTTTGAAAAAAAAAAGATATTGAGCAAATGAGTAAAAAGCAGAAACACTTATGTTGAAATAAACTCCATTTGGAAGCGATATGCTCAACATTGGGAACGGACATGGTAAAATAAATATGTATAATGATCCGGGGTTTTGGCCGGGGTTTTCTTATATTGGCCATTTCATAAACGGTGTAGTTTTTTCTCTGTCTAGTGAAGTGTCTGCCAAACTTTTTTACTCCACGGCACACTGGTGAATGGGTATAGTACCGCGGCACACCAAATAAAAATGCATTAAAAAAGAAAATATGGAAAAGGTGTCGCGTTGACCACTATCTATGAACGTGACAAATACTTGTTTGAATGCGTAGATGTTGAATTTAGTTAAAATTGGAGACAATTTAAATGAATAAGCATTAGGTATTTAAAATAAAAAAATAAGGCTTCTTCTACCACGGCACACTCGAGACTTCTTGCGGCACAGTAGTGTGCCGCGGCACACAGTTTGGCAGACACTGGTCTAGTGAATTGTAAATTTGCAATTCGTTTGTCTTATTGTAACGCTACCAGCTTCAATTGAAATAAATCATGCAACTCATCGAATTGTTTGATTTTGTTTCGATAGTGACGTCATTCGCAAATTTAGTTGGAAGGTTGGGGTCTGTCTACATGGCGCGTTTTATTTATCGCAGGCAAGTCGTCCGTTAACGCCGGACACAGCAATATGAGCGCGATCGCCAGCATGCCAGTCGGTAAAAAATATAAATCGAGATATTTTTTTACAAATTGAGGCGTTAATACTTTGAGGGAATTCCTTGTTGATTAAGCGGATGTGAGAATGACCACGTGGGACGTGGAATATCCTGACTATTTTAATCGATATAAATTTTCTAGAAAATCATCGTTTTACTTTTGGGGGTTTAATGTCAGTTATTGGTGGAAATTCAATTGGATGCACCCTTAACAGTCTAGTCTTTTATATCGACAATTAAATCGGAGGTATGCACAAAAACGCTTATGAAACGCTAACCTTCGCTTATTTCAATACGTTATTAAGTGTTAAATGTTGATTCTGAGAAAATCGACATTCGGGGTTAAACTAAATTTTATCAGATATAACCAAACTAACAAAGTTATTGCCTTGTAAAATCTGAAAGTTTATAAAAGCTCGTAGTGACTTTTTGAAAAACCACGCTGATTGACTATATGGATTATTTACTGGAAAACTACATATATTGTGACATCCAATTCACTTTTGACCGACATATCACATAATGACATGGGGCAGTAAGCCGACGTAGATGGAACATGAATTATGTCTCTTTTAGACCAACCGAAAACGCAGTCAAGAGAGTATACTCGACCGAATACAATACAGTATTTTGCCAAACAATCAGATGAGTAAAACGACCGAGCGAGTGAACAGAAACCATTTATATTTGAATAAATGGGTCCGAAGAGCCGAGAGGATACTCTCACCACTATAACGCCCTCGCTCACATATTCGGTGTGTCTGAACAGACGTTTGACAGATGTTGAGTGAAGAATGCACTGGCAACACTGTGGTTATGGAGCATCTGTTATTTTTTTAAAATCCATATATGTTTCTTTTGGGTTATCAATTCATCTTGTAGTAATTCTAACATCATGTGGATAATTCGATTGACACATTACATACTTGAAAACAGTTTTTTATTGTACATCGACTGTTTATGTTGAATTGAACGAAACGCACGTAAATATGAACTGAATCACTAAAAAAACTTAGACGCTTACTCTGTACGTATTGTTGTTCGATTGAATAATTGATTGAAGACGCTCGGCCGCGTACTCAGTTGGTCTAAATTCTAAAAGATGCATTAATTTAGTACTCACACATGTTGACAAGCACTTAGTGCAGTGTCTGCCAAACATTTTTACTTTACGGCACACTGATGAATGGAACTAGTACCGCGGCACACCAAGATGCCGTAGATTATCTCCGAAACTCCTTTTTTTTAGCTCACCAAAGAATTTGAAATCCTACATGACAAATATTTGTTTTTGAATAGGCATTATTTAAAATTAACATTTTTAAGGCTTCTTCCACCGCGGCACACTTGAGACTTCTTGCGGTACGGAGTTTGGCAGACACTGACTTAGTGCGTTTAATTTGACAATCGCGTGCAGATCATGTGCACGTTAGTTGTTTGCTAATTCAAGGTTTAATTTTATATTACGAAATGAAAAAACGTTTTAAATTAAGGGCACTACAAATAGAATACTGAAGGTCTTCGTAATCCGATTTTGGTATGCACCAAAAATATCTCTTTAGCCGAATGCGCCTAAAACTATTGGCGATAGGATAAGCGCGAATGGAGAGAAGGCGCGCGAACGAGACGGAAATATCGACCCGTAATAGACAGAAAATCATAATTAATAAATTATAAAGGTTATTTTTTTAATTACCTTCGAAAAAGGAATTCCTAAAGTGCGGTTTTGTAAATAGTAATACTTGGTCAATGCCTATCCTGAAAGTATAATACAATTGTCTTAGTTCTTGAATTGAACTTAGTATCAACACACACCCATTCCCATAGCGCTGTATAGGTCTATAATATGCAAAATAACTTAACCCATTCACTGCCCAAACTTTTCCGCAAACATTGGCGCTGTGCCCCATCATAAGTGCATACAAATGTCACCGGTAGGTTAAACATGGGTGGTGCACACTCATCGTAAGTGCAGCTTTAGCATTTGAGAGCGAGAAAGAGATACAGCGAATTACAACCGGGCGCGTGACTGCGTTATTTCGCATGATTTTATACATTTCTTACTACTTTGTAACTGTGTGAACTTGTATAACACTGTGAGGATCTCTTGTACCATCGTATACAAATTGGTTACGGATGACTCGTATACGAGTCTTTTCGCCGGTCTGACTGACGCGTTGAAATATATACATCCAATGCGACAAATGTTTTAGATTCTCTACGCAGATGGCGTAACAAATGTTTGATGAATCATTTAAAAAATAAAATATTAAAATATATGCACAAATATTTTTTTATTCGGTGATTTCGGTGATGAAAAATCAGCAGACAGTTAAAATAGAACGTCAAAAAATAGGCCATCAAAATATAAGCAATTGTAGGCTAAAAATAAACTTTTATGTTTTCTAATTTTGTTTTGACATAAAATAAACAGGAGCAAATGTATATTTGGCTTGTTATTTATTACGTTTTCGATGAAATATATAATTCTATGTCAAATACCCGATTTTCTTTATTAAAAAATACAAAAGTTGAGTATTGCTAATAAAAGCAGACTAAAATATATAAAGTATTATGTTATGCAATAAAGTGTTGCACAACTGGTATCCAAATTATTTTTTTAAATGTCAAATAGTTTTAAAGTCATACCCTTTTTTCAAAAGTACCTATTTTTTTGCAAGATTTCGCAAAAATGCCCCGAAGCGAATGAGTTAATACATAAACCGATTAATTATATCCCCCATGGAACCTCACTGCCTTTATAAACAAAAACTTCAAATATTTGTGAAAAAATACCGACTATATAAATGACACTCTCTTGCTAATTTCATAAACAAATACACATTTTTAAAAGAAATAAGGTAAAAGGTGATTGATTTCTTAATGGCTCATCGGTTAGATATCATATTCAAGAAAAACGTAATTTAAATTACCTACAACCTATTTGTGCATAATATTGTATTTTACTCAAAAATCTGGAACTAACCAGTTGCAGATTTTTTGAACAGTTATGAGCATATCATATTATTATACATTACAAAATAAATAAACAATCACATATTCATCAACACAAATATTTAAAAACTTTTCGGTTAATAATCCAGCTGGGCCAATTTATCTGTTTTATTATCACGTTTTTTTAAAAAAAAACTCTAAATCTCTAGAGCTCTAAATTCACGCGTGTTGATTTTTTTTTTGGCATATTCACACTATTGATTCATTTCAATGCACCCACGACGACATTGAAAAGCGACGGTACTAACGAGTACATACAAAGGTAAATTAACAATATAATTGAGTAGGGATCCGATTAATTCTCGGTATTATAATATTTAACACCTCTTTCATATTTTTTAACCACCGAGGTCAGTTTCACAATATCACCTGGACACTTTGCAGGGCTCACCAATATACCCAACGGAATAGTGAGAATGAATGATACATCATTGATTATATTTAATGTATTGTTATATAATACTTCGTTTAGTATTTAGTGGCTTCTTTTAGTTTAGTTTGATTTACGTAATGAAATAGAAAATATGTCGGGTACGTGATCGACATCGTCGGTTTCGATTACGTAGCTTACGGGTTCAAATCCAAGTAAGGACAGTTTCGTTAATTGTTTTTGACGTGAATACGTTTTTAAAATTACTTCCATAGGGAGGCAATCAAAAAAAAACGAATGATAACAAAAGCAGGGGATACAGTTTGGTGTTGCAGCTTTATATCTATCATCGTTATCCAAAATTCAATTGCACCACTGGATAGCTAAAGAATCAAAGAATTTATTGCGCTATGTAAGGACTGTGATACATCGCGCGGGGCGGAGGGGGAAGCGCCGCCATTTTGAAGTCATTTTGCTGCGTATCGAGATTTCTATTTACTATAAATTTTGACTCGTAGAAGTTACGATGTCCGTTCAAGTTTCAATCATTAGCTCTCGACATTTTTTCAATCGATTTAAGGATTTCTGTTTGAAAGCATGGATGTCTGTGTTGTGTAAAATTCTCTCCCACCCGTTTGATCATAAAAATAGGGCGTATCGAGAGCAAATACCTAACCACTAGACCAGCGGGGGAAACTTTTCATTTCTAGATGCCACCAACGTTCCCTCTAAGCTGCGCGCGTGCGCGGCCATGCAGCAGTTGGGAAGCCCTCGCGTACTCATTCCGGGTTGGCACGCACTACAAGACAGTTGCTCAATTAATATTTGATCGGTCCGCGCAGCCTCCATGCAGTCACTGCGCAGACTTTGAAATTTCCGCGCAGCTAACCCTTCGACTTAGAGAGAACGTTGGAGGCCACATTCATTTATGTGATTCAACATAAGGCCGCAGTAAAGAAAACGTTGACACCCCTCCTACTTTTTTTCGACTGACGAACATATAATGGGTTGATAACGTTCTTTTTCCAAACGCTTACATTTAATTTTTTGATCAAAATGAATATTTTGATCAAGTCAAAAGGCCGCATCAAAGAAGCCAAGAGGCCGAATATATACTCGAATTCGATATTTTAAAAACCTATATTGACTTAGTATAGATAGCACTACACATATTTATCAAAATATTTCTTATATTCTATTAGAATACCAAGTATTTGATTTTTTAAATGTCTGGGATATCCGTGTTCGCTTGCATATGTTCCGGACACCTGTGTTAGTATTACTGCGTAATTTATAGCGAAAATAAAATCAGTAATAAAAGTTCCTAAGTATGTAATAGCGTTGTTTTAACAGCATTAAGTAATTTTTCGAGGAAAAAAATGACAGCACTTCAGATGAGCTATGTAATTAAAAAAGAGCTTGTGAGAAAAATAGGCCCCTGTCACCCGCGAGCTAAGCTCACTGTCACTCTGATAATAGTTCACAAAAAGTACATTTTATTTTGAATAACATTAATAATCTATTGAAACATAGCCTTCGAATTTTACATTTGAACATGAATTTGAATGTAATACAATATATTGATACGGTAGGGTTTATTGTCACCCGCTCCCACTACCACGTTTGTGATGAAAACTGTAGCTAAATTAATTGTGCTTAAATTTTGTTATCATGTAACCCGTAATATCAATTGTTTTAGTGTTAATGGCCTTAAATGGCAACATTGTTTTTCGATACCGATGTGATTTTCGTTTCTTTCTGCCTTGCTCTTTGGGACACGAACCGAACACAACGTGTGTGGGGGACACTTCCCAATACTTCACTTTAGTTGTAATTTCACTTGCAATTTTTTTTCTTTTGTGGTTTTTCGCTCGAGATGAAAGAACTGTCATTTTTCCATTTCGACGAAAATTTAAATTCATTTTGTTCTGCGCGCAGAGTTTAATATTATTTTTATTAAATTTTATAAAATCGTGTGAGCAAGCTAGGTATTAAAAATAGTTATTGTGTATTGTATTATTTCAAAATTTTGTCTGTTAAATATTGTATGTAATTAATTCGGTGATTGCAAGTTCTTAAATAAACGTTTTCGTGATACTAGAGCGATTGGTTTTTTTTTTTTTTTTTCTACCAACCTGTTAACGTCGAGTTTATACTAACGGTATTGGTCTTAATGACATTTATTCTTGGGGCTTAACATCGTGAACTATAGTAGAAATTTCTCACAATAAATGAATCTCGCTCAAAAATAAATTACGAGTTATGTCAATATATTACTACCATCCAACCGCACAATGGGTTATAATCAACTAAGTCTGATAAAAATAACTCGACAATTATTCATTTAAAAAAATATATCATATCGACTGTGGAAAGGAAAAAAGACGTAACCAACAGTTTTTTCAAAACAGCTTTTCTTCGATAATCACAGTGTATACAACTTGACACACGTTCTATCAAAAGGAATCTTCAAATGCCGAACTAGTATCTAAATTTAGCTTTTAAGTTTGAAAAAAGATGGTCTTGTGAAAATTTAAGCCAAGAATTTTTTTCCTAGACTTAATATTAGATTAGATTTTAGATTAGATTTAATATTAGATTAGATTTTCAACTCCAGTTTAGAAGTCTCCGTGCACTTCAAGGCTGTATTTATTTCATAATTCACATATTAACGAAACTCATCAAAACACGTTTTTTGTGCCTCTTGTAAAATTTGCTATGTGTTGGTTACGTCCTTTTTCCTTTCCACAGTCGATATAATTGAATATTTTTATTTTGCAAGTATTTCTTGAATTTGGAAGTCGCGTAAACTACATAAAATTTTGAATATTTTTTATTTATATACATAGATAGGTACTATATGTCACAGTTTAAGTATGAAATCATATGCATAAGGCAGTGTTTCCCAAACTTTTGACATATGTGTACCTTTCTATAATTTTCGTAACACCGAGTTTCCCTCGTCAAAAAAAATGCATATACTTCAATAACAATCAAAATATATAAGCTGCTTGTTGCAACAGGCACAGCCAAAGCCCGGTGCAGCGCGTACCACCACGAAACTATGCACGTACCCCAGGGGGACGCACACCACACTTTGGTAGACACTGGGCCATAAGGCAATGCATACATACATTCACTACATAGTCAATATGAATTAATATAAATTTAACAAGCAGTTTTAGTTGAAGCTGACATCATTACAATTCACATTCATTTTGACTAGTCAATATCTTAATCAAATAGTACGTGTATAAACTTACTGACGAGCGTTAGACAGAGTAAAAATGACATTACGGTTCAAGTTATATTGGTAAACTGACAAGGATAGGCTAGATATGTTTAATAGAAAGAGAGCAAGAAATATTAAACCAGTCATTTGATTTGTAATTAATTTTGTATACAAATACGAAAAAAACTCTCTGTTGCGGTGTACGACCACTACAAAATATGAGATTGAGTAAGAAGACCCCAATTTATTATGTAGGTATAATACAAAAATATGTATATAAACACACTGTTGGCAATTGTTTTATTATAAAAATATGTTAGTAAATTAGAAAAATTAAGATTTGATTTTCTAAAATCTCGAAATCTCGAGATCGGTATTAAGGCAATATCGAGATTTTGGCACCCCAAATCCCGGGATTGGTTGCCCTAGTAGTAACACTGGTGTAGTGCTAAATAAACAAATCACGGGGCGCTGTAAAAACGGGATTGGAAGCCTTGATTATTAACCGAGGCAACCTTCCAGGCCATATTTATTCAATTTCACAAAATCTGAGATACACTTCACTTCACTAAGCATTGATATTCAACATTAGTTTGCCAGTTGATGTTGGTTTTTTACAGCAACCGGTTTCCGTATAGTGACCGCCTATTTTTTTTTCGATTAAACATATGATATCAAGTAAAACGCACTATTTATTAAAAGATAAACAAATCCCATACATTAACTTTTTCCAGCTTTTATTGGACATTCATAGCAAATTAAATGTTGAAATAGTAGCTATCAAATGGAGAAATGTTAAAAAATAAACAATTAATCGATTTTGCTAACGGTTAATCAATTATACAAAAATAAATAGTATGGTTGGTACTACGTACACTTTTTATTTCCTGTATTAATATCGACTGTGGAAAGGAAAAAGGACGTAACTCACACATATCAAATTTTACAGGAGGCGCTAAAAACGTATTTTGATGATTTTGCGACATATGCAAATTATGAATTATACACAACCTTGAAGTGCACGGATACTTTTAAACTGGTGTTTAATTGACATAATCTAATATTAATTGAAGAAATTGTCTAGGAAAAACCTTTATTTCAGTCTTTTTTCTAGGTTTTAATTATTTACAAGCTCATCTTTTTCAAACTTAAAAGCTAAATTTAGATAATTATTCGACATTTTCAGCTTCCATCCTTTTGATAGAATGTGTGTCAAGTTGTAAACATTGTGATTATCGAAAAAAAGCTGCCACAGTCGATATGTAAACACCAATTATAATACAATTATAAAAATTATCTTTCCAATAAAGCAAATATCGTGTCCAGTACGGAGTTTTCATTTTAAAGTTCTTTATCTCTTAAAAAACACTATTTACATTGCTTATAATTAAGCTTACCAAACGTCCTGGCTTAACCAGGATTGTCCCGGTTTTAGACGTTGGTCCTGGCTTGTTTGGTATGCTGTCCCGGTTGTTACGCGTTACGATGAGACAAGACAAAATTGAAAAAGTTGACACCAGCGATAAGTAAAACTGGTACAATAAATACATACAATATTTTTAACTTCTGCTCAACTTAGAGATTTAAGGGTACTTTTAATAAACATTTTTTGTTAGTATTTTCCCTATTTCCCTCTCCTGTCCCGAGTCAAAGCTTCATTCAATTATGGTAAGCCTATTTATAATTATATTCATAACATCAAAAAATGTTTTTTTTATCGATTTTTCTACTGTTGCATTGACGTAGCGATGCATTATTATCATTAGAAGACTTTCTTGCAAACGAAAAAAACGATTTGTAATAAAAAGTGTAGAATTTGTACAAACATGATTTTTTTTATTAATATAATGCCTTTCCACCACGAATTAACAGTGAACGAACACCTTAAGAGTGATATTTTTGATAATAATGTAATTTAATAATAGTTGGGTCCGTGGTCAAGTGGTCGACGACATGTTTGGGCATATGTGAACATTCGAATCTCTATGCAGAGTTAATAATTAATTAACTTACAAAACAGTCATCTGCAGAGAGGAGGGTAATAAACGGCAATCTATTATAATATCTAAACAAAAACGTGTGTATCGAACGTAATGCATTGTTTTGACATTTCAATGTCATGAGTAATAAAAACAAAAGTCATAAAACTGTTTTTCTTAAAAACAATATCTGATATGATAGATGTGATCTTTTCTATAGTAATCTTATATTTACGATAAACAGATTAAGTGAAAATTAATTTTAAATGATAGATAAAATATTACGTTACCTGACAAGTATAGTTTGACACTTTGAAAGAATGTAAACAATATACACAAAAAGACGACACGAAACCTAGCGACCGACTCGTCTGAGTGACAAATACCAACTGGAAAGATTTCAAATAAAATACATAATTTTGTTGAATGATGCAAGGTGGAGAATGTGAAATAAATACACCATGTTGAGTATTCAATCTCGGCTATATCACGAAGAAGAAGTTGTCAATGTCCACGTGTTTAGAGAACAAGATAAACAAACCATTCAGAAAAGACGACGGCGTCCTCTTGCAGTATGTTAACCAGTTTTTAATTCGCCAATCGTACACTTGTGTTATCAAGTCGGCCTCTATTTCGGACTTCCTAACCCTGTATTCCGAGATTCACATGTAAATAAATCAAATATATAATCTAAATACTTCACGATTTACTGCTCTATTTAATAATACAATAATTCCCGTCAGTGTAACCCAGTTTGTTTGTGTACATATTTGAATAATACTAAGTTACGTAATCAATACATGCAAAGTGGTCTTACTCCCTCTCATATTTTGTAGCAGTCGTAGACAGGGGCAGACAATAATCCATAATTTTATACAAAACTCAGTTGCAATTAATTCCTTTTTAGGGTGAGATCAGTGGCATCCCATCGGTGAAGCTGCTGTCAATAAACTGACGATCAACGTTCCCTCTAAGCCGAAAGTTTAGATGCGCGGAAATTTCAAAGGCTGCGCGGACCGATCAAATATCAATTGAGCAACTGTCTTGTAGTGCGCGCCAACCCGGAATAAGTGCGCGGGGACTTCTCAACTGCTGCGCGGCCGCGCACGCGCGCAGCTTAGAGGGAACGTTGCTGACGATTGTTTTTAGTGTGTAACATTATTTTGTCGCCTTCTGAGTAGGCATTTGCCTAGGGGCGGCAAGTCCTAGAGAGCGGCAAATGATCACGCTTTTTTTTTACTATGTCCGCTCCCAATGTGGTGCATATGGACTCCTAATGGAGATTATCTCAACAGAAGTGTTCCTACGAGAACTGCTTGTTACTCAGTTGCTCAACCTCTCTTTTTCCAAAGAGAGTAGGAATAGACGGATTGGGCTAGGACCGGACTAGTGGTTAGCTAGTCGCTCTAAAATACGCTCCATTCATAGGGTAGGATGGGAGGGGGGAATTTAAGACATCACATACATCCATGCCTTCGAACAGAAATTCATAAATCGATTGAAAAATCAATTTATAAAACTGTCCGTACTGGGATTCGAACTGGTGACCTCCGTAACCGAAGGCATCGACGTTGACCACTCGACCACACAGGCTGAATGCTTAATGACTGAATACTTTTGACACACGAATTTGGTTTAGAATAAAAATGATGCTTCAATGTCGTCGGCAAAACAATGTCTACAAAAAAAACTTTTTCAATGGTAATAATATTATTACCGATGGGTAAACAGTTGTTAAATTTATCGAAAAAACTTTTTTAAACACGAAATTTACCAATCTCAGCACTATAGGCGACAGATAATGTAATTTCAAAACAAAAATCTGTACAATGACTATTTTAATTTCTGCCTAGGGGCGGCACAAACTCTTGGAACGTCACTGAAAGACCTTTACTCAAACGATCAAGTGGAGTTGGGATCATGTCCTGAGAAGCTCAACATCAAATAAGTTTTTTTCAATATTAATTTGATAACTTGGACATAGGTGGTTGTGATATATTTTCACATCGAATTGATATGGAGCAACTGTGGTTTGCAAATAAAAAAATAGTCTTGGCCGTTAGGTGTAAAGTTTCCGTGAATTTCAAAAGAATATGTAATTTAAATATAAAATATACAAAAATTGAATTATTTTGTAAGCACATACCTATCAAATGATATGTATTTCGCATTTAAAATAAAGATTTCTAAGTTTGAAGAAGGGAAAAAACCCTAAATAAAATTTCTTATAAGAATAATGTTAGAAGTTGATCGCGAGAAAACTTGAGATTGAAAAGTCGATCCCAGGCCAAAAATGGTTGGACACCCTTGCTGTAGGAAGTTATACGCATGGCAAATAACCATATTAAACATTGCCGCCTGTGTGGTCGAGTGGTCAACGTCGTTGGCTACCGCTGCGGAGGGCACAGCTTCGAATCCCAATACGGGCAGTTTTATAAATTGATTTTTCAATCGATTTATGAATTTCTGTTGAAAGGCATGGATATATGTGCTCTCTTGAATTCCCCTCTCCCACTCATCCTATCCTATGAACAGAGCGTATCGAGAGCGATTAGCTAACCACTAGTCCTGTCCTAGCCCTTTCCTTCTATTCCTACTCTCTTTGGAAAAAGAGAGGTTGAGCAACTGAGTAACAAGCAGTTCTCGTAGAAATACTTCTGTTGAGATAAACTCTATTAGAAGTCCATATGCTCCGTATTAGGAGCGGGCCATGGTAAAAAATAAAAAAAACATTTACGTAGTAAAAAAAAATCCACTTATATAAATATATCAAAAACACAGTACAAAACCCGATGGGCAAAAACTTTAAAGTTGATTTTCCCTGTTGGGCGTTTTTTGGATTGTAATTTATAACGGTTTTATTGCGAGTGTGTGCGAAATGTGCTCTCGAAAACTATTTGGGAACCCCTGATGTATGTTATGAATACAGAATATTATACATAAAAAAACGCATCTTTCATAAATTTATAGTTGATTGAGTAACAAAATGTTCTGTAACACGTAAGAATAATAAGTTACGTTTATGAACATTGGACCTTAGAGCATTAACAGTTGAAAAAAGCCACATGCATGTTCAATGTTTACATGAATTTTTCAAATTCTCGTAATATTATCTATTTTGGTATGAGCTTAGTGTTTTTTGTCTGTTGTGAAAATTTCGATGATGTAGAATATTCAAATCAAGTTAATGCCAAGTCCTAGTAATAGTACAGGGGGATTTACTCAGCGGTGGGCTGCCACTACGTTAACAAGGGGCTCGCTTTATCTCAAAGCGATTCTTAGTGTTCTGGTTAAGGAGTGATTTTTTTTTATCACTCCTATACAATTTTATATGAAATAATTAAAAAAACAATCGATTGTTACTTAGCACACTTATAATATGTAACAATATGCAATTTACCGTAAGCTTATCAATCTAAATGGCTAAAAATGTACTACTGTGTATACTGAAGCTCTCGTAGATACTATAAAAGTCAGAAACTGAAGTTATATACTAATTTGATATGACAATATTGTTTTCTCTTAAATTAACAAGGGGATCGCCGGCCTTAGTGAAATTTAACAAGAGTATCGCTCGAGCCCCCTCTAGCCTACACTTGCCTATAGCGTAGTCCCAAAATTTACGCTATAGGGTGAGGTTGATTGTATATGTTTTTTTTCCGTGGACCGTGTTATTTTAACCGTTAGAATACCGCGCAAATAAATCGTTAATATGTCCCAGAGATACTGCGTGTTTTTGAGAAGATTAATTTTGCCTAATATACACTCGAATTCGATATTTTAAAAACCCATATTGACTCAGTATAGATAGCACTACACATATTCATCAAAATATTGCTTATATTCTATTAGAATACCAAGTATTTGATTTTATAAACATCTTCGACATCCGTGTTCGCTTGCATATGTTCTGGATAACGGTGTCCGCTTGGTATTCAAGTGGTTAAAATCGTGTAAAAAAGAGTATTTTTTAACGCAGACGACTCAAACATGTCAAGTAATAAAAAAAAGGATAACCTATTTTGAACATTTTTGTAACGATGTTAATATAATTATTGTGTATTTCAATGTGGGATATGATTTCCGTAGATATAAAAAAATGCACGACAAATTGGACAAAATACATGATCGTATCGTATGGTACCGAATCGAAGATCAACAAATATGTGATCTTATATACCTATGATAATATCGACCCGTAAACAACAAAAAAGCGTAAGCGACAATTCATAAAAAATTCAGAAGGTTTTTTAATAAGTTCGCAAAAAGAAACTTTAATTGGAATCCTGTTTGCGAATTTATTTAGAGTAATTTAAATAAAAACCTCTTAAGTAAAATGTATGAACTGTCACTTACGTTTTACTGCCGATTACGGGCCAAAATAAAGATCGATTAACAATTGGTAATGATAACAAGATTACTTTGTAAGTAATACAAGATATTATCATAGAAAGAGAATTGTCGAGTGCAATGGCACTCGATTATAATAGTATGCACCAATAAATGACTGATTGATTTATTGGTACACATTGAGTACAGAAGCACCGAACCATGAATCTATTTCAAAACAAATAAATTTAAACGAATTTCGAGTTTGTTTTCTTACATTTTTTAACACTGTAATCGGTGGCGGCTCGTCCATACGCACTGCGGAACTACAGCACCCCCAGGCAAATTGAAAAAAAAAATATTATGTAAATATGTACATGTTACTCAGTTGCTCAACCCTTCTTTTTTTAAAGAGAGTAGGAATAGAAGGAAAGGGCTAAAACAGGACTAGTGGTTAGCTAATCGCTCTCGATACGCCTCGTTCATGGGATAGGATAGGTGGAAGGATGGGTGGTTTCTCCCACCCATCCTATCCCATGAACGAGGCGTATCGAGAGCGATTAGCTAACCACTAGTCCTGTCTTAGCCCTTTCCTTCTATTCCTACTCTCTTTGGAAAAAGAGAGGTTGAGCAACTGAGTAACAAGCAGTTCTCGTAGAAATACTTCTGTTGAGATAAACTCCATTAGGAGTCCATATGCTCCATATTGGGAGCGGACATGGTAAAAAAAATATGTACATAAATTAATATCATACACCGTGGTTATAATATCAGAAACATAAGTTTTCGATGAAATATGCTCGCGTGTGCGAAGAAAAGGAGAGGGCTTACAGCTAAACACAGTCTTGTACTGCCACTTCGGCAGTACCGGCAGTACAAAACCGGCGCGCAAGCGTAGCGATTTTGAGCTCGCATGCACGCAAAAATGCATGTTATGTATAATTTTTGTTTTTGAAAATAAAATATAATTCAAATGTATTCTTTTTATTTTTAATCGATCGCAGCACCCCCAGATATTTGATCTACGAGCCGCCACTGACTGTAAGACTTTTTCCCAGGGCTGTGGAGTCGTAAAAAAATAAGACAACTCCGACTCCGACCTTAGCCTAAAATACGACTTTTAATATTTTGTTAGGCTTAGTAGCATGCAGTGGCGCCACTTTTGACCTTAGCGATTTAAAATTGTATTTAAAAGTACTCGAAGTGATTAGTTTTTTTCGAATCCGACTCCAGTTAAAATAGCCCGACTCCACAGCCCTGTCTTTAATAAAAGAACTGTAGACTCTGGAGAACAATCTCGAAGATAAAAACGATTGACGGATTAAGCTAGGGCACGAGTAATGGCTAATCATGCTCGCTACGTCCTGTGGCTGTGAAGGAATTTCGCAGGGTCCGTGGTCGAGTTGTCAACGCCGCTGGTTTTCGATCTCGTGGTTCACGGATTCGAATACCAGCACGGTTAATTGATCTTCGATAGCATGGTATGTATGTGATGCCTGAAAATTCCCTCCCACTAAGCCAATTGATTTATTCATCTGACTGCTCTTAATGCTCAGCACACCCAAATGTTGACAGGTGGCATATTTATAATGTAGTGTTATGAACTATAAGACGCACACAATCTCGATCTTTGTGCCGTGTAACGCACATAATTCATGATACAGTCTGTTTCTGTCTGCGAATCAGGAAAATGTTGACAGATGGCACTTTCACCAAAATATGTTAAGCACTATTTAGGGAATATTTCTAAGAATATATTAAAAAATGTGCTGTAAATTTTTCAGAATTTTCTTGTTGTTTTATACATACATACCTACATGTTGTATGTAAAAGAATGTTATACAAAAATATAACCTCTTGGTGTATATTCTTAAGTTACACCACTGGATATGCGAATTCAGTTTTATTTTATAACAAAAAAAATGTAGATATTTAAATCAATAATTAATGGTGAAATTAACCCAGATTGAAAAAAAATGTGCTTATTCAACCTTGACCTTTGCGTTTTTTCTTGGGCAACACTGTCACGGACGATGTATTTGATTGAACACTGACTAATAAATGCACTCACAACGAAATATTTTTTAGACAATTTTACAAATGACTTAACATAAATAAAATAACATTAACAAGCAACAATTACTTCATAATACAATGTATTGGGCCCCGTTCCCGTGTTAGTGTAATAAAATACCAGAAGAAAAAGGTTATAATTAAAAAAAGACACCATCTGTCGAAGCAAGCTTTATGAGATGTCAAATATGTGTACACAATAGTATTGTCGACAGTACGAAGTATTTGTATTAGAATTAAAAAAATAAATGAGAATAAATGAAGAAAATTGTGATAATAAATTTAGAAGCTTACGTTTCAGTCGAAATGTAGACCGTTTCACAGGAACAACCTTTTTCTAAAGTGCATTGATATCCGACATGTTCTCTTTATTCGAAATTTTACACTGACACTTCATGGGCGGTAAGTTAAATTAAAAAAAAAGTTTATTATACGAATTTATTATATGCATTTAGAATCAATTTTTCTGATTTATTAATGTAGGTATTGATCGTTTTGACCTTCCTAACCGGCAAATATTCTGTTCTGTGTCATGAAAATTGTGTTGAGATAGGTCATTGTGTAGGTACCGGTAAATTTTATTGACGTTTGTATGAAAATAATGAAGTTTTCGTATTACCGACATCTATTTAAAGATTTTTGCAACGTAAAGTGAACATCTCTCATGGCTGTTAGAAGCTTTAAAATGATTTCGTAAGATGTCTATTGCTATTACTTACGACTTTTATTCGAAAATTATAATTTAACTGTCATGAAATCGAGATGTCACTATGATTTGATTATTATAGACACGTATTTTTAGCATTTTACTATAGATGTATGCTAAAATTACGAATAAAAGCTAATAAATGCGAAACTCTTAAAATATTTGAATAGATACTAAAATCAACTATTCAACAACTGCTATTCAAAATACTTAACAACTGCTTTTGTCTACTAATGATAACAAAAGAAGAGAGTTGACGTTATATATTTAAATAATTATTCAGAAAAGCCTTCTCAAACTTAATTCGCATAAATCAGAGAAATTTATACTTAAACTATTCATTCCGTCTATGGCAGGTTCAAAATCCAGCATTGAATATGAAATGAAACGGTTTTGTTTTTTGTTATTTTATTGTTGTTTAACGCATCAACAGAGGCTCAATGTTTGGAAGGATATGAGAATTGCTTCAAACCACTATTGATAAGAAGTAGATCCACCCCAAATACAGTAAAACCCCCATTTACAATAAGTCGGAACAGTGCCATTCGGAGAAGTGTAATTGGGGGAGTGAATCTCATACAAAATTAGGGATTTGATTTTTTGCAAAAACAAATCCCTAATGTTTTTGTTTTTGTGATAAAATGCAAAATCCAACACATATACAGTCGCCCGGTTATACGTGTATAGCCTTGATTACACAGAAGCTAGCCAACATTTGACTGTATGCGCCGCACATACGACCTTCTCGTAGCAACGACAATCGAATGTGACAGTGCAATTGGGGGATTTGCGGCGAATATTTCAAGCCAGTGCGTGTCCAACTTAATGTGTGGATCGCTCTAAATTATGTTTGAGATTGGTAGGAAAAATGTACAAAAAAATGTTCAATACTTCAGAAGGTATAAAACTATCATAAGTTCTATCAGTAGTCCATTCGCGCTAAACTAAACAAACCCAATTATATTTGTGTGTGGTTGAAAAAACAAACTAAAGAAATTGTTTCATGTAATTAGTTTTTGAATTTCTAATAATTACGAAACAGTTTAATAATACCATTTTGTAATTTATTAATCTATATATTAATAGCCGATAAGGTCCGTACGTCCGTCCGTACGTCTGTCCGACCAGATTTCACACCTTCCAGTCTCCACTTTTTTAAATAAAATAAAATAATATAATATAAAATAAAATGAAATAAAATAAAATAAAATAAAATGAAATAAAATAAAATAAAATAAAATAAAATAAAATAAAATAAAATAAAATAAAATAAAATAAAATAAAATAAAATAAAATAAAATAAAATAAAATAAAATAAAATAAAATAAAATAAAATAAAATAAAATAAAATAAAATTAAATAAAATAAAATAAAATAAAATAATATAAAATTAAATTAAATTAAATTAAATTAAATTAAATCAAATAAAATAAAATAAAATAAAATAAAATAAAATAAAATAAAATAAAATAAAATAAAATAAAATAAAATAAAATAAAATAAAATAAAATAAAATAAAATAAAATAAATTAAAATTAAATTAAATTAAATTAAATTAAATTAAATTAAACTAAATAAAATAAAACACATTGCAACAAAAATCTCACGTTGCTGGGCAACGGGCTTACAGCTAGTTTGTTACTAATATAATAATAAGCGATTTTTACTTCCTGGGATCGAACAGATTTACTATCAATTTATTAACCGTGTAATATTCCATTGTTCAAGGTAAAATATCTTTATTTGGAAGCAATTATTTTAATTATTGAACAAAACCAATCAATGATCATAATGAATATCTTTGCATACGGATAATTCATTAAGGGCACGATAAATTTTCCCTTTAAGACGGGAGGTTAGATACGCGGAAATTTTAAGGGCTTAGCAAGCCAATCCAACAAATGTGTGGCATATTTTAAATATCTTTCCTAAAACATCAACAATTATAGTTTTTTTTTTTGCTTTTGCTTTGGATAATTTAAATTATTATCATTATATAATTAATATTTTCATTAAAATCAAACATTAAAAATAACATAATTCATTTTATTTTTTAAGTTAAGATGAAATATGAATACAGAATGAAACAAATAATCAGTCGCTTATAAAGTTGGTGACGTTAAATTTATTTAAAATTGTATAGTTTTTCACGTCGTCCCTTACAATTTTCCGTATATTTTATATATATATATAAATATATCCAGCGATGGGCTGCCAATACGTTAACAAGGGGCTCGTTTAATCTCAAAGCAATGCTCGGTGTTCTGGGGGAAGGAGTGAATATTATATATATGAAGGCGCAATTATATGCAATTTACCGTAAACTTATCAATTTAAATGGCTAAAAATGTACTACTGTGTATACTGAAGCTGTCGTAGATAACATAGAAGTCAGAAATTGTAGTTATATACTAATTTGATCTGAGAATATTGTTTTCTCTTAAATTAACAAGGGGCTCGCCAGCCTCAGTCAAATTTAACAATGGGCTCGCGCGAGCCCCTCCGAGTCCTCTCCAGCCCATCCCTGTATATATCCGCATTCATTACTCAAACCAGCCGGTTTTTGACTTAACGCTTTCTGCCAGCATACCGACGATATAACAGTTGGTTATAATACATTTGTAGTGAATTTAAAAATGAAAACTAATTAATCTATTAACTTAACACTTCTTAGGCGGGCCACGACCAAAGTCGTTTTTAGCTGATTGTACGTAGAATGCGGATCACGGCAAAAGTCGTTTTTAACGTATTGTCGGTAGAATGCGGATCACGGCATAATATGTTTTTTTTTATATCGTCGCTTGTTTGCGGGACACATAATATCACGGGTTTGTTTGTCGGCGTTAAATAAAATGCCGCAACTAATTAACATTAGTCCTAATTCTTTGCTAGATTATAAGGGTGTAATTACGCTGTAATTTTTACGGCATTAGATTTTACACTTCCAGTGGTAGTCAAGTTGTAGGAATGGCGATTATATATTATAATTATTCATATAATTATAAAATATTGATAAATATGCTATTTTGTTATATAGAATGTTTTGAATATTTAATATTTATGACATGCGGAGTGCTATCTACTAAATTGATAACAGGTTTTATATTCAGCTTTGAAACATAGTGAAATTATGATGATATCGAAATGTTCTAATTTTATTTTTAATGATTAGATGTCACGTATGATTTGTTTTTCAATTTCAATCGAAAATATCGTTTGGTTTAGAAGTTGTGTTGATTTTAAGAATGTAATATATTTGTGCGCTAATCACTAAAAAACGCCCGCTACAGGCTTGAGTATATTTTTTGAAGCGCCCGACTAAGAAGTGCATTTTTTTTACCTACATGATATTTTATTTGCAACATTTTTGTATTTGTAAGATTGTTATTTTATAAATATAAAATAAAAAATGGTTACTCTTAATTTCAGTTTTTTTGTAATGCGGCCCGAGGCTTGATGTGCAATACTTAATTTGGGTCTTAGTAGTGAACGAGTTTTACATGCCTGCTATAGTTTTTCAAAACAGACTTATTTTTTATATAATTAACACACGGGCCCAATAGGCCACGCTGACTTGATTGCAACCAAAGCTAACTTCACGGCATTTGAAAAGTTTGCCAAATGGGGATCGTCACAACCTTGACTCCTCTCTAGAGTCATTAAGCTCGTCTACATCGACGAGCTCTCAGTATACGGACTATACACAAGATACTTTATATCAACTTGACTTAAGTGGCTGAGCTAGTCACACTTTTATTATTATTATTATTTTAAGCACATTAGTGCATGGTTCAAAATCAGTCCCGTGCAGTTCTGCTCGGGCCATGAATGTGAGGGGTAAATTCCTTTTTTCTGTCGATAGCGTTGTGGAAGGCGGCCATTAAACGTTGGCTGCATATACACAACGGGTGGTGGTGGGAAACCAACTTGTTTATATTTAACAGTGTTTAAAAACAAATCAAATGAAACTCAACATTTATTTTTTATTAACTTAAAGTATTCAGAAGTTATGCAAATGTGTTATTGTTTCACCATTGTATTAAACACACAAAAACATCAAATTTATATTCATTTTAAATTTCCTTTCTTTCCGGTTTCGTAACTTTGTTTTGGACTTTTCGTATATTTTTTGGAAATATTCATTATGTACATATTTACTAAATATTTAAGCAATTAACATGACACCAATTAATTTTACATAAATATAATTAATTTTGATTGACAGCAGTGTCTTTTCGTTTTGTTCTAATTTTCAAATTACATAATGGCGGAAACAAGGTCGCCATTTTATAATCGTGTCGTCATCTCGTCTACTGTCAAAACTATTGCAATGTCAGCATTTTTCCCACCATTTAATGTTGCCTGCTTAGTTTGAACGGTGTACTGAGATTTCGACATTACACCTGTCATAAATATGCACTTCGCCAATATTTGATTAACTTTTAATTATTAAATTGAAGTGACGGCAGACGGCTGGTGACGTAAAAACATCATGTCGATTATGTAAGAAGCACTTTTTAATCCTTAAATTGTAAACGGTTATTTTCTTTAAGTTTCTATAAATTCCTATTCGTCAATTTGACGTTACTATTATCAATTTCAAGCATAAGAATTATTATTTTCATTCTTATCGAAAAAAACCTATGACACAGTGGCAAATTACCATATAAGCTTAGGGGCCCTTAAAAATAATTATAAATGTATATCTTTTTGGTTGCAGTGAATTACACATGGAAACATGATTTTATGTATACGTAAAATGAAAATAAGACGTATTTTTTACCACTCGAAAAACAGGACCTATAATGCACGGTTTCTCAACCGGGAGCCATAGAGAAAAGACAATTTTAGGGGAGCCACAGGCAAATCTTGGAAGAGCTAAAAAAAAGGTCTGGCGTATTTTCATTTTGGGAAATTCGTAAATTCATGGGTAAAATCTGCCAGCAAGCAAACTTTTCAAAAAATTCAAAATTATTTTGTAATCTTTCAACTTCTCACTTCGTCTCGAAAAACTTAAATATATGCTTGTATAAAATCGGGTATGGGAGCCACGGAAAAATATGAGACTCAAAGCAGCCACGGGCCCAAAAATGTTAAGAAACTATGCTCTTTGGCCTCTCAAGTTGTTAATTCGCCACTGAATGTGTATGAGTATTCATTTAATGATTCAAACCTTTCACCACGCTCCAAAATATAACGAAAGGCCAAAAGCAAAGGCGAAGAAACGTTTTCCGTTGTAAGGTTGTTTCAAGTCGTCCATAGCGCCCCCTAAGATTTAAAAAAATATATAAAATGTAATTCAAATTGTACTTAATTTTACTGAATCCAACTATAATACTATAAACACGAGTCAATTAATAACTGGAAAAAGTTTTGTATTTTTCAGTTTATCTAAGTATTATATTATGTTGTATACAGACAAAAAATATAACATCTATATATTAATAGCCGATAAGGTCCGTATGTTTGTCTGGGTGAGTGGGTGAGTGAGTGTTTGAGCGTCCATTTCACACCTTCCAGTCTCCACTTTTTTATTCATACTAAATTTATATATTAAAAGTCGATAAAATAATCACTCGCTTTTCACTTTTCACAAATGTGTGCGTACTGATGATGTCCTCGAGACATCTTCTTCTTCTAGGAAATGTATTTTGTTTGCGTACATTTTCAAATTAATAGATAATAATGAAATGAAATAAAATAAAATAAAATAAATTAAAATAAAATAAAATAAAATAAAATAAAATAAAATAAAATAAAATAAAATAAAATAAAATAAAATAAAATAAAATAAAATAAAATAAAATAAAATAAAATAAAATAAAATAAAATAAAATAAAATAAAATAAAATAAAATAAAATAAAATAAAATAAAATAAAATAAAATAAATTGAAATAAATTAAAATAAAATAAAATAAAATAAAATAAAATAATAAAAATAATAAAACATTTTTAGTACTTTTTCCACATAAAATTTATTAGATCAGGACCGGTTTCGCTCATCGCGAGCATTATCAACTGATAAGAAAAATACATAAACAGTGATATTTATACAAATTTAAATTGAAATAAAAAGGGTGTAAGCAACTATTAACAATTTAAAGGATTAACAAATTACATTATAATTACACAAGATTAAAATGCTTAACACCCATAACAATTAAAAAATCATCATCAAAGAATAATAAATCTAAGTGGCAAACGATGTCAATTATGAACACAATTAAAATTTGGGAAATATTTAAGCAAAGTAAATATCCTAATGATGATTTGGTGTTTTTCCCGCTTCCAATCAATGATGTACAAGCAACAAAATCAGCAGTAATGAAGATTCAAAATTGAGTTTGGAAAAACCAGTAGAGCTCAATCCAGCAAAATTGAATCCTGCGAAAAGAATAAAGGCAATATCAATTCTTACAAAATAAAAACAAACTAAGAAAATTAAAATTCTAAAGAAATAAAACAGTACAAAAATGGAAATATAATAGGCTAGAATTAGGTTAATGAAACGGATATAACAAAGGTGATGATGCAAATACAAGCTGTTCGTTTAATAAATTAGAGTTCGGCAAGAATTTATGTCTATTGATTTCTAAGATCTCTTGTTTATCAAGTTTTAAAGATTTATTGTTAACATGCAGGATTTTAAAGTTTTTAGAGATATCAAATGTATGCTTATTTAGGAACAAATGGTTCCCAAATGAAGATAATTCATTCCCTTTACGTGAGCAGGCTAAATGTTCTTTAAATCTGATATTAAAAGCTCTTCCCGTTTGACCAATATACCTGGCTCCACAAGAATCACAATCAATTAAATATATGCCACTTTGGTTAAGAATGTTGAGTTTATCTTTAGAATTTACTAAAATGCGTTGTAAGTTAAAAGAATTATAAAAAGTGACATTAAAAAGGTTTTTGTTGAATTTCCTTGAAATCTTTTCTGAAACACTACCCAAGTAGCTCAATTTCACCCATTGTTTCTCAACAACTGGTGCATTAATCACCAAACTAGAGCTTACATTTATCAAAGCTAGTTTTTTGTGTTTTTTAAATAAAAGACGATCTATTAAATCCGAATCATAACCATTATTCATTGCAATTTGTTTTATCGTATTTAACTCAAGATCATAACTAGCTTTAGTCATCGGAATCAACAAGAGACGATGAATAAAGCAATGAAAGGTTGCTAATTTATGCGAGATATGATGTCTGGAAGAATTGTTAATGATGTTATCGCTGTATGAATCTTTTCTAAATATACTGAAACAATGCCGATTATTAATAATCTCGATCGTTAAATCCAAAAAGTTTATTTTATTCAACCCCAACTCCATTGTAAATTGAATATGCGGGTTAACGTTATTTATAAGTTTTAAGAATTGGTTAAGTTGTCTCTCTGTACCTCCCCAAAGTACTAAGATGTCATCTACGTATCTATACCAGTAAATGACATTTCTAAAGAGATCAAAATTACTGATTTTAGATTCTAAAAAATCCATGAAAAAATCAGCTAAAATAGGAGACAAAGGGCTACCCATTGCCAACCCATTCAACTGTTGGTAAATTTTATCATTGAATTTAAAGAAGTTTTAGTCAATACAACAATTGACAATAGATTTAATATCATTAACTAACAAGGGATTAAGATTTTTACTATCTATAAAGTCTAAAAAAGCTAACTTTAACTCAGGTATAGGGACACTCGTAAATAAACTTACTACATCAAAAGAAACAAGCTTAGAATTTAAAGGAACTGAGATATCTTTAATTTTATTTACTAACTCAATCGAATTTTTAATACTAAATTTAGGACTGAAATTTAATTTATATTTAAAAAGTAGGTTCGCATTTTTAGCTAGTTTATAGGAAGGTGCTGAATTGAATGAAACTACTGGCCTTAAGGGAGTATTAATTTTGTGAATTTTAGGCAAACCATAAAGTCTAGGACACTGGGGGTTCATAAGTTTGTACATTTTTTTCATACGTTCTGTCGGGAAACACGCATTGGCCTCATCGATAACAGTTTTAACCTTCTCAGCACTTGATGCAGTGGGATCACGTTTTAAGATAACGAAAGAAGGGCCTGACAAAACATCATTCATTTTTGTTACATAATCACTTCTATTCATAATAACAGTCGTGTTTCCTTTATCAGCTTTAGAAATTACTAAATTATTAATTCTTGATTTCGATTGAATCGATTTAAGTGCACGCATTTCAACTAAGTTATTATTTAAGTTAGAACAAGTTTCCTTCTTCAGAATAGTTGAGCATAAATATTTGGCCGCCATATTGCCTTTATTCTTTTCGCAGGATTCAATTTTGCTGGATTGAGCTCTACTGGTTTTTCCAAACTCAATTTTGAATCTTCATTACTGCTGATTTTGTTGCTTGTACATCATTGATTGGAAGCGGGAAAAACACCAAATCATCATTAGGATATTTACTTTGCTTAAATATTTCCCAAATTTTAATTGTGTTCATAATTGACATCGTTTGCCACTTAGATTTATTATTCTTTGATGATGATTTTTTAATTGTTATGGGTGTTAAGCATTTTAATCTTGTGTAATTATAATGTAATTTGTTAATCCTTTAAATTGTTAATAGTTGCTTACACCCTTTTTATTTCAATTTAAATTTGTATAAATATCACTGTTTATGTATTTTTCTTATCAGTTGATAATGCTCGCGATGAGCGAAACCGGTCCTGATCTAATAAATTTTATGTGGAAAAAGTACTAAAAATGTTTTATTATTTTTATTATAATGCCATTCCACCAAGTATTGACAGTGAACACCTTAAAAGTGAAAAATAAAATAAATTGAAATAAAATAAAATAAAATAAAATAAAATAAAATAAATTAAAATAAAATAAAATAAAACAAAATAAAATAAAATAAATTAAAATAAAATAAAATAAAATAAAATAAAATAAAATAAAATAAAATAAAATAAAATAAAATAAATTGAAATAAATTAAAATAAAATAAAATAAAATAAAATAAATTGAAATAAATTAAAATAAAATAAAATAAAATAAAATAAAATAAAATAAAATAAAATAAAATAAAATAAAATAAAATAAAATAAAATAAAATAAAATAAAATAAAATAAAATAAAATAAAATAAAATAAAATAAAATAAAATAAAATAAAATAAAATAAAATAAAATAAAATAAAACAAAATAAAATAAAATAAAATAAAATAAATTAAAATAAAATAAAATAAAATAAAATAAAATAAAATAAAATAAAATAAATTGAAATAAATTAAAATAAAATAAAATTAGATTAAATTAAATAAAATAAAATAAATTAAAATAAATTTAAATTAAATTAAATTAAATTAAATTAAATTAAATTAAATAAAATGAATTAAAATAAAATAAATTAAACTAAATAAAATCAAACACAATGCAGCAAAAATCTCCCGTTGCTGGGCAACGGGCTTACAGCTAGTCTATATATTAATAGTCGATAAGGTCCGTACGTCCGTCCATCCGTTCGTCCGGTGTCCCCGATTTCACACCTTCCAGTCTCCACTTTTTTATTCATACTAAATTCTATATATTAATAGTCGATAAAATAATCACTCGCTTTTCACTTTTCACAAATGTGTGCGTACTGATGTCCTCGAGTCTTTTTCTTCTTCTACGAAATGTATTTGTTTGCGTACTTGAAAATTAATAGTTAATGAAATAAAATAAAATTAAATTAAACTAAATAAAATTAAACACAATGCAACAAAAATCTCACGTTGCTGGGCAACGGGCTTACAGCTAGTTATCTTAAATATTCTTTTCTGAAATTAGGATTCACTCAAAAGGCGGTAGTTTCACATTGCTTTCTTTAAGTGTTATCTCTCGGCTACGCATTTGGACATATTCTAACATAGATCGTCATATTTTTGACAAAAAATGTCTAACATATGTAACACACGTTTCAGGTTTTTCGAGAGCTATACACAAATTTCAAGTGACACTTTGTTGACAAGCAATTTTTCCATTTAACTATATATATTTCCTGTTATATCTTAGCTCTACTGTACAAAACCCAATCGAATACAATGCAAACATGTTTTTATTGAGGAAATTGAACTCGTAACACCCCAACCGACTGGACGAAAGCCCAATAAGGTTAATCACTCGATAACAGGACGTGTTTTTTTAATTCCTTATCATTATCAAATAAGAACTGTCGATTACATACTTAATGACCACATAATGTATTCATTAATACATTAGAATACAATGGCTACGGGTGAATGAATTTTGCTTATGAAATAATACATATTGAGTTAAATTCAGCTCTGTTTTACAATACAAAGAAAAATGGAAATTTCAAGACCTTTTAGGCGACGGGGTCGTATTTATAAATGATTTTACTGCTAAGAACAGGGGTGGGGAACCTTTTATTATCTAAAGGCTGCATTCATTTTTTTGATTCGACATGAGGCCGCAGTAAACATTGACTAGGGAATCTTTGGCCGGAAACAGAACTATGAATATGTCAGGAATTTACATACATTTACAGAATTACATAATTGGTCAGATGGCCGCACCAGAGTAGCCAAAATGCCGCAGGTTCCCCACGCTTGGCTTAGAAAATATTTGATTCATATCGTCAACATACTGGCAGAAGTTGTTAAAGAAACAATTGATAGTTCTGCGTAAACAGCAATTTAAAAATAATCCGACTTTAGAAGTCTCCTTGATATTTTATGTTACATGGGTTATGGAAAATAATAAAATCAAAACATTAAATTATGCCTTTTTATTAAATCCACGTGTACTTCCAATGCGGAGCATATAGCTTTTCGGAAGTTTTTCTACGTTACATGTTATTCAGTTGTTCAACCTTTCGTTTTTTAGTAGAGCAGTGTCTGCCAAACTGTGTGCCGCAAGAAGTCCCAGGTGTGCCGCGGTAGATGCCTTAAAAATGTCAATTTTAAATAATGCCTATTCGGTACAAAATCGAGGATTCTAAATTCCTCGGTGAGCGAAAAAAAAGAGAGATAATCTGCGACATCTTGGTGTGCCGCGGTACTAGTTCCATTCATCACTGTGCCGTAAAGAAAAAAAGTTTGGCAGACACTGGAGTAGAGATATGTAGAAAAGATATTATTAAAATAGGATTAGTGGTTGACTAATCGCTTTCGCTACGAGCCAATATTTTTGGGGTTGGAAGGGTGACAGTGTATTTTTAGACATAAAAAACATTCATCCATTCGAACAGAAATGCTTTTCGTACTAGTAATCGGACTTATTGATTGAATTGGAATTTGATTGGTAGAACGCCATTGTAATAAAGTAAAAATAGCTTGTTTGAGAAAATAGATAGTTATGTAAAGAATAATCCTATATTTCTTATCGTTCTTAGAAAAACTAAAGTCATGTTTAATAAATGTAATACTAATATTTGTAATATAAACTAGGATGTTAGAGTAAATTACAGGATGTATTGTGTATCTCTTCTAAGTCAGAATATAGAACTTAGTAATGTTAGGTTTAAACATAGTTCTGATGAAGGCATACGCCGAAATACCGATCGACTAACTTAAAAAAAAATGTAGAACTAAATATAATACTTTGCTATTTTTTACCTTATAGTAATCGAAGCCTTCAGATGCGTCTTGGAAGGCTTCGAAATTGACCATTGTGCCACGGACCCGACAATAAACCTACCCTTAAATCTGCAATAATAATAGTTACAGATTTAATAAAAGTGCTGTTTTTGCCAAACTGATACTATAAATCCGTCAACTGAATTATTCCAGAGAAAGAGTTGAAATCCGCAAATACCATTTTTTTTTTAAATTTTGTTTTTTACAAACTTCTGCCAATACGACAGGGATTAAGGAATCCAATCTCGGGATCCGGGATCCCGTTCAATTTTCTGATCCCGAAATTCCGGGATTGAGATGTCCGCGATCCCGGGATTTCGGGATTGGAAATTTTTGAGCAAATTCCGAAAATTTACACGAAATTGGCAAGTTCAAGATTTCAAATTCTTCGGTGGGCTAAAAAAAAAAAACGAGTTGCTGTGAGAATCTGGGAGAAAGTATACCAAATCGGGGATTTCAAAAAAAAACGAGGTTCTGTGACAATCGGGGAAAAAGTATAGCGAACTGAGGATTTCAAATTCCTCGGTGAGAAAATCTCAATCCCGGGATTCAAAATTAATCAATCCCGGTATTGGAAAAAGTCTCCGGGATTGGATACCCTAACGGGGATATATAAACGCGATTATTATTCAAGCATATAAAAAATTGATTAGATATTTAGATTATGTAGTATTGAGATTGTTTTATTAAATCAAATGTATATTGTTGGAGTAGTTAATGACCACTTTCGTTTTGTTTCATATTGACTGTAATAATACTTAAATCAATAGAAGTCCGCTAACTGACGATGTCACCAATTATGATTTATTCGACCAATCAAAAGAGTGCGTCAGAAAGAGTTTATTTAAAAACAGCCTGTCAAAAATAACACCAGTATAATTTAGTTCACTTTCAGATAGAAAATAAGTAGCTTACTATCTTATTACAATCACTCTAATACGAATATCGAGTGGGCAGATTAATCGGACATGCGTTAGCGTGTGACAGCTCGACTATAACAACAGTGAATATAGCCGTAGTCATTGCCTGTATGTTATACCAACCGTAAAAACCAAAAAAAAAAATCACTACGTTTGTCGTGTTAGTGTTGAGTACTTAAGAGTAGAGAGTTAAGACCCACCATTATTAGTGTCCAGTTTCTGATATTTTTTTAAATTGCCTCACTGGGAACCGCAATGATTAGTGCAGGGTTTCCCAAACATTGTCTGGAACGGAACACTTTGCAAGTCCGGAAAATATAACGGAACACTTAGCTGAATTTTTAAGATTTTGTTTTTAACTGTGTTGCAGCGTATAAATCCATTCCATTTTTTTCGGAACACCTACTCTGGCTCCGCGGAACATCGTTTGGGAACCGCAATGATTAGGGCATCTAATCCCGGACAATTTTTAAAATCTCGGGATTTCGGGATATAAAAATAAATATAAAAAATGGCATTAAAGCAAACGGCCAAGGCGACAGATATTTTATTCTAAAAACTACAGTTGTTTGAGATAAATTTAAAGATAAGAGATATCGCGAACACCCGCGTCCAGGATCTCAAATTAAAGCTTAAAAAACCTTTATCCTGCCCAAAAAACAAACGATTGCAAGTGATTTTTGTACACAATTATGAAAACAAGTATGTTTCTGTCTACGACTGCTACAAAATATCAGAGGAAACTTTAAGACCTCAATTCATTTATTTTGTATGTAGGCATTATAGAAAAATATGTAGGTATATAAACAAACTGAGCAATTCTGTCAGAAACTGTTTTATTATTATATTAAAATGTATGGTAGCGAATCGGGAAGAAATTTTAAATTTGATTTTTTACAAGTTATGGTGAATACCAGAATCGGTGTTAGACGACCTTGGATTTACGGTATTCTCAAGTTGGTTGGGATTCCGGTATCGCATGCCCTAGCCAAGACCAACTGTTTTAGGCTAGAATCACTTACAGAAGGCACCTCGAGTTTAGAAACACCAAAATGAGAAAACGTCTTATAATTCACCAAAAATTGTCATTAAGGTTGCTAGTCTCCAAGTGGCAAATCTTTGAATATTGTACCAATGATTTCCATATATAGTACGGACCATTAGTCAGAAAGCTCAAAATAACCTGCTTTGAGATAGTGGCAAAGTCAATATTGAACTGCTCACCAATCACCATAAATCAAGCATTATTCATCTGTCTGTTATGTATACAATCAGTCAACAGGTGTTAATAGATCGAGAACTAAAGTCGGATTCAGTTATAGGACATTTATATGTACATACATATATATATTCGTGTAAAGCATTAACATTTTTTTTAATCATCTGATTATTGGACTCGGTAAGACAGTGCAATACCAAACGAATATAACAACACCGGTTTTTCGGTATTTAATATTTAAAACCGGTATTGCAAATATCTACCCGGTATTATAAAACAAATACCGAAAAATAGGATTGCAATACCGGAAGATAAATATAAACAATGCAATAAATCAAAATCGGTATTGCGATATTTCATTTAAAATACTGCATTATCTATATATATAAAAGAAAGTGGGGTTTGTTACACCACGTATATCTCGAGAATAACAGCTCGGATTTTAATGATCTTTGTTTTATTAAATTCGTATCCGCCTAGAATAGCAGAATAAGCATTAAAACATCGGAAAAATATCACGGCAAAGAAATTATGAAGACAATTAATATTCTCATACAGTTTTCAAATGGCGAACACCTTGAAATAATGAAAATGTCGTTTGTATGCAGATTTCATCCGCTAGGTGGCAATTTTTCCAAAATTCATTTGTTTTTGCTTCTTTTGCATACGATTGACTTCTAAATAATTTTAAATTTAGAGTATGGATTAGAATAAAACAAATCGATGATATAAAATGAAAACGAAATAAAATCGGATAATGTTGAAATAAGGTTATGTTTTTAATTAGGTATGATAATTTTTTTGACAAAAATATTACGCTGTTTGCACGAGCGTTGCTCTACTTTGGGATGCCACGTTATTACACTTGGAAAGCTACATTGAAGAAATTTTAACGTCGAAAGCAAGGCGATGCGGTTCCTGCTCATCCGAATGACTACTGATGCTCTTGGTCGCATGTACACAGTTCATCCGAAAAATGACGAATGCTTCTACTTACATGTCAACAGCTCAATTTGCTTGAAAATGATACTCATTACAATCGCTGAAGAAATTGTTTCTGAATCTCCAAGTCAGATACGCACATTATTTTCTATCATTATTTTGACATGCTTCCCATCGAATCCCCGTGAACTGTGGAACAAGTACAAGGATGACATGTCCGAATACATTTTGCATCGAATTCGTGTCAGTTTGGGGAATCCCGATCTCGAGGTGAATGAAGAGATACATAACCAGGCTTTGCTTTAGATCGAAGACATGTGTTACCTCATGTGCGGCAGTTTGGTAGTCAAGTTAGGAATGCCAACGCCAGATCGTGGAATGAACGACGCTTTCAATCGAGAATTGGAACGTGAACGTGAATATGATCGAGATGCATTGAACCAATCAGTTTGAACGAATGTACCACTGTTGAACCCTCAACAGAAGGAAATTAGCGATACGTTAATGAAGGTAATTGATGATGGAAATGGTGGCTTATTTTTCCTCGATGCGCCCGGTGGAGCTGGGAAGACATTATTCATGTCATTGATTATGGCCACTGTTCATGCGAGATAAAAAAATTGCTGTAGCAGTTTCTTCTTCTGGAATAGCAGCCACGTAGATAGATCAACCGCTGCCGATGAAATAAACGCTTGCCTCAAATAATTGACAAACATGCGAGTTGCATTGCTAAACGATCCATCTGCCGAAGATTTCTCCAAGCAATTGCTGACTATCTATTTTAATAAAAACAATAATCCTTTGTACTTCATTCCACTTTATTTAATATGTCAGGACCGGTTTCGCTCATTGCAAGCATTGTCAACTGATGACAATGCTCGCAATGAGCGAAACCGGTCCTGACATATTAAATAAAGTGGAATGAAGTACAAAGGATTATTGTTTTTATTAATATAATGCCTTTCCACCAAGTATTGACAGTGAACACCCTAAAAGTGACTATCTATTTATTCATTGTTCAAAATTAAAATTACAGTACATGACATAACAGCTGACGCCAATTCGCCATGTACTTGAAAAATATAATAAGACAAAATATAAAATAAAACTACACAATATATCAGAATCAAAATCAACATAAAAAATCAAGAAATAAAATAGTGAAATTTTACAAACAGTTCACAAATACTATCACTAAAAATGTCCACTTCTCTAGGCAATGCGTTGATCAATCTAACGGCCCTTGGAACTGGTGATTTAAACCTCTTAAGCGAGGTATAAGTTTTTAGAAATAAAAGTTTTTGCTCATAGTTACGCCCACGTAAGAATAAATTGGGAGCATGTAAATTAATAGTCATGAGAATTTGAGGATTATTAACTCGGCCCCGAAGGAGAAGAGAAAAATGATTTAAGCTTGAAAACGATCTTCGACTATCGTCGGTAACGACCGTGTTCCTGTTGACAAATCGAACAGATTGATTTCGTTTCCGCCGAATTTTAACAATTTCGTCTCAACGAAGGACGGCTTCATCAAAAAAATGTTTCCAAACGTCTAATCACAAAAATCACAATTGGTTGATTGAATGAGTAATTCTTGCGGCGAAGAACAAAGATGTGGATCATTTAAACTTCACAATTCAAAATCAAATCGTTGGTCCACTACATTCCTTCAAATCTAGCGAACTTTCGCAAGGTGCGCGAAACATTCTTGCGCAGACTGTACATATAACATATTCTTTCAACCAAAAAATAATTATTTCTGCTTCTCTATGATAGTGTCATCAGAAATAGTTTGTAGTATCGACCAAACTAATTTTTTTTTTTCGTTTATTAGAGATTCGCGCCGCAGCACACCCAGCATCGCCTCGCGGCACACCGCTTGCGGAGCACTGCTTTAAACGACTGAAAAACTGACATGCAATATTGCGAAACACTCACCAATGACCAAAGTTTTGGTAGCAAGTAAAATCATCACCTGGGATGAATGGACAATGGCGCACAAATGCGCATTGGAAACACTCAATCAAAGTATGAAATATCTGTGCAATGACTCAAGATGTTTTATAGGCGCAATGATTCTACTATCTGGCGATTTCCACCAAACACTGCCAGTCATTCCAAGATTGACCGCTGCCGATGAAATAAACGCTTACCTCAAATCACGACTCTGGCGGTATGTAAAGAATCTTCAGCTGACGACAAACATGCGAGTTGCATTGCTAAACGATCTATCTGCCGAAGCAATTGCTGACTATCGGTAACGGGGGTGTTCCTGTCGACGAATCGAACGGATTGATTTTGTTTCCGCCGAATTTTTGCAATTTCACTTCATTCAACAAAATGTTCCCGAACATCTAATCACAAAAATCACAATTGGTTGAATGAACGAGCAATTCTTGCGGCAAAGAACAAAGATGTGGATCATTTAAACTTCACAATTCAAAATCAAATCGTTGGTCCACTGCATTCCTTTAAATCTATCGACCGTGTAACAAACGAAGACGAAGCAACCAACTATCCAACTTAATTTTTAAACTTATTGGATCTGCCTGGCTTGCCACCGCGCAATTTACAACTGAAGGTTGACTCGGTAGTCATCATGCTTCAAGTTATCAAGTTAACAGAACATTTATTCACTTTTAAGGTGTTCACTGTCAATACTTGGTGGAATAGCAATATAACAAATATAATAAAACATTTTTAGTACTTTTTCTACATAAAATTTATTTGATCAGGACCGGTTTCGCTCATCGCGAGCATTATTAACTGATGATAATGCTCAGATGATAATAACTCAGTTGATAATGCTCGCGATGAGCGAAACCGGTCCTGATCAATAAATTTTATTTAGTGGGAAAAGTACTAAAAATGTTTTATTATTTTTATTACAACATTTATTGATTCTGAGGCGGTACGAAGTTCGTCGGGTCAGCTAGTATAATATATTATAAACGGCTGATTTTCACCCTCCAGAGACGAGAGCTTTTTTCCGATAAAAAAAATATTTTCTAAGCCATATTGAAGTCACGGATAACTTTTATTCCTATCCAAAATTTTAAAAAAAAACAACGCAAAATCGTTGTATAGAAACTCCGCATGACTACATGGTCATGCTCATCCTTTTATTACCGTGCAATATTGAGTACGGACAGTAGTAAGGACAAAAGTGACCGTATGGGCTCGCAAACATTCGGGGTTGAAATATAGCTAAACGTGATTTTTTTTAAATATTTACAATTTGACCTCTTTAGATCAACATAATTTCAATACAAATATATTAGCAAAATAACTGTAAATAATTTGATGGTTTTATAAAAAAATAACTAACAGTTTCAAAAAGTAAATTAAAAAAAAACGGAAATTCAAAAAATCACATGTGCTTTTGGCGACCGTTTCTGTCCCCACGGCTGATGAATAACTGCAGTCTGTACCCTTCTTAACCAAATATTAGCAAAAGCAACGATATCCAGGTAGAAAAAGGATGAATAGTGGGATCAATAGACAACGGTGTTTACTGTGACCATATGGTGACGCTCGTCCTTGGTGGGTTAATATCTTACAGTTTTTTTTAAAAAATAATAATACATCATTGAAAGGCTCATCAATTTTGACACCAGTCAATATTGACAAAACTATTTACCGATTAAAAATATTTATATTCATTGCAAATATGTCGGCGAAGGTGCTGGAACTCTCTTCTTTTCAAGATTTTTTCTAATTCATGTCCTTCCCATATTTGGAGCATATAGCTTCCTAATGGAGATATTTTAACAGTGTTTTTTACGGGAACTGCTCTGTTACTCAGTTACTCAAACTCTCTTTTTGCAGGGGTGGGCTCGAGGGGGCTCGGGAGGCTCACGCGAGCCCCTTGTTAAATTTTGGCGCGGCCGGCGAGCCCCTTGTTAAGATAAGAAAGTCATTCGTCTCAGCTAAAATCAGCACCTAACTGCAATTTCTGTAGATGATTAAAGTTTATTATGAAACAAGACTTGGTTGCCCTAAAAAGAGACCCTAGCTGACCGCATGTGGCTTGCGGGCCACGGTTTATGCATCATCTATATTACATGGCTTGAAGGCATTATGAATGAGATTTACCGAGCCTCTTGTTAAGATATTGGCAGCCTACCGCTGTCTTTTTGTCTCCTGAAGTGTAACTCGACAAAAACGCAGATCGCCTACAGTAGCTGCAGCACATTTGTAAAATGGTCCAAATTATGTTTCCACTCTTCAAAAACTAGTACATTTTTTTATTATTTTTAATATAAAGGTTTACATTGAAATTAAAATTTAGATATTCTATGTCTAAACTTAGTTCTGACAATTCTTGGAAAGTGTAACACATCTACACAAGATCCGAGAATAAAAAAATTTCAAAGCGGAGTAACAATATGTATTTTTTTTTTCGAATATTGATTTGAAATATTGAAAATGTCGAGAGAAAAGGTGCCAAAGCGCCGTTTCACCGCGTTACATAGGAAAAAAAGCACTGTGTTTTATCAATATTACTGATTCGATTTTGATTAATTTTCAACACCAATATACCGATATATTTAGTTTTGTTAATACTAATACTAAATGAATATAAGGATCACAGTTTCGTTAATATCGGAATTGCAATCCTTATAGTGAATAAGCGCAACATTTTACACAAACTGCATATTTAATTCCAATTTTCCAGCGTTGTCTGAAACAGGAAGTGAACGATTGATAAATATTATAATTTTTATTTAAATTTACTGCTTGTCTTTTGCCGCGCAACGTATTTATTTTCTTACATATGTCGCGTTTTCCGTAATTATAAAAAAAACTCTTGGATGACATTTTAATATCCGGCATCAAAAATAAGCTCAAAGCAGTTTATGTTATATATTTAAAGACATTCGCGTGTTCATAAAAAAATATATGATAACTAGAGTTCAAAATAAGTACACATTTAACCTTATAATTTAATTTTAACGTTCAATAATAATTTTTTAAAGTCAATAGTATATTTAATTTTGATGACGTTGTAAGTTACCTCAATGGTTAAATTAATGATTGCAATTAAAAGACGTCATAATAATATTTATTACTTTATTTGAATCTTGTATTATGACGTGCACCTAAAGTGGATAACCCAACGAGGATCGAGGTTCAAGAAAAATCAGACAAGTAAAAAAATAACATATTTTTGACTAATAATATAAAACTGAGAAGTCATGCCTGGAATACAATAAATATTCAAATCGTTAATCGAATCATTACGCCAAGGTAACGTGTACTAACCTTGGCCATCACGAATAATTATTGTCGTCACCCAAAGAAATAATTGTAGACGTTAAACGGACAATTAAAGCCGATATTTTTTTTATACATATCGTCATTTTACTGCCAGAAGTCATTAAGTGTCAAAATTTTGATTTTGAGATAATCGACTTAGACCTTTTAACTACATTTTAACTGATATATAAAAACTTATTTCCCTAATGTAATCCGAATGTTGTTAAAAATTCTCACAAATACTTATTATCTCGATTCCAGAGATGTTTTCAATTGTAAGTTACCTCACTTAGTGATTTCTTGCAAAAATCATGTAACACTAAATGCACTTTGAGTGACTATTAGGGCAACGATTTCATACCTGGGATGCGTGAACTATTGCAAAAGTAGCGAGAATAGTTTAAAATATGTATTTATTTACCCTTTAAAACTTGTTCTTATTACTGTATGAAATAACGGATAAGAATGTGCGAAGATATTTTTTTTAAAGGGAGGCGTAGTAACATAAATTTTGGAAACCACTGTATTAGGGTATTGAATATACCTAGCTTCATATAGCAAGAGTGCAATAAACCATATTTTATTATTAAAAGTAAGGTAGTCTTAATGAATGAAAGAAGATTTGGCGATCAACCCAGCCCAGAAGCTAGATCAATTGGCCTAATAAGACATACGGCTTTGAATTACAGTCTGCCAAATTGACGGATTTCTCATTTCTTAAATGCAGATAAGTTAACCGTTATTTAGTTACTAGCGAGCATAATGACCAATTAGATTTGCAGAGCTAACATTAAGATAATAATTTAATGCAAAAGAACAAAGCGAGGAATAGTTTGCTTCTCGCTTCTTAATGAACAGTTTTTCTGCATCGCGTTTCGTGACATGCTGACCGCTTGGCGTTTTTCTAGCTCACGAAAAAGTACACTGCGATTTTATTATTATTTGTTACCTCTTGGGTTCGCTTATTTTATTTTTTGCTGCGTCAGGAACGGACAATGATAAAAATGCCACGGTTTCCATATGTTCGCCGTCGACCATCTTTGCCGAGCTGTCACTTTGGTGAGTTCTGAGTTGCCAGTCAAAACGAGGATTGCGCGCGCAACGCACGCGTGCATTCATTCCAGACTTGAAATACATTACGTTCGCGAAATTCAACAATAATTACAAAACCGTGCAAAATTTATGTGTAAAAAGTGCGTTCGTTAACAGTAGATTTTTGAACTATTTTAAAAACAACGTTAGTGTTCGAATTTTCGCCGATTGGAATAATATTTCGTGCTTGTGATAAATATACAATTTTATAAATAACAGAATTTCGAAGGTAAATATATGTATTTTTTTTAAATAAAGAAAAATGTAGATTAAGATTTATGTGAATACTTTTAGCTCCAATGATATATTGAGTATTTGTGAGGTGAAAATAAGTGTATGCTTTCAAAAATGGGAGAGTTTTGTTTTTTTTGTACTAAGAACGTCAGCTTTACGTATCTATTTGTTTTTATAAATTGACATTCAATCTCAACATTTTATTCTGATTTTTTTTATCCATGTCCGTTCCCAATTATGAGCTTACGGCCCTTAATAGAGGTATCACGACAGGAGTTTTTCTACAAGAACTGTTTGTTACTCGGTCGCTCAACCACTCTTTTTCTAAGACAGTCGTACGGATATAATTCTGCTAAATATAATTACAAACTTTTTTTTTTATCCATTGTAAAAGCTCATTTTCTGGTCAAAACTGTTGGATTATTTAAATGAAAAAAATATCTAGAATAATAAAAGTAAATGTTTTTTTCACGACGTCTTGTACAGTCAATTACAAGCTATGTGCAATGTCTTTCAACAAAAAATAACAGTAATCAACGATATTAAATAATTTATTATCCAACGGTGTTGAAAACTCTTTATAGAGACTACGTCATTTTCAGGGCTAACCGAAACCACGATTCCCGTATTCAGTGTTTTTTTTTAAATACCGTAATACTTAATAAAATTATTTGCGATGAATTGAATTATTTTTAATCAGTGATGGTTTGAATCAATACTGACAGATTTCAGAACGCGTGAGTCTTTCAATGGTGTATTTTATTTTAAGAAATCACTAGGTGGCCATTTATAAAAATCACTCGTTTATGAATATGATTTTTAAATTACGGTATTTTATATGAAATTTTGATTTACTCGTCCGGTATTGTCATCCTAATTGTATTGATAAATTTGCCCGATATTGCATTCCCTAGTTCAGGGATGGTGAACCTATGGCACGCGTGCCCGAGGTGGCACGTTTGAGAATTCGGATGGCACGCGAACGATTTCCAAGTTCAAAAAAAATATTTTTAAGTGTAAAAAATTAAAATTTATAATAATAAATAATCTTTGAATTATTGATTTATTCCGTTTTATTAATTTTCAAATGTTGTTGTAATTGTTATTTTTAAGCTTGTAAATAAAATTCAGAAAAAAAAAACATTTTTTATTTTTTTTCTATTTTGATATTTTTTACTGCTTGGCCACGCCACGCAATCAAGAAATAATATTTGAGGATTCTTGCGAACTCAAAAAGGTTCGCCATCCCTTCCCTAGTCAGACCTATGTTTATAAAGACAAACATGTAATATAGTTTTTTATCGTATATGCTACGCTACAAATAATAAAAAAAAACTCCCGCCTTAGGTCAATTTTTTTGTTGTTTATAAAGCACCTTGAAATCACCATTTTGAATACGTTGTTTTTATATTGTTACAAATCCATATTTTTATGTATTATTACATTTACAGAATATCAAAAAAAAATACTTAGCGCTTGGCTCTGGGTGACTAATAAAGCAATTTAATTAAAAGCTTATAAAAACTTAATCTTCAAAGTGGTATCTCATCCTCACTCTACAAGAGAATTTGCGAGCTTTGCATTCTAGGTTGATAACTGTAAAAATCATATCGGATAATATTTTAATTTTTGATTTTAACAAAACCAACTTTCTCTGCATTACAGTACAAATAAAAGTTGCAATGGATTTTTCACAACCATTTAGAGAGTAAAAAACTAATCATTTTGGTACCACAGTCAAGCGTATGCTATTACAATTATAAAACATATTATCTTTTAGTTATATTCAATTTAGGTATCCACGTTTTATATTTAAAAAAAATAAAATAGAATTCAAAATAAAAAAAAACACTGCACCACACAATCAAATACATCCAATGTGCAAAATAAGAATATGTGATATTATTATTATAAAACTTGAAACTCAAGGGTAATGAATCTCGCTTAGGTGCGAATCGAATACTGTAATATGGTTGCATTTCCGATTTTTTTTATTCGAGTCGTATCACCACGTAGAGAAAAAATACAGTTTCATTCTAATTGAATTCTAAGCTGAGAAAGCTCTACCAAAATAGTTTTTTTCATTCTGCAAGCTTTTGCCGAAGAGTGAGGAAACAGTTCAGTTATAAATTTGTTGCTCGCAAGAAATTTGTTTTTTTACATTGTCTTCTATTGAAAAACTTGCATTATAATAGAAAAGCGAATGATTCGCTACGATACTAATTTCCATAAAGACAATCGAGGAACTCTCATTCACTATAAATGTGATGTTGTATGGATTCGTTCGTTCGCATACGACCATGTATATTGTGTAGTATTACTATAACATAATATTGTATGTATTTTTACCAAGTTATTGCATTTAATTTCTCTTTTGAGATTTATGAAGTTAACAGTTTAAACTTCTTATTTTATTAATCTCATCAATCAACTTGAACGCCAAGTCACGTGTTGCTGATTGGGTTGATGACAACCATTAGCAAGTGTAGTCGACAAATTAAATTTATTATATCGCGTTACGAAGCCGAGCATAACATAAAAAAGGAAACATCGAAAAGATTTAATACACAAAGTCCGTGGTCGAGTGGTCAACGGTTTCGGTCGCGGTGTTCACGGGTTTGAGTCCCAGTACGGAGAGTTTCATCAATTGATTTTTAATCGATTTGTGTATTTCTGTTCGGTGGTATATGTGTCTGTAAAATCTACATTCCTTCTACACATCCAATCCTAAAACGGAACATAACGAGAGCTTTATGTATATATAAATATATTTACCCATGTCCGCTCCCAATGTGGCCTCCTAATTGAGACTGAACCAAAACATTTTCTATAACATTTAGTTACTCAGTCGCTCAACCTCTCTTTTTCATAGAGAGTAGTAGGGATAAAAGTATGAGGCTAGAACAGGACTAGTGGTTAACTAATCGCTCTCGCTACGCCCAGTTATTGAAGGATCGAAAAGGGAACAGAAATCGATAAAATGTTATGCACAATGTTTACATTAAACTGTAATATTGCATTATCTTATAATTTGATAATATTCGTGGTGGGGAAACCGGTCATGATCATTTAAAAAAAGTGAAATTAGTGCAAATCAGTGTTTTATTTTTTGAATTGATATAAAATGTTTTTTATCACTTACGGAGACAAGTAATCAAATAATTTGACTTCAATCTATATTGATCGTATTGAACAGTGAGATATTATCCTATCATGTAAAACAGCAGTCACCAAACTATGGCTAGCGGGCCGGATCCAGCCCGCCGAAGATTTTCGTCCTGCCCGTGAAAAGTTCTGGATTTTTGCATAGAAATTATTCATATAAGAAATATAAATTTTCATGATTTAGTTGTGAATTCACAACGGGTATTTATTTCAAATCATCAATTGTCACACAACTATCTGGTAGGAGACTCAAAGTGAAGGAAGTTGGATATAAATTGGAGGCGAGACGACCAGATTTTCGTTCATTCGAAAGTTTCTCCAATATTCTCATTTATTGAAATTCTAAGAAAGGCAAACATTTGTTTACATTCTAATTATTATGTAACCACATAAAATTAAATAGTATTCTGATTGGGCTCCTATAAGAATCTATTTGTCGTCCGGCCCCCATAGTTTTTAAAAAGTTCAATCCGGCCCGCTTCTCAAAAAGTTTGGTGACCCCTGATGTAAAATGTTGTATCTGACATACCTGCGCATTGGCGTGTATCTAATATATACAGTGTGCAGTACATAAGTGCCCAAGTGACAGTTATGCGAGAAAGTCAGCTTTGAAATAAATGGTTGCAGAAATGCTTGATTTAACTTGCATTTTTTAATGATACTGAAAAAGAAATAAAATATGTTTTTTTACCGCTTCCGCTCTCATTTTGAATCATATCTTCGACGTGCTGTCAGAACTTAGTAAGTAACAAAATTGACTAAATACACGCATTTAAAAAAGAAAATATGTTGTATGGTAGGGTTGTCGGCTACGTTCCCTCTAAGCTGCGCGCGCGCGCTGCCGCACACTAATTTTGAAAGCCCCCGCTATACAACTTCTATATATATAAATATTTTAAGCCATGTCCGCTCCCAATGTGGAGCACATGGACTCCTAATGGAGTTTATCTCAACAGAAGTGTTTCTACGAGAACTGTTTGTTACTCAGTTGCTCAACCTCTGTTTTTCCAAATAGAGTAGGGATAGAAGGATAGGGCTAGGACAGGACTAGTGGTAAACTAATCGCTCTCGATACGCCCCGTTCATAGGATAGGATGGGTAAGAGGGAGGAATTCAGGAAATCACACACATCCATGCCTTTGAACAGAAATTCATAAATCGATTGAAAAATCAATTTATAAAACTGTTCGTACCGGGATTTGAACCCGTGCTCATTGTAGCCGAAGCCAACAACGCTGACCGCTCGACCACACAGGCGGCAAAATGCTATATATATATATACATATTTTAAAAATTGGAATGACCCCAATTGACAGAAATAAATATTAGAAATTGAACATTTAGATGATTCAACTAGAATTAAATTCATATACATATTTTATAAGACCAAGACATTGATCTTAATGGAGTATATAATATAAGGATTAGTTGTTAGAAAAGACGTAAAAAGTAATTATTTTTGTAAATAAATTTATAAAATAAGTTGATAGTTATTTGTTTCATTCTGCCTATTTTCTTAATTTGTGTTTGATTTTATTTTATAAAAAAAATGGAAAGAGTAGTATTATTATAAAAAAAATATTCATAAATCACTAAGTGATAATATTATTATTTATTATCAAAATCAAAACACAACAAAAAATACTATTTTTATATCAAATATGACAATTTATGCAACGCATTTGTTGGATTGGTCCGCGCAGCTAACCTTTTGTCTTAGCATTGGTTGTCAGTATACTGGCAAAAGGCGATAAGTCAAAAAAGATAATTAAAAATAAACGAGCACAAATGTTGACGTTTTGCAGAAACTAGTTTCGCATATTATCGTTAATACAATAAATCTATCTTCGGTTTTATGGAGTTTTGTAGGGTCAAGCATATAAATGCTTCAAGACCTCAAGGAAGTATATTTCTTATTATCGTTTCATTGTAGTCATTACTTTATTAAATTTTATTTGCAACGATGTGTGCATTCATTTCTTCAACAAACACAGCGTGTTTTTTCTCTCCTTGTCTCTGCTATATGCACAGCTATTAAAAAAGTGATGACTCAACAAAAAGAACAACAAGAAATTAATTTCACATATCGCGTCTACGGAATAACATATGAGCCTTCGGGAGGTGAAGTGAGCCAACTAGTAAAATGTTAAAACTTTTTTCTTGGACAATCACGTCTTTATTTGACGGAGCTAAGACTTTTGCAATGTATATTAACTGAGGTTACCTCACTTTTACAATACAGTAGAACCTCGGTTATCCAGACTAATTGGGAATGAAGGTAGTCCGGATAAGGAAAAATCCGGATAATCGAAAAAAAACATAATTTACACGGAAAGACACGTAAATATTTTGTATTTGTCCAGATTAACAAAAAGCTTTAGTATTAAATATTTTTCTATCAAAAAATTAATTTATTGATTTTTGCCTAAATAAGCTAGCTGCCAAATTACGAATACTTTTAGGTTATCCTGAGATACACTCTTCTTGGCTCTCAAATCACTTCATGGCGACATCTATGCACTGAAAATCCTTAGACTGAGCAGGACCAATATCTCTGGTTTAAACATTCTATTGATAGTTGCGATGATGCATTATCTAGTAATAATATATTCTTAAACAACGGTGGAATCAATTCTTCACGAGAAAATTAGCAAATTTGTAAAAAAGTTTTCCGGAAAATAATCCGGATAATCGAGGTTCTACTGTAGTTTAAAACGTGTAGAATATTACAACGCATCGAACATTTTTTGTTTATACCACTTGGCTCACTTCACCTCTAATGGGACAATATGTTATAGTTCTTCAGAAGTTGAGATTTACTTGCTCGCTTCCGAAGATTGTCTAGTTTGAACTGTTCTACTCTAAGCTTTTCCGCTGGTCGTTTGTTTGTAGCTGGTTTTGTACAAGTATTCATTGCTTTTAGAAATCGTAGCATTTTTAAATCTGTCAATTTAATCTGTTCTGGTAGTTATAATCGGTTTCGTCAACTTAAAATCAACAAATTCGGTGGAACTCAATTACTTGTATATTAAATATATAATACCTTTTTATTGCATTGGTAAATTAACCTATTTCAGTACGTCGTCATAGTTTACTAAAAGTCTTATTATAATAATTTAAGAAAATATACAAAATGATTGATTTATTTTTACAAAAACTGTGTTTTATTCATAAAAACCAGGGCTGTGGAGTTGTGTAAAAAAAGACGACTCCGACTCTGAGGAAATTTTTCAAAATTTTCATTTGAACTTATATATATCGACTGTGGAAAGGAAAAAGGACTTAACCCACACATATCAAATTTTACAGGAGGCGCTAAAAACGTGTTTTGATGATTTTGTGACATATGCAAATTATGAATTATATACAACCTTGAAGTGCACGGATACTTCTAAACTGGTGTTTAATTGACGTAACCTAATATTAATTAAAGAAATTTTCTCGGAAAAATCTTTATTTCAGGTTTTTTTCTTGGCTTTAATTTTTTACAAGGTCATCTTTTTCAAACTTAAAAGCTAAATTTAGATACTCATTCGGCATTTTCAGCTTCCATCCTTTTGATAGAATGTGTGTCAAGTTGTATATATTGTGATTATCGAAAAAAAGCTGTTTTGGAAAATTGAGGGTTAAGTCCTTTTTCCTTTCCACAGTCGATATGTATACCATCAGATCATCTGTAGTCAGTCAGCCAAGCATGAAATGTCAACACTTTTTACTATTTTGTTTGAATACACTTCATTAAAATTTTTTTTCAAAAAAAAATCGAGCCGCTCAATTTTCACGACTCCGACTCTGGTCAAAATACCGCGACTCCGATTCCGACTTCTACTCCACAGTCCCAATATAAATGCTCTCCAACAAGAACTGACTGTGAACACCGTAAAAGTGTTATTAGGCAAGCGTAACACTCCCAAATTTAATGAATCCAATAGAAATGGAAAATAGCAGCCATCGTAAACCAGTTACTATCAAACATAACCTGTTCTGGATCACGACCGGTATAGTTTTTAGATATTCGATAAATCAGTGACGCAATATCCATTCGTTTCTTTTACGTTTTTGTAATATGATAGGTTAGTTTTTATTGCTGTTGCATGCTTGATCTACTTAAAAAGTTTAAACACAAAAAGAGTGAATCAAATGCGAACATTTTTTACAAATATAAGCACTGTTCGTTTTTTTTTCATCAGGTATTTTTTTTTAAACATTAAGTTTTGCACACCTAGATAGTTAGTTGCCGGCTGCGTGGTCGAGTGGTCAACATCGCAGGCTTTGGTTACGGAGGTCAAATACCAGTACGGACAGTTTTATGAATATATTTTTTGATCGATTTATTATCTTGTGCTTAAAGGCATGGATGTATTCGATATCTTAAATTCTCCCATTCCTCCCACCTATGCTATCCTAAAAACGAGCCGTAGCGAGAGCGATTAGCTAACTACCAGTTCTGTCTTAGCCCTATCCTTATAATCCTATCCTATCTGGAAAAAAAATGTTAAGAAACTGAATAATAAGCAGTAAACACAGCTGATAAAGTTTATTACATTAGGAGTACACATGCTCCATATTAGGAGCGTACATGGATAAAAAAAAAATATCATATCGATGTATGATGTATATATTTGTATAATCATTTCAGAGTATTGATGATTTCAGGCCATATGCAAATTATGAAATATACACAACCTTTAAGTGCACGGCGACTTCTAAACTGGTGTTTAATTGACATAATCTAATATTACTTAAAGATCCCTAAAAATCCTTTTTTTCAGTCGTTTTCCTTGGTTTTAATTTTCACAAGCTCATCTTTTTTCAAACATAAAAGCTAAATTTAGATACCAATTTTGCATCCGCAGCTTACATCCTTTTGATAGTACGTGTATCAAGTTTGATACACTGTGATTATGGAAAAAAACTAGTTTGAAAAAACTGTGGGTTACGTCTTTTTTCCTTTCCGCAGTCGATATTAAATTTTTATAATATTTTAAAATGGATGCTCGCATTTTGTCGGTTCGAATAGATTTTTCGTATACAAGATTAATTTCGTTGTTATTAGGTAATATATTTAATTAAAGTTTTTAAGGAATGCCATTTTGAATCTGAGCAGCTTGTCTTATTACCACATGATTGTGCTTGTAGGTAATAAATACATACAAATTTATTGGGCTTCGTTTTGAAATTACTAGCTTTTGGGTCATGTCGGCCTTGACTACGTTATTTTGAAAATATGCAATAATTTCTAATTCTGCTTTACTAATAATGTACTTCATCAGGTTGGCCGCCGGTAGACGAGTGGGTTTACGACCTACTCGGTTAAGCACTTAGGGGTTACAGTATAAATGTGGAAACTTTCAAACTTTTGACGTTGCATCGATTCATCCAGTGTCAAACAAGTCGTGTTTTTTTTCCTATTGAGAATTTTAAATAAGGTGAATTATAAAATAATATTTTTGTAGACCTAAAATACTTTGATATTTTTTCACCATATTACAATGGAGTTCTACCGAGTAAATTCAAATTCAATCACAATGACACTTCTCAAACCAGCAACTAATTTCCAAAATCGTACTTCAAATTAGGTAATCCAATCCTGGGCCCTTTTTGTGATCCCGGGATTTCGGATTGAAAAATTTCGATTTTTCAAAAAAAAAAAAGTTAATCGATTTCAAAAATCTAGGAATTTACGGAATTCTCAAAATAAAACGACGCAAGAGCTTTGCTCTTCCTAGAATTTTTGAATCCAAAAACCTAAAATGAAAAAAAAATGTATCTGAACAAAAGTTTTTCTACGACACTACTTTTCCAAAATGAGTTGTAGGGATAGAAGAATAAGGCTAAGACAGGACTAGTGGTTAACTAATCGCTCTCACTACGCCTAGTTATTGAAGAATCGGAAGGGTAATGAGAGGGAAATTTTAATAATTTGTAACTCTTTTGTAATGTCCTTGTTAAATAAAAAAATGTACAAAAAGTGTTTAATTTTTTAAGCACAGACATTTTTGCCTTCGAAGATATGCGCGTAAATTAATTCGTGAAGTTGTCTGTACTGGGCTTTGAACCAGTAAACAAAGTAACAGAATCAAATTGCGTTGATTACTTTGCAGGTTACCTACTAAATTTCACCAAAAGACAAGATCGGGTCAAAGAATTCGAGGCAGTACTTTTAAACGTTCGCTAAGTGCTTGCCAGCCGACAACGGTACACTTTGGTGTAGATATTTTTCCTTCAATGAAACCGGTTATTGAGGAACAGAAAGCTACGATTACATGTTTTTGTCTGGTGGGAAGCGTGGTGTGCTATTGTCACACGTACTGAGCACTCATTCAATCGGAATGCTTCTGTGGCTTACCTGATGCAGAGTCTGCCTCCTGTGCACGGTTATCAGAGTTCAATGTAACATTACGGCGGCCCATTAATTATATAAAATAAAATTCATTGTGCAACAGCATTGCACCATGAACGAAAATGATTCCGCTCTATTTTTACCAACCCACTATCAATGCAACACATTTTTTTTAACACTGAAAAGTTTACTTAATTACTTTTTTTTTATTTAAAACCATATCCGCATGAACATGAATGTTTATCTCAACAGAAGTGTTTCTACGAGAACTGCTTGTTACTCAGTTGCCCAACCTCTCTTTTTCCAAAGAGAGTAGGAATAGAAGGATAAGGCTAGGACAGGAGTAGTGTTTAGCTAATCGCTCTCGATACGCCCCGTTCATAGGATAGGATGGGTGAGAGGGGGGAATTCAAGGCATCACATACATCCATGCCTTGGCGCAGAAATTCATAAATCGATTGAAAAATCAATTTATAAAACTGTCCGTACCGGGATTTGAACCCGGGCCTTCTGTAGCCGAAGCCAACAACGTTGACCACTTGACCACACAGGTGGCACAACTTATTACTAAATTTAAAATAGGGTCGGTGATTCTTCCAAACACCAATTCTCCGTACACGAATGCTCATAATACGTTTGAGTCACCCATTTCCAAAATTCACCTTGTCCATTTTCATTTATTTGGAAATACTCACAGAAAAAAACGTGTAAGGAAAACTCGACGGCCTATGTAAGTATAACGTTTTAAAAAATATGGAATTGGCGCAAAAATAATAGCAACTTGTCCTTTTGTAATCATATAAGTTTTCAGTCTAGAGATCAGCGGTGCCATAATGCCTTTACACTATATGTGATACATCTTCGTATTACAATTTAACTGCAATTGCAGTTAGGCGCTGATTTCATCTAAGACGAATGATTTTATTAACTTAACAAGGGGCTCGCCGGCCGCGCCGAATTTTAACAAGGGGCTCGGGCGAGCCCCTCCGAGCCCCCTCCAGCCCACCCCTGCTAGAGATAAGCACATTTTTCACCAATTGATATTAATTATTTTCCGGGTATATATTTTGATATAGTATAGTTGCATTCGATAACTTTAATAATTATTGTTGAATAATAGTGATAAAAAAATACGCTCCTTTCCTAGAACACCGCGAATAGCTTTGAGATTAAGCGAGCGCCTTGTTAACGTATTGGCAGCCGTCCGCTGTTTCAATTATTTACTGGTTTGTATTCGAATACATTGATTCTTAAAATGACATCTCATCCTTCCGATCCAAGAAAAAAACGAGGCTAGCGGAAGCTATTATATAACAACTAATCCTGCGGTATTGTTATATCCTTACTACTCTTAAAACATAGGTTCCCAACCTTTTTCGGGTGGTGACCCTTTTTTATAAAAGCCATGTGACTAGCTACCCCCCCCAAAGAATTTGAATCCTCGATTTACTTTTTGCCCGGATTGTCTCCGAAGCTCCTTTTTTTTTTTAGCTCACCGAGGAATTTCAAACCTGTTAAATCTGTATTGTTAAAATCTAAAAAAAAGTTGGCGTACCACCCAGGAAACCCTTGGCGACCCCCAGGTTGGGAACCCGTGTCTTAAAAGAAGGGTTGAACTTTTGAGTAACAATTAGTTACTGTAGTAAAATTTCGCTGAGATAAGCTTAATCAGGAAACTATGTATATTCTCCAGATAGTGGATTGAGTCTTCTAAAATTCAACGCTTGTTAAACGACGAGTCGTAAACAAATATATTCTCATGCCCGGTATTTTAATATCGTTTTGCATCCCTAGACAAATACCGTCGATGGTATTGACATTCGTAGGTGACTGTTTAAGTTATTGCCATAGCTTAGGCCAGTGTTTCTCAAAGTGTGGTGCGCTTACCCCCTTGGGGGGATGGGAAGGGTTTGGTGGAGTACTCGCAGCACCACAACATGTGTATCTAAGAGAGAAAGTCTTGAAATATATCTTGCTTTTCTAACTTCACATCTATGTGAAGTTGGTTTTCCAGTATTTGCAGAAATTAAGTCAAAAATAGATTCATGCTTTAAGATGTGAAACCGCATTTCAGATTAAACAGTGCACCGAATTATGACTGTCTGTCGTCTCAGCATAATAAAATCCTTCTCAAAATTTGAATCGTTTAAATTATGTACATTCACACAGATTTAAACCATCCTTCTCATTGATTTTATTATGATGAATGTTATTTAGGTCATCTTAAAGAATAGCGTCGTGAAGCATTTGACGTTTAATCGAAATTGCCGCCAACACAGAAATCGTTCGTGAATTATTTGTTTTATTAATTATACAAATCTAAGAAGCATTATGATCTTTGATTACTGTCAGAACAAATGAAAAAAATAAATGGATATTCAATAGTACCGGTTTCGCCGCGAAATCGTTAATATTGGAAGCTCTGTGTAACTACTTATACATCTTAGTTAAGATACGATTGAATATACATTTATTTTTTTCATTTATTCTGACAGTAATCAAAGATCATAACGCTTCTTAGATTTGTATAATTAATTAAACAAATAATTCACAAACGATTTATGTGTTGGCGGCAATTTCGATTTAACGTCAAATGCTTCACGACGCTATTCTTTAAGATAACCGTTATTTATAATATAACTTTAATTTTTATTTTATTATGAATGAATTTCATTTTTCGTTTATTATTATTTTGTTTACATATGAAAAAAATGAAAAAAAAAGTATATGAATTTTTTGACAGGTACTCGGTGTTACTAAATTTCAAAAAGAGGTACACAGATACCGAAAGCTTGGGAAACACTGGCTTAGTACACTAGCTTAGTATAGTATAGTACACATAGTATTATTGAGTTTAAGATGGTCCCTGTCACGGAAATCATTTAACTTTTGAAACCAGTTTATTGTGTAATGAATTGAATTTAATATTATTAAGTTATTAATCTTGACCTTCACAATTTCGCTGGCCCATTCGATGTTTGTGCTGTTTACTTTTGTATAAATGAGAATCAGTTAAAATAGTTTGATTAATGGCTATGTCAGAGCGTGTTTCAATATGATTTATTACAACGGTGGCAAAGTCGTCGACCGCGTAGCCGATCCAAGTCGCCCGCTGATGCTTCGAAACAAGAATTGAATGTGTCCTTTACTATCTATGGATTTTGTTTCTCTTTTATACTCATTATATCATTCTGCTTTAAATTACTTCACTTTTTATGACAACTTAATACAAACAGTGTTAGTAGACCGCTACGATTAATTTCAGTATGAAGTCGACCGCAGAATTAAAATGTTTGGCCACCCTTGATCTATGGTGCATTTATATTGTATATTCAAAATTTAATATCATAAAGAAAAGAATGTGTATGTATTCAATCCACACTCCCTAAGTCTGGCCTAGTACAGCCGTCATCAAATTACAACCCGTGGGACGGATTCTGCCCTCCAAATACATTCTCCTGACTCATGATTTTTATAAATATAAATATTTTTTGTATAGAAATATTCATTTTTAATATTTAATAGGATCCAAACAAGAATATTTTTTGTCGGGTTTTAATGTTTTAAAAAAATATCTGGTCTGTTTCTCGAAAAGTTTGGTGAACCCTGCTAGTTGACTAGAGCTTCACTCTACCTATCAGGCGAGTCTGGATTCAAGTGCCAAAGTAAATGTCCTGGATTTTTTTAGAAACCAATGAATTATGCCACGACACAGTAATTCAATGCACTTATTGCAGATATATAAGTTGACATTTTGTCATCAAATGCTTGAAATTCTTTGATATTTGATATATTTCTTAACCTAGATTAAATTCATTCGGAAAAATTGATAAGTTAACTTATTTTGGAATCACATCTATTATTCATCCCTCTGTGTAAATATCATATATTAAAGATTAAATTGAATAAAAAATATTTGTATATTCTTGCATTGTGCTCCTCTACCCAATTGTTAACGTCGTTGGCTTCGGTTGCGTAGCTCACAAGTTGAAATCCCAGTTTCTGGATGTCTGTGAAGTCCTATAAAATTTCTTATTTTATCGTAATTCTTCTTTCTCTAATCTCTTCCCAAAAAAAAATCCAAGTAACTGGCAACAAACAGTTCTGATTAGGGCACCCACTCCCGAATTCGGTGATTTTAACTCCTGCAATGAATATACTAAAATGAATAAATGTGAAACACTTTTCTTAGTTATTCCGAAAATTTCAATTTCAAAAACCCAGAAATTTGCGTATTTGACAGAATGAAAAAAATTCTCTGGCTGCCTATTTTCAAGACCTTGACAATTTCACACTTCTTGTCCTTAATCCTGAAGTCCCGGATTTAGAACTATCACAATCCGAGATTGTAGGCCCTAATTCTGATAAAATATTTTGAAATAATTTCGTACATCAGGGGTCTACATGCTTTGCATTGGGATGAATCTTTGATTTTTTTTAACCAAAGATACCTTTGAACGTTTTTACATTTAGAAAAAAAAACTGAAGCGACAGCGTGATAAAACAAAATTTTCAACGCATAATAATTTTGGTTTTGTGCGTGTTAATATTTTTTTGTGTGAGCTATTTTAATTAATTTAAAATTTGTTGCAAGCTTTGCAATTGTCTTCCGCAGTCTATGTTCATGAATATAATATAATAACCTAAATGATATTTCCTACACTCTTAAGACTTGATTATTAGGCATCCGTTAACACGCATTTCAAGCTATACGAATACGCTTTAACTAAAGAATTGCAATACCGGTATTACCGATATAGGGATTCATCATTGATTTCCCAAAATAAAAATTTCCCACAACTGAATTTTCAAATTCAGATTAAGTTGACACGGTTTTTATTTCCAATGTGAATCATATTGACTCCTAGTAGAGTTGATTTCAACATAAGTGTTTTTTTTTTACAAAAACTGGTTTTAAATCATTTGCTAAACCTCTCCCTTTCCAAAGAAAGTAGAAAAAAGGGATAGAATGACCGGACTAGAGACGCTCCCGCTACACCAGTTTTTAGGATAGGATGGGTGGGAAGTAATTTAAAACATAACGATTTACGACAGTGATGCACAACCTTGACCTTCTAGCGGACCGTATAAGACAAATTTTCGTGTGTTCGGGCCGCAAAGAAAAAAAAATTAAAGTACGCTCAGTCCTTTTTTACACGAAGCATATGTACGTTCCATGTAAAACAGCTATACAAAAAACCGTGTTAAAAAGATTTAGCGAATTTAGATAAATGATTGATAGATTTGTAAAAACGTGAAAATAAATAAGCTATTCTCATTAAAAATCGTTTCATTGTGAAATATTTATGTTTCATTTATATTTAATTCAAAAGTTAATGCGATCTTAGTCTTTTGTTATTTTTTAACTTTTTCTTTTAATCTGACATAATATTTGAGGGCCTATTTATATGAACCGATTTATTCTCCTTCACTGAAGAAAAAGTTTTACGTGAAAAAAATATGTAGAGAAAAAGATTGATGGGCCGCCACAAAATTCAAAAAGGGCCGTGGTTTGTGCATCACTGATTTACGATATTTAATTGCGTAATAGAAAGACTCGTAGACGCTCGTTTTAAAGGAATCTTCTGTAAACACATAAACTTGACAGCTCTATAAATCAGATAACATGAAACACGCATAAATTAAAACAAATAACGATTTATTAGATCATTAATGACTTAAGTGTGCTTATTAATGCCAACATAAAAATATTACATATATACGCTTTGTAAGGCATTTTTTATTTCTGGTTGTGGTTACCCTGCGTCGCATACGTCATCACAATCATTACTTAAAATATATATCGATTGCAGTCAGAGAAAATGAATTTAGCTTAATTTTTTTTAAATTAACTTTTTATAGAAAATCACATCGAATGTAACTTAATACACGTTCTTTCAAAAAAAGGAAGAATGCTGCAAATGCTGAATTAGTATCATAATTGAGCTTTTAAGTTTGAAAAAACAATGGCCTGTGAAAATTCCGACCAGGAAAGGGGCCTACACAAAAGATTTCGTAAATAACTAATTAAATTAATATTACATTCAGTAAATAAAACAAACTAGTTTGTAAGTCTTTGTACACTTCAAGTTTGTGTTTATTCCATATTTTGAAACCAATAAAAAACGTTTTTTTTGTCCCGTGGGTTACGTCCTTTTACCTGACTACAGTCTTTATCAGTGTTCTTCGACCTTTTTACATCCGCGTACCAACGTTAACCGGATACACACACACATTTACTCACAGCCAGCTCTCGACTATTTGAACTAATAATTGTTTAATAAATAAGTAATAAATATTTTTCTCCAATTTCGTTCAAATATTTTATAAAATAATATTTAGCCGCGAACTATATATATTTCATAATTGGGCGTATTTATGGCTATAAATGTTGGATTTTATTTTTTAAGGTTTTAAATATTTTTTTATTTGTATGAAATTATACTTATCGTCGATGCATATCAAATATGGTCTATGTGACAAAAGTGCATTCCGAGATAATCGATAAAAACTGTTTAAAAAAATAACGAAACGGAAAATAACACTTCTATCAATGGCGATTGGAAAAATTTTCCCATTGATAGAAGTGTTATTTTCCGTTTCGTTATTTTTTTAAACAGTTTATATCGATTATCTCGGAATGCGCTTTTGTCACATAGACCATATTTGATATGCATCGACGTTATAACGTTTTTGACTTACGTCTAAAGTGGCTAAACGGAACCTGTTGTACGTCGATAATTGACTGTACAACTGTTTATGTTGGCTCAGGATAATATATTCAAAACGTAATAATTGAAACGTCAAGTTAATGATACAGATAATTTTATTCATGAAAGCGAATAAAACTACTTATTTTTGGTGCAACATTTGTTGCTGCCTTTTGTAAACTCGTGCGGACCGGTGCCGGTCCGCGGACCATAGGTTGAAGAACACTAGTCTATATCATATTTTTCCCGCTTGAATAAAAAATAAATGACTTCGTATCAGTTGTTTTTTTTTAAATCAAACTTATAAAATTAATAAACAAACTGTGTTACATACATAATAAATAGTTTTGCATTTAGGTTTGAAGCTAGACTGCGCGTTGAATAAATGCGCATATAACAATATAAAATCAAAAGACGCATTCGTTTTGTATAATTTAATCAGTTCTCTTACGACATAAATCATTGCGATATCTTTGTTAAGCTTGGTTTATCTTGTAAGTATGTATTTCAATTATCAATCTGCATTTTAACCTCAAGGCCAGTTTTATGTTGACAACCATACCTAACCTAATTAAACGTAATCAGATTTTTATAATCACGGCTATTTACCTGATTTAAAAGAATTACCGACCTTCCTATGTTAATAACGAACAAACATGATATTTATTCTCACTAAATATAACATTTATCTGACCAACAATTCTATTTAACAATTAAGTTACTGATCAATTAAATGTATGTCTTTTTACTACAACAAATTAGCATTAAAACTGCTCTCAACGACCTTCTATTGTGTAACTTATTTAAAATGTCAAATGTAATTCAAAAATCTCCCGCTAGGATATCTAAATGACAGTAAATAATAATGGTATATTTTAAAGCATTAGAGTTTATTTGTATGCTTATCAAGTATCACTAATAAGCGCAAGAGTATACACACCGTATTCCAAATTTAAATTATTACAATCGACAGCTTTATCCATACTTTGTTTTGATAGAAGTGTCAAATTACATTGCATAAATTGAATTGGAAAGGATTTTATATTAATAATTTTTACGTAAGCTATTAATGTTGAAATAAACGTACCAACGGCTAAAAAAACCTGATAAAAAATGTCTGACGTGATTATTATTTGAAATAATTGCACGAGAGTAACAAAAAGGAAATTTGTTATGAGCGATCGAATATGTTGTCTTATAATAGTAAATGCCAATCATTATAGTTTGTACATTTTTTGAGTGTCGTGATATAATGTATCTCTTATTTCTCACAGAAGTATACAACATAATAATTATGGTGTTTGTATCAAAGACATATGTTTTTAGTTCATATTGAAAATTTTGCAATCAAACTAGCTGTCCACTTTACATTTGTACTGACAAACAAAAAATATTACATCGATAGTTATATTATTCTCTCAAAACTTTGACTGAACAGGTTATCTATTATTTATAATAGTAACCAATTTCTAAGGTAAACAAACATTTAATTTTGCAGCGTTTTATGATATTTTATGACTATATAAATATGCATACTATATATTTAGCATCAAATGTACGAAGGTTCTTTCCTGTTATATGGACACATCATTTAATTAAATCATATTAAAGAAACAAAGGATTGCAATACCGAACGAACGAATCAAAACCGGTATTTCATATTAATATACTGGTATTACAAAAAGTGTAAATAAAGCAAAAAAATACGACCAATTGGGATTTCATACTTCATATTTTTTTTTAGTTCATATTCGCTCCCTATACGGAGCATATGGTCACCACGAAGTTCCTCCATGATTCTCTATCCCCAGCCAGTCTCCTTGCTTCCTCCCAGATCATCCCAGCGTCCCGTAACTCCGCTGAGTACATCCTGTGGATGGTCATCAGTGGCCTTCCACGACGCCGGGATCCGTCCCGTTGGAAGAAGAGACAGGCAGGGTTCAGGTTCTCTTGAAGCATCCTTAGCACGTGTCCAAGCCAGGTCCACCGCCGCTTCTTTATTTTGGACGTAACAAGAGGCTGGTTAGTCCGCCGCTCTCTAATCTCCGCGTTCCTGACAAAGTCAGACCATTTCACTCGAGTCGAGGAACGTCGGACTAACTATCAACTCCAGGATAAGATAGTCAAAAAGTCTGTACGACTCGATAAACGCCGATTCCTGGACAAGTAAATTAAAGCAGCAGAGGTGACATCACGTAGAAATGACACAAGAAGACTTTTCAAAATTATACGTGAAATTTGCGGCAGACGGCTGCCGACCGCGGGGCCTATTCGTAGTCTCAGCGGAACGATAGAGTCGAACGTAGAGCGTGTCAAAAAGATCTGGAGAGATCATTTCTGCGGGGTGCTTAACCGCCCCCCTCCCTCGGACCCCTTTGATATACCCAATGAAACCACAATTACGGAAATTCTTCGAGCGTTAAACATTCCTGACTATGCGCCGACACATGCTGAGATCTCCTCGGCTGTGCAGCGGTTAAAAAACGGGAAGGCGCCGGGCGTGGATGGTATACATCCAGAGTTCCTAAAGTACTTCATAATACCGCCATGAAAACTATACGTTATCATAAACAGCTTGATGGTTTCATAAATAATAATACACAATTAAAAAGGGTTATCAATTCTGGAACTCTGGACCAGACTTTAAATATTTGAATTCATCGCAAACAGTTTAATTAAAATAAGTGATGGCTTCTACTCATTACATTTCGGTTTTGGTTAATTTGGTTGATACCGAAATATCGGTATTATTGCATTTTCGAAATCGGTTTTCCTGTATTGAAAAACTCCATGAATTTCAGTTTCCCGGTTTTAGTAATACCGATATTGTGATCCCTACACCTTATTAAATCTAACATAATCGGTTATTTATGTGTACATAATTACTTACGATTTCCTTAAACAACACTACACCATTAAAACATTGATCATTTCCGGGATTTTTGAATATTGATACAACTGTAATGAAAATTTAAAATATTAAAATTCATCGTGAATCGTGATCAACTAACTGCATATATGAAAATGTGTCATTGTTTTATACATAAGCTTAATATTGAAATATCGGTATTTTTAAATAAGGTATTTCATTATTAATTTAAAAATACCTCATTTAATTTCATTGCGATTTTTTTTTATTAACTCGATGGCTGCCACAGACAAGATGTCTCGTAAAAATTTTCGTGCTTAACACGCCAGAGACGAGTTAACTCGTTGATAACTAATGAAACTAATAGTTGCAAATTATAGCCGGCGTGCTAGGTACGACATCTACGGCAGCTAAAAGGCTAAAATAGGTTATAAGATAAGAAGTGACTTCTTGGATATAATTTATACTTTAAGACTTAATTATAGGTATGAAAAAATCTAAAAAAACATTTGTTGCATCTCGTTACAACAAAATAAAATCGATTTTAGTTTTATTTGAAAAAAAAGACTTCAATTTATCCATCAAAAAACAATACATTCGAACAGTTCTTGTTGTATGATTCCACTTGAAATTCACGTATGTATTTATATTTTTCAGATAAAACGAATCTTCCATCATGAATACGTTACCGCACCCGTTTTTAAACGGCCTCAAACAGATCCCCGTCGGGAAGGAAAAGGAACTGACAGTCATCAGGGATTGGTAAGAATAATGACTGTCTAACTATTTATTGTCTATTGTAATAAAACGATGTCTAACGCTGATAATACTAATAAAACACAATAATCCTTTGTACTTCATTCCACTTTATTAATTAGGTCAGGAACGGTTTCGCTCATTGCGAGCATTGTCAACTGATAATACTGTTAAGCGGGCATCCGTTGGAGAGAATAATAAGTTTTTTATTGAAAATTATTTGAATATAATATAATAATAGCTAAAATCGAGTCAAATTTAATGCTGGCAAAGTCCCGTAAGCCAGTCGCAAAAACGATTGTGTTATTTATGTGATAATGAAAATGAAAAGCAATTATAAAAAAATCTACAATACAATGTCTTCGAGGACATTGTGCAGTTTATTGATAGCGCGTCACGTGTTAATTAAGTAAGAGATATTAATTGATAAGAATTACTCACATTATTAAAACTGATATGTAAATAACACTCCCCCCACTGTGGCTTAGTTTATAAGGCACTGGCTCGACCGATCAGGCTGGTATTGGTTAAAATCATGGTTAAAGTCAATTTAAATTTGCAGTCTAATACATGGTTAGTTGTGGTGTCGATTCTCACCGAGAAAGTAAATTCATCTATCATTTTACACTTTTTTTCAACATTTGGCATTAGCTGTCAATTCTTTCAACATGTGACGTGGACAACAACTATTTGGTTTCGTTGACCACGACCATTATTGAATCAATATATTCAATTTTCAAGAAAACTCTCGGTGATTTTTTTTTCATAAGTCACTTGAGATGGAATCGACAAAAACAGAAATCACAAACATCCATGTATAAGATCTCGACTTCCAAATGAAAACGTTATATTGACTTTTTGTTTCCCAGACCCACTCGATTGATCACCATCGCAAATCTCTTACCAAATATACCACGGGGGTGATTTTTTTTATTATTAAATATGGGTTTGTGTTTAAAGGCATTGGTGTAATATTTGCATTCTTTTAAAAACCATTCAATTTTTTACTACAAGTAATTTGCTGACTACATATTTTTCATTTATTTCATTAAACATTTTCAAGGAGTTCACTGTTAATATATAGTGTAAAGGAATTATATTAAAACAATGAAATACATGAATATTGAGATCAGGACCTGCTTCATTCATTTAGGGCATTTTAAACTTGAATGATGAATGCACGTTGAAATGAAACTTGATGATATTCAATGAAAATTCCCTGATCTTACTAAATAAATCTGTAATGAGTACATTTTTGGAATATCCATACTTATATATTATACTTAAATAATTCAAAACGGAGAGGTTAAGAAACTGAATCAAGAGCTTTTATCAAGAAAACGACTTCCGTTAACATGCTCCATTTGAAGTCTTTATTTTCTTCCATATTATTGAGAGAGTATATGGAAAATGGTAGTATACGGTTTCGCATTGCACTTGGTCGCGAACGGCACTTTTAATTTCGTTCGTCCGGCATCATAATATTGTCAGAGTGGTCTGGGCATTAGGTTTTTCTCAAATAAAACAAAACTTAACGCACTAGACCGGCATTGTTAGCAAAATGTGTATTTTCAACACACATAACGGCTGACAGTGCAATTTGTAATATTTATTCAATTAACTCTGCGTGAACATCGATAGTGTTCAACCGGTGTGATGGTGAACTATGGGCATACGTATCAGCCTAGGCCTGATTGATTATTTTGACTGGAACGTGAAAAATCCAGCTAAGTAAAAAATAATTATGTAGCTAAACGAAAAGCTTATATGGTCAATGTGGTTTATTTAGTTTCCGTTTGAAAACGAAAGAATTTATTGTACTGGTAGTTTTCTGCATTGAAGTTACCAAAACGGCGTGGCCGATTAGCCAAATAGACGGTGGACAACTATTCCCTTTACGTAAGTGTTTAATTACACTGCCATACGATAATATCAGCATATCCTGTTGTGCAGCGGAATAGTTGCATTTTAGAATAAACAAAACTTACTTGCCTCCTACCCTTCGCTGATTTCTCATTCGTTGATTTTATACACCACTACGCAGTGGTGTATGAAAAGTTAATTGTATCTAAAGTTTTTTTCTTGACACTCGAGTACCAAAACGTCGAAAATAGGACTGAGGAGCGACGGGGTACAAAGTGGCCATATACAAATTTGTGTAATATTTGAACTTCATTGATCATTATCATTGTAGGTTACAATAAAGAACAGCTAGATATAATTTAAAAATTCGACTAAAGGTGCTTGGTGAAATTAGAATCGTTCAAATTATGTATATTAACACAAGTTTTGTTACTAACGACCTGGGTATCGCCTTTCGGCATCTTCGCTCGTTCCACATCGACTGTGGAAAGGAAAAAGGACGTAACCCACACATATCAAATTTTACAGGAGGCGCTAAAAACGTGTTTTGATGATTTTGTGACATATGCAAATTATGAATTATACACAATCCTGAAGTGCACGGAGACTTCTAAACTGGTGTTTAATTGACATAATCTAATATTAATTAAAGAAATTGTCTAGGAAAAACCTTTATTTCAATCTTAAAAGCTAACTTTAGATACTAATTCGGCATTTGCAGCGTGCATCCTTTTGATAGAACGTGTATCAAGTTTGATACATTGTGATTATCGAAAAAAACCTGTTTTGAAGAAACTGTGGGTTAAGTCCTTTTTCCTTTCCACAGTCGACATGTATTTACTAAAAGCCAGTTCAAGTTCATACGAAGACTTGAACGCCTGAATCTTCCGGAAAGCGAAACCCGGGTCGTTAGTGACAAAGTTGTGTGAATGAACATAGTTTGAACGATTAAAATTCAGCTAGATATTATTAGTATTTAGCGAATGGTTGAAATAGGAAGAATTTTTAATTTTAGGTAGCCGAAAAGAATATTTCTAGGCAACTTTCTAAGACTAACAATGGAGTGGTCAGTGTTTGAGTTTTTGATGTAGCATATTTTTAAAAACCCTGTAGTCTGCTCTATTGACGTGGCCAGTTGGATATGCTTGCGCAATTTTTTTTCTATCCGATGACACTCCCTCAACATTCGTTTAGCATCATGCTCCATAGAACCACATTTTTATCTGGGCCATCCGGACGAGCCAAACATGTTTTTCTCAATTTTCGCATCGAAAGTGAATTTCCAACAAGTGACCGCCGTAACCGTAGATCGCGTACGTTGCAACCAATTAACGACGACCTTGTTAAAATTTAATGTTCCGACCGAAATCAACTAGAATCCCCAAAGGAAACTCGGCAATAACAATGAATGAATCAACAAGTTTTTGCCTCGGGGCTTTCTGCCAACCTGACGGAATTGCGTTTCAATCGATGAGGCGCGTAAGACAGTAATTGGTGCAGAAAAAATGACCAAGTTATTCCAAATAAAGCAAGTAGACTAATTAATGCTTCAAAGCGAGAAAGCAGCTTTTTTTTGTTGTTTCGATGTATGTGATTTCGGTTTTTCTATCACTGCGTTGCCATATTTACTTGAATGCGAAGCAAGAGAAAGAGCGAGAGAAAGTTCACCTGCAATGCAAAGGAATTTCTACGGGTAAATAATTAATTTATTATTTATTCTGTGATGCAATGGCGGCGTCGGACCATTACTCTGCGGTTTACAAACAATTATGATTTTGTCCAATTTACAACGGTTCGGCCATTTGTTTTCTTCGTTGAAAGACAAGTCGGGCTTGATAGCTGTGAACAGGGAGTGCATCACTAAACCGGGATCCCGGTAGTGGTAACAATACCGAATTTTCGATTTTTAATACCGGTATTTCGGCGTTTCAACGGTTTAATTACTGAACTAATATCCAACTTATGTTGAATCTGAGAAAGGTTTTTCTGCAACTTTTTAAATTTACACAAAGATTCTATCAAGATTGACCGACTCCAGCATAGATAAATAAGTATTTTTATGTTTAAATCTTCACTTAAAAAAAATAACTAAGCTATTTATGAACATCAGTCATACGAGTGGTTGAAAAGTGAAGTAAGCCAAGTAGCGAAATGATGAAAATTTGGACTTTAAAGCAGTTCTATGGAGTCGTGTAAAAAAAAACGACTCCAAATATTTTTTTATACTATCAGATCGTCAGCCTAGCATGCAGTGGCAATACTATGGACTATTGGATACACGACATTAAATATATTTTTAAAAAAAGTGTCTGAGTCGTAAGATTTTTCCGACTCCGGACAAAACCCTCGACTCCACAGCCCTGATTTTAAAGTGCAATCACGTTTTTATTTGATGTTTTTGCGGATTGCATACTTTTAGTCAGAAAGAAAAAAAACTATTGCAGTGTATTTTTTATGATACTTTGAGACAAGTTGAGTATTGTTACTTCTCAAGGGCTCATGTATTGTAGTTTTGTGGAAATATCAATATGGATTAATTCATCCAGTATTGTGATTGTAATAATCGGAAGTAATTATTGTTTTTTTTTTGTTCTCTAATTTTTTTTCATTTTTCTTATGCCGTTATTAATATTTTCAAAAAGTACCGAAATTGATATATTTGTCCGGTACTGCAATCCCTAGTTTTGATCTGAATATTCCATGGAGTATTTCGGCCAGTCCGGGCTGTGTCAGGGCATGCCCAACTTCTCTTTTCATTTATCTATCTTGTTTTAATGTTTGTGTAGATGGTAGACCTGCGAGTCGTGATTGGTGTCCACTGGTTCAAATCACAGTACTTTTATTAAGTATTTTTTTACTAGATTTATGATTTTTTGTTGAAGACATGAATGAATGTGATGTCTGAATTCCTTCTACCATAAACAACGGGAAATACTAATTACCCTGGATAGCAAGTAGTTCTTGTAGAAAACTCATCGCTTCACCAATCCAACAGTAGGACGATCTGAAATATTTAGTTTCGATATAATGACCATTTAGTATTTCGCATAATCTAATACATTTTTTATTCCATACAGTTTTAGAAGAGTAGTGGTGTTTTCGTATATACATATCGACTGTGGAAAGGAAAAAGGACGTAACCCACACATATCAAATTTTACAGGAGGCGCTAAAAACGTGTTTTGATGATTTTGTGTCATATGCAAATTTTGAATTGTACACAACCTTGAAGTGCACGGATACTCCTAAACTGGTGTTTAATTGACATAGCCTAATATTAATTAAAGAAATTGTCTCGGAAAACCCTTTATTTCAGTGTTTTTTCTTGGTTTTAATTTTTTACAAGGTCATCTGTGTCAAACTTAAAAGCTAAATTTAGATACTTATTCGGCATTATCAACTTCCATCCTTTTGATGGAATGTGTGTCAAGTTGTATACATTGTGATTATCGAAAAAAAACCTGTTTTGGAAAATTGAGGGTTACGTCCTTTTTCCTTTCCACAGTCGATATGCTGCTCTAAAAAGAGAAACGATAATGTATTCAATCCAATGAAAAACAATGCAATACACTGGACTGGATGATACATTTATTTCTTATATAAACACAAAACATTCATTTACTAAGCGTCGGTTCAAGTTAATCCATGCACTTGAGCGCCTGAAGATACCGAAAGGCAAAACTCGGGTCGTAAGTGACAACATATGTGCGAATGTACACAATTTAAACGATTCAAATTGAATCACATTTATTTAATAAAAATAATAAAACATTTTTAGTACTTTTCCACATAAAATTTATTAGATCAGGACCGGTTTCGCTCATGATGAGCATTGTCAAATGATAAGAAAAACAATAAAACAGTGATATTTATACAAAATTTAAGTGATAAAAACAAGGTATGACAAACAATTGGTATTACAACCTAGCAAAAGAATTGAAGCAAAACCGGTCCTGATCTAATAAAAAATTTTATGTGGAAAAAGTACTAAAAATGTTTTATTATTTTTATTATAATGCCATTCCACCAAGTATTGACAGTGAACACCTTAAAAGTGATCACATTTATTTAATTAAATGGTTTACCCGAAAAAATATGTGTTTTATTTTAATTTCGAGAAAAACATTTGAGAGCCGCAAAAAAACAAAAATGGCCGCTTGCTAGGTCGCTAGTTGTGTATCACTCTTCCATTATATAATATAAGAGTCAATATGGTCCAAATTGGGAGCGAAAATCGCTTAAAATATTTTACTTTTTGCGACACCTGTATATTGTTGTAGTACCAAAACATCCGACATTTAGCTTTTAAGCGGTTTTTATTTTCACATTCCATCGTTATTTTGACACGGATTGAAATCCAAATGTACTTTGTTTATTTTGGACTTGTTTTGCACTTCAATGCAAATTGAATAATATACTGAGTTATTGAGATAAGTTTTACGCCTAGTTACTTTGTTATAAGTGGATTTATTTATCGAATTATCATCAATAAAATCAGATATCGACAGCATTGATCTGTTCCGTCGGCCATTTTATTACACAATAACAATAATTCGTTTAGTGGATTTTCCAAACTCAATTTTGGTTGACAGACATTAAGATTTATTTATTATATACACTAATTGTTGGTTTTTACTTTGTCAATGATAATTCATACCTAATTGGTTTTTGTTGTAATAGTTTTCATTGCTAAGTGGTCTTCAACTTTTTATTTATAGTTTATTTTCCTTGTATTTTGCTTCAATTCTTTTGCTAGGTTGTAATACCAATTGTTTGTCATACCTTGTTTTTATCACTTAACTTTTGTATAAATATCACTGTTTTATTGTTTTTCTTATCAGTTGACAATGCTCATCATGAGCGAAACCGGTCCTGATCTAATAAATTTTATGTGGAAAAAGTACTAAAAATGTTTTATTATTTTTATTATAATGTCATTCCACCAAGTATTGACAGTGAACACCTTAAAAGTGGGTAGTATTTCATTGTCGAACTGAGTGAGCATTTATTTTTGTACTAAAAATTACTAGATGGCAGTGGTTTCTGTCGAAATTATAACGAATAATTTTATTCTAAAATTAGGGGTGTGAAATATCCGAAGCTGTTTGTTGTCAATAAATGAAAAGCACGCATTCAAAAAGTGATTTGTCAAACAAATAAAAAGTTTAAGAAATGATGATTTAAGTGTTGGAAAAATCACGTTTTGCTTCAATGTGCCAACTTTATGATTTTATTTGCATATGAATAAAACCTTTTTTGAACATTAATTTTGATTTCCATTCATAGATTTTATTATGGACTATCAGAACTGATATTAACCGGTATTTTAATGGTTTGCTTTTCATTAATAACAGCATTAAACATTTTATCAATGGCGGCTGTTTCTACAGTCTTACTTATTAATTGTTTAAAAATGCGAGCAAGATTGACAGATTTCAGCCTCAAAGTCATAAATAAATTTAAGTAAAAATGATTAATAGAAACAATTAATTGAATTTATTACTATATTAATAATATTATCTGAGATCCCTGGTGCAGTTTGCAGATGCACCCTTTTGCCACGGATCGGCGACTTATAACCTTGTCACCACATGCCCACGGAATACCGGCCCGTCTGAATTTTGAATTATGACTATTAAAGTATTAACTTCAATTACGCTGGTTAGTGGTTAGTCATCAGCGGAGAGAAATTATTACGAAAATGTCTTCGGTAAATACTTGTTCGGATGTTTATGCGCAAGAGTCACTTTGTTGATATAACCAACTTTCCTTCTGAAACTTTAGCACAAATCGCCATTTTGAATGACTACGTGAACCGTTTACCGAAATATTTACGATTGTAAATTGAATTATTATAAAAATTAAAAATAACATTTCATCGACCAAAGTAGAATGAACACGCGCGCAGGTCCAACAGTTAAGTGGAAATTATAAAATATACAAAATTACCACAGTGAAATAGCGTATATAATATATACGAGCTGTAAGCCCAGCCCGTTGGCCCAACGGGAAGATTTTTTCGCATGGTAAAAAAATCAGAAATTTACCGACATGAACAATCAAATGTATACTTACTTATCAAATAAATAAACTTGACTTATTCTCCAAATGTAACTTGTTTTTAGGAATATATATAATGATTTTCAAATTGATTTTTTTAAACCATGTCTGCTCCCAATGAAGAGCATATGGACTCCTAATAGAGTTTATCTCAACAGAAGTGTTTCTACGAGAACTGCTTGTTACTCAGTTGCTCAACCTCTCTTTTTCCAAAGAGAGTAAGGATAGAAGGATAGGGCTAGGACAGGATTAGTGGTAAGCTAATCGCTCTCGATACGCCCCGTTCATAGGATAGGATGGGTGAGAGGGGGGAATTCAAGACATCACATACATCCATGCCTTTGAACAGAAGTTCATAAATCGATTGAAAAATTAATTTATAAAACTGTCCGTACCGGGATTTTAACCCGGGCCCTCTGTAGCCGAAGCCAACAACGTTGACCACTCGACCACACAGGCGACACAAATTTCAAATTTATTATACATACTTAAAGATATTTTATTATAAATACTGAAACCATGCTTTCGCCAACAACTAACTGTACCACGTTGAAAGCACCAGTTCTTGTCGCATTACCAAAATTCAGACGTTAATGCCGATATCTTTTTTTACCGTTTTCTTAATGTTGATGATAATAATAATACCTAGATTTAAAACAAATCTTGCGGGACATAATTGCAAGATGATCTTGTAAAAAATTAAAACCAAGAAAAAAGACTATAAAGGATGGAAGCTGAAAATGCCGAATTAGTATCTGACTTAAGCATTTAAGGTTGAAAAAAGAAAGACTTGTGAAAATTGCAATCAGGAAAAAGGACAAAAAAAAGATTTTGAACAATTTCTTTAATTAACATTATGTTATGTCAATTAAACACCAGTTTAGAAGTCTCCATGCACTTCGGGGTATTGAATATTTCATAATTTGCTTTTAGCCTAAAATCATAAAAAAACGTTTTTGTATTATGATCGTGCAATAATATGCTCTTATAACGCCAACGATTGTTAATTGGCGTTAAATAAAATCATCCATGATATTATTAAATATGTAGTTCTATTCGTGTTGCCAGGCTCGAAAAATACGCGATCGTTCGACCGGGAAAGTACAGTACGCTACGTTTTTTGAAAAGCAAGTATGGACATAGTAATATTAATTGGTGCGAACATGAAATGCGGGAACAACAGTTGGTTTTGCGTCTGCCTACTTCTTGCGGAGCTTTTCCCGGAAAGTGGTTTTTCTAGTTTTGCGTTATATAACTGAGGTGTCCAGTATCAAACACGGCCAAGCCACGTTCTTGTCGATGTGCATCTTTTTATCAATTTTTATCCGGCGGGAAAATTTAATAAATACAATTCAATGTTTGTTTCAGTTTTACAATCTTACTTCAAGTGTGTGAAAATTTGTAGTAAATAATGATTTTACTCTATCAAAAGTGGCCGAGTTAAAGGTATCTTATTATCACACCGGTCAAGAACTTTAAGAACAAGAAGAAGAGTCATTGAGAACCAATCAAATTGCATGATAATGAATCATCTGACTAAATATTATTCAGTATTTATATCGACTGTAGAAAGGAAAAAAGACGTAGAAGAGACACAAAAAGTTTTTTGATGATTTTGAGCCAAAACCGCTGTGAAATGTTGATTGCCCCTGACATAACATAATTAAAATTTGTCCTATTTGATTGCACTCTATATTGTTTATAATTTCAATGCAATGATAACTTTTCAACGGACATACATATATATAATATATATATTGATTCCTTTCACTTCAGTTCAAATCGAGAATTTAAATCGAAAGGTCGTTGACTCAGTAGAGACTCCTTGATACTCACGTCGTTATTATTTTGATTATAAGATTAAGTGTAAAAATTATTTTATTCGAATAAAAGTTGAACCAATATTTAAATAGTGTTTTAGTAATAATTATATCCGTAAAAAAATATAAAAAACCTTGAAGTGCCCGGATTAAATTGATTAAATATAATATTTATTTAATAAATTCCTCGAGAAAAATCTTTTTTAAATGCTTTTTTCCTGATCGCAATTTTTACAGACTTCTTTTTCCATACTTAAAAGCCAAATGAAGACACTAATTCGGCATTTGCAGCTTAAATCTTTTTGGTTTAACGTGTATAAATGTACACACATTGTGATTATCGGAAAAAATGTCCTGAAAAAACAATGCGCTACATCCTTTTGCCTTTCCACAGTCGATATGTAATGGCTATCACTTTTCGTAGGTATTTAAAGGCTTAATATAAAGGTTTCTTGTATTAATTAAAGTAAGTTTGCATTAAAATTTTATCAACAAGTAGTCGGATAACTTCCGGCTCTCCTGAAAAATAAAGTGAAACTGACTTGGCCGTGTTTGATACTGGACACCTCAGTAATTATAGTTGAACTAGTCACCGCGCGGGTACTTTGAAAATTATTTTAACCCGTTCGGCGCATGATAACATTAATTTATTTAATTGCTTTATTGCTTGTTCGTAATAATACGGTACAGCAATGGTAACATGTTATAAAATCAATCCAATAGTGTTCGAAATTACACTATACACAATATTAATGTGTCCAATATGAAAATATGTTGCTTCTTGCCAAATGGCAAAGTCAAAGTTAACATTAACTAGCAGCTTTAGTTGAAGTTGATGTCATTAAAATTAAAATTCAATTTTACGAGTCAATAAAATTTCTAGACAGAGTAGAAATGACATTACGGTAAGGTTATGTCACGTTAGATATCGATTGTGGAAAGGAAAAAGGACGTAACCCTCAGTTTTTCCAAAACAGATTTTTTTCGATAATCACAATGTATACAACTTGACAAACGTTTTATCAAAAGGATGGAAGCTGAAAATGCCGAATTAGTATCTATCTTAATTATCATTAACAAATTAAAAACCAACAATTAGTGTAAATAATAAACAAATCCTAATGTTTGTCAACCATAATTGGATGTGGATCCATTCATACTTAATTGATTTTTGTTGTAATAGTTTGCATTGCTAAGAGGTCTTCAACTTTTTATTTTTCTTGTATTTTGCTTCAATTCATTTGCTTGGTTGTAATACCAATTGTTTGTCATACCTTGTTTTTCTTATTTAACTTTTGTATAAATATCACTGTTTAATTGTATTTCTTATCAGTTGACAATGCTCACCATGAGCGAAACCGGTCCTGATCCAATAAATTTTATGTGGAAAAAGTACTAAAGTTGTTTTATTATTTTTATTAAGCTTTTAAGGTTGAAAAAAGAAAGACTTGTGAAAATTGCAATCAGGAAAAAGGATAAAAAAAAGGTTTTGAACAATTTATTAAATAAAAATTAGGCTACGCAACAAAAAACCAGTTTATCAGTCACCATGCCCTTCAGGGTCGTGTATATTTCATAATTTGTTTTTAACCTAAGATCTTCAAATAACGTTGTTTGTGTCTCTTGTAAAATTTGATGTGTGGGTTACGTCCTTTTTCCTTTCCACAGTCGATATGCTGAATTAAAAGAGGGCAGAAATGCCAGCAAGACGTGAATACTTTGGGGTCATGTGAAATGTCAGATGACAGTAAAACACAGTTCATGCGGATAGCAACGGAAAGTGGCTGGCAACACTGTGAGTGCACGTGTGATAGTTTTTAAGCATGTGCGTCTGTGTAGTGAATGTGTACATAGACAAGTCAAAGTGTTCATTTGTTTCTCGTGTGTTCTGTTACTAATGTTAAAATCAAGTGTGTAAACATTTGAATAGTTTAATTTAAGGTTTCGACTGAAGGTGCTTGGTGGAATTTCAATATTCAATTTCAACGGTTCAAATTTATTTCTTAATAGTTTATTTATTCACGTACCAAGTGTAAACATAAAAAAATACTTATCTACCACGGAAGTATTCACAGCTTACACCACCCCTTAATTTTTTTTGAACGCCAAATAATTAAACGATTCAGTAGAAAAGGACCCCAACTATTATTTTACATAAAATCAATTTTTAGTTTGTTCGTAAGCCTTCCGATGTTCTGTCTCATGAGGATTCTCAAAGAGGCGAAACACACAACAGGTGAAATATTTTTTTATCAAATTTAATATTATATTCCGCAAAATTTGCGCCGAATCCATCGAAATTATTATTAAGGGGTGGTCTAGCGGCCGAAAATTTAAGCTATTTTAAAGTTTTTTTTTAGTATGAAGGGAATGAACAAATGCTTTTAAACTTTTACACACATATTTAATTACTTATCAACTATACAAAAATGAAAATAATAAAAATAATATTAAGATAAGAAAAATGGCGCTGAAGTCTCCCTCTCCAAAAAAAGGACCCGACTGGTGGGGGATGGTTAATCTCTCCCTCTTATTTAAAATTAAAAAAATGATGGTTTCTTAATTATTATAAGTATAGTTACGACCGGAACCAGAATAAAAAAAAAACATTTTTTGACAAAATGGCGCGTTGCCAAAGTTAAAAGTCAAAAATCTACCCGTTTTTAACAACGTTTTGTTTATAAAAAATAGTTTTTTTTACCTAAAGTATTTCTTTTAGTCCCGGTGGTAGCCAGTACTGTACAAAATAACATACTCAAATTTCAGACAAATCGGTCGAGTAGTTTATATTTTTTTACCCCCACCAGACGAAGAAAGGTAGTTTCGAGATAAACGCTTTTAAAGTTTCAAGTAAGTATATGTACAATAGTATAGTAAGCGCTGACCTTGTAATGGGCTGTAAAACCGGAAATACTCTGAATATCGTCACCTAACTTTAACAGTATATTTTTAAAATACTATTCTTTCAAAATATCAAAAAAAAACTGTTATATATATATATATATTTAAAAGCTTCTCGAAATAATATAGCTACAACGGGTTATAAAACTGAATCGCATGTACATATTATAAATGAAAACAATAACTGTCCGTTAAGTCTGGCGGGTATGACGGCGGTTTTAATTAAAACTTTTAAATATTGTAGCGACGTCGGGGCCGCACGTGTTAAGCGGATGCAACTCAATGAAAGTGAGATTATGAACGCTGATTTTCATCTGTGAGTAACTGTGAGTGAGTAACTCTCCTATCTGACCAATCCAAGACGTTTATTTTACGTGCACCTCTTGACACTCATTTCAACAATTGTTAATTTACGACTTATGAGAAGAAACTAGTAAAGGAAAGAATATGAATGCACCTCTATGATATAAATTACGATATTTTATAATAGAATCTCGATTAACCGCACTATTTTTGGATGAGGGTGGATAACCGAAAAATCGAATAATTGAAAAAATATATATATATCTACATATTATAAATATTTGTATTGAAATATGTAATTATTTAAATAATTATGTATGTAAATTAAAGCTTGAACTTTTTTAACTGAGATTAAAATTACAAAATCAATGATTAATTATGCTTTAATTTAGATTTTCTTTTAGAAAATGTCAAATCTCGTATAATTTTGAGGAATATAATTTGTGTTTGTGAACATTCTCCTTGTCTCTCAGGTCAACAGGGTTGCCAGATTTCTAAAAACACAGATCGGGACAGTCACAATTTCGAAGACTTGTATACATGTATACGTCGGGATTATAGAGGGACTTGCAATGCGGGACTAGGGATTTGTCGATATAACTCGGGACAGTCCCGTTTAAATAGGGACGCCTGGCAACCCTGCTCTCAAACCACTTAACTGTTTGACAGCGTATTTTTGAGAAAAACAATTTTACCTAATATACACTCGAATTCGATATTTTAAAAATCTATATTGATTCAGTGTAGATAAAACTACACATATTCATCCACATATTGCTTATATTCTATTAGAAAACCAAGTATTTGATTTTTTAAATGTCTTGGACATCCGTGTTCGTCTTCATATGTTCCGGACACCCGTGTCCGCTTGGTATTCAAGTGGTTAATGGCGGCATTTAATAACTGAAAAGCTTCAAAATCCTTAGGTTTATTATTCAACTCCTCCTAGGTAATCTCCTCATTGTATACTTTGTTAATTATTTCCTATTCACTTAAATTGTATATACAATAAAAACTCGAGTTAATTGTCTCAGACATCAGTGCCATCACCATCATAACCAACATACTACCCTGCAGACCGATAACCAACAAACATCAATATTCCTGAAGATGGAAAGGATAAGTGGTCATCCCCAAATCTTCACAATAAGAAGAAAGACACTCATTCATTCATTTTATTTTAAATTCATATCATTTTGAATTTCAAAAATAGTCGGGTCTGAAGTGCAGTGGTCAATATCGTTGACTTCCGTGACGGTTTGTCTCATGGGTTACAATCCTAGAACAAACAGCAATTTTTCAATTTATCGGTTTTCAAAAAAAAACGTTAAAAAAAACTTCCCACCCCAATCCTTAAATAACGGGACGGTTGGCTGAATACTAGTCCTAGCTATCCATTTCCTTTATATCCGTACTTTCTTTGATAAATGAGAGATTGAACAATTGAGTAACATGAATGGTCAATACAGAAAGCGGAAACTTTTTTGTACTGATTCTACATTGATTGTTTTATATTTTTAATGTTCCAATACCTTTCCACCAAGTGTTGACATTTAACACACTCAAAGTTATAATTTTAACATTTTTTCCGGTAGTCGGGTTTTACTGTAGAGCGTATAAATTCCTAGAATTTCCACAGAGGTTCACTTAACGAAAACTATATGCAGTTAAAACTATTCAGTTACTTAATCAACCTTTTTTTTTGAGATAGTAAGGACAGAAATATGAGGCTGGATCAGGGTCGGCAAGGTTTTTTCGTGAGTGGCCAAATTGGAAAATAATGACTCGACGGGCTAAATTCAGGTGATTCTGATTACAGATAGAGCAAAAAAGGTTTTAAAGTTTGTGTTAAGAGTCGTGATCATATTGTCTCTACCATTTTCGCTTCTAATGTCAGGTTAATTGTAATGAAGTTAATATCAACAAGAACTGCTTGTTTCTAGGGAATTCAGACATAAAAGACAAATCCAACAATGAATTCCGGAACTTCGCCACCGAAACTAACTACATCGACCACCCGCCTACAGGTCGTAATTATTTATGGGAAAGTTTTATGCGGTATATAGTATGATAAATTATTAAATGCGACGAAAAAAATACAAATGGGAAAATACAATTTCATCCTGCGTGAAATTTTACGTAGCAAAGTTTTCCTCATAAACCGATTATAAATGTAAGTGAAATTAATCGATGCATACTATTGATTCTTCAGTGACCTTTTCACGATTATTTTCAAAGCATGAATTTTAATTTAAAAAAACACAATGACTGTGATATACGAAAGCTTCATAATTACAATAAATTTACGTAGATGAATTGATAACAGAATTTAAAAAAAACATACTGTCATCGTACTGGCAGAAGTTGATAAGTAAAAAAATTGATAGTTCTGAGTAAAATGGAAATTTAAAGTATGAGCTTTTATCATAAATCTCTAGTCTCGATACTTTATGTTGACTAGATAATTATTATAAAATTATAAATATCAAAATGCATACGTAGTTATTCCAACCTGAGACAGTAATAGATGATGATTATTATATAATAATAAGATAATTATCAACGATAAAATACGAAATTGTTGTGTGTTTAGCTTTCTATAATAGATTTCACCACTAGAAAAGTATCGTTGAGTGTGCGTAAAAAAACATTTGGCAATATTTCTCGTTTATAGATGGATGTCACAGTAACATACTCTGAAGCTTTTTTTAAAAACGTTTGTACGTTTTATTTCACCATTTATATCGTTATAATCGTATTATTTTTTTTTTAATTACATGTGCAATTTTATTTCAATTTGAAAAATCTTCAAATTCTCATTAAATCCATCAATATTCAAAAAAGTTCAATCTGAAAAACATACGAATTTTAATGGAGTACCAGAGTTCCATATATATAGATAATTAAAAAAAACAGCGTTTGGGAAATCACAGTCTTAGAAACGGTTTACTCAATTTCATACGCGTTCGTAGATGCATAAGTGTGTTTCCCAGGTGCATGAAATAAATGTCGTAACGCACATACGAGAGAGGGAGACATAATATCGTTGAGGTCAAAAACATATACCACTCGGCTACGGGGTCAGTAATTTTACCCAGCCATACCACTCCTTCTGTGCATAATCCACTTGAAGAAAACGCTTCCATAGATAATGTGCTTTCAAAGGAAATTTTCATATCTTTCATTTTGTACAGAATATATGAGCGCTGCGCTGCTCTGCCTGTTTATGAATACTTTATGTGGATTTGGTGAGTTATGGGGCGGTCGTTGTCTGCATTTGAAACTACTTTGAGACAAAATCGTCCCGTTTCCGCCAGCAAATAAAAAAAATAAAAAACAGTTTGTTGAGTTGTTCATGTTTTTCCAAATTCATTGAATTTTTAATTCTACTAAAATTTTAATGCAAAATTTAACAGACTCCTACCTATTATCAAAATTAAAATTGCGATTTAAATATCTGTATTGAACCTTCTTTAGAAGCATGACGTTAAAGGTAGTAAGCGAGTAAATCTTTTTAAAAGCCTGTTTTCAGGATCAAGCAGGATATGCGTGAAAGGATTGAATCAGCAGACATGATGCGTAGATTTTCTTCAAGTTCAAATACGCCTTAAAATTAAGCAAACGAACAAACTGTGAAGTCAATCATATTGTACTGAAAAAAATCTTTATTTTCTCCCTTAAGACTAAAAAAGAATTCCTTGATGCTTATTATATGTATTGTCCGCTAAAGTAAAAAACGGCATTATTTTTAAATAATGAGATAGTTCCTTTTAATATCGATCGATTGCTAAAAAATGGCGTGATAATTCTTCAACGTAAAATAAGTGTATAAATTAATTATCAATTATAATAATTACATATTGTATTACTAGACAATTGTGCAGCCATCTGTCAGAATTTATGATACCGCTCAGCTGTGCAACAGAGATTATTTTGATTGAAATCAAATAATAACTTCATTAGTTGATAATGGATAAAAGAATTTAGTAGAACAATTTAAAATCTTTGGCACAACCATCTGGTTTAAAATACGTGATCTTATTGACTCAGAGATGTTTCAATTTTTCAAAAAAAACAATTTACTACGTCATGGCTTATTATCCAAAACATGTAATTCTTATATATCTGTTATTAAAAAAAGTGTTTTGATTTCAGGCTAGCCACCCAGCCTCACCTTCCTGCCATTTCCGATGAGTACGTCTACCTCTTTCTTCACTCCAACTACTACGAGACAAAGGCCACCAAAGACACTATAGAATGTTATTTCACACTGAGATCTAGTACACCAGATTTGTTTGGAGTCAGGAACCCCACATCACTAAAGGCGAAAGCTGCTTTAGACTTGACGTAAGAATTTTATTTCGCTCTAATTTTTCTTCTATGGCCATATTCTTTAGCCGATCGCTTCCTTCCTCCTATGACATGAGAACTAGGGCATCTAATCCTGGGATCCGGGATCCCGTTCAATTTTTTGATCCCGAAATCCCGGGGTCGACACGGCCGCGATCCCAGGATTTCGGGATTGAGAAATTTTGAGTAAATCCCGAAAATTGACACGAAATTGGCAAATTGAAGATTTCAAATTCCTCGGTGAGCTAAAAAAAACAAAAACGAGGTTCTGTGACAATCTGAGGGAAAAGTGTACCAAATCGAAGATTTAAAATTCTTCGGTGAGCTAATCCCAATCCCGAAATCCCGGGATTGGATACCCTAATGACAACATAAAAAAAACATCCCTCCGATTCGCCGATTGCATCATATGGATAGAAACCAGGAAGTTGGAATAAGCAGGAGTTTTCTGGAGGCATCGTTAACACGTGTCTCAGTCTGTGGAAACGTCTTTCCGAGACTACTGACGTGATAAGACGCTGGCTTGATGCATAACCAAATCAAAGATTAATTGTTTAAGACTTTCATATGCTTTTTGGTTTCGTTGTTATGACAATTATTCGAACTAAATGATTTCATTTTCAGACACATGGTAGCTCTGCCAAACAAGACAGTTGAGGGTTACAATATCCTTGTATACCGGCTAGCAGACACCGACTACAGCAAGATGAACTTCTGCGAGCTCGTGAAGACCTTCTGCATGTTCAATGACATCCGACTTTCGGAAGACGGTCTCAGCGAGGGTTACATCGTCCTCTTTGACATGCAAGGGTGTTCTCTGGGCCACCTGACGAGGGTTTCGATACCGGCTTTGAGATCCTTCATGTTGTACATACAGGTATTTCATAAGTTTACATTAATTAGTTCAAAAAACATATTTCTGAAAATTCTGCTGAGCAATTGATTTTTTAATTCTTTGTTTTTTTTTTGCATTGGTCTTTTTTGAAAAATGCGAGCAAATAAACTTCCATTTCTTAGACGGCAATACTTTTTTAGCTATGGATGTACGATACTGGTGTGCAGCCCTAATGAAGCTCTCAATTTAGAGTTGTTTTACGAGAGATGCTTGTTATTCTTTCTCTCAACCTCTTGTTTTTACGGAGAAAGTAAGGATTGAATGATTTGCTTATTATCGTTCTCGATATACCCCGTTTTAAGTAACTCAATTCGATTAAACAGTCTAATGGCAGTGCAACTCTTTTGCAATCCCTATGTTTAAAATGCTTTAATTTTTCAAAAGTAACACCGTGTTATATTTTATCAAATGTTAATATTTAAATTATTTATAAGTGAATTACAAATTTTGTTCTCGATTTATGTAACTGGGCTTACTGGTGCGCGGGATATACTCGGTGAGAATATTTTTAGATTTCTTTTTGTTTAAACAAAAAAATAAACAACTTTTTAATTTCAATTCGGTAACGGTTTACATAAAACAGTATTACCGGGGTTATTATTATTAGCAACTGCTAAATTTCACTTGTAATTATTTAGCATGGTTGTCACAATTTAGTAATAACATGTCGGGATTATATAGCAATATTCTATGAAATTTTCAACATTTTTTCGCCATGGCAGTAAATTTATTTTTATACTGTGTTTTTAATATTAAAGTAGGCTTTCAATATAAAACTCGCATTCTATAAAACTAGAATAACTTTTTTTCGCTGTTAAGTATTTTTGGTTAAGTTATATAAATTAAATTTTAGTTACTGATGTCCAATTGAGAAATATGTTTTTATATTTAATTAAAACGTTTTGCTTAGTGAGCCAGTGGTTTCTAAACTTTATGTTACTAAGCCTCACTTTGAAAAAAAATGTCTTCGCACCTCCCCATCCTTTATTTAATATACTAATTAAGACACGTTTTCTATGGTAAAAAAATATTGAAAAATCTTCACGCCCCCCTTTTGCTATAGTCCACGTCTTTTCAGTTTGGAAACCGCTGGTCTATTTTAAATAATTATTCTTATTTTATATTAATAGAGCGTTCAGATTTTTTTTTCAATTTAAATCTAAAAGTTTGAAAGTTTCAATTTTTGATTTATAATTGCATAATACAAACGATTTCCAATAAAAATAAAAAATCATTTGCATTTAGTATTGCAGTTTCGCGAATGATACATTCCCGATTGGAATTCAGACGCCTGGCATCCCTGATTTAGAAATATTATCTACCGAACCGTCCGAGCTATTTTTTTTTATTATTTACATAATTTATAATTTCTTAATTAAAATAATTGCTCTTGTTTTTGCGGATACGAACTGTCTGCAGTTATAATTTCAATTACGTGTATTAAAGCAAATTCGATAATCGTAAGATTAGCAGCTCTATCCAAACTCTCGAACAGAATTATTGCACTTCCGGATTTCGCCATGATTTTGGATGGCATCGCTGTTTTCATTTCCGCTTTATCTACGATCCAAAACGAATCTAAAAAAATCACAAAATCAAATATGCATTATTAGTTAAAAATTTGAAATCATTAACTCTGAGATAGGACAGAGTGTCTTAGAAATAAAAATCTTTTTTAATTAATTTTTAACTTTCGATTTTTTTGTTACCTTAATTTATTGGCACTATACCGGTCAAATTTTGATTGATATTACTTGCATCTTGTTTGAATTTAATAGAATGTAGTTAAAAGTCGTAAATGTAGAAAAAAAAACTCTCTTTAACACTTAAAATTGGTATTTCTAATCTTTATAAAGGCCCTAGGCCGGTTGTGATTTCTTAAATAGTATTTTGAAAGTAAAATAAGTTTCATTTCACATTCTTGTTAAAATTACGTCAACCAATAAAAAGTTGTAATGATTCTTGATTTTTTAAAAATCATTCATTTCTTATTAATCAACTGGTTGTTTTAGTTGTTCCAGTGACGTCATTGGAACCAAGTATCCTCAATCTTTTTTCTAACACGCAGCAACAATTATCAAAGTTATAATAACCATAAATTATTTTTTTTATTATAAAATATGTAATGATTGTATACAATCGTATATTTTTTTTACTGTTTGAAAAATAAATAATTATGTACTCCTTGAGGTCCAAAAATTTAACTACTGTACAACAGACAGCCACCTGTAACGGCAATCATAAAAGAGCCTCTGTGTAGTTTTGTAATTGTAATGTATTTTTATAATGTAGTTTTGTTAATTGATTTCTTAAGCATTTGTTTTGTATACTTTTAGGACGCCCATCCGGCCCGTCTGAAGCGCATCAACGTGGTGAACGCTGCTTCCCTGATTAACCAAGTGATGTGCTTGATTAAGCCCTTCATCAAATCCGGGCTGATGAGCGTGCTCAACCTCACCTCCAACGGCCCGGCGTCCGTCGTGGACATCGAGCTGCTGCCGTCAGACTACGGCGGTCCCCTTCCGCCGCTTGAGGAACTCCACAAGGAACAGAGGGTCACCTTCGAAAAAACCTACAAGGACTGGCTCATAGACTCCGAAAGCTTCAAGGTCGAAGAGAAGAAGCGCATCAAGAAGCCCAGCAGGGGAATCTTCGCTAGCCTCACTGGCAACATAAAAAGTTTAGAAATCGATTAAATAATTGTTAATAAATAGTAAAGTTTTGTGGAATTTTGCAATCGCGGAGGGTGCTTGTGCAGTGCGTTTGAATAAATTTATATTTTAATTTGTGTCCGCTCCCAATGTGGGTCGGCTGATAGTAAATTATTTTCCGACTGTAGGGATTTTAATAGAAACGACCATTCAACACAATAATACCGTAAGGATGGTGTCACGAAAATTGTGAGTAATCCAATCACTGAGCTGTCTCGTTTTTCACTGTCAAAGAATTAGATGACTTAAACATAAAATTGATATTCGGTTGAAAAAATAATATATGAAAGTAAAAATTATTAATTTTAGATACCGAATTATGATTGTTGCTAATCTCGCTTCGTTTCTAACCAGTTGCAGGGTGCGCTCTCAAGGTTTGTAATAAGTCTGTAAGAAAGTTACAACCACCAATGGTAGCATGGTGTCTTTTTAAAATATAAATTTTAGGTACATGAACATTGTTAAATTTATTAAAATACAAATCTTCAACTGGAAGTTTGAGTCCCGCTATATAGAAGAATAGAGTCTTGCCACTTGGTTGAACATCATATATTTCCCTCACATTAAAATCTAATAAAAAAATCTGGCATCTACATTAGCCAACATTTTGTTTAACGTTTAATTGTACTGTCATGGATTAAATTTCTATATTATTATCAAATACAAGAAAAATAACAGAATGTGGTGTATTAGACCCCTCCCATTGTCCACTTAACTGGTGTCAGTAAGTAGGATTGATATATATGTAAGTTTGACTGAATTGCAAGGGTGTACATAAGCAATTTAGGCTATTTTCCATGTTTTTGTGAAGCTTATTTAGAATAATTGAATTTAACTAATTAATAGGAGAAAAATCATTTTTTTTATTTATAATACAAACAGGGTATCGTGTAAAAAAAGTATCAAATATTTTAAATTCTGGATACATTTTTTGCGACACCCTGTTCTTATTGAAATATATGGGGGGTATTTTAAATCTTATTCATTTTTTGGGTTTCTTCTATGATGTTGAGCTATTTTACATTTTAAAATATTCTGAATATAGAAAACACTTATTTGATTCAGTTATGTCAAAGAAAACAAATGAAAATCTGTCATGTTGTATTCGATTGACGCGCCATCTATGGGTGACTGATTGAGGCTTTATTTTAAACAAAATTTCATTTTTATTTATAAAACAAAACAATGCCAAATAATAGTTCCATTGCAAGTCATTCATATATTATGTTGGGATTAAAACCGGGCAGCTAGTATATATGATTCATTAATATGTTGCTTAATTTTGTTAAATATAAATCAGAAAGTACCTTGAATTGACATTATTTCCAGCTATTGAGGATCAAAAATGATTGGAGTAAAACATATGTATATATTTAATACCAAAAACATTTTTACTATAATATAATATGCTCTCGAATATTTTATAACTGTCAGTGACCTAGTGCACTGAATCAACACACCGAATGTTTATCAAACGTATTGTATATCCAGTATAAGTTTGTATATAACAGATTGACAGTTCTGAGTAAACAGCAAATAAAAAATTTCAGCTTTTCGGATAAAGTCTATAGAATCAATATTTTACGTTACATAGATAATTTTAATATCAAAATATAGATACATTAATGCCCATCTGACACAAATTTATGAAATACAGAGACAATTGCCTCCCATTAAACCAGAACGAATAATAATTGCTAACCGCTTGAATACCGCGTAAATAAATCATTAATATGACCCAGAGATACTGCGTGTTTTTGAGAAGATTAATTTGGCCTAATACACACTCGAATTCGATATTTTAAAAACCTATATTGACTCAGTATAGATAGCACTACACATATTCATCAAATTAATGCTTATATTCTATTACAATACCAAATATTTGATTTTTTAAATGTCTTGGACATCCGTGTTTGCTTGCATATGTTCCGGACACCGGTGTCCACTTGGTATTAAAGTGGTTAAACAAATATATTCTTTTTTGTAGTCAATGCACCAACTGTGTTATTCCAGAGTTAGTATAGATATGAAAGAATCGCTTTGTATAATTAACTCATTTTTATTAGTTGTTGTTAACAAATAATTCCCAGAAAGGTGACGATATTTTCTAGTGTTAAAATCCTACAGCAAGTGTATAAAAATCATCTTTAAATGATTTCACTATTGAAAAAGGCCAAGTCAAAAGTATCTTGTTATCATACCAGCCAAGACAATGCCTAATGTTTCTTTCTAGGTTTTTTAGTAGTTTTAAAGTTAATTCGCTTTAAAATCTACTGTAATTGAAACCAGGGATTGTGAAAAACATTTAGTCCTCTATCACAGCAGCTGCTGGTTTCATGCTCATCTAACGATGCAATCAAAACCTTCATTTGACATCTTGCTTAAGTACAAATCAATGGTTATTCAAAGTAATATAGAAACACTGTTCAATCATTCCAATATAATGTATTAAACTTCTTTCAAAGAGTTTTTGTTTCTATTATGTGATCAAAATATTTCATTCCATATATTTATCACACTTATATTTCCATTTAAATCATAACTTAATTAATAAAACCTCTATTTAAAGCTGCTTAAAAACTATATTCATAACATATATATCAACGTGCAAGTGAAAAGATGATAAATTAACTTAGTTAAAAAATATTAGGTCACTTTTCAATGACACCAATAATATTGTAAGCAATAATTTAATTAACTGATATGTTGTAACTCTGATACCTGTACTGTGTCAATTTCATTTATATATTTTGTAAAATTGCCATAGGTTTTGTATAACATTATTAGATGTCACTATCTAAGAATCTGATCCTTTTCAATCAACTTTAATATTATATCTAGAGTGTATAAATTGTATGTAATCCTCCAAATAAATAACATCATATTTTTAAAGCTTATCCCTTAATAAATATATTTTTAATCAATTTTTATTTCTATATTTTCACTGTTTTTTAAGCTGTGACTTCAATTATGTGTATTTTATTTAAAATATGTTTTTGTTTATTTTTTATTCATTCCAATTAGGACCCATTAGATGTGATATGAGTCAAGTGGTATTTTAGAAAAAAATAATTTAGATGCGTTGTAATATTCTACACATCTGAAAGTATCGTAAAAGTGAAGTAACCTCAGTTAAAACACATTGCAATAGTGTTATCTCCGTAAAATAAAAATATACAATTGTGATTATACTTTAAAGTCCAAGAAAAATATTTTACCATTTTACTAGTTAGCTCACTTCACAGCTTGCGGGCTCAATTGCTCGATGCCATTGATTTATTAAATAAACATGTTTACCTCAATGCATTGTTATGATTTTCAAGACAAAATTAATATTTGAGAAATAGGTAGCATTATTCTTTTGTTACTTTATAATATTAAATATCTCATTTAACAATATAAATTCTCTCAACACTCGACAGAAATAAATTTGGTCTTTCAATGACTACAATAGTAGTTATTAGCCAATAAAACTGTACAGATGTTTATAATATAATTAAAATGTATACAGTTGAAGAAATTGGCAAAAGTTTTACTGTAATATGGACATAGCGATGGATACACTTGAATTTTAACAACTCTTATAGATATATCTGTACATTTATGAACCTAATATTGTTTTTATTCTATTCCACTATAATATATAAAGCTATGGTAAGTATAGTATATATAGGTATTTATAGACAAAATAAATATGTTTTTTGTTGAAATAAATGCAATATAATTTTATAATTGTTGTTGACCTGATAATATATGATTTTTATTATTAAAGTGTGTCTCTTATTATCCCTTCAAACCTTTTTACCAAAAATAAAAGCAAACAAGTTTGATGGTGCCCTAAAAGCACATTTTTGCTGTGAAAATGATTATAATATAGCTAAGATTCAAACCAGTTTAATATCAATAAAAAGTGATAAAGCTGTTGCAAGCACCGCACAGATGACACTAAAAGCAAAGAATTTAATATTTAGACGTTCCTCACTAAAAACGATTAGATAAATTCCGTGGATGGCGTGGCGTTAAAACCGGAGTTTATATTCTTATTTTTTTCTACAAATATACTTTACCAACGCTCATTATGTAAATATTGGTACAACAAACTGGATTTTGTACAACATTGTGAATTACATGAATGCAGTGGACTAAGAAGGGGTCCAGCCGCCCGGCGCGATCCTTGAATTTGCCGCCCCCAATATATCCTCTAATTTTGTTTTTAAATCACTTCAACTATTATTAAACTATGAATGTGGAGTTTTTACCAAAGGTGGCTTAATTTTTTTATGTATCAATATAATTTCTCGCAAAATATTGTATCTATCGCACCCCCCTTGCTAGGCTACTGCATGAATGAAACAACGTTTCCAACTTATCAATATATTTCCGCCATGCACGGAATTATTGATCACAAAAATTACACTAATTTGTTTTTACGTATTTCTTACATATTTTAAAATTAACGCACTTAGGTATTTATCATATTCATTTGCAGGATCAATGGTATGGATCTTCAAACATACACATTCATTGTTTATTTTTCAATCGCTTTACGGATTTGTGCCTTCTTTTCCATCCACATGAAATCGATCATAAATCGAAGGGAAGTCCACGCACCCGCCTATGGCGGTAAATCCAGGAAGCTACGCGGGAAAAGCAACATCAAATTACAACCACCAGCTCCAGAATTTTATGCATGGATATTAATCAATCGGGGAAGTGAGGGAGCTAGCTTACTGCTTCTCAATAGCCCTTTCCACTCCTTACCATTACTTCGACGAAGCTATTTGGTGTCATTGTAAATGTTACGTTTTCTTCGTCTGCAATCTCCTAAATATTATGAACCGATTTACCGAAATTTGACTTTAACACCACCGTCCAGTAAAATACGCACCAGGTGTCGCGATTAGGGTATCCAACCCGGGATCCCGATCAATTTTGCGAACCCGTTATTCTGAGATCGTCTTAATACCGATCTCGGGATTTTGGGATTCATTATAGCATGTAAAAAATCAAATTTAAAACCCAAATTCTTAATGATTTACTACCATATATTTTTTAAGTAAAACAATACCCAACAGTATGTTTAAATACATATGTTTGTGTAATATCTTCACAGTAAATGAATTGAGGTCTTACTCGCTTTCATATCGACTGTGGAAAGGAAAAAGGACGTAACCCCACACAAATTTTACAGGAGGCGCTAAAAACGTGTTTTGATGATTTTGTGACATATGAAAATTATGAATTATACACAACCTTGAAGTGCACGGATACTTTTTAACTGGTGTTTAATTGACATAACCTAATATTAATTAAAGAAATGAAAAACCTTTATTTCAATGTTTTTCTTGGTTTTAATTTTTTACAAGGTCATCTTTTTCAAACCTAAAAGCTAAATTTAGATACTTATTCGGCATTTTCAGTCTCCATCCTTTTGATAGAATGTGTGTCAAGTTGTATACATTGTGATTATCGAAAAAAAGCTGTTTTGGAAAATTGAGGGTTACGTCCTTTTTCCTTTCCACAGTCGATATTTTGTAGCAGTCTTAGACAAGACAGATAGTTTTCTTTTCATAAATATATATATACAAAATTCAGTTAAAGAATATAAAATAAAAAAAATAATTAAACGGATCGTTCCTTTTTAGGGCGGAATAAAAACATTTTAAATTTTAATTTGAGATCTTGGACACGGGTGTTTGTGATATCTTCTACTATATTTTGATAATACAAAATGTGTCTCTTTGGCCATTATTAAAATTAGGAATATGTAAAAAAATGGCAACATAAAATTATGGTAAATGATCGATCCCGGAATTGAAAGATTGTAAATCCCAAAATCAGGGTATCACAAAAAGAGTTCAGGATTGGGTGTCTTAATCTAGATCGCCTAATCGTACTCTCCTTCTAAACATTAATTCTTAGCATCGTCGCCGTTTTGATCAATCTAAGAATATAGCATTAATATATTTGCCACTAATTGATTTGTTCTTCTACTCAAAATTAACACCAAAAAATGATCCATAATACGAATAAGAAACAAAAAAGCCGACAATGGATATAAACTGAGAGGTACTACAAAAAACCATACTCGACAGTTGAAAATATTTGAATCGTTCAAATTATGTACATTCACACATATTTTGTCACTGACTATCCGGGTTTCGCCTTTCGGCATCTTCAGGCGTTCAAGTGCACGGATGAACGCCCGAAGATGCCGAAAGGCGAAACCCGGGTCGTTAGTGAAAACATTTGTGTGAATTTACATGATTTGAACGATTCAAATATTTTCAACCGTCGAGCATGGTTTTTTTGTATATTTATCGACTGTGGAAAGGAAAAAGGACTTAACCCACAATTTTCCAAAACAGCTTTTTTTCGATAATCACAATGTATACTACTTGACACATATTCTATCAAAAGGATGGAAGCTGAAAATGCCTAATTAGTATCTAAATTTAGCTTTTATGTTTGAAAAAGAAGACTTTGTAAACAAATAAAACCAAGAAAAAACACTGAAATAAAAGTTTTTCCGAGACAATTTCTTTAATTAATATTAGATTATGTCAATTTAACACCAGTTTAGAAGTATCCGTGAACTTCAAGGTTGTGTATAATTCATAATTTACATGTCACAAAATCATAAAAACACGTTTTTAGCGCATCCTGTAAAATTTGATATGTGTGGGTTACGTCCTTTTTCCTTTCCACAATCGATATGAATATTTCTATCAAACGTTCTCCTACTGAACCGAACCTTAGTACAAGACTACCCTTTTTAACGGTGTATTATATTTTAAGAAGCTGTAAGTTGTTTATGAAATTCACCATTGACGATAATGTATATTTTTCTGCTTTATTTAAACTTTTTTTGTAATACCGGTGTTGATATTTGAAATACCGGTATTTATATATGCGTCCGATTTTGCAATCCCTAAATGCAACGGTGTTTGTCGTATTAGGATTGTGCGCGCATATTGTTTATAGACACATGATAACATATTTACTCACTCGTAGATATGGACAATATTCAAGTAAAATTAAATATTATTAAAAAAGCAATAAGTCTATCTATGATTTCCGATAGCATTCTGTCATTTTTAGTATTGTTATACCAGTGGTTCTTAACTTTCGTATATCGCGAACTAAACACCCGCTGAGATTAACATAATTACATATAAGCAAATTATAGTATTTCTGGAATTTTCGTAAAATATAATACAATTCTGGGCCAAGATTTCAGTGGAGTAACAGTGGGGAAATGAGGACTTGAAGAGGCAATGTATTCTGGACGTCCCGTTTTTCAGATAGCCAAAAAGAGTCGTTATATTATTTATTACGTATACAGTGGCGGATTACCCCATAAGCGCAAGAGGCGCGCGTTTGGGGCCTCCACATTTTGGGGGCTCAAAAATAGCATAAATTATATAAATCCTTATATTTTAATTTCGGTTTTTGATATTCATTATTATTCTACGAAGAGTTTTGTAACACTTTTATGCAGGGCTGTGGAGTTGGAGTCGTGAAAAATGAGCGGCTCGATTGTTTTATTGAAAAATATTGTTAATGATGTGTATTTAAACAAAATAGTCAAAAGTGTTAACATTTCATGCTTGGCTGACTAAAGATGATTTGATGGTTATACATATATTATATATCAGTTAAAATTAAATTATTGAAAAATTTCCTCGGAGTCACAGTCTTCTTTTTTTCACGCGAATCCGCAGCCCTGCTTTTATGTTATTCGAAAAAACAGGGCCATCAAAATTTATTGCGCCTAGGGCCACCAAAGTGAGATAAATAAATTGGGAAATACATTAATATATATTATATTAAGCTTTTAGGGTAATCTGCCACTGAGTAGACCGATTGCCGCGGTAATTATTTCTCACTTTTGATTATAAATATGATGAATTGGTAATTAACATTTAAATGGTAATTATATTTAAATTAAACACACTTTTAAAACCGGACAGTTTTTTAACAGTGAGCAGTGAGATATTACTCCACAAGTGGAATCTTATGGAGCTCAGTAATATTGTTCATAAACTATATATTTTGGATTCAGTTTTCAATATTTAATTCTTTTCCTATTTAACTAGATCTATTTAGCCAAATAAGGGCTGATATGTTACTGTCGATACAATTTTATTGATTTTAGACTTAGTTTTTGGGTGGTAGATGATGCTATAAAATTTAATGAGTAAAAAAGAGACCCCTTTTACGCTTTAGTAAAAAAATAAGTTTTTGATAAGGCTTCAAACTTTCTTATGGAATGAGGTTTGAACCATCATACACCCAAAATAAATATTTACATTTAATTAATTAAAAAAATCTAAATTAAAACTAACATTTTGTTTAAGCCTACTTCGGATTATTTTTAGCACTTTCATCAGTGGCGTGGCGTATTGAACAAATGGGATGCCCCAAGTGCAATAAAATTTGGAGTCACAAAATTACATGTAAAATAATAAATATATGTTAAAATCTATATAAGCTATTACTGAGACCCCTAAGAGGCTCCAAGCGTGCGCCTCATTCGCTTATAGGTTAATCCGCCACTGGTTTTCACACAATATTTTACGTTCACTGGATATTTGCCCAGCTGGTTTTGTTGAGATTTAATCAGTTAATACTATGATTTCAATATACGAAGTCAAAAGCAGATATTTATTAAAAAATAAACAACTTTATTTGCTTAGTGCAAGTGTCAAAAGATAAACATAAGTTGCTTTATAATTTTTAGTGATTTAACAAATCAAACAGTGATATTATTATTATATACGTAAAATAGTCGAATGTTTAAACGGTGAGTTCACACAATGGCAATGATTAGGGTGGGTTTGGTCATGTAGGGGAGCCAGTGGCTCTGAGCCACTGAAAATGAAATCAATCAGATTAGATTTGTAGACATAGATACGGTAAAGCTGCACTATTTTTAACGATCGTTGGTTTTTAATATAAAAATGGCACAGTCTTATAAAAGTTACTTTATTTTTCACAGATTGTAAGCAACCATTTAGGAATTACAATACCGAACAAATTAATAAATATTGGTAGTTCGGTGTTTAAAAATACCGGGGCTGTGGAGTCGTGAGAAAAAACCGGCTCCAAATTCCCGCTTTAAAGCTCCAATCTAAAAAAGATATTTATTTACTAAGAAGAAATTTATTAAAATTAAATCGTTCAGATTATGTAAATTTACACAGATTTTGTCACTGACGACCCGGGTTTCGCCTTTCGGCATCTTCAGGCGTTCAAGTGCACGTATGAACCTGAACTGACGCTTAGTTAGTGAATGTTTCGTGTTTATATAAGAAATAAATGTATCATTGAGTTCAAAGCCCACTGCTGGCAAAAAAGATTAGCCCATGGGAATGCGCACATATTTGAACTGACGCCGATACCGAAAGGCGAAACCCGGGTCGTTGCTACTAAAATCTGTGTGAATGTACTTAATTTGAACGATTCAAATTTAATATTGAAATTCCACCAAGCACCTTCAGTCGAAATCTTAAATTTAAAAGCAATTTATTTATTATTTTAATTATTTCATTAAAGGATTATTATGTGAAAGAAGTTACCCGTTTGTTTACGAACCTAACTTTACAACCCTGGAATATGATACTCAAAGATGTTATGCCGTAAAAGTAGACAAATAAAAAAAAATTACAATATTTAAACAAAACGAGCTCTCGAGAGGTGAAGTAAGTCAACTGGTAAAATGCAAAAAACTTTTTTCATGGCCTTCTAAGTACGATCACGTCTTTATTTTGTGTTTTGGTGGATTGCACATTTTTTATTTTACGGATATAACACTATTGCAATGTGTTTTAACTGAAGTTACTTCACTTTTACGATACGTTAAGACGTGTAGAATATTACAAGGCATCTATTTTTTTTTATGAAATACCATTTGGCTTTTCATTACCTATAATGGGCCCAAATAAAATAGATTAGATTAGGTATAGATTTAAAACATAAATTTACTAATAAACGGATAGATAAGCTACGACAAATATGTAATTATTAAAAAACAGTTAAAGTACAGTAAAACCCCAATTTTACGTATCCGCGATTCATGTTTTCCAGTGCAATATCTGCAGTATTGTTCAATTATTTACGTTTTAATCTTAAACCCAATTTTAGTTTTTGATTGAGTGCTAAAAAATAATGAAAATGCCTTACAGACAATGCCTTACAAACATCCCAAAATATACCAAGAAGACTATTGGGTGACAGACTGCAGATTTAGAATCGCCAAGGCTTGCCGAGGTCCAAAAAGGCAGACCAATGTGTACAACGTGAAGCGGGCATTGGTGACGTTTCCAGTCGAAAAATATGTGGTAAGCATTGATATGTTATGTTAAATACACCCGATCGTCTTTTTGCACGGTTTCGAAATAACACGTCGGGTTAAATAAAATTACCGATTACTTTTTTTTGCTTTAACACTGTTTTTAATAACTAAAAAGTAACTTTATTTGTATGAATTTTGTGTAGTAAAATATGTTACACTGTCGCCTATATTATATGTATACCCAGTGGCGACCGGTCAATGTGGCATTGCAATGCACACCTTGTATATGCAGGGGCGGCTAAATTTAATGACATAATATTAAAAAATAACATTTATACCATTCACTCAGTTTAAATTCTTCATGTTTTTATTGTCTACTAGCTGTAAGCCTGTTGCCCAGCAACGTGAGATTTTTGTTGCATTGTGTTTAATTTTATTTAGTTTAATTTAATTTAATTTTAATTTTAATTTATTTTATTTTATTTCATTAACTATTAATTTGAAAATTTACGCAAACAAAATACATTTCATAGAAGAAGAAGAAGTCTCGAGGACATCAGTACGCACACATTTGTGAAAAGTGAAAAGCGAGTGATTATTTTATCGACTATCTATATATTAATAGCCGATAATGTCTGTTTGTTTGTTTGAGTAAGCGAGTGAGTGAGTGTAAGGTGTCCCCGATTTCTCACCTTCCAATCTCCACTTTTTTATTCATACTAAATTTATAAATGAATAAAAAAGTGGAGATTGGAAGGTGAGAAATCGGGGACACCTTACACTCACTCACT